>OX346731.1:1410545-2791091 GCA_947063395.1 Hemistola chrysoprasaria | reverse complement strand
GAGAAAAATACATCGCGTTCTCTATGTCCTTGCGAACAAGAAAAATAATATTCTCAACCAATTAACTTTATGTTATAACTTAAGAATCATGTCACAGCAAGCTCCTTACCAATTATTTGATAAAAGAAACGTGTTAACGTTAACTCAATTACTGAGACAAAGTCCTCGAACGCGGATGGCCTACATTTCCGAGCTCTCTATGGAATAAGATTATGTTGGTCCTGGATTTTAAGTGGAAGTGGGAAGCGAAGTCAAAAGCCAAAGGCATATTACGTAATAGGTACGTACCTATACATACTTAAGGTGTCTTTTTGCTTCTATTAAGTTGGCAGTGAACTTACCTTACAGTGAATAGGTACGTATTACCTAGGTATATACCTACCTATCCACTGTCCTGCTATATATATCTAATGTGTTAAAAATGGGGTAGTAATAATTAAGAGCGTACATGACCTTCTAGGAATTTGACTCAATGCTATGAAAATTTTACCAAATCGATGTTTTGTATTCCCCTGTTTCCTCCGAATATAATAAACCTATTCCATAAAATGAATTATATTCATGATAATAACTGATAAAGGTACGAGTAAGTCCATTTTATTCTGTTTTCGCTTAATTGTCTCATTCCATGCTGTCGTCACCTGTAATGTATTTTTTTGTTTATGTACACTATTGTAAATGAAATTATGTACAACATGTTGGAGATCCAATAAATAAACTAAAATAAAAATATATTTATATCCTGATATTTTTATAGTGAAGTAATCTATGTCCCTGTGATTTTAATTTTACTTATAATCCCTTGGTTTTTTTCATAGTGAACTTCCAAAAATCCCAGTTTTACTCGCGTGATTGAACTGAACAACTATTGCAATATTAGCAATATAATTTTTCAACTTCCTGTACAAAATGAATCACCTGGGGGGCTATTGGCGTTCTTCATAATCACCAGTCGTTATCAGGCCTGAGTCTTTATGTTCTGTGGCTTGAGTTAGTAACAAAGACGTTTTACCCCTAACAAGACTGTGCATTGTCAAATTTGGAGAAGAGAAAAGGAAAAGGATAGACACTGCGAGTGGTTCTCACTCGGGACCGACACAGTGCACAGTCTACTTAATAAGTTTATCATAATGTCTTTGGTTAGTAACCGCACTTTGACATTTGTAGTTAATGTCAAATCAAGATAATTGACACTAAAGGGATAGTCACCAAGAACGCCAATAGCCCTACTGATCGGCTATGGAAATCTATGAAGATTCTTTCTTTTGCAACTTGCTTACGCTGATGGGATGAACAGAAGAAAGAGAAACCTCTTTCATCTGTTCTGTGGTAGGTATAAGGTTCAGTTTGAGCACCATCAGAAAAAAACAAAATACCAAAATGAATTCTGCACTTTATTCAATCAATAAAAATAAACCGATACCCAATCATCACGATGGAACGTCTCAAAAACAAATACAATTCATTTACTATTCAACTTCCGCCTTCAGCAATAATATCTACAAAACATGATTGTAATATCTAGTACAGACTTCGTACTATTCCGTCGCTGCTTACTAATTAGTAAGTGTGCAGCTTAGTGAAAGACGCGCCAAACATGGGTGTGTAGGTCTCAGAGTCGAAAAGACCGAATAAGAACGGCCTGTTAGCAACGAAAGCCCTCTCAAGATTCAGGTATTCACCCGAGTAGATAGGGGTAGGACCAGAGTACACAGGCTTGTTAAGACCTTTAGGAATGAAGGAAGGTACGGCTGGGACGAAGTTCTGGTACTCATGGTGAGAAGGATTGACGCCGCTGTTGTCGAGAGTAATGGTCACGCGTTGCACATAAGCACTGGGGAGAGCTGCAGGGTCCGAGATGTTCCTGTAAATAAAAATAATTGCATTAATGTTATGAAATGGGCGTTATTAAGGTGCGTACAAACGCTTGCTAGAGATTATGTGGAAACAAACATTTTGCCGTTGCGATATACTACAAACTTTGAAAAATTACGGACAAAAGACTCGCCAGCATTTTTCGCTAGAAATTCGCTCGCACTGCCAGCTAATCGTTGATATCAATATTTCGTTAGATATTCGCATATTAAGATATATTTTTACTACTATAATTCATCCTATCTTTGAAAAAATTCGTACAAATTATTAAGTAATTGATGTCATACCTTGTAGCGTAGGGATCGGTCCACAGAGATTTGATACCGAGCTCTTCAAGCAGATACCTCACATCGATTTCGCTGGTCATCGACAGTTTGGGGATGACAATCTCAACAGGTACAGCAGTCTGCTTCAAGCTGGCGGTCGCTTCGATTACCAAGTTGTGCTTAATCTTCTCCACGGAGTATCCATGTTCTTCCTTGCCCATGGACACGGCGAAGTACATGCGGTAACGTCCCTCTCTGCCAACCGGCAAGTCTAATACTTTCATGTTGATGCTTGGAACGTATCCAATGTTGGCTTTCTTAGACATCTTCATGTATTCCATTACTCCAATAGGCTCTCCTAAGCTGTTGTAGAAAGGTCCCTCTTGGATGACCGCGTCAGAGAATGCATCAGCCCACAAGCCATGGTAGTCAAGAGATTCCATGATGATGGAGTTACCGCTCAGGTCGATGTTCGGCAAGTGCGCTTTGTAGACCTTCTTCAGGTTCTCGATCTCGACAAACGGATTAGACTTGAAAGGCACCAGCTTGGTATCGAGGTGCGTTTCGGCGTGGACGTAATCTTCCCACTGTTTGTTGATATGTACGCTGGAGTCGGCGTAGAAGACTCGGTGCCTGCCGAGCACGATGTCGCTAGTGCCATGTTCCCGAGAAGTGGCTAGCTGACAGAACATTTGACGCAAGCAGACGTTCTCGGGAATGAATTGGGACAGCTGCTCTTGAGTCTGTTTAGAGGCACCTTCATAAAAAGCGACCAGAGACAACCAGACCGTGGAAGGTGACATGACGAAGTGGCCTTCGCTCACCTGAGCGGCTTTCTTGAACATGGGAATGGTCAAGTTGTATATAGCATGACGGTAGTCCAAGATGACTTGGTCTGTAATTTGGTAGTTGCATGGCCCCTCTAAAGGTTTCTGGAAGCCATAGCTGCTGCTATAAGGTAGAGAGTTAATGGTGTAGCCAACGGGAGTTGGAGTAGGGTATGGCAGAGCATAAGCTGAGTGTGCCTGGGAGAGGATAGGCCATTTGCCCGTTTCAGACCAGGGTTTGGCCTCGAAGCTCAGAGCTCCGGCCAAGACTGCTAATACAGTTCCACAAAGCAAACCGAACTTCATGTTTCGCGTTGGGCTACTGAACGTAACTAATGCTAATGCATGCATCTCGGTATTATATACCAAATGTGAGATATTCTTTGTGATTGTTTTTTATTCCGAAGTTCTATGTTTTATTCTGGCTGTGTTGAGTAGTAAAACTAATTGTAAAATTAGGGTTCCGTTGTTTGTCATTCATTCTATATTATTTTAAGCAATTTAGAAACTATGGACAAGTATATATTATAATGTTACGTCATTTTAAATAGGTTTCATATATCGATTTTTTTATATTATTTATTTAATGTCAATCGTGGATCCTGCAAGTTGAGTATTTCTACTTAAATTTTGTTGTTGGGTTGAGCTAAATTATACACATTTCATATGTATATATAAAATATGTCAATAGGATGTAACAAAGCAATACAAAAATATATAAATAAGCTGACTAGTAGATACTAGTGGAGAGTGGAGTTTGATGGTGGCCACAGGAACTCAGTAGGTAAACAAATACGACAAGTACAATAAGGATTGTAGTGGTAGGCCTCTTTTGCAGGAGCCCGCCTGGGGAAGTACCACACCTTTGCCAGTTATTCATCCGCCAAGCAGTAATGTGCAAATATTACTGCATGAATTATATTATTATTATTATATCTCAGAGTGACAGGCGCAGTGCAGTGCCGAGCAAATTTTTAATTTTATAACACTGGGTGACACAGTGTCTAATATGGGCAATCATGATGCTTACCATCAGGCACCTGATTTGCTCGTCTTGTCACTGACTATCATAAATAAAAAAAATTATCCCATTATATTCGGCTGATTTTTATTTATCTTTACAAGCACTTTCATTCTTTATTCATAGTATTGTATGTTGGACTATTGTATTTATAGTGACAGAACATTATATTTTTTAAATAGGTAGTAGTAGGTTTCATTGATTACACATAATTTGCAAACAGTTATAGCAGGGTTTTGGTTTTTAAAAACGGCAATTGTTTCCTGAAATGTCTGACTCGGTAGTGATATGTCGCAAGCGCTACTTGACGATTATGAGGTCCCGGGTTCGTTCCTTAGGTCAGGCAAGTGAAAAAGTCTTTAATTATAAAAATTTTCTTTAATTATAAAACTTTAATTTTTAATTATCTTTTTTTTCTTTCTAACTTTTATATTACCTAATCGTTCAGTTTTGTTCATTTTGACTAAGTTTTTTCAATTGTATTCGTTCATATCATGTAAGTTTTTCCTCGATTGTTTGTATTCACTCATATAATATTTAATTAATAACGAGCTCTATGGCGAATGCTATGTACGCCTATATATTGTTATACATATAAGAACTTGCCTATGTAAAATAAAAATTATGTAAAAATGTATATGTATAATGTGGCTCTACTCATTAAATAAACAAAGTCTTATTGGATTTTTTCAATGACAGGTGAAATCTGGTACTGTTACCGGTAGATGGCAATAGGCTAATAATCCCTTAAGTATTACCTTCATGAGAACTGATTCGCGAATTGTGGGTTTACCTACTATGGGGTACACCTCTAACCTTTTTTTTGTGACCCAGGGAAATCTGCATACAGATACCCGGCCATGCCGGGGG
This sequence comes from Hemistola chrysoprasaria, assembly GCA_947063395.1. Classification (NCBI taxonomy): domain Eukaryota; kingdom Metazoa; phylum Arthropoda; class Insecta; order Lepidoptera; family Geometridae; genus Hemistola; species Hemistola chrysoprasaria. Next base: position 2,786,232 of record OX346731.1, on the reverse strand, counting down.
GCAGGGCCGGGTTATGTCAGGATGGGAAGTCCCTGAAGGGGATCTTCCCGACTGACTAAAACCCTGGGGGATATGGGAAAATGGCGTGATGTTATAAGTAATAAGTATGTTATATTTGCCTGAAAAATAGATGTAAACATTATTACTTTTAGATTAATTTAACATTGTTTAGGAAAAAATGTTAATTTGTAATTTTATACAATATATTAAAAATGTACGGAACATTATAAATAAATTTAAAAAACTACATCGCACCTATTTAAGAAATGCGGATTTAAAAATACATTAAAATAAATATCGTACTTCTACAATACATAACACTTTTAATAAATAAAACATCAAAATTTTTATAAATCCATTTAATAATAGGTACCTATATTAAAATGAATATTGATAAATGAAGTGACATGTCACAAAAAAAGTTAATGAACTCAATGATTTACATATGTATTATGTTAAACATATATATGATTTTTTTGTTATAATATAAAATCAGATCTTGTTATTAGGTCAAGAAAATGTGACTTTAGAACGGATTAGATAATAATTTGCATATAAAATTAGATTTTTGTTGCTAACAAACATATAGCATGTTTTTAATTTTTATTGTAAAGTCGTCTCTAATTATATATTGTGTAACCTAATAAAATAAATATAACATATAATTCCTTTATTCTCCGATTTACGTGTTCCTAGAGTAGGTCCACCCCTTCGTCAATTATATTTATAATATACCAGCGAGATTACTGGGCATGACGAGATTCAACAACTCATATCTCAGGGTGACAGGCGCAGTGCAGTGCCGCGCAGAATTTTTAATTTTAAAACACTGGGTGGCACTGTGTCTGATATGGGCAATCATGATGCTTACCATCAGGCACCTGATTTGCTCGTCTTGTCACTCACTATCATAAAAAATACTGTTTCAACTATTAATACGGAGCAAGCCTATGGCCATACTTCAAATGTAACCAAACCAAATAAATACTATAGTCTAGGGGAGCATATTCTTCGCGATAGCAGATCTAATCAAACAAATTATCACTTAAATTGAAAGAGTTTTTTGTTAACGCGAACAAAACAGATGACTTTCTTATTGCTTAATACTACAGAAGATGAATATAGAGTACCCAAGGAACGAATGAAACCCGTTGTAAATCAATCAGATAAGAAATCGAATCAAAAATATTTTAATAGAATAGTTTCAGTTATAACTGAAACTTATTTATCAGTTGACTTAAAAGAAACAAAAACTGTGGTTAAAAAGTCCCGTCGTTTATCTGGGCCCTACAAGTTTCTTGTGTTTATTCTTGTAGAGGTGTCTTTCCGAACGTGCGGTAGATTAATTACTTATCTTCATTAACTTGCGAGTGTCATAATGTGACCAAATTTATTTAAAAATTTAAACTATTATGAATTTGAATCAGCCGGGCACAAATCTCGACTCCATGCTGCTGTTGAAAAAAAAACCTGATCGAGAAAACAATGACATTTATTTGTCTTACCTGGGGATCACATCGGGGACCTTCGGTTTCGAGCTTGCGCCAACACCGCCACCGAGGCTGTCTTCTTCACATCCCAATCATAATTTTTTCCTCAATCTACTTTCTGTTCCGTACTCTGTATCCGCAAGGTTTTGATTTTAATTAACAGAAATTATTAAGTAACAGAATTTATATATTAAACATTTACGAATTAGAATTAAGAGGTTACATAAGAGGTGATTTTTCCATACAAACGTATTCCCGTGTTTCCTCCCTAGATAACTGCGTCAGAGCAATGGTTTTTTTTTTTTTATAAAATCTAGGTCTTCAGTGAGCATGTACCTGTCATTTTCATTTTTCTACAAACTCATTGTTAAATGAAGTATGACCCTTTAGAAATATGAAAAACTGTCCCAATTTTACTCGCGTAATTAGACGTTCATTAGAAATAAATCTTATATCTTTAAATGAGCAAGCAGTTCTTGTATATAATATATAATTGGAATCTCGGAATCGGCTCCAACGATTTTCATAAAATTTTGTATATAGAGGGTTTCGGGGGCGATAAATCGATCTAGCTAGGAATCATTTTTAGAAAATGTCATTTTATTTAATCATCCAGGTACTGAAGAGTTAAGGAATGAAGAGTTAAGGAACAAAAATAAAATGACAGGGACATAATTAATTTATCTTCTAATTTTCAAGATATAAATTTATGGATAAATTCAATTATTCTCGGAGGAAACACGGGAATACAAAACATCGATTTCGTAAATTTTCCATAGGATTGTGTCAATCTGCTAAGAGGTCCTGTATCCTGTAAAGGAGATCCGTAGACGAACTAAAGTTACCGACATAGCCCAGCGGATTAGCAAGTTGAAGTAGCAATAAGCGTGACATAGTACGTAGAACTGATGGCCGATGGAGCTGTAAAGTTATCGAATGGAGACCACGGACCGGCAAGCGCAGCATGGTAGCAAGAACACGATGCAAGCAGCTATCAACGGGACGGGATAGAAATCTATGGAAGAGAGATATGTTCAGCAGTGGACGTCCTCCGCTAAGATGATGAGGATGACGTATAACGTATCCTTCTTACTTTTTTCCTTCAATATACCTATAAATTCTAAAATACGAGTTTATAACTACTTAGCGTAATAACCTTTAAAGATACTTAATGACTCAATGAGAGCAGTATAAAACTACTAACATTAGAAAAAGAAAACAATATAGGTGTTTGTCTGATATAATAAATATCTACCTATCTAATTATTATCATTCTTTTATTGTCATTGATTTTAAAAATCCGTAATCATAAATTACGATGTTTTAATAAAAAGTTATTATTGATGTTTTCACTCTCATCTGACCTACATTTGACTTAATCCGACCGGTCTGTTTTATGAGAGATTTTTATTCTATATTGGATCTTATGTTACCATGACCTCTATATCTAGGTGCACTATTCTTAGCGCTGGTTTTAGGTATATACTTATAGCTCAGCAAACTTAAGCGAGCTTTCAGAGGAGGGAAACCGACGTGTGTATTCTAAAGTTCTTTTTCATACTAATTAGCGCCCGACCACAACGCCGCGTGTCGCGTTGACTTTGACTATACGCCGACATTCGTCTGAAAGCTCAGCGACGTTCGTCTGTAAGCTCGCCGACGTTCGTCTGAAAGCTCGCTAAGAAGTACCGTTTGACAGTTCTTATTTTGCCTTGCTTGTATTATTTGTATTTTAATGTAATGATTAAGAACTGTACATCTTATGATATATTGTGATGAGTTACGTCTCGGCAAAGTTATTTCGGCTTGAAAAGATGAAACGTCTAATGGTACTTCTTAGATTTGCTGGGCTGTAATCGCCAAATTTTAATAATGTCCTCTATCTTCCCATCACCAGTAGCAACGTAGGGGGCCTATTTCTTCCCATTCGTCACCATGGGCCATTCGGCAACGCATGGGACCTAATGTAATGTAATGTAATGTAAAGTGGACTCCTTTTCCGCACTTAGACTCTATATCTGGTCCGTTGTACGTGAAGTCCTGGCTAATCTAGCCAGCCTAACTCCGCCCAGAAGCTCAGAAGCCTCCTGAGAACTTCGGAGGCTTCGCGGAGTGACCTCACTGTTCCGAGGATTTTTTCACGTTGAAGGGTTACTGCCTCGCATTCCAGGACTACGTGGGCAACCGTTTCTTCCGCCATGAAACAGCCTCTGCATAGAGGACTGTCTGTGGCTTTTATAGTGAATAAGTGTTTGTTTAAGGGACAGTGATCTGTTATAGTCCCTATCATTATTTTAAGGTTCTTTCGGTTTAGACTTAACAGACGCTTTGTAAGTTGCACGTTTAAAGCGGGTAAAGCTGATTTTGATTGTCTGCAGTCTATTGTTTGTACCCTTTGATTATAGAGCTCAGCGGATCTCTGGCGGATCCACGTACGAAACTGTGAGAAGGGTATAAGGAGTGGGTACGGGCCCGTCACTGTCATCCTAGATCTTCTCCTCGCCAGTTCATCCGCGGCATCATTACCAAGTGATCCGCTGTGTCCTTTTATCCACTGGAGAATAATTCGATTAGTAGAAGATATTTCTTCCAGGGCCTGATGGCATTCAATGATTAGTTTGTTAGTGGTGTGTCTATTTGATAGAGACATTAGCACGGACGCGCTGTCAGATAGAAATTTAACGATAAAATTGTTCAACTTCCATCTGTGCACGGCTCTTGCAGCCTCGGTTAATGCCACACATTCACATTGGAAGATGGAGCTATATGCACCTAATGGAATGTGTATGTTTATGTTGAGATCGGAGGAGTATACTCCTGCTCCCGAGCCATTCGTCATTTTGGACCCGTCAGTGTATATGCGTACTTCGCGACATGACGAGTGGTCTCACTCATCTTCCCTCAATTGTACCTCATATTTTTTGTTGAATATTATTGTTTATACGTTCTGTCACTTGGGGCGGCTATTAGCGGCTGATATCATATGTCAAGTAACATAAATAAAAAAAATCAATAACCCTTTAAGAGCATACATGGCCTTCTAGAAATTTGACACAATCCTATGAAAAATTTACCAAATCGATGTTTGTATTCCACTGTTTCCTCCAAATATAATTCAATTCTCCGAATTGATCCATTCTATAAATTTTATATATCCTGATATTTGTATAGTAACCTATGTTCCTGTCATTTTAATTTTTCTTATAAACCCTTAGTTTTTTCATAGTGAACTTCCAAAAGTCGCAGTTTTACTCGCGTGATTGGACGTTTACAACAAAAAAAGATAGGGACATACTTTACTTCAACTTTAAAATATCAGGATATAAATATATCAAATAGGTTTACTGTATTCGGAGGAAACAGGGGAATACAAAACATCGATTTAGTAAATTTTCCATAGGATTATGTCAAACTGCTAAGAGGTAGTGTATCCTGTTAAGATAAGAGGATGCTGACTCTGACTAATTGCAGCCACTCATCAATGCCCAGCCCTTGGCCCTTTGACCTAGAGCTGAAATGCGTATAGATGGCATAATAAATAAATATAATATAGAAGGAAGGTTACTTAGTTTGTCATTATGACGATGGTAGCTAGGTGCAACAACAACAAACAACACAACAACGTGTACAAAAAGGTGTCATACCAATCTGCCAGTTAACCAAAACAAGAAAATACCGATTCTCCATACAAACGTGCCGATCAGCTGATCCATTTTGTTTGGGAAGTCGAATTTTTTATTGGCAATTTTCTTAATTCTATCTTTTGACAGTTGTTCAATTTGACGGATATATGAACCCATTCTAGTACACCTATTTTTACCACGTTGCAAAGTAGACAAACAATTATAAAATTTTCGAAAATCTGCATTTGTTTTTGGTTGTTATATAATTTCTGTTAATTCAGTACAGGAAATAACAAAGAGAAAAACACGAAGTATTATTCAACATAACATTTTATTAAAATCCTGATATATATTCTTGTAGGAATAAATATAGGTACATGAATTATAATATACTGAATTTACAGTTTATTTTACATAGACAATTTAAAAAATCACCAGATTGATGAATTAAACTTTCATACGGTTGAAAGTTGACATGATAGGTAGATAAGGTATCATCATCATCGTATGATAAACATAAAATAATCATCAATAAAGTTACCCATCAGATCAAGCTCAACTTTAAGTATTCTCAAAAGTGAAGAACTTTAGAGTACGACCCGTAAATGAGTCCAGTGTAGCTTTGAGCATCAAAGATACCGAACATGAAGGGCTTGTTAGCTACGAAGCTAGCCAACTCTAGCGGATTGTACTCAGAATGTTGAGGAGTGTTAGAGTATGTGGAGTATCCAGGTTTGACATATCCTGCGGAGTGGGAGTAGTGGAGAGGTGGAACGAAGTTCTTGTACTCAGGAATGGCAGGACGCACGCCACCGTCGTCTAAATGTACTGATACACGCTGGACAAACGCGCTGGGGAGAGCAGCAGGCTCCGAGATGTTCCTGAAAGTTTATTTTAATGATATCAGGTGCCTGGTGGTAAGCATCATGATTGCCCATATTAGACACAGTGCTACGCAGTGTTTTTTAAAATTCAAAATACTCACTGCGCCTTTCACCCCGAGATATTAGTTGTTGAAACTCGTCATGCCCATTAATTTTACTGAAAGTATTCTCATATCTTAGCAACAGGTACCTAGATAACTTGTAACCACAGAATTAACATAACTAATAATGTTTACACACATATGAAATGTTACTAGATCTTTTTGACTTTTAAATTTTCCTAGGAGTGCGCCCCAGTTCACACATTAAAAGTATTATTTGTAATTCCCGGGTCTAAACTATATAAGTATACGTACATACATACATAACATACATTCACGCCTTTCTTCCCGAAGGGGTAGGCAGAGGTGTACCCAGGACTCAGTCCCATAGTAGATACACCCACATTTCGCCAGTACATATATACATACTAAACACAATCAAATGAAATAAAACAATACATACCAAATTCTGTCCAATCTGTTCAGTAGTGTTGGTAAGAAGAGATAACGAAAACACACACACATATTAACTTTTAATAATAGGACTAACAGTTTAACAAAAAATTAAAAACGTACCTTGTAGCAGCAGGATCTGTCCACAAAGACGTGATTCCAACATTCTCCAAGAGGTGTCTCATGTCCAATTCACTGGTGAGCTGAATCTTCGGGATTACTATTTCAACAGGTTCAAGAGTCTGCTTTAGATTGGACACGATTTCCAATATGATCGAGTTTTCAATTCTATTGATAAGTTGTTCATAGTTTTCCTTGGGTGCTAAAGAAATACCAAAGTAAATACGGTACTTCCCTTCTCTGCCAATCGGCAGATCGATTACTTTCATGTTCAAGCTTGGTATGAATCCAATGTTGGCACGTTTTGTCACCTTCATGTACTCTACAACTCCAATCTGTGCTCCATTGCTGTCGTAGAAAGGTCCTTCTTGTACGACTGCATCAGAAAACACGGACGTCCACAACGCAGTAAAATCCAATGACTCCAAAAGAAGAGAATTTCCATTAAGGTTCAAATGCGGTAGTTGAGCGTGGAAAAGTTTCCTCAATGACTCAATTTCTACATCAGGGTTTGCTTTGTATGGCACAGATACGGTGTTGATGTTGGCGTAAGTCTTGGCGTATTCTTCCCATTTCGGGTTGACTTGGATGCTGGAATCGGCGACGAAGAGTCGGTTTCTTGCAAACACAATATCAGTACCTGTGTGCTCACGGTTGTTAGCTAAGTGGTAGTACTTCTCTCGCAGGCAGACGTCTTCTGGCAGACTGAGGAATCGGAACAGTTGCTGACGAGCCTGTCCTGATGCGGCTTCGGCAACAACAGCCAACGTCAAGAAGGTAGTTTGAGGAGAGACGACAAAGTGAGCATGCGTTAAAGCAGCAACCAGCTTATACAATGGAGCGGATACATTGTAGACGGCTTGACGATAGCCCAAGAAAACTTCGTCTGTAATTTCATGGCTGCAGGGTTCATGGGATCCGAATGCGCCGCCATAATAATTAGACCAATACGAGAAAGGCTCATGGTTGGGTTGATAAGGTTGGTTATGGAATGTGAATCCTATAGGGGTCGTCGTCGGCAGAGTTGAGCCAGATTCTGTACCTACTTCATGGTTTATAGGTTCCAAGCCAAAAACTCCCAAAAGCCCAGCGGCAAATATACCGCAAATTAAAGCCGTCTTCATGTTTCGCGCTTGAATTATACACGAAGATTGTTCTAATATATTATGTGTTGGTGTTTTATACTAGACTGAGCCATTATTCTTTGATTACATTTTTTACTTTTTATCTTGATTTTGTTTTATTGTAAATCTCGGGCATGATAATTTTATTTATTAGGGTTCCACATCTACTGAGTCGTGGATAAACTAACCGACTCCGAATATTTGATTTTGGCAACTTGACCTTTGCATTTAGCATCAATTTAAGGTAAAAACACACGTGGGCAGGCGCGTGACGGGTCGGGTGTTAAATACAAGGAAACGCGCCCGTCCCGCGCAAGTTACAGTGTGTTGTCCTCCATACAAATACAAAGAAAGTAACGTCAACTGGCCCGCTAACGACCCGCGCCCACGGTCATGTGTAACATTGGGCTTTAATGTTTTACAATATTTTAGCAAGTAAAAGTGTTAATGTTTTTTTAGGTCTTAAAAAAATAGAAATAGAATTTCTTTACATTACAGTTAGATACCAGCCATACTTACTTCTAAATCGGATAACTTTATAAAATATTAAAAAAAATGTTTCAATACTGCAAGAAATTTATTAGTGCGCTAGAATATCATCCCAATATCAAAATAATCACCTTGTAAATAAAACTTCACTGATAATTTGATTATTAAAATAAATAGGTATAAACCATTTATTATACTTATTTATTTTTTATGTATCGAAAATTTAGGTAGATACCATAGATTATGGATAGAGCCTCAAACGTGCAACAAAATAATAATAATATGGAACAACTTCCACACACGGTCATCTGGTCCCAAACTAGGCTAGAAGCCTGTACTATGGTAGGTAAATATACATACTTAAATAAAAAAAAATATCATAAAACTAATCATTATCATCATTATCATCAAACATTTCGTTTTGACCGGATTCTTTTGAGCATTGACGAACCCAGTCAACTTTGGAGCGCTGTAACAGCGTTTTAAATGAATGAAATTAAAAAAATATATAGAGAAAAATTTTCATCAAGAGACCATCTACAAGATTGGTCTCAGGTAATTTTTTTTGTAACATGTTTAAAAAAAAAGTTATAGAGCCAAAAAGAAATTTTTTATAGAAATATTCTCAATTTTTTGCTTATAACTTCTTTAATTTTAAATTGAGGGGCAAAAGGTATATCAACATATTTGTAGTTATATATTTGATTTGTAATTATCGACGATTCCAAGCTCTCCAGTCGTCTCGACCCGCTTTGCCTTCACAGAGATACTTATTGGGTCACTAATGCATCTTTTACCGCTATACTTATAAGTATAATGGGGAATGCTCTGAGGAGCTGTTTGATCTGTTGCCGGCATCGCTTTTTTATCACCGCACATCCCGTCACCTTGACAAAGCCTATCCTCACATTTTGCAGACCTGGAGTTCCCACACATTACGCTTTGCGCGCTCTTTTTTACCACGAACCTGCAAAATGTGAAGCGACCTTCCTCCATGGGTATTTACGCTGTCATACAACATGACCTCCTTCAAAAAGGGTATTTCTATATTTTTAAGGGTCGGCGACGCACCGACAACACTTCTGCTGTTGTAGGTGTCAATAGGCGACGGTAACTGCTTTACATCAGGCAGGCCGTCCGCTTGTTTGCCACTCATCGCATAAAAAAAAATCTGTGTATGATTCAGAAGCCACATGAAAGTATGCTTCACGGAGGCAGATGTTTTCTGGCAGATTGAGTAATCTGAACAATTGCTGACGAGTCGTTCCTGTCGTACGTTCTGCTACTACAGCCAAACTCAGCCATATGGTTTGAGGAGAAAAGACAAAATGGGTATCATCTAAAGCCGACACTCTCTTATACAACGGTATAGGGACATGTTGTACACGGCTTCTAGCTTCACGATAACCAAAGTAATTCTGATCATTAATTACACTGCTTATTTGCTTCCAACGGGTTTCCATAGTAGTTCGCCTAAGGTCGATAAGTATTTGTTAAAGTTACAGTCGAAATATCAGGCTTTTTGCTCAGCTCAATAGCTCCCAGATATTTAGGCTCTAAACCTAAAACTTCGAGCAATGTTGCGAAAAAAACAGCCCAAATTAAAATTTCTCTCATGTTACTCAGTTTCTACACGAAATATGTTAAAACGTGAAATTCAAGCATTTTATACCAAAATATGCTTTTTGATTTTTTTATTATTCGGTTGCATAAATGTTTTAAATTGATTGTCTAGATTTATTGCATTTATAAAAACATATTTATTGTATTTTAGGCTTGAATAAAAAAAACTGCCACGGTGGCGTAGAGGGCGCGTAGAGGGCGCTGCCAATCAAGAGGTCCCGGGTTCGATCCCCAGGTCAGGCAAAGTGTTAAATATTGGATTTTTCCATTAGGAATTATCTCAATAACTGCCTGGAGTCTAGAACTGTGCCCGGTAGATGGCAATAGGCTCGCCTCCTATTACATGGGACCAATAACATACTGGCGAACTGTAGGTGTATCTACTATGGGACTGAGTCCTGGGTACACCTCTGCCTACCCCTTCAGGAAAAAAGGCGTGAATATATAAAAAAAGTCCAAGTCGGGAAATTGGATTACATACCTTCAGTAAGATAAAATACAGAAACAATAATAATAATTTAGGATAACTAGTAGAAAATGCTACACTAGCATTAAGTTAGTCCTTGTGTCCTAGCGCTGAATTATAAATAAATAAATAATTATTTAATTCTGCAATTGAGGTATTATTATTAATTAACATGAAGATAACAATGCAGGATAAATAATTGATGTCATAATATGCCAAACGGAAATTTCATTAAGTAATCAACTATAACTTCATCAAACTTGTCTGATTCACCTTTGATCATTTGTATGAGTTTTAGTCAAACTTTACCTTTGTATTGATGAAATTTTAATGAAAGATCAAATACTTGATTAATTCAATTAAAATGTCGTATATTCTTATTTCTATCTGAGACCAGCCCCAGTAGTACAGTAAGCCTGGAAAACGAAGTCCCAGGGGGTTAGAACAAGACAGCAGATATAAATTGTTCAGGCGCGAATGAGAGAAAAAACGGGGAAAACACTATCCCCGTGCCGTGCTAGGTGGGCAGCAACGAAACTGCAACTTTTTTAATGTTGAACTTTAGAAAAAATCCCAGTCATGAGTCCAATAAGACTTTGAGCATCAAAAAGGCCGAATAAAAACGGCTTATTAGCTACGAAACTGGATAATTCGAGTGGGTTATGTTCAACTGCGGACAATGGTGCACTGCTGGAGTAGCTGGAATGTCCAGGATTGTGAAGCGGTGGTACGAAGTTCAGATACTCTGGAACTGCAGGACGAACGCCGCCTTCATCGATGGTTACTGTCACGCGTTGAATAAAGGCGCTGGGAAGAGCTGCAGGCTCCGAGATATTCCTGTAGGAAGAGTAATGTTAGCTAACAGAATATGTAGAGGAAGATCTTAACAGATAATAAAATTATGCAGCAAAGTGGTGTTTACAATTTCGCTGTTTCTCTTGCACTGCACAAGAAACTTAATCACCATTTACTTAGTTCTGAAACTAAAGAAAAAATAGCAACCATGCCAAATTGCACGTAATTGCTTTAAAAAAAGCAACTATTTTAATTTATCACACAGTCCGCTTCATCCAAATATTACCTCGAACTGCAGCAGATGAGCCAGTTCATGAAAAAAATGCTGTAATCTTAATGATACTTCATCAATTAAAAAAAAATTATCATACCTTGTGGCCAAAGGATCTGTCCAAAGAGATTGGATTCCAACGTCTTCCAAGAGCTTTCTCATATCTATTTCACTGGTGATCTTCATCTTCGGGATTACTATTTCCACAGGTTCGAAACTCCGCTTCATATTTGCCACCGATTCGAAGATAATTGAGCTTTCAATCCTTGATACAATTTTTTCGAAGTCCTCCCTTGGTGACATTTGAGTAACGAAGTACATACGGAATCGACCTTCTCTACCAACAGGTAGATCTATAACTTTCATATTTAAGCTTGGGATAACTCCAATAGTGGCACGTTTGGTCACTTTCATGTACTCCAAAACACCAATTTGCTCTCCAAAGCTATTGTAAAACGGACCCTCTTCAAATACTGCATCAGAAAACACCGATGTCCACAAAGCGTTATAATCCAAAGACTCCAAGAGGAACGAATTTCCATTAAGGTTTAAATTCGGGAGTTGAGCGTTAAATAATTTCCTCAATGCCTCTATTTCCACAGCAGGGTTTTTTTTATAAGGCACAGAGATGGTGTTGAGATTGGCGTAAGTCTTGGCATATTCTCGCCAGTTTGGGTTGACTTGGATGCTGGAATCGGCAACGAAGAGCCTGTTCCTTGCAAATACAACATCGTGGTCTATATGCTCTCGAGTGAAAGCGAAATGGTAGTATGCCTCACGCAGGCAGATGTCGTCTGGCAGACTGAGGAATTTGAACATTTGCTGACGAGTTTGTCCTGTTGTGCCTTCGGCTATAACTGCCAATGTCAGGTAGGACGTATGTGGAGAGTAGACGAAATGAGCTCCAGTCATGACCGCGATTCTCGGATACAATATAGCAGACATGCTATAGAATGCATGACGATATCCCCAGTAAACCTCATCTGAAACTTCGTGGTTGCAAGGCACTGGTGCTCCAAATGGTTGATAGTTTGTATAATAACCTGATGACGTCGACGTCGTGGGATTGAAGTTAGGTTCTAACCCTAAAACTCCAAGCAATGCGGCGGAGAAAATGCCACAAATTAAAATAGCCCTCATATTACTTGTGTAGATTATGCTCGAGAAATGTCAACGTGCATTGGAATGTCGTGGTATTTTATACTAGTTTCTAGGTCTATTTTTACTTTAGTAGTCTAAATTCTAGAATTTTTTGTTTTAAGTGTGATATGGTGGTATATTTTTTTTTTTTCACTGTGCCTTTATTGAAAAAAGACTAAACAATAGAGCTACCTACTTACTACCTACCCTAACTAAATACACTATACCATAGAACGCTTCGAAAATCCACAGGCCGACATGCCACCATGCTTATAAAACAATTGTTTCTTATAATTATATTTATTCCAATATTAATGAACAATAGCGCAAACAAAAATCAACAATAACATTATTTATTTTTTAAATATATACAGAATAATTTGATGATATGTACAGAATAATCTCAATAAAACTCTCAGCCAGTTGAAAACTTGATTAAGCTATTATCAACTCTATTAACATTCAGTGAATATTTGATTACCCCAATGTTGCTTTTGATTTTTATAATATCTATTTAAGACCACCTTAACCTACAAATAACATAACATACAATCACGCCTTTTTCCTGAAGGCATAGGCAGAGGTGTGCCCAGGACACAGTCCCATAGTAGGCACACCCGCATTTTGCCAGTATGTTATTGTTATTGGTCCTATGAAATAGGGGGCGAGCCTATTGTCATCCTTCGGGCACAGTTCCAGACTCCAGGCAGTTATTGAGATAATTCCTAATGGAAAAATCCAATAATATAACACTTTGCCTGTCCCGGGATCGAACCTACGAGCAAATGAGGTGCCTGATGGTAAGCATCATGATTGCCCATATCATACACAGTGCCACCCAGTGTTTTAAAGTTCAAAATTCTGCGCGGCACTGCACTAAGCCTGTTACCCTCAGATATGAGTTGTTGAAACTCGTCAAGCCCAGTAATTTCGCTGGTAACATTGCTCTTCAGACCGGAACATAGTAATGTTTACACATTACTGCTTGGCGGATGAATAATTGGCAAAGGTCTGATACTTCCCCAGGCGGCCCCCTGCAAAAGAGGCCTACCACTACAAAACACCCATCTAGCTACCACTGGCTACTCATTATAGTTATATCACTGGGCACCCATATTATATTAAATATATATAAATATAAATTATCATCTGTGTTAGGTTATGATAACGGTCTGTGGAAATAATATTTATATTTAGTTTTGTACGGTACCCCTATATTATTAGTGATATACTCACATTACTGGTATTAAAATACAATATTAATACATGATTTATTAATTATTTGATATCTGCTGCATATTGGGTGTTCAAATGAGATAGACTTATCATCGTCATCATCTCAGCCTCACTACTGAATATAGATCTCCCCCATAAAGGGGGCCAATACTCGACACGCTTGGCAGGCGGGTTGTCGAGCGCAGTACGATGGTTTGTTGCAGAGCACGCTGCTGCCCGTCCTCTGGATCTGTTAACCCTTAGCCGGTTCTTACGGCAACCACGGGTAGAGAGGGTGGATCACTATTCTAAAGCCGGTAACTCCACGGCGAGACCTAGATCATGTCAAGTATAAACCGTAGGGCAAAACGCATTAGTAATAATAATAATATTATGAACATCAAGTACCCTACAAGTTTCTTGTGCGTTCTTCTTGTAGAGGTATCTTTCCGAACGCACGGTAGACTCAGTACTGTTTATCTTCATTGATGTGCAATAGTGTCAGATTATGACCTATTTGAATAAATCTGTTTGAGTTTTAGTGTGAGTTTGATCAAGTGACATCTACTTAGTACTACATAATAATTACAGTCACACCTTGCTTCCGTTGGGGCTGTAGGCAGAGACTATTTCTCTAAACTTGCTACGATCCTGACATACGACTTTCGCTTCTTCCACTTTCTTCACATTCTACATAATACACATGCTAATCGGTTGTACTCGTAGGTAGATACATAAACAAGCTAAACCATATTTTTTAACATTTGATACAAAGTGTCACAACATAACATAACATAACATACATTCACGCCTTTTTCCCGAAGGGGTAGGCAGAGGTGTACCCAGGAGTCAGTCCCATAGCCCACACCCACATTTCGCCAGTATGTTATTGGTCCCATGTAATAGGGGGCGAGCTTATTGCCATCTACCGGGCACAGTTCCAGACTCCAGGCAGTTATTGAGATAATTCTTAATAGAAAAATCCAATATTTAAACACTGCCTGACCTGGGGATCGAACCCGGAACCTCTTCATTGGCAGTCACAAAAAGGTGTAGTAATGCTTAAGGGGGTGCATCAACCCATCAAACTGAACAAATTTATAAGAAAGAATTTATATTCGCGAAAAAAAATTTCTACTTTCCATACAATATGGATCAGCTGATCGGCAAATTTGTATGGGAAATCGATTTTTTTTTTTTCAGAATTTCGTAATTTTTTTCTATTACTGGTTGTTTGTTAAGCCCGTTACACACGTAGCTATAATATATATTAATATAAATCATATCAAGTCATATTACGATATATTTTCTAAACAAATATTCGACTGACCGCACACGCAGCTATAATATATATTTCTATGACGTCACCAACATATACCATAATATATAATATTGCATATTAATATAAACTACTGTCTCAATGAAATGAAGGAATGAAATATATATTATAGGACGGTATATTAATATATATTATAGCTACGTGTGTGACGGGCTTTATGGTTGATAAGTAGATGTAAGTAAGTATAACTACATCTTTTTGTAACACGTTGTATAAATCAACAACAATTGAGTATTTGAATTTTAATTTTTTTGGCATAATTAGAAAGATCATATATAAGTTTCGTAACAAAACTATTTTTAGTTTTTTTTTATTAGCTTTAATTACAAAGTTATATCAAATTAAAATATCATGTTACTACCATACTTCTGGCAAATAAATACATTTCATTTCATTTCAATGCAGTACCGAAAATACGCCGACAGTACCCGAACGAGCTCGTGACCTGTAGTGACGTCACAATGTGATAAATTACCATACATAACTATAACATAATGACGTCACAATCATGGCGACCACTCGTTCGTGATCAAGTGACTCTTATTGGAATTTTATCAATTTTGAATTGCTTATAATTAATTAAAAAATATATTTTTAAAGTGATTTTGCAATCGGATTTTTTAAAATACCACTTTTGTTTTCAAATACTCAGTTGAGTGGAAAATTATTCTCTCTTTCTCCATATTTGAAAAATGTCATTTTGTACGGACGAGCAATCCCCTTAATACAAAACTGAGCTCTAATCCAGGATTTTCTAATTTAGCTTACCAAAATCTACGGATTTGTGCCTAGGGGGGTAGGGGTACATTTGGTGCATAAAATGAAGCAATTTAATTGTACAATTCAGTTTAATATTCATGGCATATTATGTTGTTAATTATAGACATAATCTAAAATACATAAGACTCAATGCAATATTTCAGAACAATATAATACATTTAGGTAATTACTGTTTGATACCAATATTTACCAAGTTATTAAAGGTTATTAAAGGTTAATTGATAAACATTTTAATTTAAGACCAAATAGGTTATGTTATTTAACAGGAAACCTCTTAGCAGAACCTAAGCAGGTCCTCTTTAAGAGGAACTCTTAGCAGTTTGACACAATTCTATGGAAAATTGACTAAATCACTGTTTTGTATTTCTCTGTTTCCTCCGAATACAGGAAACCTATTTGATATATTTATATCCTGATATTTTAAAGTTGAAGTAAAGTATGTCCCTATCAGTTTATTTTTGTTTATAAACTCTAATTTTTTTTGTAGTGAACGTCCAATCACGCGAGTAAAATTGGGATTTCTGGAAGTTCACCATGAAAAACCAAGGGTTTTTAAGAAATAATAAAATGACGCAGGGACATAGGTTACTTCATTATATAAATATCAAGATATAAATTGGTAGAATGGGTTTATTATATTCGGGGGAAACGGGAATACAAAACATCGATTTGCTAATTTTTTCAAAGAATTGTGCCAAATTCCTAGAAGGCCATGCACGCTCTTAAGGCTGTATTTTGGAGAATGAAGCTGAGAAACTGCTTGTGAGGGTCTTGGCATCGTAAAGGCCGAACATGAACGGTTTATTGGCTACGAATTGCGTTTCAGGCGTGTAACCAATAGCGCTGGACCATGGCGTGGGGACATTGGGGAAGGAAGATGGCTTCGAGTAGACTGGTCTATGGTGAGGAGGAGGCACGTAGTTGTGATACTCCTGGATAGCTGGACGTAAGCCGCCATCGTCGATGATCACGGTCACTCGCTGCGTGTACGCACTTGGCATGGCGGCAGGCTCAGAGATAATCCTGAAAAATATCATTAATATAGATAGACCAGTGTAAGAACAGCGGCTTTGTTCGCTTTTTTATCTTAGCACACGTCCAGATAACGAAAAGAACCTACATTCCAAGTTTCAAGTCTCTAGGATCAGTGGTTTGGATTCTGCGTTGCATGTCAGTAAGCGAGTCATTTAGGATTTTAGTATTATATAGAGATAGATAAACACTATTGTACACCATACATAGAACACAAACATAGAGGAATAATATTTAAATTAATCTTAGGCTAGTACAAGTGGCGGTCTTATCGCTTAAAGCGATGTCTTTCAGATAACCGGAAGAAAAGGAATACTTACATCATCATCGAAGTCCACAGCTCGACATAGGACTTCCCTATAAAGAGCAGTTTTGCCAATACTCACCACGCTTGGCAGGCAGGTTCGCGAGTGAAGTTCGTTGGTTTTACGCATCATTACATAACATCACACATTGCTTCTCGAGGGGTTAGGTAGAGGTGTAGCCAGTACTTTGCTAGTTATGTTTTTAAGTCCCATGCAAGGGGGTGAGATAATTGCCATCAACTGAGCACAAATCTAGATTCCAGACTGCTCTTGAATGTGGAGTGAAACAATATAGATACCCTATCTTCTGAAAGTTTGCGCTAGGTCTAAGTACTTTGTGTGGAAAATTAAGTCAATAGCTGTGTAAGTGTTTCAAATATCTATATCATTAACAATTGAAGCATTAATGTAAAAATTGACATACCTGGTAGCTTGAGGATCAGTCCACAGGGACTTGACTCCGACGTCTTCGAAGAGCTGTCTCACATCCAATTCACTTGTCATGGCCATCTTCGGAATAACAATCTCCACTGGTTCAAGGCTAGGCTTCAAGTTAGCAGCGGCTTCCATGATCACAGAGTTTTCGATCAGTTCGAAGGTCCTCACATAGTTTTCCTTAGGTGCTAAAGGTACGGCGAAGTACATGCGGAAACGTCCATCTTGGCCAACCGGCAGCTCGATAACCTTCAGGTTCAAGCTCGCTATGACTCCAACTTTAGCAGGCCTGATTGTCTTCATGTAATCAACTACACCAATTTGCTCTCCGAAACTATTGTAGAAAGGTCCCTTTTGGATGACCGCATCAGTGAAAGCCGACGTCCACAAGCCATGGTAATCCAGAGACTCCAACAGCAATGAGTTTCCGCTCAGGTTTATGTTCGGGAGATGGGCCTGGAACACCTTCTTCAAAGATTCTATTTCTGCCACAGGGTTAGTCTTGAAAGGTACAACCACGGTCTTGAGCTGAGTTTTGGATGCGACGAATTCTTCCCATTGTTTGTTCACATGAATACCTGAATCGGCCACGAAGAGACGGTTTCTTGCGAGCACGATGTCATTGCCAGCATTCTCGTGGGTGATAGCTATGTGGTAGTAGGCCTGACGGCGGCAGTAGTCTTGAGGCAAACCAAGGATTCTGCCCATTTGCTGCTGAGCCTGTTCCGAAGCACCTTCATACATAGCTGCCATCGAAAGCCACATCGTGTAAGGAGAAAATACGAAATGTCCTTCGCTTAGTGCTGCAGCTCTCTTATACAAGGGGCTTGACATGTTGGACACTGCATTATGGAAAGCCGAGATGATCTCATCATTTATTTGGTACGAGCAAGGAACAGGCGTTTGGAACGGTCTGTTATAAGTCAACCAATAAGGTTGGTTGTTATAGCTGTGCGGTTGATACTGGATAGAAGATGTTGTTGGCACGGAGAAAGGCGTTTGAGTGGACGGCTCAGGTTTGTTCACTAGACCGATAGGTTGAGGCTCTGGCACCGGCTTGCTAAATGGTTTTTGCTGTTGCCCAAATGACTGAGGTTGTCCAGAAGGCTGAGGTTGTTCAAAAGGCTCAGGTTGTCCAGAAGGCTGAGGTTGTCCAGAAGGCTGAGGTGGTCCAGAAGGCTGAGGTTGCCCAAAAGATTGGCTCTGTTCACCATAGGGCTTGGGTTGCTCAAAAGGCTGAGGCTCTTCAAGGGGCTTCTTCTGTTCCAAAGGCTGCAGGGGCTGGCTGATTGGCTGCTGTACAGGGGTGTTCACTTCACCAATCGGCGAAGATGGTACAAAAGGCGTGTTTTGTTTATCAACTAATGATTGTTCAGTGTAGGACTGTTGTTCAACAGGCTGAGCTTGTTGAAGAGGTTGGCTTTGCACACTGAAGGGTTTATACGGCTGAGGGGGCTTGGTAACTTCATCCCAGGGCGTAGTTTCAATGGGGGGGTTGGTCCCTTCAACGGGTTGGCTACCTTGAATTGGTGTGCTGGGTTGGCCAGATGTGGTTACTGGCGGCCTGGTCACATAACTCCAGTTTGAAGGTTCGCTCGGCAGCCCAGAGGGTTTGGGTTCAACAGGCTTTATAATAGCCCAGTTATAAGGTTTGATGTACACCTGACTCCATGGTTTGTCTGGCTGCTTGGTAGGCTCTAAGCCCAAACCTCCTACTAATATAGCGGATAATATTCCGCAAACTAAAATGGCCTTCATGTTTCCCGTTCGAATTTTGCAACCAAAATTAACGAAATGCCAAGTCTTTTGGAGTTTTATACCAAGATACAAGACTAAATTTTTTTGTGTTTTGATAGTGCTTCGATTTTATAAGAGTAGGTACAATGATTAGATAATTTATTACAATTAGAGATCCTCATCGAAAATTATGAACTAACTGTCTATGGCATCTAAACGAATGGACAGTGTTCGATGTGGTTTTTTGTTCTGTTTGACATGAAATGGTTTTTTTGTGTCAGGGGTTCTACATTTTTTTTATTACTTATGACTTTTGACCAAATAACTTAAACCTACCTAATATATGATTAAAAACTATCATGGTAAATACCTATAATAACATCCCACACAGTTGGAACGGGCGTACTTCGGTACGCAACCTCTGCCAACCCCTACTATAAACCTAGGGTCCTGGGACCCAGTCCCGTAGTAGGTACAACCACATTTCGTCGGTATGTTATTGGTCCCATGTAATAGAAGGCGAGCCTATTGCTATCTACCGGGCTCAGTATCAGACTCCAGCCAGTTATTGAGAGATAATTTCTAATGAAAATATTCCACACTACCAGTAACAATGTGCCTGACCGAATAGCCGGATCGAACGAATCCTTATCATCGATAGTAGACGAAATAACTGCAGTTAATAAGTTGCCTGTCGCTCCACCTTCTCCTGAACTAGGCAGCTGCTTACAACTTCTGCAATCACCAAGCCGCCTGCCAAGCGTGGTGATTACGGCAAAATCCTACCCATAATACGAACAGTTTATGGCGTTCTATGGGGGAGGCCTATGTTCAGCAGTGAACTTATTCCGGCTGATGATGGTGATGAAAGGAGGAAGAACTTAAAAAAGTAAAAAATCATGCAGAACACAGAAAAGAGCAATAAATATCAACTTAGGTTTTTTAAATAGGTACTTATCTAAAGTTATAGATATACCTATTTAATTATGAGAACATATCAAAGACACTTTATGCATATATTTAGTTAGGTAGACATTTAAATAATAAATTACCTTCGAATGCTATGGTAATATTATATCCTTCATTCTGGCATAAAGGAAAAAAATAGTTACTCGTAATCCGACATATTTATGTTTTTTTTGTGACGTACAGATTCACTCACGAGAGTGAATAGTTTTGAAAGGTCGGCATCATACTGGTGATACCCCTGGTGTTGCAGGTATCCATAGGCGGCGGTAACCGCGAGCCAACAGGCACACCGTCTGCTTGTGCCGCCACCTATGTCATTTAAAAAACTGACGTTGGCAATCCATGTTTTAAAACCCATGGCACAGAACAGATAATAATACTACGTATAGAATGGAGATTGTCATTTTTCCCGCTTCGCTGGGAAATCACCTCACGCACATTTGCACGTGTACAAAACTCCATGCGTGCAGTGTCTGTGTAGAAGATCATTAAAGCGCAGCTTCTGTATGGGAATTGAGTCAAGTGTCCGGGGTGATAATAGTTAGATTTGAACGACAACGTAATATATTAAGGTCAATGCATCTCAGTTTTCATCAATAATTCGAGCTTATAAAGTAAGGTAAGTATTTTAAATCTAACAATATAATAAATAGGGACAAACTATAGGTAATGAGGGATACGTAGGTAAGTATTTTATGTGTTATGTTCATCTCAGACATTCTAATTTTAATTAAGAAATGCTAGATCAGGGTCGAACGGATAAAAATACAAAATCAATATTGTTTACACCTTTTTTGAAGATGATCTTTAACATCATTATAAAAACTTATTATTTAATAAATCTTAAAGCATTATTAAAATATTGAAGACCAAAGGGCATGACCTGTAAGCCTGATATTATGACTTAAATCAACTTTTATTGGAGAAAAACAACAGATTTATTGCTTCCAATATGGCTGATTTATTGTAAGTAGAATACAGACCTAGGGCTTTATTAAAACTCAACCTATATTTAGAAGCGTAATCGTACCGGTGTTATAAAAAGGAATATAACACCATATAATACTTAAAAGTCTCAGTTTTACTTAACTCGCGTGATTAGACGCTCACTACGGCTCACTAAAAAAATTAAGAATAGATAGATAGATACCTTTAAGTAGTAAAACAAATACGATAGTCTGGATAGGGACATACTTTACTTAATCTTAAAAATATCAGGATTATATAGGTATTATATGATTTATAAAAGATGGATTTGGTCAAATTCCTAATACATAGTTGATTGTTACACGAGGGGCTAAAGAGACCCATTGTATAGCTCGGTAGTTTTACTGCCGAGCTGTAGCGAGGAAGTCAATAGAAACCGAGTTCTAATGGGTTTTAGCGCCGTGTGTTACATGATACTTTTCACTAAGATTTTAAAAAAATATATTTTATTTTATAGCGTAAGTAACAAGACGAACAAATCAGGTGCCTAATGGTAAGCATCATGATTGCCCATATCAGACACAGTGCAATCAAGTGTTTTAAAATTTTAAATTCTGCGCGGCACTGCACTGCGTCTGTCATCTTGAGATATGAGTTGTTGAATCTCGTCATGCCCAGTAATTTCGCTGGTAACATTGCCCTTCAGACCGGAACACAGTAATGTCTGCACATTACTGCTTGGCGGATGAATACTTAACTGGCAAAGGTGTGGTACTTCCCCAGGCGGCCCCCTGCAATGAGGCCTACCACTACAAATTAAATTATTGATTTCATCAAAACATTTTGCTTAATAGTATTCTGTATTTTATATTTTTATAGACTGAGCGGTCTAGTTCGCTACCCCCTTTTTACGCCCCTATAGGCGTTAGGTAGGTGGGATAGAAAAATTTCGCCGATGCTTAGTACCACCTCCATAGTAGTTATATACATAGACATATATTGACAGCCTCGATGCTCAGATGGTAGTAACTCTGCCTTCTGTGCCGCAGGCCCATGGTTCGATCTCCGGCCAGGTCAAACATTTTTGTGCATGAACATAATAATGTCTGTTTGATCTGTCCCCTGGGTGTTATATGGGTATATATAAGTATGTATTTCAGTGTTCTGGTTACCATAGTACAGGCTCTGCCTAGTTCGGGACCAGATGACCGTGTAAACCTAGAAGTTATCCCATTTATTAATTATTATTATTTTTAATATGCTCGCCCTCTATTACATGGGCCTAAAAATTAAAAAAAAAAAAATTATATAGCTATTGAGTGTACCCTAGGACTTGGTGGGTAATTCGTTCAAGAGTGTACCTAATAATAGGGGACTGGGTCCTCTGCAGCCCTTTGGTGAAAAAGGCGTGATGTTATGTAATCTGTTTATAGTCTAGAGCAAATATATTTTAATAGCAAAATTGTATAATATTATATATTTTAATATAGGTAATAATAGACCAAATGTCAATAAAACTATCTCGCCCTTGGTCAAGGTGGCATAATTTGAAATTTGTTTTATTTTTATGTAAATATGTGGATAATCTACCTGACCTCTATGTGTATTATAGCCTATAGTTACATAATCTATTTTCTTTTTTGAACATAAAATTACAATAAACTTATTTTAGTTATTAATATCGAGCTAATTTATTTTATGTAGACATTCACTTGGGTTACCTACCTAAAGGTACCTAAGCAGGTATAAGGTACCTACCACGGGTAGGTACTTACCTAATTTACTTTGTGTATATAGGTAAGTGTACATACTTATAAAGCCGGCTACTCACACACCTTTTTTTTATGATAGTAAGTAACAAGACGAGCAAATCAGGTGCCTGATGATAAGCACCATGATAGCCCATAACAGACACAGTGCCACCCAGTGTTTAAAATTCAAAATACTGCGCGGCACTGCACTGCCCCTGTCACCCTGAGATATTAGTTGTTGAATCTCATCATGCCCAGTAATTTCGCTGGTAACATTGCCCTTTATACCGGAACACAGTAATGTTAGCACATTACGTTTGGCAGATGAATAACTATCTTTATACTACAAAAACGTGCGATTCGTGCCATCTATGAGATGCGTCAACGCGAATCCCTGAGGGAATTATTTAAAGAAATAAACATACTGACCCTACCATCCTTATACATTTATGAGAACATCATGTATGTGCGTAAAAATTTACATAAATTCAAATTAAATAGTGACCTTCATAATTTTAATACTAGGAATAAAGACAAAATAGCTGCACCTAGCTTTAGATTATCTAAAACAAATAAAAAGACATTCTTAGGAAATAGTGTACGTTTCTATAATAAAATCCCCAAAGAGATAACTGGGCTCTCAGAGGGTAAATTCAAAACCTATATAAAATCTATTTACTAAAGAAGGCTTATTATAAAGTCAACCAGTACATAGAGGACAAAGATGCTTGGAAACTTCTGCATAGCCGCCTCGCGGCACCTTCAAAGAAAACGAATGTAAGCAAACCAAATATTGTGAAACTATCTGTTGAAAAAATTAAGCCCTACAAGTTTCTTGTGCGTTCTTCTTGTAGAGGTATCTTTCCGAACGCACGGTAGACTCAGTACTGTTTATCTTCATTGACGTACAAAAGTGTCAGATTATGACCTATTTGAATAAAGCTGTTTTGAGTTTGAGTTTGAGTTTGAACTGGCAAAAGTGTGGTATTTCCCCAGGCCGCCCCCTGCAAAAGAGGCCTACCACTACAAAAACCTGCATGCCGCGGGGGCAAAATAATTTGAAAAATGCCATCACTTAGCTTGAAGATTATGTTGTTAACAGTACCTTATTTAGATCTTGAACAGGTGGAATTAAAATTATACCTACCTACTAATAAAATTTGGAGGAGGCAGGAATTGTTTTTTGGAGAAAACGGAATAAGCCATTTAAGGTGAACCTACAGATGTGCGTTCGATCCGAGCAGTCACCGCAGCGATTCGGATGATCCGACGCGGATATACCTAGGTGTGCAAGGTTTCATAGGATTTCACATAAACAATTCTAAAATTCATTTTGTTCGGCACGTTCGCTTCAGATCGCACGCACATTATGTCGGTTCACCTTAGATTGCCCCTGCGGCAGGTGTGTGAGTAGCCGGCTTAAGATACCGACGAGTAAATACTTAGGTACTTTTTAAACGTACCTATATGAATACGCTATTACGTTTAAAAAGGCTTAATAAATGTTGAAAGTAGAAAGGTTATCGAGTGGATACCACGGACCGGAAGACGCGGTGTAGGCCTCGGTGGACCGACGACCGCCAGGATCGCAGGCGAATCGGTGGATGCGGACGGCGAGCAATCGCCATGAGTGGCGTTCAATGGCGGAGGTCTATGTTCAGCAGTGGACGTCTTCCGGCTGATGATCATGATGATAATGTATAAAAGGCGTAGTTAAAGCTAGCTTAAATTATTTAGCACAAGTCCCAGGACTTCGAGACAAGAGACGTCCCGGGACACAAATCCTGCGGTTTGACTTACATAACATAACATACATTCACGCCTTTTTCCCGAAGGGGTAGGCAGAGGTGTAACCAGGACTAAGTCCCATAGTAGATACACCCACATTTCGCCAGTATGTTATTGGTCCCATGTAATAGGGGGCGAGCCTATTGCCATCTACCGGGCACAGTTCCAGACTCCAGGCAGTTATTGAGATAATTCCTAATGGAAAAATTCAATATTTAACATTTTGCCTGACCTGGTGATCGAACCCGGGACCTCTTGATTGGCAGTCGAGCATGCGCCCTCTGCGCCACCGAGGCAGTTTGACTTACACTTACGTAATTAGTTACCTACATAAAACGTATACTTGTTTAAAACAATAATATAGGTAGGTATACAACTTGGTCTCATGACAAAACCTGTAGAGTACCTACTTATCTACCTTACTGGGTCATTTCCGCTGATGCCCACTCCTACGTCACCACTGGTGACAACTGGGATTTGTTAGAAAAGGACGCACTTGTCACCTTTGTTGACGTAAACCGGTAGCATGTGGGAATCGACTTTCATACGGTTTCCAGATACACCATCAAGTCCGCCAGCGATTCTGTGTAACAACTATGGACGAACGAATGGTAACGCTAAACGTAAAAGTGGCAATTTTTACACGTCACCAGTGTCATCACCAGTGGTGAGTGGGACGCATTCTAAAAAATCCAGTTTAACCAGTCGTGACCAAGAAGTTGGGGTCAGCGGGAAGTACCCCCTTAATTGATCAATTAATAACTATCTAACTATTATTATTATTATTAATAATTCAATCTAGTTAAGTAGGTAGTATCCATTAGTTAATTATTTACCTATAATGGATGGACCCTTAATTAAATTAATCATTACGATGGAATATAAAATATAGAATGACCATTTTCTTGTCATTTCTGTTTAGATTTGTACTGGAATAAATTAGAATAATTACTTTATTTCATATTACATTTTGTGACATGAAATTATTAATTTCACTTTTTGCGTTAACATGCCTGCAGATATCAGGAAGTTACAGCCAGTTTCTGATTCCGAACATAATCGGTAATATCATAAAGAACCCATGCGAAAGGGACCCTCTACCAAGGCTTAAAGACACTCTTTACGAGTTCACAGTACGGATCACTAAAAGCGCTGTGAAAAACTACAATGACCGTAACTTCGTCATATCACCCTACACCATGTGGCTTTCGATGGCGTCTATAGCTGAATACGCAGAAACAAGCATTAAGGAGGATCTATTTAATGCTCTTTTGCTACCAAAAGAAGATTGCGTGCGCACAAAATTATACCAACTTGCCGTAGACTTAGAAATACCAGGACCTGACGTCCCTCTAAGACGAAACCGTATTTTAGCCATAGACGAACGAGCAAACCTTAACAATCAATGGACGCAATTTACTACGACTGGCGATATTCTACCTTATCGCCCTGTGGCTTTAGATTTGAATTCCTATGCACAAGCTCAAGCCGTCATGGGTATAACTTCTGTAAACAACTTGGAAGGCCATTCTTTCTTTCTCGACCGTTTGGACTGGACTGGGTTTTGGACATCAGCGTTCAGTGATGGTCAAATAGAATCAGGGCCATTCTATGCTATCAATAACGAAGGAACGATGGTTGACTACATGAAGATGAAGCGCCAAGTCAAGTTAGCCCATATACCGGTCATCAACGCGAAAGTAATAGAATTGCCCATAGGAAATGATGGAAGATACTCAATGCTATTTACAATGGGAGTCAAAAATGCGTTAGTGTCGAACATCTTGGAGTTTTTGAAGACTTCGGTTATAGTCGAAATGCTTAAGGCGTTGACTGTTAGTTTGGTGCCTATAGATGTTGCTATTCCGGTGTTCTCTATGACGTCAGGGCTGGATGCTAGACCACTGTTGGAAGAAGTGGGGTTGGGGAAAGTGTTCACGGATCCAGCAGCTACTAGGTGAATATGCTCATTACTACTTTAATAACCTGTCTTCCTTATTTCACCTCTGTGATATCACCTAAGTGAATTGATTCGACAAAATAAGTGGAATTTATTCACCCAAATGAACACAGGCCACCCAATTAAATACTTTGGTGGACTAAAAATCCAAAAATAATCCCCACCGAAAATCCTCTGAGTTCACCCACGATAACAAATTAATTCCCTATACTTATCATTTTTGTTTTCTGATTGGATTACCAGGGCAGGTATAAAAAATTATGAAGAATTATCATTTCAAAGGGAAGTAAGCCTACATGAAAATTACTTATTACATTTAATTGGGTTTCCCATTAAGCATAGCCGTATCCTAACTTTTGTTATCTAGTTTAAAAAAATGGAATATAATATTATACATCCTCGTGTTTAATGACATTTTCTCAAATTTGTGGTTCTCAAATGTAATGTGTCTCTCTACCCGTGGTTGCCGTAAGAGCCGGCTAAGGGTTAATCTGTTAACCCTATCTGTTATCCAGAGGTCGGGCAGCAGCGTCCTCTGCAAAAAAACCATCGAACTGCTCTCGACAACCCGCCTGCCAAGCGTGTCGAGTATTGACAAAACCCCCCCTTTATGGAGGAGGCCTATGTTCAGTAGTGGATTAAAAACGGCTGAGACGATGACGATGATGAAATGTAATGTTACAACTCAGTGGTACAACTGACATCCCTACTCCGTTTAGTTGTATAACCAAAAGTTTAGTGTCATTAGTTCCATCACTCAATATTCACAATATCCAAAATGACTGTCACTAGTAGGTACCACTGATAGAGATACAACGGTGTATCACTTGTTCCAATAATGGAATAACTCCAATAGTACAACTGACACTACACCCGACTCGGCAACGTTGACCTGATGCTACAGCATTGGGTTCTGATGGGGCATACATACATACAGTCACGCCTTGTTCCCATTGGGGTAGGCAGAGACTAATTCTTTCCACTTACTACGATCCTGACATACAACTTTCGCTTCTTCCACTTTCATCACATTCTTCATGCATGCTCGTCGGTTGTTGGTACTTTTGACCTGGCTTTCCTTAAGACAACATCAACTTGTTCATGAAAGGTACGCCTAGGTCGACCCCTATACCGACCATTCACACTAGCGTTATAAATCTCCTTTCGTCCATCCTCTCCACATATCCAAACCATCTAAGCAATCCTTTCTCTATCTTTGTCACTACATCTTCTAACACGCCACAGCGTTCCGTTATCACACTGTTCCTCACTTTGTCCATCAAGGTCACTCCAGTCATATTTCTCAAACTTCTCACTCAGATGATAGCCTCGTTAGCTCAGATGGTAGTTACTCTGCTTTCTGTGCCGCAGGCCCCGGGTTCGATCCCCTTGTTACATGTCTGTTTGATCTGTGTCTGGGTGTTATAAGCTTATATAAGTATGTATATCAGTCATCTGGTTACCATAGTACAGGCTTCTAGCCTAGTTTGGGACCAGATACTGTGTGTGGAAGTTGTCCAATATATTATATTATATTATTATAGATGGGGTAGTATCTCTCATGGCTCATTTGAATCATAACCTGTGTCATATTATCATTGAACATATTAGATTCATGACGGTGCAGGTAAAAATGGAGTTTTCAAATGTCTTAATCTACTATTGCTTTTACAGATACATATCAAACCCCCCAGCTTTACCTTCAGGGTACCTGCAAAGGATATCAGTGAATATCACAAATGCAAGTTTAAGAAATGAGGATCAGCCTTCCAGATTCCCTATATTAGGTCTGTCTAATGTAGCTGCAACTGTGGTCTCTAGTATAGGCAGGCATTTTATCGCCAATCGCCCTTTTATATTCTCGCTAATCGATAGTAAAACTAAGGTGACTCTTTTCACGGGCGTTTATTCGTACCCAGAGAATACACCTATATCTTAAATGGAAAGCTTAAATTAGGTCCCATTAAGTCCACGTGCTTCGGTGGCGTAGAGGGCGCATGCTCGACTACTAATCAAGAGGTTCGGGTTCGATCCCCAGGTCAGGCAGTGTTAAATATTGGATTTTTCCGTTAGGAATTATCTCAATAACTGCCTGGAGTCTGGAACTGTGCCGGGTAGATGACAATAGGCTCACCCCCTATTACATGGGACCAATAACATACTGGCGAAATGTGGGTGTATCTACTATGGGACTGAGTCATGGGTACACCTCTGCCCACCCCTTCGGGAAAAAGGCGTGAATGTATGTTATGTATGTCCACATACGTCAGTAAAGATAATTATTGTCTCGTTTGCACTTCGGTCTTAGGTACGTCTTTCTATCTTTGTTGTTTCAAATTGCACATAGCAGTTGTTGAGTAAGCGCTGAGAGAACGTACCCATCTCCCCTTTTCTTTAAATCAATGTGCACAGGTGACCTTTTTTAGGGGTCTTCAGGACCTTTCTGCCACCGGGAATCGAACGAGTTGATTAAAAAAAAATCACACTATTACCGCACCATCTCATGGTGTCATTAATAAGGGTCATTTTACGGAAAAAAAATTATGTGGCACTTCTCGTAAGTTGTTTTTGGTCTCATGTAATAGGGGGCGAGCCTACCATCTACCGGGCACAGTTCCCAACTCCAGGCTGTCATTGAGCAAAACTCATAATGGAAAAATACAAGAATACTCTTTTTCCTGACCTGGGGATCGAACCTCATGATCGTTCTCATGATCAGTTCCCAACTCCAGGCTGTCATTGAGCAAAACTCATAATGGAAAAATACAAGAATACTCTTTTTCCTGACCTGGGGATCGAACCTCATGATCGTTCTCATGATCAGTTCCCAACTCCAGGCTGTCATTGAGCAAAACTCATAATGGAAAAATACAAGAATACTCTTTTTCCTGACCTGGGGATCGAACCTCATGATCGTTCTCATGATCAGTTCCCAACTCCAGGCTGTCATTGAGCAAAACTCATAATGGAAAAATACAAGAATACTCTTTTTCCTGTCCTGGGGTTCGTACTTCATGATCGGCAGTAGCGCTTACGAACACTACGCCAGCGAAGCGTAATACTCGCGTAACTCGTTTTACTGGACATGTCGTCAGATTTTTTTTCTAGAAAGGCACTATCTGCATATAAAGATGCCTCGGGTCGAGACAGCATAGCTGCTCCAAGTGCATACGCGGCTAGAGTCACCTTGATATATTATTATAACTTAAAGGCTCAAATCCACCGCGACGCACGGAGAGACTACGCATGTACGTCAAGCTTCGCTTTGCAAGAAAATGTATGTTATTATGTCAACTGCAACTCATGGACACGCTACTCATGAATTGATATAATTGGTACACGCGTGGCTTTTTCGAATATAATGGTCCCCGCGTACCTCAACGCTGTCACTGCCATGCATGCTGTGTACACGATACACGTTGTTACTGCACGTGGTATACGTTACTACACGCGTGGCTTGTCCGAATATGGCGCTCGCGTAGCTTAACACTGTCAACGCCATGCACGCTGTGTACGCGATAGGCGTTGGGGTACTGCACGTGGTACACGTTACTACACGCGTGGCTTGTCCAAATATGGCGCTCGCGTAGCTCAACTGTCAACGCAATGCACGCTGTTCACGCGGTACACGGATACGTGTATAGTGTCCTGCAGTAGAAACGTAGACCCACGTTGTCAAACAATGGAACACACGCAGTCAAAATGCGCCGCGTGCCCGTGAACAGCATGCGCGGCGGTGGGTTTGTGCCTAAAACCTGTTTTTCATTACAACCAAATTAGAATATCAATCATGACCTAGGTTTAACTCGTAATAAAATTGTTAATTCAATAGATACCTACCATAATATAAAGTCTCAGAGAAACTAATAAATTATTTAAAAAAATATGTTAATAAGTAAAGGTTAAAAAACGTGTTAAATAAAGCAATTCTGACGTCACAAATGCATTTTATTATTCATCTACCTAATATCACAAAATCAATGAACCGATAAAAATAACAAAACATAATAATTATTGTTAATAATTAATTAATTGTTTTTACCTACTTAATCTCAAATAAAAGATAAAAAAATGTATGTAACAATGTTTGTCACGCATTTATTTTTGTGTACAGTAAAACACCACAACATTACCTATATTTTTCTAAAAAATTTATTAGCCACGCATTGGTATTTTTTGCTATAGGCATTGTATCACCCGACCCGCTTAATGTGTATAACAATCTTTTAATTAATAATTTAAATAATAATAATTTTAAAAATATAAATTAATACTACAATAAATAAATAAAGTAAACAGATCTTCGAAGTCAAACAAAACTTATACTATGTCCATACAGTCCTTCAAACCTGTGAAGTACCGTTCGATTCCGAATAACGTCATTAAATGTTGGAAATATGCTCTGATTTCAAATTATTTAACTATTACTTTTGTATGGGGAATTCTCCGGTCGCCACCGCGTTAATCACTAAATATAAATTCAAATGCTTCAAACAAGGCCAAATGAGAACTGTCAAACGGAACTTCTTAGATTTGATGGACTGTAGTATGATTTCTAAAGTCTAGTATCCTCTTAAAGGGTCATTGTTATGTACCTACTTATTCTATTACCTAATTAGTACCTACTTATACTAATTAGCAACAAATTTTATCAAACAACAAACTCTGAAACCGCGAAAATGTCAGTTGTTCCATCGTCGAACAAAGAATGCCATAATATAGCTTTCTTGTTGTCTAACCGTGTACTTAACGTATAATTTAAAGTACACTGAAGCTATACTATGGTTTATATTTGGTGCGAACATCAAACCAAGGGTTAATGACAGTTTTTAAGGGTTCCGTACCTCAAAAGGAAACGAAGGAAACCTTATAGGATCACTTCGTTGTCCGTCTGTCCGTCTGTCAAGACCCTTATTCTCGGGAACGCGTTTTGGTATCAAGTTGAAACTCATATCAACAACTCAGGACCAGTCCACGTTCAACTCAAGTCCACGGTCCCTTGCTGCTGTAAAAAAATTAACTTGTAAGTCAACGCAATCAAAAGATAAGGCCGATTTTACCGTACATTTCCATACTTTTTTTTTAAATGGAAATTTACATGGAAATTTTGATTTATATTATTTTGGACATTATTATAATTACCTAATTAATCTAGTTTTAATTTATTTATATAATAAACTAGCGACCCGCCCCGGCTTCGCACGGGTAGCAGAAGTAGGTATAGTGGACGTTTATCAGGAGTAAATTCGTGATACATTGTATTTTAATAAATATAACCCTAATGGTTTACGCAGCGCACGCAAATTAATGACTATTTCTGTTACAATGACCAAACCTTTACACATGTTATAATTTATCGTGGGCTATTTTGAAGATATTGATGAGTACTACAAACCCCTAGTACATTACTTTATTCTACCACCAATACTTTTCACACCACATGAAAAATAATCACTGCTTCGATTATTGTGACTAAACCAAAAAAGGTGGATATAATCTATGTATACTGTTTTGTAGGTATTAATAAGTACTACAAACCCCTAGTACATTATTTTACTCTACCACCAATAGTTTTCACACCGCATGAAAAATAATCACTGCTTCAATTATTGTGACTAAACCAAAATAGATGGATATAATCTATGTATACTGTTTTGTAGGTATTGATAAGTACTACAAACCCTAGTACATTACTTTACTCTACCACCAATAGTTTTCACACCGCATGAAAAATAATCACTTTTTCGATTATTGTGACTAAACCAAAAAAGATGGATAGAATCTATGTATACTGTTTTGTAGGTATTGATAAGTACTACAAACCCCTAGTACATTACTTTACTCTACCACCAATAGTTTTCACACCGCATGAAAAATAATCACTTTTTCGATTATTGTGACTAAACCAAAAAAGATGGATATAATCTATGTATACTGTTTTGTAGGTATTGATAAGTACTACAAACCCCTAGTACATTACTTTACTCTACCACCAATAGTTTTCACACCGCATGAAAAATAATCACTTTTTCGATTATTGTGACTAAACCAAAAAAGATGGATATAATCTATGTATACTGTTTTGTAGGTATTGATAAGTACTACAAACCCCTAGTACATTACTTTACTCTACCACCAATAGTTTTCACACCGCATGAAAAATAATCACTTTTTCGATTATTGTGACTAAACCAAAAAAGATGGATATAATCTATGTATACTGTTTTGTAGGTATTGATAATTAATACAATCCCCTAGTACATTACTTTAATCTACCACCGATAGTTTTCACACCGCATGAAAAATAATCACTGCTTCGATTATTGTGACTAAACCAAAAAAGATGGATATAATCTATGTATACTGTTTTGTAGGTATTAATAAGTACTACAAACCCCTAGTACATTACTTTACTCTACCACCAATAGTTTTCACACCGCATGAAAAATAATCACTTTTTCGATTATTGTGACTAAACCAAAAAAGATGGATATAATCTATGTATACTGTTTTGTAGGTATTGATAATTAATACAATCCCCTAGTACATTACTTTAATCTACCACCGATAGTTTTCACACCGCATGAAAAATAATCACTGCTTCGATTATTGTGACTAAACCAAAAAAGATGGATATAATCTATGTATACTGTTTTGTAGGTATTGATAAGTACTACAAACCCCTAGTACATTACTTTACTCTACCACCAATAGTTTTCACACCGCATGAAAAATAATCACTTTTTCGATTATTGTGACTAAACCAAAAAAGATGGATAGAATCTATGTATACTGTTTTGTAGGTATTGATAAGTACTACAAACCCCTAGTACATTACTTTACTCTACCACCAATAGTTTTCACACCGCATGAAAAATAATCATTTTTTCGATTATTGTGACTAAACCAAAAAAGATGGATATAATCTATGTATACTGTTTTGTAGGTATTGATAAGTACTACAAACCCCTAGTACATTACTTTACTCTACCACCAATAGTTTTCACACCGCATGAAAAATAATCACTTTTTCGATTATTGTGACTAAACCAAAAAAGATGGATATAATCTATGTATACTGTTTTGTAGGTATTGATAATTAATACAATCCCCTAGTACATTACTTTAATCTACCACCGATAGTTTTCACACCGCATGAAAAATAATCACTGCTTCGATTATTGTGACTAAACCAAAAAAGATGGATATAATCTATGTATACTGTTTTGTAGGTATTAATAAGTACTACAAACCCCTAGTACATTATTTTACTCTACCACCAATAGTTTTCACACCGCATGAAAAATAATCACTGCTTCAATTATTGTGACTAAACCAAAATAGATGGATATAATCTATGTATACTGTTTTGTAGGTATTGATAAGTACTACAAACCCCTAGTACATTACTTTACTCTACCACCAATAGTTTTCACACCGCATGAAAAATAATCACTTTTTCGATTATTGTGACTAAACCAAAAAAGATGGATAGAATCTATGTATACTGTTTTGTAGGTATTGATAAGTACTACAAACCCCAAGTACATTACTTTACTCTACCACAAATAGTTTTCACACCGCATGAAAAATAATCATTTTTTCGATTATTGTGACTAAACCAAAAAAGATGGATATAATCTATGTATACTGTTTTGTAGGTATTGATAAGTACTACAAACCCCTAGTACATTACTTTACTCTACCACCAATAGTTTTCACACCGCATGAAAAATAATCGCTTTTTCGATTATTGTGACTAAACCAAAAAAGATGGATATAATCTATGTATACTGTTTTGTAGGTATTGATAAGTACTACAAACCCCTAGTAAATTACTTTACTCTACCACCAATAGTTTTCACACCGCATGAAAAATAATCACTTTTTCGATTATTGTGACTAAACCAAAAAAGATGGATATAATCTATGTATACTGTTTTGTAGGTATTGATAAGTACTACAAACCCCTAGTACATTACTTTACTCTACCACCAATAGTTTTCACATCGCATGAAAAATAATCACTTTTTCGATTATTGTGACTAAACCAAAAAAGATGGATATAATCTATGTATACTGTTTTGTAGGTATTGATAAGTACTACAAACCCCTAGTACATTACTTTACTCTACCACCAATAGTTTTCACACCGCATGAAAAATAATCACTTTTTCGATTATTGTGACTAAACCAAAAAAGATGGATATAATCTATGTATACTGTTTTGTAGGTATTGATAATTACTACAAACCCCTAGTACATTACTTTACTCTACCACCAATAGTTTTCACACCGCATGAAAAATAATCACTTTTTCGATTATTGTGACTAAACCAAAAAAGATGGATATAATCTATGTATACTGTTTTGTAGGTATTGATAAGTACTACAAACCCCTAGTAAATTACTTTACTCTACCACCAATAGTTTTCACACCGCATGAAAAATAATCACTTTTTCGATTATTGTGACTAAACCAAAAAAGATGGATATAATCTATGTATACTGTTTTGTAGGTATTGATAAGTACTACAAACCCCTAGTACATTACTTTACTCTACCACCAATAGTTTTCACATCGCATGAAAAATAATCACTTTTTCGATTATTGTGACTAAACCAAAAAAGATGGATATAATCTATGTATACTGTTTTGTAGGTATTGATAAGTACTACAAACCCCTAGTACATTACTTTACTCTACCACCAATAGTTTTCACACCGCATGAAAAATAATCACTTTTTCGATTATTGTGACTAAACCAAAAAAGATGGATATAATCTATGTATACTGTTTTGTAGGTATTGATAATTACTACAAACCTCTAGTACATTACTTTACTCTACCACCAATAGTTTTCACACCGCATGAAAATAATCACTTTTTCGATTATTGTGACTAAACCAAAAAAGATGGATATAATCTATGTATACTGTTTTGTAGGTATTGATAAGTACTACAAACCCCTAGTACATTATATTATTCTACCATCAATGCATTTCACAGCGCACGCAAATTTATGAATATGGTAATTATATTATGTAACACCTTGGTTCACAATATTGCAGTTTTCTTACGGATCCCCATTTTTTTTCAAAATCTTATGTAGCCTATGGCACTCACACTGAATTAAGCTATCCATAAGTGAAAGAATTTTTAAAATCGGTCCAGTAGTTTCGGAGCCTATTCGTTACAAACAAAAAAACAAAAAAACAAAGTTTCTCTCTTTATAATATTAGTATAGATAGTATAGATTAATTTAATTTTTATCTGTATTTTGCACACCTCAAGAAGGTAGAATGTATTGGGCTAATTAAAATTAATTTAAGACCTGTTTGTACATATATTCCTGCAAATAAAATTATTATGATTATGATTACTTTGCGCTACGGGCTCAAAAACCTTCTAGGGTACTTTCCGTTGGTCCAGCATCATGAAATTTGGCAAGAAGCAAGATCTTGTGTCACATATAAAGGAAAAACTCCCAAAACCGTAAAATTTTACAAAAAACATATTGTGATTACTCACATGTTTGCGATATAGATAGATAGGTACGGAACCCTACACTAAGCATACTAAAGGTATGCCTTAACAATTTATTCTTTCTGCATTTAGGACAGACTACGAGAAAAACATTAGAGCTACTTAATTATATAAACTAAAATGCATCATAGCGGATATAGAGTGTACATAACAACATCTGAAAATAAAGAAAAAAAATCGATAAATAACATAACATCCATTTTCCTAAAAGGTGTTGAATCCGAGCTGTCATTGAGAAAAAAATCCTCATGAAAAAATCCAATAACATGTTTAGCCTGACCTGTGGATCGAACCCAGGGCCTCGTGAACGGCAATCGCGCTTGCAACCACTGCACCACCGAGGCAGAGAGAAAATTGTTCCCACCACTTTCTATGATCCTGACATACGACTTATTGCAACCTCATCACATACTTCATACATGCTCATCGATTGTAAGTATACTTTTGACCTGACCTTTGTCGTAAGGTTAAACGTCACCCATACAAAATGAAAATACCCAGATATGAAGATATAGGGAATAGATTTCCACTCAATTGTTGTGGTTGGCTCTGGATCTGACCTTTATTTGCACGAAAACATATTTTGTTAAAGAAAACCGTATAGTTTTCTTGCTATTTAAAAAATACATAACAAAAAACTGCTTTTTAATAATTTTCATAAACACGAAGAAACTGTAAAGTTTTCTTTAACAAAATATGTTTTCGCGCAAATAAAGGCCAGATCCAGAGCCAACCACAACAATTGAGTGGAAAATTATTCCCTATATCTTCATATCTGTGTATTTTCATTTTGTATGGGTGACGTTTAACTTTAAGGAGACAACATCAATTTGATCTTGAAAATAACGCCTAGTTCGAACGCTACCGACTTGACCATTCACACTTGCCTTATAAATCTCCTTTCATCTATTCTCTCCGCATTTCCGAACCATCTGAGCATTCCTTTCTATATCTTTGTCATACATCAAATAAATTTATCAATTTGGTAACAATAAGATAGGTACTTACGCAAGTCAATGAAGATAAACAGTAATGTTTACTAACATACGTTCGGAAAGATCTACAAGAAGAACGCACAAGAAACTTGTAGGGCTTAACAGGATACAGGACCTCTTAGCAGTTTGACACAATCCTATGGAAAATTTACCAAATCGATGTTTTGTATTCCCCTGTTTCCTCTGAATACAGTAAACCCATTTAATATATTTATATCCTGATATTTTAAAGATAAAGTAAAGTATGTCCCTATCATTTCATTTTTGTTCATAAACTCTAAATTTTGTTGTAGTGAACGTCCAATCATGAGAGTAAAGCTGTGATTTTTGGAAGTTCATTATGAAAAAAGCAGTTTATAAGAAAAATTAAAATGACAGGGAGATAGATTACTCCACTATAAAAATATCAGGGTATAAATTTATAGAATGGGTTAATTATATGCGGAGGAAACACGGGAATACAAAACATCGATTTGGTAAGTTTTTCATAGGATCGTGTCAAATTTCTAGAAGGCCATGTACGCTCTTAATGTTTTCGACTGATAGTTTAACAATATTTGGTTTGGTTACATTCGTTTGTTTGTGTCGGTGCCGTGTGGTGGCTATGCAGAAGTTTCCAGGCGTCTTTGTCCTCTATGTACTGATTGACTTTATAAAACATTGACCTTATAAAAACAAACATCTTACATAATAACAAATAATAAAAAATATATCCATTAAATTAAGTCCTGCATCATGTCATCTTATAAATTAAGCCAAAGGTCAATATTAATCAATTATAAATCTCCAAAAAATCTAGTAAGATTTTAATGTCTAATCCAGTAAAATCGATTTTCTTCAAAATAAAAATCGATTGCAAAAAGTGAACGATCAAATGTCAACAGTTATAACATAAAAAGACATATGGCCGTCAAGAAAAGGTCCTTTTTTAGGATCACTTTGTTGTCCGTCTGTTTGCCTGGCTATGTGTCCGTCCGTCTGTCAAGACAATTTGTCACGGGAACGCGTGGAGGTATCAAGTTGAAATTTATATCAACTACTCAGCAGATCTGCGGTCCCTTGTGACTGTAAAAATCATACTTCTAAGTTAACGCAATCAAAAGTTATGGCCATTTTACTGCATATTTCCATACTTTGCTCAAATGAAATGTGTATTGAGGCGAGTGCGAGGAATTGAATTGAATCTCAGTATGAGTTCACTTTTTGGATTTTATTTTAATCTTATAAGTTAATTTATTTATAGAAAAAACCTCAAAACCGTAATATTTTACAAAAAAAAATATTATTACCATGTTTTCTGCAGTTAGCAACTAGATGGCGCTGTATGTTCTTAGAAGGCGGTAGCGTTTTGTTCAGGTATCTATGGAACCCTACAATACGCATACATACGTATGCCTTAACAATTTATTTTTCATTATAATCTTACCTTTTTTATATCAACTCAAACTCAAACTCAAACAGATTTATTCAAATAGGTCATAATCTGACACTTTTGTACGTCAATGAAGATACAGTACTGAGTCTACCGTGCGTTCGGAAAGATACCTCTACAAGAAGAACGCACAAGAAACTTGTAGGGCTTAATTTTTTCAACAGATAGTTTCACAATATTTGGTTTGCTTACATTCATTTTCTTTGAAGGTGCCGCGAGGCGACTATGCAGAAGTTTCCAGGCATCTTTGTCCTCTATGTACTGGTTGACTTTATAGTATGCCTTCTTTAGTAAAGTAGATTTTATATAGGTTTTGAATTTACCCTCTGAGAGCCCAGTTATCTCTTTTGGGATTTTATTATAGAAACGTACACTATTTCCTAAGAATGTCTTTTTATTTGTTTTAGATAATCTAAAGCTAGGTACAGCTATTTTGTCTTTATTCCTAGTATTAAAATTATGAAGGTCACTATTTAATTTGAATTTATGTAAATTTTTACGCACATACATGATGTTCTCATAAATGTATAAGGATGGTAGGGTCAGTATGTTTATTTCTTTAAATAATTCCCTCAGGGATTCGCGTGGACGCATCTCATAGATGGCACGAATCGCACGTTTTTGTAGTATAAAGATAGTTTCTATATCTGCAGCTGACCCCCACAACAGAATCCCATAAGACATCAAGCTATGGAAATATGCAAAGTACACTAATCTCGCCGTGGCTACATCTGTTAGTTGCCTAATTTTATAAACCGCGTAAGCTGCAGAGCTTAGTTTCCCTGAGAGCTCGGTGATATGAGTGCTCCATTGCAGTTTAGAGTCTATATTTATGCCAAGGAACAAAGTTGCATTGTCAATATTGAGTCTTTCACCGTCAAGAACTATGATTGGTTCTATACTTCTGACGTTAGGCAACGAAAATTTCAAACATTTAGTCTTTTTCGCATTCAATAACAGATTGTTTGCTGTGAACCATCTGGATATACTTGCTAAAGTATTATTAACATGTACTAGTGAAGTATCCTTCCTATCAACTTTAAAAATCAATGACGTATCATCGGCAAATAGAACTATATCTGCTAGACCGTGGACCATGTAAGGCAAATCGTTAATATATGCCAAAAACAGGAAAGGACCCAAAATTGATCCCTGTGGGACTCCCATCTTGACAGGAGAACTAGCAGATGTGATACCATTGACGCTAACCTTCTGCTGCCTACTAGACAAGTATGATTCCACCAGGTTCAGGGCATTCCCATGAATTCCATATACTTCTAACTTGCGCAGTAACGTGCAGTGTTCTACACAGTCGAATGCTTTGGAAAGGTCACAAAACACTCCAATGGCATCCTGTGAACTCTCCCAAGCCTCCAAGACAAGAGTCATGAGATGACAGCCTGCATCGGTTGTTGATCTGCATTTGGTGAAACCATACTGGTTTGAATGCAATATTCTATTTCTATTGAAATGTGACAGCAGTTGGTTTAGCATCAATTTCTCAAAGATTTTACTTAATACTGGCAAAACAGAGATTGGCCTATAGTTTGAGGGATCTGTCTTACTTCCCGATTTAAAGATAGGAGTGATTTTACTTTTTTTTCATTAGTTCTGGAAACGTGCCTTTATCTATGCATAGGTTAAATAAGTCTGCTAAGTAAGGAGCAATTGTGTTTATTATAGAATCTAGCATTTTTACAGATAGACCCCATAGATCTTCAGTAGCTTTAACATTTAAACTCTTGTACGTCTTTTTGATATCAATTAATGAGATGTGTTCAAACGAAAATTCAGGTATGGTGCGTTGGAAGTTTTCTTTAAGAAAAGCCTCCGCCAAGTCTGGGGATGAATCAAGTGACTTGGTCGCGTTCAGGGCTATGTTAGAGAAGAAATCGACAAAAATATTAGCGACTTCCTCAACATTTGTAATGTGTTCATTATTAATTAATAGTTTATATTCAGAATCTCTACATTTATCTTTACCTGTTTCTACGTTTATTGTTTTCCAAACCGTCTTAATTTTATTACTTGATTTGCGAATTTTGTCTCTAATATTTATGGCTTTTGCTTGGATGCAAACAGCTTTAAAAATTTTTGAATAACATTTAACATACTCATGAAATGATTCTGAATTGGAATGGGCTTTATCCCTATATAACTCATACATATTATCTCTACTTTTCCTGATACCCTTGGTAGCCCAATCACTAAATTCTAGTTTCCCATTCGTGTGTAATTTCTTTTTGGGACATATCTCATTGAACTCCTTACTTATTACAGAAAATATGTTTTCATAATTGAAATTAGGGTCTTCCTCAGAGACAGCGACATTTTCCAGTTTTGATTCTATATTATTCCTAAGCTTTTCGAGTTTATATGTTGTTAGGGGCCTATGTTCAATTGTTGGTTTATCTTTTGATTTTTCACTTATAAATTCT
The DNA here is from genome assembly GCA_947063395.1 of Hemistola chrysoprasaria. Lineage (NCBI taxonomy): Eukaryota > Metazoa > Arthropoda > Insecta > Lepidoptera > Geometridae > Hemistola > Hemistola chrysoprasaria. The sequence continues at coordinate 2,745,063 of OX346731.1, read as the reverse complement.
AGTGAGAGACCCTTGTGGTCAGACCTAACTCCACCCGTTATTGATAACTTCCCACTTTCGAAATTGGTAAAGATATTATCAATACAGGTCGATGAGGTAACTGTAACTCTTGTGGGCTCAGAGAATAGGTAACTCAAACCGAAGGACTTAAATAAACTAGTCAAATTAGTTTTATCTGGAGAATCTGACAAAATATCAATGTTAAAATCACCGCATACAAGTACATGTTTATTACTTTTACAAATTTTGTTTAGAATTATTTCCATAGAGGACATAAAAGAAGTGAGATTCGAGTTCGGCGGCCTATATACACATAAGATTATGTGCCTTTTCACTTCTACACAAGCCACCTCGCAAGTTCGTTCCACAGAACAGCTGACAATATCATTTCGCTCTTTATATTTAATTGATTTTCTTAAAAGTATAATCGAGCCACCTCCTTCAGCAGATGTTCTGTTGAACTTACTGGCCACCTGAAAATTATTAACATTAAATAACATTTTATCATTTTTTAACCAAGTTTCACAGAAACATAAAATATCATAATTATATTTATCTACAAGTAATTCAATGTCGTTAATTTTGCCAGAGAAGCGGTTTATATTTTGATAGAATAAAGATAATGTACAAGTACCACTCTCTGTTGTCTTAGAAATTAGTTTAAATTATTTTCCACAGTGTTATTTTTAGTACATATACTAATCACTGTGTAGTCATTATTTAACACCGTTATATTACCTATAACTGAATTAATATTATAAGCTACCAATGTAGCAAGCATCGAAATGCATTTCTTCGAACAGTACATAATATTGTCCGGGGTCAGTTGAAAGTTTTTAATAAACTTATTCATGTCAAAAAACATTAATTTGTCACTATGACGAGATGTCAGATTATGAAATAAATTGTTTATCATATGTGTGTGTTTATTTTGAGTTGAAGTTAACGATGAACAATATGGTAAGGCACACAGCATAATCTTAAAACAATTTATTTCAAGGAGAGAGGTTATGTTATTAATAACCTCCCTTTTGTCTATACCTATACTTTGTCCTATTAAGATGACAATAACTGTATTACTATCTATAGTATGAGCACTACTCCTAATCTTATCACATATTTGTGTGTAAGATGCACCGGGCATGCAATGATTATATATTATATGATTACTCTCATTGCACAACAGAGAACCAAAATCTACACCAATCCGGTCTGAGAAAACAAGTACCTTAGTCCTACTATGTCCAGCAATACATTGCTTCTCCCTCCGAGCCACTCGCACAGGAACAGCACATGGTGATTGTGAGGTCACCTGAGACTCAGTTGATTTTGTTTGCAATTCTGAGTTAATGCAATCTACATTACTTGTAACCAACTGGGCCAGTTCTATAGCAGTATTATAGTGTTCTGCTAACTGAGTTTGTAAGGCAGTATAACTGTTGAAAATATCCTGCAGTGTTTGTTCTCTGCGTAGAAGCTCAGAGCGTAGTTGCAGTATGTCATCATCATATAATTTTCTTGTTATTTCTAACTCCTCTATACAATTTTGGAGTTGTTGATCTAATAAAAGTCTACTTTTTATAAGTTGGACATTTTTGGTGAAGTACTTCTTATTACACTTGAGTTTTTTTTGACATTTCCGAACAAGTTTTTTGATTTTCATATATTTTTTAGGCTTTCTATGGAGAATGGGTTTTGAGGGAGTCTCACCAGTGAGGTCAATAATGTCTAGGGGCTGAGAACACTTCACTTTACTAACTACTAACTCATTGTATAGGCACTGAGTGTCGGCTACTTGTTGAGCGGTTAACTTTGATTGCAACTCTAATATTGTTGATTGAGCCGTGTCTAGTTCACGCTCGAGGTCTCCAATACGGCTTAAGGCCTTAACATAGGTCAAGCCACACTCATCAAATGACAATACAATGGTCTGTAGGTGATCACATTTATGTAAGACATCTTGGTATCTAATGTCCAGTTCAGCCAGTTCATTCTTGAGGTCGCTGTTTATGGAGATAATCCGCTGAACTTATATATATTTTTATTAATTTATATTAGTGTTGTTATATTAAAATTCATTTTTGTATTTGAAAACCTTATTTGATAATTGAGTATTTGAAAACAAAATAATGTCATATTATTAAATTCATTTTGAAAGTTTAATGAAAATAATGTATCATCCGATTCAAAAATCACTTTAAAAATATATTTTTTAATTAATTATAAGCAAGTCAAAATTGATAAAATTCCAATAAGTCACTTGATCACGAACGCGCTACGAGTGGTCGCCATGATTGTAACGTCATTATGTTATAGTTATGTATGGTAGGTACCTTATCACATTGTGACGTCACTACAGGTCACGAGCTCGTTCGGGTACTATCGGCGTGTTGTCGGTACTGGATTAAAAATGATTTTTTAATTTGATATAACTTTGTAATTATAGCGAATAAAAAAACACTAAAAATAGTTTTGTTACGAAATTTATATGAAATGATCTTTCCTATTATGCCAAAAAAATAAAATTCTAATACTCAATTATACTATACTTATAAACAGCATATTTAATAGAAACTTTAAACTGGCAGTAGAAACAATTAAGCCCTACAAGTTTCTTGAGCGTTCTTCTTGTAGAGGTATCTTAGTACACGTCCAGACAACGAAAATAACCTACATTCCAAGTTTCAAGTCTCTAACTCAGTGGTTTGGGCTCGGTGTTCGGGCATGTCAGTCAATGAGTCATTTAGGATTTAATAATATTATACACTAGCTGTGCCCCGCGGTTCCACCCGCGTAGACATCGTTCCCGTGGGAATATCCGGAAAAAAGTACCCTATGTGTTATTCCAGGGTCTAAGCTACCAACATAGCAAATTTCAGCTCAATCAGTTCGGTAGTTTTAGCGTGAAAGAGTAACAAACATTCATACATCCGTCCATCCATCCTCACAAGCTTTCACAATTTATAATATTAGATAGGAGTAAGATTACGGAGATAGTGATTTTATTGAACAATTTATGGCTGTCCAGAATTAGACCTGTCGCGGTTTGGAAGTGTGATAAAGAGTTAGGAAAGACACAATAAATATCCACTTATACAGAGTTACCTTTAAAACACCAGCAACCCCGAAGGACCAAGCAGCCAACATCATAAACAACATTTTTTCTTCTACGAGTTTTGACATAACTCAATAAATTAAACAAAAAATATTTTTCAAGTTTTTCATTGTACTGTCGTGACATTTGTGAGTCTATGTTTCATTCAAAATCTAAGACACTTTCTTCGCCAGAGACCCAAGGGCTTGTAGGCAGTACGCGCATCGTAACGTAATCTGTTACGATACGCGTAGAGTTAAGAACATTCAAGTGGAATATTTAATTGATATTTATTTCTGTATGAAAGTAAAATATAACCAATTATCAAAACTCGTAGAACAAATGTTGTTGTTTATGATGTTGGCTGCCTGCTCCTACGATGTTGCTGGTGTTGTTAAGGTAACCCTGTATAAGTGGGCTAACTTTTGTATGTGTGTGTATGTTTATTATTTCAGTATATGTGTGTTATTTCTGAATATTATGAAAAGTATTCGTTACCTTGAAACGGCACAAGGACATCCAAAGAATCATTCAGTGTAATATTTTTGAAAAACTTCTTTGAAAATATGTCCTAAAAACATCAAATATCTGTTGTTATTTCACAATCGTATTGTGTATAATATGGAAAAACAAATTTTACCCACGACAGAGGGTTGTCACTCCACAGTTTAGGTACCTATGTTCATCCCTTAGTCCGACCCTCTTCGGAGAGGGTCGGACTAATGGTTGCCACTCTGCTTGAGAGCTAACCGCGTCCTGCTTTTTTCAAAATATTTATGTATAATTTTTTGAAACGATCAATAATTTTTAGAGTTCGGAAAAAAAATGTCTTATAGGATCACTTTGCTGTCCGTCTGTCAAGACACTTTTTAACGGGAACGAGTGGAGGTATCAAGTTGAAATTGATATCAACTACTCAGATCTGCGGTCCCTTGTGGCTGTAAAAAATCATACTTCTAAGTTAACGCAATCAAAAGTTATGGCCATTCTACTGCATATTTCCATACTTTGCGTATAACCTCTTTATGTATATCGGCGAGTGGGAACCCTCGCGCTCGACGCCAAACTGGTTTCGAGTCAGCGGTGTTCATCAGAATTTGAACGCTCGCGTCACACAATAAGTTTCAATTTCGTTTGCCAGCAGAATGATTTATTCTGTGACGGTAGCCCAATTGGTAGAGTGCCACCCCGCGGATTGGTGCGGAAGGTGAAGGTTCAAATCCCGCTCGAGGGAGAAATTTTTCTTACCATATTGTACTTCAAGCGAATAGACCGCTTGGTCTATAAAAATATAAAATAATAATATCGATACAAATAATTTATTAAACATATTTTTAAAAAGCATCAAATAGTTACCTTTAAGGTATTTAGTACTTTGTATTTCTTAAACATACATACATTCACGCCTTTTTCCCGAAGGGGTAGGCAGAGGTGTGCCCAGGACTCAGTCCCATAGTAGGTACACCCACATTTCGCCAGTATGTTATTGGTCCCATGTAATAGGGGGCGAGCCTATTGCCATCTCCCGGGCACAGTTTCACACTCCAGGCAGTTATTGAGATAAATCCTAATGGAAAAATCCAATATTTAACACTGCCTGACCTGGAGATCGAACCCGGGACCTCTTGATTGGCAGTCGAGCATGCGCCCTCTACGCCACCGAGGCAGTCAAAATTGTATTTCTTACCAAAATTATATACCCATCGGTACAATTAAGTCCATAGTTTCCTGGAGTGAAAGAGACAGATGCATCCTCATCCTCCAAGTTGACTAGTGCGAAGGAAAAGGACGGGTATATGTTTCCTTTTTTCGGCAAATGAAATTTTACCCATAGAGTAACAAGATTGTGAATCTGAAAAAAAAGTTGAAGATTTATAAGTGTTTTTAGTTCTTCATCATCATTATCATCTCGGCCGTAGGACGTCCACAGTAGAACATAGGCCTCCAACTAGTTCGGTCGTAAGAGGCTTGCATCGAGCGCTTTCCTGCTACATTTCTTAGATCTTCTGTCAACCGTGTGGACGTCCTACGCTGCGCTTATTTTATTAATCATAAATCTAATCCTGCTAATTATTCTTATCCTAAATAAATCTCAAATCTCAGAACAATGTAAAAATGTTACGTTTGTAACAGATAAACGGAACGTTAGCGTGTTCTAACTCGACCCCAGCGCCATCTAGCGCTGTTTTCTTGTGTGTATGTTTGTTCCGTTTTCACGCTAAAACTACTGAACCGATTGGGTTGAAATTCGTTATGTTATAGATATAGATAGTTTAGTTATAGATAGCTTAGACCCAGGAATAACACATATTATGTCACTTTTTTATATATAAAGGTTGATTCCCACGGGAACGAAAACTACACGGGTACCGCGGGACACAGTATTATAATATATGGTGTGTAGAAAGAAGGACTATCTATTGGATAATAGATTGTATTTAAAAAATTGTTAGGAACTTAACATAACTTTTTCCCGAAGGGGTAGGCAGAGGTGTACCCAGGACTCAGTCCCATAGTAGGTACACCCGTTGGCCTAGCATCATCAATAAAATATTATATAACATAAAATTTGGCAAGCTCTTATATGACAAGTGTTAAATTCCTAAATCGTAACATTTTAACCGAAGTTTTTTGTAGTGGTAGGCCTCTTTAATAGCAGGGGCCCGCCTGGGGAAGTACCACACCTTTGCCAGTTATTCATCCGCCAAGCAGTAATGTGCAAACATTACTGTGTTCCGGTCTGATGGGCAATGTTACCAGCGATTTACCAGGCATGATCAGATTCAACAACTAATATCTCAGGGTACAGGCGCAGTGCAGTGCCGCGCAGAATTTTAAACTTTAAAACACTGGGTGTCGATGTGTCTGATATGGGCAATCATGATGCTTACCATCAGGCACCTGATTTGCTCGACTTGTTACTTGACTCAATATCATAAAAAAAAAATTACAATATTTCCAACTAGATGGCGTTGTATGTCCTTAGAACGTGATAGTTTTGTGCAGGTATCTATAAGGTATGGAACCCTACACTAAGCATAATTACCAAGGTATGCCTTCCTTATTTATTTCATGTACCTTATAAGGCCTGGCCATAATCCCAGCCGGATCCTGGGCTATAGCAATCAAGTCCATATTCTGTAGCAATTGTTTCTCATAGTCGGAGATCATTGTGACGTCACAACTCAGTAGTAGGGGAGCCGAAAGCATAGAGTACACCGACATTTGTACCCTTGCCTGTCTTTCTGTCAGTGTGTTTGTGCCGAGAATTAGCTGAAATTGTTTTTGGCTCTTCAAAATTATTTCGTTGGCTCAGACGGTAGTAACTCTGCTTTCTGTGCCGCAGGCCCCGGGTTTGATCCCCGGCCTGGTCAAATATTCGTGTGCATGAACATGTCTGTTTGATCTGTGTCTGGGTGTTATAAGCTTATATGAGTATGTATATTAATCATCTGGTTACCATAGTACAGGCTTCTAGCCTAGTTTGGGACCATGTGACCGTGTGGGGAAGTTGTCCCATATTATTATTATTATACTTGTATTTTGAAATTCTGGAAAATAGCATAATATTATGTAGTTTTGATACTTAAGAATTATTTTTTTACAGAATATTTAAAATGATTCGACTTTTAATGAGTTGATACTTTGTTAATTTTACGGAAAAAGGATTAAAAATTCAAATCTGTAAAATTAATATCATACGAAAATTTCTTTTAATTAAAAAACATAAACATGCAATCACGCCCAGGACTCAGTCCCACTGTAGGTAAACCCACATTTCGCCAGTACGTTATTGGTCCTATGTAATAGGAGGCGAGCATATTGCCATCTACCGGGCACAGTTCCAGACTCCAGGCAGTCATTGAGATAATTCCTAATGGAAAAATCCAACTAAAACTTTGCCTGACCCGGAAATCGAACCCGGGACCTCACGATGCCCACGGCGCCACCGAGCCAGTTAATACGTACCATATCCGGATCATTCCAGTGGCCCGGTCCGTGGTACTTCTCTAAATTAGAATAGGACGATTCGTAATGTTTAATAATGTCTCTCACTGAGCTCCATCTTGTGGACACATCGTGATAATTACGCCACAGATTGCAATGTTCCGCAACAGCTGTGTAATTTGGCTGAAATAAAGTAAATTATCAGGAAAGAGGATCTCCTAGCAGTTTGACACAATCCTATGGAAAATTTACTAAATCGATGTTTTGTAATCCCCTGTTTCCTCCGAATATAAACCTATTTGATATATTTATATCCTGATATTTTAAAGATGAAGTAAAGTATGTCCCTATCATTATATTTTTGTTTATAAATTCTAAATTTTTTTGTAATGAACGTCTAATCACGAAAATAAAGCTGGGATTTTGGAAGTTCACTATGAAAAAACCAAGGGTTTATAAGATAAATTAACATGACAGGGACATAGGTTACTTTACTATAAAAATATCAGAAAAAAATTTTTTGAATGGGTTTATTTTATTCGGAGGAAATACGGAAATACAAAACATTGATTTGGTAAATTTTTCAAAGGAATGTGTCAAATTCCTAGAAGGCCATGTACGCTCTAAGTGGTTGCCGTAAGAGCCGTTTAAGGGTTATAACCAGATCCAGAAGACGGACAGCAGCATTATTTGTGTTAAAAATTCCCTCTCGCTCGCACATTGCAAGTTATGGTACATAGGCATTGAATTTCCAAAAATCATAAGTTGTGTTTCTCACTCATACCATTTATAATAATATATATTCAAGAAAACTTAGTTTTCATATCTTTTAATTTAACAGAAGAGATTGAAAAAAAAACTGTTATTTCCTTTTTTTCGAACTACTCCATCAAATAAAAAAATAAATAAATATAAAATACATGCATTAATTTAAAGAAACAAATGGAAAGAGCGATTTTGGAAATTCACATCTAGTTATTTTTTATTATCAATAGTGTAAATTGCGTGAGCGAGATGGAAGTTTGGCTCCAGCTGGCTCAGTTTTGGACCACGGACGGTACAAAGAGAGTTATTATTCATTCATTCAAAAAAGCACTAGGGGTATTTTTTGTGCCATCTAGATGGCGCTGGAGTCGAGTTAGAACTCGCTAGCGTTTTGTTTACCTGTTACAAACGTAACTTTTTTACATTGTTCTGAGATATGAGATTGGTAATATTAGAAGGATTACCTCGTTATTGTGAATGAATTGTATATAATATGGCCAACTGCACGAGTAGACTATTGCTCGTCCGCTAGATTTCAAGTGATTTCCTAATTTTATGTATGCTGAAACAGAATACAATAAAAATTAGTATAAAACTATTGATATAAAGAAAAGGGGAGATAGGCTACGTTCTCCCAGTGCTTATTCAACAACTGGCACGTGCTATTTGCTCAGTGCGAAGTTTGCAGTTTTTTTTTTATGATAGTGAGTGATAAGACGAGCAAATCAGGTGCCTGATGGTAAGCATCATGATTGCCCATATCAGACACAGTGCCACCCAGTGTTTATAAATTCAAAATTCTGCGCGGCACTGCACTGCGCCTGTCACCCTCAGATATGAGGTGTTCTTCAGACAGGAACATAGTAATGTTTACACATTACTGCTTGGCGGATGAATAACTGGCAAAGGTGTGGTACTTCCCGAGGCGCACCCTGCAAAAGAGGCCTACCACTACAATGTACGTACAGTGACATATAATGAACAACAAAGATAGAAAGACGTACCTAAGACCGAAGTGCGGCCGAGACAACAATATTATTCGCTCGTACGACCTTACTGTACTGACGTACGTGGACCTAATGGGACCTAATTTGAGCTTGCCATTTTCGAGAAGCCAGTACCTCATCTCCCCTTTTCTTTATATCAATGTATAAAACTAAGCAATTTTCTGTATCTAGTAAATTTTTTTTATTTTAAAAAGGGGTCTTCAGGGCCATTTCCGCAACTGCATCGAATTTAGAAAAAAATCTAAAAGAAGACTGATGTGTTCGAGGAGATGTGACCGATTTTAATAAAAACTGATACGCACCTATCTCAGTTTATATATCATTGAGTGTTTACCTGTATTTAAATCTTCTTCAGGTACAAAACATCCGTCTACCTTTAAATAGTCAACGCCCCATTTAGCAAATGTCAACGCGTCTTTTAGAAAATAGTGTTTGGAACCAGGGTAGTTCATGCATGTCACTTCTGCTACATTCGTGTACATGCCGAATTTCAGACCGCGCGAGTGAATCTGTAATATTCATCATTATCAGCTCAGCCGTTTGATCAGCTCAGTCCACTGCTGGACATAGGCCTCTCTCATAAGGAGTGTTTTGCCAATACTCGCCACTAGTGATCGATTAACTCGCATTCGCATTCATTGTTAGCATGCGAATGCTTCAGTAGCATTTAGCAAATTAAATGAAGTTGCGAAATTCTGTGAATGCGAATTCATCGATTCATACGATCATGCAGAGGCAGCATGCACCGTGTGATCTCCCTCGGCCGTCGGCCGTCGTAACCACGGGAGACGCCGAGACGGGTATACTGAATACTATATCTTTTACACGTGACACTGATTAACCTCGTTGCGTTCGAGAGTCGCGAATAAAATTATTAGCAATTTGGTAGGTTAAGCGATTATTATCTTTGATGAATGTTGAATGAACGTGTATAATTATTTAATTCGTTAAAATTAATAGCAGGACGGTGTTAAGTGCGAATTATCGTCCTAGCAATTAGCATAGCAATAGCAATAAGCATGCTATGACTAATTCATTCGCATGCTTATGAAATTAATGTGAAATCGCATTAATTAACATCACTACTCGCCACGCTTAGCTGGCGGGTTAGGGAGCACTGTACCTCAACGCGTTCCTCAGAAAAAGGGTCTTGACTGACAGACGGACAACTAAATGATCCTATAAGGGTTCCCTTATTCCCTATTGAAGTTCGGAACCCTAAAAATAACATCAAAATCGATCCATACGTTTAGGACCTACAATACCACAAAAACGTCATAATAAAACCCCTTCCGATTCTCGGCCGCGGATTTAAAATACTAATAATCTCATTATGATGTGAAATTAACAAGTAGGTACAATTTCACTTAATTTTTCTACAACGTAACTATGTTAAAAATTGGTTTTTAATTATGTTAGGTAATTAAAATTTAATGGTTACTATTTTTCTTATGAGTTTTCCATGTTTAATAATTTCTGTTTAAAATTTGTGCTATAGCTTGTCATATAAGAGTAGGGATATATAATGGCGCCACTGTATTTTTAAACAATGAACGCAGCTGAATAAACACTTAGCCATTAAATTAGTTCCTTATCTACTCTTTTCTGAGGTGCTAGACCTATTTATTATAGGGGTGTACTGACCAAGGTGCCAAAATAACTAATTTAATATTTTTAGGGTGTAATGACTAAGTTGATAAAATCACCAAGTACAACATCTAGTTGGACTTACTTACACCTTTAAGAAACTTGGGGGTTTCTGTTCAATGGTGTAAGTGTACCCCTAAATGGGGGAGAGAATGGCTACTCTCGCCGTGGAGTTACCAGCTTTAGAATAGTGCTCCACCCTCACTACCCGTGGTTGCCGTAAGAGCCAGCTAAGGGTTAATAGATCCAGAGGACGGGCAGCAGAGTCCTCTGCGAAAAAACCATCGAACTGCGCTCGACAACCCGCCTGCCAAGCATGTGGAGTATTGGCAAAACCCCCCTTTATGGGAGGCCTATGTTCAGTAGTGGATTACCAACGGCTGAGATGATGATGATGATGAAACTAACATAATCAGCAATATACTTCATCCCACGAGGAAACCTGGCCCTATCAGGAACCAGTTCACCATTGGCATCCCTTTTCTTCTCCGACCAGCAGTCGTCTATTATAATGTACTCCCACCCTGCTTCTTGGTAGCCGTCTGTGAATAATTTGTCTGCTACAGATATGATTAGCTGCTCACTGGAAAGTAAAAGTAAATATTTATAAATTTTGGTTTCATCTGTGGTTTTAAGCTCGTCTTCGTTCCCGTGGGAATATCGCGATAAAAAATACCGCGCTCGCAGCAAACTTCTTGCGCCTTCATTGTTATAATCATAACATTTTTCGCCGCGCTTGCAGCCAGTACTTAAAATTTTTCGCCGCGATTTTAACCAATTCAATCAAATTCAAATCAAATCAAATCAAATCAAATCAAATCATTTATTTTGGAGATAATTGCGAATGTACACAAAGGCGAAAGAAACGATGGTGCCTGCAATAGTCGTGAGACTGTGTGGCAAACACCAACGCCCCCCTCCAGATATAATGAGGCAATTTGACAATCACCAAAATAAATCTTATTTATCTTAGATTGGTGGATGCTACCCAATTACACTGTACAGGAATTAGAATTAAAAAATAAACATTAATTAATTAACACATCTAAGGCATAAAAAACAAGAGATCACTTAAAACTTAAGGTTATAGATAAGTAAATAAGATTAGTAACATTTAGGAAACGTAACATGTGTGTCAGTGTGTGAGGGTGTGTGTGTAAGAGAGAGGGTTTCTGAGGGTGTGTGTCAGTGAGTGAGGGTGAGTGTGTGTGTAAGTCCCTCTCCATGACACCAGTCTCGTAAGAGTTGGGCATGGAGGGAATGTGTGAGTAGAAAGAAGGGGTGTGTGTACGTGTGTGAAGCCTAGGTAAAATAATTGTTGTGTTGGAGATGTGTGTTATGATTATCGAATGAGATCTTCTGTAGCTTCATACCAATGTATGATTTTAACCAATGTAAAAGGTATGGAAAAACGACTAAGCAATAGTTTTTTTTTTATCTAAAGCTCGACCCCCCATGAAATGAATTCCTGGCTACGCCCTGCTACGAGTTTTTCCAGGGTCTAAATTATCTACCGAATTTTAGGCCAATCGGTTCAGTAGTTTTGGCGTGAATGAGTAAAATAATCCATCCTCACAAACTATCGTATTTGTCATATATTATGTAGGATAATTTGTTGGAATTTCTCTACGAGATTGAATCATCCGAAATAAGGAGATTAGTAGATGAACTGAAGTTACCTACATATCCCAGCAGATAAGCAAGTTAAAGTGGCAATTGGCAAGGCACATAGCATGTAGAACTGATAGCCGACGGAGCTGTGAGGAGACCACGGACCGGCAAGTGCAGATTTGGATAATCTAATAAATGCAGCAGGAACTGTGGGGTATGGGGGAGGCGTAACTCCAGGTGGATTTGGTGGTGGTATTTGAACTTCCTAAGGCTGTGATGATGATGAAAATGATTGACAATATATTTGAATAAAGCAGCATTTATTTATAACTCAATTCCCATCACACTTAGAATCAGATTTAAGGTGAACATATCGTACATCTCTTCGAGCCTAAGACATCAAACAAAACAAATTTTAGAATTTTTTAAATATAACCCTACGTAACCTTCCTATGTAACCTCGCACACCTGTCCTTGTCATATCGTCAAAGTTTGTGAGATTTCATAGGAATTTAATGAAGAATTCTAAAGTATATTTGGCTCAGATAGACAAGACAGGACCTTTAAGATAAAAGACTTTACACCTAAGGATAACTTCACACCTTATTTCCCCCAAAGAGTTAAGCAGAGGTCCATTATGAGTTGTGTGGTTACCCCATAACCTAAATATCAGTTTCAGATTGCTATGACTTCTACAAGGCCTTCAACATGACCTAACGACTGCCCCTTACATTCTACTAATATCATAAATGTGAAAATTGTGGGGCCACCTGGGAAAGTACCACACCCTTGCCAGTTATTCATCCACCGAGCAGTAATGTGCCAACATTACTGTGTTCTGGCATGAAGGGCAATGTTACCAGCGAAATTACTGGGCATGATGAGATTCAACAACTCATATCTCTGGGTGACAGGCGCAGTGCAGTGTCGTGCAGAATTTATAATTTTAAAACACTGGGTGGCACTGTCTGATATGGGCAGTAATGATGCTTACCATCAGGCATCTGGTTTGCTCGTCTTGTCACTCACTATCATAAAAAAAAAAAAAAAAATTGTCAGTGTGTTTGTTACATCTTCATTCTTCATGCCAAAACTATTTAACCAATTAGGCTGAATTTTGTTGGTACATAATTGCTTAGACCCTAGAGTAACACAGGGTAGGTACACAGCTAGCATCCCTTGGAGTAATACCTTTCATAAAGAATATAATATGGCACCAAAACTTACTTCAAGCATTTATTGGGGTTTTCATCACATTGGTTAGCGCACATATAGTACCCCCATGACATCCAACCCATGGGAGGCGTCCGCGCCATACCATTCTCCAAAACAAACACATCATTCACGAAAAACAATAAAAACACGAAAATCTGGGCGATCATTTCACAGAACAGACAGACCTGCACTTTGTACGGAGCTTAAATATATTTATCAGTAAAATGAACAAGAACCAGCGATGTGTTTCACGCAAATTTTAAAATTTTTGTTTGTTTTTTATTATTTTTAAGTAAATATCGTTGAAAAGAATTTCATTTAATTACTAAAACCTCGTTCGGCGTAACTGTTTGCAGCAGTAGTAATTTTATTTGGGTACTAAATTGTAATTTTGATTGTTTTTCGGTACCTGCCGCCGCAGAAAGCCACAAATTATGAATTGAATCACAGATCACTTTAATTAGTATTGAATTGAAATAAAATAAACGTAAACAAGCAATAGTCTTACCAAATTATGAAAACTATATTTGTTATACAAAATCTATTCAAATTCTGAGCAATTTTAACTAGTAGTATAATAATTTGTCATTTTGACAGTCGCTGTCAATGTCAAATTTGATTTCTTTGGTTTTGTTCAAAAACCACCAGAAAAGTGAATTATTGCGCGAATTTTTAAACCATATTTTCAATATGTATTTCTTCTATGTTTCAAAACATATAGAAGCGAAAAATAATTATAAGCAAATGAACTGCTGAATCTGAAGGAAACTGCTTTTCCGAATTCGTTGAGAATTAATGACCTATAAATACAAAAGGAACTGTATAAATAGCATTCTGCCTGAAGTAGAAACCTTTTTTTTTTTTTTTTTTTTTTTTTTTTATATTCATTAATAAGACATAGAATGCTTACAGTATACACCAAACGCAAACTATGTTAGGAACGGCTTAGAAATAACCTTAAGTTAGTTATTAGAATGCTTATACTATCGTGAAATATGTCGACATGTTGGTTCTCGCTCAGAAACGCGGTCAAGAGAGATACGGCTCGGCGTGTCGGCGTATTGCTGGCATGACGCGTCCTAGGTGGCGGTGGACCCACCAGCAACCGGTGATGCCTACGTACGGAACGTAAATAGTTATCTGGCACATACAACCCAACACTAGACAGGATATTATGCGGATTGTGCAGCTCACCGCGCAATATCTTGCAGTAATGCACAATGAGCAGCAGTTTCCGCCTCAGTTCCAGTGTGTCGAGCCCTACCATCCCGGAGACAAATAGTGATGGGTACAAGAATGGATAGTACCCATAGCTACGTTTATACGCATAGCGAGCAAATTTACGCTGGAGCCGTTCCACCATGAGAGTGTATTTGGCTTCCCGCGGGTCCCACACTGTAGCGCCAAACTCTAATTTGCTGCGAACGAAGGCGTTGTACAGCAATACCGCCACTCTGATATCCGAAAACTGGGAGGCTGTACGCATTATGAATCCCAGCGTCTTATTAGCCGCCTTGCATGTCGAGATAACGTGCTCCCGGAAGTCAAGGCGGGAGTCCAATGTTAAACCTAGGTCACGGATAGAATTTACCTTCTCCAATGCAGAACCTTCCAAAATGTACGTCAACGATAAAGGCGCTTGTAATCTTGAGAAAGTAATAGTTTTACATTTATTTACGTTAAAACAGAGCTTATTTAGACGACTCCACCTTTCCACCGACTCTACATCATTCTGCAAGGCTACGCAGTCCGATAAATTATCTATCGATAGATATATTTTCAGGTCATCGGCAAACATTAAACAATGGGCTGTTCTCAACACCTTCGGGAGATCATTTATCATGATCAAGAACAAAGTCGGCCCCAGAGTGCTCCCTTGGCTGACACCCGACCTAGTATAGAACTCTCCGGATCTGTGCGATTGCAGCTGTACATATTGACGGCGGTCTTTTAGATAGCTAGCAAAAAATCTCAGCAGCCCTGGAGACGCTCCCATTAACGACAGCTTCATCAGCAGAATATCGTTGTCTACTACATCGAATGCACGCCTGGCATCTAGGAAGACAGTGTCTACTTGCCTACCGGCATCCATATGTGTAGAGACATACTCGACAAGTACACTGTGGTTCGTGACTGTCGAACGTTTGGTCCGGAACCCATGTTGCGAATCACACAAATAAATGTCAATCTGCCGTGATAGATACCAGTTTATAACGGACTCAAATATTTTATTAAAAACACCTAATACTGCTATCGGCCTAAAAGTATTAACTTCCGTGGATGAGGTAACTTTTGGAACGGGCGTTACTTTGGAAATCTTCCACTTATGAGGATAGCGACCCGTACGAAGGGAAGTATTATAAATATGTAAAAGCGGTGTCTCCAACGCAGACTGACAATCCTTTACAAGAAATGGCGGTATAGCATCCGGGCCAGCCGCCGAAGACGGTTTCAAGCGACGAACAGCTCTACGGATATCGGCTACTGAAACGGCGTTCACACATATTAGGCGAGAGTCACTAACATCACAGCTGCTAGCTGCATTAGCATCTAAGAGCGGAACATCAGGAAGGAATACGGAACTAAAATATTCAGCGAATGCATTGGCCGCCTCCTGCCCAACCAGCGCTTTACCATCATGCGTATATTGATTTGTTTGGCCTCTCACTGTGCGCCTATCTTTAACATGCCGCCAGAATTGTTTAGGGTCGTTACAAATATTAGTCTCTATGGTTTCAATATGTTTCTTATACGATATATCAATCAACATTTTTGTGTGACATCTATAGTATTTGAAAACTTCATAATTAAATTCTAATCCAAGTTCCCTGTATTTACACAGATGAAAATGTTTAATTTTAAGTTTATATATGATTTCTGCGGTAAACCAAGGTGGGTAACAATATTGTGCCCCACTATTTTTCCTAAGCGGCACATGGTTGTTTACGGCATCATTCAACTTGTCGTAAAAAATATCTAACGCAGTATCCACATCCTCCTGTTCAAGTACTTCTTTCCAATCAAGTGCAGATACATTAGAGTATAGGGAGAGAAAATTAGCTTTCCTAAAATTCCACTCAGGAGCATACTTTATGTTTGTAGGAGTCGTTGGAGTATTATCAAGAGACATACTCGTACCAGTACTAACAACGCGATATAGGGTGAATCTTACAGCAAGCGGAGGGTGATATGCGTCCGCCGGTACCAGGGGCGCCACATCGTCAGATACATTTACATCGTTCGGTGCTAAGTTAGACAATACGAGATCCAGCATGCCGCCATAAGAATTAAGATAAACATTATGTTGACACAACTTACAAAATTCCAAAAACAATTCAAACTGGAACTTGACATTGGCACTACAAGATTTTAAGTTAAAATCTCCTAAAATAAATATGTCTAGAAGATTAGAGTACTTACACACAGCATTCTCGATACAACTAAGGACATCTAAGTATTGCTTATCATTAAAGCTTGGTGGGAGATATACTACACAAATTAGGCATTTACAGTTTTTACCTGAAAGTTTTATAAACAATATTTCCATAGAGTCTGTTAAACCATCCACATCAGTGACTAATTTCGGTGTAAAATGGTCCCGCACAGCGAGCAAGACTCCGCCCCAACCAGCCTCTCCCTCGCGATCCTTACGCAGCACCACATACCCCGGAGGAAAGAGCTCACCATCAGAAACAGAACTATTCAGAAAAGTCTCAGTTAGTGCTATGACGTCATAGGATTCACTACAGATGTTATTGTAGAATGCCATAGTTTTACTTCTTAAGCCCCTAACGTTCTGGTAGTAGAGTTCAAGATGTATACTTTTAGTTCTGTTTGGGTTCCTGATCTTCTTTCTTTTCCGAATGATGAGACCGAAAGGGCTGTCTCCAAGGTTTAATACAAATATCCTCTGGCCAGTTACTGGGTGACATGATAACATCTGCAGATTTTGACGGGACATCTAGTTTAAAGGAAGCATAGTTCCCTCGGGCCTTTAGTGCTTCCACCTTGCAGGTACTTCCATCAACAATAATAGTGCTCAAGTGGTCCCGCACCTGGTCTTCAGTAGTACCTTCTTTGACGTAGTACAGATGTAATAAACGTCGGCGGTCAGCAGCTTCAAGTTTAGTTGCACCCGGAGCAGCTGCTCCTCTCATAACACCGGCAGGAGCACTTGGGCGTCGCTTTCCCGTGACGGCTTTCCACTCTCCTACGCTCTCTCTACTTATAAGGTTATCAAAAGTACTGGAATTAGGCCGCAAGTGCACAGCCGGAAGTGATGTTGGTGCCTTACCCGAAGATGATTGAGTAACCGATGTCTCTTTCTGAGACGATTGGGTTGCTCGCGTCTCATTTGGAACCAATGGAATCCTTGGGGTCCCTTCCGGCATATTGAAGCTGTAGGCGGATGGTGGAAGGGGTACATCGGTGAACTGCTGAACTTCCGATTGGCTTTCAAGTACCACTACTCGCTCCTTAAGTCCGGCAATTTCCTTGTGTAGGGGCAAGGTGGCCAGGGCAGTCTGTTTAGCGACAGCCTTCGTGATTATGTCAGCCACGTGATCTTCAAGTACACATTCTGTCAATTTCGCCTCGAGATTCACAATTCGTGCGTCTTGCTCAGATATTACCAGTCGAATGTCCTTTTGCTCCGACGAGATCAAGTCTGTAGCGGCCGTTAGGTCTCTCTTGACTACCTCCATAGCACGACTTATCTTAACATCAACCATCTTCACCATGTCCTCCTTAATCGCGGAGCGTAGGTTCACTAAAAATGAGGATCCCGGCGAGAACTTAGCATCCAGTAATTTGCTGATAGTATCGATGGTAACCGGCTCACTATCAAGATTGGAGCCAGAGGGAGCATTCATATCAAGCACCGAGCTCGAATCCATGAGCAAACCATGCGTCTGGTCAGGCGAGCGATCCCGCCGCTTTATAGGCGTATCATCGTTTATCTTACGCTTGGTCACATTTTGGCAGAGTGGACAGCTCAAGGAAGCTAATTGCTCTTGGCTTAGTTGTTTATGCGGAGAAGCTTCAGAGCCAATATCTAAGCATTTATAGCAAAAAGTTGATTTACAACTGTTGCATTTTAGATATTCTTTCTTTTTAATAGCAGCGTTGCATCCTTGACAAAGCATTATTGCAAATTAATTCAAGCAGGCGTCAAGCGAGTAATTAGCAGTGAAGCCAAGCGGTACTGGCGTAGCAGACTCGTAATAGTAACTTTGTAATAGTTGAGAGACATAAACCGCAAAGCGTCACGTACGGACGAGTGTTTAAGGAAATAAAAAGTACATAATGTACAGACAAACCGTTGTAACATACAATTTAAGTGAAAGGTCTTGTATTTTATGCTTATAGGTACTAAGGCTAAAGCTGTACTACGGTTTTCTGCTGCACCCGGTTATTTTTTTCAACCGATTTCTTTAGCCTTAGCCATTTAGCGTTTTTTTTAATTTCTAAAGCCCACAGCTGGATATGCCCAGGGTCTTCCTATGTTTCTACTCTTCCCGATCTCTTGCCATTCGCATCCAGCTTTTTCCTGCCACTCTTTTGGTATCGGCAGTCCATCGCGCCAAAGGACGACCTGGATTTCTTGGTCCCAATTTAGGCAACCACTCTGTTATGATTGTACGATTTCATTAAAAAACAGGCCATACATAAAATGTTTTATAGGTAGGTACTTACTTAATAAAGAGGGCTAGGCTTTTACTAAGAAAATTGCTTCTGAGCCTATCAGTGAAGTCAAATGGAAAAGGTTAAAGAGATAAAAACTCTCAAACTATAATAAAAAGGAGAAGTCACGGCGTACAAACACAAGTTTAGAGGAATTTACTTTTATTGGGTCTAACTACCCTCCTCGTAAGTACCTACCTAGGTACCTACTTGATTGAAATTCATAGCGCACTTTCAGATGTGCAAGTTGATTTAACTTACCCATTACTATATTACTAGGTAACCTTCTGCAATAGGCCGGCGTAACTTGGCGAGAAAATAGGCTCTGAACTTTACCGAATGTAAACTCATGAAGAAAACTGTTATTAATATGATTGAACTGAAAATTACATTTACAATATTTGCATTTATTTGTTCTAATATTTGTTTATCTGGCTATAACAGTTTTCTTCACCAGTTTACTTGCGTTAAAGTTCGCAGAGCCTATGTTCTGGTTCAGACTCGGGTAGTTACGTACAGTACCTACTATCTACTTAATTGCTTTTCTCTTTGTTTTACTTTCTTATCAACAAGACAAGGATGTAAAATCCCCATGCCTCATAATCCTTTGGATTAAACATGATTAAGTGATAAATTATATCGCGAGGAATCGTTTAGGTATGGATGAAAAATATTTTTCTGAATGGGTACTTCTCAAAAAATTGCCGATTTCACCTGCCAGAATATTTTAAGTTGTGCTAACTTTGTCATCCGGTTTAAAGCAAGGCAACTCTTATGGACAGTTAAAAGTACATTAACTGCATCAAGACCATATCCTTTAAACACTTTTAAATAAAGATGAAGTAATTGAATTTAAGTTTGTAACTTCATTTTCTAATTAACCTGCGTGTCCGAAGAATGAGTGTATGAGAACTTTAATTGATAGAATATTATACATGGGAGATAAAAGAAAATGCAAAAAACACCGTGTTAATTATAGTTCAGGCTAATCTCTGTGTAACCCTGTGACTCCTTAATCAAGAAAGTAGCAAAAAAAGAAAAAGTTTATGTGTGGTAAGCATTAATTTCTATGTCACCTGTCACCTTATATAATTTTCAATTAGTCGCATCACTAACTCAGCACCGACTCCGTACCCTTCCCACCACGTCAGATCAGTTGTCTGCTAGCTGCGGAAGTGGTAACGTGTGTGCAAGTGTATTTTAAGGTAACCAAAAAATTCATCGATTTGTCGCCACGAATATTTGTAACCATAAGTTCTATTTTTTCTACCTACAATTACTTTAACATTTATTAAACAATTTTGCTTAAAGTTTCACCTGATTATATAGTACATGAGGCCAGCTTTGGGGTGCAGTAGGTATCGACACTGAATGAACGTTTGCCATAATATCTAACGACATTAACGGTCATTTTCTCATTAACCCGTTTCTAAATAACCTGTTAATACCATACAGGTGGATGAGAAGTGCTCGAGTGAATGAGATCGAATATAGTTTTGATCGATTTTTTTAAATTAAGCCTCATGAAATAATAATACTACCTACTCACATTTAATGCCTCACGACTAGACTTAGCTCTTTTACACGTAAGACTTAAACTGAAGAGTAATTTAGGTCATATACCTTTTAAAAGGACTTGAAATAAGTCTCATTCATAGCTATGCTACACGGGCATAAGGGTTAAGAGATACAATACTTTTACCTAAGCAATGCTTATGCTTGTACTTTTGCTTGTAGGTCAACAATGTATCGACCAAAAACTCTTTCTACAACTACAGAGGAAAGAAAAAAACGCAAAAGGGAACTAGAACGACAAAGATACCAAAAAATTAAAGGAGATCCAATATTATATGCTCAATATCAGCAAAAAAATAAAGATAAATATGAGAAAAGGAAGGCACAGAAAAAGGTGATTTCTATTAAAGATATGACACCTAGAGCCAAAAGAGTACAAAGGAAAAAAATTGCGTGAAGCCTTCAATGCTTATTATAAAAGAAAGAAAGATGCGAAAGCAGCTGCAGTGAGATTTATGGAAATGAGCCCTCCAGATAGCGACGCTGAAGAGAATAATGAGCTACAACGTCCTACAGAAATGAATATAGCAAATAGGAATACTCCTTCTCCTTCAATTTTGGCCTCGTCTTCAATTTTATTTATTTCAATGGTTGATCCGAATTCAAGAATCACAAGATCGCATAGAAGTCCACTTTCTAAATTTAGATCACGCTCTTAGGTCTCAGAAACATCTTCAGTTTCCAGCAGAGGGAATTCGCCTTTTCAATCAATCAGAAAATTAAGATACAAAAAGGGCAAAGAAATTAAAGCACTTACAAGACAATTAGAAGGAGTTAACAAAGTAAATGAAGCCTATCGGAAGAAACTAAAAAGACTAACAGAAGAGAAAAAAGAAAAAGGAATTGATACCATGAAAGATAAATTACTACAATCATATACAGCTCTGAAAACCCACAAAGCTAAACAAGAGTTTTCAAGAAATCTTCAAACAAATATAAAAAACTGAATTAAAGAACAAAGGACGTTTAGGAAAATTGACTAACATTTTCAGACGGAGGGTCAGTGAGCAGAAAGGATCAAAAGTTAAGAAAATAAGAGAGGTGATTCAAAAATACCTAGAAGAAGACGAGAAAAAGGAGACTATAAAGAAAGGCGGAATATTGAAACAAAAACGATATATGACCAACTCCTTTTATTGTATTTCTTTGACAGCGACCCAAAACAACACAATGTTTCACAATGTTGGGACAGTAATTCAGAATATAAGACATGATGCTGCTGCTGTTTGGGCACATGTCGTCCACATCCTTGAATATCTCCAACAAAGGACACCCCAAATTACTACCCTTCACTTTGTGTCTGATTCTGCCACAACCAATATACTCGTAGAAATTACAAGATATCCTTTGTTATTGGCGCCTTGAAATGGCAATATCCCAGGCTGGCCTCATTGACTTGGAACTATACTGAGTCAGACCATGGCAAGGGAGCACCCGACAGTGTGGGTGGGACGTTAAAGCGTACTGCAGACGCAATTGTTTCCCGTGGCCACGATATTCCCGATTTCGATGCTTTTGTTGGAGAATTAAAAACTAATATAAAGAATATAGTAATTGAAACGGTATCCGATTACGATATTATAGAAAAGGACATACTGTTACCGTCCGATTTACGTTCTTTCAAAGGGACTCAACAAGTTCACCAAGTTATTTGGAATTACAGCGATAAGTATCAGGTGATAATGCGGATCCTAAGTTGTGTCGAAAAGTCTTGTTCCAATCAACCGCGCTGCTGTAGTCACGTCAAGTATCTCGGCTCGCATGTTCTTAGATCCGAGATATTGTCAAACCCTTCCAACCTAGACTCAGCCCATGAGAATGAGAATCCTAATTCATCAAATAGTCATATTTGAGTTTTTAATTTAAGAAGTCATTCTTCAGTGGTTCCAGAGGTTGACGAAGGAGTTAATAATTCAAGAAATGCTGAAGTTCTTGATATTTCTTTTTAGACCATAACAAGATCGGCACTTGCTCATCCTGCCGCTCAACAATATTCCTCGGACTTGACTGGACTGGCAGTCTCTGCTGACTCCCCTGTAACTACAAAATCAGACGTACCTAGCGAAACCTTGTCATAATTAAGTTTTGAATACGATGCCTTCTATTTAATCTTATTATTAATAAAAATAACTGATTTTTAATCGTGTTTTTATTTTAATCTTGCCTGATTTATCATTCACTTGACGCTTTTCTAATCTAACCTGCCAATATCTCATTTAACCTGCCAGTTTCTAATTCACCTGTCTCTTACCTGCTAAAAAACTGGCTATTGCTTGTTCCCTTGTATTGAAAGATACTTATTTTTACATAACAAATCGAATATGATATCATAACAAATCACATCCAAACATTTTTTTATTTTTTTCAAAAACGGCAATTTTTTGAGAACTACCCGAATACAATGGATTGGAAACATAGTCGCGAGCGAGACATTCGATGCCTCATGGATACGAGGTTAATAGATACGGCTTAATTGACTGTACTTCATATAGGAAGCGTGTGAAAACAAGGGTACATTATGACAGTGTTAAAAATATTGTTGTATTGTTTCAGAGGTGTATGGTGTGTCATGGGCGATGGCACGTAGGCTAGCGATGGGTCGCGTGGCGCCGCTGGCCGCATTGCTAGCGGCGTGGCTGGTGCACGCAGACAGTGAGCCTACTGTAGAACCTGCGCTGTTCGAGGCTGCGTTCCAAGGTAACTACTATACAGTGTATGGCGTATCGTAGGCGATGGTACGTAGGCTAGCGATGGGTCGCGTGGCGCCGCTGGCCGCATTGCTAGCGGCGTGGCTGGTGCACGCAGACAGTGAGCCTACTGTAGAACCTGCGCTGTTCGAGGCTGCGTTCCAAGGTAACTACTATACAGTGTATGGCGTATCGTAGGCGATGGTACGTAGGCTAGCGATGGGTCGCGTGGCGCCGCTGGCCGCATTGCTAGCGGCGTGGCTGGTGCACGCAGACAGTGAGCCTACTGTAGAACCTGCGCTGTTCGAGGCTGCGTTCCAAGGTAAATAATACAGTGTATGGCATATCGTAGGCGATGGTACGTAGGCTAGCGATGGGTCGCGTGGCGCCGCTGGCCGCATTGCTAGCGGCGTGGCTGGTGCACGCAGACAGTGAGCCTACTGTAGAACCTGCGCTGTTCGAGGCTGCGTTCCAAGGTAACTACTATACAGTGTATGGCGTATCGTAGGCGATGGTACGTAGGCTAGCGATGGGTCGCGTGGCGCCGCTGGCCGCATTGCTAGCGGCGTGGCTGGTGCACGCAGAAAGTGAGCCTACTGTAGAACCTGCGCTGTTCGAGGCTGCGTTCCAAGGTAAATAATACAGTGTATGGCGTATCGTAGGCGATGGTACGTAGGCTAGCGATGGGTCGCGTGGCGCCGCTGGCCGCATTGCTAGCGGCGTGGCTGGTGCACGCAGACAGTGAGCCTACTGTAGAACCTGCGCTGTTCGAGGCTGCGTTCCAAGGTAAATAATACAGTGTATGGCGTATCGTAGGCGATGGTACGTAGGCTAGCGATGGGTCGCGTGGCGCCGCTGGCCGCATTGCTAGCGGCGTGGCTGGTGCACGCAGACAGTGAGCCTACTGTAGAACCTGCGCTGTTCGAGGCTGCGTTCCAAGGTAAATAATACAGTGTATGGCGTATCGTAGGCGATGGTACGTAGGCTAGCGATGGGTCGCGTGGCGCCGCTGGCCGCATTGCTAGCGGCGTGGCTGGTGCACGCAGACAGTGAGCCTACTGTAGAACCTGCGCTGTTCGAGGCTGCGTTCCAAGGTAAATAATACAGTGTATGGCGTATCGTAGGCGATGGTACGTAGGCTAGCGATGGGTCGCGTGGCGCCGCTGGCCGCATTGCTAGCGGCGTGGCTGGTGCACGCAGACAGTGAGCCTACTGTAGAACCTGCGCTGTTCGAGGCTGCGTTCCAAGGTAAATAATACAGTGTATGGCGTATCGTAGGCGATGGTACGTAGGCTAGCGATGGGTCGCGTGGCGCCGCTGGCCGCATTGCTAGCGGCGTGGCTGGTGCACGCAGACAGTGAGCCTACTGTAGAACCTGCGCTGTTCGAGGCTGCGTTCCAAGGTAAATAATACAGTGTATGGCGTATCGTAGGCGATGGTACGTAGGCTAGCGATGGGTCGCGTGGCGCCGCTGGCTGCGTTGTTGGTGGCGTGACACCTTAACCCTTATATAACTTTGCAAACCCTTGACCGATTATATTCAATTTTTTTTTAATAACTGTAACCAGTTTCATAGAAATCTTTAAAAAACTCGCCAAGTTACGCCGGCCGTATTGTACCTATACTTCTGTGTTTATACTGAAAACATATCCCGCTCTAACAGAAATGAGGCCTGTAAATCTGTAAAACCACTGAACGTTAAAAACGTATTAATTTTGGCAGCATAAGTATGATGGAGGCAATAACCCGCTGCCAGTGTGGCCAAAAGTAATAAAAATGCTATATATTGTGCGATGCGGGATCCGGTGAACATTATACCCGCTTTACGAGTTTTAAAATATGCTCAAGCGGACGGACGAAAGCTTTCTTTAAAAAAAAAACATCGATTTTTGAATAGACGATCGAACATGGTACGGCGGTACCACAAACTTCGCCACCATATCATGTTCGATCGTCTGACGCACTGTCCAGTGAACATTATTATTACTTGGTACGGTGGCTTGCACATCAAAGCGGTTCGATCGTGTAGCGTCATCGACATGATAACCTATGTTCGCCGTTGTACGACCGAACCATGTTCGATCGTCTCAAACTCAAACTCAAACTCAAACAGATTTATTCAAATAGGTCATAATCTGACACTTTTGTACGTCAATGAAGATACAGTACTGAGTCTACCGTGCGTTCGGAAAGATACCTCTACAAGAAGAGCGCACAAGAAACTTGTAGGGCTTAATTTTTTCAACAGATAGTTTCACAATATTTGGTTTAGTTACATTCGTTTTCTTTGAAGGTGCCGCGAGGCGGCTATGCAGAAGTTTCCAGGCATCTTTGTCCTCTATGTACTGGTTGACTTTATAATAAGCCTTCTTAAGTAAAGTAGATTTTATATAGGTTTTGAATTTACCCTCTGAGAGCCCAGTTATCTCTTTTGGGATTTTATTATAGAAACGTACACTATTTCCTAAGAATGTCTTTTTATTTGTTTTAGATAATCTAAAGCTAGGTACAGCTATTTTGTCTTTATTCCTAGTATTAAAATTATGAAGGTCACTATTTAATTTTAATTTATGTAAATTTTTACGCACATACATGATGTTCTCATAAATGTATAAGGATGGTAGGGTCAGTATGTTTATTTCTTTAAATAATTCCCTCAGGGATTCGCATGGACGCATCTCATAGATGGCACGAATCGCACGTTTTTGTAGTATAAAGATAGTTTCTATATCTGCAGCTGACCCCCACAACAGAATCCCATAAGACATCAAGCTATGGAAATATGCAAAGTACACTAATCTCGCCGTGGCTACATCTGTTAGTTGCCTAATTTTATAAACCGCGTAAGCTGCAGAGCTTAGTTTCCCTGAGAGCTCGGTGATATGAGTGCTCCATTGCAGTTTAGAGTCTATATTTATGCCAAGGAACAAAGTTGCATTGTCAATATTGAGTCTTTCACCGTCAAGAACTATGATTGGTTCTATACTTCTGACGTTAGGCAACGAAAATTTCAAACATTTAGTCTTTTTCGCATTCAATAACAGATTGTTTGCTGTGAACCATCTGGATATACTTGCTAAAGTATTATTTACATGTACTAGTGAAGTATCCTTCCTATCAACTTTAAAAATCAATGACGTATCATCGGCAAATAGAACTATATCTGCTAGACCGTGGACCATGTAAGGCAAATCGTTAATATATGCCAAAAACAGGAAAGGACCCAAAATTGATCCCTGTGGGACTCCCATCTTGACAGGAGAACTAGCAGATGTGATACCATTGACGCTAACCTTCTGCTGCCTACTAGACAAGTATGATTCCACCAGGTTCAGGGCATTCCCATGAATTCCATATACTTCTAACTTGCGCAGTAACGTGCAGTGTTCTACACAGTCGAATGCTTTGGAAAGGTCACAAAACACTCCAATGGCATCCTGTGAACTCTCCCAAGCCTCCAAGACAAGAGTCATAAGATGACAGCCTGCATCGGTTGTTGATCTGCATTTGGTGAAACCATACTGGTTTGAATGCAATATTCTATTTCTATTGAAATGTGACAGCAGTTGGTTTAGCATCAATTTCTCAAAGATTTTACTTAATACTGGCAAAACAGAGATTGGCCTATAGTTTGAGGGATCTGTCTTACTTCCCGATTTAAAGATAGGAGTGATTTTACTTATTTTCATTAGTTCTGGAAACGTGCCTTTATCTATGCATAGGTTAAATAAGTCTGCTAAGTAAGGAGCAATTGTGTTTATTATAGAATCTAGCATTTTTACAGATAGACCCCATAGATCTTCGGTAGCTTTAACATTTAAACTCTTGTACGTCTTTTTGATATCAATTAATGAGATGTGTTCAAACGAAAATTCAGGTATGGTGCGTTGGAAGTTTTCTTTAAGAAAAGCCTCCGCCAAGTCTGGGGATGAATCAAGTGACTTGGTCGCGTTCAGGGCTATGTTAGAGAAGAAATCGACAAAAATATTAGCGACTTCCTCAACATTTGTAATGTGTTCATTATTAATTAATAATTTATATTCAGAATCTCTACATTTATCTTTACCTGTTTCTAAGTTTATTGTTTTCCAAACAGTCTTAATTTTATTACTTGATTTGCGAATTTTGTCTCTAATATTTATGGCTTTTGCTTGGATGCACACAGCTTTAAAAATTTTTGAATAACATTTAACATACTCATGAAATGATTCTGAATTGGAATGGGCTTTATCCCTATATAACTCATACATATTATCTCTACTTTTCCTGATACCCTTGGTAGCCCAATCACTAAATTCTAGTTTCCCATTCGAGTGTAATTTCTTTTTGGGACATATCTCATTGAACTCCTTACTTATTACAGAAAATATGTTTTCATAATTGAAATTAGGGTCTTCCTCAGAGACAGCGACATTTTCCAGTTTTGATTCTATATTATTCCTAAGCTTTTCGAGTTTATAT
This sequence comes from Hemistola chrysoprasaria, assembly GCA_947063395.1. Classification (NCBI taxonomy): domain Eukaryota; kingdom Metazoa; phylum Arthropoda; class Insecta; order Lepidoptera; family Geometridae; genus Hemistola; species Hemistola chrysoprasaria. Next base: position 2,717,371 of record OX346731.1, on the reverse strand, counting down.
GTTGTTAGGGGCCTATGTTCAATTGTTGGTTTTTCTTTTGATTTGTCACTTATAAATTCTAGTGAGAGACCCTTGTGGTCAGACCTAACTCCACCCGTTATTGATAACTTCCTACTTTCGAAATTGGTAAAGATATTATCAATACAGGTCGATGAGGTAACTGTAACTCTTGTGGGCTCAGAGAATAGGTAACTCAAACCGAAGGACTTAAATAAACTAGTCAAATTAGTTTTATCTGGAGAATCTGACAAAATATCAATGTTAAAGTCACCGCATACAAGTACATGTTTATTACTTTTACAAATTTTGTTTAGAATTATTTCCATAGAGGACATAAAAGAAGTAAGATTCGAGTTCGGCGGCCTATATACACATAAGATTATGTGCCTTTTCACTTCTACACAAGCCACCTCGCAAGTTCGTTCCACAGAACAGCTGACAATATCATTTCGCTCTTTATATTTAATTGATTTTCTTAAAAGTATAATCGAGCCCCCACCTTCAGCAGATGTTCTGTTGAACTTACTGGCCACCTGAAAATTATTAACATTAAATGACATTTTATCATTTTTTAACCAAGTTTCACAGAAACATAAAATATCATAATTATATTTATCTACAAGTAATTCAATGTCGTTAATTTTGCCAGAGAAGCGGTTTATATTTTGATAGAATAAAGATAATGTACAAGTACCACTCTCTGTTGTCTTAGAAATTAGTTTAAATTATTTTCCACAGTGTTATTTTTAGTACATATACTAATCACTGTGGAGTCATTATTTAACACTGTTATATTACCTATAACTGAATTAATATTATAAGCTACCAATGTAGCAAGCATCGAAATGCATTTCTTCGAACAGTACATAATATTGTCCGGGGTCAGTTGAAAGTTTTTAATAAACTTATTCATGTCAAAAAACATTAATTTGTCACTATGACGAGATGTCAGATTATGAAATAAATTGTTTATCATATGTGTGTGTTTATTTTGAGTTGAAGTTAACAATGAACAATATGGTAAGGCACACAGCATAATCTTAAAACAATTTATTTCAAGGAGAGAGGTTATGTTATTAATAACCTCCCTTTTGTCTATACCTATACTTTGTCCTATTAAGATGACAATAACTGTATTACTATCTATAGTATGAGCACTACTCCTAATCTTATCACATATTTGTGTGTAAGATGCACCGGGCATGCAATGATTATATATTATATGATTACTCTCATTGCACAACAGAGAACCAAAATCTACACCAATCCGGTCTGAGAAAACAAGTACCTTAGTCCTACTATGTCCAGCAATACATTGCATCTCCCTCCGAGCCACTCGCACAGGAACAGCACATGGTGATTGTGAGGTCACCTGAGGCTCAGTTGATTTTGTTTGCAATTCTGAGTTAATTAAATCTACATTACTTGTAACCAACTGGGCCAGATCTATAGCAGTATTATAGTGTTCTGCTAACTGAGTTTGTAAGGCAGTATAACTGTTGAAAATATCCTGCAGTGTTTGTTCTCTGCGTAGAAGCTCAGAGCGTAGTTGCAGTATGTCATCATCATATAATTTTCTTGTTATTTCTAACTCCTCTATACAATTTTGGAGTTGTTGATCTAATAAAAGTCTACTTTTTATAAGTTGGACATTTTTTGTGAAGTACTTCTTATTACACTTGAGTTTTTTTTGACATTTCCGAACAAGTTTTTTGATTTTTATATATTTTTTAGGCTTTCTATGGAGAATGGGTTTTGAGGGAGTCTCACCAGTGAGGTCAATAATGTCTAGGGGCTGAGAACACTTCACTTTACTAACTACTAACTCATTGTATAGGCACTGAGTGTCGGCTACTTGTTGAGCGGTTAACTTTGATTGCAACTCTAATATTGTTGATTGAGCCGTGTCTAGTTCACGCTCGAGGTCTCCAATACGGCTTAAGGCCTTAACATAGGTCAAGCCACACTCATCAAATGACAATACAATGGTCTGTAGGTGATCACATTTATGTAAGACATCTTGGTATCTAATGTCCAGTTCAGCCAGTTCATTCTTGAGGTCGCTGTTTATGGAGATAATCCGCTGAACTTCAACCTCACTGTCATCCCTCTCTCTAAGGAGTTGTTCATTTAGATCCTTATAGGTCTTCAGTTCCTGTAGTGTGGTTCTCAGTTGCTGTTCCATCTCTTTAACAGTAGCTCTGCGAGTCATCATGGTGGAGTTTCTGAAAAATTAGGTTGAAAAACTTAAGTAAATGGATAAGAAACAGGTGGGTACTAGTCACCTTTGTGCATTGACAAAGACAAGTCACCTCAAAGTATATATCTGTCCACAATTTACTAATTCTGCAGAAAACACAGAGACCAGCGAGAACGAGAGGTAAACAGCTTGAAAACTGGAAATTATTTGAAATATAAGTTTATAGTTAGGGGTTAGACAGTTAGACAGTGATAGAACAGTATAGACAGATGATAGTAAGTATTTCACTAAAATCCGTGCAAACTACACAATTGTTTTATGATGTTTATACTTATTCAATAAAATAACAATGATTTATATAACAGAATGGACAATAATACCTACTAGAACAATACTAATTGTAAGTGGGTAATGCTATTATGCACAAAATTGAATTAAATGTACTAAGTACTTATACTTTGAGAGTGATCTTGTCCTTTATATTAACAGTGTTTATGCACAGTGTTTATGTAGTAGGCGCCTGTCTGAAACTATGTTTTGTTATCAGTTCTGCTTCCACTTTTTGTCAAGCAAAGTGATAACAAACGGCGTCAGTGTGTGGGTTTTGACGTCGCTCACTGCAGTGAGCAGTGTTGTAATTGTTAACGGGATATGGTGACTAGTGGTTAGTTATTAGATAAACACAATCAATACTCCCCGGGATTATGTAGTAGCATCCAGTGTTTTTGAATATCCACCCGTTAGTCCTTTGACAACACCGCCAGTTTCAGTTTCCCAAAAGTGTACTTATATCACTTTTTGCACTGTGTTTTTGCATTTATTAGTTGATAACAGTATTTTTGAGTCACTTTTCACGATTTTTCTACTATATAAAGTTATTATCGCTAATTAAAACTAATAAAATTTATCCTAACACATATTTTAACCCTCTTTTAACCGTCTAATCGAAGTATAACATAACATTACGCCTTTTCCCAACGATATTAATGTACTACGTACTAGTGTACTGCAAACCGTACACCTTACTTTAGTGCAGCTATGACATCCATGCAGTGTGAACGCGTACGGAGCTGTGCTAATATTACGGGGAAAAAATCGAGTTATTATAAACTATTGTTAAAATATTTGACTCAAATAAATAAACTTTAATGAACTGAGTAACAGAATTTGAGCAAATATTTTTTAAGAACGGTCTTGTCTATCGTAGAATATACGTCAATGCCTTTTCCAAAAAAGGGATAGTCAGAAGTTTACTTACCCATTACCTTAGAAACCAGACTTATAGTGGTATATTATAATATAACCCTTTACCTAATGCTATCCTATATCCACCACGTGGACCACGTTGTGCGTTCTTCTTGTATCTTTCCGAACACACGATGGAATAATTTCTTATTATCTTCATTGGCGTGAAAAGTGTCAGATTGTGACTTGTGACCTAATTGAATAAATCTTTTTGAGTTTGAGTTTAACCGGCACAATTCCAGACTTCAGGCTGTCATTGAGAAAATTCTTATGGATATCCAATAACAGTTTTTGTATGAGATTAGAATCCGGGTCCACATGATCGGCAGTAGCGCTTGCAACTACTACGCCACCGAGGCAGTTTATTGCTCGTTTATTATTGCTCAGCTTGATATTATCGCCATTATTTCTGTAAACCAAACGTCGATTTGCCAAAAGACATCAATCATATTTCGGCCGGACCTCTTCAGTAAATCGTTGCGTAAATTCGAATCAATCGAGATCCACTCGAGTGCTCCGACATTCGGTAAACATTTGGAACACTCTCGGTAATATTTGGGGCATTTCCGGAAATGTTTGTGGCAGGATTTCTGTTAAATTCAAGATAGATCAGAATATGGTTGCAATTTTACGGATATCGTTTTAGTTCTGTGTTACTTGAGTTTGAAATATGTTATGATTATGTACCTACTAGCTGTGCCCCGCGGTTTCACCTGCGTAGTCTTCGTTGTCGAATATCGAGAAATAACTACCCTATATTGTTATTCCAGGCTTGAACATGAGAATGTGTCAATATTTTTCTAAAACCAATTTTTAGATTATATATTTATAATTATTTTTGTGGTTTAATTTGAACTCGTCACCATCGGCTCCGCCATATATTTTTTGAGTTCATTTTTTAGGCCATCATATACTATCTTTTACATTAAAACGAATTTTAGCCCAATCAGTTCGGCGTGAACGAGTAACAAACAAACGTCAATCCATCCATCCTCACAAACTTTCGCATTTATAATATTAGTAAATTAAATTAGTAAATAATAATTAGTAGTAATTAGTATATAATAATATTAGTATAATAATATTAGGATAACATCGAATGCGCGAGCAGTTGCTGAGATCATATTGAAAAAAAATGGCATAGTATAATAATAAAGGAAGGTGACGAAAATTGTCAGGATATGTAAGTAAGTACATGACTCTTCGCTTTACCAGAATTTCATCGTGCGAGACCCCTTCGAAGAGATCGAGGGGTCGATTCGTCCACGTCTAGCTAGAATAAAATTAGTACTCGTTAGCTATAGTTAAACAAAAGAGCGCTAAAAACTAAAACTATTACCAGTGGTAATAGAATTTTTGTACTGGACCGGAACAAATCAAATAATGCCTTTAAGACACAGAACTAATAGACGGGCTTAATTTATTATTCAAGGCCACGGGGCATAGCAGCAGCTGGTAAGTAAATAACTTTTAACGAAATATTTCAATAGAATATAATGTACCTAATCTACTAGAACTTTACAAATTATATTGTTCTGTAATCTACAGAATCTACTACAAACCGGCGTAGTTCAAAACGATTAGAAAATTCAAAACAAACAATAGATTTATTAAAGCCTCCATTTATCCACCCATTGTGGGCAACCTATTATCCTGTCAAATTGAATGAATGATTAAATCCAACGTTTGGCTATAGCCGCGTGCACAGCGTCAATTTGCCGGCTTAATTTGGGTCATAGACAATATACAATAAAGATCTGACATTAGTCGTGTGTACGCTATTTTCCGCTGTGCTACTTCCATCGACTTACAACAAAAGACATGTAACCTGTGACTCTTTATGGTTAGTCGGACCTACTAAATGTTGACGCTTCGTAAACATTCACATCAATTGACTTCAGGCGCGCTGGTAAATATGTGACTGCATAATGTATCCATGTGATTTGTTATGTGCTCTAAATCATCACCTGCTCCATCTTAAGACCGTGACACCTATGTAACGTATTCTTAAAGATTGCCAATGAGCCCAAGCCATGAAATTATATTTGATTACTGGCCCATCTGAACTAGATGCTGCAGCATCAGGTCAAACTTACCAAGCCATTGCAATATTTTGGAAGTGACAAGATATTTAATTTTAAGTCAATCAGATCACTGAAAGTTCCAAATATTGCCGCCGATAGGCAAAAGCTGATAATCTTCAAACTAAGCTGATTTTTATAAGAAAGAAAGAAAGTTAAGAGAACACTCGATCTTGTCAGCATTCAATTCAAAACAAAAAAAAAACATCAAAATCGGTTAATGTCAATGTCACAGACAGACACACAAATATTATACAGACAAACAGGCACGTGAAACTTATAACACCCCTCACCCCTTCCTTTTTCGGTCTGGATTTAAAAAAATCACAATCTGTCTCGTCGCGTGTATATAGTCTATGGTTAAATCTAGATAAACATTATAATTACATACAAAGTATGACTAATTGCGTTGTCGTGTTAAATGTTGAACTGTCATTCGATAGAATTGGATAACGGTAATGAGTGTTAATTTTACAACGTAACTGAATTTTGAAGAGGCTTTGAGGAGATACTCACAGTCTCTCGTGCTGTCATACTATTATTTATTCTGTTACACAGTGGAGGTACTTAGTGCGGGAATAGAATAAAAAAATAACATACATTTACACCTTTTTCCCATAGGGGTACCTAGGGAGAGGTGCACCCACGACTCAGTCCCATAGTAGGCACACCCACATTTCGCCAGTATGTTATTGGTCGCATCGTCCCATCATAATTTCTGATGGAAAAATTTAAATAGTTTCGATTCGAATAAGTTTTGTTTTTTTTTTTTTTTAAATTTTGATTTATTTTCATAATCGGAAGTCAGAAACGATTCCATAATAACCGCCCATAACTTTAAAAATAACTCATTATCATAAAAAACGTCTCAATCTCAATCTCAATTTTTATATTTTTGTAGTCAAATAAAGTCAATGGTACTGTTATTATTTGTACTGAAGACAGACAAATCTCTTTCTGGAGCGTAACAAAACGCAGCCGCGTTTTAAAAACGTACAGCGCCATCTAGTTACGAAAGATATAACTAGTAGCTGTAGACTGTAGACAGTAGACAGCTGACAGACGAGGTCTATCTACCTCCGTTACATAATAATGGTACATTGTTACACAAGGGGCTAAAGACACCCATTATATACGAGGTAGTTTCACTGCCGAGCTTTAGCGAGGGAGTAAATAGAATATAATGATACTTTTCACTATGATTGAGAGGAAATAAAATTATTAATTTCACGAAAACATTTTGGCTATGCGTCATATGCGTGCGATACTTATCAAAAAATATTCAATCTCGTTGGTAACATATAAAAATTAAAAGAGCTTGAAATGTTAATTTAGCCCGCTCTGGTACGCAACAATGACGGACTTTTTGAGCAAGAGGACTGAAAACATTATTATTATTATACTAGCGTAATTCCCGCGACTTCGTTCTCGTGGGATTTTTCCCCCAATGATAAATAAATAAATAATTTTATAGGTACTCTAACAGAAAGGGTTACCCCAATATTACACTCGAGCAGTGTAATATTGTCAATTCATTTTTTTTTATGGTACTGAGTGAAGTACCACACCTTTGCCAGTTATTCATCCGCCAAACAGTACTATTGTGTAAACATTACTGTGTAATTTACATTTGTGTTCAGACCGGAGTCTGAAGGGCAATGCTACCAGCGAAATTACTGGGCATGACGAGTTTCAACAACTAATATCTCAGGGTGACAGGCACATTGCAGTGCCACGCTGAATTGAGAATTTTAAAACACCGGGTGTCACTGTGTCTGATATGGGCAATCATGATGCTTACCATCAGGCACCTGATTTGCTCGTCTTGTCACTCACTAACATAAAAAAAAATTTTAGACCCCGGAATTCTGGAATAACACATAGCGTACTTTATATCCCGATATTTCAAAGGGAAAGACAACGCAGTAATAAATAGGTATACACCGTTACCCATGCGGTGTAGGATCAAAACGGCCTATATTAAAGCTATCACTCACGGCACAATACTGTGTGGTACAAGTTATAAGCGGATAACAAAGATATGTCATACTAATATTATTAATGCAAAAGTTTGTCAGTATGTCTGTATGTTGCCTTTTCACAACAAAGCTACCTATTGAACAGATTGGTCTAAAATATGGTTTGAAGATAGCGTATTCTATGAAATAAGATAATACTTCTTATTTCGATATTCCAACGGAAACGATTACTCAGTCTGCGAATTTAAAAATAATAATAAGAAAATATACACTAACTACCACAAATCCTACTTCTCCTTAATTTTATAAATCTTAAATTTCAGTACAATGTAAAAAACTTTTCGATGCGATTTCTAACTCACCTCCAGCGTGATCTAGCGCGGTTTTAGTTAGATTATATCTTCTAATTCTATTTTCTTTTTGATACAATTAAGATTTTTTTTATTTAATTAGGAACAGTTTTGTAAAATATTGAATTGATTACATTTGTATGTATTTTATAACATCGTTTTAGAAGATATAAAATAAAATACCTCGACTTACCTTGACTGCCTCGGTGGTGTAGTGGGCGAAAGCTTGACTGCCGATCATGAGGTCCCGAGTTCGATCCCCAGGTCAGGAAAAGTGTTCAATATTTTTCCATTAGGAATTAAATTATCTCAGTAACTTCCTGGAGTCTGGAACTGTGCCCGGTAGATGGCAATAGCAATAGGCTCGCACCCTATTACATGGGACCAATAAAATACTGGCGAAGTGACGTGATTATTAATGTTAGACGTTATGTAATGTTAGACGTGATTGAAAATTAACCGTCTGCTTATTTGCCATCTATGGCATAAAAACAAAAGACCCTTTAGGGCTTAGGGTTTTACTACAGAACAGATTACAATACTACCTCTAGAATAGACATTGTCATCCGCCCACCAATCGGGCCTTCCTTCCGCGAGCGAGATTGAGCTTTCGATGAGCCCCTGTGAGCTCGGAACGCACCTCACGCACACTGTTGCGCATGTACAAAGCTCCAAGTGTGCAGTGTCTATGTAATAGGTAGTTATAGCGCAGCTTTTGTATGAGAATTGCGTTGAGTGTCCGGGGTGTGGTTTTACGCGACCGCTTATAAATTAATCCAAGTCCCGTCGAAATGAAATCATAGCGTCCACCGGATCGATCAACACGTGGTGACGACCGATACTCGAGCCCACTTTATGTCGTCCCTCGTCCTGTCATTCGATTATCGACACGATGGACTGGACACGATCGCTCGAACATTGGACGTCAATGTGAATTACTTCCTTTAGTTCATTGAACTCGTCGATGTGGAGCGAAGTGAAGAATAGCCGGAGTGAAGGCCTTGGATATATGCTATTACCACAGAATAAATATATATTACACCTATTGCCTATTGCGTTTCGCACATACCAGAATGAAAGAGCTTGACATACCTCTCACGACTCTTACCACGAAATAAAACGTAAAAGTACCGGAAGCGATATTATGGTTTACTTTTTATTTAAAGGTAAATATTGGGTCCATGGCGGTTTTTTCTCTCTACATTTAGAACACGCTTTGGAAAGTTTATTCAATTCATATATGGATCAGTTGTTATTGGAAGTTCATTGACCTCATAGATTGATGAGCTGCTGTTGTAGTCGTTCATTGACCTTATTGATTGATCAGCTGATCTCAAGTTTGTTATTTTTAGGTTAGTTTATTTTAAAATAATTTATATTTATTTAGACCAACGTATCCTTTTTACCTACCCGATTAAAGCAAAGCTGAAAAGAGGGGTTCACTACTGTAAAGTGGAAACGGAGCAGAAAGTAGAAGAAAACATAAACAATTTACAGCCTCGTTGGCTCAGACGGTAGTAGGTAACTCTGCTTTCTGTGCCGCAGGCTCTGGGTTTGATTCCCGGCCAGTTCAAACATTTGTATGCATGAACATGTCTGTTTGATATGTGTCTGGGTGTTATAAGCTTATAAAGTTTGTATATCAGTCATCTGATTACCATAGTACAGGCTTCTAGCCTAGTTTGGGACCAGATGACCGTGTGTGGAAGTTGTCGCATATTAAAAAAAATTAAAAGTTTGTCGTTCCTAGGCTGATGAAAATTTATTTATTTTAGCATGACGCTTTAAAAAAAGTGCTTTACAACAAAAATGAGTAAAGCTTCAGGGTTTGTCCATGACTTACTCATCAAAAACAAATGATTATCTCAACAAATCTGATAAAAAAAATCTGAAGACAAATAGCAGATACATAAGAAAATACAATAACAACCAGTCGCTTCTTGTTTTAATACTTTTGCACCATAAACACGTAGGTAGGTGGAAAAATAAGGATAAATGTGTAAACACCATATAAATTCACACCCGGGCAGTAATTCACTCTATTCGTCCGATACGTAACCATTTTACTCCCTTACCCGCGTCAAAATTACTCGCAAAATGTTATTTCTTTCTGTAATAGTGTGAAATGTGAAAATATACTGCTACTGCTGGCATGTTTAGGGTTGCCATTAGATTATTTTGGAAATAGTTTTGCCGTTAAACATAACCTTTCGTCCGTTTTCGTAATTGTTTGCTTACCAGCTACGCAAAGAGTGCAAAACGGAAAGGGTAAACGATATCGTTTGCATAAGTGTAAACATTGATCCATTGTCCACTGATATTGATATGATGCTATTCCACAAAATAACGTCCACTGATAAGGATTAATATAGTTATATGATCACTGATTCAAAGTTAGTTTGAAGGACCAAAAATATATGCGAGTCCCCACATATTTGGTGATTGATATTATGATAAAAAATGATGAAATAAGATGATACAATAACGTATGACGGTAATAGCCACAGATCGAATGATCTGAGGTAATAGCTTTTGGGACTAAGTCTGGGTACGCCTTATACTTCTCCGGGAAAAAGGGCATGTTGTTATGTAATGTTAATAATCTTCGGATGTAGCTATACCACTCATATTATAATTTCGATCAAACTTCACTTGGTAAGTAAAGTTGGATCATGATAGAAATTTCGAGACACTAGCCTATTATAGCCTTTTGTTTGCCACCTATGCTTTATGGAAATCGCCAAAGTTGCAACACCATGGCGTCCCTATTATTTGACGTTTATTCAGTAAGCCGGGGCCATTCCGCGAGACCTTCCTGTCGACAATTATTATTTATCATCACCACTAGTTACAAGCGGACGTTATTTTTCGTGGACCGTTTACGTATTACGCACAAGAACGACGAATTATAGATTTTAGAAGGTTCCTTTATTTCGGTATAATTATTTCTTATATCATTATCCTATAGCAAAACTTTAATGCATAAATATTATGGTTACTTCATGGTTAATAACAGATAATATTTTTGGGAGTATGTTTGTTCCGTTTTTACGCTAAAACTACTGAACCGATTGAGCTAAAATTTGGTTTGTAGATAGCTTAGACCCTGGAATAAAGACTAAGTCGAAGAACGAAGACTACCCGGATGAAACCACCGGGCACAGCTAGTAATCTATAAACCTGCTCTATTGATCTCGGGATCTGTTTTATCCCGCGATTTCATAATCGGTTCCATAGTGGTATTTCTTCAAATTGAGGAAAACTTAAAATGACTCTTTTTAACTGATAACCAGTAACACTGCAGTAATTGTAAGTAATAATACACCTCTGTTGTTTTAGGTCGGTGCGGGTCGGGCAGTCCGTGCGAGCAGCTGTGCCGCGAGCTGCACGACGGCACGTACGAGTGTGGCTGCAGCGCTGGATACGTGCTGCACGTCGATGGCTACGGCTGTTTAGGTACTAGTGTTAATATGTAGGTTGCGGGCAGTCCGTGCGAGCAGTTGTGCCGCGAGCTGCACGACGGCACGTACGAGTGTGGCTGCAGCGCTGGATACGTGCTGCACGTCGACGGCTACGGCTGTTTAGGTACTAGTGTTAATATGTAGGTTGCGGGCATTCCGTGCGAACAGCTGTGCCGCGAGCTGCACGAGTTCTAACTCACCTCCAGAGCCATCTAGTGCGGTTTTGGTTGATTGATGGATGGATGGATGTTTGTTACTCTTTCAGGCCAAAATTACTGAACAGATTGGCCCTGAAATGATACATAGGTTTCTCAATATTCCCACGGGAACGATGTCATGAAAGGCCAGATTGGCCAGATTAAGAGTCAACCACAAACAATTGAGCGATATAAATTGTATTCTATTATCTCTGTTTTTCCACAAAGCAATTAAATAAGCGCAAATTACCACAAACAAAGACTGTCACTGAGTAGTTGTGTAGTGTAAAGTGTAAAGTCGAATGGTGGCGTAGCAATCACGTAGCAGTGGTGTAACAATAGCGTAGCAATGCTAGTACGCTACGCATCAAACTATCGCTACGTAGGAAACTGCTACGGAAGTACTATTATTATATTCTGTGAAACTGCTGCGACTGCCTGTACCGAAAATTAAGCATTCTAAAATTCGTTTCGTTCAGCGCGTTCATCTTGCGTAGAGATATGCGTAATTCAATAAATCAATCATAAAATTAAAATTATCGTTGTTTAATTATGTAGGTACCAAAGTAGTCAAAAAGCCAGTTGTTATTTTAACTACCAAAAACTATCTATCAGCTATAAACATATTCAACATGCAAATAAAGTACCAGGCTGGCAGATCTGAAAGGAGACTAAACCAACAACGATACCACAGCGTCTCTTGTATACGACGTGGATGCAAGCTCACGGTTCATTGGGCTTGCATTTGAAAGGTATCGGAGCTTTGATGCCACCGGGTGAACCGAAATATATCTAAATATAACCTAAACATGCACGTTAGATTATTATGGTGAAAATACACAAGATGGATCTTTCAAATGAATTTCCTAGTTAGATCGAGGAGACGTGTGACCAAAATGCTGGCGTTTTGTTTAGCCCAGCGTTGCAATTAAACATTTCTGGGCAATGCCGCCTGCATCTTGGGTGCACTGCCATCTGAAAGTAGTTTGAAGCACTTGGATTTTCCATAGTGTCGTCCTGTGGATTTTTAAAGTGTATTATGTAAGTGTATTTAGGTAGATATTAGTAAATCGTAACTTGACTGCCTCGGTGGCATAAAAGGCGCAAGCTTGACTGCCGATTATGAGGTCCCGGGTTCGATCCCCAGGTCAGAAAAAGTGTTAAATATTGGATTTTGTCATTAATATATCTAATATTGGGATAAGTTATTTAAAGTTATCTCAATAAATTATCTCAATGTTAGATGGCAGTAAATAGGCTTATACCCCTATTATTCATGTCCGTCACTTTTGACTGATGGCACTGACTGACGGCTAACCTATCGTGTAACGGGCGAAAGAGTATCATAAAACGGGGTAGATAGGGATGAACTGATCATGATTATATTTCCACAATACGTAGCAACTTTGGTGTCCTCTTTATAGTGGCTGTTTCGTTGAAAAATTCTTTATGCAGAACACAAAAGGCATGAAGTAGACGCCTGACGCCGGGTTACCGTTGGGAGAGAATAAAACTCGACCCGTTGTTCCTATTTACCCCGCAGTTCCTATTTACCCCGTTTTACGGTATGTATTCTATTCTACGATTTCTTCCACAGAACTAAACTCAACAAAAACAACAGAGCCCCCAGAAGCCGAAGACGTCCTCTACCAGAAAGACGTGTCATTCTCCGCAGAACTGGAAGTAGCTCCGTCCAATATTTTAATACGTAATACAACTAAACATATCGTAAATAATGAAAACAATAACTATACGCACACTGGAGAGAGAAGTAAAGAAATAGACGGGTTGAGAAGCCTCATTGAAGATGGGATTAGTAAGACAGATCTGAATATTATAGCAGATTCGAAGGATTTAGCTGATGTTGGAAAGGTTACCACGCAAGGTCCAAGCTTGGAGCAAAAGGTAAGCGAATGCCATTGATATAAAGAAAAGATAGGGAGATAAGAAGAAGAGATAGGGTACGTTCTCCCAGCGCTTACTCAACAAATGGCACGTGCAATTTGCTCAATGTGAAGTTTGCACACCGACATTTATAATGAACAACGAAGATAGAAAGACGTACCTACCTAAGACCGAAGTGCGGCCGAGACCACAATATTATTCGCTCGTACGACCTTACTTTACTGACGTACGTGGGCCTAATGGGATCTAATTTTGGCTTGCCATTTTCGAGAAGCCAGAACCTCATCTCCCCTTTTTTTATATCAATAGTGAATGCATAAAATAAATAAAGAATCAAAGAATAAATGGCTTTAGGATCGTCATCTTCCTCCCCTTATCCACTAGGTAGGGTCGGCACAGTATGTATTCACCCGCCTCTAGTCTATCATCCGTCATCTCTGCACTCTCTCTTTGTAGTGTTAGGCCTCTTTTGCAGGCGGCCGCCTCGGCAAGTACCACACCTTTGCCAGTTATTCATCCGCCAAGCAATGTGCAAATATTACTGTGTTCCGGTCTGAAGGGCAATGACGAGATTCAACAACTCATATCTCAGGGTGACTAGGCGCAGTGCAGTGCCGCGCAGAATTTAGAATTTCAAAACACTGGGTGTCACTGTGTCTGATATGGGCAATCATGATGCTTACCATCAGGCACCTGATTTGTTCGTCTTGTCACTCGCTATAATAAAAAAAAGAACTAACTCCTTGCACAGGCATATCCTCATTCGCACAGTTCATTCAGGTATTTTTAGGACGTCCCTCACATATCCACTTACATCTTCATGTTCTTTTGGCCAAATGCTTTTCATCCCACCGCATAACTTGTTCATAGCAGGCTAGTCTTCTTCTCTTTAATATCTCAGTAAATATCTCCAATAAATGGCACCCACTATGCCACCAAGTCATGATGATAATGACGATGATAAATATTGATGCAGGTGCCAGATGCTACATCGTCACCAGCGTGGACAGCTGCAGTCGAATCCTGCATCTGTGACAGATGTGATTCCTGCAATTGCCCTGATAAATGTAGAACCGGTAAGTAAATATAATACTATATTATACTTGTAATGCTATAATTTCTATAAATCACATAAATTAATAGATCACAATGTACTTGTATAATATAGAGAAATATATGATATAGTGTAATAATATACATAATAACTACATTTACATAATATTCAATAATTAATTATATAAACATGTTTTCATGTCAATAATTGACTACTTAAATGTTTTGGACTAAGTATGTACAACTCTATAACACCTGAAATTTTATGTACAACATTTAAAGCAAATATTATTTTTTTTCATTTCAAAAGAAAACTCCACTTCCCAATAATAAATCAGAGTGGACCCAAGTAGACCGAATTATGCTCTACAAGTTTCTTGTTGCGTTCTTCTTATGGAGGTATTTTTTCAAACGCATGGTAGATTAATTACGAGAGGTAGGTTAACTTATTAAGCTTTTTAAAAGAAAACGCCACATCTTAAAAATTTGACACAATTCTTTGAAAAATTTACCATTACATACATTCACGCCTTGTTCCCGAAGAGGTAGGGAGAGGTGTACTCAGGACTCAGTCCCATAGTAGATACACCCACATTCCGCCAGTATGTTATTGGTCCCATGTAATAGGGGGCGAGCCTATTGCCATCTAACGGGCACAGTTCCAGACTCCAGGCAGTTATTGAGATAATTCCTAATGGAAAAATCCAATATTTAACACTTTGCCTGACCTGGAGATCGAAACCGGGACCTCTTGATTGGCAGTCGAGCATGCGCCCTCTACCGCCTCTACGCCACCGAGGCAGTCAATTACCAAATTACCAAATCGATATTTTGTATTCCTCCAAATATTATGGACCCAGTCGATAAATTTAAATCTATACAATATTTATGAGGTGGAGTGATGTTCCTGATATTTTTAAGCAATCAGAAAATACGGTTATTCTACCGTAAATTTCCATTCTTTGCGCAACGGACTGAAAACCTCTAGGGTACTTCCCGTTGGCCTAGCATCATGAAATTTGGCAAGAAGCAAGAACTTATGTCACTAATAAGGGGAAACATGAACAAACAACCACAGAACAGATAATAATACTACGTACAGAAAGGACACTGTCATCCGCCCACTAATCGTGCCTTTCTCACCCCGCGAGCCAGATTGAGCTCTCGACGAGCCCCGCTTCGCTGGGAAATCACCTCACGCACACTCTTGCGCGTGTACGAAACCCCATGTGTGCAGTGTCTGGGTAGGCTCGTATGTCGCGATTTTTTTATGGAATTGAGTCGTGTCCGGGATGTGCCAAAACTGTACAATTTTACAAAAAAAATGTGTTTTACGGTATCTAGCCAAGGAACACTACTATACTTACCAAGGTATGCTTAATTTTTTTTTTCATAGAAACGTGTATATTTTTTTGCAGTGACCGTCTAATCACGCGAGTTAAACTGTTTTGTTAAAGACCTGCTGAAAAAAAACAAAGAATTTATAAAGAAATAAAAATTATAGGGATATAGTTTACTTTATCTTTAATATAAATGAATACAAATTTTTGGACTGACTTGCTTAAATTTGGAGAAAAAAGGGAAGTACAAAACATCGATTGGGTAATTTTTATAATGGATTGTGTCAAATTTCTTGTAGCTAGAACACGTTCTTAAGTATTTCTTCTTTAACGTGCAAAAGTGTATTAAAAGCCATCACATAAAACTCTCCTTACAAAACAAATCCTGTAAAAAGAGTAGCAGTATCAAAAACATTCGAAATCGATCCCCATTATAGTGCGTGACTTTCTAAAAATCTCTAAGCACTTCGAACACGGCGCAAATCGCAAAGGAAAGTCGCACGAATTCAAAAGCCTCTTTCGCCTGAACGAGTCCACCTAAGTAGAATAAGCACTCCACTCCCCATTTCCAACCGATTACAAAACACACGTCAATTGCACCTTATCGCACACGATATAAAGTTTAAAATTGAAAACTCGCGAGCACAATTCAAGTTGTACCAAACCCTTTTCGCAACAATTCGAATTTCACCCTGCATTTTGTCGAAGTTTTCATGAATTGTGATAAAATTGTAACTGGGAATTCGGATTGTGGATAGATAAGGCGCCATCTTGAGTTATTGTCGGAAAGTTAAGACAAAATGGCGCTGAAGTTGGTAACGGGTTTATTTCCTGATCGTAATGGATGTGGTCAAAATTAGTACAACCTGCCATAAATAGTATATTAGGTTAGTCAAAAAGCTCAATCGTATAGTCCTCGCACACATAAGTATTTTTATACTAATGTGTTTATAAAAATGGATTAACACTAAAATAAACTGGTCAAATGCGAATGGGACTCGCCTGTAAAGGGTTCCTACCCACAATTTCCTACCTATTTATAGGTATCATCTTTTCTCACGTACCAAATCAAATTTTTGTATTATTCTAATAGTATAAGAATGTATTCTTATTACAGTAAAAGTCTAATATAATTATGACAATTTATTAAACACGTTGATTGTATGGATAGCACCTGCTCTAATTAACCTTATGAACTCTTTTTATTTTTTGTTATAGCGGCAATAGAAATACATATATTGTGAAAATTTCAAGTGTCTAGCTAGTATGGTTAATGAGATAAAGCCCTGCAACAGATGGACGGACGGACGGACGGACGGACGGACGGACGAACGGCGGAGGCTTAGCAATAGGGTTCCTTCGGCACCCTTTGGGTACGGAACCCTCAAAATCAACACAAGGAGAACGCACAAGAAACTTGTAGAGGTTAATATTTTCAAATACGTACGAGTGTTATAATACATATTTATTTATTTGGTTTGGTTACATTTGTGTCTGTAGGGTGGCTATGCAGAAGCTTCCAGGCATCTTTGTCCTCTATTTTTTGGTTGACTTTAAGTATAATCTACACTGCCTCGGTGGCGTAGTGGGCGCATGCTCGACTGCCAATCAAGAGGTCCCGGGTTCGATCCCCAGGTCAGGCATAGTGTTAAATATTGGATTTTTCCATTAGGAATTATCTCAATAACTGCCTGGAGTCTGGAACTGTGCCCGGTAGATGGCAATAGGCTCGCCCCCTATTACATGGGATCAATAACATACTGGCGAAATGTGGGTGTATCTACTATGGGACTGAGTCCTGGGTACACCTCTGCCTACCCCTTCGGGAAAAAGGCGTGAATGTATGTTTATAATCTACACCATCATGACCAAATGTGATTTACGGTACTCTCCTCTCCCTGCACGGTCGTCTGGAAGAGATCGCTTTTAGCGATAAGACCGCCAATTGTTAGACTATTTGTTATGTACACATAATTGTAAGGATTATTTTTTGTGGTGTAGGTACCAATAAAGTGTTTATCTATCTATCTATATATCACATACAAATCACACCAGCCGGAAGACGTCCACTGTTGAACACAGCCCTTCATAGAACACCATAAACTTTCATATGGGGGGATTTTTTCGTTATCAGTACGCTTGTGTGCGGCTTGGTGATCAATCTTGGTGAATTTACTTATAATAAGCTTTTTATAATAAAGTATAGAGAATTTTAAATAGGTTTTGGATTGAGATTTTATATAGTCAGTCAAATTTATTTTTGAGAGCCATTGTCTTCGGAGATTTTAATATAGATTTGCTCACAAAAGATAGAAAAGCTAAGCAATACAAACAACTTTTAAAGGAATCAGGGCACACGATACTCAACAAAATTAATGAAAAACACCATACAAGAGCAGGAACTACTAGAAAATCTATCCTGGACCATGTTACAACAAACCTAAAAAATGACCACTTTCACATGATAATGATAAACTCTTCCCTATCAGATCATAAACAAATATATGTAGAAATTAAGAAAATGAAATCCCCACCGAAAATATACTCCCAATACGAGGCTATAGACTATAACAAACTATTGAACATAATGGAAGAAAAACTAGGAAGAATAGAAACTAATGATTATACAATATTGGAAAAACAGATCAAAACATGCACAGAAGAAAGTAAGATAATAAAAACTAAAATTCTTAATCAGCCTCAAAGAGATTGGATAAATAAAGAAATAATAGCAGAAATAAACGAGAAGAACTTTATGTGGGCAGAAGTAAAGAAAAATCAGAATGACAACGACTTAAAAAAAGAATTTCGCAAAAAGAGAGACCATGTAGCGGAACTTATTCAAGGCACAAAAAGTTCCTATTACCATAAAGAATTTACAAAATGCAATAAGAAGCCTAAAAAGATGTGGAATTTAGTAAATAATTTAGCAAATAACAAAATAAAACAAAGTTGTGCTCCGTCAAAACTCCTGGTTGACTCAAATGAAATTATTGACCCTATTCAGATATGCAAAACTTTCAATACCTATTTCGCAACTATAGGATCACTTTTAGCAGACAACATTCCTAAAGTATTCCATGAAAACTATACCATCGCTTTACCACATTCCACCAATCATGAACTTCAAATGTCTAGCTTAGAAGCGTGTACACAAAAAGAGATTACAACTATCATTGACAATCTTGATTCAAATAGTAGTGTGGGTTTGGATGGTATAAGTACTAAAACAATTAAATGTATAAAAAATCTAATTTCAAATAAACTACTCGAATGCTTTAACAAGTTACTATTAAATGGAGTATTCCCTGACTCACTAAAACAAGCTAAAGTTACCCCTATCTACAAATCCGGACCCAAAACTGATGCCGGTAATTATAGACCCATTTCTGTGTTGCCAGTATTATCAAAAATCTTAGAAAAGCTACTTTATACACGATTAGAAAAATATTTAGACTCTATAAATTTTATTTTTGAAAGACAGTACGGATTTAGACGCAAAAGTAATACACTCACGGCCACAATTGATTTACAAACTAAAATTAAACAAAATATTGATAACAAAAACATAGTCCTAGGTGTCTTTATAGACTTAAAAAAGGCGTTCGATACTGTGAGTCACAAACTGCTATTAAAAAAGCTGGAAACCATCGGTATCACTCACACAGCACTGCAAATATTCAAATCATATCTGACAAACCGAACCCAAACAGTTAAAATAGACCGTAGCCACCAAAGTGACCCGTTGCCTATCACTTGCGGAGTTCCACAAGGCTCTATTCTAGGACCCTTATTATTCCTAGTTTACATAAATAATGTTCACGAATTGGGACTACATGGTCATATCACTCTCTACGCCGACGACACTTGTCTATTTTACTTTGGCTCATCAATACAGGACATAATATCACGAGCTCAACATGATTTAAATATCCTACACGAATGGTTCCAATATAACTTGCTAACAATCAATATATCTAAAACCTCTTATATGATCTTTAAAGCTAAAAATAAACACATCCACAATCACTTACCATTAACCATAAATAACGTAATATTACAACAGAAAACCAATGAAAAATACCTCGGTCTATATATGGACACCCATCTAACATGGAATGTCCACATTGACCACATTAAAACAAAACTTATTTCTCTATGTGGTTCCCTTCGGAATATAGTCCGATGTATTCCACGTACATTGCGCCTAACCATTTATAATGCACTAGTAAAACCGCATCTTCTATACTTAATCGAAATCTGGGGGGGCGCAGCCAAAACTAAACTAGCAAAACTTCAAGTCCTACAAAACAAACTAATTAAATTATTATTTAACTATCACTACCTCACTCAAACAAATAAAATCTATACGGAAACCAAATTAATGAATATAAAACAATTATACGCTTACAATACTTGCATCTTCATACAAAAATCTTTAAACAAAAACATTCATTCAAATCTTACATTTACGACTCGAAAAAATGTTGGTTACCCCGTCCGGCCGAGCACTCGACGAGCCGGTTTACTAGTTTTGCCTAAGGCAAGAACTAATTACGGTCGAACAATGGTGACATATGCAGGAGCACGACTTTTTAACAAATTACCCTCGCACATAAAAAAAGTTCAATCTTTCAACTCATTTAAGAAACTTCTAACACAATACCTCATTGATAACGAATCACTATAAAACTCTTAGTATGTGTTGAAAGATTGAACTACGGATTATACGGATTTTATATGTTTAAGTATTCTATGCAGTATCTTTATTGTGAGTAATCTTTTTACTTTTTACATCTACGTACCCTAAGCATTTCTGTTTGAATATGTATATTTTATTTTTGTATTTTAAAATACTTATAGATATAGCTACTTTATTTATAACCCTACATGTAAGCTTATAATTAATATTATTCAAACACCTACCTACTCCTTGTAATTTGGATTTATAAACGTCTAAATAACATTATATATTACCTAAACTATTATAGAAGGGCGCAAAATTATTGTGACGACGATTGTATAATACTTATAACTATAACTAAGTTCTCATGTAAGTGATGTAATATCTTTAATGAGAATAAATATCTTTAAACCTATTTATCGACAGCCTGGTTGGCGCTTGGCACAAATGGCAGTAACTCTGCTTTCTGTGCCGCAGGATCCGGATTCGATCCCCGGCCAGGTCAAACATTTGTGTGCATAAACATGTCTGTTTGATCTGTGTCTGGGTGTCATAAGCTTATATAAGTATGTATATCAGTCATCTGGTTACCATAGTACAGACTGCTAGCCTAGTTTGGGACCAGATGATCGTGTGTGGAAGTTGTCCCATATTATTATTATAACACAATCACACAAATGACCTTATAAGTTACAGGCTTATTAATAATTCCATATCGATAACACTGTTTTGTTCGTTTTGAATGGCTGGTTCAAAAAACCTCCAAAATTATTATTAAATACATTTCACTTTCTGTTTCAAACCTGACCCATTTCTCAAAAAACAATTACGAATTAAAGCTCCAGTAAAAACTATTCACAAAATTGATTTACCATTAACCGCCGTATCCTTAGAACAAAGACCACGGGAAATATCAAGATCTACTTCTATTAAAAATATAATTGCCCGTATCTGCGGAAAGTTAGCTTAAAGGGTAGGTACAGCACCACAGACATATTATCAACCTGAAGTGTAATCCGTTTTTTTTGTGTTGTTTTTATTAATTTTATTGATTTAGTTTAATAAAAATTTGCCTAATTTAATTCTTAATGATTATGTCGTATTTCTATGAATTCTGCATTTGAGCTATGGACATAATATCTGCTAGTAAAATATTTTTTTTATTATATATTATTAAAAGACGATGGATGGCGAGCCAAGGTCATAAGACACTGCATAACAGAGCCCCTTTTCTTTTCTCATTAGAATCAATGTTTGCGCATGACATGATATAATATAAGCTATGACATATTTATAGTAAAACGATCCAATTAAACAGCTATGGAACAGTACCCCATCCTCTCTACCCGTGGTTGCCGTAAGAGCAGGCTAAAGATTATAAGCAGCTGCGCCCTCTACGTAAAACCATCAGAACTACGCTCGCCAACCTGCCTGCCAAGCGTGCCGCCCTTTATAAGAAGGCAGGAACACACATTTACACCATGATACCAACTAATGCAGAAAATAAAGAGTCGACATAACACATGAAAGCTGCACACAAACAGAAAACAAGCACACATTTAAAGATACATGAACAAATTTTTCATGTATGTACCTTCAGGGGGCGTAGTTACAACTTCCGTTCTTAATACTCTAAGGCCGTAGCCTTCCAAAACCAGATGCGAGCATCGTCATTATTACGGAAACTTCCGGTCCCAACTCGGACGGGTCAACTCGGCCGGGGCAACTCGCTAGGAGTTGTTATTGAGTTTACTGACGGACATGTTAACATGGCAAATGAAGATCGACCGCAAATATGTGTAAACGAGTCAATCTAGAATCTAGAGGTTGTTTTGGCCTAACAGATGGTTTACCTTTGACCTTTGACCTTTGACCCACTTTTTATGTTTTGAGTGAAGTGGGTGGGTAGACAGGTACCCACTTATATAAATTTTCAGTAACATAATAATATAGCACGATACATAATATAAGTAATTTATGTATCCTACCTTCATAATTAATATGCGAATGTTTGTATATAGATGGATGGATGTATTAGTCTTTCACGCTACATTTTTTTTTTGATAGTGAGTAACAAAACGAGCAAATCAGGTGCCTGACGGTAAGCATCGTGATTGCCCATATTAGACACAGGGCCACCCTGTGTTTTATTATTCAAAATTCTGCGTGGCACTGCACTGCGCCTGTCACACCGAGATAATATTTTGTTTGTTGAAACTCGTCATGCCCAGTAATTTCGCAGGTAACATTGTCCTTCAGACCGGAACACAGTAATGTTTGCACATTACTACTTGGTGGATGAATAACTGATACATACCTAATTTCAGCGGTTTACTAATGAAATTGTATTGTCATAACATACTTTGGCATGAGAACATTCAGGATAATGATCACTACGCATTATATTATTAGGCATAAATATTTTGCCATAATGTTTATTGTCATAAATATTATTAGCATAATATGAATAATGCTCCATTGTATAAAAAAATTCATTGTGTAAGAATTAATTGTATAAAGCATAAGATTATAAACGCATAATGATATTTGATGTTTTACGAAAGAATTTAGTAATTAAATACACAATCTGAGCAATAATCTTTATAATGAAACGTTTGGCAAAAAGTACACAACACAATACAAGGTTTCAAGATGGACGACAAGAGTGAGTCGGTTTTCAGTTCACATAATTGAAGATAGATGGCGTGTTGAGTCCGGTGTTGCAATTAATACATTTCAACATCCTCTTCTTAATTGCAAACCCATAGCCACAGAACAGTCTTCAGTCTTCTTTTGAGAAATTGGTTTTGTAAGAACGTCGGCAACCATATCTTCAGTCCCAATATAGCTGAGTTCAATTTCCTTTTCAGCAACTCTCTCTCGAAGAAAATGATATCTTATATCAATATGTTTGCTGCGAGCACAGTAAGAGTCAATACCTGCAAATTTGATTGCACTTTGATTATCACAATAAATTATGGTAGGCGCAACTGTAACCTTCCAATGTAGTTCTGACTCTAAATGCCTTAGCCACATAGCCTCTTGTGTGGCAGTAGCCAGTGCCATATATTCTGCCTCCATGGTTGACAATGCAACTGTGTTCTGACGTTTAGAACACCATGATATAGAAGCACCCTGAAACAGAAAAGTGTAGCCAGAGCATGATCTCCGGCTGTTAATGTCTGAAGCCCAATCTGAATCACAGTAGCCAAACACTCTTCTTTCTTCTTTGTTTTGACTAAATGTTAATTTATAATCCTCTGTTCCTTTTATATAGCGCAGCACTCTTTTTACTGCTAGCCAGTGTTGTATTTCTGGTTTGTTATTGAAACTACTCAATTTATTTACTATGAAACATATATCTGGTCTTGTACCCTGTGATAGGTAGAGTAAACTTCCAATTGCTTCTTGATAAGGAACATTTCTAACAATATTATTTTGCTCTCCTGTGCTGATCAATTTGGAGCTAAGGTCACAGGGCGAATTAACTGGATTACAATCTGTCATATTGAATCTTTGTAGAATTTTTTTTATATAGGCAGTCTGATCAATATGAATTTCGTCTCTGGCCACATTTTGACTTATTCTCCAACCAATAAAATGATTCACAGGTCCAAGCGTTTTCATATCGAATTTACTTTTAAGTTGTTCCTTTATTTCTTTACCTTTCTCTATATTGTTATAAAAAATTAGTAAATCATCGACATATATTAATATAAAAAGAATGTTTCCATTGTCATTTTTGTAGTACACACATGGATCCACAGATGTACTTTTTAATCCCAACTTTTTTAACACAGAAGTGAGTTTTAAATTCCATTGGCGACTTGCCTGTTTCAAGCCATAAATAGACTTATTTAATCTGCAGACTTCTTGTCCGTGTTCATAGCCGGGTGGTTGATTCATATATACTTCTGCATCCATATCTCCCTGCAAAAATGCTGTTACTGCATCCATTTGATCGATGTATAATTTTTCTTTTACAGCCAATGCAAATAAATATCTTATTGAGGTATGCCGTACTACCGGAGCAAAAATCTCATTATATTCAGTTCCTTTCCTTTGTATGAAACCTTTTATGACTAATCTTGCTTTGTATCGTACAACTTTACCGTTTGCATCGGTTTTCATTTTATAAACCCATTTACAAGGGATTATTCTTTTGTCTTCGGGTAGAGTTACTAATGTCCAAGTATTATTCTGAAGGAGCGATTCATATTCGCTGTCCATGGCCTCTTTCCACTCTTTTGCTTTTGGGCCTGAAAGAGCTTCATCCACGGTCTCTGGTTCCTTTAATAATACTTCTGAATCAGTTGGTTTCTCTTCATGACAAAAATATATATTAGGTTTGATATTCCTCGGCCTTAGAGTTATATTTCTATATGGCATAGAATCTGCTTCTTCAAAGCTCTCCGGTGTGTAATTTGGATCATTATCTGGTTCTGAATTTAAAGATTCACTGGTGGCGTCAAACAATTGTTCCTCTTCGGAACTTTCATTTACTAAAGTATCGGTATCAGATTCTTGTTTAGCTGTAGTTTCCTGTTGTTGCAAAATAGTAAGCGGCATAATAACACAATTATTTTTAACTGTGTTTTCCAAGAAAACAACATCTCTACTCTTGTATATTTGTTTTTTACTCTCATCATACAATCTGTAGCCTTTAGTGTAATCACAATAACCCACAAATATCATTTTAATAGCTTTTGAATCCCATTTTTGTCTGTTTTCCTTTGGTACATGAACCATAGCATGACAACCAAAAATTTTCATGTTATTTAAGTTTGGTTTTTTACCTGTCCACATTTCATATGGTGTCTTGTAATCCAAAGCTTTTGTTGGTGAACGATTTGTAATATAAGCCGCTGTTGAAACCGCTTCAGCCCAAAAATTTTTTTGTAGTCTGGAATTCAAAATTAAACATTTAGCTCTCTCCACTAACGTGCGATTCATTCGCTCGGCCATGCCGTTTTGTTGAGGAGTATATGGGTTACTCGTTTGATGCTGGATACCAGATTTACACAGAAATGATTTAAACTCATTATTTATATACTCTTTTCCATTATCCGAGCGCAATATCTTTATTTTTTTATTAGTTTCATTTTCAGCTAAATTCTTGAATTCTTTAAACTTTTCCAAAGTCTCAGACTTGTTCTTCATGAAATAGACAGATACCTTCCTACTGTAATCATCAATGAAAGTAACATAATATCTGGCACCTCCAATAGAGCTTGTCTCCATCGGACCACATAAATCAGAGTGAATTAATTGGAGCAATTCCGAAGCTCTAGTACCAGTATTTTTAAATGGTTGTCTACTCATTTTTCCTTCTAAGCAAGTTGTACAAACTTGATTACCTTTTTTTAATAATTTTACCCCTTCTGCACTTTCTGTTATTTTCTGTAAGTCTGTGAAATTGAGATGGCCCATCCTTTGATGCCATAAATTTATGTCTCTCTCATCTATTGTCGATAGCAATGCCGGTGCTTCGGAAACATTATTTAATATATACATGTTATTGCGATGCAAAGCTGTCAATATTAATTTATTATTTTGATATATCTGACAACCATCTCTTTCGAACTTCACTTCACAGCCATTATTTACCATTTGACTTACAGAAAGTAAATTTACTGTTAGTGTGGGTACAAATAAAACATCTCTGACCTGTATTGTCCGTAATATGCCATCTGAATCTCTTATCTGAAAATCCACCTTGCCACTGCCTTTTACTGCTACTGTTTTATTGTCTGCGACCTTGATGTTGTTGATTGTAGATGGGGAAACATCATACATCCAATTCCTATTATTGCACATATGCAATGACGCTCCGGAATCAACATACCAGCAGTTTCCGTCCAACTCGGCAGCAACTGGAAAAGCAGCATAATAACTATTATTTTTTGAATTATTATTGTTTGAGGAACCTTTCTTTTTATCTTTAAAATAGCAATCCCTACTCATGTGCCCATACTTATTACATACAAAGCACCGTGGACCTTTGGGTTGCCTTTTTTCTTGTGATTGGTTATGTGGATTTTTCTGTGTTAATTTTGGCATATTATTTTGTTTATTATATGACTTGGCATAGTAAGCAACAGAATCTGATATCTTGACCTCTTGTAGCAACTTAGTTTTCACGTAATCAGCAGTAATATTCACACCAGAGCTCTCTAAAGCCATTATCATGGGTTTGTAGTAATCAGGGAGGCCAGCGAGCAGCAACGTACCAAGCCACTCGTCTCCTACCACAAAATTGATATTCCGTAACTTATGAGCTGTTGACATTACCTTATTAACATATTCCTCGATACTCGAGCAATTTTCCAAGTTGGTGTTAATCAGATCTCTTAATAAACCTACTTTTCTACTGAGCCCTGAGTCATCAAATACTTTTTCGAGTTTTGTCCAAACCTGTTTCGCTGTTGTAGCCTCCTGAACATGGATAAAGTTAACTGGGTCTACCAACAGTATTATTTTCGATTTTGCTTTCGTATTTTTCTTGCTATCAGATACATAACCTGTGTCAGGTTCAATCTCTTGCCACAAATCTTCATGTTCCAAATAATTTTTTACGGCAAATTTCCAACTTTGGTAATTTTCTCTTCCAATTAGCTTCTCAATCGTGCCCATGGTTATTTGAGATGCCATTTTTGTATTTTTCTTCTAATAAACTGCTGAAAAAGAATCGACGCCGGTAATGGCCGGTTGCGAGAATTTTTAAAATTTGAATCTAATTTAATCACGGCACTTTACTATTCAATTACTTTTTTAATACTTTCGGACATATATATAGCCCATAACCTGATGTTTTACGAAAGAATTTAGTAATTAAATACACAATCTGAGCAATAATCTTTATAATGAAACGTTTGGCAAAAAGTACACAACACAATACAAGGTTTCAAGATGGACGACAAGAGTGAGTCGGTTTTCAGTTCACATAATTGAAGATAGATGGCGTGTTGAGTCCGGTGTTGCAATTAATACATTTCAACAATATTGACACATGATTTTCTTTGTCATAAAAGCCCATAAATATTGGCTCGCATAAACTTTTAAGTCCTAATTTTACTCACCTTACCTAACCTAACCAACTGATTCGGATTATACGAATTATTAGGGACTTATAAAAGTTATGCGAAAACGTTATGCCATGCAATTTTATGCAAAAAAAAAATAATGTCAAACGGAGAAATCCCAATTTCAGCCTAATCGGTTCAGTAGTATTAGCGTGAGTAACAAACATCCATCCATCCATCAGCACAAACTTTCGCATTTATAACATTAGTATTAGTAGGATAAAAATTGTACCTAAATATTTGTATTGTAACTAAATACTTATGTTATTATCTTTCTTTTTTCTATAGGTATAAGTAAGTAAAAGTACCTATCATTTACTTAATTTTACTTATATATTAAGTAATGCTGCGAGTGTGATGGGCACCTTTGCTCAGGGAACAGTCAGGGGCGGGTTATTTGATTAATTTGACATGTACATTTATTGAATACCTTTTATTGACTTATCGTTATTTAAATTGTATAAATAGATAAATATCAAATTTTAAAATATGAATTGTAATAACTTTGCAAATTAAGTATCTGGAGAGCTTATTATAAAAAATAATATAATTTATTATCTTATATATTATATTTCCTTAAGTAGAAAATCTTATATTTCAGTAAAATCGTTACAGAACCTAAATAATAAAATAGCTTGTTTTGCTACCGTTACATCTCCCAAGGATTATGTTAGGATTTCGGGTTCGCGTCGCTATTAATCACCCCTCGTACGGCGGGCGAAGTTATCGGAGTTATGTGAGCGTTGTCCGCTACAGGCATCCCAAGTATTCATATAACTATGGACCAGATAATTTTCATATTGTTTTGGTGACTGTACAATAGTTACCGCTATATTATTTATTTGTATCTTGTATTTAGCGGGCAATAGGTAACAAAGGAGTTGTTAGTTTTAGCACAGGTTTTAGGGCCACGTCGGACATTGCGCCGCGATTTCAGGAAAAAAAAATGGCGGCGGGTCGATACGCCAGATCGGTTCAATCCACTTTATAATTATGGTTTTGATTTTATTTGATAGGCCTAATAATAACATTTTCAAATGTGTAAATTAGCAAATGTTCTATTAAAATTGGAACGCGCGTCGCCATTAAAAATACTTAGTACTTAACTTATCTTTCTTTAAATCAAATTATAAGTTAATCGGCGATAATAAGAGGTATACTAAGTATGTACCATGTTTGGGAATATTATTGCTAATAATACCCGCCAATATAGGATAGACAGTGTAAGGTTTTCTGGGCCCAGCTTCCTTAGCACGTTACATGCCCGTTTGCTTTGTGGAAATTTTGTGATAATGTTAACGGCTCCAAAACGCTCGTAAATGTCATCGAGGGGAGAGTAGAGGTGAGGTGTTATATTGCCTATTATTTTATTTATAAATATTCTACTAAGTAATCTAAAACAGGCAAAGCATAAACCACCATATTAATACGACCTAGTTTAGCTTTAGAGTGAGTAAAAGCTTTTCAAAGTCCATTTGTTTATCTGTGTGAGCCACTCAGCTTTCAGTCGCTATAAAAAAACTGTTTTAGAAGACCATTTCAAACGACACACATTTTCAACTGCGGTATAGTTTAAGCAGAAGTGCTTTTTTAATGCCTATGAATAAACTTAGACTATTCAGAATTGGAATTGTTAACCGCCCGCTTCCGTCTCTACATGAATAATAATTTGTTCATGTACATACATATTTCTATTTATTATTGTGCGCTTCTATTGTATTTGTGTGCAGGACGTTTCATTTTCTGCATTAGTTTGTGTTATTATGTAAATGTGTGCTGTACCTGTTTACCTCACCCCTGCGAAATCCGGGAGCAAAAAGGAAACGGACTCGTGATCCAAGGAAGCTGGACCCAGAAAACCTAACACTGACTATCCCATATTGCCGGGTACAAAATGATATTCGCAATAATATTCCCAAACATTGTATCCATCTTATTATAGCTGTTTAAATTATAATTTGATTAAAATAAAATGATGTTAAGTACTTAGTATTTTTAATGGCGACACACGTTCTAATTTTAGAAGAACATGTGCTTAATTCATTATAACTAAAGGCAATACTAAAAAAAATTGTATGCACATTTGAGAATCTTATCTATACGTATATAATAAAACAGTAGAGGTCAAATTGTTGTACAGTGAAAAAAAAATGCAAAAAACCTCTAACAACCAACCCATTTGTCCATGTTCCGAATCAGTTTACGTTGGATGTCGTCTATAAAGAAGCCTTATAAGGTATTGCGATCTATAAAATTTTAATTGAAGGAATAATAAATACCACGCGGACGAAGTCGCGGGCATCAGCTAGTTATTAAATAAATTAGGCTTATCAAATGAAATGAAAATTATAATATATATTATATATCGATCTTATAATCGAGGTGGCCCAGAAACCACCAACTCCTTTAACTTTAAGTAGTACAAATTCGACAGCTTCTAATTGGGGTAATTTGAAAAACTGTCATTTGCAATAATTCAGTTGTCGATTGCAACAACTAAAATCTGCTCAGTTTCTTCATGGTACCATATGATATGTAAACAGCTAGTTGCTTGTTGCCGCAACACGAAATTAAAAGCTGCCCTAAGCGCCTTACGTCTTACGCAACGGGCGAATCAATACATTAATTTGCTCAAACATAACTATTATTCCACATCGTAATCTCATATCCACTTGATCTTTGACAAAGTCCTCTCATCTCTAATGCTTCAAGTTTCCTCTTGCGTTCAGTAAACGTTCCATGGTAATGTGCCTTTGTCATAATTAAGAGGTCTCGTCTTACCGCCTACGCAAAATTACTCAATTCCTCCCTGACGCCTTGAAATGAGACGGCATTAATATCTTGATTGTTTGAAGTGAAATTGTGTGTTTTTCTTTTTTGTTGTCGTTTGAAGTGCCGTTTTTGGCGATTGCTGTATTTTTTACAAGCTTTTATTTTACCAATGTTTGTATGTAGGTATGTTTGTGAAGGTTCAATCGAGCAACTGAATATTAAAAATAGTTATGAGCGCTCTACACTTAGTCCGCGGATCACGGCGCGATTTCGCGGCGCGAACTTGCCGCGAATTTAACAATGACTCTACACTCGCAATGGTTCGCGGAATTTTCACAGTTACGTTCGCAACGTTGAATGAAATGGACGTTGAAGTAGCTGTTGCTGCGTCCCTAACAATTTGCGCGTTAGCGTACTATAATTTTGTACACATTAAAAATGAAACGCAAATTAAGAATCGGTGGAGAAAACGAAGGTGGTGGATGACAAGTATCCATCGTAACCGATCAAGGTTAGTTTACATTCATCAGTTTCATAAGTAAATTAATAATTATCTGCAATCTAATATCTTTATTTATTTGTCACAGGTTAGCTATGGAAAAACAGCTGAATGAGTTAGTGGCTGAACCTTCCGGAGAATTCCATAAGTTCACTCGGATGTCTTTAACTGATTTTGAATATTTATTAAGCCAGATTTCAAGCAATATTTCAAAACAAGATACCCAATTACGAGAAGCTATTCCAGCTCGGATACGTCTAGCACTAACACTGAGATATTTGGCTACAGGCGACGACTTCCAAAGTCTACATTTCCTATTTAAAATATCTCCTCAACTGATTTCAAATATCATACCAGAAGTATGTCACGCCCTGAACGAAGCACTAAAAGATGAAGTTAAGGTAAGAAATAAAATTATTATAAATTAATTATTTTAGTTATTTATTGCAATAACCAAACAAAATAAATCAAGACCTTACCATACTAATTTATAATAGTTAAATTATACATATTAGGGTAAATCAACTTTTTATAACCTCCTTTTATTATTTATTCCAAGATAATTATATTTTTACAAAAAATGTTATTTTTATCATAAATGAGCAAAAAGTATTGGGTTTATTATTTCAATACAAAAATGTAATATTTAACTGATGTTGAACGCTTTTTCAATAATATTTGGTTCATTGACCGCTTGATATTCGTCTGGATCTGGCAAATGAATCACGGGTGGGTAAATTTGTTCATTAGAATGTATCGAAATATTTGGCCTCACATCACCGGCTGTATTTGGGGTAACTATTGGAAAATAATTATAAGTTGCTGGCATGGATTGATTTGAGGATTCAGTGCTAGGTGTATTCATTGAATTAATGATTTTTATGGTCTTCGGAGTATAATGTACTGCTGAATCGGAATAACTTGAGGCTGAAGTACCGAGTCGCTGAAATTGGTTGGAGCTGTTTGGAAAATATGATGGGGAGGGTGATGATCGCATTGGAGAAAATTGTGTTTCCGATTGGTATCCGTACTGATGGCGTAAAACCATGCTGTCAATGTCAAGCATCAGTTTATGTCTTTTTTCTTCAGACATTTTCCTCAATTTTTTTGCCAGGAGTTGAGCGTATAAATCACAATCGTCAACTTCTTTATTAGGTTGTCTTGCGGCATCGGTTCTTTTCAATGTTGACGCGAAAGTATCCAGAGCTTCTTTGACAACTTTGCCCGCGGCTAGAAGTTCGGGGGGATTTCGGCGCCGCCGAATTGTTTGTATGGCATTGCTTTCAGTGTTTCCATTCAGATTGTCAGCAGCATGCTGATTTTGACTTTCTAGTCCCCCACTTAAATCACCTTCTCTGGAAGCATTTCCTTCTTCAGATTGGTCGACATTTGCTGGTTCTGCTTCCTGAAAATAAATGAAAATGTATTATTTTTTGTTTCAGATTCCGTCGTGCTCAAATGAATGGTTGGAAATCGAAAAAGGATTTGCACCCAAATTTCCCCGAGCAGTGGGGTCAATAGATGGGAAACATATTGTTTTGGAAAGTCCAATTAACTCAGGGTCTGAATATTATAACTATAAACGAACATTCAGTATAGTTTTGCTAGCGGCAGTAGACAGCCAATACAAATTTATTTTTGCTGATATTGGATGTCAAGGCAGAATTAGCGACGGTGGAGTGTTTACAAATAGTATTTTGTGGAAAAGAATGTGCACAAACCGATTAAATTTACCAGTACCGAATCCTCTACCTGATTCAAATGTTGACGTACCCTACATCTTCTTGGCAGATGGGGCTTTTGCCCTTTCAGAACATATCATGAAACCATTTCCTGGTAATCACAACATAGGCACTAAAGAACGTATCTTTAACCAGAAATTGTCTAGAGCACGGGTTGTTGTAGAAAATACGTTTGGTATAATGGTGACAAAGTTCCGTATCTTCAAAAAACCTATTCAACTACAGCCAGAGAAAGCTAGTGTCGTTACAATGACATGTATCTTATTACACAATTATTTGAGGGGAAGCAGAAGTTCTTCACATATTTATACACCACCCGGTACTATAGACCAATATGACAACAACGATGTACTTGTACAACCCGGCTCATGGCGGAGTGAAATTGAAAGAACATGTGCAGTTCGTAATGTACGACACATACCACGCCGTTCACCTGCTACTGCCATGGAGATAAGGAACGAATTTTGTAACTATTTTAGTCGCTAAAATGTGTTGTAGGTACAAATAACTGGCATTAATAAAGTGTTACTTACCGTATTTATAGTTTTATTACATTTTGTGGTGTCACTCAGGAAGGCATCCATCAATTCATAGGCGAACCAAACGGGCTTGTACACGTCGTCCACACCAGCACCAGAACTCAGCGATCTCCTTACTTTATTTTTATAGCTTCTGTAGCTTGAAAGTAACGAATCCCTCTTCTTTTTTAAATCAGGAACTGATATCTCCATAATTACGCTGATGCGCATCCATGCGTCGTGATTTTTTAATTTGTTTTTATGATCCTTTTGCTTAGGATCCCACAAAATAGGTTCCGCTTGGTAATACTCTAAAAATTGCAATTCCATCTCGTTCGTCCACGTTACGTTCATTTTTTTGATAAATCACCCAGGTCTAGCTCAGACAACGGCTCGAACAATACTGACCGTCGCGGACTGCGAGTGTGGAGTCATGCACGTTCCCGTCGCGTTCGCGCTTCGCGATCCCTTTGACGCGGAACAAAAAACCGACAAAAAATGGGGAACAAAGCGCGAAACCGCGAAGAATATGCGAAACGGCTCCACACTTAGCGTTCGCGCCCTTTCGCGGCCATCGCGCGCGATCCGCGGGCTAAGTGTAGAGCGGGCATTATTAGGTACATACCCCAAAGGCTGATTATTCAAACACACGTTCAGTCTGGATGACAATGCATAGAATTGCTGTTATTATAAATCCTCAAAGATGGCGGACTATAGTCCATTAAATCTAAGAAGTGCTATTTAATATTTCTTATTTTCCCTTGTTTGAAGGCTTTGTATATAAATTTAGTAATTAAGAATTGTATATATATTGTATATATAATTTAATGGTTTCAAGGCAAAAGTTATTAAAATTGTGTTGAGTTACGTCTATGCAATGTTATTTCGACTTGAAAATTGCTTGAAAAGATGGTCAAACGGTACTTTTTAAATTTGGTGGGTTGTATAGTTATATCTCAAGCAGCTCCCATGATACAAGTTTTATCACTATATCGAATGAAACGGTTTGTTGAGAAGTAAAGTAGATGTAAATAAGTTTTTTTTTACTCGACTGCGAAGAAGGGAGAGTTATTTAATAATTTATTTTTTACTTCCGTGAATGGCACAAATTCTTGAGCAGTTCATAGAATCATCAATAATTATTATGTCATTGCAAGAAATTATAATACCTATTCGAATATTATCTTTCCACAGTTCAGAGTGCTTCAGCGAAATTAATTTTCTCCGAAAGCCGTTCTCTGTGTTGTACCTTAGTGATTTATAATTACTTATTGGATATTATATACCTTCCCTAAGATTACCAGCCGTTACTTGTCCTTGGTGTTGGTACTGACTAAATAAGTGTCCAAAATACAAACCAGTGCTCCCCGGGTCGGGCAGAGTTACTAAATAAAAACTTGGAGTTTTAGAGCTGCATCTCTGAACGGTTACCATGCGGGAGCCGAAGGAATGAAAGACGGGCTTTCGGAGGAATGAAAGACACGTTCATTGATAAGTAATTCATTTAAAATTGAAAGCATCCCTTATTAGTATTCTGTGGCATTACCATATACTCGTAGCGGACTCGCACGGTTCGATTCAGTTGATCAACTGATAAATCGCATTCGATTCGAACCGCCTTAACAGACTTACAATAATTTTTCTTTAAATTCCACGATCTCTCAATGCAGCTCTAAATGTGTTTTGAAAATTAGGTAATGTAATAATAATAATAATATAGGACAACTTCCACACACGGTCATCTGGTCCCAAACTAGGCTAGAAGCCTGTACTATGGTAACCAGATGTTGATACATACATACTTATATACGCTTATAACATCCAGACACAGATCAAACAGACATGTTCATGCACACAAATGTTTGACCTGGCCGGGGATCGAACCCGGGGCCTGCGGCACAGAAAGCAGAGTTACTACCATCCGAGCCAACGAGGC
Organism: Hemistola chrysoprasaria; assembly: GCA_947063395.1. Classification (NCBI taxonomy): domain Eukaryota; kingdom Metazoa; phylum Arthropoda; class Insecta; order Lepidoptera; family Geometridae; genus Hemistola; species Hemistola chrysoprasaria. Next base: position 2,682,327 of record OX346731.1, on the reverse strand, counting down.
TGTCAATGTGGGATTACCTACATTATCCATATATATATATCTCCAGACTTATTTTTAAAACACTTTTAATACAACGGTACAACTTTTACACTCGCAGCAACAAAAGTGTCCACCCCCCGTTTCTCCGGGTCGTCGTGGATCGCTCTGGGTGCGTTACGCGGCGCGTACAAGCGCGTGCGCGTGCGGGTGCGCGTGCGGCCGGAGCGCGCGCGCGGGGTCTTGTTGCTGACGGGGGAACATGATGACCTCTCGGGGGACTATCTTGCGTTGCTGCTGAGGAACGGACATGTTGAACTCAGGTGAGGATTATTGAGTATTGTTTTTATAATTAGACGTGTGGAAAGCAGCGAGACTGAAGAGCCCACCACAGCCCATTTGGCAGGATATTTGCCTCCGTCTAGCAACAGTCCACGAAAAGAAGGCTGTTGCCTGATGAACCTCATCAAAACGCTTCCTACCTTAACTAAGAACTAAGGCTTAAATACAGTCTTAAATTGCTAATTATTAAATTTACAGCATCATATTCGTGTAACTTTTGTTTATAAAAATGCTGAGTTGCTGTCAACATGTTTGCTGGCAAGACTCCATGTTGCAGTTGCGAGCGAAAACATTATTTGGGCATTAAATTTTATTTTAAGTTAATCCAGTAACTTTATTGATCAACGAATGAGGGGGTCGTGATCTGGGGGCACGACATTGCCCCGTAAAATAAAAAATATTGTCATATCTATCAACTTTCGACCATCCGACAACGAAGTACACTTCGTTGTTGATATAGGTACATTTTACGATTTCTGTATTATTATTATAAGGAGATCGTAATTTTATCCATTGCCCGTCGCTTTTCGTCGACTCTTGTAAACTTAATAATGTAATTTGGCCATGGTTTGTGCTATAGATACAAATACTAAGATACATAGACTAAGTACACAATTCATTAGCAGTGAGGTATCACAATCAAATATGTACTAACAATATATAATAAGTATACTATATTATGTTCGCTCAAACGGCTTACACCGCGTCGTAATTAGTTGGTGGCCGACAGTAATACCGATGATAGATTGAAATCAGTGACAAATGTAAGACAAAGGTACGTAGGTTCTACTCTATAGTAATGTATTATTAAGGCGCGGTGCAAACTTAATTCGCCCTCTCGCTCACACGTACCCACATTTTTGAAGATATAAAAGATACTACATGTAATTACGTAAAATAAAGTCTACTAGGAACTAGAAAATAACAATACAAACTTTCAGTAAAAATTGCAATTTAATCTGAACAAGTCTTCAGTGGCCGGTTGGCTCAGCCGGTAGTGCCCTGCCTCCTGAGTAGCAGGTCCCGGGTTCGATCCCCGGCTAGGTCAAACATATGTGCGCATGAGCATGTCTATTTGATCTGTGTCTGGGTGTGATAAGCGTATATAAGTATGTATATCAGTCCTCTGGTTACCAAAGTACAGGCTCTGTTTGTCAGTGTCTAGTTTGGGACCAGATGATCGTGTGTGGAATATTATCCCATATTATTATTATCCTCCCAGGTTCGACTGCGGAAGTGGCGCAGGCATCCTCCGATCGCCAGAACCAGTTCGTCTCGGACATTGGAACACCATATCTGTGTACAGACATCGATGGGACGCGTGGCTACGACTCAACAATGGAAAACGAGTGCGAGGACGGTCTAAGGTTAGTTCTATGGTTATAATCATCACCTTCTCAGCCATTAAAAAAAAATACTTCTAACGCAATCAAAAGTTATGGCCATTTTAGTGCATATTTCCATACTTTGCACGTATGAAATGTGTATCAAAATTTTGTCGCTAACTTTAATGTGGCTTTGGTGTATGAGGCGTAGGTTCACGAGCTGAAGGGGCAAGGAATTCATTCGAATCTCAGTTTGTGATCACATTTTAGATTTTATTTTATAAAAGAAAGAAAGAAAATAAAGAAAAATGCGTTTTTTTTTATGATAGAGAGTGACAAGACGAGCAAATCAGGTGCCTGATGGTAAGCATCATGATTGCCCATATCAGACACAGTGCCACCCAGTGTTTTAAAATTCATAATTCTGCGCGGCACTGCACTGCGCCTGTCACCCTGAGATATGAGTTGTTGAATCTCATCATGCCCGGTAATTTCGCTGGTAACATTGCCCATCAGACCGGAACACAGTAAAGTTTGCACATTATTGCTTGGCGGATGAATAACTGGCAAAGGTGTGGTACTTCCCCAGGCGGGCCCCTGCAAAAGAGGCCTACCACTACAAATTATTACCCAACCTTAATAACAAACACGATATTACAATCTGCTAGAACATATTATATTTAGACAGTGGTTGCGGTAATCCGCTTGTGCTCAGCATGTGCTGCACTCGACTAACCGTGCATAGCGCTGTTTTTCAGCACGCACCGTCTTATTTAGATTTATACATCCTTGTGGCATATGCACACCATGCCTAGTGACTTAATATATTGTCTACATAATATGTTGACATAATATTATATTGTCATAACATAATATATCATCTTTTATATCTTTTAGTGGGCGCATGCTCGACTGCCAATCAAGAGGTCCCGGGTTCGATCCCCAGGTCAGGCATAGTGTTAAATATTGGATTTTTCCATTAGGAATTATATCAATAACTGCCTGGACTCCTGGAACTGAGCCCGGTAGATGGCAATAGGCTCGCCTCCTATTTCATGGGACCAATAACATACTGGCGAAATGTGGGTGTATCTAATATAGGACTGAGTCCTGGGTACACCTCTGCCTACCCCTTCGGGAAAAGGGCGTGAATGTATGTTATGTTTATATCTTTGCATCCAGAATATATTTTATTTATTATCACCACCGTACAGTTTATTGTGTTTATTGTTTTTGTTCACTGAACACAGGAAAAGATTTTATTTCTAGAAAAAATCCTAAAACCGTAAAATTAATTTATTTTTTTTACATTAAAACATTGTAATTAGTATACTAACCTGTTTGCTGTAGTTTGCAACTAAATGACGCTGTATGTTCTTAGAAGGCGGTAGGATTTTGTTTAGGTATCTAGGTATGGAACCCTACACAACGCATACATACTATGCCTTAACAATTTATTTTGTAACACGTTCTATAAGGAATACTGTGCAAGTAAAACCGCAGGAAGCCAGCAGTCAATTTAATGCCAAAATTAAACCAATCTAACCGAATAGTGATAGTACCCCAATATTCTCCTTAATTATGCTTTCATGAAGTTATTCATAAGGACTTGACATTCCGAGCTTGAAGGGAATTCTGGCCCTTTCATCGTTCCGGATTCCAAGCACTGATGGACATACTTATTATGACCTAAGACTATGATTAATTAACGTAGATGTACTTTACCTTCAGCTGGATTATACAGGTGATATTAAATAGTAAATTAAATGTATTAGAGATAATAAAGACAGCCGCTTACAACCGGACTACTACATATAAGGAAATGAATTTTGAAAATTTAGGTCAAACCGACAGACACAAATGTTTGACCTGCCAGGTCAAACATTTGTGTGCATGAACATGTCTGTTTGATCTGTATCTGGGTGTTATAAGCTTATATAAATATGTATATCAGTCCTCTGGTTGCCACAGTACGGGCTTCTAGCTTAGTTTGGGACCAGATGACCGTGTGTGGAAGTTGTCCCATATTATTATTACTTTTGAATACAAATGCTTCAAACGAGGCAATATAAAAACTGTCAAACGGTAGGTTCTTCTTAGATTTGATGGACTGTAGTTAAGTGCTACAGATTCACTGAACAAAAGTCGGAATGAATGAGCTTTCCCGGTAAAGAAAAATAATACCAGGGTTAGTTACTCTGAAGTGCCTAACCTTGACTTTGCCCTAACAAAGTTAAAAGCGATCGAAAAGGGCCTTGACTCAGACAACATCTACAAAAAGGAAACCTGATCTACTCTATAGTATAACATAACAAATGACATCTACAACTTAAAGTAATCTATTACTTACGATTCCGTAAAGTAACATTACAAAGGAAAGCTTGGAATTGATAAAAGTTTTTACCCCAGAGACTAGTAAAGAGAGGAGTAAGTTTTCTTGGTCCTATTTCATCCTTTGTTTTCGTCTTCGGATCGAGAATCGTTTATCGAATGGTAGAAACTTTCAACAAGTTGTGTTGGAAATAGTTGGTTCGAAACTCGCTTGAAACTTATTCAAAAGGTTTCATAAAAAAATATTAAAACTATTTTCAAATAGTATTTCAACTTATTTGCCTACTACCTACTTTCCCCGCGGTTTCGCCCGCGTAGTCTTCGTTCCCGTGAGAATATCGTTATAAAAAGTACCATATTATGTGCTATACTATCTACATAACGAATTTCAGCCCAAACGGTTCAGTAGTTTTGGCGTGAAAGAGTAACAAACATCTATCCATCCATCCTCACTTTCACAAACTTTCGCATTTAATAATATTAGTAGGATACTGAAACTGAGATATGAAAATATTTTCCAAAATAAGTAGGTATTATATATACCAAACTATAATATTTAGCAAACTCGAATAAATTTAATAAAAAAAACAATTATGAACTATTATTACTAAAAACCTCGACTGCCTCGGTGGCGTAGAGGGCGCATGCTCGACTGCCAATCAAGAGGTCCCGGGTTCGATACCCAGGTCAGGCAAAGTGTTAAATATTGGATTTTTCCATTAGGAATTATCTCAATAACTGCCTGGAGTCTGGAACTGTGCCCGGTAGATGGCAATAGGCTCGCCCCCTATTAGCATGGGACCAATTACTGGCGAAATGTGGGTGTATCTACTATGGGACTGAGTCCTGGGTACACCTCTCCTACCCCTTCGGGAAATTAGGCGTGAATGTATGAATGTATGTTATTACTAAAATCCAACCAAATTAAAAATAAATTTGACAGTAATTCGGGCGGTAATTGACCATCCATAAAAACGGCGCCGGACAAAAGCATTTTAGGCCATTCTCGAAACTGTGACGACACAAATAAATTCTGACGATCAAATAAACTCTCCCAAGTTGGAGATAGAAAAGTTTTATCAATTTCTTACTTTGTTATATTGTTATATGACATTACAGACTAACGTTACCATGTTTCTTCTGAAATGTCGAGTTCTGAACACTCGAGGGAGCACTTATTATTGTTTACTAGTAATTGACTCGGTAACTAGATTAAAATTTTTGTGTTAAAAATACAGTTTTAAACACACATTAAGATCATTATAGGATCGTATCAGAAATGAGGTGACCGGACAGAGAACTAGAGTCACTGACATAGCCGAGAGCATTACCAGACCAGCTGAAGTGGCAATGGACCGGTCATATTTGCCGCAGAACCGTGGGGTACGCGTGTTCTAGAGTGGAGAATGCGTCTTAGCAAGCGTATTGTGGGACGGCCCTGGACTTGATGGATTGGAGAAGGAGAACACGGAATTGAATTGAGTGGCTTAACATAAGAGGGGCCTATGCCTGGTAGTGGACGATCATGGGCAGACGATGATTAACTGTTATGTGACATTGTGTTAATTTCCTATTTACCAATAATTATTAATTACAAACCAAATCTTAGCTCGATACAAGAAATTTGGAAAATTTCCACATCAGATACCAGGGTGTCATAAATATCGAACAGGTTTTTGTGTGTTGAGATGGAGTAGATATATACATCCCGCGTGTCTTGTGTAAATGTGAACACGCGCTCCTAATCAACGTTAATAGAAATATCACGTAATTAGAACGCCTGTTTATCTCTAGCCAGTTTTAGAAATAAAAAAATGCGCATGTTCGGGTAAAAGACATTGAAAATAACGTGCGTTTAGAATGAAATATCTGTAATCAGTCGTACAAACATTTCTATTCCACCTTTATTTCTACACCAGACTTATATTTTAGTAAATTCCGGCATCCCAGACGGCCGCCAGATATTTCAGTCCTTTGGATCCAACCCTTTCACAAGGCCCCTAATGAGTCCACCCCGGGGGGAGGTTGTGCTCGCACCTTCTCTCGCGGCAATTCATTTTGTAGATTAATGACTGTGCGCGAGTGTCGATGTAGAATGCTGTAGGTAGGTTTTTATAATGATTTTGGGAATGATTTTACAAAATATTACCTACCTAGTTGACTGCCTCGGTGGCGTAGAGGGCGCATGCTCGACTGCCAATCAAGAGGTCCCGGGTTCGATCCCCAGGACAGGCAAGGTGTTAAATATTGGATTTTGCCATTAGGAATTATCTCAATAACTGCCTGGAGTCTGGAACTGTGCCCGGTAGATGGCAATAGGCTCGCCCCCTATTACATGGGACAATAACATACTGGCGAAATGTGGGTGTATCTACTATGGGACTGAGTCCTGGGTACACCTCTGCCTACCCCTTCGGGAAAAAGGCGTGAATGTATGTTATGTTTTTAGTTGATTCACTTTTTTCACCTCTGCACATACGTAAGTTCAATTTTATGAATTCCAAAAGTTTTTTGGCACAAAAAATAATTAAAAGCCATCTCGATCACGATTTAAAGCCATCTAGATGTCTAATAGATGAAAATTAGATTTGATTAGTTACTTAATACATTTGCACGCCCTATGGACAAAAAGCGTGAGGAACAAAATTGTAATAAGTATAGTAGATAAGACCTATAAAGTATCCATATTTTTGTGCAAATAAAATTTCTGATTTCTGAATAAATGTAACCGAACCGACGATCCCTCCTGAGCTCTATAAAACTACAACACATAATATCACTCCTTTGATTATACGGCAGAGGTGTACTCACAGAATAGATAAAATAGTTAAAAAGGGCCGTGTGGTGCACGCGCGTGTTAGATTAGGATTTTTTATAAGTTAATTTTCAGTAATTTAAAAGTTTTAAAAATAATCAAATATTACTATTTCACGTTTATTATTAAGAATAGCAACATTTCCTTACAAGTTGGCAACTGTATCTTTATTCTGAATCTATGGTTTTGATATTCAAAGACAACTCGACAAATGAAAAATCAACCAATCGTATAAGGTCAAATTCTGTTTCTATTTAATTGGTATAATAGTAATGGCAGATTATTTCATCCGAAATACTATGAAATATTTATAATTCATTTTGTTATTTACTGATATATAGTTATTGTGTCATTTTAGACTTGTAAAATGATATTCAATGTTTTAATGACTAGTCACAATATTTGTATAATAACTATTAATGTTTTACAATATGTTATGTGATAATAATTATTATTAAAATTAATATTTAGAATTATAATATGTTATCGTATAAAATAATTTGTAATAGGTACTGTATTAAAATTTATTATTTTGTTATTTTGCCGGATTGGATGTTACTCATAAAGTTTCCCTCCAAAAAGTGAAAATGGCGAGGCTTTATAAACAGATGCTTCTGGTTTCTGGCTCTCTTACCGCTCTTACCTCTGTAACTCTTGCAGAGTCTCATTCCATTTCTACTTGGGTGACTACATTAAAATTTGGTGACGTATAATATTTGAGATAAGTATTATATCGTTACTCTGTTCATTGTTCTATTTAATTGTGAAATTATCGTGTACTTGATATAATAATACTGTGTAATGTGTAATGTAAATTATAAAATGAGCCTTCTCATAGTTGGTGATTGTTTTTAAAATAATTCATATTATTATATCTTTACATTATTTGATGGTAATATATAGCTGTGATTCTATAATTTGTGTGTTAAAATTGTGGTGTTGATATTTATTGAAAAGATTAGTCGCCACAAGTTTCTTGGTTGTTCTTGATGGCGCTGTAGTTTGGAACAGCTAATTAAATTAACTAGATTGCCAAATATTATTTTTATTTCCCATCCTGATACCTACTTTACTTAGCTGAATAATATAGGCAGGTTAATGAAGATCCTAACGATCTAACAATTTCCTTAGGAAATAGAAACTATTATTGCCTAGGTATGAAATTGGCTTACATATATTGTAGTTCTATAAACTACTGTATACAATACATAACATAACACATTTATCTATAGGTATATACTCTCTCTCTCTCTCTACATAATATATACCTATAGCTAACACGCGCAACGCTTATGAGCAACGCTCATATTTTGTCATCCGAAATTAGGTTAACTAAAATTTGTATAACACCGTTGGGAATATCTTTAATTCATTTTTATCTGTTCTGCTACACACAGCGACCAGGGAGTCTATTGCCCTCAACATGCAGACTCTGGACTCCAAAATTCTTAATGAAAAAATCTAGTGACACTTCACACTTTTACCTGAACCCAGGAGCTATTGAGCTTGATTTGCATTATTTATCTTTGCTTTCTGTACGTACCTAATAACTAACTGTTCGCACAGAAGCAAGTTCCAGTCCATTTACATATCTCATGTTTATCACAAGAAGTTCTGCTACAAATTGCGTCACTAAAGGTAATGTCCCTGAAGAATTGCCGGAATTTCACCCTAATTTGTGCTCACGGCTTGTCTTCAAACTTCTCTGTTTGTTTTGTTAGTTATAGGTGCTTACTGGTACCTAGCTGTATATTATAGGTAGTTAGGTATAGGAATGTTTACCCATATCAAAGGACTATTATATTATAAGGGACCTTGTAAAAAATACCTAGTTTGAACAGCTGAACAAAAATCAATTTTTTTGACGTATTTCCGTAAATTAAATTCTAAGAGGGTATTTGATTAATCATTTGAATTATAAATTACCATTAAACAGGAAAGGGGACCGCTTAGCAGTTTGACACGAGTCTATGGAAAATTTACCAATTCAATGTTTTGTATAACCCTGTTTCCTCCGAATATACCTTATTAAATTTGATATATTATTATCCTGATATTGTGAAGATAAAGTAAACTTTGTCCCTATCGTTTTGTTTTCTTTGATACTCTTAATTTTTTTGTAGTGAACGTCCAATCACGCGAGTAATATGGGGATTTTCAGAAGTTCTAGGAAAAACCGAGAGTTTATAGGAGAACCTAAAATGACAGTGATGTTGTTAACAAAATAAAACAAAATATCAGAATATAAAATGTATCAAGAGATGTACTATATTCGGAGAAAACAGGGGAATACAAAACATCGATTTAGTGAATTTTACATAGGATTGTGTCAAATGAATAGGCGTCGTGCGCTCTTAAGAAACTCGTAAGATCCTTCTTTCAAACTAAAATAAAATCTAATCAAAACTAACACCTATTTCCATCCCCCAGGGTCTATTCTCCCGCATGACGTTCCGCGAGCCAGTCTGGGTGGGCGGTGGCGGCAACACCACCGGGCTGCAGAGCAAGCTGGGTCTGTCTGACGGACTGCTGGGATGCGTCGACTTCCTGAGAATCAACGGTGATACTTACAACCTGGTTTCTAATGCTGTTGCTACTTTGGATATTGGTAAGTCTATTCTTTCTATTGCACACCACCATCGTTTAATGGGTTAACTGCCTATTTCCATCCTTAGGTTGTCTGTAAGAGATTGCTTAACGCGTTAAGACCGAAATCGTCTTAGTTTTAACGTTTTCAGGCCTCGTTTTAATACAAAGCGATAACGCGATCATCGCTACAAGCTAAAGAGATTTTTACATTTGATTTTTGATTTCAACGTTTGGTGAACTGTCAGTTCACCAACCCAAAAAAACACAAAGGAGAGGTTCAAAGTGAACTGACCCGTGAACATTTCTACGGCATCCCGTAACAAATAATCTAGTATCGTTTATATTTGACGCGATGATAGCGTTCTTTTAGGGCAAGGTCACCGGAGCCCTATCTGAGCTGTACATATAAGTTTGCAAGGCGATTATGCGACTGTAGATTTTGGGGCTGGAAAAGTCTGAGAGCAGACGCTAGCTAGAAGTAGTTTTGAGACAACTATTTGTAAAGGTAATCTATTAAATAAGCTAACCTAGATTTTTTTTATGTTAGTGAGTGACAAGACGAGCAAATCAGATGCCTGATGGTAATGATGATTGCCAATATCAGACACAGTGCCAACCAGTGTTTTAAAATTCAAAATTCTGCGCGGCACTGCACTGCGCCAGTCACCCTGAGATATGAGTTGTTGAATCTCGTCATGCCCAGTAATTTTGCTGAAAACATTGCCCTTCAGACCGAAATAAAGTAATGTTTGCACATTACTGCTTGGCGGATGAATAACTGGCAAAGGTGTGGTACTTCCCCAGGTGACCCCTGCTAAAGAGTTAACCTACCTACAAATAAATAAATAATAAGTAGATAAATTCCAAATGAGGACTTGGATTAATCACTATCACTGTATTTATATTATAAAATCCTAAATGACTCACGGACTGACATGCAACGCAGAGCCCAAACCACTGATCCTAGAGACTTGAAACTTGAAATATAGATTATTTTCGTTGTATAGACGTGTGCTAAGAAAGGGTTTTTGAAAATTCATATTCCAAGAGGTGCAAAAAGGGCGTCAATATTTTGGTATAAAACTCCCATATTTCATAATTACGAGCGGGCAAAGCCGCTGAACTTGCTAGTGCAAGAATATAATAGGTACCTGCTGATGAAAATAAATAAAACCAAAGGAGCTTTAAAGTCAATCATTTCTAAACATTTGCACAACAAAAAGTTCGACGACGCGCATAAGTCCCTTTCATCAAAACCCTGACTACATTTTTACAACTGGATTATTGTAAGGAAAATATAAAGGTACACCTAATCCGACAAAAATGAACTTGCTAATTTTAATGGACCTCTGGAATCCTTTGAGGCTATGTTTTGATGGGCTGAAATCCTTTTTAAAGGGACGGTGGAAGGAAAATATTTTTTTAAACTCGGGTTATTTTTTTAAAGAGTTCTTGTAAGATTAGACGGGTAATAGGATCATTTGTTTAAAAGATTTAGTAGAGGTATCAAAGTATCAATCGATTTTCTATTAGGTACGATCTTTTTCTTGGAGCCTGTATGGTCAACCATGGTTTTTAATACCATAGATGGCAATTAACAAGCAGATGGGCCGACTATGGTGAGTGGTTACCGCCGCCTATAGATACCTGCAACACAAGGGGTATTGCCAGTATGTCGCCGACCTAACCAACACTCTATTAACTCTCCTTTTGAAGAGCCTCATGTTGTAGCTCAACGAGAAGACCGCAGCAGGAAGATCATTCAACAGTTTGCACGTATACGGCAGAACAGAATGGGAACACGGGACATTGCACAGTATGCGATGTCTACGTATCGATTATGTGTGGATGAGCTCTCAGGCGATGATGTTGTTAGAGTTTTCTCTGACTGACATAAGGTCTTGATCTGACATGATTAACATAAAATCAGAAATTGTTAAGGCATACGTATGGATGCATAGTGTAGGGTTCCATGCCTAGATACCTGAACAAGACGCTTCCAATCCCGAAAAACAATCCGCCTACAAAACATACAGCGCCATATATTAGTCCCTTTCACAAAGTATGGTAATACGAGTATGCAGTAAAATGGCCATAAATTTTGAATGCGTTAACTTAGAAGTATGATTTTTTCAGCCACAAGGGACCGCAGATCTGAGTGGTTGATATCAATTTCAACTTGATACTTCCACGCGTTCCTGTTAAAAAGTATCTTGACAGACGGACAGACAGACAGACAGACAGACGAACAAGAAAGTGATTCTTTGAGGGTTCCTTTTTTCCTTTTGAGGAACGGAAAAAATCATGCCGACTGGGAACTGTATTTGTGTGCGCTGCGTGTAGACAATGAGATTTATAATATGAGAACAATATATCATGGTATATGTACCTTGTAGATATGTCACCAACAAATCACGGTGGACTGGGGACACATCGAGTTGGTTAATCTCGAAATAGTGTCACTTGTTATTTCGTCAATAAGCCACGTTAAGATTTTGACGCGTGTCCAGATGGTGAACATAACATACAATCACACCTTTTCCCCGAATGGGTAGACAGAGGTGTACCCAGAACTCAGTCCCATAATAGGTACACCCACATTTCGCCAGTATGTTATTGGTCCCATGTTATAAGGTGCGAGCCTATTACCATCTACCGGGCACTGTTCCAGACTCCAGACTGACAGTGATAATTCCTTATGGAAAAATCCAATAACATTTTGCCTGACCTGGGGATCGAACCCGAGACCTCATGATCGGCAGTCGAGCTTACACCTACTACGCCAACGAGGCAGTCTAACGTACGAAAACTACTAAATCGATTGGGGTTGACCTCCTTCTCGTGCCATGTCGATACTCATTTCAAACAGACAAGTTACCGTCTTTGGAAATACTAATTTTATAAGCAAAAAAATTTGATGAAATCCAAGATTAAGTCAATCTCTTTAATAACTTGTTAGAAGCCTGAATTCTAGGGAATTACTTTGAAGCCTTTTCATTTACGATAACATTATACCTTAGTTTATTTCTCTAATTCAAATGCAAAATAACGCCTTTGTTCTAAATGTTACACAGAACATACATTCACGCCTTTTTCCCGAAGGGGTAGGCAGAGGTGTACCCAGGACTCAGTCCCATAGTAGGCACACCCACATTTCGCCAGTATGTTATTGGTCCCATGTAATAGTATTGTAATAAACTCGCCCCGAGTTATTGAGATAATTCCTAATGGAAAAATCCAATATTTAACACTTGCCTGACCTGGGGATCGAACCCGGGACCTCATGATCGGCAGTCGAGCATGCGCACTACGCCATCGAGGCAGTCAATGTTACACAGAGTTATGTAAAAAGCTCTTGTATATACTTAAAAGTATACAGAAAGTACTCTTGACCCTTTTTTATTTTTAGGGTTTGATACCTCAAAAGGAACCCTTATATTATCATTTTGTTGTCCGTCTGTATGTCTGTCTATCAAGACACTTTTTAACGGGAACGCGTGGAGGTATAAAGTTGAAATTGATATCAACTACTCAGATCTGCGGACCCTTGTGGCTGTAAAAAATCATACTTCTAAGTTAACGCAATCAAAAGTTATGGCCATTTTACTGCATATTTCTATACTTTGCGCAAGGAACTGATAGATGGCGCTGTGTGTTCTTGGTATCTAGGTATGGAACCCTACACTATGAATACATACGTTTGCCCTAACAATTTATTTTTATTAAAGTTCTAATTAATCATTTATTTATTATATATACGAGGTCTCCCTGCTGCGCTCTTCCCGTTGAGCTACAACATGGGTCTCATCAAAAGGAGTGTATAGAGTGTTGGTCGAGTCTGCAACATACTGGCAATACCCCTGGTGTTGCAGGTATCCATAGGCGGCGGTTACCGCGAGCCATTACCGCACACCGTCTGCGTGTTCTACGAAAGCTACGACGTAGAGATTCGTAGCTCTCCTTCGTAGGCCGACTCGTACACACGTTTGATAGTTTTTTTTCCTTCCTTTATGGACTCACACGAATGTATTGCCAGTGTCAAGTTATATAAATTTTCAAGTTAATATGGTCAATTAGTCAATTCAGAGTCAGGGCACAAGTCACAGCTCTAGTAAGCTGCCGGAATTTTGGCGGGAACACGAAAAATCACATTTCAACTCTCGCATCACTTGCCAAGAGACTTGTGTATCTTCGAAAACACTCAACACGTAATATTCCACCATTATTACACGTTAAACACTCGAAAATGCACCAATAATTGATAAAGATACGGGAGCCAAACTGTATTCTTCGGTCTCCCGCCAAAACTGCGTTTGATTGTTATTATCACACCTTGTTCCCGTTGTGCGAGGCAGAGAATAATATTTATCTCCTTGCTACGATCCTGACACACGACTGTCGCTTCTTACACATTCATCGCATCATGTCGCTAGAAAAGCGCTGATAATCATCAAACGACTTAACGAATTTTCGTGAGACTAATAATAGTACACTCTCGAAAACGTAAGCTTTCAAACAAAAAACAGAGATATGATGCCACAGACAAATACCCATATACACAGACACGTCAAACTTATATCACCCCTTCCGTTTCCAGGGGTTAAAAAACCCGGTGATTTCTAAAATGTCCCTGAAGACCAAATAGAAATCAACCTGTATAGGTATATATAATATGGCGCCTTGAGTGAATGGACCTTGAACACTCAAGGGAAGGCCTCCCCATTGTTATTAGATATTCCACTTAATTATTTTTTAACAAGAAAGAGGCCGTGCTTTGTTACAACCTTTTTATTAAGCGAATATGGACAGTGTTATTTGTTCGAAAGGAGAAACTTGGTATTGAAGTTAAACAACTTTTATTTCACATACATACATACAGTCACGCCTTGTACCTACCCGGTGGGGTAGGTCGACTTTTTCCCTCCACTTGCTACGATCCTGCCTCGCACATGATGGGTTCCTACCCACCACATACCCATTATCTAGGTACCTATTTATTGCTGTCACCTCTCCACATCTAAGAAGTACTAAATGAAATGATGATGTAATCCATAACTGAACATAGGCCTCCCACATAAAGGGGGGTTTTGCCAATACTCGACACGCTTGGCAGGCGGGTTGTCGAGCACAGTTCGATGGTTTTTTGCAAAGGACGCTGCTGCCCGTCCTCTGGATCTGTTAACCCTTAGCCGGCTCTTACGGCAACCACGGGTAGTGAGGGTGGAGCACTATTCTAAAGCCGGTAACTCCACGGCGGCGGTATTATTTTAATTAGTAGAAGAATTTATTCTTGCAAGTCTTTTATTACATTTTTTAAAACACGTTACTTGTATGTAAAGCATCTTTAATTATGATCTTGATTTTATATTTATTATTCGTTGTAGCGGCACATAGAAATATACATATATTGTGAAAATTACAAGTGTCTAGCTATTACAATTCACGAGATAGAGAGAGCCCTGTGACGGACGGACGGGCGGACTGACAGCGAAGGCTATTAGTAATAGGCTTCCTTCCCTTTGGGTACGGAATTCTAAAAAGAGTTTCTGTGGCCTTTATAAATTAAACCTACTCAGTTTCATTTTATTTTTAATGATTTTTTTTCTTTATTTTATTTGTATTAGAATTATTATTTTTCAAAGTCAACAATTTTGTGACTTATTAACTGGGTTGTAGGCACTACTTAACTAACCTTTGTGATAGAATTAAAAACACACATTTACAAACAATAAATTTTCTTCACTCAGAGAGTCGGCGAGATCTTTCATCCCCGTATAAAAGCTGCTAATTAAATTTTCATGTCTACTTAAGTGCGGTTTCCTTTTCCATGGCATTTGAATTACAGATTTGAATCGATGTGCCTTATTCTAGAACTTCACATAGCAAATCTTATTAAAAGGACGCTGAAAATAAAGTGTGTATTTTTAAACACATATACCTACTTGAATAGAAACATAAACAATCACGCCTTTTTCCCGAAGGGGTAGGCAGAGGTGTACCCAGGACTCGTGTCCCATAGTAGGCACACCCACATTTCGCCAGTATGCTATTAGTCCCATGTAATAGGGGCGAGCTTATTTCCATCTACCGGACACAGTTCCAGTCTCCAGACAGTTATTGAGATAATTCCTAATGGAAAATTCTAATATTTTTCCACTTGGCCTGGGGATCGAACCCGGGACCTCATGATCGGCAGTCGAGATATGCAAAGTTAAAGAAATCGTTATCGTTGTCCGTGAAGTCACCAAAGCGGCCGCAACGGAAGACCAGCGCCGGTCGAACAGCCGGCAACATTCTGAGTTGCGACCGTTTTGTGCTACATAGATAAATAATAAATAATAGTCTCTTTTTGCTCATAATATTATGTACATTTAGTCTAAAATAATGTCTGAAATATCTTTGTACACGAACAAACGTTCCTTCATTCAGTCATATGAGAAACTGGCCGTGCCCCGCGGTTTCTCCCCGTAGTCTTCGTTCCCATGAAAATATCGGGATAAGAAGTTCCCTTTGTGTTTCTCCAGGGTCTAAGCAATCTGCATAAAAAAATTCAGCCAAATCGGTTCAGTAGTTTTAGCGTGAAAAGGGAACAAACATACCTTCACAAAAAACAGTGCTAGATGGTGCTGGGAGTCGAGTCTTATTAGATAATCGATATTGCTTATTACTTGCTTCAATAATCCATTGAAGTCTTAGTCAAGTCACTTGAGATAACGTGGAATAAGGGTCAAGAAGTAGGTTTGTTGGGGAACCGGAAGAATGGCTGCCTAATGGACCTCCGAGAGATTTATTATTGCTAATCATTTCTACTTCATTTGTTATTAGGATGGGAAAGGCTTGACCTATTTTATTTATCGGTTTTACTCCTATTATCGAGCTTAACGAGCTTTGCGTCTGTGGTCCTACTAATCCTACAAATATATATATCTCAAATTTCAATACAATGTAAAAAACTATGTATGTTTATGTATGTTGTTATGTATGTATGTTTGTAACAGGTGATCAAAACGCTTGCGAGTTCTAGCTCACCTCCAGCACCATCTAGCGCGGTTTTGGTTAGATTGATGGGTGGATGGATGTTTGTTACTCTTTCACGCCAAAACTACTAGACAGATTGGGCTGAAATTTGGTATATAGGTAGCTTAGACCCTGAAATAACACAGAGTACTTTTTTTCCCGATTTTCCCACGGGAACGAAGACTTCGAGGGTGAAACCGCGGGCCACAGCTAATCACCTATAAATCAATCGAAAAATAATATGAAATAATTTTAGTCCCTAAATGATGGATGTGAACATCCATAATTTAATTCCCACAGCCGGCTATAATCCGCAAAAAATCGGCTCATTTCTGATGCAATGACAGGGTTTGAAATTAAACAGATATTTTCGATATTATAAAATGACTCGCTGTGCCCCGCGGTTTTACTCGCGTAGTGACCGTTCCCGTGGGAATATCGACAATTTGTAGTGATAGGCCTCTTTTGCAAGGGGCCGCCGGGGATGTACCACACCTTTGCCAGTTATTCATCCCCCAAGCAGTAATGTGCAAACATGACTGTGTTCCGGTCTGAAGAGCAATGCTACCAGCGAAATTACTGGGCATGACGATTTCAACAACTAATATCTCAGGGTGACAGGGGCAGTGCAGTGCCGCGCAAAATTATGAATTTTAAAACACTGAGTGGCACTGTGTCTGATATGGGCAATCATGATGCTTACCATCAGGCTCCTGATTTGATCGTCTTGTCACTCGCTAACATAAAAAAAACATACAATCACCCCATTTTCTCGAAGGGTGTATCGCCAGGTTAGTCAGTGTTATTGGATTTGTCCATTAGGAATTACCTCAATGACAGCCTGGAGTCTGGAACTGTTCCCCGTAGATGGCAATAGGCTCGCCCCCTATAACATGGGACCAATCATTCTGGCGAAATGTGGGTGTACCTACTATAGGACTGGGTCCTGGGTACGCCTCTGCCTACCCCTTTGGAAAAAAGGCGTGAAGTTATGTAGGTATGTGTAATGAATGCTTAACGCGCCAAATTGATGTTCATACTAAAAGGTGTTATGTGTACAAAGCGACAAGGGTTAATCCATCCTCACGTTTCCAAGCCAATACACATGAAAGCTGAATTACAAATTCTTCGAAGGCACGCAGATTGTCTTCTATAGGATATACGACTGAATTCCTTTGAATCCCAAACGCTATTAGGATGATGTTCCACCTTCGGCGATAAGCGATGGTCAAATTTCTCGCTATAAAACCTAGATAATATCGCATAAGCTTTTGCATACATAAGCTAGGACAATTTTGCGATTTCTTTTCGGTGGAATTAAAAACGACGGCGTGACATTTCTCCGAAATGGAGATTCACGGGCTTGAACGAATTAAATCGTCCTAGTTCACGGGTGACGATGAGAAATCAGATGACGGAAATCGTATTTAGTGTGTTAAGGCGCGGCGCTAAGCTAATTCGCCCTCTCGCTCACACATACCCACATTTCTGAAGAGATATAAAAATACTACATATAATTACGTAAAATAAAGACAACTAGGAATTAGAAAATAACAATACAAAGATTCAGTAAAAAATCTAATTTAATCCAAACGAATTTTCATGTATAAAAACCTGCAAACATAAAAGCAATCTTAGAAAAATAAAAAGGCACTGAAACACAGAACAGATAGTACTACGTATAGAAAAGACACTGTCATCCGCCCACCAATCGGGCCTTCCTCACCCCGCGAGCGAGATTGAGCTCTCCACGAGCCCCGCTTCTATGGAAACTCATCCTCACGCACACCTCTTGTACGTGTACAAAACTTCATGTATCCAGTGTCTGTGTAGTAGCATAGCGTGGCTTTTGTATGGGATTGAGTGGTGTACATAAAGAACGAGCAACTAACTTTAAGTTATGTCATGTTATCACAAACTTCAATAATACTTCCCTCATCTCAATTTTATTCATAGTTTCATAGGCGAGACAATCCGCTATCGTCCACCGCTGACTCGACGGCAATGGACCATCTACCTTAAACCTCTATATATCATTATTTGCCATTGGGCGTCCCGCTTCGGTTACTAGTTGCGGTACGTGTACAGAATATTCTAATAGACCGATATTGCAAGCTTCTAAATCAAAATTTTGACTAATGGATACTCCGTGGTCAACGGAGCTAGTTTTTGTTATTAGTAATTCTCCATTTTTGCTTATTCGTATAGTTTTGTCAGTTGAAGGCATTGATCAAGAACTCATGTTATACATTAGATATATAGTTATACCTATACATTAAAGTTTAACTGTTTGATTATTTATAATTACATATGACACCAGTTAACCGCAAACCGATTCGACGATATTAATAACAGGATACAGGACCTCTTAGCAGTTTGACACAACCCTATGGAAAATTTACTAAATCGATGAATACATCGATTTAGTAAATTTTTTTTGGAAACAGGGGAATACAATAGTATTCCCCTGTTTCCTCCGAATACGGTAAATCTATTTGATATATTTATATCCTGATATTTTTAAGTTTAAGTAAAGTATATCCCTATCATTTTATTTTTGTTTATAAACTCAAAATTTTTTTGTAGTGAACGTCCAATCACGCGAGTAAAACTGGGATTTTTGGAAGTTCACTATGAAATAACCAAAGATTTATAAGAAAAATGACAGGGACATAGGTTACTTCACTTTATAAATATCAGGATATAAATTAAAGAATGGGTTAATTATATTCTGAGGAAACACGGGAATACAAAACATGAATTTGGTAATTTTTTTTATAGGATTGTGTCAAATTCCTAGAAGGCCATGTACACTCTTAAGACCTAGTACCAGGTCTCCGCCATTCGACTAGAAACTACTGTCACACTTGTCAAATGCGACATAAAACTACGCTATAATCGGCGTCCGTCCAAGGGTTTTGAGTAAAATTACCTTGGTTCTATCTACGATCTATCTACGAATATTACTGGGTTTAACATGAAACAGTCAAAAACCATGGAATAAATTTATTTTTTCAGATTTCACATTATCATCCACTTTCCTATTTGCTGATAAACGCATTTTCTCGCTCAATCTCGTCTGTTCTCGTTTACTTAGCCGTTTATATCCATGGATGTTTACATACAAGCATGCCAAAGGTTTACGTCGCGTCCCGCATTGACTCGATTTGATTTCCCTCTCAAAGAGTGCGTCAAAAATTCCCTTTAACCGGGAATATTTTATTGTGCCCCGGTTGAAATATGTCGATCGTTAAGGGTTGTCCTTGTTCCTTTGAGTTTTATTTGCGTTTAGAGATTTCTTGGATATTTCTCGTCAATTTTTAGTAAACGGCTTTTAAACGAGAATCTGTTTTAAACTTCAACTGCCTACCATGAGGTCCCAGGTTCGATACCCAGGACAGGCAAAAGTGCCATAAAGTTTGAACTATGCCATATAGATGGCAACAGGATCACCTCCTACAACATGGAACATAAAAACAGACTGGGACCTTGGTAACCTCTTCCTGCCCCTTCGGAGAAAGAGCGTCATGTTATGCTGTCTTCATACACACAGAAGGCTACTTTTCGACTAGGCTGTGTAACGTGTAACTAAGCGCCAATGTACCAGCCGTTCTCGAACCGAACGGTTTGATGCGTGACGATGGCAAAAGACCTGACGGTATTACCCTGGTTCCTTGGAAGCTGGGACGGCCGCTGGTGTGGGACGCTACTTGCGTTGACACACTAGCTCCGTCACATGTACCAGAGACCCAAGGTACGGCTGTTGCGGCGGCGGGTTCTGCCGAGCAACGCAAGCGGAGCAAATATGCAAGCCTCGGTAGCGGTTACATATTTGAACCGTTTGGAGTCGAGACTCTGGGACCGTGGGGTCCGGGAGCTCACAGCATTTTCAAAAATCTATCTGAGCGCTTGGTCGAGGCGACGCGTGATCAAAATGCTGGCGTTTATCTGGCTCAACGTATAAGCATTGCTATTCAACGTGGCAATGCCGCCAGTATCTTGGGTACGCTGCCATCTGACAGTGGTTTAGAGCACTTGGATTTTCTATAGGCCGACATGTCGGCCTGTGGATTTTCAAAGTGTTCTATGATAATATAGTGTATTTAGGGTAGATAGTAAGTAGGTAGCTCTATTGTTTAGTCTTTTTTCACTAAGAATGAGTTTGATATCCACTTATTAGAATCTTTTAATTTCATTACTCAGTTTAACTCTCGTCAAAATGGGTCAATGTTAAGTTAAAAAATAAGAAATTATCCTGAGTAGTGTTTGGTGGATATCATAGGTGAATCGCCTACACATCCTTAGCTCAGCATAGCACATCTCCAGGTGAAAAGACACCGTCAGAAACTTTTTGTATCGATTTCTACTAATAGTAGATGTGAGTTTATATTTTATTATGTGAGTGACAGACCTTTATTGCGAACTGAGCTTTTCTCACGTCTTAAAAGGAATAAGATTTCCTCATCATCATCTCAGCCTTTTGTAATCCACTACTGAACATAGGCCTCCCCCCTATAAAGGGGGGTTTTGCTAATACTCGACACGCTTGGCGGCGGGTTGTCGAGCGCAGTTTGGTTTTTTGCATAGGACGCTGCTGCCCGTCCTCTGGATCTGTTAACCCTTAGCCGGCTCTTACGGTAGCCACGGGTAGAGACGGTGGAGTACTATTCTAAAGACGGTAACTCCACAGCGAATAAGATTTAAATAAGTTTAATAAGATGATGTAAATCTCTATTTGTTCAAACTTGGTATGAAGAGATGTTATCGCAAAGTTGCTAGGAGTTTAGAAGTTTTGCCAGCCCAATCTGTTAGGGATATCTTTTAGTGATAACTTGGTAAGTTGATGTCTAGGACGATTTTCGTTCAAGGTTGATGTTATTCTGTCATAGTGAGAAACGAGCCTTATTTAATATTTGCCAATATCATGACAATGACATGCCAAAATTTTAAAAGGAAACAAGGAACCCTCATCTATCTGTCTGTCTGTGTGTCTGTGCGTCTGTCAACTCTTTTTCTCGGAAACGCGTTGAGGTATCAAGTTGAAACTGTTATATCATAAAACACAAGTAAAGGAAAATGTCCCAAAACTGTAAAATTTTACAAAAAAAATTATGATTACTTTCATGATTCCGGTATCTTGGTGTGAAACCTACACTATATATATACCATTATTGCTCTAACAATTATGTTTCTCTTTCGCACCCAATCTGCTGTCTCGTTTTAACCCCTCGATACTAAGTGTCTTTTGGTCAGTGGCACAGAGGTCGCCCGTATGTTATTTTCCCTTCGGTAAAAGGGCGTAATTATATGTTATAGCACAGGTTATATTAAAAAATACTTGCGGAAGATTACTAGGTAGGTATGTATGTAATCAAACATTTCTTTCTGTCGCTGATCCGATAATGACGGTTATGCAAAGCATCTTAGACTCTGACATTTCCTGAAACTCAATTTGGATCTTCTGTGAATCCAATAACAATAATAAATCGAATATCTGAAATTGGCAACCTTATTATAATATACCTATTACTTCGATCAGACCGATCTCTGAAATTATGTTTCCGTCTTTTTGAATCGAAAATTCACTTATGAATAGGCCAAATAGCTTCTGATTCTGTATTTGCGAGTTCTATCTTAATAAGATCAGTAATACCTTGATCTCAGGAGAAAGATGTCGGCAATTAAACTTCTCTAAAATTTATGATGCCCTGGTACATAAACCCCTATTTATAAAAAAATATAAGTACAAACACAGTTTACAGTTTTTATTATTAAGACTGTCTCGGTGGCGTTGGTTTGCAAGCGCTAATGCCGATCATGAGGTCCCGGGTTCGATCCCAACGTCAAGCAAAAGTGTTATTGGACTTTAATTGAGAATTAGAGATTATTTTATTGAGGATTAGGCTCGCTCTCTATTACATAACTGACGTATGTGGGTTTAACTACTATGGGACTAGGTTTTGGTTACCTACAACTTTGCCTACCCCTTTGGGAAGGCGTGATTATATTCTACTAATAATATAAATGCGAAAGTTTGAGAGGATGGATGGATGTTTGTTACTCTTTTACGCCAAAACTACTAAACCGATTGGGCTGAAATTTGGTATGTAGGTAGCTTAGACCCTGGAATAAAACTTTTTTCGCGATATTCCCCACGGGAATGATGACAACGCGGGTGAAACCGCGGGGCACAGCTATTATATATTTCTCAATACATCTCGAAACTCGTCGATATCTACTCCTTGAGAATCCCAGTTCAGTATTTTTCAGTCTCCTTAGTGTAAAGTCTCCTGTCGCCTCGGATTTGAGTAACAAACGTTCTCGACTCACGTCACAATAGACGGGGACAAACACGACACCCGCCAGTTTGGTTTATCGTGTCAAATGGAACGTTTTATATCGAATCGACGGCTTTAGAATGGGGGTTGTGTATGCGGAAACTATTCGGCTATTTTATTGTTTTTTTTTTTTATTTTCTTGCTCTTCTCCTTCTGTACATGTACACCTACCCGTCAAACTGAACTGCTTGCAGAAGAAAAACAAATTGCACGATTCGAGAAGAATTGTCTTCTACTTATTCTAGTTTTAAAATTTCGCAATGACAATTTTATAGAGAGTAGGACGGGAGGTGTTCCAACATTGCAATGAAAACTTGGGCTTTAATTATTTAGCTCATAACAATATATTTTAATCTATTTTTACATATTGTTTTACTCATGCAGTTCTTTCAAACCGTTATATGCCCCCGCATAGAAATTATTATTATTCTAGCCTACTTTATAATATCTTCTTCCTAGCAATTTTTCCGGCTATGAATATCAGTAGTAGATACTATTTTTCGGCTATTTCATCTCCAATTCGCTTGTTCTTGTACAATATACTTGTTTTAAAAAATATAATGTTATCTAGTAGAACTGATGATATAAATAAATAATAAATGATGAAATGATGACATATTTTTATAATGAGGGAGAATTTGTGTTTAATATTATGAAGGCAAATATTTTTTGTTTCACACTAGCGTAGTGAGTCGAGGGGTAATCATTGTGCATTACCCGTCCTCCCACCGGAGGGAAAGGTACTTATGTCGTCACTTATGACTTATGACGTCAATCCAGCGTCGCTCCGGCCTACCGCGAGGTCTTGCTCCTGTGACAATAAGGTCTATTCACCTGTTCCCTACATACTCTGCTGGTCTACGCCCGACTCTTCTGAATCTTATCTGCTACGTCCTGTCAGGTACATGAAAGCTTACTTCATTTGTGGACTTCAAAATAGTTTGAAACCCTCGTTGGGCGCCAAATAATATAAAATCTGGCTTTATAACCAACATATCCTAACAAATGGCTTTATAAACAACACAGACTTTTGTGCTATAGGTTTTTAGCGGGGTCCTAAAATTCTTCTCATTTTCTCTTAATTCATTATCCTTATCCAACCAGCGATCTTAAACCATTTTTTCCGGCTAAATCATTACCGGCAGATGCCTATCGGTCCCTAAATTGCTAGCGAGCGTCGAGCGCCGTCAAGATGCAAAATAACCTTCGAGAATGTCTATTGAAAATTCAAATTCAGCTTTGTTTGCCTCGTCCCTGTTTTGCGTGAAAAAGACCTCCCTTTTTAAGTGTATCCTGAATCTGTGGACCAATCAATCAAATTAGGTGGTCTCGTTATAAGGAAGGTTTCCTTTTTTCGGGGTGATAATTTTACGTATTTTATTTTTCTTGCCCATTCCACAGACCCATTCTTAGATTATTTTCCTTCGCGACTCGCTATCTCTAACTTTTATTTAATTCAAGTTCAAGTCTGTAAGAAATTGCTTAGTGCCATAAGACCGTCCGTCGCTTGCTGTGATATTTATCATCAAATATCATATGTATATATATATATATTTGTGATATTTATCTGGGGAAGTACCACACCTCTGCCAGTTATTCATCCGCCAAGCAGTAATTTGCAAACATTACTGTGTTCCGGTCTGAAGGGCATTGTTACCAGCGATATTACTGGGCATGATGAGATTTAACAACTCATATCTCAGGCGCAGTGCAGTGCCGCGCAGAATTTTGAATTTCAAAACACTGGGTGGCACTGTGTCTGTTATGGGCAATCATGATGCTTACCATCAGGCACCTGATTTGCTCGTCTTGTCACTCACTATCATAAAAAAAAAAAAAAAAAAATCATCATCAGCCAAAGACGTCCACTGCTGAACATAGGCCTCCCCTATAGAACGCCATAAACTATTCATATGTGGGGATTACGATTTGTAATCAGCACGCTCGTGCGGCTCGGTGATCGCAGTAGTTGGAATACTTGGAATCGAAGAGCGCTGCTGCCTTCTCTTCGAATTATTCCCTAAAATGTATTATGCCAAACATAAAAAAAACATTAGACAACAAAAATATGTTATTTTCAGAAAGGAATGAGTAACAATCGGATTAAAAATAATGCAGCCTTGAAAATAAGATTCACATAATGTATAAAGATATCCATAACGTGTCAAAAAGTACAATATGAATATTTTACAGTGTAATAAGTCGTATAAGGAAAAAAGCGCATTATCATTCTTCACGAAGAATTCCTGTCACATTGAAATACATTACGAATATCTTAGAGGTTTCAGAAAAGCATGGCGCTTATCTTTGCTGAATACATGAACAATTGGTTCATGTATCATCTTTTTTTAAATAAAATGAGTACCTATGAATGAATGAATGAATGAATGAATATTTATTTGTCAGAATTTTGGTTACATGAGATCTTAGTCTATAATTTCCAGCAAGATTCTGCCAATAAAGGCGTACAAATTATTAAATTATAAAATAAGTATATTATGTTTAAAATGTCATTTTTTGGTTAAGTATAAATATTTGTATAAATTAAATGGCAATTAGTTATTTATCATTGAAATGCAACTGAAATTATTTAAGATCATTGTCATTTCAAAAATCCTTAACAGAATATTAACATTTAGTCATTAACATTTCAAACAATTTTCTTTTAAACATGAGAAGGTCATTTTCTATAATATTGTTAAGAATCTTATTATATATTATATTCTTATTGTCATACAGTATACATTCTGGCTGTTTAGTTTTAATCTTTGTGAAGGGACGTACAATTTGTTAGTATTACGACAGCTTCTATTACTTACATCACAATTCTTTATGAACAAGGAAGGATTATTTTTTACAAACATACAAATTTCATAAATGTAGAGAGAAGGCAATGGTAGTATTTTCAGAGTTTTAAAGAGGTCTGCAACTATCTAGGTATCCCGCACCACACATGGAGCGTATGCATTTTTTTTGTAAAACAAACGCTCTATCAGCGTCGACTGACGCTCCCCATAGTATGATTCCGTACCGAAGACTTGAGGACACATATGGTAGGCAGAGATGAGTTTATTAAAGGACAGCAACAGTAATTGTAAATGACAAACAATGTACTAGATTAAATTGAGTTACTTCCAGTCTGTGTGTCTGGCAAAAAAATTAATACTGAAAGGCCCATGTGCACGTTTGAGGGTTAACTTTCAAATGGTGAGGTGCCATCAATTCGACGTCGCAACAAAACCAGATTCAGATTCAAATTCATTTTATTTAACATAACTATAAACAATTAATTGTTGTTACAATGGCATGTCATTTGATACAGTCAAACAATTTGAATAATAATTATTATAACGAAAAATACTTATTGCTTACAAATTTTCAAATAAATTGTATTACAATGATCTATTATCTGAATAGATCATTGTATTTCTCAGAAACTGCTTGTTCACCACGACTGCACCCCCCAGGAGCTGCCATATGGGTAGTTTGTCGTCGCCCTGTACACAAAACGGAAATCGCAAGCGCCAAAATTCAGGAGTTCAGAGTATTCGACGTCATTTTGACGTCACGTCACCTTTAGTGTACGTATTTAGATCTGGTTTAGTTGCACAATTTTATTCAAAATGGTTCCAAATGATCGCGATTACGCTGCCATATTATTGAAGCAACTATATTATATGTATTATTGAACAAACTGACAGTAATAAAGTGGGCGATGGCGTGTTAGAACTCGTCATCCCCTACCAAAATCATGGTCTATAATTCGACCATGACCCATGACATAACAAGTGAGATTTCCGAACTCCAAACATTCCGAACGTAACCCTCGAACGAAGACCGAAGACAGAACCTCGGCCTCCAAGGCTAGGACGATGATTCGTTCAAGCTCACGGGCCTCTCTGTCGGTGTCACGTCGAGTCGGGATGTCGGGTGCCCATAACTTCATATGAGAGTGGCCCGGTAACCTCGACACACTCTCACAGCCATCACTCTCTGTGCCCTGTGGGAGGATACGTCGCGACATCTGGCGCCTGCGGACGCCGATACCTCGTGACGCTTGGCACCGGGATACCGAGACGCCGGGACGCTGAGACGTCACGACGCTATGCACCGGGACGCCGGGACGTCGCGACTCCTTGCGCCGGGTCGCCGGAACGCCGAGATGTCAAGACGCCGGTTGCCAGAACGCTGAGACATCGCGACGCCGGGTGCTGGGACGTTGGGCGCCGGGACGCCGGCGTCGCGATACTATTCTCTGGCGTTTGCGTCTGTATTTCCACTCTTGCATGGTTGTCTAGAAGAAATCGCTATGAGCTATTTGATGGGCCGGGTTGTTCCATCCTCGGGAGAAAGCTATCCACCACCGCGCACAGAGGGTGATTAGTGTGTCGAGGATACCGCACACTATCGCATTAAGTAACTCCTGAACTTTGCGCTTGCCACTTCCGGTTTATGTATAGGGCGAAGTAAAACTACCAATTAAGGCAGTTACTGGGGAGTGCAGTCGTGGGGAACAAATAGTTTCTGAGAAATACAATGATGTTCTCACCTCACTATTTTTAAAGGGCAACGTGGTAAAGCTGCCCCGGTAGCACAGTGACCAGGGAAAACGAAGTCCCAGGGGGTTAGAACGTGACAGCAGATATGCAATTTCGGGCGCGAAAGAGACAAAAAACGAGGAAATTGAGTTATCCCCGTGCCATGCTAGGCGGGCTGATGTATCTAACTAACACACAGGTAGATCAAATTAAATAAATTAAAAGCAAAAAAACATTTTTAAAAAAAGCTTTTAACTACTCCACCATCGTGGATGTTCCGCCATATTGGATTTAGAATGACGTCAAATTATTTTTCGAGCTACTCTCAACAAGCCCTTTCATTTCATATTTATATTGTAGAAATGCATTAAAAATAACTATTCCGCCATCTTGGATGGTCCGCCATATTGGATTTGGAATAATGTCACACACCATATCGTGCATTGTCATTCAAACTAAACGTGTATACATAATTTCAGCTCAATCGGTTGAAGATATCTACTTCAAAATTGAGTTCAAAGATTACACCCGAACAAACATACTTACATACATTGCAAGTTAAATAAAAGCTTTTAAAAACAAATGAACTCAACAAAATTAAACAGAACTCCTAATTAATTACAATATTTTACCCTGTTTTAAACACTTCCCTACTTAACCTAATTATCGTCCAAGTAGGCTTTAGCGTTTGACATTTCTAATAGGTTATGTCGTTCTAAGAGGACTATAGCAAGTAAGTATACGTATCACAAATGATTAGGTATTCATCCCGTATTCAAGACGCGAGCGCCGGGAATTTCATTATTCTAGGGGATGTAAGTATTAGGTGTTTTTTTTTTTTTTTTTTTTTATTTGTACATCAAAACATCTCCAAACAAGAGCGTTTGGACCTTTTTTTACATAATTAATTGCATTATTAGGCGTTTTCATTGGACTAACTTAAGACTATCTTGAGGGAGTCCATAGCGTAATATTTTTATTTTATTTACCTATTATTATACATACATATATAAATAAATATATAAATACATTATTTAACATAAATATATAAATACATACTTAATTAATTATAATACTTATACATATATACATATAGATCTATTACACCACAGAACAACTGGCACAGACCAACCCACGCTCGCAGCACCCGTTCACGAGTTGACGCACGTACCAGCGCCGTCCTCCTCAACCATATTAGAGGGAGGAGGGCGGCCCACCACGCGACGCCGCCGCGAGCTTGAGCAGTTTAGTGAGCATGACTGTACCAAATGTTCCCCGGTGCATTACATCTAAAAGAGAAACAAACCTTTTCATACTAATGGCTGAAGTGCAGATTTACCCCGATGGCCGCTGTGATTATTCAAGCTGAAACGCTAGAGCGCTCTCCTCACAATAGCCATATCACGGTGAGACATGGCCATGGCGATATTATGCTCCTGTATCTGCTAAGTATTAGGTGTTGGATAACCGAAGTGTTGCTACGGCGTAGACAAATTATATTAGCAAGGGCAATGAGCAAGGCATAACATGGTAAAGTTTTGGGTGAAAGCTTTTTACTCATAACAATTTTACTAATTTTAGGGTTCCGTACCTCAAAAGGTAGAAAGGAACCCTTATAGGATCACTTTGATGTCCGTGTCTTTTTTTATGATAGTGAGTAACAAGACGAGCAAATCAGGTGCCTGATGGTAAGCATCATGATGCCCATATCAGACACAATGTCATCCAGTGTTTTAAAATTAAAAATTCTGCGCGGCACTGCACTGCGCTGTCACCCCGAGGTATTAGTAGGTAGTTAAATCTCGTCGTGCCCAGTAATTTCGTTGGTAACATTGCCCTTCAGACCGGAACACAGTAATGTTTGCACATTACTGCTTAACGGATGAATACTTGTGGTACTTCCCCAGGCGGCCCCCTGCAAAAGAGGCCTACCACTACAAGTGTCTGTCTGTCGTCTACCTGCCTGTCTGTGCATCTGTCAAGACGCTTTTTAACAGGAACGCGTGAAGGTGTCAAGGTCAAGATTCTGTAGGCGGATTGTTATTCGCGATTGAAAGCGTTTTGTTTAGGTATCTAGGTATGGAACCCTACACTATGCATCCATACGTATGCCTTAACTATTTATTACTTACTACTGCTACAACTAATTAAATACGATTATGAAGGTATCCAGCTAAAAATGCGTCTTAGGCGGGAAAGCATATTATGGGGTTCCCTTACTTGACATCTTATGACGTTTCATCAAACATTAATTGCTCGAAAACGAATACGCTATTATCCATGAGACCCATGAATCGTGAGCTCTACAGTTTGCCACATCGATGGATCAAAATTTCTAAAAACCATCTGCTCTAACGATTAATAGCAATAAGCATCCACGTCGTAAGGAACAAAATCTCTAAAGAACATGTCCTCCAACGATTAATAGCGATAAGCATCGGATTGACGATCTCATTGATGATTTTTTTTTCAATTTCGTTGGAGCACGTGTTACGTCATGGGTGACCTGCGAAGTATATTTGGGATAACTCGCTTAAAAAGAGGAGATTACCTACCTATATTATAGCATAGTTACATAATATGGGAGGTTAACTTCTAATGAAAGAACGTTATCAATTATATCAGATATTTTAATTAACGAGTGTTCAGTAAGTAGTAAGTAGACTACCTCTGTGAGAAGAACACACAAGAAACTCACAGGGCTTAATCTTTTATATTCTTCATATAACAACATCTTATAATTACAACATGGTGTTGATGATGATGATGATGACAATTATGAGGTATGACAAACATGGTTACATAGTCAGACCTAAACGGACATAATAACAGAGTCAGTAGAATACTTAGCTTTGATATCTCGACGACCAACAAAATGGCGGCACCACCGTGATATCACAGTACATATATACTGTGACTATAATAAGTGTAGGGTACCTTACGTACCGGCTTACTGAACTATACTGACGAGAATAAGAGGCTCGGCATAGCTGAGCAATCCTTTATATAGCCATTCCTTTCTACTATCCCCTCCTGTCAGTACAATTCGATAAGAGACTATTATTAATAAATCTTACGTATTTAAATATAATAAATATACATTTGGTCACTATATTATTCACAACAATATATTACATTATATATATACCCAATTACCATAGTTCTCATTCTAAAAGTCACTATATCTATTCTGATACAAAGAATCCGTTCATTTACTACACTATATCGTACATTTAGATCCTTGAGAGACTATTTAAGCAGATTTAAATTTGTAACAGAAATATTATTGTCACAATATTAATTTATAATAACTTCTAATAATTTACGAATCTAACACACGCATAGAGAATTTGTTGTTTTTGGCGGGAGAAAACATAACATACATTCACGCCTTTTTCCCGAAGGGGTAGGCAGAGGTGTACCCAAGACTCAGTCCCATAGTAGATACACCCACATTTCACCAGTATTTTATTGGTCTCATGTAATAGGGGGCGAGCCCATTGCCATCTACCGGGCACAGTTCCAGACTCCAGGCAGTTATTGAGATAATTCCTAATGGAAAAAATTCAATTTTTAACACTTTGCCTGACCTGGGGATCGAACCCGGGACCTATTGATTGGCAGTCGAGCATGCGCCTACTACGCCACCGAGGCAGGCAGAAAAATATATTAAAATTTAGTAAACCGTACCGTAACTCGTGAAAACGTATTAAACGTGATGATCGTATTAAGCTAGTTTTACTGTATTTTTCTACACGATCACGACACATACAACTGTGGCTTCTTTCAATTTCATGACATCCATCTTTTGCATTTACTCTATATTAATCAGGTAGGTATGAATAGGATATTGTTTTATTGTTGGCCTAATGTAATCAGCTTAACCGAAGCTGTGAAGTCTTCGGATTGTTCCCCAAGAGAATTTTCCACAAACTATCGTGGATCAAAATACGAACAGTGAAAATGTGAACCAAAAATAAATTCACAATCCCCCATCACATTATAACATATAAGCATCGTTAAAAGTTTATCTATCCACTTCCTAAGAATAGTTAAGGACAAAGTTGAACATAATTTGGCATGAACTAATAACTCGACTTTATGATGCCGATGGACTGAGTAGACAAGAGTTTTCAACTTTAATTTATGCTCTTGTAGTTTGTTAAACCGTTAAGCTTGCAAATTAGATAAGTTACATAACATAACATACGAGTACAGTCATGACTTTTCCCGAAGGGGCTCAGGGACTCAGTCCATTAGTAGGTACACCCACATTTCGCCAGTATGTTTTTGGTCCCATGTAATAGGTAATGTAATAGAGCCTATTGCCATCTACCGGGCACAGTTCCAGACTCCAGGCAGTTATTGATTTATTTCCTGATGGAAAAATCCAATATCCACTTTGCCTGAAATGGGGATCGAACCCGAGACCTCATGATGTAGATGGCAATAGGCTCGCCCCCTATATTTGGGGTCAATAACATACCTACTGACGAACCTTCTATGGGACGGATTGGGTACAACTCTGCCTACCCCTATGAGAAAAAGGTGTGATTGATACTATCGTTTAGTTCTAGTGCGAACATAATATCTAATCAATGCATTGATATAAAGAAAAGAGAGACAGGGTACGTTCTCTCAGCGCTCACTCAACAACTGGCACGTGCAATATGAAACAACA
The DNA here is from genome assembly GCA_947063395.1 of Hemistola chrysoprasaria. Taxonomy (NCBI): domain Eukaryota; kingdom Metazoa; phylum Arthropoda; class Insecta; order Lepidoptera; family Geometridae; genus Hemistola; species Hemistola chrysoprasaria. The sequence goes on along the minus strand of OX346731.1, from coordinate 2,650,375 downwards.
AAGATAGAAAGACATACCTAAGACCGAAGTGCGAACGCGACAACAATTAACTTTACTGACGTACGTGGACCTAATGGGACCTAATTTGAGCTTTCCATTTTCGAGAAGCCAGTACCTCATCTCCCCTTTTCTTTAAATCAATGGTCAATGGTCGTTTTTCTCTACATTGGGAACAGAATTTATCTTATACTACAGTACAGTAAATTATATGGAATTAATAAGATAGCAATAGATTTTTTTTACTAGCCTATACTTTCCCACTGCTGGGCAAAGGCCTCCCCCAAATCCTTCCATACCTCACGTTCCTGCGCCACCTGTGGCCAGCCCGAGTGGTACGTGTCTAAGTCATTACGCCATATCTTTCTGGGCCGGCCTTGGCGACGATGTCCGTCTTCTGGTGCCCATTCTGTGGCGATCTTTGCCCAGCGGTCAGGATGCATGCGACTAACGTGTCCAATACACGTAACGTGAGCAATAGATTAAAAATTCTAAGTTAAAAGAAACTCTTGTCGACAGGTGAATGCGCGCCAACCCTAGCGCCCTGGAAACCCATGGAGGCCACCACCATCGAAGCCACGTCGCACCCTCAATCCAAACACGCAATCTACGACATCAACGACATCGTCCATTTCGAGGACAACGACCTCGTCATGAGAGACAACAAGCCCCATGAGAATAACAAGCTAGACAACACAATCGAATCTTTCAAGCCCTTCGATATGAAGAAGTTGACTGAAGATGACAGAAGTGATGATTTGAAGAAGGAGGATGGTTGTGAATGTCAGCATGGGGGTGGTTGTGTCAATCATGTGTGTTTGTGCCCTTTAGGGTACGCGGGAGTTAAATGCGAAATTACTTTGGATTTAAAGGTGAGTCTTCATTAGGAACACTCTATTTTGAAACTTAAGGCTCTTGCATACAAAATGAAAGAAGGAAGAGAGAAAAAGAGAATAATCTGCCACTGTTTGTCGTTGGTTTTGAATGGTCTTTATTTGCGCCAAAAATATTTGGTTGAAGAAAACCGTATTGTTTGTTCATTATTATAAAAATTTTAAAAATAATATAATCGAGGTTAGGTAACCATTTTAATGTTTTTAGTAAACCCTTTTTTGGTTTTTTAAAACCTAATATATTTTGGCCTTTAAATAAGTCGGATCAAGAGCCAATTACAAACAATTAAGTGGAAAATAGTTCTCTCTCTCCATATTTGTAAAATTTCATTTTGTATGGAAAAGCAACCGCTTTGATTGAATGTAGGCAAGAGTCTTATAGTGTCTATTATTTGATAGTGTTTTGACAGCATCTCAATACCAGGTTTAATTAAAATAGGTGCCATCAAACTAAACAACTCACAAAGAAAAGGCGCAAAAAAAGTTTCAACAAGCTTACCGATTCAGATCTATTTTATGTGGGAATTCGAAAATGTTATTCGCGAATGTTGCAACTCTGTCGCATGACGTATGCCAATAGTTTTATTTGACGATTGAATGGACCTACTCAAAAAGCGTCCCTACCTTAAGTTTTCTACAACACAAGCTGCATAAGGCACTTGCTAAAACATTTTTCCAGTTTAGTAAACTGTTTAATTTTAATTATATGCTACTAAAGACTATGCTTTACTCTTATTTAATTGAATGTCATCCTCAGAAAAATTCTATGTAAATATATTTTTTTATATGAACATGCTATACAAAGGGATGAATGTCATGTGGCCAAAAGGACTGAGGTAAAATGTAAGTGGTTATGTGAGGAGGGGCCGTCCTAAAAAGATCTGGAGGAACTGTGAATGAGGTTATGCGTGTGCAAGGAGTGAGTGCAGATAATATGACGGATGATAGACAGGAATGGCGAAAGAAGGAGGTATTCCAATCTAAACACCACTATGACCTCCATCATAAAAGAAAGCTGGTCAGGCTTTAGGCTATGTCAGAATGATGCTATTTGATTTTCACCATTTTGGCGCTATATCCACGCTTTAAGGTACTGACAGACATGCTTGTACTACTTGCACGAAAGCATGCCGTTAATGAGCAATTGCTACTTAGTAGCATGTGTGAAAAAACGTTGCTTGTAATGAGCATGCTTATTTTGGGCATGCTCAAAAATCAACAGTCCGTTGATTTTCGAGCGTGCTACCTGAGGCAAGGGTGGAAAGGGCGTGCTTCGAGCGTGTCTAAACAGATTTGACAAAAATTTCTAGCTCATTTTCTAGGGTAAAGCCAGTCCAGCGTATTTATATTATAGAGGTCAATGCTAACAGCCATCTTAAGAGCACCTTAGCTATTATTCCACTTGAGGCACTATCAATATTTCCAGCGGGTGCTGAAAGTGGAATATGGTTTCTTATTAAATGAAGACGATCCCACCCATTGTGGGATAAGAGCGGGAAGATGATAATGTTTCTCCATATACTTAGGTACTTACACGTATTTTCTTTTTGACCAGGTGCCACGTTTTAACGGATCGTCATACCTTCGATTGCCAGGTCTTGGTAATTCAGCAGCTTCTTGGCTTGATATTCAGGTAAGATATGTCGCAGATAATCGGACAAATTAAATCATTGCGAGAAACCTGCGGGATGGGTCATTCTAGCTGGTCCCCACCTCCGTGGTCACGACTGGTAGCAACTGGGAATTATTTTTAGAATGCGTCCTACTTGTGACTGTCACGACTGGTGACGTCCACCGGTGACAACCCCGAAAGACATAAAAAAACATACATTTACGCCTTTTCTCCGAAGGGGTATAGACAGAGGTGTACCCAGGACTCAGTCCCATAGCAGATACACCAACATTTATACCCCCAAAGACGATTATAAAAGACCAGATAATTGAAAATAAAGATAGATTCTCGGTCTTCCGAGCTATTTTTAAGATAATTTTAATTTCAAAAATGCTATAGACCATAGGACAATAACTTGAAACTTGAGTGCTTTATTTATAAACTTATCAGACATAAAATAACTTAAACTAGACTTAAGTTAGTTTACAATAACGTGAATACGTTAAATATAGAAATAGCTGGCATACTGGCGAAATGTGAGTGCACCTTCTATGGGACCGAGTCCTGGGTACACCTCTGCCTACCCCTGCCGGAAAAAAGGAGTGATTGTTTGTTACATAGTCCACAAATAAAATAATAGATTGGTATTTCATTTTAAAAATATCTTGTCAACCGAATTCAAAAATTCAGGTCACTAAATTCTATTTATTTGTTCCTGAATGAAACTTTCAACGACACACCCCGGTTTCACCGAAAAATGTAGGTTAAATTTCGAGTGTTGATTCCCCAAAATGAAGTTACATGAAACCTTCGTTATTTTTAAACAAACTTGGACACGGAGCTCGTTAAAAGCTTTTCACTGATGTTAATGCAAATTAACATATACTTTTATTAATTTCAAATAATGTTATTAAAATCAAAATCTCAGAATTTATTTATAAGTTTAGCGCCATCTTCCGGCGACTTATAACAAAATCGATGTTATCTAAATATTGAAGTTCAACCATTGTAACATAGATGTCACTATGTATAAATATTCTACTTTACCCTTTGCTTGGAAGCGACTTCAGAACCAAGTCAGACATTATGGAACCTTAGGAAAAATAATTTATTGTAACCGTATATCTTTGCAACACAATATAATAAATAGTTGTTCAAATCAAGGAAAGTGTTTTACGTTTAATCAGATAACATAAGAACCCGCGCAAGTCGCAAATTACGGCAATTCGATTCTGAGGGGGATCGACGCCATCTCAATCTACAGTTCAAGAAAGTGTTAACTGCGAATCATCGCTCAAAACATATACATTTATGGTGGCCCATGAGGGGAATATCAGATTGCATCATCAACAAGGCGTAAGGTAAAACACAAATTCATCAGGCCGGCGCCGGGGCGGTGTCGCCATTATCAGAGGGAGCCGTCGCAGGCGTCGTTTGCGTTGTGCAAGAGCACGCGCATACCTACTTCAGAGCAATTTCAAGTGTGGTGTATCAGTGTTGTGAAAAGTTCATTATACGTGTTACAAATAAATTCAGTGTCAGAAGAAGTCAATTCAACGGTGTCAGAACATTATCATCAAGTCAGTCGTCCATATTGTTCATATCAGAAAAACTCGGATTAAATTCACGTCGTTCATTCAATTGGGACTCGTTCATTCAACCGGAAGTGTCATTTCAATAATTAAGGACATTAAGTTCAATTAGTATAACTCACTCATTAGTTCATTCAGTAAATCATTTGTTCATTCAGTTCATTCAGTAGATCGTTCGTTCAGTGCAAGGATTTATCAATTCAGTGTAATATTTGTCAATAATCGTAAATAAAATTTTATCATTTCAATCAAAAACTGTCAGTAAAATAATTAAATTGTGAGAGTACCTCAAATCAACATGTCTAAACAGCTAAAGGCTCAATTTAGGGCAAAATATCGTATGTTAAACGATTTCAGTGAGACAATATTATCAGATTCAAAGTCAGTTGCTTCTTCCGTTTCACTCAAGTACTTTAGAAAATATTATGTAGAAGCTATAGAGGCTTATCAGAATCTGTTACAGATACAGGATGAAATAGGGGAAGAGGAATTGGAAGTCTTCAAGGCTCAGTTCAGTGAGTTAAATAAATTGGCGGTCCGGGTCGACGTGGCGGCTTCGGATCAACCATCAGGTAGTCAGGAATCTCAAAATCAGGAAAAATCAGAATATCAGGTAAGGGCAAAACTTCCAATAATTTCATTACCGGAGTTCAACGGTACTTTGTCAGAATGGCTCGGGTTTTCAGATTTATATACATCGCTGGTTCATGAACGTAAAAACCTCTCAGACTCAGAAAAACACTACTACCTTCGAGCATCAGTAAGTGGAGAAGCGTTATCCATCATCAAACATTTACCTATGGACGGAGCAAATTACGAAGTGGCTTTCAATTTACTCAAACAAAGATATAGTAATATCAGGTTGCTGGCAGACTCATACATAGATAGAATCATGAACTTACCACGTATACAAGAGGGCTCAGATCTACGTAGAATGTTATATGACCCTATCAGAGAAAGTACTCAGGCACTTGAAAAATTAGAATTACCAGTATCAGAATGGTCGTACTTGTTGCTGTTCATCATTTTTCAGAAACTGCCAACCAGAGTCAGAACAATGTTTGAGGAACGTCATGGGAAGGACACAAACATACTTCCAACCTTCAGTCAACTCATGGAATTCCTGGATGAGCAGTGCCGGCTTCAATTGACAGTATCAGAGTCTGTTGCCAGTCAGCGCCAGCAGCCAAAGGAGAATGTCAGACCTCGTGTTAATTACCAGCGAGGAGTCACACGTAAGACAGGTGCAGTGACTGCAACATCAGCTTCACAGAATTCCAAGTCAGATCAGGTGGGTCGCTGCAGTTATTGTTCAGATAATAATCATTCACTATATACCTGTAGATCCTTTCTCTCACTCACACCGAAAGGCAGGAAGGACTGGGCACGGGACAAGGGATTGTGTTTCCGATGCTTTAGATATCATCTCAGCAAGGATTGCACCCAAAACAATTGGTGCAAACACTGTGGTCAGAGTTCTCATAATACCATGCTCTGTCATAATGATTCAGTGAAAAGGCCTTCAACTTCAACGGATGGACATAGGAGTCAGGGAGCCAATTTACCTAAAGGAAGGGATAATTCAACTGTACATGTGCAAAATTCAGACAAACCTCAGTCATCATCTCCATCTCCAAGAGATAACTCTCGCACAAGTCCAGTAAGGTCAGTAACTCAATTTCAAACCAGGGTACGTCCATCACCAGGGGCTACAGTTCGTTTGGCAAATGAACAATTTGAAAGTCTTCGTTTCGGCCAACGCTGGTCAAACGAATCATCAGATTGACTAGAAAGTAATCAGACTGTGGGAGCTTCATCATCAGTAAACCTATGTCCCACAGCTATCATTTCAATCAAGGACAGAAAAGGAAAATTCATCAAGGCAAGAGCGTTATTGGATACAGGGGCAGGAATCACAGTCATAAAGGAATCATTAGTGAATAAACTCAAATTAGAAAAACAGTCAGATTCATGTCAAATATATGGAGTAGGGCGTCAAAAGGTCAGGGAATCAGGCAGTACAGTCAAGATAGTCATAAAACCTGTTGGTAATCAGGTGCCCATAGTCAGTACTCATGCAATCACTATGCAACAACTTACAGGTGATATACCTTCATCATATTTAGACGCCAATCAGTTATTGAATCAAACAACTCACATTCAACTAGCGGATCAAAAGTTTTATAAACCACAGGATGTGGACATCATTTTAGGGACGGACATATTAAATTATGTATATGATGGAACTCGTATAAATATCAATTCCAGTATGGCTGCCTACGGAACATGCTTTGGGTATGTTCTCCTCGGGTCAACGGGGGAGACAAATCATCAGATGGACGTCAATCAAGTCAGAAGATCAGCTTCAGTCGACACATCATCATCAGTACTCAACTACGGGGCTCAGATATCCACACTTGAGCAAGCTGTGGAAAGGTTCTGGAAATCAGAAGAACCTCCAATGGAAAAGATAAGTCATCCATTACATACGGAATGTGAGGAACTTTATAATAGCACTACAGTGCGTATGCCAGACGGTAAATATATGGTCAGATTGCCATTCTTGTCAGATAGGCCTCAGTTAGGAGATTCACGACATATAGCTATGAAAAGATTCAATGCGTTAGAAGGAAAACTGGAGAAAAATCATGTATTTGCTCAGAAATATCGTGAATTCATGAAAGAATATGAAGAACTTGGACACATGTCAGAGTCAAGTTTCAATAACTATGAATCAGAACATAATTTCATACCTCATCATGGAGTATTCAAGAAAGGTTCAGATAAACTAAGAGTAGTTTTTGACGGAGCTTGTAAAACATCAAATGGAGTATCAATTAATCAATGTCTACATTCAGGACCTCCACTTCAGAATGATATAACTAAAATACTTATAAATTTCAGGCGTTATCAGTATGTGTTCACAACAGATATCAAGCAAATGTTCAGACAGACATGGATTCATCAGGACGACAGGAAATATCAACTCATACTATGGCGCAGTAACACATCAGAACCAATCAAGGTATATGAATTAAATACTAACACATATGGGCTACGATCAAGTCCCTTTGTGTCAATCAGGACACTTCATCAGTTGGCAGACGATTGGTCAGTAACTCACCCGGATTCAAAGGCTTCATCAGTAATCAAGAATCAAACATTTGTGGATGATATATTAGCAGGCGCTAATTCAATGTCAGAAGTATTAGAACTGAAACAGGAATTAATAAAGGTCATGAAATCAGCCGGTTATGAATTAAGAAAGTGGTCATCCAATCATCAGAAGATCTTAGAGGACTTACCAGAGGAACATTGTGACATATCATCTCATCAGTTCGACAGCGAGGACAAGAGCTTCATCAAAGTATTGGGCATTCAATGGAAACCTGTATCAGACTCTCTTTCATATCAGGTTAATATACCTTCAGGAAAAGCTGTCACCAAAAGGAATATACTCAGTACAATAGCGAGGTTATATGATCCATGCGGCTATTGTAATCATCAATCATCATGCGATTCAAGATTCTGCTACAGACATTGTTCATGGACGGATTAAATTGGGATGAACCCGTATCACAGTCAATAACTCATCAGTGGGAAGAATTAATCATGGACTTGAATTATTTATCAACTTTAACATTGCCCAGGTGCATAGAAATCTCAGATGCAGTGTCATATTCACTTCACGGCATGGGAGACGCATCAGAAGCAGGATTTGCAGCTTGTGTTTATCTACGGTCAGTCAACTCATCAGGAGAGGTCATGGTACGGTTAGTTATGGCAAAGTCAAAGGTTGCACCAAAGAAAACTCGTCAGACTATACCTAAACTGGAACTCAGTGCAGCTCATTTAGTATGTAAGCTATTAAATCATGTAGCATCATCATTGGAGGACTCAATCAAGTTGGACAGTATCAATGGATAGTCAGATAGCTCCATTGTACTCACATGGCTCAAGTCTCAGCCTCATCAGCTTCAGACATTTGAATGTAATAGAGTTCAGTATATTCATAACTCAAAACGCGGTATTATATGGAGACACATAAAAGGTCAGTACAACCCTGCGGATTGTGCAAGCAGAGGAATGTCTGCTCAGGAATTAATCAACCATGAGTTGTGGTGGTCACCACCATGGTTACATCAGGATGAAGATAATTGGCCTCAGTCCGTCATCAATAAACCAAAGGAAATGCCAGGATTCAAGAAGATTGTTCATGTCAGTACACCAGTTCAGTTATGGGACCTGGAACTGCTAGGAAAGGTCAGTTCATTCAGTAAATTAATCAATGTTACTGCATTCATCATTAGATTCACGAAGAATCTCAGAAAACCTAGAAACGAAAGGAATTTTAGTAAGGTATTATCATTAGAAGAAATCAGGACTGCTACTAAATATTGGGTCAAAAGAATACAGTCATTATCATTCATGGAAGAAATTGAATCATTGAAAAAAGGGAAATCAGTATGTACTTCACTTCAGAAACTCAGTGTATTTTTGGATGAAGAAGGAATGCTCAGAGTCGGCGGTAGAATCAAGCAAGCAAGGCTACCGTATGGAACACGTCATCAATATCTGTTACCTAAGGATCATAGGTTTGTTCAGTTGCTCATAGATCACTATCATCGTATGTACTGTCACGCGGCGACTACCGCACTCATCGCTATCATCAGGAGAGAATATTGGATCACATCAGCGAGACGTCAGGTGTCTAAAATTGTTCGAAAATGCATTACTTGTTTCAGATTCAGGCCCCCTATTATTCAGCCTCCATTCATGGGAGATTTACCGGCAGATCGAGTGTCAGCAGTCAGGCCATGGACTTCAACCTCCACCGACTTTGCGGGGCCATTTTTGGTGAAATCAAGTTCACTCAGAAATGCTAAATCAGTTAAATGTTATTTTGTTGTATTTGTATGTGCAGGAACTCGCAGTTGCCATATTGAGGCAGTAAGTCAGTTATCAGTCGAGGCTTTCGTCGCAGCATTCACGAGGTTTGTTAGTCGGCGAGGTCTCCCTTCAATTATCAGGTCAGACAACGCTACAAACTACAAGGGAACAGAAAACTACTTAAAGGAGGTAAATCAATTTTTATTAAGTCATGAAATCATACTCAAGGAAGAGTTCAACCGTCAGAATATCAATTGGATCTTCGCACCTCCAACGGCTGCTCATATGAATGGTTTGCATGAAGCTTGTGTAAAGTCAGTTAAACTCTTGCTCAAAAAAGAGATTGGAGATGCTATACTCACGTTTGAGGAATTTTCAACATTATTGTCAAAGGTAGAGGCTATATTAAATTCACGACCAATGGTCGCAATGTCAGAAGACCCATGTGATTTAGAGGTACTCACGCCAGGTCATTTCATCATAGGTCAACCACTTGTAGCGTTACCTGAGTATGTATGGAAAGAAACAAAAATGTCACGTCTATCTAGGTATCAATTAATTCAAAAAATGTCTCAGAATATATTTGCACGCTATCAGAAGGAATATTTAACTTCATTACAACAGCGGAATAAATGGTTCAAACACTCAGATAATGTAAAGATAGGCGATTTAGTATTAATTGTTGATGAAAAGTCAGTACCGCTGCATTGGAGACGCGGTCGTATTATTGAAATCTTTCCAGGGAAGGATAATGTCATCAGATCAGTAAAATTGAAAACACTATCTGGCGAATTAATCAGGCCAGTTGTAAAACTATGTAAGTTACCTATAGATTTAGAATAGTCTTAATTAAGTCATTGTTCATAACTTTGTTAATTAAGTTATTACATTTAAGGTGACGCAGTGTTAAATAATGAATCTAAAATCGTGCGCTGAGTCCCGCAACCCGCCCACAGTCCTGTATATTACGCCAAAACAGTATTTCTCGAATAAAATAAAAACTATTGCTAATTTGATAAAATCAAATTAACACATTAAAGTCTGTGCATAGATTAATCTATACAAAAAAATTAAGGGCATAAATGAGTCTCATTTCCCTGTAGAATGAGAATCTCTATTTTTATGGAGCAGTTTTTGATATTTTTTTCTCTGCTGTAAAAGTAAACCAATCATGTAAACCAATTACCAAAATGATGTCAATATCATGGTAAATGTAAAAACATAAATATTAGTTCCAAATGTTTTGTAGTTGCTCAGAAATATTGAGATCCCTACCGCCAATATTTTCAATTCGTCGTCTTAAGTTATTGTTTTTACAAAATGTAGTAATTAAGTTCACTATTGTCAGACATACTATGTAAATCAGAGTAAGACTCGATAATGGTATTTGTTACGCCCCCCGGGCAGGATGTTAATGCAAATTAACATATACTTTTATTAATTTCAAATAATGTTATTAAAATCAAAATCTCAGAATTTATTTATAAGTTTAGCGCCATCTTCCGGCGACTTATAACAAAATCGATGTTATCTAAATATTGAAGTTCAACCATTGTAACATAGATGTCACTATGTATAAATATTCTACTTTACCCTTTGCTTGGAAGCGACTTCAGAACCAAGTCAGACATTATGGAACCTTAGGAAAAATAATTTATTGTAACCGTATATCTTTGCAACACAATATAATAAATAGTTGTTCAAATCAAGGAAAGTGTTTTACGTTTAATCAGATAACATAAGAACCCGCGCAAGTCGCAAATTACGGCAATTCGATTCTGAGGGGGATCGACGCCATCTCAATCTACAGTTCAAGAAAGTGTTAACTGCGAATCATCGCTCAAAACATATACAACTGAAATGAAGACTTGAGATAATTTTGGCAAGACACTTTGCGGTTAGAATTAATACGGTTTGAGGAAGGATGTTTTTCTTTTCGATCTTAAACAAGCTTTCGATAATATGATGCGACTTTGTAAAAATCTAGGGATTAGTATTTGCTGGATTAAGCAAAGTGCATACACAGTACACACATATAGTGTTATGATAGGCCCATTATGATAGGCAGAATATCTATTTCGGGGCATGTCCCGGAGCCAGCATATGTATGGGATGCTGAATTTTTTTTGTGATTTTGTCAATGCTTTCTTTTGAAAGTTGTTCAATTTGATAGGCAGAATATTACTTTACCATTTTTAACGCGTTGTAGAAGGTATACAGCCTTTTGCAAGCTCGACATTTATTATTATATGTAAGAAATTATTTCTTTGTGAATATGTAATGATTAAATAAAAAGTTGTTCTAGTTTCAATATTTAAAAGTAAATAAATAAAGTCAAGAGAAAGTTTTAATTAGTGCAGTCTGCGCTTCGATACTTGTTTAAAAGAGTACGGTCCAAGTTGTTGAGTTTTAATGAGAACAACTATTTAAATAACCTAGTCTTGACTTCTTAGCTATTGCGATTAAAATCAAATAAGTGCGGTTTAATTGAAAAATCCTACTAATATCATAAATATGAAAGTTTCTAAAGATGGGTGGATGAATGGATGGATGGATTTTAGTTACTCTTTCACGCCAAAACTACTGAACTGATTGGGCTGAAAAACCGATTGGTATTATATATGTAGATAGTTTAGACCCTGGAATCATCATCATCATCTCAGCCGTTGGTAATCCGCACTAATGAACATAGTTTTGCCAAAACTTGACACGCTTGGCTAGCGGGTTGTCGAGCACAGTTGATAGTTTTTTGCGGAGGACGCTGCTGCCTGTCCGCTGGATCTGTTAACCCTTAGCCTGCTCTTACGACAACAACGGGTAGAGAGGGTAGCACTATTCTAAAGCTGGTAACTCCACGTCACCTGCTAGCACCTACCAACTAGACCCTGGATCTACACAGGGTATTAAACGATGTCTACGCGGGTGAAACCGCGGGGTACAGCTAGCAAACTATAAAAGTAATAAGAATAGCTGGCTGCGTCGTTTTACCTGGAAATGCAAAACATAAGTTTTTGTTTTCTTTGGAATATTTAGAAGGCATTTTAAAATTAGCCAAAACGTCACCCATACAAAATGAATATACCTACAAAGATATGAAGAAATAGGGAATAATTTTTCACTCAATTGTTTGTTCAATTGTTGGCTCTGGATTTGGCCTTTATTTATGCGAAAACTTATTTTGTTAAAGATGAAAATTGTAAAAAAGTAGTTTTTAAGTTATATGTTAATGTTTTTTTTTTAATACAGTTTTCATTAACAAAATATGTTTTCGCATAAATAAAGGCCAGATCCAGAGCCAACTCTGTGGTTGGTTCGTTGGCAGAGCCAACTACAAATAATTGAGAGGAAAATTATTCCCTATTTCTACATATCTGTGTATTTTTTTTAATTTTGTATGGGTGGCGTTAACCTTAAGCATTACTACTACTTTTTAAACACTGTAGGTATAATGATTACGCTTGTCTGTAGCCTTCAGTTTATGACTATAATTCCAGATAACTCTGAAGCCAACAAGTGGAGACGGCCTGGTGCTGTACGACTCCGAGCGATCGAGTGGGGACGGCGACTTCTTCTCGTTACATCTACGAGATTACTTCGTCGAATTCGCATTCGATTTGGGATCGGGCATCGCTTTGGTTAGGTAAGTTTTCAAATCATTTTCATCAGCATGACATGGGATAATATTATTTACTTTCTCAGTTTTTCTTTCTATACAGAACGCTCTCTCTTTAACTTAATTTTCTCCACCGCATTAATCTATCAAGACTTAGCGCAAATTCACACGAGCGACATCCACAACGTGACTGCAGGCGTCACTGCAGCGCAACTTCAACTCAACTGTGTAGTCAGGCGCTTATTTTGTATGAAAGTGTAATACACTCAACCGCATTTTTAAGAGGTGATTGAAGCGGGGCTCGTGGAGAGCTCAATCTCACTCGCGGGTTGAGGAAGACGCTATGTATTATACCCACTTCACACTACATAAAGGTCATAAACAATCAACAAGCAGCATCTTCCAGAGAAAAATAATAAGTATGAAAGAGACAGTAGATGCAACCTATGGTGCAAAGGAGATGGTCATGTTATACCCGCTGATACCATTATCTGATTGCCTTTATGTTGATTTCCAGATCAGCCTATCCATTAGAAGCGAACAAGTGGCATCAAGTGACCGTGTCCAGAGCTGGGAAACGTGCGTCATTAAAGGTCACCAATTATGGAACTGATGACTATCAGAACAAGGTACAATGTCGCTTTTAAGACAACTTTTAATGTTTAAGCTGTGTGTACATGGGTTTGTCCGTTTGAAGTTTTATCGAGACTCTGGGAACGCATATACCTACATACATTTGCTATGAGTCCCGGGTGTCAGCTACTCGCAGATATCCGTAATACCCAGGACTGATGGAAGGTAGCTACAGTTGTCAGCTCATTCATTCCGACCTGACAATTCCGTTGCTTCCCAGAATCATTTCCCAAAATCATTTGCTTCCCAGCCCCTCATACAACACGACATTATGTAGGGCATGCTATTTTGGTAAACTGCTAAATGATTGCCAATCTTACAGTTCGCCATTCAACTCGATCTTCTGTTTTTTAATCCCCGAGAGAGAAAGGAAGGGGTGTTTTAGGTTTGACGTGTCTGTGGCATCGTAGTTCCTAACTAATGGATCGATTTTGAACGCGGTATTGTTTGTTAGAAAGCTGTCGTGATCTTCATCTCACGAAAGTCTGATCAGCCACATGAAGTTTATCAGGTCTTTTTCTAGAAGCTGAAGGTACCCTCCAGTGGTCTGATCGATTCGAAATTTGGTATCCTGTCACTTCAATAATATCGCAACGATATGGTAACCTTGATTTCCCTTGGCTGCATCAGGTTCAGAAAGGTCAGAGATCGCTCTTAGCGATAAGACCGTCCCTTGTTACACAAGTTACTATAAATTGTTATTAGATTTATAGTACTTCTTGTAGAAGAACTTCTTGTTGTGGTGTACCAATAAAGTGTTTATCTATCTATCTATCTAGACAAATATATAGTGATTGAGCTCATTGGAATCGTCTCAACAAATATATTACAGATAGACGATGACCAGCGCCGCATGTTGGATGTATCTGGAAAAAGAGTAGGAGAAGAGTGTATTTTATAATAACAATAATTCTAACATAACATCCATCAGACCTTTTTCCCGAAGGGGTAAGCAGAGGTACCCAGAACTCAGTCCCATATTAGGCGCGCCCACATTTTGCCAGTAAGTTATCGGTCCCATGTAATAGGGGGCGAGCCTATTGACATCTACCGGGCACAGTTCCAGACTCCAGGTTGTCATTGCGAAAAGTCTTAATGGAAAAATCCAATAACACTTTGTCAAACCCTGGGGAGCTATAACCCAGGACCTCTCGATCGGCAGTCGAGCTTGCGCCCACTACGCCACCGAGCCAGTTTAAATAACTAGTAGTTCGCCTCGAACTGAGACCTCGCAAACCCCAATTTCCTGTAACTTCTAGACCTCTTAAGGTCTAGAAGGGTAAAGTCTAAGGTCTTTAGGTATAATTGAGGTATGAGATAATTAGTTTTTAAGATTAGCTCTGAAATTCTGATTAGGGATGTGAAAAAAAATAATCGATTATTAAAAAAAATATCGATTATTATTCCTAAAAACTCGAATTTATTTGAACGATTATTACGTTAAAAAATCGATTATTTATTAATCGATTTTTTATTATATGTGTAATCTGTTTTCGATTGACTGCCTCGGTGGCGTAGTGGTCGCATGCTCGACTGCCAATCAAGAGGTCCCGGGTTCGATCCCCGGGTCAGGCAAAGTGTTAATTATTGGATTTTTCCATTAGGAATTATCTCAATAACTGCCTGGAATCTGGAATTGTGCCCGGTAGATGGCAATAGGCTCGCCCCCTATTACATGGGACCAATAACATACTGGCAAAATGTGGGTGTACTACTATGGGACTGAGTCCAGGGTACACCTCTGCCTACCCCTTCGGGAAAAAGGCGTGAATGTGTGAATGTATGTATGTCCCATGTAATATGGGGCAAGCCTATTGCCATCTACCGGGCACAGTTCCAGACTCCAGGCAGTTATTGAGATAATTCCCATGGAAAAATCCAATATTTAACACATTGCCTGACCTGGGGATCGAATCCGGGACCTCTTGATTGGCAGTCGAGCAAGCAGTAATATGCAAATATTACTGTGTTCCGGTCTCAAGGGCAATGTTACCAGCGCAATTACTGGGCATGACGAGTTAAGTTACAACAACTAATATATCAGGGTGAAAGGCGCAGTGCAGTGCCGCGCAGAATTTTGAATTTTAAAACACTGTGTGGCACTGTGTTTGATATGGGCCATCATGATGCTTACCATCAGGCACCTGATTTGCTCGTCTTCTTACTCATTAACGAAGAAAAAAAAATTCAAAAAATAGTTCTAAGAGGGTATTTATTGATTGACGCTCTCCACGCTCCACGCGTTCGTCGTGGCTCTCCACGGTAGCTCAAGCACAGGGTAGAGTGCCCCAGTGCCCACTAAGCGGAATAGTGTGGTGGGTGCGTGGATCGAATCCCGTGGATGAAATTTTTCATTTTTAAGCTTTGCTTGGGCAAAGTTCGTACATTAGCTAGGTATGATTATTATTGAAAAAAAGCTGATTTCTGTCGTTAGGATTTTTTTTTTATAAATATTTTTAGAAAAGTCCATTATTATTCCATTAAAAATCGATTTTTTCATTAATCGATTTTGTAGGAACAAATAAAAATCGATTATTAATCTTATTTTTTATGATAATGAATGACAAGACGAGCAAATGATGGTAAGCATCACGATTGCCCATATCAGACACAGTGCCACCCAGTGTTTCAAAATTCAAAGCTCTGCGCGGCACTGCACTGCGCCTGTCACCCTGAGATATTAGTTGTTGAATCTCATCATGCCCAGTAATTTTGCTGGTAACATTGCCCTTCATTCCGGAACACAGTAATGTTTGCACATTACTGCTTGGCGGATGAATAACTGGCAAAGGTGTGGTACTTCCCCAGGCGGCACCCTGCTAAAGAGGCCTTCCACTACAAAAATCATTTTTTTTACTGTTTAGTCACATCCCTAAGCAAATGTTGTTCTTAACTCTTCACTAATATTATAGTTATAATAATCTATTCAACATTACGATAGTGCGACCTAACGACATCAGCGCGCCATCTAGTTGTTTTGAGCGGAGATGGAATTTTATCCCTTGAGAATCGGGGTATCTTTTTTTATAACTTGACAACACCTTAACTGATCAATCTGAAACTGGATATTATAAACAATATAAGCCTATCCTACGTACATATTAAATTTCATAAAAATCGAATTGATAATTTTCAAGTTATAATCGAAAAATATTGAGATCTTATAATAGCTACAACTCTAGGACCCCTTGACCGATTTAGCTCATCTTCGAACTTAAAAATTCTTTTATCCTATACTACCTATCTGCAAAGTTTCATCAAGATCGGATCATCGGCTTTCGAGTTATCGCAAGACAAACATACATACACACATACACACATACATACATACAAACTTTGGCTAATATTTTTATGAAAGTCCTAAACTATGTGTCTAAATTTGAAGAATAAAAATCGGACCATCGGTTTCGAAATTATCGTCAGACCTTTCATAAATACCTTGTGACTCTTATATATACGGAACCCCTCGGCCGATTTTGCTCATTATCTAAAGTAAAAAAATTTATCACTTTAAACTACATGTCTGCAAAGTTTCATCAAGATCAGATCAACAGTTTTCAATTTATCGTCGATCAAATTTACATACCAGAGGTCAACCCTTAAGCTGGTACAAGCGCAGGTTTTTCCCACTTGTCGACTCTAAGACCTCGCTTCGCTCGGTCGATAATAATAGTGAACTAATAAACAGTACAAGCTATTTGTGTGAAGTTGTGAGATGTAGCTAGGTAAAAATGATTAACGAATGTTATGTTTCCGTACAGAAGTCGTCAACCCGGTGGGTGAGCTCCCGCGGCTCCGCGCGGAGGTTGAGGCTCCCGGAGCCGCTGGTGCTGGGCGGCGCGCCGCCGCCGCTGCCGGCCAGGCTCGCGCTGCACGCCTCATACAGCGGGTGCATCGGACAGGTCGGTTATATATATATATATATTATATATATATATAGTAATAGAGTAGAACTAGTTTTAATTAATAATAATATAAGTGTTCGATAGTTTATCGCATTAGGTATAAGTCCTGTGAATGTAAACTAGTTCAGAAATAAATAAATAATAAATAAAAAAAAAATTGGTGGGTCTATTCCGGTAGCACGATCTTAAAGTGGAAAGATGGTCATATGATCAGGCCAATCTTTCTAACTCACAGGCATTGATATCGGGGTTCTGAGCCTGGGGTAGCATATAATGCTCCCTCGCCTGTTTCTGCCAGATCATCTACCTGTAACTGATAATCCTTAGACAATAATTCATGAGCCTTTGCTCGCGCTCTGACCAGATAACGTACTACCTAAAAACAATAGCGTTGAAAATGCGTCAAACTATAGTGTGCATAACACAATGCTAGTGCTAAAATTGCGCAGGTATATTATTATTTGTCTTAAAAGTTCTAACAGATCTAAAAATCGATTTCTGCACATTCAAAAAAAGCAAAATTACTGGGCATGACGAGATTCAACAACTCATATCTCAGGGTGACAGGCGCAGTACAGTGCCGCGCAGAATTTTGATTTTTATAAAACTGGGTGGCACTGTGTCTGATATGGGCAATCATGATGCTTACCATCAGGCATCTGATTTGCTCGTCTTGTCATAAAAACTCACTATCATAAAAATAAAAATAAAAATTTCAATGGCCTAAGTTGGAGCACGTTTTTTCACTAAAAACCTATTTACTCTTGATTTGAACGTACCCACTTTATAGTTTTCGGGTTCGGTTTCGACGGTAGCGAGTTCCATTGCTTCGCCATTATCATGACAAATAATGAGGCAAATCGCTTCGTGCGAGCTTTTGGTAAATCCACAAAAATAGTGGTGACGCTTTGCCGTTTCATATAATATTATTTTGTGCTGTGATCTTCTGGCAACAAAACAATGGATTCTATATTGGCCGCATGCACAGGCTATAAATAAAACAAATGTAGATTAAAACAAGGTAATAAGACTTGCAGCCATTAGACAGTTTTTTTTTTATTTCAGTTGGTGATAAACGATGAAGAAATATCCGTGGTATCATCAGCGCTTGGAGGACTGAACGTGGACAACTGCGATGAACCTGATGACGGTAATTGCAGGTAAGTTTACTATTGAATTTCTTTTGCCTCTATCAATAATAATTAACCCTTAATGATGTCAAACTCAAACTCAAACTCAAAAAGATTTTTTCAAATTGGTCATACTCTGACACTTTTGCATGTCAATGAAGATAAACAGTACTGAGTCTACCGTGCGTTCGGAAAGATACCTCTACATGTGTGTCCAAAGATCAATAACTAACTCTTATATTAAAGTCCTGCTCGATTGAGTGTCCCACTGATTACTAATAATTATTATTTATTTATGTTACTTATATATCGGTGGTTCGAACATGTGGAGAGGATGGATGAAAGGAGATTACCTAACAAAAGAGATTTATAAGGCGAGTGTGAATGGTCAAGTCGGTAGGGGTGATGAAAAGAAAAGTACGCCTAGGTTGAACAAGTTGATGTTGTTCTTAGGAAAGACCAAGTCAAAAATACCTACAACCGACGAGCATGTATGAAAGTGAACGAAGCGAAAGTTGTATGTCAGGATCGTAGCAAGTGGAGGGAACTATTTCTCTCCACTTGCTTGCTTGGTAGGCAGAGACTATTCTCTGCCTACCCCACCGGGAACAAGGCGTGACTGTATGTATGTATGTATGTACCTTGTAAGAAATTGCTTAATGGGATAAAGTTATCGGCTCTAATTAATAGACCTCAATTATTTGATATTATAATATGTTTGTATTATTACGTTTTTGTACTCAAACTGATGGCTGTATGGGTCTTTAATATTCCTTTCTTAGGTAAACCCTACCTCTTATAATTATTTTAAGGGATTGCAATAAATAAAGACACTGATTTTTATATTTCCAGCGACCAGAACCTGTGCAAAGAAGTGCTCAAAATGCCAATCTACCCTCAAAATACATCAGAAAACGAGATCCACCATTCAATAGTCGCCAAAAAAGGATTTAAACTCAAATACCACAAAACAAAACCAAAGAAACACATGACTTATGAAAAGAAGAAGAAATATCTCTTAAGCAAAAAGAAATTTGGAGATAGAAATATGAACGATGTGGATATAGATAAATCGTATGACGAACAAACGTACTTACATGTTAAATATCTGAGTGATAACGAGATAATGTGGGGTGATACGATGACGTATCCATCATTTTCAGGGAAAGACAGTTTTATTCATATAGATGACGATGAAACCATGCAAAGGTGAGTAATTTTAACTGTAAGACTTAAAATACTTGGGATAATTAAAAATCCCCACTGACATTTAAGAACTACTTTAAAGGCATTTTTTACGCTAAAAATCTTATTATAATATTTCCTAATCTACTTAAGGCGTTTGACTTTTAAACTGTCGTCATAACCAAAAAAAAACAAGTAAAACATTACATAGGACAATTTTTTCTTTAAACTATAAAATAACCGTATTTATCTGATAAACTCGGTATATAATTTTGTTATAAGGACTTAACAGTCTATTTTTCCGTGTAAAATGTGATTGGTGTTCTACAAGGACCCTACCTGGGTCCCTAACACTAGTCAGTTGTTATCTATTTAAATTAATTTTTCTAGTTTGGTCATGAATCTCGAAACACGCTTTCCCATGAAAGAGTACCTCGACAGACAGACGGACAACAAAATGATCCTATAATGGTTCCTTTTTTCCTTTCCACCATTATTACACGTTAAACACTCGAAAATGCACCGATAATTTATTTATCGCCATCAATTTTTTTTTATTTCTCACACAAAGTTATAATTATGTGCTTATCTCTAGTTAGACTATTTTATAGATTAACTGTTTTGAGTGAGTCTGGTGTCTGAAAAAGGTTTTTTTTTTATGATAGTGAGTGGACAAGACGAGCAAATCGGGTGCCTGATGGTAAGCATCATGATTGCCCATATCAGACACAGTGCCACCTAGTGTTTTAAAATTCTAAATTCTGCGCGGCACTGCACTACGCCTGTCACCATGAGATATGAGTTGTTGAATCTCAGTAATTTCGCTGATTTCCAAGATGGTACCTGTGGTACAGGTCACCAGGCCCGCACTCCGCCGTCAGTCTTACAATGTCTAATAAGCCTATTCAGTATACCTATGTTTATGTTCATATTTCTAAAACTGATAAAGATACGGGAGCCAAATTGTACTCTTCGGCTTCCCCCCTAAAGTCATCAGTAGTATGATGTATGTACCGTTGTGTGGCGCAGGTTGCGTCGCTACACGCTGGACATCAACATCAGGTTCCGTAGCCGGGCGGCGCACGGCCTGCTCGTGTGGAGCGGCCGCCCGCCGCGGGACTTCCTCGCGCTCGCCGTCGACCACTCCGTGCTCACTCTCAGGTATACTGATCCTAATCCTAATCCTAATACTATTTATAAAGGCGAAAGTTTGTAAGTATGGATGTATGTATGGATGTTTGTTACTCTTTCACGCCAAAACTACTGAACCGATTGGGCTGAAATTTGGTACATAAGTAGCTTAGACCCTGGAATAACACATAGGGTACTTTTTATCCCGATATTCCCACGGGAACGAAGACTACGCGGGTGAAACCGCGGGTCACAGCTAGTATTATATAAACGGGAGCATTCATTGTTGTGGTCAAAGAAAAATTCGACCACGAGCGGGATTTGAACCACGCATCCTCGTTATCTCGACGTTGATAACTCTACTTTCTGTTCCGCAGGCCCCGGGTCGATCCCCGGCCAGATCAAACATTTGTGTGCATGAATATGTCTGTTTGATCTGTGTCTGGGTGTTATAATAAGCTTATATAAGTATGTATAACAGTCATCTGGTTACCATAGTACAGGCTTCTAGCCTAGTTTGGGACCAGATGACCGTGTGTGGAAGTTGACTCTATTGTTAGTTTATAATCTACTAGATGTGCACTGCGGTTTCATCCGCGTAGTCTTCGTTCCTATGTGTTATTCCAGAGTCTAAACTATCTACATACCGAAATTCAGTCCAATCGATTCCGTAGTTTTGGCGTGAGAGTATAACAAACATCTAACCATCCATCCATACAAACTTTCCCGTGTATAACATTGCAATGTAATTATCACAATGAAATTTACTTTACAATCTGAAATGAGAAGAAAAACTTCATCCACGGACCGGATTCGAACCACGCACCCTCCGCATCATTCCGTGGGGTGGGCACTCTACCTCTTGAGCTACCGTGGAGGCACCGGGTAGCGCGAAATTTTTCTATTCCATCTACCTAACGCACTATAGGGGATATTTACTTTTTCAGATATGACCTAGGAAGTGGCGAGGTGGTCATCATTGCAAACCACACAAAGGTAGACGATGGTTTGTGGCACAGAGCGAGAGCTACAAGGTAACATTAATGTTTATCATCATCTTCATCAGCTGTAGGAAGTCCACTGCTGGATATCGGCCTGCCCATAACGGATTTGACAATACTTGCCACGCTTGGCAGGCGGGTTGGCGAGCGCAGTTCGATGGTTGTACTGCTTCCTAGCCACAACACACAATTGAATATATGAAAAAAAAAACATGTATTTTTTAAACTTATTTTGAAATTTAAATGAAAATTATGTATCATCCGATTCAAAAATCACTTTAAATATATATTTTTTAATTAATTATAAGCAAGTCAAAATTGATAAATACCCAATAAGAGTCACTTGATCACGAACGCGCTACGAGTGGTCGCCATGATTGTGACGTCATTATGCTATAGTTATGTATGGTACCTTATAACATTGTGACGTCACTACAGGTCACGAGCTCGTTCGGGTACTATCGGCGTGTTGTCGGTACTGGATTTAAAATGATTTTTTAATTTGATATAACTTTGTAATTATAGCGAATAAAAAAAAACTAAAAATTAGTTTTGGTACGAATCTTACATAATATTATGGTCTTTTCATTAAATACAAATACAAATACAAATAATCTTTATTTGGAACAATAAACAAAATCACAAGAGTACCTACATATTATGAGATACGATGATGTCTGCAGTAGTAAAAAACTGTGTTACAAACATCAACGCCCACCTCCGGAAATAATATGAAATCTATTCCAATACAAAAAAAAAGAATTTAAAAGTTTCTTATACCAATACCATTTATACCAATAAAAAAAAAATCTAATGCTCTATTGCTTACTTCGATTTTTATTTCACAGTATATTAGATGAAAGCTTCCTTTTTTTTTCAGAAATAGACAAGCGGGAGTGCTAGAAGTAGACGGATTGGGTTCCGTCGGTAAAATATCTCCCGGGAAACATAAAGAGTTGAACACAGAGAATGGACTTTATATTGGTTAGTATATTTTTTCATTTTAAAAACATTGTAAGAATTAAAAGTTACAACATACTTACTTAGCTTTACGCTTATTTCCCGAGGCGTTAGGCAGAGGTGTACCCAGGACTCAGTCCCATAGTATGCACACCCACATTCCGCCAGTATGTTGTTGGTCCGATGTCCAATAGGAGGGCGAGCCTTTTGTCATCTACCGGGCACAGTTCCAGACTCCAGACTTATTGAGATAATTCCTGATGGAAAAATCCAGTAAAACTTAGCCTGACATGGGGATCGAATCCGGGACCTCATCATCGGCAGTCGAGCTTGCACTACGCCACCGAGGCAGTTCTAAAATGAAATAAAAAGTTGCAATAAAAAAAATTGTGCCATTATTTGTGACACTCAGAAATGCAATGCACAAACCGTACGTTATTGTATGTGTGAAGGTTAAATGTTTGTTTTGACATTACTTACATACATACAGTCACGCATTGTTCCGGAGGGGTAGGCAGAGACAATTTCCCTCCACTTGCTACGATCCTAATATATGAGTACAACTTCCGCTTCGTTCACTTTCATGACATTTTTCATACATGCTCGTCGGTATTAGGTACTTGGCCTTTCCTAAGAACAACGTCAACTTGTTCATGAAAGGTACGCCTAGGTCGACCCCTACCGACTTGACCATTCACACTAGCCTTATAAATTTGACATTACTTTTTGAAAAATATCCCGATAAATGCTAATTCTTTCAATTAGTGGTGTACTGTGTAATTCATTCCTAAATAACTCAATGTTGTATTTATTTCTATTTTAATCAAGTTCTTTTTTTAGGTGGTCTACCGTCCATAGAAATGAACACGAGCGGACGATACAAATCAGGCCTGATCGGCTGTGTCTCACAGATATCATTAAGTGGTGATTACAATATCCCACTCACATTATCAAAGTTACCACACACAATCACAAACAACGTCGGCACGTGTGCACGCGTCCCATAACGAAACTGACACTTATTTTTATTTTAATCAAACTTTTTGAGTTTGATGAAATTTCAAATAATTATTTTTTGATTTATTTTTATGGAGTTCAAGGTGACATGTGAAGCCCCATAATTCAGAATACAAATGAATATAAACATTATGTTGATTGAGTAAATAGTTTGAAGAAAATCGAGGACCTGATTTTTGATATAATTTGAAGTTTAAATAAAAAACCCTTTATAAAATATTTATTGAAACATTTTTATTTTTATTTTCTTTGGATAAAAAAATATTTTATACAGACTTAAAAAAAAACAAACTAATATTATTTTTTTGTGAAAAGCTTCACAAGATACAAAATGCAATATTTATGCATAATCAAATGATAAACTCTGATTGGAATAATTCTCTTTTGCATTATATAAATTATTTAAATGTAATACTCCGCCCCTACATATCAATGTAAAATAATATAAGTTACGGAGGCAATAAATAACAATACGAATATTCAACCATTTTCAATTTTATAAATTTAATTTTTAAATTAAAAAAATATAATATTTAATAATACCCTAGTCAATTTAGTGTAAGCTGAACTGAAAACTGTTTCTTCTCGTTTTATTTAAATAAGTTTTATTTCCATAAACAAGTGGAATAACTTTTCAAAGTGCTTTACTATCTAGTAGATAACGAGAAAACTATTTGTAATGTTATTATAATATATTTGTAGGCGTAAAGAATGTTTTGCGCACGTTTTTGGGCCCAGGAGTAATATTATATATTATGTATAATTTTTTTAGAATTGAAAAAGATTTCTACAGATTTTCTTTAACCCCTTGAACTAATCTGCTACTGGACCCTTAAACTATGTGTACTCTAGTAAAAAATCCTTTAATTTTCTTCAAATATAATTTCACTAGCTAAACAAAATTTGTTGAATCTGAGTGTATAAGTATTTTATAAATAGAAAATAAGTCATAACCATAGAGTTTTGTATATCAGTACATTTCATAAAAACATTTATTGAACATAGGTATATTTTGACTGTGTAGATAAGGTGCGCGTTACATATTCCGAGAAATCGACAAAAAACCTTTGTGATATAAGATTGTTTTTTATGATAGTGAGTGACAAGACGAGCAAATCAAGTGCCTGATGGTAAGCATCATGTTTGCCCATATCAGACACAGTGCCACCCAGTGTTTTAATATTCAAAATTCTGCGCGGCACTGCACTGCGCCTGTCACCCTCAGATATGAGTTGTTGAAACTCATCATGCCCAGTAATTTCGCTGATAACATTGCCCTTCATACCGGAACACAGTAATGTTTGCACATTACTGCTTGGCGGATGAATAACTGACAAAGGTGTGGTACTTCCCCAGGCGGCCCCCTGCTGAAGAGGCCTACCACTACAAAATATAAGTTTATTTTTGTTTTATAAATTAGTCCCAATAATATTAGTCCTAATAAATGCGACAGCTAAAATTTGGTATACACGTACCTTATAGTCCCTGAAATAACACATAGGGTACTTTTTCCAAATATAACCTAGGGAACGATGACCACGCGGGTGAAACCGCGGGTCACAGCTAGTCTTATGAATGAATTTCAAGCTCTAAATAAACAACCTTAACAAATCCTTCCTAACTTGATCCAAGCTATCCAGACGCTACGTTATTTCTACGCAAAGCTTGAGATGGTTCGGTTCTTGGGAGTTATAGTATTAATTTTTATTTATTCCACTTTCTATAGAATTTTATAAGATGAGCTTTCATTATCATAGTACCATAATAATGTATCTCGCCCAAATCTACACATTCTTATTGTACGCTGAAAACGTTCTATTATAATATGGAAGTTTAGATTTTTAAATACTGAGCTTTTTACATTTAATTGTTAAGCATAAACATACCTAGTCTAAGTTATTCACTTGCTTTGCTTCAGTCTCCCAAATTAGCACGGATCTAGTCAAATTAGTCATAGATTATATACACAGGGTGTCCAGAAACTACGATGATAAATGAAATGATATTACCGTAATAACATGTCATCAATTAATATTACTCAATTTTGCTAAGTATTTAATTAAATTATGCTAGTAACTGATAAAAATAAGTAAATTAAAGCACAATAATATCATAAGTTATGTTCATTTTATAAATAAAAAGATATAAAATTAAAAACATAGTTTAAAACTTTATGCTGTAAAATGTGTTCCAATTTTTGTTTTATGATAGTGAGTAACAAGACGAGCAAATCAGATGCCTGATGGTAAGCATCATGATTGCCCATATTAGACACAGTGCCACCCAGTGTTTTTTAAATTCAAAATTCTGCGCGGCACTGCATTGCTCCTGTCACCCTGATAATATATAAGTGGTTAAAACTCGTCATGCACAGTAATTCCGCTGATAACTTTGCCCTTCCGACCGGAACACAGTAATGTTTGCACATTACTGCTTGGCGGATGAATAACTGGCAAAGGTGTGTTACTTCCCCGGCGGCCCCCTGCAAAAAAGAGGCCTACCACTACAAAAGTTTCCTCATTTCATTTATTATCGTATTTTATAGCACTCAGGTATATTGTAGTTTAATGAATAAGCGCTTTTTGTGTATAAATGTAGTTTTCAATTGATTAATCAATACAATTTAGAAACTTCCACACGACTACCAGCTACATTATTTAGGTTATTAGTCATGGTTTGAAAAAATATATCGAGCGTTTTCTTATGAAAATTAAGTGTTAAATCAATTGAAAAGTACACGATAAAATACATATTATTATGTCCCTAGTTACCTAAGCTGGGATTTAAGTTATACCAATAATTTTGTCAATTATTATACCTATTCTATACCTATTCCACAGGGTTTGTTGTCATTTCCTAATATTCTAATGTCTATCAAAAAAAACTATTTATTCTGATTAATTATTATATTATTCTTGCATTTATTAGATAATTTTATGTAAAAACATTATCATATTTCCCTAGAAATCCAAACAGATTCCGATTCAATGCTAAATAATATTTAACGCATAATCAAATTTACTGCCATAATTATAACGTAGTCGCAATAAAAATAGATGAATATCTATCTATAAATGAAGTAAATGTTAACATCCTGTATCTAACTGACCATGACGTAGATTAAAAAATACTATATTATAATTAAAATTAAAATAGGACCGGTTTGAACACCAATCTCTTTTGTATGAAACAACGTTTTTTAAATTGACCAAATTGTTTTTGACTGTGCATTTATAACTTTTTAATTAAAACTGAAATAAAAGTTAAAAAAACAATGAAACATAATAAGCTGAAACCCTTTATTATCACGCTTCAATAAAATTAAATATTTTGAATATAATATGAGGGAGTTACAGCTTTAGGCCTTCTTTGCGCAGTCGGGAGACAATGTTTTGGTCAATTATATTTTCATATTTCCATGGACAATTTAGTTTGATTAAAGATTAAATAATAAGCTACGTAGTTTCTATTTGTGACATACTATTGATAGCTTGTCTAGGAATAGTTTTGTATGTGACTTGTGTCCGATGTATTATACGCCGTTATTTGTACAAAATTATATCAATAAAATATGATTAAATGTATTTTCTATTTATTATTCCTGCCCTATTACTTTTTAAAGAGTAAGTTTTGTAACTACAGAAAAGTTAATCGTCATAATCAGGTTTGATAAACTTATTTATAATTAAAGTCTTACTCTCAAAATATAGAACAATCGTCTTATTTTGCTTTTCAATAACGGATTGGCAGTTGCCTAGTTTTGAGTATCTAATCAATTAGGTAAAAGTTTACGGTCGATAGATATACCTACGGTTTGTTATCATTCAAAATTTTATAGTTATTATAATGTAGATTAGACCGAATATATCTAATATTAACTTCAGAAAATAAAATGGTCAAATAACGAGTCATCAGTCATTGGTCATCAGTTTTTCCATCTTTATCAAATATTAATTGATTAAGTACCTATGTGACTAAATCAAACTAGTTCATGAGGTTTAATATTTTCCAAAAGTTTTACTGTCCCAAGACGTTGGGTAAAACCAACGAAGGCCTTGAGATTTGGGATTGCCGTGAGAGTGTGAATGCCCTGCGTGACTCATTCGTTCCGTTCATTTCATTCGTTCAAGCACAAGAATTTTACGTTTACAATCAGTCGCGGCAAGCCTTTCCACGGTTAAACGTGCGTTGGTTAATTCATTGTAAACTCCTCGATCGACATTTTACTAATAAGTTTATATATTTTAATACAAAAGTTTTAGTGTGTGGATTTTTTATATTGGAACTTTTTTCCGAAAAAAGTTGAATAGGTAACTAAAGAATTCGTGTGTGGTGTGTGAAAACTTTTTTGTTTATTATTTTGGAGGCGTCTTTGGAAACACCTACATATACGTAGAAATTGCATTAGTATTGCAGCCAGATAGGATTATTTGTAAGTATTGAATGTTTATCGACTAAATGCTAACTGTACTGTGAAGAAAGGAGGTTTGTTAAGTTGTTACCCAACAGATGTGGGTTAAGTAACGGTTAATAGTTAATAGTATGTTACATCATCAAAATAAATTGAAATAATAATAAAATATCGACAATATTAGTTATAATACGGTTGATTACCGTGATATATATTTTTTGTGTCGTTACTTCTAATCTTGTTATTTAATTTGGTATGCAATGAATAAATATTATTCTATTCTATTCTATAATAATACATACCTATAATTATTTGTATGCAAACTATAGTATTCTAATATTATTCATAATAGGTACTTGACTTAACATGGTAAAGATTAAATCTCGAAATTATGGTTTGTATTTAGGTAGGTATTTTAATAAGTACATTAATTTATTTTGAAGTTTTCCGAGAGTATATATATGTATAATAATTATAACCACCACAAAACTAGGTAAGTACTAATTATATGTAAATTGTCATGAGAAAATGACCAAACAACCATTGTATTTAAAATATCACTCTGTACCATTACAAACTCAGACAATGCATAAAACCATTCAGGTTTTGGGCCTGAACATGGCGACCTGAAACTTTGACAATATGGGTTGTATAGGGTAAAAGTACCGGTTTACCGGCCACTACCCCTTTTCGGCCACTTCGCACGTTATTTTGATTAATAAACAGTGATCAAGACCGCTCCTTTATAATTTCGCGCCATTCAATCCAGGCAAACTTCACGGTACATAATCCAAAATATTGACCTTGCAAATTGCGAATTGAGCCCATAGTCGCCATTTCAAAATTTGGTGTGTGGACGCGTGTCAAATTTAGCGAAAAAAATAGCACATGGATTGATTTTCAAAGGTAAGTTTTGAAGTGTTACTATTGGTTTATTGGGGATTGATTGGGTTTGTCTGTATTAAGCATATTTGATTTCAATATTTTAGAGCCTAAACTCATAATTTTTTTTTTTTTTTTGATGGTCGGACAATACGTTAACGATTAATTACAAAATCTACTTTCCGACCGGGTGGTCGCAAAACCGGTTTGTTTACGTCATTTCTCTTTGCATTTATCACGGAAACCTTAAATTCATTAACATAAAATCGATTTTATATGTAAACAGCTAGAATTTTGTGAATTTACAACTAGATTCCGGCCGCCAGAATAACAAATATTTTCGAAGATATGACCTTTGAAAATACCGAACATTTAACGGCCGATAACCAGTAAAAACAAACTCTTTCTCCGGCCATTTGAAATAAAGGACGGCCGAAAATTAGTATATATTAGACCTGCTTCCGGCCGTTTGAAGATGTAGTTTTAGCTTCAATCTTGTGTTAAATGTGGTTCTTGTAATCTTGACCTAATAAGTGACACTAAATGCCAAATGAATAATCGACCACACTGATGAATGCCCATGTTGTGCCGACCCCAGCATCGGTTGGGAACTCGATTCTAGAAGTAATTGACTCTTACGTCTACAATCAGTTCAACTCGGTAGGTCCAACTTTAAGAAAGAGGTCAATCGTCGAATCCAACTAGGCTGGGCAGCGTTCGGAAACCTACGCAATCTTTTTTCCTCCAAAATACCTCAGTGCCTAAGTCGAAGGTCTTTGACCAGTGTGTGTGTTTACCAGTGATGACTCTGACTGTGGGCCTTGTCAGCAAGCTCTAAGCTGCCGACATAGCCCAGCGGATTAACAAGTTCATCATGCAGGATGCAGGCCATTTACAACCAAACTGGATGGAAATCTATGGGGGAGACCTATGTTCAGCAGTGGACGTCCTATGGCTGAGATGATGATTGCATTCGTTGGTATCACCTAAGATGTACGAATCAAGCAGCCACAGAACCATATGAATGTTGTGTGAAACGGCTGAAAATGCAAGAATAGAAGTTTTAAAGACTCAATAACAATACTGATTGACTGATTGATAGACTGGTTAAACTTTTTGTTGATTTATTTGCTAATGTTTTTATTATACCTATATAAGAATTTATGTATTTTTTTATCAACCATTTATTAGTTTTATTAATGGTATTTATTATTGGTCCTATTTCAGTTCCTTTTTAAATCTCGCTTTTATAGGACATGGAATATTGTTATTATATTAGATAGATAGATAATACTTTATTGTACACCACACACAATGAATTAACATTACAGGACACAGAAACTAAACTTAAATGTACAAGCGACGGTCTTATCGCTAATAAGCGATTTCTTCCAGACAACCGATGGAGAGGATTTATTTACAGCAGAAAGGCGGTATATTATGACAGTGTTAAAATATTTTTCTTGATGCTAAAGCCAAAAGTAGTTATTTGTGTTTTTTTTTTGTTATTTAATTGTATTTTTAATCTTAGAAGAGAGTAAAAATATACTGCTATTGTGAATTTATATATTGTTTTCCTTTCATACTATTATAAACTCACTGCGTTATAGAATAAGAGTCATTTTGCTACCGTGAATTAGATGGTCGATAACCAGTGCACTGGTGGTCGAAAATTGAGCGAAAAGGCCGATAACCGGTATATTTGCTATTTTTACGAATAATATTTTTTATTTATTTATGTAGCAATGATACGTCTTTAAACGTAAGGTTTTATGAAACTAGACTATTGTAAGATGAAATGAAAAAAAAAAATTAAAAATTTTGGAGTACAGCATTATGGTAGAAATCAAATCTGAAGTCAACTAGCCGCTTAAACGGCCGATAACCGGTATCTTTACCCTACCTACCCGTATGAATTGATTCTAGCAGTGTTATTGAGAATCCCGTTCCATATTTTTATTATAAGGTGGACATACATAAATCAGGAAGTAAGTATCGATTAGGTACATAGAATTTGTTTCGTATGAAATGAAAATTAATTACTAATTTTATTTCGCATTTAATCTAAATACCTACGCAACAAATAGTTTTTTCTGCATTTTTCGTAGTTATCGAGATATTTAAATTTGAAATTGTTGTATGGAGCCTTGATTTACTCAAGGTATTTTCAATAATACAAGAATAACCTTCGTAAATAAAAACTGCGTATCTATTAACATGTTTAAAATAATGTATAAAATAAATAATTTACATTTTAATCAAACGCTGGAGACCCTGACCGGAATACGTGCAGCGTTCTAGTAGAAAAATGTTATCGAAGACATAGTATCTAGTTGCTGTCAATAAGCACCTCTTATTTGTGTAAGATATAGGTACTTATTTTATTTCATTTTGGATATACTTTGGTGGATATGTCATGCCCTACAATTTGTTTTTCTCGCGTGAAATGACTTTCACTAGAAAACAATTAAGAGTGGAAAAAAGAAAATGAAATGAAACGGACATTGCTTACAGTACGGTCGTTATGTCTTGGCGAGTGTATAGGCTTTCCGAACTTTAGCGCATATAAACAGGTGAAGAAAACTGTAATTCCCATATAAACAAATATACGAACGAATGTATATTGTAAATTTAATGTTCAGTTCAGTTTAATCATAAAAATAACAGTTTTGTTCACGAGTTTACATGTGCTAAAGTTCGCAGGGCCTATGTTCAGACTCGTTAAGATAAAACAACCGTACTGTAGTTACCTTATCTTAAGAGTAGAATAGAATAGAAAAACTCTGTATTAGACTCACAAAAAGATATAAAATAAAATGGGTTAATTATATATTCGGAGAGATAATCCTATTGAATAAATGTAAAAGACTAGATAACTTATTTCAGTATTTGAAAAAAAAAGTTTTTTTATTTATTGAAAGATTAATGAAAATGATATCATCTGATTCAAAAATCACTTTATAAAAATATTTTTATATTAATTATAAGCGATTCAAAATTGACAAAACTCCGTTATGAGTCACTTGATTACGAACGCGCCACGATTGATCGTCATTTTTGTGACGTAGTACTTAGTACACATTGTGACGTCACTACAGGTCACGAGCTCGTTCGGGTGCTATCGGCGTGTTTTCGGTACTAGATAAAAGTTATTTTTTAATTTGATATAACTTTGTAATACAGCGAATAAAAAAAAACTAAAAGTAGTTTTCTCACGAATCATATTATATTATATAAAATCTTTCCATACATGCCAAAAAAATCTAATATCCTCATTTATTGTTAACAAGCAATAAACAGTATTTATTACAACAAAAAGTGCATTATTATCTAATTCTGTCAAAGCCGAACCGACTGTCCGTGAAGGTTGCGTCTGTCACGGGTTTTAACAAAGGTTTGTTTAAGCGTCAATGACATAATAATTAACAAATACACTTTTAGGCTTCAATAAAATGATACTTTTATAAGAAAACATTGTCTTCTTTCTTGAGCAAGTTTCTTATCAACCCGTCGTAACGTAGGTTAGACCTTTGTGATTTCATAACACTTACGAGCGTTTTGGACTCGTATTCTTAAGAGATACCCAAATAATACGAGTGTCTGACTGAAAATTTCAGTCAGACATTCATTTTATTGCATTTTATTGCTATTACCAACAAAAATAATATATAATATTAAAAATATATAATATTACATAAAATAATATAATAGTAATAGTAGTAGATATAGAGTAATTTCAGTTAGGTACACTAACCGACATTATACCTACGAAGGGTTGTCAAAATTAGTCCACTACCCCATTTGTCAATGGAATGTCAGTGGTAAGTGTCAGTGGTGTCATATAGGAAGGAATCTTCGAAACGCATCTACGTAGTACTAATTATAGTGATCTGTGACGCATCCTTACCATAATATTATTAATGTAATTAATCTCAAATCTCAGAACAATGTAAAAAAGTTACGTTTGTAACAGGTAAACAGAACGCTAGCGTGTACTAACTCGACTCCAGCGCCATCTAGCGCTGTTTTTTTTGTGTGTATTTTTGTTCCCTTTTAACGCTAAAACTACTGAACCGATTGAGCTGAAATTTGGTACGTAGACAGCTTAGATGCTGAAATAACATATACTTAACTTTGGATACTTTTTAACAACTAGCATATGCAATGTGGAACAACAAAGATAGAAAGATGTTCCTAAGACCGAAGTGCGAACGAGACAATTAACTTTACTGACGTGCGTGGTCTAAATATAGTACTAACGTACTAATTGGACCTAATTTGAGCTTTCCAGTGTCGAGAAGCCAGTACCTCATCTCCCGTTTTTTTTCGATCAATGGGCAGAGCAAGTGTTTACATAATGATACATTACATTTTACACCTACTTACAAACATAAATGCGTTGTTTGCAAAGATGTTTCAATATTGCGTTATAGTAGGTATTATAAGTTATTATAAAGAGATACTCGAAGACTGTGTACATCTGTGAGTCTTTTTTTTATGACAGTGAGTGACAAGACAAGCAAATCAGGTGCCTGATGGTAAGCATCATGATTGCCCATATCAGACACAGTGCCACCCAGTGTTTTAAAATTCAAAATTCTGCGCGGCACTGCACTGCGCCTGTCACCCTGAGATATGAGTTGTTGAATCTCATCATGCCCAGTAATTTCGCTGGTAACATTGCCCTTCATACCGGAACACAGTAATTTTTGTACATTACTGCTTGGCGGAGGAATAACTGGCAAAGGTGTGGTACTTCCCCAGGCGGCCCCCTGCAAAAGAAGCCTACACCTACCAGTACAAAATATGGGATATGAGCGACTTCCAAAATTCGGTTCGAGATGTGTAAAAATTAAAAATCCATATAATACGACGAGTTAACTGTACTCTGCACACAGACTTGAAAACTCGGAAGTCATCGCTAACTGCTTAAATCCATTGTTTTTTATTAACAATGCCTGTTGCCGGAAGTAAAACGACTCTGACTCTTTGGTACGCCGCTATGTGAACTGACACATGACACGACGACGATACGACATAACGACTGCCCCCTACTTATTATCTTAGGTATAATAAAATATAGGTATATATAGGTATAAATAGGAAACAGCCGGGATCAACAGTTTAACGTGCCATCCGAATCACAGTAACGCCGATGTGAAAAGTCCACATAATGGTGAGATTCGATCCACGGCCTCCGGATTTATAACATATTTCCGCTGGACCGCGGACGCTATCATAGTTTTTGCAAAGGAACTATTACCGCTAATATGACATTTTTTTATGAAATCATGGTCACAACTTGTTATTCTGGATACAATAACATCGTAAAAACAAGGTGTTTACTCAAGGATTACCGGTGACGCTATATAAACGTTGACCACGTTAAAAATGAAGGTGGCCAAATATATAAACTAACATTTAGTCACAGTATAAGAAGCTGTAATACGCTCTAGCACATAGATGCTAGCGTCCTCGCATTTTTATAAAGTTCGTAGACAATGTAGTGTGTATTTCCTCACTTTGACACACTGACTCGCTGAGATATTTTTTCCCATCGTGTCACATTGTTACTCGTTGGCAGCTTTTATTTTTTAATCCGTCTCATCCTGTGACGCTGTGACGCAAGTGTTACTCGATGGGATTATTTTCCCCAACGTGTCAGTCAGTGTTTAGTGCTAGGACGATTTAACCACTTCGTTCAAGGTTTAGTGTTACTCGTTGGGAACCCACCATTGTGATTATTGTCACATAGGCTATATCTAAGTACCTACATTCATAGGGCTCTCCGAGATTGGCGACCAAAGAAACGAACCCCCACACATCTGCCACACTTTGTTTTTCAACCCTTTTCTCTAACATTTTACTTCGTCACAAAGTTAGTTCGCAAACATACCTATTTGCGGTAGGTATACATAATAAAGATTTTTTAAAGATTTTATAAGTACGTCTTTTGCAAGATGTTTAGACAGACGGGTGTACACCTCGTAAGTAAGTATTATATACTACCACCCGGACACTCCTCTATTCCATACAAATATCGCGATATAACTACCTACTACACAGACACTACACACATGAAGTTTTGTACACGTGCAAAGGTGTGCGTGAGGTAAATTTCCAGTTTTCCCAGCGAAGCGGGGCTCGTGAAGTGAGTGCTCAAACTGGCTCGCGGGGTAAGGAAAGCCCGATTGGTGGACGGATGTCCATTCTATACGTAATATTACCTGTTCTGTGATACTACCTACACCTTTTTGAAACACGTTGTATGTATATAGATTAAATATGATGAAAGATGACTTCATATTATTATTGTTAGGTACTTTTTGTAACTGCGACGATTGGAATGATGCGGTTTTTTTAAGTTTACTTGAGTGACTAGACAATATTAATATTCAACACTCAGAGTTCATCGTCATCATCATCCTCAGCTGGAAGACGTCAACTGCTGAACATAGGCCTCCCCATAGAACGCCATAAACTATTCATATGGGGAGATACTGCCGTAATCATCACGCTTGTTGTGCGGCTTGGTGATCGCAGTAGTTGGAATACTTGGTGCCGGAGAGCACTGCTGTCGACTCTCCAAATGTCCCTCTACCGGGTCTCCTACCAGATGAGACGGGGGTGGCCCTATTATATAACCGCGGGAACCACATGGCCTATTGGATTTAATAAAAACCTGTAATATTAATATTATATTAGGATAACTTATTACGAGATATTAACCATGATTCGACATTTTGCGATTTTCCCGATATTTCGTCGCAGTTCCATGCCATCCAAGTCTCGCAACTCAGTTCTTCTACCGTAAAAAGTTGTGAGATCCATGTAATACCAAGTCGGTTACTTTATGAAGTCTCTACTTAAGGGACTTTCTGTCTTATGTTATTACGTAATAAGCTAACCTTACATCTTTTATAGTGACCATATCAATGTTAAAAATCTTTTATGTTTAATTAAACTGGATTGACTTGACGGTGTATCTAGAAAACTGGACCGAAATTACAAAATATTATAGTATTTCCTTGATTAATATACTAAACACTAATTGTATGCTAAATTTGAAGCTTCTATGTCTGCTAGAAGTGCCTTAGAGTTTTGATGATCGGTCAGTCAGTGAGTGACAAAATTAAGAAATTTTGACTAGTTATAATTATAAAACTACTGGTTCATATTGAATGAAATTTGCAATGCCTGCTTGGGTAATGAAAATTCAGGCTTCTAGTTTTATCCACAACGAAATTATAGGGGGTCGAAAATGGCCTGAACTGCTTCGAGAAAAGGATGGTATGGCCGTGCCGCTTTTTTGCTCGACTTGGTGGGGGCACTGCCGTGCCCCCAGATAAGTGATCTTAATGCTTGCAACCATGATAGTTTAAAATCAAATATAAATATTACAGACCCGTCAATTTTATTTATTTGTAAAGGTGCCATACGCAAGGTCATATTATTACTTTAAAAAAATACGTTGTACTAACCGTGACCAAAATAAGTCGATTAAACTGTTAAATGTTGTCGATTAAAGAATTAAACTGTTTACGACAATACAGGTATGTATATTTCCTATTTTGTCTATGACTGGTAATAGATCGTGAATCGTGGCATGACTATGCATTTTCTATGACTTCAGTCACATGCTTGGTCACATAAGACTCATGTACTTACGTAATTCTCATGATTTATTATTCAAGATGAATTAAGCCATCTATTCCCATTCGCCACCACCATCTCTGGTACTATAGAAAATAACAATACAAAGATTCAGTAAAAAATCGAATTTAATCCAAACAAGTTTTCAGTGCCGTTTTATTTTTCTGAGAATTGTTTTCTTTGTGCTGTTTTTATACATGAAAACTCGTACATGAAACCTTCTTTAATAGTTTGATATTATTTAGGTATTGACGTTCTACGAATTAATTTCTCAAGGTGACAGGCGCAGTGCAGTGCCTCGCAGAATTTTGAATTTTAAAACACTGGGTGGCACTGTGTCAGATATGGGCAATCATGATGCTTACCATCAGGCATCTGATTTGCTCGTCTTGTCACTCACAACAGCTCAAAACAGCTTACGTGTTAACTCGACTCCAGCGCCATCTAGCACGGGTTAGGTTAGATTGATGGATGAATGGATGTTTGTTACTCTTTCACTCCAAAACTACTGAACCGACTGGGCTGAAATTCAGTATATAGTTAGTGTAGACCCTGGAATAACATAAAAGCACTTTTTATCCCGATATTCCCGCGGGAACGAAGCCTACGCAGGTGAAACCGCGGGGCACAGCTAGTTATGTATAAAAAAATTACGTTTGACTGTTAAGGTGTAACTGGTGTAACCGTACTGTTAAAGTTTAATTAATAATAAAAAAATCTATAATGCGGAGTGTCCCAAGGCGCAGACCTGGCGTAGTACAAGTCAGGATACAGGACCTCTTAGCAGTTTGACACAACCCTATGGAAAATTTACGAAATCGATGTTTTGTATTCCCGTGTTTCCTCCGAGAATAATTGATTTTATCCATAAATCTTGAAAATTAGATAATGAATTATTTTTGTTCCTTAACTCTTCATTTATTTCTAGTGAACGTCTAATTACGCAAGTAAAACTGGGACAGTTTTTTATGTTTTTAAAGGGTCATACTTCATTTAACAATGAGTTTGTAGAAAAATGAAAATGACAGGGACATGCTCACTGAAGACCTCGATTTTATAAAAAAAACCATTGCTCTGACGCAGTTATCTGGTGAGGAAACACGGGAATACGTTTGTATGGTAAAATCACTCAACACCTCATGTAACCTCTTAACGGATTTCTTCAAAGAGATAAGTAGCAAAGTTTACAAACGATTAACTCCATTCAAACAATCATCCACATAATGTGGTGTGCAAGAACCACGACGCGACGTCATACCACCAGCACTAGGCCTGCTTTCACCGTCCGTGCAAACATTTGCTGTATTCATAATATTGTTCAATGACAATTGAAAGAGAGAGTGGGAACATACTCCTACTGACTATTGGTGTATCTATACTATGCCTATCTCTAAACATTCCCATAATACACATAACATTACGTCTTTTCCTAAAGGGGTAGGCAGAGATGTACCTTGGATTTAATCCAATTGTAGATACACACTTCGTCGACAGTTCTGTTTTTAGTTATGTAATAGGGAGCGAGCCTATTGCCACTAACCGGGCACTATTCCAGACTTCAGGCTCTTACTGAGGAAATTTCCTCATGGAAAATCCAATCACACTGCCTCGCTTGCTTATTACGAACAGCAGAAGAAGTGACTTGACTTGACTTCTCTGGAGAATGGCCTCTGTGGTGTTGCCATTTACCGTACCACAATTCCGCCATAGTCAAGTACGTGCAGACTAACAAATCGGAAGAATCTGATAAGTTAAACAAAAAAAAACCAAACGTAAACTAGAGAATAAAATTAAATAGAGCTCCAAAAAGGGTTTGCTAAACATCAAGGGGACAAACATGATAAATAGTTAAATAAATTAGCTACTAATAATGGGTCATCACAATGGGACCAATACACAAAATAAATTAATAAATATTAGTAGTTATTATATAAATATCACAATTTTATTTTGTTAGTAATAAATATATAATATTTAGCTAAGATATTAACAAAGGGAGTATTTACAAGAGAGAACAATGATTTAAAGGAGACAGGGCGGGATATTTCAGGCGGGAGAAAATCATAAAGAGATCGCCGGAATCTAGGACAGTTGAAAAAAATGTGATCTGTTTTGCCTTCGTCCAAACCGCATTCACATAGGGAGTGGTCCCTGACCCTAATTTTAGCAAGATGAACGGGTGTAGAGTGTAGACGCATGTCCCAATCGAAGTCTACATATAATAGAAGTTGTGGATTTTCTAAATTTGCGATACTAAAGAACCAAAGTAGTGGGGATTTCAGGTTGGATTTCGCTGTAAAATCGTCCTTTTTTCATTTTGGATACATGCCATTAAAAAAGCGTTTAAGAAAGCGTTTAATCGCTTAATGTCTGCTGTCAAACGGCCAGGGCCGTCTTAAGTCTATTCTGCGCCGGGGTGCGGGACTCAGCCTGCGCCCTCGTTTTGTTTACACTGCAGCGGCGTGGCACGCGTTCACACTGCAGTATGAAAGGGGTCCTAGTCTACCAAGATAACACAATACACGTAATTTTTTTTTCCTCTTTCAAATGAATGAATTTACACTTTATTGACTTAGAGATCATTTTGGCTTCAAGTGCGGGCGACCAGGCGGCAATGTCAAAGGGCGCAATTACTCGCCCATGACAGACGCACAGGTGCCGCGCCGCGCGCCCATTTCAAATGAACTTACACTCAATTGACTTAGAGATCATTTTGCTTCAAGTGCGGGCGACCGGGCGGCAACGTGTCAAACGTACATACATACACTCTCTTTGGATTAGAGATTTTGCTGCGCGCGTGTTGTATTAAATAAAATTGTTATTTTTGTAGTGTAGTAATGCGGTATGACAAGCGCCGAAAGCGTAATAAAAGTAAAAAAAAAAATATTATTGTTGATGACTATTTTTTTTTTGCTTGCGCATACATATTTGTCGTAAGTAACAAGTATATAAAACTGTGCAATAGCGTTAAGTTCAATGAAATATCCAAAAATTCAGCGCTCGACAGACGCACCCGGGCACTCCGCGCCCGGGTGCACCGCACCCCTTGCACCCCCTGGTAAAGACGGCCCTGCAAACGGCATACAAAAAATGACGTATGACAACAAATTTTACTTCTGTTGTTACGCGATTGCAAGTTCGTAATAGCACCCCCGGGCCAAATAATACTAAATTGTACGTGAAGAAACGACACTCACCTCCCCCGACATTTCACGTCGCCTGCGACCAGGCAGTAGAAGAGGCAATAACGCCCGTACTTTACGCACACATTCGACGCGTGTACAAAAACGTTATGTTTTCAAGTAGGAGTAGTAGTTAGCCAACTACTACTCCTACATAGCGTGCGGCGTTATTTTTTCTATGTAGGAGTAGTAGTTGGCTATTGCGTGCGGGCGATTGTTTGGAGTGACGGGATCTGCCTGGGCCCTCAGTATGATGATAATATGACAGACAGTAGCGCATGTTCCACTACAGGACCGAGGCAAGTCATCATCATCATCAGCCGGAAGACGACCACTGCTAAACATAGAAAGCCATAAACTATTCATATGGGAGGGTTTTGCAGCAGTTGGAATACTTGGTGCCAGAGAGCGCTGCTGTTCACTCTCCGAATATGTCCCTCTGCCGGGTCTCACGGCTCCCACATCCGTTTTCGGTACTGGTGCCGGATACCAGATCCACCAACTCACACAATCACAACACCGACCTCGCCGGCGAGGTCGAAGATCTCTCAGATCCTTCAGATCGGTTAGTTTCTCTCCAAATAATCAAACATTTCAAACCATTGATAGGGCCCTAGGACACTCTCC
This sequence comes from Hemistola chrysoprasaria, assembly GCA_947063395.1. Classification (NCBI taxonomy): domain Eukaryota; kingdom Metazoa; phylum Arthropoda; class Insecta; order Lepidoptera; family Geometridae; genus Hemistola; species Hemistola chrysoprasaria. The sequence continues at coordinate 2,610,061 of OX346731.1, read as the reverse complement.
TTCTGGGGTGCCAGGGCAAGTCTGACCCCACGTGTTCTGGCGACGGCCCAAGCCGAGGTTCATACCGTCTAGGTGCCCTTGTGCTAGTCGCCCTTAAACTTTGGGTCGAGCGCCTCCTGCGCTCACTATTGCCCGGTAAAGCTGAGGCCAACAGCATAGGTCATTTAAAAAAAAGCCACGAGGCAAGTCTGTAACATGGAGTTACAAAATATAGAGTCAGTATGCTAGAAATAAAACTAAGGCATTATGCAGTGTAATAAAACCGTGGTAAGCCGTCATGACCGCGATATTTACCAGCTACGCTAGACGTAACGTGCGCTGTGAACGTTAGTAAAGTATTACAGATTAGTGTTGTAATCTCCAGTTGGAAATCAGCGTTTACATTTATGCTTGTGAGGTCAATGATTGATAATATTAAAATATATAGGTAGTATATATAGGTATATAGGTAGTATAGGTAGTATATAGGTACCTTACCTACTTAAATAAACATAACATAACATACGTTCACGCCTTTTTCCCGAAGGGGTAGGCAGAGATGTACCCAGGACTCAGTCCCATGTAGATACACCCACATTTCGCCAGTATGTTATTGGTCCCATGTAATAGGGGGCGAGCCTATTGCCATCTACCGGGCACAGTTCCAGACTCCAGGCAGTTATTGAGATAATTCCTAAGGGAAAAACCCAATAATTAACACTGCCTGACCTGGGGATCGAACCCGGGACCTCTTGATTGGCAGTCGAGCATGCGCCCTCTACGCCACGGAGGCAGTCACCTACTTAAATCTTTATATTTTTATTAATAGTTGTTACCGTATAGGCGTATTATTACACTACACTCATCAGGGTCCCTAATGAAGGGCGCCCTAACTAACTGCTATGGGATTTTTCTGCTTTACTGTTGTTACGAGTACATAACACTTATTTAAGGGGTTTGGGGCCATAATTTTGTGTAATGTAATATATTAAGATTACTTTCGTTATTTTCAAATAAATTAAAAAAAACATACATTCACGCCTTTTTTCCCGAAGGGGCAGGCAGAGGTGTACCCAGGACTCAGTCCCATAGTAGATACACCCACATTTCGCCAGTATGTTATTGGTCCCATGTAATAGGGGGCGAGCCTGTTGCCATCTACCGGGCACAGTTCCAGACTCCAGGCAGTTATTGAGATAATTCCTAATGGAAAAATCCAATATTTAACACTTTGCCTGACCCTGGGGATCGAACCCGGGACCTCTTGATTGGCAGTCGAGCATGCGCCCTTTACGCCACCGAGGCAGTAAATAAATTAGTATGGGTAGATATAGGTACATATATCCAAATCAAAAAGTACCTGTACTAACATAATATTATTAAGTAGGTAGGTACTATAGGTACCTACGTCCTATAAATAATAATATAATAATAATATGGGACAACTTCCACACACGGTCATCTGGTCCCAAACTAGGCTAGAAGCCTGTACTATGGTAACCAGATGACTAATATACATACTTATATACGCTTATAACACCCAGACACAGATCAAACAGACATGTTCATGCACACAAATGTTTGAACTGGCCGGGGATCGAACCCGGAGCCTACGGCACAGAAAGCAGAGTTACTACCATCTGTGCCAACCAGGCTGTCAAATATAAATATTTAATTGAATATCATAAAATATTATTTTTATTGTGTTTAGAATTAAGTTAGGTACCTACTTAGTTAATTGCCGAATTTTAATGTTAATTTGCATTCCCGTAGCTAATCGTTAGAATGAGGAAATCCGGTAGGTACTTATACTACCTAAGTATCAATCTACTCATGTCACAAACCTTGATCAAGTGAATGTCATAGTAGGTATACCTACATACCTATAGACGTACATATAGATAGTAGATAAGTATAGGATAAATTACTTTCAAGTTATTTTTGCTTTATAGCAATAGGTTGAGGTCCCGGGTTCGATCCTCAGGTCAGGCAGTGTTAAATATTGGATTTTTCCATTAGGAATTATCTCAATAACTGCCTGGAGTCTGGAACTGTGCCCGGTAGATGGCAATAGGCTCGCCCCCTATTACATGGGACCAATAACATACTGGCGAAATGTGGGTGTATGTACTGTGGGACTGAGTCCTGGATACACCTCTACCTACCCCCTCGGGAAAAAAAGGCGTGAATGTATGTTACATTATGTATAGATAGCTAATTAGCTGTATAATGTCATTCTTTAATTCTCTTGGTTAAAATCTACTTTACATTTTTAGGGTTCCTTACCTTAAAAGGAAAAAAGGAACCCTTATATTATGATCACTTCGTTCTCCGTCTGTCTGTCTGTCGGTCGAGACCCCTATTCTCAGGAACGCATTAAGGTATCAAGTTGAATCTAATATCAACAACTCAGGTCCAAGGTACCATGCTGTTGTAAAAAATCAAACCTTGACATCTCTAACATCTCTATGTCAAAAGATACAGTCTTTTTACCGCAAATTTCCATACTTTGTGCAACTGACTGAAAAACTTATAGGGTACTTCCCGTTGGCTTACTTAGCAAATGTCCTGAATAATTTATGTGTCTTTCTAATATGTTTAAATTAGATTTTTAATATTCAGAATTCAGACGCCGATTTCGGCTGAGCATAATGACTTATTTTTACTATCTATTTACCTTATTCTACCCGCCGTGGAGTTACCGGCTTTAGAATAGTGCTCCACCCTCTCTACCCGTGGTTACCGTAAAAACCGGCTAATGGTTAACAGATCCAGAGGACGGGCAGCAGCGTCCTCTGCAAAAAGGCCAGAGCGCACGCCGCCGAAAAACTCACCGAGCGGTAGGCCCTTGCCACCCGCAGTGCAATGACCCTTTGGGGCCTACGGATGGCGGCGGCGTTTTCCCTCCTGTGGAGAGAGTCCGCCCAGATGGGGGCCCCGTAAAGGGCCATACTTCTCAAGATGCCGGCATATAAGCGCCGGCATCGAGCCTTAGGCCCCCCCAGATTAGGGAGGAGCCAGGACAGGGCATCCGCGGCTTTCAGCAGGCGCGTCGACAGCCCGCTGAAGTGCGGGCCGAAGCGCCACCGGCTGTCTAGTACAAGGCCAAGATATTTTATCTGGGTTTTGACCTCAATCCTGACGCCCTCCACGACAATGTGGGCGTCAGGAGGGATGCGCTGCCGAGGTCCGTGGAACAACACGGCCTCGGTCTTGTGCAGCGCCACCTTCAAGGTACGGAACCCTACACTAAGCATACATTCCAAGGTGGCATACCTTTAACCATTTGTAACCATGTTGTGTGCCATGTTTTTACCATTGTAACGAGTTGTAATTATTAAATTTTATAGTAAGCCTCGAACACCTCCTTTTACTATATTTTTCTCATAATTCACTCCATATTCCATCACCACTACTTTGCCGCCATATTTCCGGTTATCAGCCTATTCCATAGAGTATATCACATATCAGTACTTCTAATATCAAACCAGTAACCTTGTCATTGTCAATATTCTTGTTGACAGCGACAAAGCCACAGACTAAATCCACAAATCCTTACATTTGCCAAAAATACTTATGAGGGAGGCCTGTGTAACAGTAGACTTCTAACGGCTGAGATGATACCATTTATATTTAAATAAATCTCAACTGGCAAGAAACAAAAGTTATGCGCCTAAATTTTACACGCACGCAATCTTAAACTTATGAATGGCATTGAGTGTATTCGACCTTTATAACTATACTTAGGTACTACTGACTCAGACAGCGTGGGAGCTTCTAGTAATTTTATATTTATTTCTTTGGATATTTAATCATCATCATCATCATCTCAGCCGTTAGAAGTCTACTGTTACACAGGCCTCCCTCATAGGGTTTAATATTTAGGTTTAAAGATATGTATTCTTATTAAAGATCATCACTTACATGAAAACTTAGTTAGAATAATTATATTAATATACAATAAATGAAGTAATTAGTACGATTAAAAATATACAAGTAGCTATATCTATAGATATAAAAAATACAACATATTTAAACAAAATGCTTAGGGAAGGTAGATGTAAAAATATAACCCACAATAAAGATACTGCATTAGAATATACTAGATATACATATTATAGTTCAATCGTTCACATTCTATAAGAATTTTAATTAGTGATTAGTTATCTAGTCATTAGTCATAATTACTATTTTATGACTAATACTCATTAAACCTGCTGCTACTGCTATCAGTGACTAAGTTATTATTATATACTTACTACATGATATTATCATATACTTACTAATTGAAACTCTTTCAAGGGCTTTCAACTTACTGGTTGAAAGCCCTCGGCTCTCAATTTGTTGTATTTTGTTGTAGTCCCATATTTATATTTTGTTTCATCAAAATTGATTATGCGCTTTTCTAAAAATATCGTCTAAAAGACTAGTTTAATTTTGAGCACATATAATTATTTTGAGCACATATAATTATTTTGAGCACATATAATTTTATAATATTATCCTTATGTAAAGTCAGTTTTACTTCAAGTACCTACCTAGGTCTATGCTTATGCCTATACTTAAGTATTTATAAGAAATTTTGTCATAATAAGCCAACAGTTTTATAAGAATCCTATATTTAATTATCTAATTTTTGTAGACAAATCATTTATATTCTACAAACCCGGTTTTAAGTTGTTGATCCGAAACCGGTTTTAAAAATGTAAATCGTGCATTGTAAATGCGTTGTAAAAGTTATTATTCTTTGATAAACGTAATAGGTAAGTAGGTACAACACCTCACAATTTTCTTTTAAACTAGGTAGGTATACCTATGCAGATAAAATTAAAGTAGAACCTTCTATAAGTACTTATCTTGTTTTTTAAAACGAACTTTCCCAAAACAGCACAACGCACTTTGCATATAAATGACTAACAATGACGCATGAGCTGTGGGCATGAGAACTCAACGAAAAAACAAGGAAAATAATGCTACCAGTGTTGATACGAAATACGAGTACGAAGCTTCAAGTCATAGTTGGGGAAAACCCACTGACCACTCGACCGATCGAGTCTTTCTACGGTTTTTTCTACTGTTCCCCTCTTAAATATCCCACTGGACCCCGCTAGCACAGTAACCAAGGGAAACTAAGTGTAGTTAACGCACTAGATACGATTTCCGTCATCCGATTCCTTTCCGTCATCCGTGAATCTCCATTTCGGAGACTAGTAGTTTTATTTGTATGTGAACATCTGCGCACTGCGCCTGGACCAAGTCCGATCTCATGATCACGACTTTAGAAGGTTTTGGCTTTAGAAGGTTTTACTCTTAATATTGATACTAATTACTATTGATATTATATTATATAAATACTGACTTTTGAAATATTTTTAATGGAGTTAAATGCTTGCTTATTTCTAAGTTAAGTGTGATGAGACTCTGTAAATAATTATAAGACCTTAAACTGTACCACATTTACTGCAATAAATCATTTTGAATTTTGAATTTGAATTTAGAGGTAGTAGTAAAAAACCAATATCCGAATTCGGTCAGTCTTCTGAATAACGGATTCGCATCGGATTCGTTTCGGACGTATAGTGTGTAACCGCTCTTAGTGGTGCAAGATGGCAGGGTTTTTTCTGAAACAGAAGTTTGAGAGGTTTTTTACCGGAAGAAAAACCTAATTACACAAACCAGTTTTACTTTACTGACTCACGAACATCGAGGTAGGTAAATAATCACTTGGTTTAAAATTTTAGCTTTCTAGATAAAGAAACCTTAGAGAACACGAAGAATGTGCTAATAGAAACTGCAGTTATTCTTAGGCTAGTAGCGGTCTTATCGCTCAAAACGATTTCTAGCAGATTCTGAGAGAAGATCCAAAGGTTAGAACTGGGCTTTGCTGAGTAAGGGTTATCAGTCATTGACTTTTGATATTTGACCCGTTTTCATAATAGAAATTAATGACCATTTTACAAAACCCTACCATACCTTACACGCAGCTTGCTCAAGAACGCTATAAGTGTGTCAATTACTTGGCCGAATAACTTGAACTTACTTGCCTAACTTAAGTAAGTTAGATTTCAATCTAGGGCAGGGGTGAAGGAACATAATTAATTGAACGACCTACTTAAGGGCTCGTGAAATGTAGGTGACATGTGCCTTTATTATTCATAGCCTTTGGTCGATGTGGATTGTTAAGACGGAAGTAACTTAAGAATGAATGGTGACTTCTTTGGAAGTTAAGGAAGTTCGGAATGCAAATACCAGGACAGTCGTACGACATATATTTAAGGGGGGGACTTTTCCGTAATCAACACGCTTTTTGTGCGGCTTGGTGATCGCAGTAGTTGGAATAAGGACTTACTTGGTCCCGAAGAGCGCTGCTGCACACTCCGAATATTATGTCCCTCTGCCAGGTCCTACAAGATGAGAAAGCAAAAGGGGTGGCCCTATTATATAGCCGGGAACCACACGGACATTACTTTTATTTAAATTATTTCTACTTTATATTAGAATTAAAGTAATTGACAGCCTCGTTGGATCAGATGGTAGTAACTCTGCTTTCTGTGCCACAGCCAGGCAAACATTTGTGTGCATGACTGTTTGAAACATGTCTGTTTGATCTGTGTCTGGGTGTTATAAGCTTTTATAATTATGTATATCACAGTCATCTAGTTACCATAGTACAGGCTTCTAGCCGAGTTTGGGACCAGATGACCGTGTGTGGAGTGTGGAAGTTGTCCCATATTATTTATATTTCGTTATTATCAGTTGGTATCGTGATCAAATGTTGTTAGAGAGACATTATTTGATCGATTGCAGCCCGGTTCACTGCACTCAAACCACAAGCTCTATGTATTATCTATGCACAAGCTTGCATGTTTGCTGCCTTGACATATTTATTTAAAACTAAAAACTCGTTTTGTATGCATAAAATATTATGTTAAAATGAACAAATTTCTGAAATAGTAAAAAATAATTGTTTGTTAGTAATACATATTTTTGATCCAGTAATGGTCAGTTTTCCAATTTTTTTTTTTATGACAGTGACAGTTACACGACGAGCGAATCAGGTGCCTGATGGTAAGCATCATGATTGCCCATATCAGATACAGTGCCACCCAGTGTTTTAAAATTAAAAAGTCTGCGCGGCACTGCACTGCGCCTGTCACCCTGAGATATGAGTTGTTGATACTCGTCATGCCCAGTGATTTTGCAGGTTAGAATTTGGTCAAAAAGTCTGGCAACGGGTCTAACTATTATTGTATGTACCTAATTGTGTTGATTTTTTCTGGTTTAAGTATGAACAAAATGCAATGACGCTCCCATTAGGTATATTTTACTCTTTTTTACTAATCCTGAAATCCCGGATGTTATTTTACATAAAGAAATAAGTGCCCTCAACAAACTACTCAAGCCTCGAGACCACACTCCGGACACTCGACTTAAAAAAAAAACATAGGTACATTCACGCCTTTTTCCCGAAGGGGTAGGCAGAGGTGTACCCAGGACTCAGTCCCATAGTAGATACACCCACATTTCGCCAGTATGTTATTGGTACCATGTAATAGGGGGCGAGCCTATTGCCATCTACCGGGCACAATTCCAGACTCCAGGCAGTTATTGAGATAATTCCTAATGGAAACATTCAATATTTAACACTGCCTCACCTGGGGATCGAACCCGGGACCTCTTGATTGGCAGTCGAGCATGCGCCCTCTACGCCACCGAGGCAGTCGACTTAATCCTATTAAATACAAAAGCCGTGCTATAACTACCTACTACACAGACACTGCACCTTGTATAAGTGTTCTGTGCACTGCACACATGGAGTTTTGTACACGCGCAAGTGTGCGCGATGATTTCCCTGCGAAGCGGGGCTCGTGAAGAACTCAATCTCACTGGCGGGGTGAGGAAGGCCCGATTGGTGGGCGGATGACAGTGTCCATTCTATACGTAGTATTATTATCTGTTCTGTGCTCGCGACTCGAAGCTTGCCCTAGGGCGCCATGACGCAGTACAATTTCACCGACAACGAGCTTCTGATTAAATGTTGAAATATTTCGACCTCGGACTGGAGTTCGGAACTACCTGATAGATGCCAATAGGCTCGTCAACTTTTACGTAGGACCAAAACAACTCATGGGTGTCCCTACCATGGGACTGGATCTTGAATACTGGACCCTGGGTACACCTTTGCCTACCCCTTTGAAAAAAGGCGTGACGCTATGTTAAAATGGCTTCTGTGGTCGCTAAATCGTAATTTATCAGCCAATCATTTCTACACAATTTTATTACGCAATCGATAATTGCAATACTGTAATTCCCAAACCGGAATCTATAAACTCAAAACCGGAAACTAGCCAAGCGTGGTCGAATGTTTTCACGAATGCTCAGGCGCATAAATAGAGGTCAACTGGTGAACAACTAACAACCTTGTAACTACTTCCCAATGTCAGTCTGTCATAATATTATCTGGTATCTAGACTAGGTAGGTCTTAATTATTAAATGGTACCTACTTAAGAGCGTATGCGGCCTTCTAAGAAATTGACACAATCCTATAAAAAATTACCAAATATAATGTTTTGTATTCCTGTGTTTCCTCCGATTATAATTAACCCATTCTATAAATTTATAGCCTTATACTTGGTTTTTTCACGGTGAACTTCCAAAAATCCCAGTTTTACTCGCGTGATTGGACGTTCAATACAAAAAAATGTTGATTTTATAAACAAAAATAAAATGATAGGGACATAAATAAATAAAATAAATAAATATGGGACAACTTCCACACACGGTCACCTGGTCCCAAACTAGGCTCGAAGCCTGTACTATGGTAACCAGATGACTGATATACATACTTAAATACGCTTATAACACCCAGACACAGATCAAACAGACATGTTCATGCACACAAATGTTTGACCTGGCCGGGGATCGAACCCGGGGCCTGCGGCACAGAAAGCAGAGTTACTACCGTCTGCGCCAACGAGGCTGTCATGTCTGTAGGTACATAGATAGGTACTTTACTTCATCGTTAAAATGTCAGGATATATATATAAAATAGGTTTATTGTATCCGGAGGAAACATGGGAATTGGGAATACAAAACATCGATTTAGTAAATTTTCCATAGGATTCTGTCAAACTGGTAAAAGGTCCTATTTCCTGTTAAGTACCTATATGCAAGTACCTATATGCAAACTCAAACTCAAAGATAATACCCGATTTTTTTATACGTGACGATTAATTGTTTTCGAGTCCAACGTGCAGGCCCCATTGAGGTTCCAAAGGTAATGTGGATAGCACCTATCTGGGTCCATCTCTGATATCATCTACAGAAGATGTTCTGAAAAACCCCACTTTAGGTAAGAATAAGAAAATGTATGGAAAACGAGGTACTTTAACAAATCATACACTAATTCCTAATGGTGCCAGGACTACTAACTTATATTGAGAACGGCTCATCGCGCTATTGCTCCAGCTGCCTCTTCCGTCTCATGGGGATAACCACTAAAAAGAAAAAAAATACTTTTGACTTGATTCCTGGGTACACCTATGTTTTTTTATGATAGTGAGTGACAAGACGAGCAAATCAGGTGCCTGATGGTAAGCATCATGATTGCCCATATCAGACATAGTGACACCCAGTGTTTTAAAATTCAAAATTCTGCGCAGCACTGCACTGCGCCTGTCACCCTGAGATATGAGTTGTTGAATTTCATCATGCCCAGTAATTTCGCTGGTAACATTGCCCTTCATACCGGAACACAGTAATGTTTGCACATTACTGCTTGGCGGATGAATAACTGGCAAAGGTGTGGTACTTCCCCAGGCGGCCCCTGCAAAAGAGGCCTACCACTACACTTACACTATGTTTACCCCTTCGGGAATAAGGCGTGATTGTATGTTATTAGTCCCTACCTTAATATAGGTAGGGAATAATATTAATATTTAAAGGTAGGTAATTATAGGTACCTACTCATTTTAATAATCTTAGACAAGCCATAAAAACCGATAAAAGACAATAATATTATCGTAATAAATCACCTGATTTCCTATAGAGGTAGAATAAATTAATTTAAATATTTGCAATCCCAGAACAATGACATCAGTTTACTAAAGCAAGGTGGTGCTAGACAGAGATAGCTTATAACAAGCTCGAGTTAGATAGAGACAGTGACATCCAGTCATGCGTGGAAGGTCAGATCAAGTGAAGGGAGATTTGTTATATGGTGTTAAATGACGCGAAGTTCATAGAACTACTTTATGTTGATACACTTACTTAAAACTTACTTTATCTTTTGTTAGTATATCTAGAGCTGTATTTGAATAAACGCAACGATTAGGTACTACGGCCGGTGTAACTTGGAGAGAGTCTAAACATAGGCTCTGCGAACTCGTTAACAAAACTGTTATTGCCAGTTAAACATATTATAATAAAAACAAATGTGTATTGTACCTAAATGTAATGTTCGGTATGTTTTAATCATAATAATAACAGTTTTGTCCACGAGTTTACATGAGCTAAAGTTCGCAGAGCCTATGTCCAGACTCGCCAAGTTACACCGGCACTAGTTTACTAGAAAGTTATTCTTACATATACATATATCGCTACATATAGGTAGCGTCCGTAGCCCAGCGAAAATATGCCCGGCAAATCAAATGTAGGCCAATGTAGCAAAACAAAAGCCGTAACTGTACCCAAATCTATACTCCAGCTTGCTTTAATTCCTAATGGAAAAATACAATGACACATTGTATGACCTGTGAATCGAACCTTAGACCTCTTTGGGATAAATATTTTCATTTACAGAATCCGCAAACATTTAAAGAAATTTAGCGTAGAAAACAAATTACCAAAATGTTTGTGTTTGTTTCAGTTCACACAATATGTTGCCACGGAAAAGAACGCCGTGTTTTATCTTCACAATACTGATGCTGATCAAGTCTTCGGACCAGTATGGATCCGGAGCTCCTTCTACCGTGAGTCTAAGAGCTATTGCCCTTTTTAGTCTTTTACTCCGAGAGGCACCCGTCGCCTGCGATGATAAAAAACGCAATGTATAGAGGCTCTAATAAATTAAGTCATGTCATACAGCGAACTTCTAATTTAAGATCATTAATAATATCATATAGGTATTAAAAGATACATTATAATGTACTAGCTGTGCCGCCCGGTTTTATCCGCGGTTTCATCTCACGTAGTCGTTCCTGTGATATCGGGATAAAAAGTACTTTGTACTTATGTTATTTCAGGGTCTAAACTATCTATATACCGAATTTAAGCCCAATCGGTTCAGTAGTTTTGGCGTGAAAGAGTAACAAACATCCATCCATCAATCCATCCTCACAAACTTTCGTATCTATACTATTATATAAAGAGAGAAAGTGATTCACTGACTGACTGACTGACTGACTCATCAACCCAGAGCCAAAACTACTGGACCGATGATGATGAAATTTTGACAATAGATTATTTTTACAGTCCAGACAAGTAATAAGAAAGGATTTTTCAAAATTTTACCCCTAAGTGTATTAAATAGGGGTTGAAAGTTTGTATGGAGTAGACTTCATTTTTCAGCCGATTAATTTCAAATTTTGTAGAAACATTCTAAAATGAAAATAATTAAACACGTGTTTCAGCGTTTTCAAAAATTTCAGCCCTTTTGTGGAAAAATACAGTTTTAAAGTTTCTTATGAATATTTTAGTTCCAACAATGCTTACTAGATGGCGCTACAGAAAAATTTCAATATTTTCTTGCAAGACATAACTACCCTAAAGCAACATTTTTAGGTAATTTAGTTCCAACATTGCATAATAGATGGCGTCCTCTAAATAATTAAAAACACGCTTATGACTTTAAAAAAAACATAACAAAAACATACATTCACGCCCTTTTTCCCGAAGGGGTAGGCAGAGGTGTACCCAGGACTCAGTCCCACAGTAGATACACCCACATTTCGCCAGTATGTTATTGGTTCCATGTAATAGGGGACGAGCCTATTGCCATCTACCGGGCACAGTTCCAGACTCCGGGCAGTTATTGAGATAATTCCTAATGGAAAAAATCAATATTTATCACTTTGTTTGACCTGGGTTTCGAACCCGGGACCTCTTGATTGGCAATCGAGCTTGCACCCTCTACGCCATAGAGGCAGTCGCTTATGATTTCGCTTCTCTTTATCATAGCTCTATTAAACTGGGTTGCAACAACATCGAATTATGAATGCTCTTCTTACTGTTTTCACTGTTTCCGTAATCCGTATATGTCTCCAGATTATTCAATCTATTACCAATACCAATATCATAGTATAAAGTGAGAAACTTTGTTTTTTATTTGCAACGAATAGGTTCCGAAACTACTGGACCGATTTAAAAAATCTTTTACTTATGGAGAGCTTAATTCAGTGTGAGTGACATAGGCTATATTACGAGGTTTTGAAAAATATTAGGGATCCGCAAGAAATCTGCAATATTGTGAACTAAGGTGTCACATAATTACCAAATATATTCATTAACTTGCGTGCGCTGTGAAATCTATTAATGGTAGAAAAATATAATGTACTAGGGGTTTGTAGTACTTACTAAATAGTCCACGGACATTATATCCATCTATTTTGGTTTAGTCACAATAATCGAAACAGTCATTATATGCATGCGCTGTGAAAAGTATTGGTGGTAGAATAAAGTAATGTACTAGGGGTTAGCAGTACTTAACAATATGTACAAAATAGTGAACGGACATTATATCCATCTATTTTGGTTTAGTCACAATAATAGAAGCAGTCATTATTTTTCATGCGGTGTGAAAACTATTGGTGGTAGATTAAAGTAATGTACTAGGGGTTTGTAAGACTTATCAATATCTACAAAATAGTCTACGGAAATTATATCCATCTATTTTGGTTTAGTCACAATAATCGAAGCAGTCATTAACTTTCATGCGCTGGGAAATCTATTTGTGGTAGAATAAAGTAATGTACTAGGGGTTTGTAGTATTTACCAATATCTACAAAATAGTGAACGGACTATTTTGGTTTAGTCACAATTATCGAACAGTCATTACATTATGCATGCGGTGAAAACTATTCATGGTAAAATAAAGTAATGTTCTAGGGCTAGGGGTTTGTAGTAATTATCACTATCTACAAAAAATAGTCCACGGACATTATATCAGTCTGTTTTGGTTTAGTCACAATAATCGAAGAAGTCAATATTTTTATGCGGTATGAAAATTAATGGTGGTAGAAATAATGTACTAGGGGTATATCATCAAAATAGGCCTCGGAAATTGTTTCCATCTGTTAAGGTTTGGTCACTGTAACAGAAATAGTCATTAATTTGCGTGCGCTGGGTAAACCATTAGGGTTATTTATACCTACAAAAATACAATGTATCACGAATTTACTCCTGTTAAAACGTTCACTTCTACTTCTCCCGTGCGAAGCCGGGGCGGGCCACTAGTTTATAATATAGTAGGATGTGTATTCTGGCATTCTGATGTTTGATTTGATATATACGTGAAAATTGCTAGAATTAAAAATAACATTCGCTCATTCGCCCTATTCGCAGGCCTGCCAAGACCAGCTGCCTCGTCACGAATCAATCCAGCCTCAATCATCAGTTCCACCTTACTTCATACTAACATCTTCCGCGCAAGTGAGGCAGGGGGATGTCCTGAACGTGACGGTGGGCAGCCCGGCCGGCGCGCCGCTGCCTATTGGTGGATTTCTGCTGCAAGCTCGGCAGATACAGGTTGGTATGGTAATTTCATAATCATCATCATCAACTCGGCCGTTTGAAGACCTCTGCTGGACATAGGCCTCCTCCATAAGGAGGGGTTTGCCAATACTCGCCACGCTTGGCAGTCGGGTTGACGAGTGCAGTTCAATGGTTTTACGCAGAGGATGCTGCTTGCGTCCTCTGAAACTGTTAATCCTCAGCCGGCTCTTACGGCAACCACGGGTAGAGGATGGGGCACTATTCTAAAGCCGGTAACAATAATATTAGGTATATTAGGTATATGTTTACACTATAGTGTACACACTCACTTCCCTGCACTAGGATTCCCTGTCTTTTGGGATTAGTGTCATTTCTGATTGCAAAGTCGATGATATAAAGACGTCTTGGAAATTAGTCTTAATTTACGTCTTATATTATACTTATTACTTAGTCTTATATTACTGTACCTACCATAGGTATTTGTATGTCTGTCTAGCATTATCCCAATTTTTGTCGAAAATAAACTTCGCATAATAAAAGATGGCTCTTTCTCTAGTCACCGTCATAACTTATAATTAAATAAATGGTTATTATATTACAGAACACGGAATCAAAACTGTCCTAATTCTTTCTGTATTGTGTATCTAATCTAATCTAAGTCTTACTAAGACTTAGCGTAGTGTAATAAAAGTAAGCTTGTTAGTCTGCCTAGTAAACGAGTAAGACTGTCTTAGTAAGACTGTCTTGATACCGTGTTGTGTAATAACCACTTTAGTGAGGTAAGTACTAATCCACGCATCACTTTTTCTTTTGTTATCATCACCATCTCAGCCGTAGGACGTCCACTGCTGAATATGGGCCACCCCTATAGATTTCCATCTAGGCCAACTGCAAACGGCTTGTATCCAGCGTGTTCCTTTATTAGATCGCCTGTTCATACTTGTGGAAGGACGTCATACGCAGCGCTTGCCAATCCGTGGTCTTTATTTGAGAACTTTACAGCCCCATCGACCATCAGTTTGACGTGCTATTTGCCCTGGCCATTGCCACTTCAACTTGCTAATACGCTGAGCTATGTCGGTAACTTTCGTTCGTTAATGGATCCTCATTTCTGGTTCGATTTCGTAGGGCTATTCCGAGCATAGCCCTCCATACTCGGAATTTCTTTTTGCTACTTTCTAATAAGGCCCTTAATAAGAGACGAGTTTATGAAATTAACGTACCTAACTCCAATGTTTTCCAGAACCGCGACATAATAGTGGGAAAGTTCGTGAACGCTCCGTTCTCGATGAGTCGCATCACGACATGCTCCAACAGTAACGACTCGGTGACGCATTCCTCACCCGAAGACAAACCAGCGCTCACCTTCCAGTGGCAGGCGCCTGATGACTTCTTGGGAGGGGTGGAGTTCAGGTAAGGAAAATATTTTGGGAAACTTTGAGTGTTTCGCAATCTTGCCGCACACACAACGTAATCGATATGAGTCAAAATAAAAATTGGCATTACTTATTTAGACTATACAAAAGGATTTGCATATGTAGGTACCTACTACACAAAACTGGTAGGTATAGGTACCCTATCTTTTGAAGAAGCGTGAGCTGTGGCCCTGAGAGCAGTTAAAAAAAGCTGATGGCCCAGCTCAGCCTTTTTTAAGGTTCTCGAATGGACCACTAACCATCAAGCGCATCGTAGGAAGTTTATCCACACCGTAGACAAATAATCTAATAACGACAGCAGGCATGAGTTGGACTAAAAATGGACTCCATGTACTCCTAACAAAAGACCTGGTATAGCCTTAAAAGGTACATGGGACCAATAATATACTAGCAAAATGTGGAAACCTACTATGGAACTGATTCCCGGGTACACCTGCCTACCTCTTCGGTAAAAGGTGTGATTGATGTTAAAGCCCATGTTTTCGAGCGACATAAGTATGTAATAATGAAATATTTTATTTCAGAGCAACAGTAGCGCAAGGCTACGCAACATTCTGGAGCGGCGTGAAGTCACCCCTGGTGGAGGTGGTAACACGCGACACCCCTACTATCTCTACCAACCCGCCTTTATCTACCACTATGAGGACTCAAGCCCCGCCTGTTATTATGGAGACAAAGGTAACACTCTAAGGAACCGTTGAAATCAACTAAGAATTGAGCATCATCATCATTATCTCAGCCGTTGAAAGTCTACTGGATAATATAAGCCTCCCCATATATCTATCTTGTCCGGCTTGCATCCAGCGTGTTCGCTCTTGCGCACCTTGTGGGTGCTCGTCACACGCTACGCTTGCCGGTCCGGGGTCTCCATTGGAGGACTTCACAGCCCCATCGGCCATCAATTCTACATGCGTTATAATATGTATCCTCCTATCCTTAAGTTATATAGTAAGTAACTACTATCTATCATATTACAACATAACATACATTCACGCCTTTTTCTCGAAGGGGTAGGCAGAGGTGTACCCAGGACTCAGTCCCATAGTAGATACACCCACATTTCGCCAGTATGTTATTGGTCCCATGTAATAGGGGGCGAGCCTATTGCCATCTACCGGGCACAGTTCCAGACTCCAGGCAGTTATTGTGATAATTCCTAATGGAAAAATCCAATATTTAACACTGCCTGACCTGGGGATCGAACCCGGGACCTCTTGATTGGCAGTCGAGCATGCGCCCTCTACGCCACCGAGGCAGTCATATTAAATATCATATTAAACTACAATAATATGCCGTTATGATGAATAAATACCTACCTATATTATGTACATAATATACAGTACGAGTATATTATGTACCATAATATCTACGTCCAAAATACTCCAGTGTCTGAAGACTAAAGTCTTCGACCAACGATCGAAATTCGAAATCCGATTCGACGAATGGGATTTCCAGTGATGACATATGGCACAAAAACGCGGTTCTATACTATTGTCCTCATAAGTAAGCTCAGAGTCGCTCAACGAGCTATGGAGCGAGTTATGCTCGGTTTTCTCGGTTTCTTTGCGAGATAATATCCAGAACGAGGAGATCCGCAAAACAACGGGAGTTACCGACATAGCTTGCAGAGTATGCAAGTTGAAGTGACAATGGGCAGGCCATATCGCTCGCACCGATAACCGTTGGGGAAGAAAGGTTCTCGAGTGGAGACTACGGACCGGAACAGGATCGCAGGCTGTCGGTGGATGCGGAGGGCAAGCAACTGCCATGAGTGGCATTCTATGGGGGAGGACTATGTTCAGCTGTGGACGTCTTGCGGCTGATGATGATTATGATACTGTAATGTTTCTGTGTATCTAATAGAATAGAATAGAATACTCTTTATTATGACCAAGGTACACCGAATACAATCAACTTAAAAATTAAATTATTCTTATTGGTCGACAATGGGCGGCCTTATCGCTTTACGCTAATAGATAAATTAAAATTGAAAAACCAATTATCTTTTTCAGTCACAGACAACCCCAGCGCCTCTAGACGAGATCTACCAGGGTTGTGCAGACACCAAGCTATGTTTCGGAGCTCCACAAGGATGCTTAGAGAAGGGTGATTGTAAGGCTGTCGTGGCTGTATTCGTGGCTGGCGATGTTTACACTTTTGAGATTCAGGGCACTGGCAACCCTAAATATATCGCTGCTGGATTGAGGTAACTCTAAAAATAATTTATCTTCTACTTGTTGAGTTGGCCAAACATAATATTATCAGTTTTCAGGTTTCTCAAGGTAGGTCCTGGTTCGATTCCCAGGTCGGGCAGTGTTATTGATTTTTTTCACTAGGCATTGTCTCAATAATAAACATAACATAAAATCACGCCTTTTTCCCGAGGAGTAGGCAGAGGTGTACCCAGGACTTAGTCCCATAGAAAATACACCCACATTGGTAGGTATCAATAAAGAAGAAAGAAAAAGGCTAGCTTTGTGCCTGATAGATGCGGGTGCGGGTCCGAAGTGCGGGTGTGTGCATACCCACTATGGGATCGGGTACACCTATACCACAGCATACTAATACTAAAGAGACAGAAGGGACACTCCTCAAAATCATTTAAATAAATAGCGACTCCAGCCCCGACGCAATAAAGTGCAATTTAGGTCGCACAGCGCCTTAGTAATTATCGTTATATTAACCAACAAGCTGCCTCTCTTTCTGTCGCGTATCTCTCTGTCTAGCCCATAGAAAATTTACCGTCAAGACGGACGCCCCAGATACTTATAGCTTCATACCTTCATTCCTTCGGGGAAACAAGGGGCGATGTTATATTATGAAAGCCCCTCACTCAACGTTTTCATCTAATGACGAAAAAATAAATCGAGGAAAATCCTCATTTCTTTGGAGTCTATTAAAACTGGTCTTTAATAAATTCACATGGTATTTTCAGCATGGACGACAAAATGGGCGACGACAGCGCGATGGAATGCGTCCGAAACGACAACGGGCGCGTCAGCCTCTTCACATCCTGGACCTATCCCAGAGTAGAACCTTATGTGAGCAGATCAGACTCGCCTCAAGAAATAGTCCAGCTGCAAGGCTCTTCCATTATCGATGGCAAAGTTTACTGCAAGTTCAAAAGAGATACGGTCTCAGTCGTGAAAGGAGTCACGTTTGATTTGGCCAGCAATAAGTATAATTTGATGGTGGTGTCTGGGGATGGTATGAAAGGTAAGTTATTACTTACTAAATCTTATACGATACATAATCTACATCATAATGGATACCTTTGTGTAAAATTTCAGCCCTGGGTCCGAGAGTTTAACCTGGGCGTTGATGAGAGGGTGTATCTGTCAGTCGAGATTTTGATATTGGATAAAATCGTGCCCTATGTGTTATTCCAAGGCCTGAACTCTGAACTATCTCCATGCCAAATTTCAGCCAAATTGATTAAGTAGTTTTGTCGTGAAAGAGTAACAAACATCCATCCATCCTCACAAACTTTCGCATTTATAATATTAGTTGAATAGAAAGGTATTGGCTTACAGACTATCTACGTAGGTATGTATTTTGCTTCTACAAAGACATATCCATTTTCCCA
This sequence comes from Hemistola chrysoprasaria, assembly GCA_947063395.1. Taxonomy (NCBI): domain Eukaryota; kingdom Metazoa; phylum Arthropoda; class Insecta; order Lepidoptera; family Geometridae; genus Hemistola; species Hemistola chrysoprasaria. The sequence goes on along the minus strand of OX346731.1, from coordinate 2,591,349 downwards.
TAGACCCGCAGCGCGTAGGTTTCCACAACATAATCTTCGAGGCAACAGGAACTCCCCTCTCGCTGGCGAGCGTGGGAGCTGCAGCAGCTTCCTCCAAGCTGTTACTGAAGCTGCACGGGTGCTGCATGCTGGCGGCTTGGCTTGGAACTGCTTCCTTGGGGATATTGTTGGCTAGGTGAGCAGGTTTTTTCACTCTCGCAAACATTGTCGGCTTCATGGCTAAGTTGGTAGTAACTCTACCAGTGAAACAAGGAGCCCTGGTTTCCTATCATAACCGGGGCAAGTATAGCTCGACAGAGAAGAGTAGAAACGGAACTAATTTAAAGCGTGTGTGTTGGTTCAATTATTTTTACTGTTGTAAATTACAGTGGCTCTCTTATTATTTTCTACTCTTTTCTGACAAGCTATATTTGTGCTCGGAGCTTTGCTGTTTGCTCGGGTGTTAGGTGTGGGTGATGTGTCATTGTATGTGTCCATACCGCCGGAGACACAGGGAATCCTAGTGAGGTATCAAGAAGCACGCACACCGCACCACAAACTTGTGGGTTTTATTTCAATTGTGCTAGTTATACATTACTAGCTGTGCCCCGCGGTTTCACCCGCGTAGTCTTCGTTCCGGTGGTAATATCGGGATCAAAAGTACCCTATGTGTAATTCATATTCCAGGGTCTAAGCTATCTAAGTAGGTACATACCTTTCAGCTCAATCGGTTCAGTAATTTTAGCGTGACAAGGGAAGATACATACACACTAAAGCACAGCGCTAGATGGTGCTTGAGTCCAGTTACAACAGGCTAGTGTTTTGTATAGGTACCTGTTACAAAGTTATTTTTGTAACAGGTACCTACACAAAACACACACACACACACACACACGTTACACTGGGTTACAGTGGGTTACACTTATGTGTAACTTTTTTACATTGAACTTAGATTTATCTATAACATTAGTACCTAGGATTTAGTTACGTGTTTGCTTGTAAGGTGCCGGGTGGTGGGTATGCAGAATTTGCCCGATGTTGGGTTGAACGTGTTGATTGACGAGTATCTTTGCCTTTCTTCCAGGTACTTCAGGCAGACTTGGGTTGGCAAACAGCTTGGAGGCAAAGATATTTGGTTTGCCGTAAGTATCTTTTTTATACGCGTCTCTGAATACCGCTGTGGGTGAAATTTTCTTCACATTGAATTGATTAATTGATCTGAAATGAAATTTCAGATTGAAAAATCTAATTCTCAGAAAGCCGATCAACTGATCCATTTTGTATGAAGAAAGTAGAGATTATTTTTGTGAATTTCGCAAATCTTTCGGTTATGCATCCCCTTAAGTATTGTACCTTTTTGTTCCACGTTGTATACCTAGTCTATTGCTTGAAATTTTTAAGATTTTGAACAATGTTTTTTTCTGTTCCAGTGGCACAGAATCCTCATGGTAGCCACGTGGTTGCTGACAGTAATCGGATTTATCCTGATTGTGGTAGAGGTGGGAGGGTGGTCCACTACGGGAGATAACCCTCACGCAATCACCGGCATCGTCACTGTCATTCTGTGCTTTATTCAGCCTATTGGTGCATACTTCAGGCCACACCCAGGCACTAACAAGCGACCGATCTTCAACTGGCTACATTGGTTCTTCGGCAACTCAGCGCACATTCTTGGAAGTAAGTTTGTGAACTCCAATTGTAGTGGTCTCAAGTTTGATTGCCGATCATGAGGTCCCGGGTTCGATCCCCAAGTCAGGCAAAGTGTTATTGGATTTTTCCATTAGGAATAGGAATTAATAGATTATATAAGTTATAGGTCTGTGGATTTGAGGAAAAATATAAAATAAACCGTCTCAATGACAGCCTGTAACTGCCCGGTAGATGCCAATAGGCTCGCCCCCACACGAGACCAATAACAGACTGGCGAACCTACTATGTGAGAGTGTACCCACTATGGGACTTATTTCTGGGTACACCTCTGCCTAAACCTTCGGGAAAAGGCGTGTTTGTAGGTTATTGTTAAAGATACAAAGGTGAATTTGCAATAGCACTAATGGAGATGTCTGATTTCAGTTGTAACGATATTCCTGGCTGTATATCTGCAAAAGGCTGAGCTTCCTTCATGGAGTGTCTACATTCTGGCTGCCTTCGTGGCTTTCCATGTTATCATGCATTTAGTGCTTTCTGTAAGTAGCTAGCTTATTTCCACAGTTAAACTTTCTCGTTGGTGAAGTCAAGATCGCAAGCGCGCTATTGCTGAGCTGTTTGATTCCCAGGTCAAAAGTATTATTGGATTCTCCATTAGGAAATTTAACAGTATCTGCCCGGAGTGTTTTTATTTTATTCATGAACAATCATTGATCGTAATTGAAATTACATAGTGGCCTAGCCAGTTAAGCATAATGGACTCAATCAACGTCTTTATGAGACTTTTGAGAGAACTTATTTAGAACGCCAACATAAAGGTATCCAGCTTTTTGTCTCTCATTCCGAAGTTGATCGTTTAATTTCGCTGGATCATAGTCATATAGCATTGACATAAAATTTAATATGAATACTAAATAGAATGAAATCCAAAACATAATATACAATCATATAAATCTACACTCCCATCAAATCTGGATTCAGTTACCAGTTGATGGCATCTGGCGGAGTATTGGTGTACTTAACTACGTCGAGACTATTTATGCGTACCTCTGTCTAAGCCTTCGGGGGAAAAGGTGTGTTGTGATGATCTAAACATAAAATGCGTCTTTTTCTTAAGGTACCCACCTTAACCATTGTAGAGGTTACAACTTTACAACGTGCGCAGATTCGAGCCAAGATCTTCATTTTATTCTTCCTCCTCTTATGCTTTTCTGCTATCTTTCCTGGTATTTAACCCCTCGCAAACTGTGGAATGATGTCTGCTGCAGTCTTCCCTTTGAGCTACAACACGGGGCTCTTCAAAAGAGAGTGAATAAGGCCTTGAAGAGTCGGCAACATACTGGCAATACCCCTGGTGTTGCAGGGAGCCATAGGCGGCGGTAACCGCGAGCCATTACCGCACACCGTCTGCTTGTGCCCCCACCTATGGCATAAAAATAATGTTTGCTGTGAGCAGTTCTTGATCAATTCCAATTTCTAATGAACTCTTCCGTTTCCAGTTGACAGTGTGCGTATCGGAAGGCAGGATAAGCAACGGTCGAGTCAACTCGTTCCCCATGAAGGATATGATGGGACACACGAGGCAGGTGACCCAGATCGACAGGAGTACTGACGCTCCGGTAAGATTGTTATACTTACGTAAATATAGGATTACTGTTACGTGTAGTATTAGTAGTAGTAGTAGTGTATACATGTAGTATTTTTTAATTTAATTTTGAAGGCACACATACATCCACAAAGCATTAACAAGTCAAGCTGCCAGGTCGTGCCCTGTAAACGCAACTGAGTTTTCCTTGAGGGGTGACCCTACTGTCTATAGGGCCTTACTTAATTCTTTTCTTGGTGCAGTCATGTCATTTACTTAATCAGGGACACCATGTCTTTAATGATTAATGCAACTAAAGTAAACATAATAGTATGTGCAATCGAATATTCTATTATCATGAACATTTTTATTTTCCAGTTCTCCAACTTCAGAAAGCTCCTCCTCGGGGTGTATTCTCCAATCGTCATATTGTTCGCAATCGCTATGATCTGTCTAGTCGCGCTGGCGCCTATCGGACAAACATACAATACCATTGTGGGCGTTTAGTATCTTCAACCACAGGGTGATATTTGGTTTTTACTTAGGTACATGGTTGAACTGTTTAAATTAAACCGATTTATAAAAAAAAACTATTAACTTTGAACAATTCGGACGTGCAAATCTATCTATCTTCAAAATCAATAGTATAGTAGAATGTTTACACATGGAGCTAAAGAGAGCCATTTGTTTTTGTTGAGAGCTCGGTAGTAAATAGAAACCGAGTTATATAAAGGGATTTTTATATATATAAATAATCTCGTTGGTACATAACATAAATTTAAAAGTTTACTTTATCTTTTCAACCTCTAGGGAGAGGTTGAAAAGTTACTTTAGCCCCGCTCCGATACGCAACAATGACGGAATTTTTGAGCAAGAGGAGTGAACATAAATTAACAATTATCACGTCAACTAATCACGGTCTACAACTCAGGTCTTGTAACAGCAATAGCGGGGGCAAACAGGCTAAATTGCTTTTCTTTAAATTTACGGCCACGAGAGGCATAACGATAGATGGGTGTTCTGTGCAACGAAAACAGAATAGTTCTGTTTTCAGTTCGTGTGCACAGCACTCTGTCTCTTTTTCTATCATAGTCGTTTGTCACTCAACCGGCGTGCACACTCATCGATCGCAACGACATACAGCGGCGATGATGCTAAAGAAAAGTTTTGACATGATCGTACTAATATCGCACCATTGAAATTGGGCTTCGTTGCAAAACCTGTGTATAAGACCGTGCAACTAATCCATTCTAACATCTATGCCCATCAATCGACGATTGATCTATTTATCTGGTAAAAAAACTCTTAACATTGTTATCAAAGAATATTGCATACTCTTACAATCCTCACTCCTTTACAACTTTTGGGTAGAGATAAATGACTAAAGCGTCAGTCACACATAGCGATTTCTAGCTACAAAGCAACCGAAAATTAGTACCGTATGAGCGTGTAAACGTTGAATTCGTTTCGTTCGTTTGTTCGTTCATAAGCTAATTTTCGATAGCCGAAAAATAGATGCTATAAAATAGTTGATTTAAAGAATAAGAGAGAAGAGGCTTCTCGGAAATGGAAAGCTCAAATGAGGTCCCATTAGGTCCACGTACGTGGAGTAAAGTAAGGTCATGCTAGCCAATTATATTGTTGTCTCGGTCGCACTTCCGACTTATGTACGTCTTTCTATCTTTGTTGTTTATTATACTGCACTGTGCAAACTTCTCACTGAGCAAATTGCACGTGTCAATTGTTGAGTAAGCGCTGGGAGTGCATTCTATATCTCCCCTTTTCTTTATAGAGCAAGAGCCCGTGACGGCCAGACCTGCGTTATTTTATAAAAGCTGAAAGTTTCTCTGTGTGTCCCTAGTACAGGTAAGAATGATCCCCACCCACGAAGCTGAGGCAGCGGTTCATTCAAAGTGAGAAGTAGTTGGGAGAGCAAGGAGCGTATACAGTAACTAGTGCGAGTGAGACAGAGCGCTTGGCACTGTTATTAAGTTCAAATCAAGGGCGTCGCCAAGGGGGGGCAGGGGGGGGGGGCAGCTGCCCCTCCCTAGAGAATCTAAAATATAGCCTTTATTTTGGTCAATGTTGACATTTAAGTGCCGCCATACGATAGACACGTATTTTTAAATACAGAACCATCTGGGCCCTATTTCATAACAAAAAAATGTACAAAACTGTAAAAACCTAAAAAATTGCAGGGATTGCAGGGTTTTTCTGTTTCATAGAAATTTGTAATTGTAAATTGTGTACAGGCAAACCTGTAGAATTGTATTTCTACAATTATGTTTCTGTGTAAAAATTACAAAATTTTGTCATTGCTAAAATACATTTTGGACAATTGCATTTACAATTTGAAGAAATTTTTACCCAACAATGATATATATCATATAACTGTATTTTAAAACACCATTTTCTCATAAAAATCCGCGAACCAAGCATGGAAAAAATAATATTATGTATGAAGGAGCTAAATTATACAATAAACTACCTAAAGATATTAAACAGGCAAAAACATTATGCACCTTTAAGAGACTATTAAAATTTCACATAACAAGGACCACATTTTAGAAATTGCTTTATTTTTATTTGTTTATTTGTTTTTTATTAGAGTTATAATTTTATATATATAACATTAAATATTTTATCTTAAAATTAAATCAAGTATTGTATCAAGTTGGCCTCTTCAAATATAATTTTAAATTAACATACAAGCCAGGCATCTAATAAATATAATAAATTATATTATAGTGTAATGAATATTGGTTAACTAGGTATATATAGTATAAATATCTATTTAAAGTATTGCTAATTAAGTAAAGCAAATTATATAATATCACTTAATAAATCCATACATTACAAAGTGCATGTCACTTCCAGTTGCGTTTATTCCATGAGCGTAGATAACTTGTTTACTGCAATGTATCGCCCGACGCAGCGTGATGCGTCATGCAGTCGGCCGGTTCGAACGAACGTCAACGTCGTCAGTACTATACTGGGTACTCCACCCAGTATGCTACCCGCTTTTATTATCTTTAGTTCATAAAACTGTTAAATGTCTAGTTTTATGATAAGAAATTACATTCTTTAACTGTTGTACGTTAGATTAGTGCCCACTTAGTTATTATAATCTTATAAGTTAGTATAAGCCCACAAAATTGCTACTATTTTTAAGTTTATTTTTCTCATGTAAGTGAATTTTATTCTTTTTGAGAAAATAAATATTCTTAAACCCGAAAATTGACCTATATTAGGTTATATATTATTATGATGATGTACTCTTATATATCTTAACTATTTATATAAATTTTTGTAACTTAAAAATTACGTTTATTGAAAATACTTGTAAACGATGTTTTAGTAACACGAATAAAACTAAAATATTTAATGGTGAATAAATTACACAACGAAACTATAAAAATAACAACGAATATATAAAAATATAAGTCACATTATGGCGTTTAATACATGGGAGATAGCAACGAAAATTATATAATATAATATTATTTTATTGTAATGTCGTTCAAGTAGCAATTAAATATTTAAATCGTCATTTCCAGACAAAAAGACACTAATTTTGTGAGTGTGAGCTGCCCCCCCCCCCCTGCCCCCCCTTGGCGACGCCCTTGATTTGAACTTAATAACAGTGCCAAGCGCTCTGTCTCACTCGCACTAGTTACTGTATACGCTCCTTGCTCTCCCAACTACTGCTCACTTTGAATGCGTCTGGCAAGATGATAGAACCGTCGAAACTGTCCGGCTATTTTGTAAACATAGATTAATAGGCCCCCAAAAAATTATATATAAAATTTAGATTTCATAATATAACGTAAGTATAATTATAAATTATAATAGTTTAAGGGTGTCCGGCAGAGGGTTGCAACCATACTAACTGTCTGGCAATGAGCAACGTGAGTTTTGATACTATTATGAATCAAATATAAAAAAATTAAGTTTTATTTTATGATAAATTTGAGATGGAATTTTGTACACCTTTGTTACCTGTTACCTGCCAAAGCCACCGCTGCCTCAGCTTCGTGGGTGGGGATCATTTTTACCTGTACTAGGGACACACCACAGAGGAGATGAAAGAGATTAGAGGGGCCTTGTGGGCGGGGCCGGCTTTGCTGCCCTCTTGAGCAGACGCTCGTAACTCCGCCGAAATTAGCTTTACCGGCTAATAGTCGCGCTCATGTGGTCACAACGTACGTAGCTCCGCGAAAATAGTGTATAATGCCGTCCTGCGCTATTATAACTTGTCGAAAAAGAAGCCAGGTGTGTAGTGTAGCTCGACAAGGGATTTCTTTTCACCCTAAAACCTTTAAATAAGTCCTAAAACCTTTAAATTCAAGTGATATTTGTAATTATTATAAAAGTATTATGTAATTGTTAGACAAAAACGACACACTTGCGAAACATATTGGAAATTATACATTGCTTACTACAATACATAGGTTCCACCTTGTACTCGTAGGTGATCGCGCAATGAACTGCGTTCTTTGCGAGGGGTCGCGTGCGCCAAGGCGAAGCTTGAATTCCGGGAAATCCCCGCGCATCGATAGTGTTGTACCATGTTGTAAACATTGTCGATATTAAGTGTCGTATGCAAATGATTATTATGAGTAATATTTTGTAATTAAAATAACTCTTTGTAAACGTACTTTTTAGGAACAAGTTAATGTTGTCCTAAGGAAAGATCAATAAATCAAAAGTACCTACAACAGACGTGCATGTAGTATGAAGAATTTTATGAAAGTGGAAGAAGCGAAAGCCGTGTGTCAGTATATTATCAAGTGTGTGTGTGTGTGTGTGTCCCTTTCTGTCTGTCTGTCTGACTGTGAAACAGCGTCTAAAGAAAAAAGTTGTTCTCCTCTTTGTCACGCGAAGTAAATACGTGGCATCTACTGTGGTCTGTCAACATGTTAATTATGATTATCAATTTAGTTGTAGAGTATGGGTTTTCGTCTAAAATTTTGTTTGATTGTTCCGTTTATAATGAAATTAAAATTTTATTTTTACGTTTCCAAAAAATCCAGATATAAGAAAATTGTGGACTGAGGCAACCGGTAGAAATAAATGGATTCCTACTAAATGTAGCACAATTTGTTCTTTTTGCAAAATTTTCAACATTTTGCAGAAAATTATTATGACATAACAAAAGAGTCAGGAAAAAGATACTTAAAACCAGGAGCTACGCCGCTCAAATATTATATCGTTATGACTTTTTCAGTAAGTAGGTAGTGTATGATTTTTATCCTACTAGCTGTGCCCCGCGGTTCTTTCCCCGCGTCCCCACCTAGTGTGAGTTAAGGGAAATGATAATTTAATAAATAGGTACGCTTGTATTTATAACTTGTGTCATTTATTTACTTACCGGTAGGTAAGTAAATAAATAAGTAAGTATAGGTTTAACCCATGTCTTTATATGCATGAACGACGTTTTTCGTGGTAACTCACAGACCAAAAAAAAATTGAATAAATAAAATTATAATAAGTCACAAAATAATAATAATATGGGACAACTTCCCTTATAATATGGGACGCAAGGTCATCTGGTTCCAAACTAGGCTAGAAGCATGTACTATGGTAACCAGATGACTGATATACATACCTCCTTATATAAGCTTACTTATACACCCAGACACAGAAATTATATAGTAACAACATTACATTGTAACGACATTGTATAGTAAAGTATAGTAATGTAGTTAATTAATTAATTAGTATAATTTGCTATGAAGCTGTATTAGTTAATAACAAATAAATTAATATAGCGAAAAGTTAAAGTAATAATGTTACAGTAATTTTATCGATATCGATAATCGACCTTTAGGTGACCGTAACATGTATCCCATCAAAAACATACATGTAAAAAAGGAGAGCCAAGTTCAATACTTTTAATGTTTGGCTGTGGGCTTCGCCGCAAAAAGATTGGAGATCTAAATGAGTGCCAAGTTCTATGCAAAATCCAAATATGTATTTATAGGAACAAAATAACATTATGAACAAATATTAAACTTTATTTCTTTGCTTTATTGCCTATAACAATTGCTGTTATTAAAAAAAAATTGAGATTTAAAGTAGGTTAGATTTGACTTGGCCAGGACACCACTTATTTTTTGACTTAACTTTATTTTTATATTTCTGTTATATAGCAAATATATTCAAATATTTGCTTATAACGTTGTAACGGTTCCAACGCTACATTTAAGAAAAAAAGTTGTATGGGGACCCCCCTATTTTTTAATTTTTTACACTTACACAGCTGGATTCCAAATTTCATCCTTCTAGGTCATCTGGAAGTAGGTTAGAATTAGGTACTATATGTCAGTCAGTGCTAAATTTTACGACTTTTTGACCTTCATAATATCTTTATAACCGTTTGAGCTAGCTTCATGAAATTTGGGCTACTAGATGTCCTTATGGATATAATTAAACACACGTAGTTTTATGTGTGAACGTTAAAGAGATTTTGAGTTATAGAAGAGTCAAAAGTGGCACTCGGCGCTGGCTAGCCAGTTCCTTAACTTGGCTTGACACGCTGCCGCGTGTCTAGATGAGCTATTGCGCGTGTGTGAGTGCATGTCAAACGCAGTGTTTGCGCTAGATGATAATCAATAGCAAACTCGCGATCGATGTGTGTATGGTTAATTTGTGTGCGTAATGCGTGCGCGTATTGGTCTCTTACTTGTAGTGGAGTTGAGGAGTGGGAGACAAGCGGCGACGAGCGTTCTGATACAAATCAGGAACTATTTCCAATCTAACCTCTTTCATCCTGATCTGTGGGACACACACAGAGAAACTTCAAGCTTTTATAAAATGACGAAGGTCTGGCCGTCATGGGCTCTTGGGCTATTATATCAAATTATAAAATTTTAAATTTTGACTCAATCAATAGATATTAGTAGCTATAAAACGTGTGACTGACTGACTGACATAGATACTGTTTCTTATATAAAAAAACATAAAACTTAACCATTCTGTGAGATTTTGACCAAAAACTGAGAATCGAAATGGTGCAGGTATTTCGAAAATTCTTTAACTTAAAATTTCGATGGCATCTGTCATGATCTGTCCTTATGGCTTATTTATTAAAACTTTAATTAATTCTACGTATTAAAAAATTGGTTGTAATATACAACAACGCACACAATATTTTAATGTAAGTAGTGTTAGGATAGGTATTAATTTGGTCCGTCCAGTTACTGTGACTTAGAATTTAATGATAGGTATAGCTATTATTAATGAAAAATCAATAAAATTATTGCAAAACCATATTTTTAAAGCTTATTTAATTCTGTGAAATATTTTTCTCCAAAGTTTTGAGATCTTTACCAAGTATATTTTTTCTAAAGCGTTCATTACACCACAGGTTTTGCTGTCAGTTCTGCCTCTGCCATGTCACAAAATAACAAGTGTACAGAAGTCAAGCTACATACATGCTCGAGCAACACACACAGACATCAGGCATCTAATTGGATGCTGGCATTTAATGAATGTCCTAGGCAACTGGCTATTTTATGCAGATAACTGCATAAAATAGCCAGTTAATATAGCATAGTTTATTCACATAAGCGAGAGTAGATAACCCTAGCGCGACCGCCGAGCATAGGTATGAAAAGTGAGGTACATACATGAACTTGACTTTTGAAAACTTGTTATTTTGTGGTCAATGCTAATATGGTTAATCTATCGTTTTGTGATGCCTGACGTCATTCAAGAAAAAATTAGCTGACAGTCACTCATTTCACTCATGATGGATGGCAATGATTGACGCCTAACCTGCCGTGTAATCGACGCCTTAGCATGGTTTTTTTTTAGAACATAATTTGTGAATTTAGTACCTACTATTATAATTTAAGTGCAATTATTTGTAAAATACTAATCATTATTGTTGATAGTTTTAAGACCTGTTAATATAAGAATTTGGTGTAAATATAGGTAGTTATTTATGAAAATAAACACTTAACTCTGAATTTTACTTCATTTTACAATACATAATACTTACACATATTATAATCTGTGCATAATAAAAATTCATCAATTACAGCATATAATTACATAATATGGTATATTTCAGCTATGGTATTATATAGCTGTGGTATGTCACAGAAACAACAATCCTATGATGCCCCTATCAGTCCAAAGGCTGGTTGCCTGGAAGAGATTGCTTAAAGCGATAAGGCCACCCATTGTCGACCAATAAGATTATTTTTGTGTCTTGGTCGTAATAAAGAGTATTCTATTCTAATAATTTAAACACTTGAATACCTAATCTTATATCTTTAAATGAGCAATTCTTGTATATATATAATTGGAATCTCGGAATCGGCTCCAACGATTTTCATAAAATTTAGTATATAGGGGGTTTCGGGGGCGATAAATCGATCTAGCTAGGAATCATTTTTAGAAAATGTCATTTCATTTAAAAAAAGAAAAATATACCGAGCAAAGCTCAGTCATCCAGGTACTATTATTAAAAAGGCATGGCTCAATATTGATCATAATCACAATAATCCTGTCTCAGTCTGTTTCAAAAATCTTCTTTCGGTATTTGCGAATCTTCCACAGTTTTTGTACCAGGTATGTAAACTTTGAAAGAAAATTCGGTCTTAGGAAATGACCCTGGATTAATCATTTGACAGCCTTGGTACGTCCGTGTATACGGTTGAAAATGATCAGCAATTACTACTAAATCGGGAACTGGATATAGATTTAAACTGTCTACGTGTTTCCAATATACCGGTTGGACACCTAAAGCTAAAGGCGACAGCGTACATTGACTTAGCAACGTCTTGATCAAATGATCTGGTATGTCACCCGTTTCGGGAAAGTGGATCGAATTCCTACACATTTTCATGACCAAATCTTGTCTTATTACGACTATTTCTTGAGTACAATACTGTATTCGGCACGGATTCGTTGTAAAGATAACAGCATCACCCAATTTGTCCCTTATGTCTATAGTAATAGAGTTTGGTATTGCTGGTCTTGGGAGTATGTTTGCGGAAGCAGGATCACCTCGTCCAGGCACGAAAATGAATTTCGTTGTTTCTTTTAAGGTTTTGAACTGGTTGATGACTTCGCCTAAATTAGTTAAGGCAGTTTTCAGCTGAGAACTGTGCTCATGTCCATATGGATTGGATAGAAATTCTCCTATGAAAATAATAGCTAACGGTGGAAATTCATTATAGCCTGTAAATAGAGCTTTGAGTTTTGCCATCACTTTAATGTTGTCAAACCAGCAGTCGGACAGAAAAATCATCATTCCATCTCTATCATCTTTTTCAATTTTCAGTAGACTCTTGGAATTTTTAAGTAGCGTCTTTGATTTCCCACCAAAAGTATTGATATTCCCAAAATATGGTAATGAAGTACTTCTGTTCTCTGAAGGTGGTAACACTAAACCAGTTACATATAAAAGTTTATCATCATAATAACCTTCGGCTAAGACAAAGCTGTTTTCAGTAAACAAGCCTGAATGAAACCTCGCTTCAGAAATATCTAATAAAACACTGCCTGTAGGATCTTCCAAGTAATATTTCCCTTCAGTCAACTGTGTTAAGAGACCCAGAACTATAACTTCATCAATTCTACTTGAAGAACTCAATAAAACTTCTATAGTTCGAAGTTGGAATTTCTGCTCGGTTTCCGCTAACTGTAACGCCTCTTGAGCAAATAATTTGTTTCTCAATGTTCTTTGCCAGATAATTGTGTATCTATCTATTAAAAACTGAGCTTTGAATTTAGGATGAGGGTATAAAGTGTTATTTGTACTCACGTCTTTGACAAATCTCTTCCTTTCGCTATCGTAGCACAGCTTAGGAACGGTAAAAGCGTCGATTACGTTTAGCACTGTTTCACTCTCTTCTAGTCCATGTGATGAACACTCTTTATACGCGGTTTCCAGATGATGTTTTTCTAGAACAGGTTGTGAAAGACATTGGTGCAGGAGATGAGCGGTCAGCTTGTCGATCGTAGCTTGCCGCTGGTCGAAAGGAAGGGAAGATATTTGCTCGGCTACGAATGTGCTAGCTTCTCTGCGAATAATGAATCCGCTGAGTTTGAAAGCGTTGTTGACTTCCGCGCGTATCGGCTGTAGGTCACCCATGGTTTGAATTTGTGTAATACAGTATAGTCGTGAAAGAATTCGAAGAATGCTGTGATTTTAGTGTTCTATTTAATAGTTCTGAATGGTAATTGCATTATTTTGGATGTTGGCCTGGAAACGGCGCGCAGTCACAGATCACTATAATTAGTACTACGTACGCGCAGTTCCTCTTTATTCTGTGCACTAATCACTAATCCTGTGCAATAAAATTTTAATCAAAAATTCAAAATTCATTCGCTGCCTTGTTAGAATGTGTTCTGTGTGTGTTCTGTGTTCGCCCAGTCCCTGCGCCGTAAACAGAGAAACCAATAGACCGAGGTACTTTGTAACCGGGTATGAGACAGCGATATTTTCCTACTGTGTTGCCACTTTATTAAGTTTCCTTAAAATGTAAGTTAGATTTAACATCTCTCATAAAGGAGGTAACTATTACCACTGCCTACTCGAGAACACTCACATAGAATACTAATAACTTCAAAATTTAACAAAGGCGTACTAAAATTATAATAGGCACCTATCGATTTGTACTGGGTATTCAGTTGATTTCATATTACCCACCTATGGTAATATGAAATCAATTCTATTTTATATTTATTTATTATTATTTATTTTCAAATTGCCCGGGTTCCGAACCGATTTGGATGAAATTCGGCATACATGTAGCTTATAACCTGGATTAACACAAAGGATACTTTTTATCGCATAAATCAGTTCCGGGGGGTAAATTAAGTTTACAATAATATTATGTAAAAATTAACTTTATTGGGACTTGGTACAGGTGGAGGATAACTTTAAGAATCAGGAGCTACTATCCTCGATCTTCTAACTGTTGTGGGCGTCGGTGGGTAATCTTGACAAGGCTCGTACACTCGATTAAGTCGTTCATATTACCGTGCGTTCGGAAAGGTACCCACAAGAAGAGGTAAGAAGAACGCACAAGAAAATTGCAGGACTTCATTCTTTTAAACCAAAGGATAATATAATAATCTTCACAATGTCTTAACACTAACGATGCGCGGTATACATTATAATATATCGACACCAATAGCACCAAGTCCATTATAGAGGTATATCCGAACACGAGATGGTTTTGGTTGTGACCGTACGCGCCGCTTGCCAGAGACAGCCTTCCTCGGCAGATCGGCGCGATACGAATCTAACCAACTCCATCAAGCATCACAGGAGCGCTTGCGTTGCGGACACAACTCCTTCCTTCAAACAGCGTCAGGAGACGCTGGCGTTTCGGATATGACTCGACTCCCGACACGGCATCGACATCGACCCGACACTGTAATAAAATACATATACAGTTTCAATTAATTATTCTAGATGATGGGTCCCTGGGGGCCCGAAGCTAAAAACTTTGTATTAGTACTGTCAGCGCGTCTTGTCGAGGCTTGTGGTGACTGGTGACCGCAGAGCGGGCAGCTTCCTTAGACAGCGACTGAGTGTTGCTATTCAGCGTGGGAACGCTGCCTGTCTTTTGGGTACCATGGAACCTCGAGGAGACGTGATGGACTCTCATATTTTATTTTAAAATATATATTAGAATTAATTAGTATAATTATGTTCAATTAAGCTTGAAATATTGAATAATAAATAATCAAATTACTTTTTAATTCCTATTAATTATTTTCAATCAATTTCCAATACTTTCATTCCTGTACAAGAGGATAACTAACTACCTTTTCTTCTTTAATGTTCTCCTTCTTTTATTCACTTTATAAGACTTCCCCGGAAAACGTTCCAAAAGATTGGGTAAAATAAGTGTTAAGTATGGCAGCCCTTACTCCATAATTTCGAGGTTATGTTTTGGTTAAAATATTATCCTATCTTGTTATTTTTAAAGAAATTTGGGTCCCTGATAAATTATTTTAGCAATGCAAATACTGTTTGATATCGATTTTATACAAATTATTCATAAATTCGCAAGTAGGCTCACCTGTGAAATGTAACATCACATAATCCTTGTTCTGTTCTATTCCGACAACCTTAAACGCAACACTGCACCATTGTCACATCAATAACACACTTTCCTACCCGATAAGGGCAATAAAATGATACAGGATATGAATTATTTTAGTTTTAACACGAAAAACTCCAGTTTAATGCAATGTTTGACACCAAGCTGTCGAAAAAGCTTGGAGTCAAGTGGTTACAACGAAAGGAACAAAAAATGTCTATATGCGTCTTTATCACGCATATTTAGTTTTGTGTATCGTTGTTTCGCTATCGAGTGAAAGAGATGGAAATGTGATTCGGTCTATTGGTTTCTCTGTCTACGCCCTGCGCACTCCCATACATTTAGAATTAGTATGGGATCCAGATCCACAATTTAGCCAACATAACAAATTGATTCAGTGATACCACTTCAGACTTCCTACAACCTATTTGGTAGTTTTATATTATATTGTAAACGAATACAATTATTGAAATTAATGAACGGTTCACACCTTTTTAAGCAATATTCAGTGAAGAATTTAGCAACGTAGTTTTTCAGCCTACTTTGTGTTAAGAATTAAGAGTATTCCGATAAACGGTAATTTATTGGATCATTATTATTTGATACATGAGTAAGAGTTTAAATGTTACATAAGGCAACACTACAAGCAAAATGGCATCTGTTGTGTTGGTGTGTTTTGTTTATTTATTTGTGTAATTTTTACCCGTTTTGCTGAAATTACGCAGTCTTGCGACATTTACGTTGACTTGAGCATTTCGCTCCTCCGTATCATCTGCGAAGACTCTATAACGAGACAACTAGTTTTTTAATACGAGATAGTACATAATAATGTGTGTTGTGATTTTCCTGTGTTTCGAGTGTAAAAACATTTGAAATCATGGCAGGGACTCATCGTACTTGCGAAATTTGTGGTGTGAAAGAAAGACATTGTGTTGAAAAGCGGCTTTTCGCAAGATTTCCTCTTCACATACACCGGTAAGTCGAACAATACGTAACCTCAAAAATCATGCACCCCACTAAAAATGCTTCTAAACAGGCAATATTTTTACTGCAATGTACGCTGCAATATTTTCGACCGATTCGTTACACTAAGCATGATATTTGAGTAAAAATTTTCTAAGTCTTTTTTCCTTAGTGCCCCATTCGTACACTTCAATAAAAAAATTGCTTTATGCGATAGAGCCACACGTGGAAAGTAATTTTTTTTTAAATCATGATGTAGTAGTAGTATTTGTAGTGGTAGGGCTTTTGCAGGGCCACCTGGGGAAGTACCACAGCTTAGCCAGTTTTCAACCGCTGAGCAGTAATGTGCAAACATAACTGTGTTCCGGGCTGAAGGGCTATGTTAACAGCAAAATTACTGATCAGTTTGAACAACTCAGGTTTCAAATCTCAGGGTCACAGGCGCATTGCAGTGCCTCGCAGAATTTTGAATTTTAAAACACTGGGTGGCACTGTGATATGGGCAATCATGATGCTTACCATCAGGCACCTGATTTTCACTATCATAAAAATTAAAAATATCAATTTTCCAAAAATAAAAAATTTTAAAACTAGAAATTTGTCCATAATTATTGTCATTCATCAATCATCTTTTTCTTTTCCAGCTGTGTTAAATGGGTGAGAGTATTTGGCAATGAAGATCTTGCATATCTTCCTATTAAAAAACTGCATGACTTAAAACATATGTGAGATACATTTTTCAAAATGTGACTTCACCAAATCAAAGTCCCATTTGAAAAAGAGAGCTGTACCCAAACTTCACATCACATCAACACCATTGTCAGATCAAGTCATTGCAGAATTCCTGCAGATAAATTCTCAGGGTATGTATATTAAATAACAAGAAATGCAGTTGTGGCTATTATACCACTTTCATCACAGCGCAAACTTGCTTTGCTCGCTCAGCTCTGGCATTGTGAACACTGTTCAAACCTAACCTACAGAAGTCTAAATCCTAAACTTTGGTAGATCAACCAATTTAGAGTGGGTGCTTACACTCACTTTTGTTGACAACGCCTGAGGAAAGGTCGATAGATTGTTTGGATTCTATATATAAAAAATGTTATACCAACTCAGTTTATGAAGTGAAATATATATGAAACAAATTTATATTAAACATTACATTATATACATAGATTATGAAATGAAACATATTAAATGTTACATTATACCAAATGATAACTATACCAATTGAAATTATACAAAACATTTTCACATCAAGTGAACATTATATCAAGTGAAATTATACTAAATGTGACCCGGCACTCTGTAATGAACATATTTCCACGTATTAAAACGTTTAATAAAATTTTTAGGTGATCTATCAAGTGATCAAAATCCTGGGCCCTCAACAAGCCAAGCAGTGAGCCTGGCTGTGTTGCCCTCAAGCTCCAACAATGACAATGCTGTAATAGCATCTAGTAAGTATACTTTGTAGTTGACTATGCATTTTCATATTTCAATCAAATAGTCATAAATAGTATTAGGCATGTTTTATCTCTGGAATAGTAATAGGTTTTTGTAAATTTTGTTTTAAATCAGCCATCAGGTTATTATTATATTTTTCTAAGAGCAATGGCTTTCCATGCTTCCAGTAAACAAAATAAACACAACATTTTTTTTGTTATTAGTGGCTTCTCATAGTTTTACCCAATTAGAGGCACTCTATGTCCAGGACCTAAGCTACTTACTAACCGAGTTTCAGCCCAATTGGTTGAATCCATAAGGCATAAAGGAGTAACACACAACATTTGCCTTTATGATGAAATTAAGTGTGATTTGAATATGTTCACTCTAAAATATCAGTAAAGAAGGTGCTTGTAGGTTAACTTTGAAATTCATTTTATTTATTCCAGTTGGTACTCTTCATCAGCCAAACAATGAACAATTTCATCATCATGCAATAAAAATGAAATTGTTATTAAGGTTCCAAAACGAAAAAATTGTTGACTGTATTGGTATGTATAAAAAAAATAGTAAGTTTTTGATACCTTGGATTAAAACAAGGTATAAATTGACAACAATTTTTTTATTATTATTTCAGATGTAACGCCCAGAAAAAAGAAATTAATGATGCAGCTTCGGAAGACAAAGTGCACTTTAGCATCACTGAGAAAAAGTGCCAAACAGTTGGAAAATTTGTCTTCTTCGGCTTTAAAGGAGTTTGTCATGTCGGCATTAAAAAATCAAAAACGTAAACCCCAAGGAAAAAGGTGGACCCTTAAAAATAAAGTGTCAGCATTGGCGATTTTTAAAAGATCGCCAAAAACATACAGATATATGCAACATATTATGCCTCTACCTAGTAATAAAGCACTCCAAACTATTATGAAAAAGATTGAGTTATGATAATGATAATAATAAAGATTTGAGTTATAAACGGTGTAACATAGACTTTTTTAAAATTTGCTTTATTAAATCGTATTCTAAAGTAAAAACTCGTTTTATT
This sequence comes from Hemistola chrysoprasaria, assembly GCA_947063395.1. Classification (NCBI taxonomy): domain Eukaryota; kingdom Metazoa; phylum Arthropoda; class Insecta; order Lepidoptera; family Geometridae; genus Hemistola; species Hemistola chrysoprasaria. The sequence goes on along the minus strand of OX346731.1, from coordinate 2,572,616 downwards.
TCCTCGAATTTATAATATAATGCCTTTTTGGTGCTATTCCTTCCCGATTTAATCAATAGTATCGATATCGATACATTATATTTATCGATAAATTAAATTATCGACACTTGATCATCTCTAATATTGACAGTTAGTTTCTTTTTGTTGGTACGGCATTCGATTATTTATGTTGGTACAACTTTAGATCTTATTCATACATTTTACTTTTACAAAAAAAATGTATGAAGTGCGCACTCTTACTATTATATGCTCAGTGGTGTTCGCTGCACCCGGCCACAGATTACTATAATTAGTACTACGGCCGGAGCTTGGCAGCTGACAGTGGCCTTAATTATGTTAAATTCAAAAGCACTTATTGGTCAATTTCCTTCGTTTGATGTCCTATATGTTTTAATGTCTCTCCCTACGTAACATTGGCAAAGTTACTGTTCAATACAGTTCAATTCTTATTTTGTGGTTACAAGCCACAAAATAAGAATCTTTGCCAATATTAAGTAGGGAGAGACATCAAAACATATAGGACATCAAACGAAGGAAATTGACCAATAAGTGCTTTTGAATTTAACATAAATTATGGTATGAATAAAGATTTGCTAATCAGTGTCAAATCTGTCTAACTCGAAACTGTCACTGTCAGCTGCCAAGCTCCGGCCGGGTGCAGCGAACACAGAACACACACAGTACGGCCGAATGGATTATGATGAAATTTGGCAACGTGATATTGGCAAAGTTGTGGTGTTAAAAACACTTTCACAAGCCACAAAATAAGAATTGAATTGAAATTTGGCAAGTACAAACCATAGGACTTGGAATAATACATAGCCTACATCCTAATACATACTACTTAATATTATTAATGTGAAAGTGTGTCTGTCCATTACCTTTTTTTGAGTTATATATGAACCGATTTAGATTAAATTTGGTGTAGAAATAGTTTGAGTCGCGGGAAAGGACATAGGATAGATTTATCCCAGAACTCATTCTTTGAGGGGGGGAAAGTGTATAGGGAATCAATAACCACTGAACCGACTTGAGCTGAAATTTGGTATGTAGCTAGCTAAGAACCTGGAATAACACGTAAGGGTACCTACTTGTAATCCCGGTATTCCGACGGGAACAAAGACTACGCGGGTGAAACCACGGGACACAGCTGGTTTTATCTAAATCCGTGCTGCTTTTTAACAGCTACTCCTTGCTCCTGCTTCTTGGAAAATGAAGGAGCCGGGATTAGTAGGCACTAGGCACTAAGGCACATGCAAAAACTTCTGATTTTATAGTCCTTTGGCACCAAAAATTGTTATATAACACGTGTTATATAACAACTCGTCCACAGCGACTTGACACCGAAAATGTTTTTGTTAGCAATTATTATTTTCTAAAATAAGCTACGTACAAGGGCAAGTGTTTTCTTGTTTAAAATCCATTGATTCCGACTCACAATATGCTACAGTCTCTAAATAATAGAAAATTGCTAAATATTGTATGCTACAAAAGGAGATTATGATTTTCAAATATTCAGCAGAGATGTTGACGGCACGAGCGCTAACAAAAAATGAACTACGAACCCCCCCCCCCCCCCCTATATAACAATATTTTGTTATATAACACCAAAGCCACGCCCACTTGTCATGTTATTGTGTTAGGTAGCGATGGATTAAATAGCAATCGCAATCATTGGTAGCACGCTATAGCTTAAATAGCATATAGCAAATTATATTTAGTTGCGATATTCTGTGATTGCGATATCATGCAGCGGCAGCGCGGCAGCGTGCGTCATGCGCTTTCCCGCGGCCGTCGGCCGTCGTAACTCGTAACCATGGGAGACGCGGAGACGGGAATAGTATATCTGTTTCACATGACCCTGATTGAACTCGTTGCGTTAGAGAATCGCGAGTGAAATTATTAGTAATTTGGTAGGCGCGGTTAAGTAATTATCACCTTTATTTGCTTTATGTTCGGATCGTATATTGAATGAACGGGTGTCATAGCAAATAGCGTAGCAATAGCAACTAGCATGCTGTGACTAATTGAATCGCATGCTTGTGAAATTATTGTGAAATCGCAATAATTTCCATCGCTAAGTGTTAGGTAACACAAAAACATGCCGCTGCGGACCCGGCTTAACAATATTTTGTTATAATATAACACCAAAGCCACGCCCACTTTTCATGTTATTGTGTTAGGTAACACAAAAACATGCCGCTGCGGACCCGGCTGTACTGAGTCATTGACCATTGACATTAGCATTGAGCGGATTGAGCGGCGTTCATAATATAGTGATCTGTGGCGGCGAACGGCAAGCAGTAACACAGAACACATTATATACAAGAGTAAGCAGCACAGAACAGGTAAGCAGCAAGCAGTCGTTCGGCGTTCCGTTCGTTTCAAGTTTATAAATTATTTTTTCTGTGACTGTGCAGTAATTTGCGAAATCTTTGATAGGTAATTTTTGTTTTAGAAGACACGATTATACTTAATTAGTAAGATAGCCTCCTCTGCCTCAGTATCTATAAGTTCATGCAGATATTGCGATTGCAACTTCTGTTTCCATCCTCACTTATCCAGCTTCATTATTATAAAATCGTAAGTAGACTTATTTATCTTAACAGAAGGTATTCCAGTAAAAAAGCTGCATAATTTATTCAAAACTGTGTTCATGTTTCTTTTTTTATCCTTATAATAGTGATTTAGATATTTTCCGTCAATATTATTGTGATGATTCAAAGATTGAGGAAGATGATATTATAAGTAATGTGCAATGTGCATTGATTTAAGAAAAGGGGAGATGAAGTACTGATTTCTCGATAATGGCAAACTCAAATTAGGTCCCATTAGGTCCACGTACGTCACTAAAGTAAGGTCGTACGAGTGAATAATATTGTCTTGGTTGCACTTCGCTGTTATGTACGTCTTTCTATCTTTGTTGTTCATTATGTCAGTATGCCAGTTGAGTAAGCGCTATAAGAACGTACCCTATCTCCCCTTTTCTTTTAATCAATGGTTAAAATGTGTCATGTTATATGATTTTTTTTTGCATAGTTTTTGTACACTTACCTCACTTGAGCCAATAACACTACATCAATAATAATTTAGTATGCTTCGAGACTTTAAGATAACTACTTGAGGTTGTAAGCTATGATCAAAATAAAATGAATAATAATCACCATTTTAGTTTTGTGTGTAAGTTTTTTTGAATAGTAAATTACTATACTCCTTCAAATCTAAGAGGTACTGTTTGACAGTTCATATTTTGCCTTGTTGGAAGAAAAATTCAAATTTCATGATTATGAATTGTACATCTTGTAATAACAATCATAATTCCATGGTTTTACAGTGAAGGTTTTTGAAATTGTGTGAGGTACTCCTCCCCCGGACACTCGACTCAATTCCCATGCAAAAGTCACGGTATAACTACTTACTACACAGGCACTGAGTTTTGTATGTATGCAAGAGTGTGTGTGAGGTGATTTCCCAGCAAAGCGGGGCTCAAGGAAAGCTCAATCTCGTTGGCAGGGTGAGGAAGACACGATTGGTGGGAGGATGACAGTGTCCATTCTATACCTAGTATTATTCTGTTCTGTGGTTATGCCAAGGCAATGATAATCATCCTTCTCTTTCAACGCTTGAAATGATGAAACTTCAAATGGTACTTTATAGATTTGATGGGCTGTAAGTACATAGCAGTACCTACTGCTATGGAGGTAGATAGTATTATAGCATTTCAATAATAATTATCTTTATTATTCTTTTTTTTTTTTTCAGTTAAAGCTATCTACCATGGAGAAGTTACGACACTTTCAAAACTTTTCCTGGTAAGTTTGTATTATTATGTAATAAGAATTGCAAAACATTAGAGAATCTTCATGAATTAGAAACTTTTTATCTACTTGGAACATTCAGTGACTCATACAGGGTACTTATTATCCCAATATTCCCACGAGAATGATGGCTATGGGGGTGAAACCGCAACCACAGCTTGTAACATAATAATTAATAAACCATATTTCTGTAGTGGTAGGCCTCTTTTGCAGGGGGCCGCCTGGGGAAGTACGAGTACCACACCTTTGCCAGTTATTCATCCGCCAAGCAGTAATGTGCAAACATTACTGTGTTCCGGTCTGAAGGGCAATGTTACCACCGAAATTACTGGGCATGATGAGATTCAACAACTCCTATCTTAGGGTGACAGGCGCAGTGCAGTGCCGTGCAGAACTTAGAATATTAAAACACTGGGTGTCACTGTGTCGGATATGGGCAATCATGATGCTTACCATCAGGCACCTGATTTGCTCGTCTTGTCACTCACTATCATAAAAAAAATATCGGCGATAATAAGAGGGCTACTATGATTAGCAATATTATTAACATTCTCTACCCGGCAATATAGGATAAACAGTGTAAGGTTTTCTGCCCCCAGCTTCCTTGGATTTTAAGTCCGTTTCCTTTGGCAGGAAGCAATTACTTAATATATGAAAAAAAAGGTCTTTAACTTAAATACAGTACCATACAGTAACTCAGTAACACTAATCTTGGATTTAATGCCATCATCTCGCGTCTTTACAGAAATTACAATTCAATTCAATTCTTAATTTGTGGCTTGTGAAAGTGTTTTTATCACCACAACTTTGCCAATAACACGTTGGGAGATTGGCCATCAAACGATGGAAATTAACCAACAAGTGCTTTTGAATTTTGAACACAATCAGCAATCATATTCTACAGCTTGATACTAAACTATAATCTACAGAAATTACAATTCGCTATCCAAAAATCCCTATTTTGACATTACTGACCCTATTTCAAAATTCAAAAAATCTCTAAAACAAATAATAATATCATAATTTTATGTAACAGTTTATATGTATTATCTATTATTTAATGTAACTAAATCTGCTGAAACTTTTTAAAGTTTTTTTATTTAGGTCAATGTTAGGTACATACCTACCTCTTTTATTTTTATTATAGAAGATAAATTTATATTATGTTGTTGCTTATATAAAATAATAATATAGTACCTAATTCATTATTAGAATGTACACTGTAGACCGGCTAGTTTTATGTATATGTTATTATACCTACCTATAAATTTAATGTTTAGTTGTGCATGCTGTGGCTCCCTATAATTGCGAGAACACATTTTCTTAATTCCCTAGTCATAAGAATATTTTATCTTTGTGTATCCCCTGTTGAGAGCCCTTAACAATAAATAAATGAATATCACAAGTAAAGGAAAAATCCCAAAACCGTAAAATTATATTAAAAAAAAGAAATTGTGGTTACTAGCGTTTTTGGGTTATCTAAGTGGAGCCTTAACAATTTATTCTTAATTGACACTTGTATGAATTCCAGACTTGACTGCCTCGGTGGCGTAGAGGGCGCATGCTCGACTGCCAATCAAGAGGTCCCGGGTTCGATCCCCAGGTCAGGCAGTGTTAAATATTGGATTTTATCACTAGGAATAATCTCAATAACTGCCTGGAGTCTGGAACTGTGCCCGGTAGATAGCAAAAGGCTCGCCCCCTATTACATGGGACCAATAACATACTAGCGAAATGTGGGTGTATCTACTATGGGACTGAGTCCTGAGTCCTGGGTACACCTCTGCCTACCCCTTCGGGAAAAAAGTGTGAATGTATGTTATGTGTATGAATTCCAGGTGTAAACCAGATTGGTGCTTGCCCAGTACAAGCAAGGAGACAGATGAGCTACTACGTCAATGTGCCACCCTCCCGGCTTCACATCCATCTGATGATATAGATGAATTGATTAAGAAGAGCAAACAGTTCCCTATACCGTTCCCTATTGAGACTGTCAGGTGAGAGCTCAAAACTTTTTAATGACACCATTAAGAGGCTGGCGACTGATCAATTCCCCAAGCAAACTTAATACCTGAATTGAGTGTTTGAAAAAAAAAATCGTATTTTTTAATTTATTTTGAAAGTTTAATGAAAATTATGTATCATCTAATCAAAAATCACTTAAAAAAATATCTTTTAATTAGAAGCCAATATGAGTCACTTGATTACGAACGCGCCACGATTGATCGCCATTTTTGTGACGTAGTAATGTTATAGTTATATATTATGGCACTTTATCACATTGTGACGTCACTACAGGTCTCGAGTTCGTTCGGGTACTATCGGCGTATTTTCGGTACTGGATTAAAAATTATTTTTTAATTTGATATAACTTTATAATTATAGCGAAAAAAAAAAAACTAAAAATGGTTTTCTTACGAATCTTATATAATACTAGCGGCCCGCCCCGGCTTCGCACGGTTGCAGAAGTAGGTATAGTGAACGTTTAACAGGAGTAAATTCGTGATACATTGTATTTTAATAGATATAACCCTAATGGTTTACGCAGCGCACGCAAATTAATGACTATTTCTGTTACAATGACCAAACCTTAACACATGTATAAATTTATCGTGGGCTATTTTGAAGATATTGATAAGTACTACAAACCCCTAGTACATTACTTTAATCTACCACCGATAGTTTTCACACCGCATGAAAAATAATCATTGCTTCGATTATTGTGACTAAACCAAAAAAGATGGATATAATCTATGTATATTGTTTTGTAGGTATTGATAAGTACTACAAACCCCTAGTACATTACATTACTCTACCACCAATAGTTTTCACACCGCATGAAAAATAATCACTATTTCGATTATTTTGACTAAACCAAAAAAGATGGATATAATCTATGTTTACCGTTTTGTAGGCATTGATAATTACTACAAACCCCTAGTACATTACTTTATTCTACCACCAATACTTTTCACAGCGCATGCATGTCTGTTTCGATGATTGTGACTAAACCAAAATAGATGGATAAAATTTCCGTGGACTATTTTGTAGATAAGTACTACAAACCCCTAGTACATTATATTATTCTACCATCAATGGATTTCACAGCGCACGCAAATTTATGAATATGGTAATTATATTATGTGACACCTTGGTTCACAATATTGCAGTTTTCTTACGGATCCCTATTTTTTTTTCAAAATCTCATATAGCCTATGTCACTCACACTGAATTAAGCTATCCATAAGTGAAAGAATTTTTAAAATCGGTCCAGTAGTTTCCTATTCGTTACAAACAAAAAAACAAAGTTTCTCTCTTTATAATATTAGTATAGATGATCTTTCCATTTATGCAAAAAAAAGTCAAGTAGTACTCAATTATTTGCAATTAGAACATGTTTTCAACATACAATGATGTTATCCAGAATGAGATACTATATAGTTATCTTGATTGCTAATTATATATTAATCCAAAATATAGTACTTTGTACTAAAATATAATAAAAACAAAAATATCTCGTCATCAGGCGGTCAGTCTGCTTGTTTGCCATCTATAGCATAACATATATAAGTATAATAATAGGTATTTGGACCTCTTAGTCTATAAAATTATATTTTTTTTCTTTCCAGATTAGAAACTCTAAAAGAAAGAAGACCGATAGAGAGACTCAAACGGAACATAGCATCCACATATCCGTTAATACATGAGCGGGTTTTATTATTGATGACGCATTTTCTAATCTATAAAAGGTAATGTTTACTTGTTCGATGCTTATTCTACTGAAAAGATTATCTTGAAATATACCTTGTAAAAATAATATAGGTATAACTTGATAGCTGAACAAAAAGCCATTTTTTGCCATATTTCCGTAAATTTAGTTCTAAGAGCCTCGACTGCCTCGGTGGCGTAGTGGGCGCAAGCTCCACTGCAGATCACGAGGTCCCGTGTTCGATCCCCAGGTCAGGTAAATTGGTCAGGTAAAAATTGGATTTTTCCATTAGGAATTATCTCAATAACTGCCTGGAGGCTGACACTGTGCCCGGTAGATGGCAATAAGTTCGCCCCCTATTACATGGGACCAATAACATACTGGCGAAATATGGGTGTACCTACTATGGGACTGTGTTCTAAGTACACCTCTGCCTGTCCCTTCGGGAAAAAGGCGTGATTGTATGTTATGTAATGATTGTGTGGGGTGACGGGTCTGTACTATGGTAACCAGATGGTCTTCAAATGACACATCTTCATTATCATGCAATTAACAAATGGATCTACTTATCCACAATTAACGCATAAAAATTGTAGTATGTTTTTTCATCATCATCTCAGCCATAGGAAGTCCACTACTGGACATAGTTCTCCCCCACTATGGGGTGTTTTGGCCAGTACTCACTACGCTTGTTGTGCGGGGTGTCGAGCGCAGTTTGATGGTTTGTTGCAGAGGACGCTGCTGCCTCCCCTGGATCTGGTAACCCTTAGCCGACTCTAACAACAACCACGGGGAGAGAGGGTGGAGCACTATTCTTAAGCCGGTAACTCCACGGCGAGGTTTTTCCTTACAATTTTAAAATTTTCCAGAGAATTTGGTAGCAGCATAGAGAAAGTTCTCTACAAAGACATGACGGTGCCTGAGTTTATAGACAGATTGTTAACTAAAAGATCAGTCTCGTTCATGGGACCCCACGATACGTACAAGCTACTTAGCGGGGAGAGTGGGTAAGTGTAAAATTTACCCACTGTAAAATTTTTATCTTTATATCAATGATCGTCCTCTTAGGCGTGATTAGGTTAGTTAAATTTTTATAATATTTGTGTGGATTTTGTAGGATATCAATTGATAACCAATAATCCTGTTTTGATTCTTACAGTCAAAAGGACACATGGGAAAACGTAGGCACGGTTCAACAGAAAGAGCCTTTAGTGCTACAAGACTGTCTGAGCTATGATGAAATCAAGATATCGGCCATGTTATATGTCAGTTCTTATACTGAATGCATTAATAATGGCGAGAGATATAACTCTGGCGAAGTTTGTGAAGAGGATATTGAGGAAGAAGCGGTTATTATTGGTAAGGATCTTCATTTATTTATTTACTAACTGTGCCCCGCGGTTTCACTCGCGTAGACATCGTTCCCGTGGGAACATCATATAAAAATAATAGTATATAAATACAAAAATAGTATAAAAAGTACGCTATGTGTTATTTTCAGGGACTAAGCTTTTTTTTTTATGATAGTGAGTAACAAGACGAGCAAATCAGGTGCCTGATGGTAAGCATCATTGTTGCCCATATCGGACACAGTGCCACCCAGTGTTTAAAAATTCTAAATTCTGCGCGGCACTGCACTGCGCCTAGTCACCCTGAGATATGAGTTGTTGAATCTCGTCATGCCCAGTAATTTCGCCGGTAACATTGCCAGACTGGAACACAGTAATGTTTGCACATTACTGCTTGACGGATGAATAACTGGCAAAGGTGTGGTACTTCCCCAGGCGGCCCCCTGTAAAAGAGGCCTACCACTACAAACAAGCTATCCACATACCAAATTTCAGTCCAATCGGTTCAGTAGTTTTGGCGTGAAAGAATAAAAACATCCATCCATCCTCACAAGCTTTCGCATTTATAATATTAATAGGAAGTCGGGTAGATTTGGCATATATTACATTCATGCCATATTATACCCTATTTCAGGAGTCATAGGCCCCAGATTCGAACGCAGAGAACGGATGGACTACGAAGACATACTAATCACTGAAACACAGAATTGTCCGGAAAACGGTTACGGCGAAGAAGTGACACCAACTACATGTCTTAATGTATTGAAAACTACTTATGTTCGGAATAATCAGTCGGTTAAACATATGTGGAGGCAGATTTGGTCAGAATTCTATCAGGTAAAAATCTAAATAAATTAAAAGCAAAAAAACTTTTTTTAAAAAAGCTTTTATATAAACGCTCTAAAAAGACGAAAATAAATTTTTCCTTAAAAATGTTAACTATCAACTTATAATTTCATTATATACAATTTATATGATCATAAAAGCTTGTCGCGAGGTTTAATTACCTTTCAGTATTTAATTAAATTGAAATTGAAAATATTATAAACTTAGCAGATCAATTTACATAATTAAATTAGTACTAGTTTACTCTCAATGAGCCCTTTCATTTGATACCCATATTGCAGAAGTGCATTAAAAATAACTATTTCTCTATCTTGGATGATCCGCCATATTGGATTTAGAATGACGTCACATTATTTTTCGAGTTACTCTCAACCATGCCTTTCATTTGATACCCATATTGTAGAAGTGCATTTAAAATAACTACTCCGCCATCTTGGATGGTCCGCCATATTGGATTTAGAATGATATCACACACCATATCGTGCATTGTCATCCAAACTAAACGTGTATACAAAATTTCAGCTCAATCGGTTGAAGATATCCACTTCAAAATTGAGTTCAAAGATTTCACCCGAACAAACATACTTACATACATTGCAAGTTAAATAAAAGCTTATAAAATACAGGCAATTCAACCTTAAGGTTAAACGTCACCCATACAAAATGAAAATCCACAGATATGAAGGAATAGGGAATAATTTTCCACTCGTTGTGGTTGGCTCTGGATCTGGCCTTTATTTGCGCGAAAACATGTTTTGTTAAAGAAACCGTGTGGATTTTTTTAATTTTTTCTATTAAAAAAAAATTTTAAGGATAAAACTACTTTTGTACAATTTCCATAAATACGAAGAAACTGTTAGGTTTTCTTTAACAAAATATGTTTTCGCGCAAATAAAGGTCAGATCCAGAGCCAACTACATACAATTGAGTGGAAAATTATTCCCTATTTCTTCATATCTGTGTATTTTCATTTTGTATGGGTGACGTTTAACCTTAACAGGAAAGAGCACCTCTTAGCAGTTTGACACAATCCTATGGAAAATTTACCAAATCGATGTTTTGTATTCCCCAGTTTCCTCCGAATATAGTAAACCTCTTTGATATATTTATATCCTGATATTTTGAAGATGAAGTAAACTATGTGCCTATCATTTTATTTAGGTTTATAAACTCTTTATTTTTTTGTAGTGAACGTCTAATCACGCGAGTAAAACTGGGATTTCTACAAGTTCTCTACGAAAACACCGAGAGCTTATATGAGAAACTAAAATGACAGGGACATATTTTACTTCACTATACAAATATCAGGATATAAATTTATAGTATCGGGTTAATTATATTCGGAGAAAACAGGGGAATACAAAACATCGATTTGGTAAATGTTTTATAGCATTGTGTCAAGTTTCTCGTAGCTAATGAATTTCATTTCATTTAAGGCGATGTGGTATCGTGACTTTCACTGGAATGAATAAATTTCACTGGATGTTAAAAATTGTATTTTTTGCTACAAAATAATGCTGTTTCGCAATAAAATAAAACCGTAATCGTCTAAAGTATTTATTATGGAACACGTGAACGAAATATCATCGAAATATGTTAAATAACTAGCAAATGAAACTGCTTTTCCGTAGAAGTATCTCTCTAAAAATGAAGATTTAGAGGAAACTTCGCGATTTTTTTGTATCAAGTCAAAATTAGTCATCGTGTTTCGACTCCCATAACTTACTGAAAAAGAATCCTAACCTTTTAACATAACTTAACATACATTCACGCCTTTTTCCCGACGGGGTAGGCAGAGGTGTACCCAGGACTCAGTCCCATAGTAGATACACCCACATTTCGCTAGTATGTTATTGGTCCCATGTAATAGGGGGCGAGCCTATTGCCATCTACCGGGCACAGTTCCAGACTCCAGGCAGTTATTGAGATAATTCCTCATGGAAAAATTCAATATTTAACACTGCCTGACCTGGGGATCGAACCCGGGACCTCTTGATTGGCAGTCGAGCATGCGCCCTCTACGCCACCGAGGCAGTCCTAACCTTTTGATTGTCTTTAAAAAAATTTTTTAATTCGATGATTTGTTACCTTAAAATTGATTTGCCGTACGGTCAAAGTGTGGGTTTTTCACCTTAATCACCTTATAGAATGACAACAAAATCGCCAATGATGTAATTATTTTCCAGGTGCCAAGTTATACATTTGAAGAATTATCTTCATATATCACTACAGAGACGAAGAGTAAAGAACAGATGTATACGGATCGGTATGTTATTCATTTGCAATCATTTATTACATTTAGGTTTGTTTTAGGGATCCGTGCCTCATAAGGAAAAATGGAACCTTTATAGGATCACTTTGTTGTCAGTCTGTGTATCTTTCAACAAATGTGTTTCATTAAGATCACAAGTAAAGGAAGAAATCCCAAACCGTAGTTTAAAAAAAATGTGATTACTAACATATTTGCTGTAGTTTGCAGCTAGATGGCGCTGTATATTCTTAGAAGGCGGTAGCGTCTTCTTCAGGTACAGTACGTGCGTTTCATCTTGGCGAGTCTGAACATAAGCTCTGCGAAATTTTGCGCACGTAAACTCGTGAACAAAACTGTTATTCCCAGATAAACAAATATACGAACAAATGTTTCGACTGCCTCGGTGGCGTAGAGGGCGCATGCTCGACTGCCAATCAAGAGGTCCCGGGTTCGATCCCCAGGTCAGGCAGTGTTAAATATTGGATTTTTCCATTAGGAATTATCTCAATAACTGCCTGGAGTCAGGAACTGTGCCCGGTAGATGGCAATAGGCTCGCCCCCTATTACATGGGACCAATAACATACTGGCGAAATATGGGTGTATCTACTATGGGACTGAGTCCTGGATGTACCTCTGCCTACCCCTTCGGGAAAAAAGGCGTGAATGTATGTATGTTTATTATAAATGTAATGTTCAGTTCAGTTCAATCATAATAATAACAGTTTTGTTCACGAGTCTTCGTGCGCTAAAGTTTACAGAGGCTATGTTCAGACTCGCCGTGATAAAACGCACGTACTGTATCCGTACTGTATACTGTCTTATGTATAGGTATTGTTGGCGACAGCCTTTTTGGTGCGTGCATTTGTACTTTTTATATTTGAAAATATTTCTGTTTGTTTTAAGTTCTGTGCCAAAATTGACTTAGAATCCCATTTTTTCCTTGGATTAATATTATATACACCAATTTCGCGATATTCCTTGTTTTCGCCCATTTTGCGTCGTTTTACAGGTATGGAACCCTACACAGCATACATAGATCATCTTTGCCTTAATAACTTATTTTTATATTACCTATAGATAGATATAACATACAATCACATCTTTTTACCGAAGGTGTAGGGCGTCTGCCTACCGTAGGACTGGTCTAAAAGTAGGTACCCACATTTTGCCAGTATGTTATTGGTCCCGTGTAATGTGTGCTATGACAGGCTGGAGTCTGGAACTGTGCCCGGTAGATGGCAATAGTCTCGCCCCCTATTACATGGGACCAATAACATACTGGCGAAATATGGGTGTACCTACTATGAGGCTGAGTTCTGGGCACACCACTGCCTACCCCTTGGGGAAAATGTATACTTTATGTATTTATTAATTGTAGCTATGTATCGGTGGATTACAAGGCAGCCATATTCGATAACGAAGCGTATTACAAACGACTGTGTATAATAGCTGAGACAGTGTTACTGGAGGCTCAGAGCAGAGCCGCTGAGGGGAATAGAGACGCTTTTGTTAACATTATTGGAGCTGGTGAGATATAGAATTATAATAATAATATGGGACAACTTCCACAGACGGTCATCTGGTCCCAAACTAGGCTAGAAGCCTAGTACTATGGTAACCAGGTGACTGATATATATATTATATACGCTTATAACACCCAGACACAGATCAAACAAACATGTTCATGCACACAAATGTTTGACCTGGCCGGGGATCGAACCCGGGACCTGCGGCTCAGAAGTCAGGGGCACTACTGGCTGAGCCAACCGGCCAGTCAATTGAATAGAATTCTCGTAGGACGTCCACCTACAAGGTGACCTACAAGGATGAGGACGGCAGGAACACGCTGGAGGCAGGTCGCTTACAACTGGACTGGATGGAAATCTGGGGGAGGCATATGTTCAACAGTGGACGTTCTATGGCTGAGATGATTGTAAAACTCGTTACTTTCCCATTGCTCTCATCTATGTTGCTCAACAAGTTGAGCAGTGGGGAATAGTTTGAATTACTGAACATTTAATGCCGTAACTATTTTTTAAATTATCATAATTACTTATACATTGGTGGACACCAAGTAGCACAAACGTATAAAATTACCTATAAAATTTTTCAAAACCGATCTGAAAACATAATGTAAATATAAAAAATATATAAGTGATTTTTCTAAACCCGACATTCACTACCATACATAAGTGTAGGGATTACCTTGTAACGCGTAAGAATTATTAAATCTTGTAATAAGCCTCGTACACTTCCTTTTACTATATTTTTCTCATAATTCAGTCCATTTTCCATCATTACAACTTTGCCGCCATATTTCTGCTTATCTCCCTATTCCATAGAGTATATTATCACCTCTCAGTACTTATTCTAATATCAAACCAGTAACCTTGTCACTGTCAATTTTCTTGTTGACAGCGACAAAGCCACAGGCTAAATCCACAAATCCTTACATTTGCCAAAAGTTATAAAACTTGTTAGCTTGATCAGTGACAGCAGAACAAAAAAAATTTTTTGGTCATATTTCCTTTGATTAGGTACATTAATGGTATCATACCGGGTTTTTATTTAATATTCAATTGATAAATTAAGAATGTTCTTAGAACATAATTTACGGAAACATGGCCAAAAAATAGATTTTTGTTCTGCTGTCATTGATCAAGTTATATCTGACAAAGCGCAGTAATAATTAATAATAAATTTCACATCGTTTATATCTTTTAATAATACACATGATAAACTTCTGGAACAAGAATAATTAGATTTTAGTTCCAATTTTAGTGTCATAAACAACATGCACAGTGCATCGCCCTCCCGCCCGCAAAATTGGTTGTTTTTGACACTAAAAACTAAATATTCTTCTTCCAGTAATTTACAATGGAGTTCCGAAAAGTAACGCCAAATTGAATCAATTAATAATTTAAGATTATTATTTTACGTTGATGTATGTATATTCTTTGTATCTTGGTCGTAATAAGACGTATTCTATTCTTGCTTTTTCTATTTCTAGGGTTAGGTGTATGGAAAGTGTCCGGCCATCAGAATGACGTGTACATATTGACATTTGTTGAGAGAATACGCGCGTTACTGAAGAAAGATGCTTTATCGAGAGTTACTGATGTGAACTTCGCTTATATTCCAGTCAGCGATGGTATTCAAGGTAAGAGCCACCCAGCTAAAAGAAATTTGACACAATCCCATGAAAAATTTACCAAATCGATGTTTTGTATTCCCATGTTTCCTCCGAATATAATTAACTCATTCTATGAATTCATATCCTGATATTTTTATAATGAAGTAACCTATGTCCCTGTCATTTTAGTTTCTCTTATAAACTCTCAGTTGTGTCATAGTGAACTTCTAAAATCCCAGTTATACTCGCGCGATTAGACGTTCACTACAAAAAAGTGAAGCGTGAACAAAAATAATATGATAGGGACATAGTATACTTCACCTTCAAAATATCAGGATATAAATATATCAAATAGGTTCACTATATTTGGAAGAAACGAAGGAATACAAAACATCGATTTGGCAAATTTTCCATAGGATTGTGTCAAACTGCTAAGAGACCCTTTCCTGTAAAGACTAAAGGAGACTTGATTATATGTAAAACTTCCCAAATCGACGTTTCGTAGTTATTTTTATTCACTACAAGCTGTGCCCCGCGGTTTCACTCGCGGTGTCATCGTCCCCGTAGGAATATCGACAGACAGCTTATGATTAGTAGTTTACATTCAGTATAAAGTAGTTCGGTGGAGAATCTGAATGGTTTAAAACATTACTTTAAGATTACTTTGTGAGCTCTTTCCGTTTGCTGTTAATTATAATTCATTATATTTTTCCAGTCTCTGTGGCGTAGTGGGCGAAAGCTCGACTGTCGATCATGAGGTCCCGGGTTCGATCCCCAGGTCGGTCAAAGTGTTTAATATTGGATTTTTCCATTAGGAATTATCTCAATAACTGCCTGAAGTCTACAACAGACTGTAACATAAGACCAATAACATTTTGGTAAAATGTGGTTGTTACCTACTATGGGACTTAGTCCTCTGCCTACCCCTCGGGAAAAAAGCGTGATTGTATTTTTTATATTTTTCCAGCTCTATTTACAAATCCAGATGGTAACAAAGAAAACATCGAAATGAGGATATTTTTAGAAAGCAAGAGACATCCAAAAGGTAAAAAACGTTTATGGTTGCGTATATATTTAAAAATAAAATAAAAAATCTTATATCACAAGTAAAGGAATAAATCCCAAAACTGAAAAAAAAATTGTGACTACCAACATGTTCGCTGTAGTGTCCAACTAGATGGCGCTGCATGTTCTTAGAATGCGGTAGCGTTTTGTTCCGGTATCTAGGTATACTCTAAGCAAACTCACAATCATAATGGTTAATAGATAATTTTGATAAGTTGATACTCTTGTCAACATTATTTGTAGTGGTAGGCCTCTTTTGCAGGGGGCCGCCTGGGGAAGTACCACACCTTTGCCAGTTATTCATCCGCCAAGCGGTAATGTGCAAACATTACTGTGTTCCGGTATGAAGGGCAATGTTACCAGCGAAATTACTGGGCATGATGAGATTCAACAACTCATATACTCAGGGTGACAGGCGCAGTGCAGTGCCGCACAGAATTTTTAATTTTAAAACACTGGGTGGCACTGTGTCTGATATGGGCAATCATGATGCTTACCATCAGGCACCTGATTTGCTCGTCTTGTTACTCACTATCATAGAAAAAAAAAAATTCATCCGCCAAGCAGTAATGTGCAAACATTACTGTGTTCCGGACTGAAGGGAAATGTTACCAGCGAAATTACTGGGCACGACGAGTTTCAACAAGTAATACCTCAGGGTGACAGGCGCAGTGCAGTGCCGTGCAGAATTTTGAATTTTAAAACACTGGGTGGCACTGTGTCTGATATGGGCAATCATGATGCTTACCATCAGGAGCCTGATTTGCTCGTCTTGTTGACATTCCGTAATCTGTTGGTGTTTATATTTCATCACAGGTGACTACACACCTCTGCCTAACCTTTACCCTGCGGGTAAATAAAGTGTTATGTTAAAATATGATTTCAGGTGGAATAAACGTACAATTCGAGAAAAGAGAACCGTCGTCCAAGTTGAAAGGAGAACACGAAGGGAAGTTGTTAGTGATGACGTACCCATGGGATGGGAACGCACACCCTGGGAACGAATTCTGGTGAGAATCATTAAGCCCCGACCGAAAAAGGAAGGGGTGTTGTAAGTTTTTGATATGATATGATGGCTGAAAGGAGATGAACAACTTCTAGTCTGATCGATTCGAGATTTAGTATCTTGTCACTTCAACAACATTAAATTAACAATAATCAACCTCATTGATAACTCGATGGATGGATGGATGAATGGTTGGTTACTGTTTCTTTGGCTTACTGGACGCAAGCTTGACTGCTGATCATGAGGTCCCAGGTTCGGTCCCCAGGTCAGGCAGTGTTAAATATTGAATTTTTAGGAATTATCTCAATAACTGCCTAGAGTCTTGAACTGTGCCCGGTAGATAGCTATAGGCTCGCCCCTATTACGTTGTTTTGTATATTTTTTTTATTCATTAACAATAATATTGAATATTTCAAGGTTCGGCAGTTTATCAGGCTCAGGCGACCCAGCAGCAGCTAGTTCCACACAAATATCGGAGCTACATAACGCCTTTATAAACGCTGCGGTTGCGGCTAAACACACGCGCGTCGCGTCTATTAGCGCTACGTGTGTGCAGACCCTTAGGGATTATAGGACTACCACGAGGGATACTTAAGAAGACATAGTGAAACAGAGGAATTTGACAATTATTATTCTTATTCCACGGTTTCTTTCGAAAATAATAACCAATTTGTTAAATATATGTGAAAGGACACGGACTTGGTTTTCAAGGAAGCTTGTCCCAAGTTAACTTCCCAGTATAAAACCTATATTGCCGGGTTGTGATATTATTTGCAATGATATTAAAACAAACAGTCCATCAAATCTAAGAAATACCGTTTGACGTTTCATCTTTTCAAACCGATTTTTTTTATGTTAATGAGTGACAAGACGAGCAATTCAGGTGCCTGATGGTAAGCGTCATGATTGCCCATATCAGACACAGTGCCACCCAGTGTTTTAAAGTTCAAAATTGTGCGCATCACTGCACTGCGCCTGTCATCCTGAGATATTATTTGTTGAAACTGTCATGCCCAGTAATTTCGCTGGTAACATTGTCCTTCAGACCGGAACACAGTAATGTTTGCACATTACTGCTTGGCGGATGAATAACTGGCAAATGTCTACAAAAACATAACTTTGCATAGGTGTAACTCACACAATTTCAATAACCTAAGCCGTAAAACCATGGAAGTATTAATTTTATTACAAGATCTACAATTCTTAATAACTAAATCTAAATTCAAATCCTTCAAACAAGGGAAAATAAAAACTTTCGAACAAAACTTCTTAGACTTAATAGACTGTAGTATCAGTAGCTCTCTAATAATCGCCGTTTCATATATAATTTAAATTGGAAAAAGTGTTTTTTATGGCGACGCACGTTCGAATTTAAGTAGAACATTTGTTCACAAATTATAATAGTGAAAAGTATTATTTATAAGCATTTGAAAGTCTTAATATTACATAATGTCTTGTATTAATTATATCTCACAATTATAATTTTTGGCAGTATCTGGGGCGAAAATCTAAAATCCCCTTTCGAACATTTTATTGACAGGATACAGGACCTCTTAGCAGTTTGAAATAATCCTATGGAAAATTTACTAAATTGATGGTTTGTATTCCGCCGTTTCCTCCGAATACAGTAAACCTATTTGATATATTTGTATCCTGATATATTAAAGTTGAAGTAAAGTATGTCCCTATCATTTTATTTTTGTTTATAAACTTAAATTTTTTTTTTAGTGATTGTCCTATCACGCGAGTAAAAATTGGGATTTTTGGAAGTTCACTATGAAAAAAGCAAGGGTTTATAAGAAAAATTAAAATGACAGGAAGATAGGTTACTTCACTATATAAATATCAGAATATAAATTTATAGAATGGGTTAATTATATTATGAGGAAACACGGGAATACAAAACATCGATTTGGTAAACTTTTTTATAGGATTGTGTCAAATTCCTAGAAGGCCATGTACGCTCTGTTTCAAATGTAAAAAACACTTCCTAATTTTATTTACGCAAGTAAAACTGGGATTTGTTTACAAGTTCTTGAAGTGTCAATGTCCCCTTGCCCCTTTAAATTGACCTAATATGTACTACATACAAAACAAAAGTATTGGATTAAGAAAATTATTAAACGTGTTAAAAAAAGGTGTATTAATACTTAAGGTGGTTGCTCTTAAACAAAAAAAATATATTCCCAAATATGGAGAAATAGAGCATAATTTTCCACTCTATTTTTTTTTTTGGTTGGACCTTAATCTGGCCTTTATTTGCGCAGATCAAAAATCAACAACAAACAATTGAGTGGGAAATTATTCTTTCTCTCTCTCTATTTTTTAAATCTGTGATTATAAATAACAATACATTTATAATTTAATATATTATTTACAATAAAAAATAGTATACATGGCTCATCGCCGCGGCACTTTATTCAATTAATTTTAAAGCATATTTATAATGACAACTCCTCGCGTATAGATTAAAATCTAGTTTGGCGCGCTTTCGATCTATACTACAAGATTAGTAATTTGTATGCGCACTAGCACTATATGTGGCTTTTCTTAAAAAAATAAAAGATATTGTTCTCGAAGTAATAGATGGCGTAATGTTAATATGCCAAATTGTCAAAATTTCTGTACCACTACCACAGACCATAGAGCTCAACAATTTCAATCACCATAATGTTGACGTTTTTTTTTCTAGAATAACAACGCCATCATTCCTTCCTTTGAGAATTTTTTTAAGTATACGCTTTATTATAGAACATGCTAGTTACTTAAGCCACTACAAAGTATACACGAGTATTTGCGTACTACTCTTGTACAGATTGGAAGATCATCATTAAAATGTGATTTCCAATCTATACGCGAGCAGATTCATATGGTTGCATTCTGTCCTTGTATGGAATGGAAATACGCGGTGAAGTGTGGGCTTACCTATTATGGGACGCAGGGCCGGATTTAGGGGAGGGCAACCGGGGCGAAAGCCCCGGGGCCTCCACAAGCAGGGGGCCCCCACAATAGACTTCGGAAAAAAATCTTTTAAATTCCAACTAGTAAACACTAGTAAACATCTTTTCCTTTGATATTTTCTTTTAAATCTAAAATTTAATTTCAGATATTCTTGTTTCCGATTATATTTATATGTGTTTGTTAAATACTTAGAGAATCTACTTGGTTTCACAATAAATTGTTTATCGAAAAACTGGACAGAAAAAAGTTCTTCATTTTATAAAAATAATTTGGAAAATAATTTGGGGCGAGGGGGCCTCCGCTCCTTTGTTGCCCCGAGGCCTCTGGACCTCTAAATCCGGCCCTGATGGGACGGGTCCTCTGCCTACCCCTTCGGGAAAAAGTCGTAATGTTATGTTATGCTTAATGAAAATTATAATCGTTAACCTTATAATATTATATTATTATTTTAATGATAAATAAACTGTGACAATATTAGACTGGAATAATAATGAAATTATTGTTGTGCCTGTTTTATTTTTATGAATAAATATATTATTACGTATTTTACAACTTTTATTTATTTAGTTATGGTGACCCATAGACTTATACCTAGACTTATACCCACCAGACCAGACCCATAGACCCGTATTCAAGAACAATACTTAGGTACTGTGCTAAGTCAGGAATTTGTAACAACGTTCGTATAGATAATACATATAAACTTGAGCGTTCGTTACGGCAGAATTAGATTCACCGGCCCTATGCGTTCGGGCCATCATAGTATTGCCCTTGAATGGGTGTAAGATTTTTTTGTCGCTACTAGTCGCCAGGCTTACATTGTGACACAAAAGCGTGTGAATAATATAATATGTAGATCTGCTAAATAATTAAGTGCCCCGCGGTTTCACCCGCGTAGTCTTCGTTCCCGTGGGAATATCGGGATAAAAAGCACCCTATGTGTTATTGCAGGGTCTAAACTATATACATACAGAATTTCTGCACAATCGGTATAGTAGTTTTGGCATAAAAAAGTAACAAACTTCCATGTGTGCGTCAAGATGGCGAGACCAACAATTGGATTTCAAAAATTCATATACCAAAATTTAGTACCAATATTTGCTACCTATCATAAAAATTTAGCTACCTCATTATTTACTTTTTAACAAAATAGTTGGTCCCGCCATCATGCCGTCAAGATCATCTCTATCTAATATCCAGTCTATACTACCCCATTTTTTTTTGTAGTACATTTGTATTTCATAATTTTAGCTAATGAAAAAACCCTGTCAAGTATGTTTATACCTATATATGAAAAAAAAATCAGAAATGACACTGTGCCTGGGATGTCACTGTCAAGTATTAATGACGTATGTCGTAGGTGTCAGAGATGACAAATGACAGATGTAAGGCTGCTGAGTCGTGTGAAGTGTGAAGCGGGAAAGTTGTTTGTTTTTAGTTTTTGATGTTGTTATTTTCCTTTATCAGTTTTTCATTTTTCATCTACATCGGGATTTTTAAAGATAAGTCCACAGAACAAAAACGATATGTCGTATGTGCTTGATAATACGGATTGTTAAATCAAAGAAATCGAAATGCTCTTTGTGGCTCACATTCAACAATACTACAAAATTATATTATTAACGGCCAAGTAACTGCGTTAAAATTGTAATATATTCATAGATAATACATTATAAACTGGTAATTTTATTATTATTATTTTAATACGTATTTTTTTTAATTCAATTCATATCATAAGTATTGAAAGATATTGAAACTCGAAACACCAATTTCATGACTCATGCTTTTACTGATTCATTCCAATCTTGCTTTATTACTAGCCTACCACCTTTATCAATTTCCAGTTACTTATTGATAAGTGCTTATGTGTAAACGTCGCAGGTGTCTAGTTAGAGAAAACCTACTTAGAGAAAATGTATACTTTGAAAAGTTTGCAAAAGCTTGATTGGTAAGTAATCAGTACCTACAAGAATGTAGAAAAGTAAAGAATGTAATTATTGGCAGTTATAATAATATCAAATTAAGTAGTTTCCATCCATTCACAGTCTTTGCACCTAGTGGGGGCTGTCTTTATGTCTTCTTTAAGTAGATGGTTTCAGAGATGGGGCCCGATAGGTGCTATCCATTAACCATTACCTTTAGCTTAAAAGCTCAAAGGGGCCTCTGCATGGACTTTAAAAGAAAAATGGTCACCATGTGCCTATAAAATTACCTAGCATATCCCATGTTTTCAAGTGAAATAATAATTAATCATTTATTTCAGGCAATACAGTAAACCTAAAACTAAAGAATCGGAAGCCCATAGAAATATAGTTATAGAATAGACTAACATACATAATATAATAATAATTATACAACAATTTTAGGTATCACTCCCTGATAGCGCCAGAAAACTATTTCTTCAGGTCAAAACTAAAGAGCCAGGAATATGTCCCTGTGCTTCTCTAGACCCGCAGTCCTACGTGGACTGGAATGTCAACCTCCTTTTTTTTTCACTAGCTTCGTCAGTAAGGGAATAAATAGGGAGTAATCTAATCCTGGCACTTGTGTTTGGCTTGTGTCTTTTATAAAATCCCAAATGAGATAACAGGGCTCTCAGAGGGTAATTTCAAAACCTATATAAAATCTACTTTACTAAAGAAGGCTTATTATAAAGTTAACCAATACATAGAGGACAAAGATGCCTGGAAACTTCTGCATAGCCACCACGCGGCTCCAACACAAACAAATGAATGTAACCAAACTAAATAGTGTAAAACTATCAGTTGAAAAAATTATGCCCTACAAGTTTCTTTTGCGTTCTTGTAGTTATATCCTTCCGAATGTACGGTACTTTTATTAATGTTTATCTTCATTGACATGCAAGAGTTTTGGGTTGGAGTTTGTGATGTGATAAAATGTTTTTAGGTTCAAGTCAGACTGGAGAATACCTAGACTGAGCGACGAGGCCAGGGCTCTTCTCCAACAATATTCAGATCTAGCTAAACCAAACATTTCTGATGATATTGATGATATCATCAAAAGAAGTGATGAATTTCCCATAGAATTTCCTATAGATACTGTCAGGTAAAGCTTTTCATCCACAGATAACCTATCCTATATTAGCCATAGATTAATCTCATATCTCGGTACAATGTAAAAAAGATAGGTGATCCAAACGCTAGCGATTTCTATTTCAACTCCAGCGCCATCTAGATGGCATCTAGATGGCATCTAGATGGATTGTGTGTATGTCTGTTTCGTTTTCACCTAATAAAACTACTTACTGACTGCCTCGGTGGCGTAGTGGGCGCAAGTTAGACTGCCGATCATGAGGTCCCGGGTTCGATCCCCAGGTCAGGCAAAGTGTTAAATATTATTTCAATAACTGCCTGGAGTCTGGAACTGTATCCGGTAGATAGCAATAGGCTCGCCCCCTATTACATTCCCCTATTACTATTTGTTATGTACTTTTAATTTTAAGGATTATTTTTTGAGGTGTACCAATAAAGTTATCTATCTATTACATGGGACCAATAACATACTGGCGAAATGTGGGTGTACCTACTATGGGACTGAGTCCTTGGTACGCCTCTGCCTACCCCTTCGGGAAAAAGGCTTGATTGTACGTTATTTTGTAAAACTACTGAACAAATTATAATATTATAACAATATACTTTATTTTTATGGTTAACTCTTGTTTGTGTAGCAATAAAGAGTTTATATCTATCTATTGAGTTGAAATTCGGTATGTAGATAGTTAAGACCCTGGAATAACACATAGGGTACTTGTTCCCAATCCTGATATTCCCATGGGGACGAAGACTGGGCGGGTGAAGTCGCGGGGCACGGGTAGTATCTAATTTATTATTTATTTTTCAGATTGAAAACACTTAAAGAAAGCAAGCCTATACGTGAATTAAAAAGGAACATAGCTTCCACATACCCTTTGGTACACGAACGGGTGTTAAGACTTATGGCCGAGTTCCTTATATACAAAAGGTAAAGATTTTTAGACCACATTCAGGAGATAGCAATTAATCTAAAGCTATATCCACATGACTGCCTCGGTGGCGTAATGGGCGCATGCTCGACTGCCAATCAAGAGGTCCCGGGTTCGATCCCCAGGTCAGGCATAGTGTTAAATATTGGATTTTTCCATTAGGAATTATCTCAATTGCTGACTGGAGTCTGGAACTGTGCCCGGTATATGGCAATAGGCTCGCCCCCTATTACATGGGACCAATAACATACTGGCGAAATGTGGGTGTATCTACTATGGGACTGAGTCCTGGGTACACCTCTGCCTACCCCTTCGGGAAAAAGGCGTGAATGTATGTATGTTATATATCCACATTACACAGGGTGAACCTGCGACCAGTACCCAATGTTCAAGGTTTTACAGCTTGTGTTCTGGACGCAGTTTAAGGCTAACAAAAACATACAATCATGCCTTTTTCCCGAAAGGGTAGACAGAGGTGTACCGAGGACTCAGTCCCATTGTAGGCACACCCATATCTGGCCAGTACGTTATTGGTTCCATGTAATAGAGGGCGAGCCTATTGCCATCTACCGGCCACAGTTCTAGACTCCAGGTTATCATTGAGCAAATTATTAATGGAATAATCCAGTAACAGTGCCTGACCTGGGGATCGAACCTGGGACTTCGGCAGTAGCACTAACAATCTACTATGCCACCGAAGCAGTTTAGGATCCCACAGGAGCAAAATATATTTCTTTTTAAACATGACAGCCTCGTTGGCTTAGATGGTAGTAACTCTGCTTTCTGCGCCGCGGGCCCCGGGTTCGATCCCCGGCCAGGTCAAACATTTGTGTGCATGAACATGTCTGTTTGATCTGTGTCTGTGTGTTATAAGCGTATATAAGTATGTATATCAGTCATCTGGTTACCATAGTACAGGCTTCTAGCCTAGTTTGGGACCAGATTATGACCGTGTGTGGAAGTTGTCTCATATTATTATTATTTCTTACAGAGAATATGGAAGTATTATCGAAAAGGCATTTTACAAAGAAATGACAGTACCAGACTTAATAGATAGAATATTGAAGAAAAGGGCTATGACTTTCATGAGCAAATATGATAAGTACATGCTGATCTCTGGAGATAAAGGGTAAGAAAGCTTTCACTAGGTGGCGCCACTTTGTGCTACACACGACAATTCAACATAAATGACCCCGCTTTTTTAACTTTCGTATGACATCAAAATCGCCAATACTAGGCGGCGTGCGGGCACAGAATAGCAGAAGTACTAACATACAGAAAACCACCCTTTTAGGTATAAGAATATACTTACTCATTCTGTTGGCACATGATATTGAACCTTATTGTGTGACACGAGCGTTCATATTCCGATGAACACAGGTGACTTGAAACTGGTTTAGCGTCGAGTGCGAGGGTTCCCACTCACCGATATAGATACTTTTTAACGGGAACGAATGGAGGTATCAAGTTGAAATTGATATCAAATATTCAGGTCTACGGTCTCTTGTGGCTGTACAGTTATTTATCCTCCAAGCAGTAATGTGCAAACGTTACTGTGTTCCGGTACTGTAGTCCGGCAGAATTTTGATATTTAAAACACTGGGTGGCACTGTGTCCGATATGGGCAATCATGATGCTTACCATCAGGCACCTGATTTGCTCGTCTTGTCACTCACTATCATAAAAAAAACACATTAAAAGTTATGACCATTTTATTTCGTACTTTGCGCAAGGAACTAAAAGCTCTAGGATACTTCCTCCATGTTTGCTGTAGTTTGCAACTAGATGGCGCTGTTCTTAGTAGGCGGATTGTTTTTGAGATTGGAAACATTTTAATTTTTTTTTGATAATGAGAGGCAGACAAGCAAATCAGGTGCCTGATGGTAAGCATCATGATTGCCCATATCAGACACAGTGCCACCTAGTGTTTTAAAATTCCAAATTCTGCGCGGCACTGTACTGCGCCTGTCACCGTCAGAAAGTTGTTGAAACTCGTCATGCCCAGTAATTTCGCTGGCAACATTGCCCTTCAGATCGGAACACAGTAATGTTAACATTACTGCTTGGCGGATGAATAACTGGCAAAAGTGTGGTACTTCCCCAGGTGGGCCCCTGCAAAAGAGGCCTACCACTCATACATACATATGCCTTGACAATTTCATCATCCAACCGTTAGAAGTTCACTGCTGAACATAAGCCTCCCACATAAGGGGGGTTGTTCCCAATACTCGCCACGCTTGGCAGGCGGGTTGGCGAGCGCAGTTCAATGGTTTGTTGCAGAGGATGCTGCTGCCTCCTCTGGATCTGTTGACCCTTAGCCGGCTCTAACGACAACCACGGGGAGTGAGGGTGGAGCACTATTCTAAAGCCGGTAACTCCACGGCACGGCCTTGACAATTTAATTCTCTATTATTTATTGCAGTAAAGACGGATGAGAAGAGATAGGCACATCGAAACAGAAAGAGCCTCTAACATTAGACACCTGCCTTAGTTACGATGAACTCAAACTGTCGGCCATGTTGTTTGTCAGTTCCTATACAAGTTGCATTAACGATGGGGCGAGGAAGAACTTGGGGGTGGTTAAAGATGGGGTTGAAGATACCGCTGTTATTATTGGTATGGAACACATTTGATTATATTATTTTATGTTATTTTTGACTGCCTCGGTGGCGTAGAGGGCGCATGCTCGACTGCCAATCAAGAGGTCCCGGGTTCGATCCCCAGGTCAGGCAGTGTTAAATATTGGATTTTTCCATTAGGAATTATCTCAATAACTGCCTGGAGTCTGGAACTGTGCCCGGTAGATGGCAATAGGCTCGCCCCCTATTACATGGGACCAATAACAAACTGGCGAAATGTGGGTGTATCTACTATGGGACTGAGTCCTGGGTACACCTCTGCCTACCCCTTCGGGAAAAAGGCGTGAATGTTTGTTATGTTATTATTATTATTTTAAGGGGTAATAGGTGCCTGATGTTAAGCATCATGATTGCCCATATCAGACACAGTGCCACCCAGCGATTAAAAATTCTAAATCCTGCGCGGCACTGCACTGCGCCTGTCACCCTGAGATATAAGTTGTTGAACCTCGTCATGCCCAGTAATTTCGCTGGTAACAATTTACAGGTGTGTAATGTTTTCACAGGTGTGATAGGACCACGATTCCAACGTGAGTCTCGCATGGATTGCGAAGATATATTGATAAGTCAGAAACAGAACTGCAAGGAAAACGGTTTCGGTCGAGAACAGGAAGAAAACAACAACAAAGTTATGTATAGAAAGTTATGGGCTAATTTTTACGAGGTAAAAAACTTGTTTTTTTTTTACTTTTAATGGTTCCGTACTTCAAAAGGAAAAAAGGAATCCCTTCTTTAACGGGAACGCGTGAAGGTATCAAGTTGAAATTGATATCAACTACTCAGATCTGCGGTCCCTTGTGGCTGTATAAAAATCATACTTCTAAGTTAACGCAATCAAACGTTATGCCCATTTTACTGCATATTTCCAAACTTTGCGCAAGGAACTAATAGATGGCGCTGTATGTTCTTAGTTTTGTTCAGGTATCTAGGTATTAAGCCCTTAATAATAATAATAATAATATAATAATAACAATAATAATAATATAATAATAATTTGTAATAATAATGATAATTTTAATTTTAATGTAAATGTAACTAACAAATGGATCATAGTTGTCTATAATAAATAAAAATTTGATTTTTGATTTTTGATTTATGGAGCCCTACACTATGCATACATATGCCTTGACAATTTATTTTGGATTGTTCCTAACAAATTTTTAAGAGTTTATTTTGAACTTACTGTGCCCAGTGGTTTCACCCGCGTAGTCTTCGTTCCCGTCGGAATATCGGGATAAAAAGGTCCTATGTGTTATTCCAGGGTCTGAGCTATCTACATACCAAATTTCAGCTTAATCGGTTCAGTAGTTTTAACGTGAAAAGGGAACAAAATAACCTTAGTTTTTTTTTTTTCAGACAAAAAGTTTGACATACGATAAAGCAGCTTTAAAACTACCCTCAAATGAGAAATCCAATAAAAAAATGAAAAAAGACGAGATGTTATACACACACACATTTGTGCCGGTGGGCAAAGGTGACCCGCCTGTTATATTCAACAATGACATTTATCACAAACGGCTAAGCATTATATTTGATTGTTCTCTGGCCGAAGCCGAGACGAGAGGAATAGAGGCTGAGAAAAATGTGTTTTTGAATGTTATAGGATGTGGTAAGTTAAATTTGTACAATTTTTTGTTATTATTTTAAGTAAATGATTGATTTTTAAAGAACTATTGACATAATGTGCATAGAATTACAACTCCACGCTTAAAAACGAAGGGATAAAAAATTCCCATCGAGTTACACTTGCGTCACAATGTGACTGGATGGGACGGATTAAAAAATAAAAGGTGCCAACAGATTTTTCCCAACGGGTAACAGTTTGACCCATTGGGAAAAAAAAGGTTGCAACGGGTAACAGTATGACAGGATCATTAATTAAAAGTTTTATAGGCTAAGGAGCACCTTTATAAAACTATTTGAACAATATGTTGTAAATTAAGTTCTATTTAATACATACTGTTAAGCTCCAGACCAGAAAAAACCCAGTCTACGGACTACGGCTAGGTTTTTCCCTAAGGTAAAAGGTATGTTCTTAGGAAAGGCCAAGTCAAAAGTACCTACAACCGACGAGCATGTATGAAAAATGTCATGAAAGTGAACGAAGCGAAAGTTGTATGTCAGGATCGTAGCAAGTGGAGGGAAATAGTCTCTGCCTACCACACCGGGAACAAGGCGTGACTGTATGTATATAAAAGGTATGAAAACGTGGCGAAAAATTGCGTCCTGATAATGTGCGAACAATTTGCTGCGAGCGCGGCGAAAAATTTCATGGCTTGCTGCGAGCGCAACGAAAAATTTCATGGTTATGACGGTGCATGCGGTGAAATATTTTGAATTTTTTACAGTTCCTAGAAATTGGGGGATTGGGGGAAGTTCGAACCCCCAATTTCCAATCCCTTCCCCCCCTGCCTACGATCATTTCCAAATAACTTAATCGATAAAGACGCACTACCTTAGTCAGAATATTGTGTAGCGTTCTTTTGTAGTGGTAGGCCTCTTTTGCAGGGGGCCGCCTGGGGAAGTACCACACCTTTGCCAGTTATTCATCCGCCAAGCAGTTCTTGTGCAATCATTACTGTGTTCCGGTATGAAGGGCAATGTTACCAGCGAAATTACTGGGCATGACGAGTTTCATGAACTAATAACTCAGAGTGAGAGGCGCAGTGCAGTGCCGCGCAGAATTTTGAATTTTAAAACTCTGGGTGGCACTTTGTGATATGGGCAATCATGATGCTTACCATCAGGCACCTCATTTGCTCGTCTTGTCACTCACTATCATAAAAAAAAGTTATGGTGCGGGTGAAACCGCGGGGCATAGCTAGTAATAATGTTTTTATTATGTATCCAGGTCTAGGCGTGTGGAAGATGTCCCCTCATCAGAACGATATCTACGTATTATCATTTGTTCAGAGAATACGTTCATTGTTGCAATGTGCGTCTCTTTCGCACGTAACCGACGTCAATTTCGCTTATATTAAGGCGTCCAGGACTTTGAAGGGTATGTTGTTACAATTTTTCTTAATAAATTACGAAACGAGATAAGTTTTAGCATGCAAGGTGACGAGTATAGAGGTGACCTTGGAAAGACTTTTCTTGATCTTTCAATTGTTGCAGAATAATAGTTTTAATTATAAATACTATTTGTACCAACTAAAAAGTAGTCATATTGTTTTATATAATAAGGGGTTTTAAAATTTTGTCATCTTGCCTATATATCCGCATTATAGGTATGAAACTACAAGTATCCGGGGCGTCCGTCTGGACGGTACAATTTCTATGTGGTAGACAGAGAGAACGGATAGAAAGATACGCGATAGAAAGAGAGGCAGCTTGTTGGTTAATATAATGGTAATTAGTCAGGCGCTGTGCGACCTAAATTGCACTTTATTGCGTCGGAACTAGAGTCGTTATTTTTTTAAATGATTTTGAGGAGTGTAAGATAATAGATTTGCCGGATTTGTCCCGTCATCTTCAAACTTTTAATGTTTAACTATTATGTTAAGGGAAAGATAATAAGAAATTAATTTATTTTTATATTTTAGCACATTTCAAGACTTCCTCGGAAAAAGGAGTGTTGGAATCATTTATTCCAAATCAAGACCATCCAAAAGGTAAGTAAAGCAAATCCTAAATGTTTATATATTTTTTTTATAATTTTACTTCTTAACTAAAATTATTGAATATCTTAACGAAAGGAAAGCCTTTCATCTGGAAGAAATAGCTCTAAGCAGTGATATCTTCACTTGTATCTTCTGTAAGGTGTACAATTAACAGGAAAAGGGGACCTTTTAGCAGTTTGAAACAATCCCATGGAAAATTTATCAAATGGATGTTTTGTATTCCCCTGTTTCCTCCGAATACAATAAACCTATTTGATATATTTATATCCTGATATTTTAAAGTTGAAGTAAAGTATGTTCCCTATCATTTTATTTTTGGTTATAAACTCTTTATTTATTTTGTAGTGAACGTCTAATCAAGCGAGTAAAACTGGGAATTTTAGAAGTTCGTTATAAAAAAACCTAGAATTTATAGGACAAACTAATGTGACAGGGACATAGCTTACTTCACTTTAAAAATATCAGAATATAAATTTATAGAATGGTTTAATAATAATCGGAGGAAACACGAACATACAAAACATCGATTTGGTAAATTTTCCATAGGATTGTGTCAAATTTCTCGTTGCTAGGATAATACGGTCTTAAATGTTCAAGTATGTACCTACTATGTACCTTAAAATAATTGTTCAATTACTTGATTATTGTATCTTTCAGAACGCACTCATTAGTTATTATCATTATATCGATTTGCAAATGTGTCTTTTCATGGGTTATTTGAATAAATTCATTTTAGTTTAAAATCAACATCTTTCTTGTAAGTCTCGAGAAGATTTTTTAACGTAAATAAAGTGGATACCTCTACAAGAAGAACGCACAAGAAACTTGTAGGGTTTAATATTTTCAACTGATTGTTTTACAATATTTAGTTTGGTTACATTCGTTTGTTTGTGTCGGTGCCGTGTGGTGGCTATGCAGAAGTTTCCAGGCATCTTTGTCCTCTATGTATTTATCGGATTTACTTTTTATCGGAGTCGTGGTAAGATGCATATTAATACAGATTCTTTTAAAATGTTTGTACCAATTATCTCTTTTTTGTAATTTTATTAATTTCCTGAGAATGACTTTTTATATGTTTAAGATAATCTAAAAGCTAGTCATTATTCGTAGTATGAAAATTACGAACCATTCAAATGTTTATTATGTTATTGACAGCCTCGTTGGCTCAGATGTTAGTAACTCTGCTTTCTGTGCTGCAGGCCCTGGGTTCGATCCCCGGCCAGGTCAAACATTTGTGTGCATGAACATGTCTGTTTGATCTGTGTCTGGGTGTTATAAGCGTATATAAGTATGTATATCAGTCATCTGGTTACCATAGTACAGGCTTCTAGCCTAGTTTGGGACCAGAATACCATATGTGTAAGTTTTCCCATATTATTATTATTAGATTTATTAAAGTGTCAGTGTCTTTTCGAGTCTTTTTGTGAAAACAGTGGAGTTTGAGTTTGTTAATTAAATTAATATAATTCTTGCAGGTGGTATAAAGATATATCTAAACGATAGAGAACCGTCGTCCAAGTTGAAAGGAGAACACGAAGGCAAGTTGTTAGTGATGACGTACCCATGGGATGGGAACGCACACCCTGGGAACGAATTCTGGTGAGAATCATTTTAATACTAGTAAATCTTGCAGTATTTAATACCCGCACAGATATCGTTCCCATCGAAATATTGGGATTAAAAGTATTTATTTATTTATTTATAATTCAGCACAACGCTAGGACTAACTTAATGCTAAAATAGCATTTTCTACCAGTTATCCTGGAAACTGGAGAAAATGTTACATAAATCGGGTGGGGTGCAGACAAAAGGAAAAGATAGAAAACAATTTTGTATAAAACAAATAACCTACCGGGAAACTTAAAAAATAACACAATTAACACACTTAGTTTAATAATAAATATAACTAGATACATAAATATATAAATAATTAATGTATACTATATTATAACATATATATATATATATACATATATACACATAATATAAATATATATATATATATATATACATAACTAATTATGGCCTGACAGTTTACAAGGTACCTACTTGTATCATTAGATACCAATTATTGATGGACTTTACTGAGAAGATATTTCCGCAACAGTTTCTTAAATGACTCCTTAGAAGTTGCACTTTTCAACTCGACCGGCAGAGCATTCCATAACCTGACAGCCTCCACAGTGAAGGAATTGTCAGTAAAAGAGGTAGTGTGGACAGGCATAGAGAGGAGAAGGTTATTATTAGATCTTAGTTGTCGATCATGACTGTCCTTCAAGTACTGAAAGCTGTCTTTCAAATAATTGGGAGTGTTAGGGTCAGTCAGAAGAGAAAAGAGGAGACATAGGATACGGAAATCTCTACGTTCACGAATCGGGAGCCATTTGAGTTTGGCCCGAAAATTGGATACGTGATCGAACTTTTTGAGACCATAGATAAACCTTATGCACGTATTTAACAGTTTGTCAAGCTTATTTAAGTGTTCTGAGTTAAGATCCAAGAAGCAAACGTCAGCGTAGTCGATTATGGGAAGAAGCAAGGAGTTTACAAGACAGAGTTTAGTTTTGGTGGGGAGAAAGTTTTTGAGTCGTACTATAGAGTGAAACGAGGCAAAGAATTTGCGCGAAATTTCTTTCACATGTTCAGTCCAACAAAGATTGGTGTCCATAATGACACCCAAATCTTTCACAGTGGGAGAAAAGGGAATGGAGATATTGTCGTAATAAAGACAAGGAAGATTTGCAGAGTCGACTTTGACTAATTGGCGAGTGCTACCGATCAGAATCGCTTGACACTTGTCTGGATTAACTGATATGCCAAAGTTGCTTGACCATGAGAGAAGATGAGAAAGATCTTTATTAAGAGCAGCAATCGCACGACCGATGTCTTCAGCAGGGGCAGCATAATAAAGCTGTAAATCATCTGCATACATGTGATAACTACAAGATAGGTTGTAAGAGAGGAGATTGATGAAAAGGGAAAACAAGAGAGGAGATAAAATACCTCCTTGAGGGACACCGGCTTCGAGGTCGAGCCAGTTGGAAAAAAGATTACCATTGCGAATGGCTTGAAAGCGTTTAGCAAGGTATGAAGAGAACCAGGAGATTGAAGATGGGGAGAAATTTAAGCGAGGAAGGACAGCAAGAAGGAGATCATGATCGACGGCATTGAAAGCATTGCTGAAATCAATGAGAACAAGGATAGTAATCATAGACTTCTCCATGTTTAAACGGACATCTTCTGTGACTCTTAAAAGGGCCGTCGTCGTGCTGTGACCAGCTCTGAAACCTGATTGAAGGGGATTGTACAGATTGCCCTTACAGAGTTAATCCGTGACCTGTCTGTGGACTTCAGCTTCAAGAACCTTAGATAGGAAAGGTAGTATGGATATAGGACGGAAATGATTGGGAAGGACAGGATTTGCGGTTTTGGGAAGCGGGATGACATGGGCTTTCTTCCATTTATCTGGAAAATAGCCACTCGAAAGCGAAGTATTGATGATATGCGTAATGGCGGGAATTATATGATTGATTATGCGCATAATCATTAAACGTCCTATTTCATCGGATCCAATAGCCTTTGATTGAAGAGAATCAAATATTTTCCTGATACGATCCTGACTTACAGCAGAAAAGATGAAGGGGTCGCAGTCAGGTAAAGGGATAGCTGAAATGTGATGCAGTGTATTTAGTTTTACTGTAGGAGGAAGCTTGCAGGTGGCGGTGAAGTGATTGTTAAGTACATTTAGGTCAATAGAAATATTATTGTCACCCTGTCTAGATTTGCCGAGGCCAAGGGATCTGAGAAAAGTCCAGAGACTAGCTGGAGAGGCTAACTCAATTTGCTTAGCAATGTGGCGTCGTTTAGCGTTGCGGACAAGCTTATTACAGATATTGCGTAGTTTTTTATAATCGCACCAATTGTGTTCTGTCCTGTCACGTTTATATCGCCGGAATGCACGATCTCTCTTTCCCATGGCTCTGCGGATAACGTCACTAAACCAAGGAGCAGGAGGTCGCTTAATTTTGACTGGTCGAATAGGTGCATGCTTATCAAAAAGGCAGATAATATTTTTATTTAGGAAAACTAATTTGTCATCAAGGGAATCAATCAACTCAATATCGGACCACCTGATTGATGAAGCATCTGAATCCAGCCTATCGGCATTGAGTCGGGTAAAATTACGTAAGTTTAGGGTAATAGGTATAGGTTTTGGGAGTCTGATTTTAAAAGAAGTGAAGATAAGGTCATGGTGAGAGAAAGCGGGGGCAGATAGTTGGCCGTGCGAAGCTACCAGATCAGTATGCGATGTGAAGATAAGATCGAGAAGAGTGTCAGAGGAAGCAGTGTGGTGAGTAGGTCCAAGATCAAGTAGGCAGAGGTTAAAGGAGTCTGTTAGGTCACGCAGTTTTTGTGCACGAGGACTGGAGCGAAAAAGACAGGTATTGAAGTCACCCATAATCAGGAAATGAGTGTAGTCAGCCATTAAGGACTGAAGTATGGACTCCAAGTCATCAAAGTAGTTCACATTAGGCGGACAGTACACAACCCCCAATATGAGCCTCACGCCAAAATCCACCTCCAGGAACAAATATTCGGCATTAGCCCTGTATGAAGAAGGTGATTGAGAGACGATTTTGAACTTGAGGTGGCTCCTGATGTAGACAGCTACTCCGCCGCCCTGCTTCCCCGTGCGGTCATTTCTGACCAGAAGAAAACCAGGGAGAGAGAATGATATAGAAGGAAGTGTGGGTTTAAGCCAGCTTTCAGAAATAAGTATTGCATGGACAAGGGAAGAGTCAAAAGTGTCATGGAAATCTAAGAAATGAGAAGGAATGCTTTGAGCATTTATGTGGCAAACGTTAAAGTTCTTTTTATGCCTACATAGGTTCTCATTAAGAATTTCACCCAGAGTAGAAGTTGCATCATCAACACTGTCATAGGACGAGCCTGATTCAGCCGTAACAAAAGAGTCATTATCACTAACATTATTAGAATCCATAAAATACACCAATAAAAATTCAACAGGCTAATAAATATTATAACTATAAATAAATGATAATATAAAATACTTACAATATATATATAAAAAAAATATATGGATATATATAGATATATACAATAAAATATTATTACTTATTAATTAACACTAAAACTTAATTATTAAAATACAAATATTTAATGAATACTTATTATTCCTGACTCCTGCCGGTTCTGCCACAAAATTAAATAAATATCACTAAAATAAGCCTACAAACTATGTTTTTATAAATTATAATTATACACCGTAATTCTATGTCTATACTATCAAAATTCGTAGTGGTGTGGAACGGGCTGAATGTCGTGTTCTTATAACATAGGCAACTATAAAAACATGCAACACGGGAAAAAAAAAAAAAAAAGAAGTTTGTAATGTCAAAGTCAGAAATTAACCGCAACTACAAAGGCTGAGCGTCTGACAGCTGTCAGTTTACAGTTACAATACGGATCACAACTTGAAATTATCTAACAAATGTCATAGAAATACGGTACAATGCATAAACAAGTTACTTTATGGAAATACCGAGTAGCCTACCCACTATCCGCCACCGTGAGACACTCGCCCGAACGCATAACAATATGACACCGATATTAGTTATTATTGAATCCAGACACGGGTTAAACCGTAACCCGACAATCACTTTCTGGAAGCTGCAGCTCGTTTCGCCTTTGAGGGGCCCGCAGTCGGGACTGGGGCCGCCGCTGTCAATTTCGGTGCAGCCACTTTCGGCGCCGGCCCGGCTACTTTCGGTGTAATTGCATCCAGATCGCCCATGCAGTACACCCGATGTCGGACGCCATCCTGGCCCAGCACGAAGACAGAACCCTCTCGAGTCCAGGCATTCGTGATCCCGAAGCGCTCGCGGGCAGCCAAGAACACATCATGACGGGTTTTTGTCAGGAATTCGGATAGAGTATAACCTGAGCCCTTGAGAGTGGATTTAGATGACCAAAGCTTGTCGCGGAGGCCCATATCCTTCAACTTGAACAGAATGGGACGCGGTCTGTCCTTATTGGAGACGCGCCCCATACGGTGGCAACGGCTGATGCTACCAACAGTGAATGCAGACAAATTCATTTTCTCCGCAACCACCTTTGAAACTGCTGCTGCTGTGTCTTCCTTTTGAGACTCGGGTACGCCATGCAAGAGAAGAATCTTTCGTCTGCTACGTGTTTCTCCTTGGTCAACTTGCTGAGCCAACACGGCTATCTGGGACTGCAGGGCTCGGAAGGAAGCAACAACAAAGGCCCGAAGAGATGTGACCTCATCTATGAGGTTACCTGGGCTACTTGGTGTAGTCATAACAACCTTATCCTCAATGGTGTCTAATCGGCGGTTGAAAGTTGCCATCATGTTGTTAAGAGACTCCTGTACGGCGTCCATTTTATGTGCAATTAAGTTTGTGATTGTGTGAACAGTTTAAAATCCAAATATATCCCGATATTGCTTAGCTATCGTAAGGATAATACTTTGTGGCAGGCAGGTGTGTGTTAATCCATGGAATTTATCATTGATTTAGTTTGTAAGTATGTCTATTAATTTTTAATCAGAATAATTAAAAGAGAGCACTTACAAGAGGTGTTGTTTTTTCTACACCTACCTCCGAAAAAAAAAAGCATATTATAATTTGTTTGTAGTGGTAGGCCTCTTTTACAGGGGCCTCCTGGGGAAGTATCACACCTTTGCCAGTTACTCATCAGCCAAGCAGTAATGTGCAAACATTACTGTGTTCCGGACTGAAGGGCAATGTTACCAGCGAAATTACTGGGCATGATGAGATTCAACAACTAATATCTCAGGGTGACAGGCGCAGTGCAGTGCCGCGCAGAATTTTGAATTTTGATACACTGGGTGGCACTGTGTCTGATATGAGCAATCATGATGCTTACCATCAGGCACCTGATTTGCTCGTCTTGTCACTCACTATCATAAAAAAAAAATTATGTAAAGTAAGCGGTCTTTTTGCTTGAAATACAATAAAAATGAAATTGTAATGGTTCATAATAAATAACATACAAAAACATACAGCGCCATCTAGTTACAAAACTACAGATGGTAAGCATTATGATTGCCCATATCAGACACAGTGCCCAGTGTTTTAAAATTTTAAATTCTGCGCGGCACTGCACTGCGCCTGTCACCCTGAGATATTAGTTGTTGAATATGCAGCAAAATGGCTATAACTTTGGATTGCGTTAACTTAGAAGTATGATTTTTTTACAGCTACAAGGGACCGCAGATCTGAGTAGTTGATATCGATTTTAACTTAATACCTCCACGCGTTTCAAAAACGCCATCTGTTCTTCCTTTGTAATCCATTTTTTTTTTAGAAAACGCCTCATTGTATGTAATTAAAGATAATATTCTAAAAATTTTAATATATTTTGTGGGTACTAAAAATTACACGTGATTTTCTGGGGTTAGTCTTAAATCTCACCACGTATTACCAAGGGAGAGGTGGAGGGTAAAAAATGCTAAAAAACATCACGTGATTAATGACGGCCCCTTATTATTATAACTGCTGTCCCATTCTAACCCCCCTGGGACTTCGTTTTCCTTGGTCACACTTCTTCCAAGCTCTATAATGTTATTATTTTAAATATTATAGTTGCCAGCCTCGTTGGCGCAGACGGTAGTAACTCTGCTTTCTATGCCGCAGGCCCCGGGTTCGATCCCCGGCCAGGTCAAACATTTGTGTGCATGAACATGTCTGTTTGATCTGTGTCTGGGTGTTATAAGCGTATATAAGTATGTATATCAGTCATCTGGTTACCATAGTACAGGCTTCTAGCCTAGTTTGGGACCAGGTGACCGTGAGTGGAAGTTGTCCCATATATATATATTATTAATATACTCTGCCTCGGTGGCGTAGAGGGCGCATGCTCGACTGCCAATCAAGAGGTCCCGGGTTCGATCCCCAGGTCATAGTGTTAAATATTGGATTTTTCCATTAGGAATTATCTCAATAACTGCCTGGAGTCTGGAACTGTGCCCGGTAGATGGCAATAGGCTCGCCCCCTATCACATGGGACCAATAACATACTGGCGAAATGTGGGTGTATCTATGGGACTGAGTCCTGGGTACACCTCTGCCTACCCCTTCGGGAAAAAGGCGAGAATGTATGTTATTATTAATATATATTTTTTTTTAATATCAGGATAGGTAAACTAGGTTCATCAGGCGACCCAGCAGCAGCTTGTTCCACGCAAATATCGGAACTGCACAACGCATATATAAATACGGCTGTTTGTAGTCGCAATACTAAGATTGTTAGCAGAACTCAACTGCTTGACTTCGCTGAGTATTGTCAACAATTATAAAGGAGGTGGGCCTCGGTGGCGGAGTGGTCGCAAGGTCGACGATCGTGAGGCCTCGGGTTCGATCCCCAGGTCGGGCAGTGTTTTTGAATTTTTTCCATTAGAAAGGAGTCGTTGGTTGTATGGCCACGTCGACCTTTAATTATAATTTTGGTTTAATCAATGGCCTAATACTTAATGAGATGTGCATAAATAATATTTTAGTATCATTATCATTTTTTATTAGTATTTTTATTAATAAAATAAGCAAATGTTCTAATAAAATTGGAACACGCGTCGTCATTAAAAATACTTAGTACAGGTCGCGTCACGGTTTAATAGCGCTGACCTTAAATGCGCAGAAATCAATTTTTAGATTTGTTAGGACTTTTAAGATCAATCATAATCCCCGTGACGCGACCTGTACCTTACCAAACTTTATTCAAATCAAATTATAAAAGTCGTTTAGTATGCGTTATCGGTGGAATTAGTAGTTTAGTTTTGGTCGGCGATAATAAGAGAGCCACTATGTTTGGGAATATTATTACGAATAACATTCTCTACTCTTCGATATACGATAGACAGTGTATATACGATAGACAGTGTAAGGTTTTCTGGGCCCAACTTCCTTAAATTTCAAGTCCGTGTCCTTTCTCAATAACGGTCAGGGGGGCTATCGGCGTTCTTGGTGACTATCACTTTAGTGACTAATATCTTGATTTGACATTAACTACAAATGTCAAAGTCAGGTTACTAACCAAAGACATTATGATAAACATACTAAGTAGACTGTGCACTGTGTCGGTCCCGAGTGAGAACCACTCGTAGTGTCTATCCTTTTCCTTTTCTCTCCTCCAAATTTGACAGTAAAGTCTTGTTAGAAAGGTAAAACGTCTTTGTAACTAACTCAAACCACAGAACATAAAGACATAAGCCTGATAGCGACTGGTGATTATGAAGAACGCCAATAGCCCTGCTGGAGCATGGGTTTGTGCCCGGTTGATGGCAATAATATTTTTAGTCTTTTTTACGTGGGAATTAAAACACAACTGGTCAAGTGTGGGTGTACCTACTATGGATCCTGGGTACACCTCTGCTTAACCCTTCGGGGAAACAAGGCATGTTATATGTTGACTATTATTTTTTAAGAAGTTTTTTTTATATTATTCGGATCCACGGTATAGATAGATGGATGAATGGATGTATGTTTGTTACTCTTTAATACCAAAACTACTGCATAGATTGGGCTGAAATTCGGTATGTAGATAGTTTAGACCCTAGAGACATTGGGTAATTTATATTCGATATTCCCGACGACAACGCGGGTGAAACCGCGGGGCCCAGCAAGTTTATAATAGTAGTAGAAAGTATGATTATGCTGGAAAATATTAATAAGTATAAGTGTAAAGTGATAAGAAAAGCTTTGAAAGCATATATTATTATTTATAAGTACAATAAATGTTATGAAGAGCACTGTTGTAATAAAATTATTATAAATACTATATTCTATATAGTATTATGTATACGCATTATACTCCTTAGCGAAATAGTTGTTTTATTTAATTTAACTCCCTTTTTAGTTGCATAAGGAAATTTATTGCGCCTTATAAAATATTAATAGCAGTGTTTTATTAGGAACTCACTTTTCAGGCGCTATCTATACTAATATTAAGAGAACATAACATAACATACATTCACGCCTTTTTCCCGAAGGGGTAGGCAGAGGTGTACCCAGGACTCAGTCCCATAGTAGATACACCCACATTACGCCAGTATGTTATTGGTCCCATGTAATAGGGGGCGAGCCTATTGCCATCTACCGGGCACAGTTCCAGACTCCAGGCAGTTATTGAGATAATTCCTAATGTAAAAATCCAATATTTAACACTTGCCTGACCTGGGGATCGAACCCGGGACCTCTTGATTGGCAGTCGAGCATGCGCCCTCTACGCCACCGAGGCAGTATTAAGAGAACCTTTGTTTTTGTTTGCAACGAATACTCGTAGGCTCCGAAACTTCTGGACTGATTTGAAAATTCTTTCACTTATGGTGCTTCAGTAAAGCTTCCACTCACGGGTATCTGGTCCCAAACTAGGCTAGAAGCCTGTGCTATGGTAACCAGATGACTGATATACATACCTATTTGTATACGCTTATAACACTGAGTGCCATAAATAGCCTTTTCTGCGCCCTATGCGAGCTTCTCTAACTGCAGCCTTGTTTAGTTATTATAGGTACCCTAGCCTACTACTTTATTTAATTCAGGGTTATAAAATAACGCACAAAGACCTTGGTGTTGGTGGACCAATTATCTAGTATTGTGGAAGAAAAATCTAATTTTTAATGAACTTGAACTGATGTGGGCAAACAAGCAGGCGACTTTAAGTGGACCATTCGCCTATAATACCACCCCTCACTAAAACTCAAACGGAAGTTCAGTAGTGCAAATGCGTTGCCCAGCCTGATGTCCAATTTCATGAGAAGTTGAAGGTAGACTTCGTTATCGTGTCCTAAGGCTAGAGCTTTCGACAACCTCCCTCGAGAGCTCATAGCGACTGACTACGTGGACACACTACAAACAACGATTTAAACTAGCCAGCTAACAAAATAAAAAAGCTATAGGTACACACAAAAAATCGAGAGACGGATTTTCTGAAATTTTCTTATGCTTAACATTTAATTTTTGGGCCACTTTGGTCTTCATACTTCTATAATAAAGTAACACCCTGCAAACTTTTAGTAAACTGAAAATTAATTTAATTTCAAGTACTAGGTATGGTACAGTTTTGAACAAGGAAGGTAGCATAATATAATTGCATTAACACATACCTTGTGCGCTGCCAAAAAAATGACCGCGATGTTTTTGATGATACTGGCATGTAGGCACAGAGGAGATGAAAGAGCATCCTGATCTGTGCATGTAGGTACGTATGTGTTGAAATCGAGCACTAGGGGCGCAGCGGGAACTTG
This sequence comes from Hemistola chrysoprasaria, assembly GCA_947063395.1. Classification (NCBI taxonomy): domain Eukaryota; kingdom Metazoa; phylum Arthropoda; class Insecta; order Lepidoptera; family Geometridae; genus Hemistola; species Hemistola chrysoprasaria. Next base: position 2,530,925 of record OX346731.1, on the reverse strand, counting down.
TCAGGAGCAAACCGATACAATAATAGTCCTGCCTGGTCTGGCCATTCTTGGGCACCCCAGAGTCTACGCCCTGTGCCTGGGCACCGGTGGCACCGCCTTATTTACGGCACTGATAGACACAGATCAAACAGATATTTTCATGCACACAAATGTTTGGCCTGACCGGGGATCGAACCCGGGGCATGACATCGTACGACATCGTCGTACACGTTCAATCCATGAGTCCTGTCTTTCGTGTTGGAATCAGACACATTGTACGCACCAAAAGGTGGTGAACGACTTCCAAAACTCCGCATGACGCACAGTTACGTCAATCTGATACTTTCATTGAGTACCTATAAGCAAACTTTTTGAGTGGCATCCAGTTCTCAGCCTTTGTGCTGATCAGTGTGAGTGACAATTAACATTACCGAGACAGGGTACATGAGGAGGCTCAGCGTTCTGTAACTGTAAGAAGCGTCAAGCGTCGTAATTTTTTTTAAAGAAAAGCCTTACAAAATTTTAATAGCAATATTTTATTACTAAATCACGTTTCTTTCAGGCGTTTGCATTTATACATACTAGATTCTTTTGAAAATGCTCTCAGTCTCAACTTTACGAAATCTGATTAACTCTAAAATGCCACATAAAAATGAGTAATTATTTAAGTAGGTACTAACCCAAAAAAATACAGTTGAAGTACAGGTAAAGGTATCTTTTGTTAATCGAACACATTAATATTTTATGGTAAATGGGGTTTTTAATCACAGAATAAATAAAAGATAAAATATATATTTCATGTATGTACCTACTCATTAAAATACTTAGTACCTACTACCTACGCAAAAAGCAGTCGTTACTTGCATGTAAGTACTTATGCGCAACTCGCATTAAAATTACCGAAAAATCTAGGTAAGTAGTAAGTACCTAGATAATAACCTAGATACCTAAACAGTTACCAATGACGTTGAATTGGACAGTAACTTAATGTTTTAGCGCGTTTATGCCCCATTTTTCCATAAAATATGTCAAATAATTATGTTGTAAATAAAAGCCACTTCGATAATGTACTTACTTAGCCTCTGGTGGATAACTCCGAAGCACCCCGACGACATGAAATGATTCGGAAGAACACAAAGTGGCCCGCTCGAGCCTCGTCAATTTATTTCCGTCGATTAGCGAGCGTCTTTGACGCAATACATCAATAATGCAGTAAAACAATTCCTAAACCATATTATTGCCGTCCTTGAAAGACGATTTTTTTTTACCCCGTTCACGTTTAGTTCCGCGCTCCCCGCCGTACCCCGCAGGCGAGGACTCAATTAAGCGGTCTAGCTATAGATAATAATAGTCAGAGCACGCACGGAAACCTGTCTATTAGTTTAGGACTTAGAAACGTTGTTGGATAAAATTGAGCTTTTTCACCAATGACGTCCAATTGCTCATACACCTATCACTATTCACCAAGCTTTTACAATAAATATTATTTTTCTCTAATTTCATATTAAACTAAGTATCTACTTGCGTTTTCTGCATGTGCCATTCAATTTGCACTCTTTCAAACGATATTTACCATCGAGTTACTTAAGTTACTGTTACTATCTATATAGTGAACATCTTTGAGACGCAGTAAAGCTCGTTAATGGCAAGCTATTACTTTATTTTCCGGCGCGCGTCGGAAAATTGCCTTAATTTAATCGCTGCCCACGCCAAAGAGAACCAACTTACCTACTTATTTAGTTATAAGTATATTTAGGTAAGTAGATATACTTATTAAGTTGTAATGTATAAGTAACTACGTGTTACTAAAAGGTTTAGTACTTACTTAATACTCCTACCTATAATTTGCATCTACCCACATAAAAAAAATTCAACTAAGTGTTTATACAATTTGCCGAATCAATCTGATCCATTTTGTACGGGTAGTCAAAATTTGCTGTTTGCGAAATTCGCAATAAAAAAAAGTTTTACAACTGCAAATACGTTTTAAAACTGCAAATGGTATTAAAGTCCTTCCTTAGGAATTCCAAAAATGAGATACTTATACGCAATAAAATAAACCAAAGAAATGCCACATTATGATTGGTCGTTACTTAAAATAAAACAAAAATTACTTAAGGAGTAAATTAGCTATATTATGTCTTATATCATCGTCATTGGTTCCTAATCCAACCTTAAAGGTCCGGATTGCGAAATTCTGCGATTATTTTAACCGTTTCCAGGTCTTTACAAGAATCCAGATATTATGTTAAGTAGTTACAAGGACCGCAGACCGTAGCACTTTGGAAAATCTTTTTCATTTCTAACAGTAATTCCATCAGGGTTTCGCTCGCGATTCGATGTAAGCTTTTGTAAAACACTCGATTGTATAGGAATCGATTTCAACTCGACATTAATGCTCCAATCTGAGCCTTAATGGATCGTTTAAAACCTTATTCGCAATCCATGGCTCAAAAGATTCGTGATTTAGAGTTGGGATTGTCCGGACATTTTTTATCTGGGATCTTTTTTAGCGATTACATTTTTCCGTGCGTGTTACTGGTTCTAGAATAAGTAGTAGGTACCCCATCCTCTCTATTGTGGTTGTCGTTAGAGCCGGCGAAGTAACCTTTCGTTGGCTTTGATGATAACTCAGATCCAAAACACGGGCAGCAGCATCGTCCGCGTAAAACTGTGGTCGCCAACCCGCAAAAGCGATTTTTTTTTAATGATACTGACAAGACGAGCAAATCAGGTGCCTGATGGTAATAGCATCATGATTGCCCATATCAGACACAGTGCCACCCAAGTGTTTTAAAATTCAAAATTCCTCTGAGTTGTTGAAACTCTTCATGCCCAGTAATATCGCTGGTAACATTGCCCTTTAGACCGGAACACAGTAATGTTTGCACATTACTACTTGGCGGATGAATACTTAACTGGCAAAGGTGTGGTACTTCCCTAGGCGGCCCCAAAGCAAAGAGCAAAAGCAAAGAGGCCTACCACTACAAATTCACTCTACTTTTGAAGAGCCCCATGTTGTAGCTCATCGGGAAAACCGCAGCAGAGAGATAAGTATCTTGAAGGGTCAGCAACATACTGGCAATACCCCTGGTAATAAACAATACCTACTCGTGAGTGAGTTTAACCAAGCGTGGCGAGTACAAGCTAAACCTCCTGTTTTGAGGGGAAGAATATGTCCAGCGGTGGACTACCTACAGCTGAGATGATGATTGTGATATCTACACTACTCCATCACTAAGTATGACAATTCACTGTGGGTTGTGTGTAGCTGCAACCTATATCAACATCATCTCATCCATAGGATGTCCACTGCTGAACATAGGCCTCCCCCATGGATTTCCATCTAATCTAATCCGGCAGCCTGTATCCAGCGTGATACTGCTGTCTTTATCAGATCGTTCATCAACGTTGTGGGTGGACAGACGATCTGGTAAAGCATCGGCCATCAGTTCTACGTGCTATGGGCCCTGCCAATTGCCACTTCAACTTGCTAATCCTCTGGGCTATGTCGGTAACCCATATTTTCGAGTTTAATTAACCGGCAACTTGAATCCGGCCAAAACTACCGACCTAAACAGTCCCCCACACATCTATAACCCGTTGTGATCGGAGTGGTTTCGCATTACGCGAGCGAGTGGTAGAGTCTCGACTCTCGACACCGACGCGACAATGGTTAGCGGTGTTCTATAACTCCATCACTCTATGGTGTTTAAGGGTTGAGTTGGTCGAATGGCAATGATATGGGGAGCTTTCTGCTTTCTTATGCTTTTCTATCATCATTACAGGTACTTATTTTAAAGTGTAAAGTGGACTGCCTCGGTATTCATCTCGGAATTATCTCAATAACTGCCTGGAGTCTGGAACTGTGTCCGGTAGATGGCAATAGGCTCGCCTCCTATTACATGGGACCAATAACATACTGTCGAAATGTGGGTGTATCTACTATGGGACTGAGTCCTGGGTACACCTCTGCCTACCCCTTCGGGAAAAAGGCGTGAATGTATTATTATTATTATTATTATTATATTTTATTTCAAAAAAGAGTACAGTATATATCTAAATATCTATGTAATTACATGGTATGTTCTTAAGTATTCAATTGGTTTAGAAACACTGGCCCTCATACTAGGATTCCCTGTGTTATGAGGAACCAGTTTCTCCCGTTTGATCTCATTTTTGTATGTATGTATATATTTACCTCTTGATTAGTTTGGTAGTAAATTGTTAACAACAGTTTCTGCGCTTAATTTTACACTTTCTGGTGTTAATATATTACTTTCACTGCTAGAACTCAAATAAAAATTGTCTTTAATATTTCGATATAAAGTAATAAAAAAACGATTAAAAAGTTCCCGCGTATTTATTTTTTTATTTGGTTAATAAATGCCGCAGGCGCGCTTTTTACTACCGGCCATATCGCAACTTATCGTTCAAACTTTTCAAATAATCGGCGTACCAAATTCGGTGAAACAGATTTCACTATTATTTTTAAATAACGAAAAGAATTTTTCAGTGGAAAACAGGCTTTTAATATCTAAGTATCGAAAATGGCAAATGTCTCGGTAATCGAACGGCCATTATCCACTCAATGCTTTGTTAATCGCCACCGCGCTCTCGTAACATTTTAACTCTGATCGATCTTGTACGAAGGTACGTATGGTTTATATACTTATTTTAGGTGCATTTGCCTTCACTTTTCTTGTTTGTTAGGGTTTACCTTTATGCACTTTGCACTTAGGAGTTACGTGTTTTACCTACGTAGATACGATATACAATACTTCTAGCTTAGAGATATTTGACGCAAGTCTATAAAAAAAAAACAAATACGTGTTTGATTATAATTTTTTTAAAATTAATAATCACGAATAAGTACTTTTTTTCCTGACAGTTTTTTTCCTATACTTCCTTTAAATATTTGACAAAAACAAGTATGGGACGAATCGTCGAACGAAAAATACTTAAATTAATTTCAAGTTTCGTCGATACGTCGTTGTTAGATGAAACTTTTCGTGTTTCCTTCAAATATAATAAACTTGTTATACTAAGTATAAATTTATGTTCTGATATTTTTATAGTTTGTATGACTGCCTCGGTGGCGTAGAGGGCGCATGCTCGACTGCCAATCAAGAGGTCATGGGTTCGATCCCCAGGTCAGGCAGTGTTAAATATTGGATTTTTCCGTTAGGAATTATTTCAATAACTGCCTGGAGTCTGGAACTGTGCCCGGTAGATGGCAATAGGCTCGCCCCCTATTACATGGGACCAATAACATACTGGCGAAATGTGGGTGTATCTACTATGGGGTTGAGTCCTGGGTACACCTCTGACTACCCCTTCGGGAAAAAAGGCGTGAACGTATGTTATGTTATTTTTATAGTCAAGTATAAACTATGTCCCTATCGTGGTAGTTTTTTACATACTCTAGGTATTTTCTATCATCACGCCAAGCAGTTTTAACTAAGTACCATTTATTCTCATTTTAACTGCACACAAAATAAGTAGCCACTCATACACTGACATTGCTTAGATAATTAATAAAAAATTTCAATAGGTACCGTGGGGCCGTGGACCTGCTTACAGATATTGCAGATCAATGATTGAATAGTTAGAATTTAGTAGTTGGTTTTACCTTGGATTTATAAAAAAATTCAAGGTTGGGATAATTATAACAAAGTTTATGCAAGCTATCTTTATTTATCGTGGCATTTTTTTTTAATAAGAAAGCTTTGGATCTAATTGGTCAGTAGTTAGGTACCTATGTTTTTAAGTCTCAACAGGGCGAGCCTATTGCTATCTAATGGGCACAATTCTAGACTCCAGGATGTTATTGAGAAAATTCCTAATAGAAAATTCTAATACCACTTTGCCTGACATGAGAATGACATGTGAATCCGCGGGGCACAGCTACTAGGTCCATAGTTTTTAACAAGTTTAGCTATGTATAATACAGGTATGTTATATACAACAGAAAAAAGGTGTAGTTATAGTTAAGGAGGTCCATCTACCCGTCAACCTAAACAAAGCTACCATGCAAACTTGCAAGTATTGGTAACTTCCAAAGAAAAGAAATAAGACATTCACAAAAAAATTCACTTCCCATACGAATGCTCAATGTCCACCCCAGGCCACAAATAAGCAGCAAAAAGCTGGCAAAAAGACATTTGTACCAAAAAATCTGCCTTTCAACAAACTATTTTTCATTTAATATTTGTAGCTAGTCAAGCGATAAAAAAGTGATAAATAAGTAAAATAAAAAGCAACTTCACTAATATCCGCCTTTGACTACGATAATATGAGCCACCATTACAGTTTTTATTTCACAATTGCACCTAAGCCTATGGAGTTTGATGAAAAAAGGTTGGTCATAATAGTACTCAATTAAGAGCCCGCGCACACAGAGAGCGGTCAGGAGTTCCGAGTTCCGAGTTCCGCGTTCGGCGTTCATTAGAATATACTGAGTCTATAACAACAACGCACACAGCGGGCAGTCTGACCGCGGCGGTCAAAGCGGAACGTCGCGTTCCAAGAGTTCTTTTCCCGCCAAGGCAGAGAACGCCGGAACGCCGCGATGTCTGATGAGTTTGGAAAAACGGAAAAGTTAATTGAATTTGTTAGGGAAAGGAGTTTATTATACGATTTAAGTAATATAGACTATAAAAACCGTGATCCTGAAAAATATTACTGAATTCGCCTTGTTCTTCTCGCGTTGTGTTAACTGGGTGCACCCAAAACTTCCTTTTCTTAGAAGCTGCTGAGCTCCACAAGAGCAATAATTCTTCATCGGATGACGAACTTTCTAGTGACATGTTGCATGTGCAAAGACCCAAACGAAACTAGAACGCGAGAATTTGCACGCCGCTTGTGTGCGTTGGAACTCTTGGGCGGTCAACGGTCACTAGAACGCAGAACTCTGACCGCTCTCTGTGTGCGCAGGCTCTAAAAATTAGCAAACGTATGTTGGAATGGTGAAACATTTTTGAATAGTCGGTAACTCTGATAATGTCGTTTTACATTGATTTTTAACATTTTTTCGGTTACATACTACTTTTGTGATATATTAGCGGTTAAAGTGTTATTTTCCATTAGGAATTATCTCAATAACTGCCTGGAGTCTGGAACTGTGCCCGGTAGATGGCAATAGGCTCGCCCCCTATTACATGGGACCAATAACATACTGGCGAAATGTGGGGGGGTGTATCTACTATGGGACTGAGTCGTGGGTACATCTCTGCCTACCCCATCGGGAAAAAGGCGTGAATGTATGTTATGTTAAAGTGTTATTTAATTTAATTATTAATATTCATATACGTCGCAAGTCTATTCATTCGAGGCCAAAGGCTCATAGAAAGAGGACAGGAGCCTTAGCAGAGCATATAATCCGTTTTGTATGGGAAGTAAGTAAAGTTTTTTTTAAGTTGTTCTGTATGATGAGTAGATTCACACCCCCTAGTATTACTACACTTTTTTGTAACTCGTTGTATAGTTTTCTTAATATCCAAGAATTTAAAATTCAATTAAATCGGCATCAACTTAATCCGCCGCAATTTACAAACAATTACATTTTCAGAAATATTTCGACTGTCTAAGAAGCTACGGAATCTCCCATTACAATCAGCCCTAAAATACCATCAACCAATCAGAGGCAAGGGGCGGGGTGTTGGAATGAGATAGCTTTACCTGTTATAGGAAGAGAGGGAAAGAGATAGAATCACAGGTTGTAACTTTAATAGGGTTGCGGAGCGAAGGTTTTCGCGTTAGTCAAAGTTTGTGATTTGACGCGATCGGAGCGATTTTATTGCTTTTCGATCGTTCGCGAAAAGTCGTCGAACTACTAATCAAATAGAATAATTTATTGTTTTGGTACATATTTAATTTTTATTGCAAATAAATCGGTTTATTTTTAAAATGTTATAGTAAATGAACTTTTAATATTTGTGTGGTGTTTTTTGTGTTGTGATTTTTTATATAATTTATATATAAAAATGTCTGAAACCAGCCGAAGAGGGACCGCGTACACGATCGACAACATTCTTGGACATACGGAAAGACAACACGGTTTGTAACTAATTTATTATATAAAATTAGATATTAATTTAAAGATTTTAAGCAGTTTGCCCCGAACTGAGAACTTATGTACTCTAAAAAAGTGACCAAAATGTTTGAGGCCTGATTTAGGCCCCGATTGAAAAGTATAGCTTCTATAAATAATTATAATATAATAAAATAACACTGTTAATCTTGTAATACTTAGCCAAAAATCTTTAAATTATAATAATATTATTATAACGATATACATAAAGAGTTTTTATTGGAAAGAAAATAAACTGTCATGGTCTTATTATCGAATTCAAAATGATACTGCATAGTTTTTATTATCACTTTTTTATCTTGAGGCTGGCATAACAAAAAAATTAAACGAATTCGTTGTTGGAAATCTTTTTAGGTTTTGGCATTTTGTTCATTAATGGCCTTTTTAGGCCATTAGACTTTTCTTTTTCCAATGCTTTAACTGGTTTAGCTCATGTTCGTGGGTGGATTCTTGTTGAAAATTTATTAGGTAGCTCATATTAGGTCTCCAAACTTTAGAAATTTTTATATACGTGTATATATAGGTATGTAAGTATAGAACTAATAAATACCTAATAAAAAATCTTTTTGCATGATTGTCGGGAAGATAATGATAAGTCCTCCAATTATTACACGCTTCAAAGTTTAAAGCGCGTAACTCGCCCCTATTATATGGGACCAATAACCTACTCGCGAAATGTGGGTGTACCTACTATGGGACTGAGTCCTGGATACACCTCTGCCGCTCTGCTTACCCTTTTGGAAAAAAAAGTGTGATTGTATGTTTTATAAACGTATCTTTATTACATTATACTAAGATTTGAGATTCATAATATTAGTAAGACAATAATACGATCGTCTTTCGATCGTTCAACAATTTAAAGGTAAAAAAAAATGATTTCGTAGTATAGTGGATGAAAAAGTGACCTAAATATTTATATAACGACTAGCTGTGACCCGCGGTTTCACCCGCGTAGTCTTCGTTCCCGTGGGAATATCGGGATAAAAAGTACCCTATGTGTTATTCCAGGGTCTAAGCTACTTACGTACCAAATTTCAGCCCAATCGGTTCAGTAGTTTTGGCGTGAAAGAGTAACAAACATCCATACATACATCCATACTTACAAACTTTCGCCTTTATAATAGTATAATAGTATTAGGATTAGGATTAGGATAATTATTTTAATATGATTGCGTAAATTGAATTTAAAAATTTATTTTGCAGAAGTTTGATTTAACTTGTATAAAAGTTGTAGCGGTGCTGCTCGTAGAGGTGCTACGCCGTAGAACATATCGCACAATATTTAACATAACATAACATAACATACAATCACGCCTTTTCCCGAATGGGTAGGCAGAGGTGTACCCAGGGCTCAGTCTCATAGTAGGCACACCCACATTCCCATTTAATAGGGGGTGAGCCTATTGCCATCTACCGGGTACAGTTCCAGTCTCCAGGCAGCAATTGAGATAAAAATCCAATATTTAACACTGCGTGACCTGGGGATCAAACCCGGGACCTCAATCGGGACGCAGTCGAGCTTGCTCCCACTACGCCACCGAGGCAGTCACATATTAAAATATTTCTACCAATATAAAACTATGAATGCGAAAGTTTTTATGAATATCAAAGAAATATATGTTTTCGGGATTACTATTTAAGAATTTGACCAAACCTTTGCCAGTTATTCATCCGCCAAGCAGTAATGTGCAAACATTACTGTATTCTGGTCTGAAGGGCAATTTTACCAGCGAAATTACTGGGCAAGACGAGTTTCAACGACTAATATCTCAGAGTGACAGGCGCAGTGCAGTGCCGTGCAGAATTTTGAATTTTAAAACACTGAGTGGCACTGTGTCTGATATGGGCAATCATGACGCTTACCATCAGACACCTGATTTGCTCGTCTTGTCACTCATTATCAAAGCTCTGACAAAGGTGCGGTACTTCCCCAGGCGGGCCCCTGCAAAAGAGGCCTACCACTACAAAAAAACTACATAGGTACCGAATTTCAGCCCAATCGGTTCAGTAGTTTTGGCGTTCATCCATCCATCCATCTATGCATCCTCACAAACTTTCGCATTTATAATAAACACAGATCTAGGTAATTCATAATATCATGCAAGTTCGTTTATAAAAAGAATTATATGTAGGTATGAATATTTAATTTTATTTATTAAGAGAGTATGCGGCCTGTTACAAATTTCACACAATCCTATGAGAAAATTATCAAATCGAGGTTTTGTATTCCCCTATTTCCTCCGAATATTATTCACCCATTCTATAAATTGATATCCTGATATTTTTAAAGTAAAGTAAACCATGTACCTGTCATATTAGTTTCTCTTAGATTCGGTAGACTCAGTACTGTTTATCTTTATTGACGTGCAAAAGTGTCAGATTATGACCTATTTGAATAAATCTGTTTGAGTTTGAGTTTGAGTTTCTTATAAACTCTTGGTTTTATTATAGTTATCTAACTTCTTAAAATCCCAGTTTTATTCGCGTGATTGGACGTTCACTACTAAAAATTAAGAGTTTATAAACAAAAATAAAATGATAGAGACATAGATTACTTCATCTAAAAAATATCTAGATAAGAATATACAAAATAAGTTTTCTATATTCGGAGGAAACAGCGGAATACAAAAGATCGATTTGGAAAATTTTCTATAGGATTATGTCAAACTGCTAACATGTCCGCTTTCCTGTTAAGGGCAGCCACAGATCAAATCATAAGAAAAGATCAAATTTCAACTGGACGTGGGATAAGCCAAAATCTGTAGAATTGCGAAGGATTCTCAAAATTAACTCAAAATCGTTACTAAATACAACGAATCAAAAATCCTAGCTGATACTAGATAATCCAAGGTTTTTAATAAGTTTTAAATCACTTGAACCGTGATTCTGTGATAAGAAACCCTTCTTAACCGAGATTGGTATTGTCTCCCTTATATACTTATGATGCAGCAACGTACTTACTGGGTGAGTACGGGTATTTGTGGGGGACGGTATTGCTGTTAAGAGCGTACGCCGCCGTCTAGGAATTTGACACAATCCTATGAAAAATTTACTAAGTCGATGTTTTGTATTCCCCTGTTTCCTCCGAATATAATAAACCCATTCTATAAATTTACATCCTGATATTATATAGTGAAGTAACCTATGTCCCTGTCATTTTTTTTTATAAACCCACCCTTGGTATTTTCATAGTGAACTTCCAAGAATCCCAGTTTTACTCGCGTGGTTGGACGTTCACTACAAAAAAATTTAGAGTTTATAAAGAAAAATAAAATGATAGGGACATACTTCACTTCATCTTTAAAATATCAAGATGTAAATATATCCAATAGGTTTACTGTATTCGGAGGGAACACGGGAATACAAAAAAACATCGATTTAGTAAATTTTCTAGATGTTAAGAAATCTTTCTAAATGTTAGGAATTGTACATATCTTGTGATAAAAACCATAATTCCATGGTTTCACGGCGAAGGTTATTGAAATTGTGTGAGTTACGTCTATGTAAAGTTATTTCTTCTCTCTCAAGACTCGAAAAGATGAAACGTCGAATTTTCTTAAGGCTGTCATGTCGTCCCTATGGATTTTCGATGTGTTCTAGACTTCCCATGTTACCGATTGGTTAATCAATTTTTTATAAGAATTCGAACATACTCGTATCACGCGAAACTAACAAGCATGCTCATTCTAAGCGGATTCAACGTAATAAATGCTATTTTAGAATAACGACAATATTATTATGGGCTCTCTACGACAGGGGCGGACTAAGTTATTGATTGGGTGACTTATTCCTTTACGGTGGAGATTTCTTCAAAGTTATTTCCATCCCAAAATCAGTAACATGTTATATTAAAATCATCCTACTAATATCACAAATGCGAAAGTTTTTGAAGATGGATGTCGCACCCGCGCAGTCTTCGTTCCCATGGGAATATCGGGACAAAAAGTACCCTATGTGTTATTGCACGGTCTAAACTATCTATATAACGAATTTCGGCCCAATTAGTTCTGTAGTTTTGACGTGAAAGAGTAACAAACATCCATCCATCTATACATCCTCACAAACTTTCGTATTTATAATATTATAGGATTAGGAAGTAGGTGGGATAAGAGCGTACGCAGCCTTCTAGGAATTTGACACAATCCTATGAAAATTTTACCAAATCGATGTTTTGTATTCCCCTGTTTCCTCCGAATATAATAAACCCATTCTATAAATTTATATCCTGATATTTTTATAGCGAAGTAACCTATGTCCCTGTCATTTTAATTATTCTTATAAACCCTTGGTATTTTCATAGTAAACTTTCAAAAATCCAAGTTTTACTAGTAGTTTGTAGCGTTTATTAACAAAAATAAAATGATAGGGGCATACTTTACTTTAATATCAGAATATAAATATATATCAAAAAGGTTTACTGTATTCGGAGGAAACAGGGAAATACAAAACATCGATTTAGTAAATTTTCCATAGGATTGTGTCAAACTGCTAAGAGGTCTTGTATCCTGATAATACTTAATATTTCCCCATGAGATGAAAGTGAATCAATTATCAATCTAGAAATCACACCTAATGCCCAATCAAGTTTTAGAGATGGACCCTGATAGGTGCTATCCATTTACCTTTAGATTAAAAGTTCAAAGCGGCCTCTGCACGTGGAACTAAAAATGGCCCGTGTTTTCGAGCGACATAATACTAAGATGTACTGACTAGTAAAGTGATGAAGTGAAGTGATGAAATGAAGTCATGGTGAAATAATAAGTTTAAGTTTGAATACCTACGTCCTAAAACCGTCCCTGTTTTTCTTTATATAAATGCTGTTGACTTCAATAAGAAGTCGCAGAGTATACTTATTATATGCTTATTATCTAATAACACAACGTACGGATCGAGTGCCAATTTGACAGGATTATTTTCTGACATTTTTGAAGAATACGTTTGCAAATTGATAGCATTTCCTTTACGATGAAAATAACTTTGTTTACTAAATTATACACTACTATCTGTTTCACGGTTTCACTCGCGGAGACATCATTCCCGTGGGAATATCGGGATAAAAAGTACCCTATGTATTATCCCTGGGTCTAAACTATCTATACACCAAATTTCTGCCCAATCGGTTCAGTAATTTTGACGTAAAATCGTAACAAACATTTTATCCGTCCATCCTCACAAACTTTCGCATTTATAATATTAGTCAATAATAGGAAGTAGGATAATTTGTAAAAGATAGTTTGATCCCTTACATACATACAATCACGCCTTTTTTCCCGAAGGGGTAGGCAGAGGTGTACCCAGGACTCAGTTCCATAGTAGATACACCCACATTTCGCCAGTATGTTATTGGTCCCATGTAATAGGGGGCGAGCCTATTGCCATCTACCGGGCACAGTGCTAGACTCCAGGCAGTTATTGAGATAATTCCTAATGGAAAAATCCAATATTTATCACTTTGCCTGACCTGGGGATCGAACCCGGGACCTCTTGATTGGCAGTCGAGCATGCGCCCTCTACGCCACCGAGGCAGTCAGATCCCTTACAGCTGAACAATAATGTATTTTTTTGGTAATATATCAATAAATTAAGTCTATAAATGGTTTCATATCAGGTAAGTTACACTTCAAATGATTAAAATAATATACCCGCTTTGCCCGTTTAGAACTTCAGCTATGGAAATATGGCCAAAAAATAGATTTTTGTACAGCTGACAGTAATGAAACTATCTTTTACAAACCTTGCTGTACCCCGCGGTTTCAAATAATAGCGTTCTATGGGGAGGCCTATGTTCAGTGGACGTCTTCTGGCTGATGACGATGATGAACATTTATAGGTATCTATTACAGTACTATAAACCCGCCTCCTCGGCTTCACTCTTCATATAAACTCTTCATAATTTTGTAATGAACATCTAATCGCGCTAGTATAACTGGGATTTGAGAAGTTAACTAAGAAAAATATTGAGAGTTTATAAGAGAAACTAAAATGACAGGGACATAGGTTACTTCAATATTAAAATATCAGGATATTAATTTATGGACTGGGTAATTATATTCGGAGGAAACAGGGGAATACGAAACGTTGATTTGGTATTTTTACATAGAAGTGCGTCAAATAAGGCCGCGTGCGCTCTTATTCTGCGAGAGTTTCAGCCAGTGTGGAGCTCAAAATAGTGTAATTTCTCTGTCTTTGTGTGTAACTAACCACTGATCCTAGGGATTTAAAACTTGGAATGTAGGTTATTTTCATTATCTGGACGTGTACTAAGAATGGATTATTTTTATGATAGTGAGTGACGAGACGAGCAAATCAGGTGCCTGATGGTAAGCATCATGATCGCCCATATCAGACACAGTGCCACCCATTGTTTTAATATTCAAAATTCTGCGTGGCACTGCACTGCGCCTGTCACCCTGAGATATGAGTTGTTGAATCTCATCATTCCCAGTAATTTCGCTGGTAACATTGCCCTTCAGACCGGAACACAGTAATGTTTGCACATTACTGCTTGGAAGAATAACTGGCAAAGGTACTTCCCCAGGCGGCCCCCAGCAAAAGAGGCCTAGCACTTATACAAAAGGATTTCTGAAAGTTCACTTCCTAAGGGTTCTAAAAAGGGTGTCAAAATTTTGAAAATCTCCCATATTTAGAAATGACGCGTTTGCTAAGCTGTGTCTTCATTAGTTTTTACTTTACTTTAGTATTTAGGAGTCTTCATTAGGAGTACCTAATAACAGCGCCCTCGTGCCTTCTGCAAGGGGACTTTACTGGTCCGAATAGTCTGTCAATAAAATAAACAGTTAGTATTTACCCAGTACTGTTCCCACCAATTCATGACATGTATCTCTTAATCTCTGACGGAACAAATAGAACGAATCAACAAGGATTTAATACGACCCCAATTATACCTAATTATACTATAAATCGCACGCTATATTCAACTCTATCATTAGAGTTATTAAGGTCAAATCAGCTTAGAGTTTTGTAAAAATTGACCCCTCAAAAGACTAACAAAACACGTTTTTGTTATGCACTTAACGTCGAAACAGATTTAGAATTGTATTAATACTATTTTATTAAGTTCTTTTGTTAATTGTTTGGTATAAAAGATTATTTTGTTGGAAATGTTTACAATGTATGGGCAATTATATGATAGTTTGGGTGAATCTTCAAGTGTATGGTACTTTGCTTTGTAGTAATGATTTTATTAGATCATATGTTTATTCAGGGTTATTTTATTGGTACTAAATGCATACTTATAACATCTTCACCTAATCTCACTGCTAACTAGCTAGGGCTGGGTAAAAAATTCAAAACATTTTGGATGTTTCTACAAAATTAAAATAAACGAGCTTTTACGTTCACATAGGTGTTAAGTATTAAGTGAAAATAATCTTAGACCTTGTAGAATATAGCTTGATACCTTAGCTTATCAAAAATCATTTTTATGTGTAAGATCGACTGCCAATCGTGATGTCCCGGGTTCGATACCAAGGTTAGACAAAGTGTTATTGGATGTTTCCGTTAGGAATTATGTAAATGAAAGTCTGGAGTCTGGAATTGTGCTCGGTAGATGGCAATAAGAAACTTAATGTATTAAATAAATAGTTAAGGCATACGTATGTATGCGTAGTGTGTTCCATACCTAGATACCAAGAACATACAGCGCCGTCTATTAGTTCCTTGCGCAAAGTATGGAAATATCTAGTAAAATGGCCATAACTTTTGATTGCGTTAACTTAGAAGTATGATTATTTTACAGCCACAAGGGACCGCAGATCTGAGTAGTTGTTATCAATTTCAACTTGATACATCCACGAGTTCCCGTTAAAAAGTGTCTTGACAGACTGACAGACTGACAGACATATGAACAACAAAGTGATCCGATAAGGGTTCCGTTTTTTCCTTTTGAGGTACGGAACCCTAAAAAGTTACATTTGACAGCAATCATTACGTAATTGTTACTGCTGTTGCTATGCTACTACAAGTTCGTAATGCCTGTACCGGTCTGTTAGTGTATACATTCAAATTCTTGTTGAAAGCATTCTGATAGTCGTAACTCGTGTTAATATTGTTCCTAGATCGTGTAGAGTTGAAATCCGAGAGCGGCGCGCAGTCAGACTCCGAACATGAACACGAACCCGACCAGAGCGAACACGAACAAACTCACAACGAACAGAGCGAGCTCGAACATTTGGAAGCGCTCGACGCGGGGAGACCGCGTAAGGTAACTTGCATTATTTTTTGGACCTCTAGGTTTTATTACAATAATTGTGTCAAATGCCTCGTAGCTGGTATTTCGTGTTAAAGGCGGCGACTGACATGATCATTGAGCATTCGTTCGATGTGAGCACGTTATAAGTAAGACCATTTGTCATGTTTGTACGGCAAGGCGAGTAGATACACAATATATACCTACATAACATAAAATAACGGCTTTTCCCCAAAGGGGCAGAGTTCCCATAGTAGGTACTTACTACATACACATACACACTCTGCTAATTATGTTTTTAAATCCCATACCATGGGGGCGAGCCTATTGGTATCTACCAAGCACACTTCCAGACTCCATGATGATATGTTATTGAGATAATTTTTAATCAAAAATCCAATAAAACGCTTTGCCTGACCTGCGAATCGAACCAGGGAGTAGAGCTTGCGACCACTACGCCACCGCTCGAGAGTTTATTTAACCTGCTATAACGTATTATCTCCGGTGTGCAAGCAGGTGCGTCGCAGTCGGACCACCTTCACCACGTACCAGCTGCACGAGCTGGAGCGAGCGTTCGACAAGACGCAGTACCCTGACGTGTTCACTAGAGAAGAGCTGGCTATGAGACTGGACCTGAGCGAGGCTAGGGTACAGGTGAGTTACATGATACTACGTTCTAGAGCTGGAGCGAGCGTGCGACAAGACGCAGTACCCTGACGTGTTCACTAGAGAAGAGCTGGCTATGAGACTGGACCTGAGCGAGGCTAGGGTACAGGTGAGTTACATGATACTACGTTCTAGAGCTGGAGCGAGCGTGCGACAAGACGCAGTACCCTGACGTGTTCACTAGAGAAGAGCTGGCTATGAGACTGGACCTGAGCGAGGCTAGAGTACAGGTGAGTTACATGATACTACGTTCTAGAGCTGGAGCGAGCGTGCATTTACAGCAGAAAGACGGTGGCACATCTTAACAGTTTATACTGCCAATGATGTTCATAATATATAATTAAAATAAATTAATTACTAATAACACATAAATATTATATTACATATACATATATATCCATAAAAATAGATTAATTACTAATAATACATATATAAAAAAATAAAAATAATATAATAGTAGGTAGGTGTGTATATCGTGGCTTTTGTATGGAATTAAATAGAGCGTCCGGGGTGTGCTTAGGGTTAAAATTAGTGAACTGTGCGAGGTTTTGGTCGGGTTCGTTTCTTAGATCTCCCAGATAATTACCTATTAATAATATTAAGCACGATAAACTAATTCACTGGATGTTTTATTGATTATTCACGCCAGTGATTATTAATAATTAAAATTAATTTAATATAATTTGAAACAAGCAATTAGAATTCCGCGGTTATAATAATAATTCTGAACTTAGTGGAAAATAATTAGAGTTCACAAGCGCCTATTAAATACTCGAATATTAAACTGATATTAATTAACACTAATTAATGAATTTTATTACATTTGAGGTCGCAATTTAGTTATTAATTGCTGGTAATTAAGTTTGCATTTGATAATTTTAATAAGCGACTTAATTTTCCTACCTATGTTTTTTTTATGATAGTGAGCGACAAGACGAGCAAATCAGGTGCCTGATGGTAAGCATTATGATTGACCATATTAGACACAGTGACACCCAGTGTTTTAAAATTTAATATTCTGCACGGCACTGCACTGCGTCTGTCACCCTGAGATATTAGTTGTTAAAATTCGTCATGCCCAGTAATTTCGCTGGTAATATTATTATTTTGGATTTATGTAACATTATTTTAGATATTATTAATAACTTATAACTATTCGCACCGATTTGTTCTCGTTTTTCGACACAAATAGGCTAGTAAAATTTTTGTTTATTACTGTTCCTTATATAAAAAACATACACCTTGCATAAAAAACATACATTCACATTTTCCCGAAGGGGTTAGGCAGAGGTGTACTCAGGACTCAGTCCCATAGTAGATACACCCACATTTCGCCAGTATGTTATTAGTCCCATGTAATAGAAGGCCAATAACATACTGGCGAAATGTGGGTGTATCTACTATGGGACCGAGTCCTGGGTACACCTCTGCCTACCCCTTCGGGAAAAAGGCGTGAATGTATGTTATGTTATGTTGTTGCATAAAAATGGTAATAAAATTCTTTAACACGTTCGTAGCCGCAGTGGCAAAGCAGAAGCAATCACAATTAAAATCAGCCGCTATTCTCCGCCAGGTGACGTACCTGTAGCGTTGAGCCTGAAATACAATGGTGCCAATTCTAACCGATTCTATACCGCAAACTGATAACTAGACTGTTGGACATATTAACAGGAAAGGTGACCTCTCAGCAGTTTCGACGCAATCCTGTGAAAAAATTGCCAAATCGATACTTTGTATCCCCCCTGTTTCCTTTGAATATAGTAAATTTATTTGATATAATATTTTAAAGATGAAATAAACTATGTCCCTATTATTGTATTTTTTTGTTTATAAACGCGAATAAAACTGTGAATTTTATAAGTTCACTATGAAAAAACCGAGAATTTATAACAGGAACTAATATGGCGGAGGACTAATATTTTACTTCACTATAAAACTACCAGGATATATAACATAACATACAATCACGCCTTTTTCCCGAAGGGGTAGACAGAGGTGTGCCCTGGGTCAGTCCCATAGTAGGCACACCAACATTTTGACAGTCTATTCAGCCGGGCACAGTTCCAGACTCCAGGCAGTTATTGAGATAATTCATAATGGAAAAACCAATAGTTAACACTTTGCCTGACCTGGGGATCGAACCCGGGACCTCATGATCGGCAGTAGAGCTTGCGCCCTTTACGCCACCGAGGCAGTCACAGTATTTTATAAAACTGTTAAGGAGGAGGGCGTTGTGGTCGGCAAAACAGTTTTTCCAAACTTTCATGAGGTCTTGGGTTCGATCCCCAGGTCAGGCAAAAAGTGTTATTGGATTTTTCTATTAGGAATATTTTCAATGACAGCCTGGAGTCTGGAACTGTGCCCTGATGGCAATAGGCTCGCTCCTTATTGCATGGAACTTAAAAACATAACCAGCGAAGTGTGGGTAATACCTACCTACAGTTACTATGGAACTGAGTTCTGGGCACACCTCTATGCCTACCCCTTCGGGAAAAATGCCTGATGTTATGTAATGTTATACTACAAATTTTCGTAATACCAAATACCAATGCATATTAATAATAATAATAATATTAATTTTATTTCAGTCAAAATCCATACATTTTGTTACATAAATTTAATTATAATTAAAAATTTAAATATAATAATAAATAATTGAAAGTTAATTAAAATACAAAATCGCATTAAAATAATAATAAAAACCAGCTAAAATCTATCGGTCCAGTCAGAATTCCCATCCACCTGCCTGATATAGGACAGTCAAATCTATCAACAATCATCTTCAGGAAGTCTAGAAAATGTTGAATAATACAATAAAGACAATAAACAGGTGGTAAAAACAGGTATAAATCTTCGAGCTTAACAGCCATAGTGGAACAAATCAACGGTGTATTCCTTTCGCGTATCTCTACCTAGATACAATGTAACGCAGTACGTTAGTTTTCATTCTACATCCTACTTATGCCAGTTATTCATCCGCTAAGGAGTAATGTGCAAATTTTACTGTGTTTGAGGGGCAATGTTAGCGTGGCGCGCAGAAATTTGACTTTTAAAACACTGGGTGGCCCTGTGTATGATATGGGCAATCATGATTCTTACCATCAGGCACCTGATTTGCTGGTCTTGTCATTAAAAAACATCATGCATACATTGCTTTGTGATTATTTTTGTAACTTTTATAGTCTGCTAGGTGCTCCTCGCGGTGTCATCCGCTAAAAGGGTGTTTTTTCAGGACTAAGGTAAAGAGAGTCTCAGAGCTACCAGAAATTGGACAAAATCCTATGTTTTTTTTTCAAACCGATGTTTCGTATATCTGTTTCCTCCGAATCTTCTTCTCCCTAGCAATTTTCCCGGCTATAACTTTTCTGCTTTTCGGCTATTTCTCCTCCACTTCGCTCGGTCTTGTGCATCCTCTACGGAGAGTTTATTGGCACTCATGTCATCCCTTACTACGTCAAGGCAGCGTCGCTTTGGCCTACCGCGAGGTCTTGCTCCTATATCTGTTTCCTCCAAATATTATTAAATAATTCTAAAAAAATTTATATCCTGATATTTTTATAGTGACATAAACTATATCCCTGTCATTTAAGTTTCACTTATAAATTGTCAACTTTTTTCATATTGAACTTCTAAAAATTTAAATTTTACTCGAGTGGTTAAACGTTCACTACAAAAAATTAAAAGTTTATGAACAAAAATAAAAGACGGACATAGTTCAGTTCATGTTAAAAATATCAGGATATAAATATATCACATATGTTTACTATATTTTGTAGTGGTAGGCCCCCTGCTAAAGATAGCAGGGGGCCGCCTGGGGAAGTACCACACCTTTGCCAGTTATTCATCCGCCAAGCAGTAATGTGCAAACATTACTGTGTTCCGGTCTGAAGGGCAATGTTACCAGCGAAATTACTGGGCATGATGAGATTCAACAACTCATATCTCAGGGTGACAGGCGCAGTGCAGTGCTGCGCAGAATTTTGAATTATAAAACACTGGGTTGCACTGTGTCTGATATGGGCAATCATGATGCTTACCATCAGGCACCTGATTTGCTCGTCTTGTCACTCAATATCATAAAAAAATATATATATTTGGAGGAAACAGGGGAATACAAACATCGATTTGATTCAGTATTTTAGGCATGGTGAACCATCAAACTCACTCATAAATTTTATGAGTATGCAAGGATTAAGGATCAGGGACCTCAGGGAAATCGGTTCAGTAGTTTTTCTACATTTACATCTATTTATTTCTAATAAGGCCTTCTTTTTCTGATTGGCCGGTTGGCTCAGCTGGTAGTGCCCCTGCCTTCTGAGCCGTAGGTCCTGGGTTCGATCCCCGGCCAAGTCAAACATTTGTCCTCTTGTGGAATAGATGTGAGGAATAGATAATGTGATTTTCCTTTGATACGGTTTCATTTAGCTTGATTTGTTTGTTGTTTTTCCAGTTGACATATTGATCTAACATTGGATACATACTTATACTTCTGATGAAAATAGAATAAACTGTTTTTATTTTTATTATTACTGTATCGGTTTGAAACACCAAGCAGAACTTTTTTTTTATGTATCCAAGAAAACAGGAATCTAATGTACTGTCAACTGACATAAATACTACCAACTACCCACAATAGCCGCTAATTCAGCGTCATTATGCACTCGCGTTAAGGGCGCTAATGTTTGCAGCTCACTAATCGTTGCAGATATGCCTTTATTGCACCCATAGTTGCCTTAAACGCCTGTAAATTGCACGGCCTTAAACTGCCTTAATTAGAGCGAATTAAGCCATTTCTATTGTGATTTAACAATGCAACGTCGTTTCGCTGGACTTTAAGGTGTAGACTTTTACAAATTGGCTGTAACTGTGCACCTTTAGTAGAAATGGAGAGACGAAGAAAAAAAAACTTACAATTGGTTTAGGAACAGAATTTGCATTTATATATTTATATATTTCTCTGATATGTATGTATAATAAAGACATTTGCATATTTGTCAAACAGCACCCTGACTTCTTTAAAAATAAGGGGTATCCACCCGCCAGAATAGGGCCAAGTTTATAAATCTACTCTATCGACTTCGTGCTCAAAAAGATAAGTATATAATATAAGAGGAATGCTTACAATATGTGTATATTATTATATAACGCTCTGCCTGATGACATTAAAGTATTGAAGGTAACACGTTTAAAAATATACTTACTAACTGGCTTCTCGCAAACTGTTTTTATAGTATAATTTTTTTTTTTTTGGTAATTCAAGAGTATTTTCCAGTTTCCAGGATAACTGGTAGAAAATGCTATTTTAGCATTAAGTTAGTCCTAGCGTTGTGCTGAATTATAAATAAATAAATAAATAAATATTTGTAACGTGAACGACTGGTAGGTGTAATTTTATAATATATGATTTTTTGTTTGTTTTCGCAACAATTTAAATATTAGTAAGTTTTATATATATATTTTTAAGATGTAATTTTAGTATTATATAGAATCTCAATAATAATTGCAAATTTTTGCACGTCTGCTTGCAGATGAAATACTTTGTGACTTAATATAAGGTACTATAGCTCGACACAAAAGAGTAGAAAATAATGGGGCCGCCACTGTATTTATCAATTAGAAAAACTTTTGAGTCAACACGTACACTTTAAATTAGTTCCGTTTCTACTCTTTTCTGTCGAGCTATACTAAGAACTATACCTACGTGTAAAAGTATTTCCGCAAATAAACTATTTGATTGATTGCGGAACGAACTGAAAACCTCTATATCTTAATATATCATAAGTAAAATAAAAAATCACGAAACCATGAAATTTCAGGTACAAAAAGAAATTATAATAAATAATAATAAATGTTTTTTATTTGCCAAAAGATTAAAGTAAAGGAAACTATAATATTATAACTTATGTGGCTGGATTATATTAAAGCTACCATAAGTACATAGTAGGTTAGGTTGTATTATCAGTATGCAACTAATATTCTTATGGAGGATTCTGTGGTCCCACACTAGGCCCAGGGCCCGTGTCGTGGAGACTTGAAAAAATTTACCTTTAAAAATACATTTCCCGAGGGAGCCTTCCGTTAAATCTATGCCTAACATGTTTAACCTAACATTATAACTAACATGTTTGCAGTATCTAGGTATGGAACCTTAGACTAAGCACATTTGGTATATAACATACCAACGTATGCCCTTAACAATAATTTATGAAAATTTTATAAAACTATGTGAAAGTTTTTCCGATTGGTTCCCGATGTTTAAAATTGTTTTAACTACGTTTTGTAGTTTTTGATTATTTAATCATGTAACTATTTTTAGCTATTTTGTTTTCAGTGACGGCCTGAGTCAGACTGAGTGAAGGGAAAAACAATAGTGTCTAATTGTTAGAACGCTATTTTTTTCCACGTGTTTGCTGCATGTAGTTATATCTATGACATTAATACAAACCAAGCTCATCTAAATAGATAATAACCAAAAAATAATTCCCGAAAATGAATCCACAGAGTAGTTAAATCTCAAATCCGCACTTGAGTCTTCAGTACGTCGCCTCTGCCCTCATTAGGACGTATTCAACGAACGATTAAAATTCGTCTGTATTGTCAGTAGTATGTGGCATTTGATTCGTCCATTTTAGACACATAATTTTAATCTGTGGTTATTAAAATATTAAAACCACTTTGCATGAGCTTTTGGCTCAGACTTCTTCAGCTTTCAAAGCTTTTAAAACTTTTGAGCTTTTTGGACGAAATCAAAGGTCAAAAGTAATTTTGTGACTGTAATTAGTTTGTGATTTATAAACGGGAAACATTTTCACCATATCGGCTGAACTGAATTCGATGAAATTTGGTAAATATATAATACATACCTAAAGTTATATTAGCTGAGAATGATATTAGCTGACAGACCTGACTGTTCCATGTGGAAACATTGGGTTAGCGTTCATATGGAACAGGCGGGTAATGCGTAGGCTTGGTGGCCCTGTTAGAATTTTGTGTTTTTGTGATTGTCATAATAATTTTACTAACATTCGTTTTTTTAAGATTTCATATATACTAACAATTATTGGATCATTTGGCCTGAATAAAGAATTTTATTATTATTATTATTATAAAGTACCTAGATTTCTGTGCGCCACTGCTGATTCAAAAAAGATAAGTTCCGATTTGCTTTCTTCTAATTTAATATGTTAGAACTTGTAAAACTTGATACGTGACAGCTGAACAAAAATAAATATTATTGGTCATATTTTCTTAAATTTGGCACATAAATTGTATCAAATCGTAACATATCATACACATCAATCACGCCTTTTTCCCGAAGGGGTGCCTAACATCTCTGCCTAGAGTTGTACCCAATTCTCAGTCCCCAGGTAGCTATTGTTATTGCGCCCATTACGCCACGGAGGCAGTCTATTATTAAATAATTTCATTTTAGAAATAATTGATGACAATTTTTCAACACTTAATTCTAAAACAACCCGAAGTGGTCTAAGCGACAATGGTATAGATTAATCGTGATTACATCACTTGCTCAGCGTGGTGCAATTTGGTAATTACTGTAATAACCCACTTGTACTAGTGAAGAGACCACTACTAGGGGACTGAGGGACTTATTTCTAGTGTACTACACACTTTAGGACTAGAGAAGATTTATGGAACATAATATTATATCTATATTAAGGCGCCTATAGCAGCCAAACTTCCACCTCGCTCGCATATTTGCAAGTTAAGGCATTGAATTTCCAAAAATCATTTGTTGTGTTTCTCAAACATACCTCGTGTACCTAATATAAAAAAGTTTGTTTTGTTGTCTTTTAAATTAACAGAAGAGATCGAAAAAAACCGTTATTTAATTTTTGTTTTCGATCTATTATTATTTTCATATTATTTCATAGGATTGTGTCAAATTCCTAGACGGCCGCGTACGCTCTTAACAGCAATACCGTCCCCCACAAATACCCGTACTCACCCAGTAAGTACGTTGCTTATTACATTTAAATAACTGCATAGGTATTTAAGTAATAAGTATTTAAGGAAGACAATACCAATCTCAATAAGAAGGGTTTCTTATCACAGAATCACGGTTCAAGTGATTTAAAACTTATTATAAACCTTGGATTATCTAGTATCAGCTAGTTAATCTGGGAAGGTGATATAAATCCAAGAGTTATGCTGGGTTTTTTTATCACTGGTTAAGTTGACCAATGGTTAATTTTTTTGACAAATAGTTAAAATTCGACAAAATTCGTTTCTTTATCCCTGGTTAACTATTTCTTTCCACACAATTTAACCATTGGTAAGAAATTTAACTATAGTTAGATTGACAAATGGTTAACTTAACTGTAACTAACGATCAAAAAACCGGCCCTTAATCTTGCATAGGTTAACTTTCTCAGTATAAATCACTCCAAATGAATATTTTATCAAAAAGTCCTAGCTCCTCATTTAAATAAAAAAAATCGCGAATTACATTCGTATCAATTAAAAGCCGATCAAAAACGCAGAATTAATTCGCCAACTGCATCCAAGAGGCCCTCGATATCAATGGACCGCGTGTCGATTACTAAAACCTCTTCACATTTTATTGGAACCTCAATTGAAACTTAAGAACCACTTTCAACTGCGAAATACAACTCTATGACTAACAGTTTAGAATCTAATATTGAAGATTTTCACATTAAAACTTAAAAAGTAACCTGAATTTCGAAATTCAACTCTAAAGTTAAATAGGTTAGGGTCTAAAATTGAGGATTTGTGTGATAGTGGGAGGGGTGATCTTTTGTCGGTAAGCGCCATCTATGGAGTGGATTAAAAGCAATTTGCGCGTTGTTGAGGGTGATTTAAGAAGCGCGGGTGTGGCGCAACCCTAGCTGTGTGTAGGGTTGCCTCTCATGATTAGGGGTGCAATTTTATTGGTAAAAAGTTTGAGTTTATAATTTCGAACTTTGAATTACTTAAAAACTTAGGTAGGTACGGAGCGGAGAGGTATGGATATTAATTTGTAATAATAATTATATTTGTACATTGCTATACGATTACTAATTATATTATTAATGTGTTTAATTACTTTACCAATCCTAATAATAAAGTAATGTGTTTTCTATCAATTCATAAAACCAAGATGATTACGAAAAAACTGGCTACACCAAGAAAAGTTTTTGTTATCTTCCTTATACCTTATTTATTATAACATGATACGTGACAGCTTAAAAAAAATTTTTTTTGGCCATAATTCCGTAAATTAAGAGCGTACATGGCCTTCTAGGAATTTGACACAATCCTATGAAAAATGTACAAAATCGTTGTTTTGTATTCCTGTGTTTCCTCCGAATATAATAAACCCATTTTATAAATTTATATCTTGATATTTTTATAGTAAAGTAACCTATGTCTCTTTCATTTTATTTTTTCTTAAAAGTCCTTGGTTTTTTCATATTGAACTTCCAAAAATCCCAGTTTTGCTCGCTTGATTGGACGTTCACTACAAAAAATATAGAGTTTGTAAACAAAAATAAAATGATAGGGACATACTTTACTTCAACTTTAAAATATTATCAGGATATAAATATATCAAATAGGATAACTGTATTCGGAGGAAACAGGAGAATACAAAACATCGATTAACATAATGACGTCGCAATCATAGAGACCACTCATAGCGCCTTCTTGATCAAGTGACTCTTATTGGAATATTATCAATATTGAATTGTTTATTATTAATTCAAAAATATAAAGTGATTTTTGAATCGGATGATACATAAATTTCATTAAACTTTCAGAATAAATATAAAATAATTTATTTTTTTCAAATACTCAATTGAATAATAATTGAGTCAATCTTCTCGAGAGCCATTGTGCGAATCCTCGAACGCATTTCAAATTATGAAATTACACCAATTTTTACAATGTCTTTTTATAAGCGCACCGACTAGCCCAATTTGATTCTATTCTCTGCTCGGCTACAATGGAAATTAGACTCTATTTAGGAATTATAGAGGTGGAATTTGCACGTGTGGGTGGTGGAATGGAGACCACGTATGGGTAATTGCTTTTCATTACTGGTCCTATTGTAGTCGACTGGTCCGAACGGGGAGGGGGTGAGAGTCAAATTGCCGACAATTACACAATAAAAAAATTAAAAGTCAGCCACAGACTTGTGAAAAATCACGTAGTTCAGTTGGCGGGGTTTTCCATTGAATACTGGCAGTTAACAATCTTTCGCCCTATTGCATTGTGAAATTTTATAATGCTGTGTTTTGTCATTTGTTGTGCCGTCTAGAACTCCAGTTATTGTTAAGGTGGTTGGGTCAACACCATTTCCCATAAACTTTGAGGAACTGTTTTGTATCTGCCTTATAGGTATTTGAAGTCATAATTCCGATTAATAAGAAATGTTGATTTATGAAAAGGTATTATTTTCAGATAAGTTTGACAGTTATCTATTTAAGTAGCATCCTGAAATTAGTGTCCTAAATGCTGGCTTGTTGAAGTGGCAATGGGTAGGGTACATAGCACGTTGACCTGATGACGGATGGAACTTTGAGGAGCCAGCAAACGCAACGTAGAATGTGTACCCATGAGATCGACAATCTAAGAAAGGTAGCAGGAGTTCGCTGGATGCAAGCTTACAACCGGACTAGATGGAAATCTATAGGGGAGGCCTTGTTCCGCAATGGACGTTCTATGGCTGTGATGATGATAATGAGGACTGATTCTGACTAAAAAGGAGCGTATTTCGGACACTTTTGCATGTTTAGGTGATTCGATCTTCCATACTCAGTGGAATTGCATAATAATTAAATCGTATTTTCTTTTCATATATTTAAAAATATTAACACTATCTTAATCGATTATTAAAAAAACCATACAGGTTTTTTTAACCAAATATGATATTTCGCAAATAAAAGACAGACCAAGAGCCGCAACCACAAACCAATTTAATGAAAAATTATTTTCCCCTTACATATCTACTTTGGAAACGCAACTGCCCTAACCAAGCTAAATATATCTCTACAACAAGAACGCTCATGAAACTTGTTGGGTTTAATTTATAAAACTGCCAGCTTTTCAATATTTTGTTTCTCTAATAAAAGTACTACGGGACTGAGTCCTGGTTACACCTCTGCCTACCCCTTCGGGAAGAAGGCGTGAATGTATGTTATGTTATGTTTAATAAAAGTACCATAATTAATATCATCATCATCATCATCATCTCAGCCATAGGACGTCCACTGCTGAACATTTTTATCAGATCCGTCTGTCCACCTTGTGGGTGGACGTCCTACGCTGCGCTAGCCGGTCCGTGGTCTCCATTCGGGAACTTTGCAGCCCCATCGGCCATCAGTTCTATAACGTGCTATGTGCCCATAATTAATATAATAATTTAATAACATGGGACAACTTCCACACACGGTCATCTGGTCCCAAACTAAGCTGGAAGCCTGTACTATGGTAACCAGATGACTGATATACATACTTATATCAGCTTATGATACACACAGATCAAACAGACATGTTCATGCACACAAATGTTTGACCTGGCCGGGGATCGAACCCGGGCCCTGCGGCGCAGAATTTATTAGCTAAAGGTTTTGTTTCAGGTTTGGTTTCAAAACCGTCGAGCTAAGTGGCGTAAACGGGAGAAAGCTCTCGGAAGAGATCACGCACCTTTCATGCATCATGAACACGGTAAGTATTTTTTTAAATAATTAAATAATTTTGGACAACTTCCACACACGGGCGTCAGTTCTAATTCCCAAAGGCGCAAACTAGGCAAAGTTTGTACATATTATACGCTTAACAACCAGACATAGATCAAAGAGACTTAAGCTCATGCACATATTCGAATTGGCCGGGGATCAAACCCGGGACCCGCAGCTCAGATGGCAGGAGCACTACCGGCTGAGCCAAACGACTAATAATTTTTTAAAATATTTTTTCTCGGTTTAAATCATTTATTCTCGGTGGCGTGGTGGGCACAAGCTCAACTGCCGAAAATGAGGTCCCGGGGTTGATCCCCAGGTCAAGCAAAGTGTTAAATATTAAATTTTTTGATAACGAATTATTTCAAAAGCTATACCGCTGCGTCTGGTACTGTGCCCGGTAGATGGCAATAATCTCGCCCCCGATTGCTTGGGACCAATAACATACTGGCGAAATGGGTGTACCTACTATGGGACTGATTCCTGGGTACCTCTCCAAACTCCATAAGGCCTGATTGTACGTTGTTATTATTTTTTAATAAAAAATATATCTATGGTCTAGGACGTAATGGGATTTGACATTTATTTTGACAGATACACAATAAAAGCATCACAGCACAGAGTAAATATTAGTAATAAATCATCCATTCCAACATTCACTACCATACTCCGTTCACCGACCATACATAATACATGAATACAAGAATATATATAATAACATACAAGATCATCATCATCATCATCTCAGCCGTTGGTAATCCACTACTGAACATAGGCCTCCCCCATAAAGGGGAGTTTTGCCAATACTCGACACGCTTGGCAGGCGGGTTGTCGAGCGCAGTTCTATAGTTTTTTGCAAAGGACGCTGCTGCCCGTCCTCTGGATCTGGTAACCCTTAGCCGGCTCTTACGGCAACCCCGGGGAGAGAGGGTGGAGCACTATTCTAAAGCCGGTAACTCCACGGCGACAAGAATGTGTCCATTAAAACACGAAATTCCTACTGTCTCTATCAATTAAGGCGAAACATTATGTTCATGTGTTCGTTTTTTCAGAGGTACACTCGTTTTCAGTAGCACTACACTATCGATTCCATAATTCCGACATTTTGCTGTCAATTTCACTATACTAACTCAAAGGGTTTTGTCCTTTTAAGTCTCCTTACTAGGTCCGTGTTGTCGAGGAGCTGGATGGCCTCTACGTTCACGTGATAAGAGTTGAAAATGAAAATATACAATGAAATATTCAACGTAATATTTCAAAACTACACATAAAAATGGGGCGCCAATCACACCGTCGCTTATCTCCAATTACAGTGACAATTACCACACAATTGTCTGCAACTCGGCACCGATTATTACGGTATGAGCGTCACCCTTGTCAAAGAGTTTCCGTGGCTTTGATTAGGGACGCACATCCGTGGCTGTGATTGAGGAGTTTCTTTCATTTCAAGTGTTTAATGTCTTGTGAATTAATGCACATGATTACAGATCGGTCACTAAACTTAGGCGGGGTTAAGACGCGGTGCAAACCTCTCGCTTACACGAACCCACATTTTTGAAGATATAAAAAATACTACATGTAATTACGTAAATTAAAGACACAACTAGAAATTAGAAAGTAACAATACAAACTTTCAGTAAAAAATCCAGTTTAATTCAAAAAAGTCTTCAGTCTTATTTTTTTGTGATTTAATTCTCTGTGCAGGTTTTTATACATGAATAATATCATATAAATCAAATAAACAATAATTCAATTCGAGTGTCAAACATGTCCTTTACATTAGTGAGAATTTAGTCTAAAAGAACCAAATTGAATGGACAGCGGGCTATAACAATAATCGAGTATGTTCCAATTCCAAAGGACCTCAAATGCCAGCCTTTGGATATAAGCCCGTTTTCCTTTGAAATGTTTACATTTTAGTGCTGTTATGACCCTAGGTTTCGATGTGGTTTAAAAGGTATTTTTTACGTAAATTAATAATACAATATGAAATGGGAAGAAACATTTTATCAGGCGGGATTTGAACCACGCACCCTCCGCATAATTCCGCTTGGTAGGCACTCTACCTGTTGAGCTACCGTGGAGATACTAGTCATCGGCGAATTTTTAATATCTCATCTCCTAACGCCTACATAATATTAGACTTGTCGGTGGGTTAAATGCGAAATGCATCACCTATAGATAAACAAACACGCCCCTGTAGGAGTTAGGTTAGGAAGACTTAATTAGTTCAAGAGTAATAGGTATTATTAAATACGAAGATTTATGTGTTTGTGTGTGTGTGTATTACGCCTATTACGCCTTTTGACTGTTTTATTGTTAATGTTAATTCATTATTGTAATATTTTTACATTCAATATAACGATGAGTCAATATTTAGAGTCAATAAAAAATCACATCAGAGACCTAAGCTATAACATTATCAAAGAACACAATATAAACTTCCATTAACACTTTACTAAATAAAACCGACAATTATTTTCGAATAAAAAATTTGGAACAAACACAAAATAGAGACTAATTTCCTTCCAATCGCGTACAAAATCTCAAATAATTGCTTAAACGAGTTTCATATTCCCCTAAAACGTATCAAAGGTGATAATTGTTACGGAAGTCCTGTTTATCGATAATTTGTCTGTCATTTTTATAAATAGGGTGCGTGTTAGGTGATTTTACACACACGCTCATTCGCGCGAGAATGGGATGTTTATCTATGATCCCTCCTTTCCCGAATAACTACAGTACTTAGAGGTAGAGGTAGTTTTAAGTCAATAATTTAAATGGAACAAATTCAACACACGGTCATCTGGTCCCAAACTAGACAGAACCTTTACTATGGTAAGCAGTAAACTAAGTATTTTATCAATAAGTATTACACAGGACACAATTTATTAGCACAAACAAGCAAATTAATTAAAAATATTCTTTTACAAGATAAACAACATGTAGTAATTGCAGTGACACTGGCGTATTTGACAAGCGAAATTACAAAATCTTGTAAGTTAGTTTAAATCTTTGAAAAAGCTATAGTGCAACCAGGATACTACAAGATTTGTAAAAGTTACCTTTCACTGCAGCTAAATTGCTTGTATAAACACAAAAATATATATATTATGAAATTGTATAAAGCAAATTTCACGAAGCGATTTTTGGCCGCGTGGGCGACGGTCAACCGCGGCTTCAGTCTTAAATCTGTCAGTTCGTCTTGAGTTTAAAAGAGTTATAATTCTCCTTCAAATGAGTTAAATAAAGCACAATAAAGCAAATATTTTAAATTCATTTAGTATACTTATAATTATAGTCATTCCCGCACGAAAGCTCGTACGTGTAACGCATTTTATCATATCAGTTAATGCCCAAATAATGACTATAGAGACATGTTTGATATCCACAGTTATTATAGGGTGGCCTGTGATTTATTATATCGATATGTGATATATACTGTAGATAGGTAGGTAGGTAGGTATATCATAATTATGAACCGTTGATTTATTAATATTATGGAGGCTTTAATAGGATATCGTTTATTATTCAAATGTTGCTGGTTTTTACTCGTGAAATGTGAGTGTATCTACTATGGGACTAAGTCCTGCATACATCCCTGCCTACTGCTTTGGGAAAAATTTATTTTTTTATTGCATATCAAAATGGAAATAATTTTACAAAAAGACACAATACAAAAGACACATAATAATATAAGTAATAATAAACATTTTAAACTCAAACTCAAACAGATTTATTCAAATAGGTCATAATCTGACACTTTTGCACGTCAATAAAGATAAACAGTACTGAGTCTACCGTGCGTTCGGAAAGATACCTCTACAAGAAGAACGCACAAGAAACTTGTAGGGCTTAATTTTTTCAACAGATAGTTTCACAATATTTGGTTTGGTTACATTCGTTTTCTTTAAAGGTGCCGCGAGGCGGCTATGCAGAAGTCTCCAGGCATCTTTGTCCTCTATGTACTGGTTGACTTTATAATAAGCCTTCTTTAGTAAAGTAGATTTTATATAGGTTTTGAATTTACCCTCTGAGAGCCCAGTTATCTCTTTTGGGATTTTATTATAGAAACGTACACTATTTCCTAAGAATGTCTTTTTATTTGTTTTAGATAATCTAAAGCTAGGTGCAGCTATTTTGTATTTATTTCTAGTATTAAAATTATGAAGGTCACTATTTAATTTGAATTTATGTAAATTTTTACGCACATACATGATGTTCTCATAAATGTATAAGGATGGTAGGGTCAGTATGTTTATATCTTTAAATAATTCCCTCAGGGATTCGCGTGGACGCATCTCATAGATGGCACGAATCGCACGTTTTTGTAGTATAAAGATAGTTTCTATATCTG
The DNA here is from genome assembly GCA_947063395.1 of Hemistola chrysoprasaria. NCBI lineage: Eukaryota > Metazoa > Arthropoda > Insecta > Lepidoptera > Geometridae > Hemistola > Hemistola chrysoprasaria. Next base: position 2,497,923 of record OX346731.1, on the reverse strand, counting down.
CGGCTGACCCCCACAACAGAATCCCATAAGACATCAAGCTATGGAAATATGCAAAGTACACTAATCTCGCCGTGGCTATATCTGTTAGTTGCCTAATTTTATAAACCGCGTAAGCTGCAGAGCTTAGTTTCCCTGAGAGCTCGGTGATATGAGTGCTCCATTGCATATTATACTTGTAAAAAATAATAAAAAATGCATGATTGTATGTTTTTTTTTATGATAGTCACAAGACGAGCAAATCAGGTGCCTGATGTGCAAGCACTGCACTGCGCCTGTCACCTTGAGATTAGTTGTTGAAACTCGTCATGCCTTGTAATTTCACTGGTAACATTGCCCTTCAGATCAGAACACAGCAATGTTTGCACATTACTGCTTAGCGGATGAATAACTGGCAAAGGTGTGATACATCCCCCGGGCGGCTCCCTGCAAAAGAGGCCTACCACTACAAATAAATACTTAAATAAATGTTATATTATGTGAAAAAAACATTTTTTTAACACAGTTTTCTTCAACCAAATATATTTTGGCGCAAATAAAGGCAAGATCAAAAAGCTATTGTTTTTTGATCTTGCCTTTATTGACAAACAAATGAGTAGACAATTATTCTCACTCTCCTTATTTGGGTAATATTATTTTGTATGGAATAGCGGATCGACCGAATCGAATCGTGGTCGAGTTAATTGCGGTCGAGATGGCCCCCAATACAGTATTTAAAAAGTTTTTTTTTAGTAGGTCTTTATTTTGAAACTTTTCCTAATGTTTTACATTTTATTAAATCTCTCTTTCCTCGTAAAAATAAAACTCAATAAAAACTAAAGCAAAGTACACAAAGAAGGGTGATGTAAAGGTGTGAACACACCGTCAGCAGGTGGTATAATTCACAACAAGCTTATTATACTCGTTATCAATTGTATTCGATAATAAATATTGGTTGACAGTATAACACCTGCTTAGAGCCTAAACGATTCATGATTGATTTTATGTGATAAATTGTTATTAGTCATTCTATGTGTGTACAGGGTTATTTTAATCTGTTAGCATTCTCATAAAGGGTCATTGAACTCATTTGGGACAACTGTAACGTTATTTCCATACAACTCTAAAATCGTGATAAATTAACAGCTGTTTCATAGTTTATAGCTTCCGTAACCCAGCGGAGATATGCCCGTCAGTTCTACGTACTATGTGCCCTGCGCATTGACCCTCCATCTTGCTTATCCGCTGGGCTATGTCGGTAACTATCGTTCGTCTATCTCTCTCTCTCTCCTCATTTCTGATTTCTATAATTACAGGGCCATAATCATTGCATTTGTTGCAGTAGTGGGCGAATGGAGCGGGGCGCCCGCGGGCGAGTGGTGGGCGCTCGGACTGGGGGCAGGCCTCGGGGCGCTTCCGGCACCGCTGTGGCACGACGAACCTGCTGCGGCTTTTAGAGCACTTTTACACAGGTAACATATTTAGTATTAACTGCACCCTGCAGTGTAACATGAGCAATATTGTGTGGTGACACCTAGTCCAGGATCTAAGCGACATAATACTTTAAAGAATTTTAAAATTGGGTCGGTAGATTTCAAGCCTATTCGTTATACATAAAAGAAAATCTTTTCTTTATAACATTAACGTAGATTAAGTTAGCGTATTAAAATAACATGCACGTTACTAATTAGCTAGAAAAATAAGTATTTTTGATGAATCCACATGCATTGATTTGATAGTTTTTCTCTAAACTTCTTTACTAACTTCTTTTGATTAATTTTATTTTTTTTCTATGATCTGTTTGCATTTTATTTTGATGTTTATTAACCTAGTAACAAGATAACACCTATATTTAATGATTTTTTTATTGTAACTTACTAGTGATGCGATCATTAAATAAAAATGAATATAGTTGATCAAATCGATTATTATTGTTACTCAAATTATAAAAGTTTTATCGACAAGGAGAATAATAAAGTCCTTCTCCCTACAGATACGTCCTAGCGCTGCCCCCGCCTACTCTCCGACCACCGGAGCCAGAGCCCTCGCCGCCTTCCCCGCCGTCCCCCACCGCGGCTCTCGCCAGACTGGCCAGTGCCGACACATTGCGGTTAAGAGCGCACGACGTCATACAAGATAGGGTTCTACATAATAATAGTAAGGTTCATACGTAACTAGATAAATTTAAACTTATATAAGGGACATATTTTAAGCGATTTATGTGTTTAAAGATAAATATTTTAAGGGTTTACGTGCACTTGAACCGCGAGTTGTATACGTTTTCTTTGTAAAAGTGACTTCGATTATGTATTTTTTAATCACCCGTACATATTGACAGATCAATAAATTTTAAGTCAAATGTAATAAGCAGTCGGCATATTGTAATAAGCGGTTTATTATTAGCCAGAGCATAATGTTTTTTTGACAATTATCGAATTCGAGTGTTATTTGTCAAAAACGTAAAGGATTTGATATACTAAATGACGATATGAATTCGATAAGTGTCAGAAAATTCATGCTTGGTCCAGAGTTTTAACAAATTATGTGGTAGAGTCATTGATATAAAGAAAAGGGGAGATGAGGTACTGGCTTTTCGAAAATGGTAAGCTCAAATTAGGCCCCATTAGGCCCAAATACGTCAGTAAAGTAAGGTCGTACGAGCGAATAATATTGTTGTCTCGGTCGCACTTCTGTCTTAGGTACGTCTTTCTATCTTTGTTGTTCATTAATGTCAATGTCAATGAGCAAATTGTATACGTGCCATTTGTTGAGTAAGCGCTGGGAGAACGTGCCCTATCTCCCCTTTTCTTTATATCAATGGGTAGAGACCGTCTTTTGGAACTAATTTGTAAATAAATAATGATATCTATGGTTGTTCGGATAATAATTTCGTTTTTTCCCGACAGTTTTTTGCCATATTATAAGACCAAAAATTTTATGAGCGTGGAATATGCTACTACCAGAAATATGGACCAGAATGGACCAGAACGGCCAATATATTATAATTAAATAAAGTATTTGTTAATTATACGAAAACTGTCTTTCAATTCCACAAAAAAATTACTTTCCGAACAACCTATTATAATAAAATTATTAAAAAGAAAAATAGGGTTCCGTATCTCAAAAAGAACAGTTACTTCGCTGTCTGTCTGTTAAGACACTCTATTCCGCAAGTCTTCTTCCATAGAATGAACGACATAACTTTTTTTACTTTTGGGCTATATTTTTTTTGTTGATTTTTTTGTTAAAACTTATATTTTATATTGATCTCAATTGAACTGTAAATAATTTGTTTTATAATATTTATAATGGCGTGCCTATTTGATGTAAGAAGTTTATTATAAATTATATGTAATCATAATTATTATACGTATAAAGGGTGATCCATTGGCGAGATAAACCTTTGGTACGTCAACGAGCCGGCGAGCCATAAATGGCGCACCTTTAAAACCGCGGTCTTGTAGGTGCTTCATTAACGGTTTATACCTTTGGTACGTAGGCTCGTTGACGTACCAACGGTTCATCTTGTCCATTGGCAAGATAAACCGACACAACTATTACGCAACTATTACACAACTATTAAGGGGGTGATCCATTAGTAGTTGTGTAAATTCATTTTGTCAGGATATTTGTCTAAACATAGTTTTTAACCGTTTTTGCTTTAGCAGTCTACATATAAACATAAAAAACATACGTTCACGCCTTTTTCCCTAAGGGGTAGGTAGAGCAGTCTAGAAGAATTATAATTACTTCATTATACTAATAAGGCTGGTTTTGTATTTGAAATCGTTTATTCTTTTTCAATCATCAAAAACATACAAATATAATATCAATGTAAATAAATATAGGTATTTTCTATTGTAAATAATAATTGTATAATTATGTAATACGGGATTGCTTTTATTTACATCTTATACCTAATATATTTACATAATTATGATTATGTAAATTATCCTTAGCTTATTTTAATGTTTTTTTTTTATAAATAAAAAAAAAAACATACAGTTTTCTTTAACCAAATAATATGTTTTTCCGCAAATAAAGGCCAGATTCAGAGATCCAGAGCCAACAACAAACAATTGAGTGAAATATCCCTATTTCTTCATATTTGTGTATTTTCATTTTGTATGGAAGTCAAACGCCCTTAAGGTTAAACGTCACCCATACAAAATGAAAATACACAGATATGAACAAATAGGGAATAGATTTCCACTCAATTGTTGTGGTTGGCTCTGGATCTGGCCTTTATTTACGCGAAAACTTATTTTGTTAAAGAAAACCTTACAGTTTCTTCGTATTTATGAAAATTGTAATAAAGCAGTTTTTAGGTTATGTTAATGTTTATATTTAAAGCAAAAATACCATACGGTTTTATTTTAACAAAATATGTTTAGGCGCAGATAAAGGCTAGATCCAGAGCCAACCACAACAATTGAGTGGAGAATTATTCCCTATTTCTTCATATCCGTGTATTTTCATTTTGTATGGGTGAGGTTTAACCTTAAGAGGTCATACGTCAACTGATTACCCTGTATAATATTAGAATTATATACTATGCACAATAAATACTTATTTAGAAGAACACAAATTCAGTTAGTAATGATTGTAGCATAAAATAGATAAACAATATTTATTGGATAATAGAGATGTAGCGAGTTTGCAATGAACATGTAGTATGATAATAAATAACTTGGGAAATATTTGTTTATTTTATTTAAATTAATCTGCTCCTGTAACTGGTTAAACTTCACTGCGGAATCATCTCTGAAAAAAAAAATAGTTTTCGGCCCAGAAAGAACAGTCTTTATCTCAACTCTAAAATAAATATGTACTCTGTGTATATGTACTCATAAATATTTAAAAAATTAAAACTAAACTAGAACAAAAGTTACATACCTAACTAAAAATCTAGATTTACTTTCCCAAGAGCCCTTGGAGGAGGGGAAAGTAGCAAGAATGCTGGTGGCATTGTCTCGTTAAATGCAGATGCTTATACCTTTCTTTATTATATATTTTCATACTCAAATATAAATTAATATAATTTTTGTAGTGGTAGGCCTCTTTTGCAGGAGGCCGCCAGGGGAAGTACCACACCTTTGCCAGTTATTCATCCGCCAAGCAGCCTAATGTGCAAACATTACTGTGTTCCGGCATGAAGGGCAATGTTACCAGCGAAATTACTGGGCATGATGAGATTCAACAACTCATATCTCAGGGTGACAGGCGCAGTGCAGTGCTGCGCAGAATTTTGAATTTTAAAACACTGGGTGGCACTGTGTCTGATATGGGCAATCATGATGCTTACCATCAGGCACCTGATTTGCTCGTCTTATCACTCATTATAATAAAAAAAAAATGTTATTTACGTTACAAAACTTTTTTATTCTGGGCCGAAAACTCATACATTTTGTTTGTTTTTTTTTATCGAATGCCTTACTACTAATACGTAGGTATATTCGGAGGAAAATATTACATTAATGACTGCTTCGGTGGCGCAGTGGGCGCAAGCTCGACTACCGATCATGAGGTCCCGGGTTCGATCCCAAGGTCAGGCAAAGTTGTTAATATTGAATTTTCCCATTAGGAATGATCTGAATAGAGTCTGGAACTGTGCCCGGTAGATGACAATAGGCTCGCCCCCAATTATATGGGACCAATAACATACTGGCGAAATGTGGGTCTACCTACTATGAATGGGACTAAGTCCCGGGTACACCTCTGCCTAACCGTTCGGGAAAACGGCGTGATTGTATCTTAAGTTTAAATATAACCATTTTTTGTTAGGATTGTGTTAAATTACTAATACGTAGTGTATCTATCCTCTTACCTCTTAACTATCTAATATTTGTTAACACTTAAAGAGGATTACAAAATAAGTATTTATTCTTATACTTTGTATTAATAAGCCTGTATTGTGCATTTCATTGAAACCGGTCGACTTTTTAAACGTTTTGTGTTACGAGTAATACCCTAAGCTTCCCCTGTTTCAACACAGGATGATGCAAAAGGGTTGATTTGAACTTTGAAAAAGATTTACATAATAATATTAGCCATTGATCCAAATAGTTTAAGAGATTCCGATTTGACATTAAACCTATTTGAAGTGAAATTGACGAAGTGGTTAGCTGAATTTTTTTTTAATTTGTTTTTTTTTCTTTTTACATGATTTAATTTTAGCTTTAATCTATTTTGATCATGACATTAAAATAAAGTTATTGTTCAAATTATATTTAATATTCAGACGCCTGAGAAGGCAGATTTTGGTTGAGCATAATGACTTGTAATATCCTATTGTACTTGAAATCTAGGAATAAAGAAATTGAATTGAATTGAAATTTCACGAGGCATTGCCACTGGCTTTTTCGGTAGTACTTTACGCTTTTTTTCTTGTCGAATAAAACCTTATTATTTTGTTTGATTTAATTTTATAATTATTTTTGAATGTTGAGTGATTTGAGTGTTGAGTGAGTTTGGATGTACTATGATCTAAGTTGATCGAAATAAATGTATTTGATTGATTAATTATTGTTTTGTGTTTCAGATGGCAAGTTTAGTTGTAGTTTACCTGGTAGTTTCCAATTAAATATCTCGTTATACTCTGTCATTACCTTACTATGATATGTGGAACCAGAAGAGTAATAATAGGTATGCATAGGTACTTTTATACGCTTATAACACCCAGACATAATAGATCAAACAGACATGCTCTTATGCACAAACGTTTGACGTAGCCGAGGATCGAACATAAAACCTGCGGTTCAGAAGGCAGAATTAATACCAACTGAGCCAGCTAAAATTGAGGGAAAACCCTCTCCGTGTTATTCAAAATTAGTATTATTATCAGGGGAACTTAAGTCATCGCCGTGTTTCTTAGAACAGCAGATTTGTGGAAAGCGTTTAATTGCTTAATGTCTGCTGTAAAAGGCATACAAAAAATAATGTTTGACAGCAAATTTTACTGCTCTTGTTACGCGATTGCAAGTTCGTTATAGCACCGCCGGATTTAAACTAACGGCTAGCGAATACAAATGAAAGTGAAGGATTTTGTAATTTTACAATACACCATGTATCTGAGCTCAAGATTAAATTGACTCCTCGTCGATTGTTCCACAAAGAGATGGAGTGTTTGAAGAAAGATTAATTTGGGAAAAATTCGGGCGTCGATGGATGGAACATAAGCCGATAAATACATATAGTCGGATTTACTTACATGGAGGAACGTGCAACCAATAAACATATCAATTTCGATAAAACTACGTAAGTATTATCAGGAAAGGGAGCCTCTTAGCTGTTTGACACAATCCTATGGAAAATTTACCAAATCGATGTTTTGTATTCCGCTGTTTCCTCCGAATATTATACCTACTTAGGTATTTGATATATTTATATCCTGATTTTTTGAAAATGAAGTAAACCATCCCTATTATATATTTTTGTTATAAACTTCATTTATTGTAGTGAACGTCTTTTACGCGAGTGAAATTAGGATTTTTAGAAGTTCACTATCACCGAGTCCACAAATACCGAGAGTTTAAAAGAGAAATTAAAATGACAGTGACATAGTTCACGGGAACGAAGACCACGCCGGTGAAACCGAGGTGTGTCCCTTGGTTTCACTCGGTGCTAATAATATTATAAAAGTTTGTGAAGATAGATGGATGGATGGATGTTTATTAATCTTTCACGCAATAAATAATGAAATTTGGTTGAAATTTAGTCTGAAGGTAGCTTACACCCTGGAATAACACACATGGTACTCTTTACGCGACATTCCCACGGCAACGAAGACTACGCGGGTGAAACCGCGGGGCACTGCTAGTTCTATATATGTCATCGTCATCAGCCGGAAGACGGCCACTGCTGAACATAGGTTTCCCCCATAGAACGCCATAAACTATTCATATGGGAGGATTAAGCTTAGATCACCACGCTTGTTGTGCAGCTTGGTGATAGCAGCAGTTAAAATACTTGATGCCGCAGAGCGCTGCTGCTGCCCACTCACCGAATATGCCGACAAGACGAGCAAATCAGGTGCTTGATGGTAAGCATCATGATTGCCCATATCAGACACAGTGCCACCCAGTGTTTTAAAGTTCAAAATTCTGCGCGGCATTGCACTGCGCCTGTTACCCTGAGATATGAGGCTCCCATCAGATGAGAAAGGGGTGGCCCTATTATATAGCTGGGAACCACACGCCCATTATACTGACATATATTATAGTGATTAAATAATATAGTTATCCCGGCAATATTCATCTTTAATCGGTCCAACTCTTTAGACGGAAATCGTAATAGACAGACAGAGTTAAAAATAATTTCATTTCAAAACAATCGTGAATCAAAGTTCTTATTTACCTAATAATAAACCCCACAAGCCCCAGTCCGCCCAGCAGGGCGGACTTAACTTAATGTTATTAAGTTTATTAAGTTAGATCCGCCCGCCCAACGCCCATAACCCGCCCAAGCTGGCCGTGGCTTTGCTATAACTAGGTTACATTGATTATAACATAGCTGGATATCACGCTAACTACTCCGTGTCCGATGTTAAAGTCAGCCATAATATAATTCAACTTCCAATACAAATTTGCCGATAAGCTGATTCATTTTTACGTGAGGATTTATAGAAGTTCACTAGAAAAAAACAAAAGATTACAATAGATGACAGGAACAAAGTTTACTTCATCTTTAAAATATCAGGATGTAAAAAATGGATGGAATATAATAAAATTTATCGAATGGATGGAATATATTCAGAGCAAAAATGCAATGTTGGTCGTCCGGCAGTACGTTGGGCGGGGTTCCCTATTCATTCGCATACTATTATTAGCCATAATTTTACAACACATGACATTTTAAGCCATAATATATGTAATAGCTAATGATCACCAGTCATAACGTCAATACTCCTATTATAACTTGTTATAGTTTTAATTGTCCTAACATTTGAAACCTATAATATTCTATGTCTTAACCATCGATAACCATATTATTTTATGTCATAATCCTAACATGTCCTAACTATTAATATCACTAAAATTATGTGCTATAATCATATATTGCTCGAATGTTAACTTTGTCATAATATAAATTAAACCTAACCTAACCTAACCAATAGAATTTTGAATGTTGTTAACTCATTAACGTAGTAAACATCTTTTCTATGTAGCAAACTGTTTATATATCATATTGCTATAAAAAAATATTATAGTAAGGCGCTATTACTGATTATGAATAAAAATGAAGGTAGTTTCATTATTATTATAAAAATAACACAAAGTCAAATTTAGTGTTAATATTTGGAACTTCATATCATAACACTGTAGTAAAAATACTCTTCTAGATAAAGTGATTGGAATAAAAATGTTATTTGTAGAATTTGTAAACATACTTAATAAACAATATTCAGAACAACAAACACTACAATATACCTCACTTGCAAAAATACGTACAATACCGATTATATACAATAACAATTATGAACAATGAAAATTAGGACATACACCATTATTAAATATAAAATTATACATAACAACCATTATGACAACTAACAATAGGAATAAAAACTATTATACACAAAAGTAATATAGCAATTAAATTTTAGGACAATTTATCAGTATTACTACAAAAACATATGTATTTCCAATATTATGACTAGAGGAGGTTATGACAAATGATGTATGCAACAAATTTTTATGACAAAAGACATTATGCGAATCAATAGGACACCGTTGGGCGGACGATATAACAAGAGCGGCAGGTCGCGTCTGGACAGGACACGGCCAAGTGGCATGATATGAAGGAGGCCTATGCCCAGCAGTGGGATGAAGTGGGCTGTAGATGATGCCACGGAAATACGAAAAATCGATTTGGTATTTTTATCGGATTGCGTCAAATTCCTAGGAGGTGGGGTTTCCCGTTAAGTGTTGTTTTAAACTCATGTAGTTGACTTATTTATTCTGGTATTTTTATTTATTTGTTTGTTTGGGTCAAACTTACTAATTATTTTTGTATCCCTTTTCTGTTGAAATATTGATTTCCTATTTGGTACAGTTCTGACAATACAGTAATACCGTTAAATATATTTTAAATAAATGTCTCTAGATGACAAGAGCGGTGCAATTTATGTCGCGATATCCTAAAGTTATCAATCAACGGTAGGTTATTAAATTAACTTTTCCAAGCAGCTTTGCGGAGTAATAAAAGATACTTTTGTGGACTTTACATTTTTCGCTCGGTTTTCAGCTCGCTCGCTTCTAAGCTTATTAGAACCATTTTTGGTTAAGTTTGTTTATTTTTGCTATAATAATCATTATAAAACAGTAAATAATTTGAAAACATCAATTCGACTTTAGAGAGCAAATCAGGTGCCTGATGGTAAGCATCATGATTGCCCATATCAGACACAGTGCCACCCAGTGTTTTAAAATTCTAAATTCTGCGCCACTGCACTGCGCCTGTCACCCAGATATATCTGTTGAAACTCGCCATGCCCAGTAACTCGCTGGTAAAATGTTGCTTACAAAAAAATGCTAACATTACTGCTTGGCGGATGAATAACTGGCAAAGGTGTGGTGCTTCCCCAGGTCACCGAGGCGAGTATGTTCATTACGGGTGGAAAATCTTTAAATCATGTGTAAACTGTGTGTATAACAAATCCTTTTATTAAAAAGCAATAATCAAGTAAATATCGTATTTCATAATCAAGTCATCAGTCCCCAGTAGAATGGTCTCCTTACAAACATTGCAATTGACAGTGCAATGCAATACAATGGAATCAGAACTACAGTGCTGTGTGCGACAGTTACTGAAGTTTGGACAATAAGGACGGAACAATGAAACGAAAATGAAATATACTGATTTCGACATAGACCAAATTAGAAACAGATAGGCCTAGCACGCATGTTCGACAATCGTTGATCGTATGTCAAAACTTACACATTTTGACAATTTTAATGCATTTATGTGGAATGTGATAAGCATTTTATGGAATCAATTGCCTAAATTATGTGTAACCTATTTGAAACGCAACGGTACATAAATCTCCCTTCACCCCTTAAGGTGATTCGTCTTCCATACAAAATGAAAATACATAGATATGAAGAAATAGGGAATAGTTTTCCACTCAATTGTTGTGGTTGGCTCTGGATCTGGCCTTTATTTACGCTAAAACATTGGTAGTTAATGAAAACCTTACAGTTTCTTCGTATTTATGAAAATTGTAAAAGTAGTTTTTAGGTTATGTTAAATGTTTTTTTAAATATCAATAAAAACCATGAGATTTTCTTTAACAAAATATGTTTTCGCGCAAATAAAGGCCAAATCCTGAGCCAACCACAAACAATTGAGTCGAAAATGGTTCCTTATTTCTTCATATTCGTGTATTTTCATTTCGTATGGAAGACGAATCTCCTGAACAGCTGTAAAGAGATAGGTGAAATCAACAAGAAAAATAGGTAAAACTTTTGGAAATTAATAATTAAAATAATAATGAGCAGATCTGAGAAGCTGATATCAATTTCAACTTGATACCTCCTACAGACAGACAGACAGACAGACAGACAGACGGACAACAAAGTGATCTTCCTATAAATAAAAAATAAAATAAATAAAAAAGCCTTTTATTTCCAGTACTTAAAGTTTACAATTTTTACAATCTATTTTAGGGTTAGTTCATGTAGTTTAATCTATGTTAGTATAATTTCTCTTTCTTTACTTAATTTTATGTGTACCCTAATTTCTATATATTTTTATAAGGTATTTTTAATTATATATATATATATATATATATATTTTATTTAATCTACTGGAACCCCAAGTTGGGTGAAGGCCTCCTCCAGTGACGCCCATTAGTCTCTGTCTTCAGCTACTTTTCTCCAGTTTGGACCAGCTATCGCTTTAATGATCCTCCTATAACGGTTCTTTTTTTCCTTTTGAGGTACAGAACCCTAAAACAATCTCTTTGTCATATTATTTTCATAATAAGTAAGGCAATTTATGTTAATTAAATACCCTCTTCGAACTTATTTTATGGAATTATGGCCGAAAAGATGATTTTTGTTGTCATTTATATTTAAGATCAAAATTTTCAGTTATAATAATATGTTTTGTGGATGACTAAACCGTCACATTTCAGTTTTAGTAACTAAATATAGTAAGCTAATGTATTACTGACTCGACCTTACATTGTTCCCTGACACAATGGTAGTACTGCCACTGACAGAGGGTCTGAGTTCCATTGTTTAGTGTCATTATTACCGTTTGTAAGTGAATACGGGTTAAATGAGACCGCTTCTCATTTCTGATTTGAATTGTTGGCTTCAGGTTTATTACTTTTAAGGCCTTGTTTCTCTTTAATAATATCCCACCAGATTTACACAAAAATGCTAATAAAATATCTAAAAATCAAGTGATTGGAATTATTTCGTTTATTTTAAAGGTTCATCAAAAAATGTACCCGTAGAATAAGTTTACGTGTTGTGCCGACCCTTCCTATAATAGTGTGAAATAACGGACAGATAATGACTATAATAAGTTGATCTAATTTAAGTTATTTTTAATTATAATAATTAAATTATACTGGGCATGACGAGTTTCAACAATTAATGTCTCAGGGTGAGGTGTAATGCAGTGCCGCGCAGAATTTTGAATTTTAAAACACTGGATGGCACTGTGTCTGATATGGGTAATCATGATGCTTACCATCAGGCACCTGATTTGCTCGTCTTGTTACTGACTAACATAATAAATTAAGTGAATGAGTTACCTACAATTTAAATAGGCGCTTAGGGCTTGTGCACACTTACCTACGAAATGATTGCTTATGAATTATACCTAATGGGACGTCATAGAATAAAAACTGAACAACCCTTCGCTACATTTTCTTACATTTGATTTGGTGGTTTCATATTACGCCCAGTTATTTCCTAGGCAACCCTGCCGTTCTAACTGTCTGAAATCGGCTGAATATAATATGATGTAACCGTTCTTGACTCAGACTAATATCCCACTTTGGGAAACCAGCAAATTCACTACAAGCTCCTCAAATTAAATCCACGAGTCGAAGTTCGTCTTAAATCCTTCATTAAAATGTAATTGCACCGGAGACATCTATTTACTGCGGTAGGAAATAAAACTAATAACGCGGTGGGCGGGCGCCGGTTACGAAGGGCTGAGGCACAGTATGAGGATTTGAGGAGACTTCAGACTGGTTCTCTAAATTAAACTTTAAGTTCGTCATCACCGACTGTTTCCTCGTCGTTATAGGCAATCGTTATGTCATGTCGAAGGTGTTATAGCATTCTAGGTGACCTGAAACTTTGACAATATGGGTTAGTCCACATAATCGATATGAATTGACTCGAGCAGTGTAAGGGGTAACCCGTTCTGTTAGAGTATAAATTCAAATTATTATTATCATCATCTTGGGCATAGAACGTTCACATAGGACGTCCACTGCTAAACATATAGGCCTCTCCCATAGATTTCCATCTAGTCCGGTTCTAATCGGCTTGCATCCAGCGTGTTTCTGCTGTCTTTTTTAGATCGTCTGTCTGTGTGGGTGGACGTCCTACGCTGCGATTACCGCTCCGTGGTCTCCATTCGTGAATTATACAATAGCCCCTTTGGTCATCAATTCTACCAGGCTGGCAGCCGAGCAAGAGAGTTGAATTGTAAGGTCGGGTAAAGCGTTATTGAATTCTCATAAGTTTCTCGATAGCAGCCCGGAGTTTGAATTTGTGCCCGGTTTAAGTACATAATTGAACATTATTGATAAAGTATTTATCAATATTAATAAAAGGCTTTGACGTGACTGATTGATGACAACGCACAGCCTAAACTACTTGACGTACAGACTTGAAATTTGGTGGGTGTATTTCTCTTACTACGTAGGAGTGTACTTTTGATGGGGAATTTTGAAAATCACATTCCAAAAGTCCAAAATGGGTGTCAAAGTCTCTCCATAAAATTACTATAATATTTCCAAAACTATACATGTTACAAGCTAAATCTAACATACAATATTGTAATTAAACACTTGTCCTACTAATATTATAAATGCGAAGGTTTGTGAGGATGGATGGATGTTTGTTACTCTTTCACACAAAAACTACTCAATGGATTGAACTGAAATTTGGTATGTAGGTAGCTTAGACCCTGGAATAACACATAGGGTACTTTTTTCCCCGATATTCCCATGGGAACGATGTCTACGGGGGTGGAACCGCGGGGCACAACTAGTTTTACATAATTGTGTGACAAACTGAATAGGAATAATAATAATATGGGACAACTTCCACACACGGTCATCTGGTCCCAAACTAGGCTAGAAGCCTGTACTATGGTAACCAGATGATTGATATAGGTACATACTTATATAAGCTTATACACAGACACAGATCAAACAGACATGTTCATGCACACAAATGTTTGATCTGGCCGGGGATCCAACCCGGGGCCTGCGGCGCAGAAAGTAGAGTTACTTCCATCTGAACCAACGAGGCTGTCAAATAATAATTGTTATAAAACATACATTTATTACGCCTTTTTCCCGAAGGGGTAGGCAGAGGTGTACCCAGGACTCAGTCCCATAGTAGTTACACCCACATTTCGCCAGTATGTTATTGGTCCCATGTAAATCACTGACCTATAATTTGGTATCTTATTTAAATAAATTACTTATGTGTATTCTGACAAACAAAGCATTCGATTTGATTTGTAGTGGTAGGCCTCTTTTGCAGAGGCCGCCTGGGGAAGTACCACACCTTTGCCAGTTATTCATCCGCCAAGCAGTAATGTGCAAACATTACTTTGTTCCGTTCTGAAGGGCAATGTTACCGGCGAAATTACTGGGCATGACGAGTTTCAACAACTGATATCTCGGGGTGACAGGCAGTGCAGTGCCGCGCAGAATTCTGAATATTAAAACACTGGGTGGCACTGTGTGTGATATGGGCAATCTTGATATGCTTACCGTCAGGCACCTGATTTGCTCGTCTTGTCACTCACTATCATAAAAAAAAAGGTTTTGTCGGAAACATTATGGTATCCTGTAATATTCGTTTCATTGATATATTTAGTAATTACGTAGCGGCAGCAGCCGCGGGGCACAGACAGTGTTTGCGTTTGGTTTTGGCTGCCTTTTGTTTGTCTACGCGGGGAGAAGTAATCTCATAAAAATACTAAATTAAAATCGCGATATTATAGGTTTATCTTTTAGTTTGACTGCCTCGGTGGCGTATTGGGCGCATGCTCGACTGCCAATCAAGAGGTCCCGGGTTCGATCCCCAGGTCAGGCAAAGTGTTAAATATTGGATTTTTCCATTAGGAATTATCTCAATAACTGCCTGGAGTCTGGAACTGTGTCCGGTAGATGGCAATAGGCTCGCCACCTATTACATGGGACCAATAACATACTGGCGAAATGTGGGTGTATCTACTATGGGACTGAGTCCTGGGTACACCTCTGCCTACCCCTTCAGGAAAAAGGCGTGAATGTTTGTTACGTTATGCTATGCTTTTCTTACTAGCTAAAAATTTTCAGTGTCACTCACGAAATAAATAATAAGATCTTGTTTTAAAAGAAACAAAATTGTGTATCTATTTATTGGTGAATTTAGGAAAATATCGCGCTAATACAAATCAGTGTGTTCCACACTGAAAGCTTTTAGAATAAGTCAGTAAGAAAAGCAGCCTGTGAAAAAATAATTTTAATTGCCAAAATGGATCATTTTCTCTAGTCAAGTGCATTTTGACGCTCGACAGACACTTTTTAAATTGCTGTTAATTCGTACAAAACAAATGACATATGAATTTAATGCACACTGCAGATTCCCAAAGAGTTCTTAATTCTAAAATGTAAACACATTTTTCATCGGTTGCTTTTCTTACTAGCTTATTCTAAAAGCTTTCAGTGTGCTACTTGTGTTAGCGCGATGTTTTCCTAAATTCACCAATAAATCTGCCCTTCTCACCCCTCACCTCCAGATAAAACAGCATAAATCTATGACATGGACTTATAACGGGGAATCAATAGGCGATGATCGCAATAAAAGCGGTAGATGTCAGATATTTGTCCAACCCTCCCCCTACTCCCCCCCGCGGGGCCAATTTGCCCGATATTAAGTTTATACAGCGATTTGTACCCTTCTTTACAGCGGATCGGGTTAGGGCAGCCGTATATTGAAATTATTTTGACGCTGGTGTGTTTTCATTTAATTAATAATATTTCGAATGCCAAGGTTTGGCAGGGATGTAAACAGGACACAATTCCATAGAAGGTTACCCACATTTTGTCGTAACTGGCTGTTTTAAGTCATATGTAAAAGGAAACTTTTTGCCTAATTGAGGAATTGAACAGCAATATAATATTTATGATTTGAAACTCTCATGGTAGGTATTAGGATTTGCGAGTTTTCCGATAGTTCGATGCAGTTGCGTGCGCCATGATCACGGAAGAACTGACAGGCAACGGCGTGTAGATTTTTATTGGCAGATAAAATCGATCTACCTTCTTTTTTAATCTTTTATACTCCGACAAATGATAACTGATAGTAGTGTCATTTGTCGGAGTAAAAATATCGGGAAAATAAGTGATCCTGATTGAACAGCAAGTTTACGAATCCGCGATCAAACTTAGGTATATGCTACTGATGTGCAAAAAGCATTTTAGTTGCGCACCCAACATCCTCCCATCCTATTAATTAATATTATAAATGTGAAAGTTTGTGAGGATGGATGGATGGATGTTTTTTTGTTTATTCTTTCACGCAAAGTAGTAATATTATGATCAACGATTGCGTCAATTATTTTTGCTTGTTTTTCTTCTTAGGGGTACTCATTCGTTCATATCCAATGTGCGGCGACCCTAACCAGCAGAGTTGGAACATTATTATTGGGTCAATTGACCCTCGTGCCACATTATTAGTTCGCCCCCGGCGACGGGTGCAGACTTATCCGTTAAGTAGCTTTTAATGTATTTAATTTGCTACTGTAGGTTTCTGCTTTAGTTATGTCGTTATAGAATCTTCTGTTAACTTCTGCCTGCCTGGTACTTTTGAAATTGTAGTAGCAGGTTTATAACAAAATTTCTCTAGCTCTTTAGGTAAAATTTAGGTTTAGTCTAGCATGATATGGGTTTATAGGTAGAATAGAATAGAACATAGAAGGAATAGAATATAATACTCTTTATTATGACCAAAAATAAAAGAACATTATAGATTTAACTAAACATAATTCTTCTTGGTCGACAATGGGCTACTGACATAATTTTTCCTCGGTTTTTTTATTCCCTTATTCGCATTGACATAAAGAAAAGGGGAGATAGGGTACGTTCTTCCTGCGTTTATGAAACAACTGTCGCGTGCAATTTGAAACAACAATGATAGAAAGACGTACCTCAAACTCAAAACTCAAACTCAAACAGATTTATTCAAATAGGTCATAATCTGACACTTTTGTACGTCAATGAAGATACAGTACTGAGTCTACCGTGCGTTCGGAAAGATACCTCTACAAGAAGAACGCACAAGAAACTTGTAGGGCTTAATTTTTTCAACAGATAGTTTCACAATATTTGGTTTGGTTACATTCGTTTTCTTTAAAGGTGCCGCGAGGCGGCTATGCAGAAGTTTCCAGGCATCTTTGTCCTCTATGTACTGGTTGACTTTATAATAAGCCTTCTTAAGTAAAGTAGATTTTATATAGGTTTTGAATTTACC
The DNA here is from genome assembly GCA_947063395.1 of Hemistola chrysoprasaria. Taxonomy (NCBI): domain Eukaryota; kingdom Metazoa; phylum Arthropoda; class Insecta; order Lepidoptera; family Geometridae; genus Hemistola; species Hemistola chrysoprasaria. Next base: position 2,480,230 of record OX346731.1, on the reverse strand, counting down.
CTCTGAGAGCCCAGTTATCTCTTTTGGGATTTTATTATAGAAACGTACACTATTTCCTAAGAATGTCTTTTTATTTGTTTTAGATAATCTAAAGCTAGGTACAGCTATTTTGTCTTTATTCCTAGTATTAAAATTATGAAGGTCACTATTTAATTTTAATTTATGTAAATTTTTACGCACATACATGATGTTCTCATAAATGTATAAGGATGGTAGGGTCAGTATGTTTATTTCTTTAAATAATTCCCTCAGGGATTCGCGTGGACGCATCTCATAGATGGCACGAATCGCACGTTTTTGTAGTATAAAGATAGTTTCTATATCTGCAGCTGACCCCCACAACAGAATCCCATAAGACATCAAGCTATGGAAATATGCAAAGTACACTAATCTCGCCGTGGCTACATCTGTTAGTTGCCTAATTTTATAAACCGCGTAAGCTGCAGAGCTTAGTTTCCCTGAGAGCTCGGTGATATGAGTGCTCCATTGCAGTTTAGAGTCTATATTTATGCCAAGGAACAAAGTTGCATTGTCAATATTGAGTCTTTCACCGTCAAGAACTATGATTGGTTCTATACTTCTGACGTTAGGCAACGAAAATTTCAAACATTTAGTCTTTTTCGCATTCAATAACAGATTGTTTGCTGTGAACCATCTGGATATACTTGCTAAAGTATTATTTACATGTACTAGTGAAGTATCCTTCCTATCAACTTTAAAAATCAATGACGTATCATCGGCAAATAGAACTATATCTGCTAGACCGTGGACCATGTAAGGCAAATCGTTAATATATGCCAAAAACAGGAAAGGACCCAAAATTGATCCCTGTGGGACTCCCATCTTGACAGGAGAACTAGCAGATGTGATACCATTGACGCTAACCTTCTGCTGCCTACTAGACAAGTATGATTCCACCAGGTTCAGGGCATTCCCATGAATTCCATATACTTCTAACTTGCGCAGTAACGTGCAGTGTTCTACACAGTCGAATGCTTTGGAAAGGTCACAAAACACTCCAATGGCATCTTGTGAACTCTCCCAAGCCTCCAAGACAAGAGTCATGAGATGACAGCCTGCATCGGTTGTTGATCTGCATTTGGTGAAACCATACTGGTACCTAAGACCGAAGTGCGACCGAAACAACAATTAACTTTACTGACATACGTGGATCTAATGGGACCTAATTCGATTTTCGAGAAGCGAGTACCTCATCTCCTTTTACGCCAAATTTTGAAAGTTTCAATTGAAAATGCTGCCCAAGCTAGCTAGCTGTTCGAGTATAGTATAAAGTATAAGTCAGGGTGTACCTGCTATAAAAAATATGTTTGGATACTCTGCACTTATTTCATCATCATCATCATCATCAGCCGGAAGATATCCACTGCTGAACCTTCCCCATAGAACACCATTAACTATTAATACGAGGAGATTATGCCGTAATCAGCACGCTTGTTGTGCGGCTTGGTGATCGCAGTAGTTGGAATACTTGGTGCCGGAGAGCGCTGCCGCCAACTCTCCGAATATAACATAACATAAAAAACATAGCATACATTCACGCCTTTCTCCCGAAGGGGTAGGCAGAGGTGTACCCAGGACTCAGTCCCATAGTAGATACACCCACATTTCGCCAGTATGTTATTGGTCCCATGTAATAGGGGGCGAGCCTATTGCCATCTACCGGGCACAGTTCCAGACTCCAGGCAGTTATTGAGATAATTCATAATGGAAAAATCCAATATTTAACACTTGCCTGACCTGGGGATCGAACCCGGGACCTCTTGATTGGCAGTCGAGCATGCGCCCTCTACGCCACCGAGGCAGTCCTTTATACTTTATAGTCCTTTTTACTTTATATTTTCGTATAATCTAAGTACCTTTATTAAAACTTAATTAAAACACAAAATTAGTTTTCTTCCTAAGAACACGCCGCTTTTGTCTACCCTCAGCAAATAATATGTATGCAAATGGCTATTTTTCCCACGTAAGTCAATATTCACTGGTCTGTGCATAATTTGCCTGATCTTTTCTGGTGACCGGACATTTTGTGTGAATGAAAGGTGTTTTGACTCTTTTGAGAATAGTGTTGGGGCGTTATCGATATTATTATGTTATATTTTTATCGATAAATAACTGTTACAGTATGGGTTTGATGTATATGAGCTTATTAGAAACATTTATCACTATTTCTTTAATCACAAAGTTACCTACCTATTTAACTCAAAACCCTTGGTAAAAAACTTGGTCGACATCTGGGTTTAAGATATATTCGATAGCCTATCTGAGAAGGTCACTCTCTGAGTTCATAGTAGTCTTCGAAATCGTAGAAATGTTCTTGCAATAAAAGCTTCTGAGTAAGCTCGAGAAATAATTTATAAATTTCTTAATTTAATGATTTCATCGGTTTTCGCGATTGCTACAAATTTTGTCTTAATTTAGTGTATGGAATAGTTTTCAAACTTTTCGTAAAGCGAGTGTGCCGTAGCGGTGGCCGGCGAAGCGCCAGAACCAAAATGTCCTTATTGATTAGCAGATCGATAGCATTTATCATTGTATAGTTACAAATTCACCTTTATTACATAAATAATACAGTTCAAAATAAATATCGAAGATTTAAAGCAATTTCCGCGATAATTCTGTCTTTGCACACATACCAAACAAAAGCTGAACTAGTTAATTTATGTGGGAAAGGGGCGCGGATTGTTTTCATTGCCAATTTATTTTAGTTGCGAATGCACATATTGTGCGTGTGAAATTGATTTGTATGAATTAATTGAATAACGTGTTCATTGAAGGTTATTAATGTTATGGGACTTTGGATTTTGTAAAAGAAAACGAGCTACGAGTAAGTATAAATGTATTATCAAAGAATTATTTATCTAGTCACGAAATGTAAAAAACGTTTCAAATTTTCATATAATACAATCCCAAAATATAACTGCTCTCAGATAACTGGGTGATAACTGGGCTCTCAAAGACTGTCAGAGAGAACATTGAAAACCTATATAAAATCCACTTTGTTAAAGAAGGTTTATTATAAAGTCAAGCAGTGCACCGAGGGCAAAGATGCCTGAAAACTTCAGCATAGCCATCATGCAGTCCCTTCCAAGACTTCCAAGCAAACAATAAGTTTTTTACACATTATAGCCTGAAGAGTACTTCAATGTTTGTTATTTTCTTAATGTTAAACTTACTTATCATTATCACTTGTTGTTTATCATAGAAAGTTTAGGATTAATTAGTTAAGCTATAATGCAATTTTGTACCTATTATTTTTGAGAAATAAACTATTTATTTATTTATTATTTAATGGTAGACCTCTTTTGCAGGGGGCCGCCTGGGGAAGTACCACATTTTTGCCAGTCATTCATCCGCCAAGTAGTAATGTGCAAACAATACTGTATTCCGTTCTGATGGGCAATATTACCAGCGAAATTACTGGCCATGATTACTTATTTTAATAAACTAATATCTCAGGGTGACAGACGCAGTGCAGTGCCGCGCAGAATTTTGAACTTTAAAACATTTTACAATACAGAAAATGGATCTAATGGAAGTCATGATCGGTATTTTGCAAAACGATTTCACCCATACTCCTTTATTCCAATTAATCGTAATAAATAATATGTACATAAGACATTTTATCATGTTATAACACTATCACACACGTGACCTCTTTACCGTGAGAGTGCCCACGTGTAGAGGTGATAATTAATTGTACCCTTTATTTAATTCACCTGCGTTTTCACTTCATTGTGAAGTGGGAAATTATCAGTCCGCGCGGCAACAGGGGACTTTTTTATGTAGGATATTTATTATGTACCTGAAAAAGTACGGTAGAGCATAAGTAGGTATAGTTGTACAAAAGAAAATCACACTTTTCAATTTTAATGATAATTCACAATTTACAAATCAAAAATACTTATTCTGATATAACTCTAATTAGTGCATTTATTTGTATTTCATTACGTCCCTGTACCATTCCCAACTGTTATTTTCTAGATTATCATTAATATACGGCGTTATACAGTTGTATAATAAAAGTATAGATTTTTTTAAACTTTATTTGCTGACGATCATAATTTGCTTGTGGAGCTGAGTGGAACAAATGTACTGGTTACTACTTTTTGTCATGGAGCGGAGTGGCATAACCCGTAGAGTTGTGTAGCATTTTCATAGAAACACGAGAAAGGTAGGTGGTGGGTTCCCGGGTCACTCCAAACGAGTCACACACTGATTTTTTTTCTTTTCATCAATTTCATCATTCAATAAAAATAAATGAGCTTTTAATTTATAGGTAGACCGCTTAATTGAGTCCTCGCCTGCGGTGTAAAGGTGCGTAGGACCGAGGTGCGGGCGGATGTTGCCGACGAAAGGCCGCCATCCATAAAGGAATAAAAGCGACGAGAGGGGCTACGTTGGTGCGAGAGTCTAAAATCTAAAGGTAGGAGAGGTGGCCCTGGACTTTAAACAGCGATCACTTGCGTTATCTGAAGGTTGCATCACGCTCGCCCACTCTCCACTTATCCCTCGAGCAAGAGGCTCTCGCGACTCCACTCTGGTCGGCCGGGGAAGGCGAGCCGGAGATGAAGAACAGAACCCACCCTCGGGAGTACTCAGGTCCGTGGGGTCGCTACTCCCCAGCAGCTTGCCATAAGCTGCCCTGCGGTTTTATTAATTAATATTTACTTATATTTATTTATAGCCGTGGAGTTACCGGCTTTAGAATAGTGCTCCACCCTCTCTACTCGTGGTTACCGTAAGAGCCGGCTAAGGGTTAACAGATCCAGGGGACGGGCAGCAGCGTCCTCTGCAAAAACAACATCGAACTGCGCTCGACAACCCGCCTGCCAAGCGTGTCGAGTATTGGCAAAACCCCCCTTTATGGGGGAGGCCTATGTTCAGTAGTGGATTACCAACGGCTGAGATGATGATGATGACTTATATTGAATGATTTTTTTTTATAGGAATATGTCAAATTTCTTAGTTCTTGTATATGTCCCGTTAGAGATAACTTTTTACTCGATATATTTGGGACATCCCTAGCCAATAAAAATCGTGTTACCCATCAATAACCTAAACCTATAACATTTCTAATCTAACTAATCCTCCTCGACGATAATAACCAATTTCACTATCCATTATTAGTTATTCATTGACCAATGACGTTGTAACGTTAAATTATCGCTAAATAAGCTTTATTAGGCTTTTATTGCGATAAAATAGGTATTGTGTTGCGATAATAGGTGATATTAGGAATTAATTATTATGCTTTGATAACGGTGGGACGTAACACTGTTGTTTTATGAGTCAAATCTGCGATCAAATTCTTTTTTTAGGGCTTCGTACTCCGTACCTCAAAAGGAAAAAAGGAACCCTTATACTTGAACGAATTAGCCCTTATAGGATCACTTTGTAGTCCGTATGTTAATACACTTTTTAACGGGAACGCGTGGAGGTATCAAGTTGAAATGGTGGGTTCCCATCCAGTCACACTAAACAAGTCACACTGTGACACGATGGGGAAAAAAAAATCCCATCGTGTAACACTTGCGTCACAGTGTGACTGGATGTGACAAATTGCTAACAACTACTCAGATCTGCGGTCCCTTCTGGTTGTATAAAATCATACTTCAAAGTTATCGCAATCAAAAGCTATGGCCTTTGTACAGCATATTTCCATACTTTTGGCAAGGTACTAATAGATGGCGCTGTATGTTCTTGGTATCTATAGGTATGGAACCCTACAATATGCATACATACGTATGCCTTAACAATTTATTTCATTCATTTCCTCCGAAAATAAGGGTATGTGTCCACGAATACTGGGATCAGATTGTGTTAGCCATTGATCCCACCTGTGTTTAATCCTCTAATACTATAATTTTAGTTAATGTAATTAACCCATACAAACCCGTATAAATAACCCATTCGATAAATTGAGTAGATTAATATTTTGAGGATGAAACTATTACCCTATCATTGTTTTCTTTTATAAACTCACTAGCTGTGCCCCGCGGTTTTACCTGGGTAGTTACCGAATGTGTCATTCCAGGGTCTAAACTAACTGCATACTGGATTTCAGCTCAATTGGTTCAGTAGTTGACGTGAAAGAGTAACACACATCCATCCATCCATCCATCCTCACAAACTCTTACATTTATAATATCAGTGGGTTAGGATAAAACTTTGTAGCGTCTGTGGTCCAGCGGGAATATCGCCGGCTTCAAATCCGGAGTTCCTGGATCGAATCTCACCATGTGGACTTTTCGCATGGACGCTACCGCGTTTCGGATAGCACGTTAAACTATAATAGGTCTCGGCTGTTTCCTATAAAATATGTAGGGGGCAGTCGTTAGGTCATGTCGGAGGCTGCGTAGGAATCTTGGCGACCTGAAACTGTGACAATATGTGTTGTCCACATAACCCATATGAATTGACTCGAGCAGTGTAATTGGGGTAACCCGTTCTGTTAGAGTGTAAATTCAAATTTTATTTATTTTTATTTTTTATTTTAACACGCGTTAAATTGGGATTCTTGGATGAGGAAATCCTCTTAGATCCTCATGTCGAATCTGTTTCTGTCCAAACTTTAGGATCATTGAGTAGAATGGAATCCAAACGATATACTTAATCCTCCATTTGGAGCAGTTTTACAAAACATATAAAACGTAGAATTAAGCCGTTGTAACGAGTGCGATACGCCATACAAAAACTCTTAATTGGGCAGTTATATGTTTATATACAGGCTGTAGCTGCTGTTTTCGTTTCGTTCATATATAATAATTACCAATACATAGAGTACGAATATGCCTGGAAACTTCTGCATAGAGCCACCACCCGGCACCTTACAAGCAAATGTAACCAAACCAAATATTGTAAAACTCGCAGTTAGGTTAGGTTTAAAGATCTTTATTCTCAATTAAGACATAATATGCCGCTTACATGAGAACGTGACTTATGAATAAATTAAAAGTTGAAAAAATTAAACATTAAATATCATTATCATCATCATCATCTCAGTCTTCTGCTGAACATAGGCCTCTTCCATAGATTTACATCTAGTCCGGTTGTAAGCGGCCTGCATCCAGCAATGCCGGGCCGTGGTCTTTACAACAATATCGGCTATCAGTTCTACATGCTATGTGTCCTGTCCATTTCCACTTCAACCTGCTGATCCGTTAATGTCGGTAACTTTCGTTCGTCTACGGATCTCCTCATTTCTGTTTCGATCACGTAGAGAAATCTCCCCATAGCATAACATTTAATATACTACCACATAATATATTCGTATCATACTGTATATGAGGTAAGCCAATCCTCGTAATTGGCGGCGATCGACACACCCAATCTACCAACGGATTTGAAACAAATCGAATTTTTGAAGAAATATTGTACTCATATTAAGTCAACTCAAATATATTTTTCCGCTTTTTTTATATAAATAGTGTTATTTGAAAACTATTATGAAAAATTCAAAAAACTAATAAGTTCCAAGATTGGGATTTTATCTTTGGGTAACATTAAAAGTATTCTTATTAACCAAAAAATGCTTCGAAGTCTTCTGTTTATTATTTTTGTGATTTCTGTAAAAGGATATGGTGAAGGTGAGTTTGCTTGGAGCCTTTAAATATAGATTCTTCTTCTCAGCCGTAGTAAGCCCACTGCTGAACATAGGCCTCCCTCAGGGGGGCTTTGCCAATACTCGCCAAGCTTGGCAGTCGGGTAAGCGAGCGCAGTTTGGTGAATTTACGGAGAGGACGCTGCTGGCCGTCCTCTGGATCTGTTAACCCTTAGCCGGCTCTTACGGCAACCACGGGTAGAGAGGGTGAGACACCCCTCGGCGTTAGATATCGATATACGTATATTCGACGAGAATATGTTTGTATTGGTTTTTGGTATGAATAAATTGCAAACACTATTTCTGCTTCTTCTTATTCGTTACGTTCTTGACAGAACGGTCGTGGTCGTCATGATGAGTCTGTTGCATGGGCAGATATCGTTCACAATATATCGCCATTTCTCCTTATTTGTGGTCATTCTGGAACATTCATGTAGGGGACCGATTTCTTATGAATGTCTTATTATTTTAGATAATCTAAAGCTAGGTACAACCGATATGTCTTTATTCCAAAGTAGTATTAAAATTATGAAGGTCACTATTTAATTTTATTTTATGTAAAATTTTACGCACATACCATTATGTGCGTAAAATTAGGCACATAGGCTTAAGCGATCTATTATCCATATAATAGATCGCTTAAGCCTATGAAAACATAAAATATTATTAACAAAAGTGTTTAGATGAAGTATTATTCAAACTCAAACTCAAACTCAAACTCATTTATTGATAAAAACTAATTACACGTCAAATTGTTATAGGTAATTTATAAAAAAAATGATTCATTAATAAAAATAAAAAAATAAATAATATCATTATTATACTTAAAAATAAAAATGATAGTAATTAACTATTGCTCAATGTATGAAAATACAGTCACACCCTATATTCTATGAATTCATTAAAACTATAGCAAGTTCGCTCGAGCAACCATTGCTTCAAACTATGTTTGAAGCAAGATATACTGGGGGTGTTAGTGATGGCGTCGGGCAACCTATTGTATACCGCTGGGCCCATTATATGAGTCAGTTTGCCGGTCTTAGTGAGGGATCGTGGTATTAAGTCAAGCTTGTTCGCATTGCGGGTATTATATGAGTGTCTGTCACTTTTTTATTCCAGATCCCAGAATAGCACGCCGTGGTACACCTTTACCAGGTACGCTGAGCTCTATCGGAGGCGCTGGTGAGGAGTCACCACCTATCTACAGACCTGGTTCTCAAGCGTGAGTTCTGCGAAGTTCTTTCTTCACCTGGTTTGCTATTTTAGTTCTGTGGCAACTTCCGCGAGAATATGGGACTTCCACAACATCGAACCTGACAGTCAATATTATAACTAATAGTGTGACAATTGGCGGTCTTATCGCTCAGAGCAATCTCTTCCAGAATAGTCTGAAGACTGAAGAATACCTGAAGAAGAGACCTGGGTAAGAACCTAGGTCTCCAGGTAACCAGGTCTCGGCTATAGTTACTGGACGACGTTTGAATCCAAAGATGATTCCACACATTGGGGTATTAGGACTTAGGATCTATTGTTGCAAATACGAGTACGTAGTTTTCGTTCCCGTGGGAATATCGGGATAATAAGTATTCTATGTGTTATTCCAGGGTCTAAACTATCTACATACTGCATTTCGGCCCAATCGATTCAGAAGTTTTTCGTGAAAGAGTTACAAACATCCATTCATCCATCCATCCTCACAAACTTTCGCATTTATAAGTAGAACTAGCTGACCCAGCGAACTTCGTACCGCCATATTTTATTTCTCTAATCGCAACTGAGGAAATAAAACCCTTCCGGTAAAATCGAATTACCTAAATTTAAAAAAAAACTGGAGTACTCAATTGAATTCATATTCTTGTTCAAAATGCGTGAAGATTTTACTGAGACTATCACTTTCCGGGAGATAGTATTAATTCACTCGTTTAAAAAGGAACTGAACTGCGGTGACACTCGGCGCCAGTATTTATACCTGAACCTTGAATTTCCCGAACGTTCTAGTTCGCATGCTTCGAGAAGAATCGATTGATTGATTGTTCGAAATAGTGGGTCTCGATGGTTCGAGAGGGAGCTTGGTTTACGCTCAGAGGAGGTCTCGAGAACGAATGAGATACCAAAACTTTGGACATTCAAACCAGAGATGGCGACACGATAGAATTTGATGGCCAGAGCTTGAAACTTTGATTAAAATTTGGCGCCAAGACTTTAATAATTCTCTAACAAAAATAGGTAGTATAGCTCGACAGAAAAGAGTAGAAACCGAACTAATTTTAAATGTATGTGTTGACTTAAAAGTTTTTCTAATTGATAAATACAGTGGCGCCCCCATTATTTTCTACTCTTTTATGTCGAACTATACAATTTTTTTTTGTTATTAATGGTAATAATATTGTAACATACGCAGTATAATTATAAAAATATCAGTCACAAACCATTAAAATAATACGGTTATATCGTGAGCATAAATAAATATAACGTGAAATAAAGTAATAGAATTTATATTCTAAGAAACAGAACACAGCGCCATCTATTGGGTGTATTTGCAACCTAGATGTCAAACAATATTGAAGAATTTTATCGATGAATCAACGTACACCGCCATCTATGAGAACTTCATAAAACTAAACAGTAAATAAACACTTGCTTAAGGAACAATTAATTGATACATTTTATTCGTTTACATTCACGACATAAGCGAATAATTGAGATGATAACTATCCTATCCAGTAAGTTAGACCAAAATATGGGTACATGTGAAATTTGATTGAAATCGGTTCAGTAGTTTTGGAGTTTATTCAGGACAAACATCGTGACACAAGATTTTTATATATATAAAGATATAGTAGGATTCAGTAGGATAGTATGTATCCAAAAGCTAATCTTTTCACAGTTACGTAGTATCCCAATTCGTAAAGCCCAAGCCTCCCCACCAGTACTGGGAAGAAGAGACTTCATTAACCCTCATACCAGAGAACAAGAACTGCTTGCTGTGCGAGACCCATGACTCCGGCGCTTGTCGGGCGATGCCGTCGTGTGTATACTGCGAGCCCACTGTCACTGCGCTCTGTGAGAGGAGTACGCCTTGCCTTAGGTGTACTGGTATGTATCTTTGAAAGATACTATGTAGACTCTACCACAGAATCTTTATTTTTTAGGTTTGTACCTAAAGAAACAGAAGGAACAACTCCTCAAATTCATGTATATAAATAACGACTCTGGCTGCTACGCAATAAAGTGCAATTCAGGTCGCACATCGTTAATGACCTACAGTTTTATTCACCTACAAACACCTACGCGAAAGAAAGGGAGGCACCCTTTCTATTGCGTGTCTTAAACTTTTCTTTCTTGCTAGCCCATTATTAATATTTATTAGCCGATTATTATATTTATCATAAAACTATCATAATATTTACAGATTCAATGGCAGGAGCGTTACAAATTGACATTAATCAAAAATCTTCAAAGAATTATAAATTCAAATTATGTGTCAGTGGATAAAATTACCTACCAGATACCGCACTATCTGAAAAGAACAGCTTCTAGTGCGTCTGAAAAAAATGTGCTGCTCAGGTTCGGGTGCGCCGTCTTCTGCAGCGTTTTGCCAACTATGACAGTGGTATCTAGTCGAAGCGTGCACGGAGACCTGTTAATTGACTAAGTAATTAATATTAGGTAGTTCTTATAAGAATATTAAGTTATCTTTATAAAATGTCAATAAACGAATAAAACCTTCTCTCTTCCAGTAATAAAGAACCCGTTCTTCAAATGCATCCCCGGAGAGAAGTACATGGACGAGTGCGACTCGTGTCGCTGCACGGACGGCCACGGAGGATGGTGCACCAACCAGTTCTGCGAGTTTAGGTCGCTGCATATTTATGCTATGAAGCTTTCCGACGGAGAGTTCTATTAAAATATTTTCAATTATTGCTAGTTTTATTACTTGCCGTGGCGTTACCGGCTTTAGAATACAACCCCACCCTCTCTACCCGTGGTTGCCTTAAAAATTGGCTAAGGGTTAACATATCCAGAGGACGGGCAGCAGTGTCCTCTGTGTAAAACCATCGAACTGCCTGCCAGTCGCCTGCCAAGCGTGGTCAGTATTGGCAAAACCCCCTTCATGGGGGAGGCATATTAGTTCGAGAGATATTCCACTCTGAGCACCCATCTCGAGAGCACCTGACAATATTTTTGGCGGGTGCTCAAAGTGGAATAGTGTTTTTAAAATTTTATTCCACTTAGAGTACGTAACAATGTCTCCTAGTGTTGGGGTATAACTTGTTTTCAGGATTTAAGGGTGCGCATAATGCTAGCAAATTTGGGCATACTTCCGTTCGAAATGTTATCTAAACTGCTTTGTTTAAAGTCTTTTAAGATTAAAGAATCTTGCTTATCACAGTTGAAAGCGATTTGAGAGCTCTGATCTTAATTTTTAGAAGGGTTTTTATTTATACACCTTTTAACTATGTTTTGTATTAATACAATTGGTACACCTATCCAATACATCTTCGCAGTGCTTTTTACAAGGTAGGATTAACTTTCCCTTTCTAAACCGAAATAAGGCTATTTCATTATTGGTATCATCTATCACTATCACTATATGTATTCTACCAGAAGAATCTTTGATATGACCGCCTTCGAGCCGGAACTCTTTAAAGGTATTAAAAAAATACAATGTACCTAATTAACGAAAATATTTACTTCCCGTTGACTACTGAATCGTTCATTCGTGTATCCTTTTTAATTAAAATCTTTATGGCTCAGGAAATAAGGTCCATTTTGCGCTATAATTTTTCAGGAATCCTGGGTGGTCAGCAAAAGGATTATAGAGTGGTGGTAATTTCGCTACCGTGGGATCGATTTCGCTAAGTTTTATTTTGAATTAATACTTTTTGGTTGTAAAAAGTTTTTAAATCTACTTTTGCAAAAAGGTTCTTTTAAAAAGGAATTGAGCAGGTAGGTAATAAGTGTTTTGTGGTAATTAGAATTATTGGAAATGTTTTTATATATTTTTTTGCAAAAAGATTATCTTCTTACGTAAGTAGGTAGTAGTTTTAAGTAGCTCGGGAACTTAAAATAATAATTATTATAGATTAACGCTAAAGTGACAGGAAGTAATGAATACCTACAATAGGATTGTGCTAAATTACTAAAAGGCCCCTCCTAGTTGCAGAAAGGGAAACCTCCTAGTTGGAGAAGTCAAAGTCAAGAAGTTTTATTCAAATTAATAGGTCACAATCTGACACTTTTGTACGTCAATGAAGATAAACAGTAATCAGTCTACCGTGCATTCGGAAAGATACCTCTACAAGAAGAACGCACGAGAAATTTGTAGGGCTTAATTTTTTCAACTGATTGTTTCACAATAATTGGTTTGGTTACATGCGTTTGCTTTGAAGGTGCCGCGTGGTGGTTATGAAGAAGTTTCCTAGCATCTTTGTCCTCTATGTACCTACTGATTGACTTCATAAGGCTTCTTTTATAGTAAAGTAGATTTTATTATAGGTTTTGAATTTACCCTCTGAGAGCCCCGTTATCTGTTTTGGGATTTTATTATAGAATCGTACACTTTTTCCTAAGAATGACTTTTTATTTGTTTTAGATAATCTAAAGCTATAGGTATAACTATTGTGTCTATATTCATAGTATTAAAATTATAAATTAGATATAACAGGGAAAAAAACGAAGACATTAAATTATAATAACACAGAATGAAAATGTATGTTACAATCACAAAAATACAATTTGTAAATAGCATTTTAAATCTCACATTACAACCATTCAACAAAGAAGTACAATTGGGAACAAAATTGTCACCGGATATTACAAACTTTGACAAAAAGTTAACAGTTTTACTTATGTGGTTAAACTGCTGTTAAGGCTATTGAAGAGCGCTTTTGTGACTATTATACCACATCTTGTATGTCTATAAATACGACATACTTTTGTATAATAATATCGATTCAGGAAATGACATTATACTTAAAAATTCTTGATATTTTAGCTAACTGTCTTCCGAATTATATTTCATACTTTTTTAAAGTTTTATTAAGTTATAAATAAAATACTTTTTCCACTTAGAGCATCCGCCAATAATATTGTCAAGTGCTCTAAGTGGAATAGCTCAGGTGCTCTAGAAATGGGTGCTCAAAGTGGAATACGTCAATTTATCAGTCATTGGTCATTATGGAGGTAATCTAATAATAACTCAGACCTAGTTTGATATTGGGGTACTTGGTCTGAAAGGATTGAATCGAATGGACCGCAGGCCTTTCGACCGTAAACGAAAATCCAAACACTACGTTCTAAGGACTGGTAATACAATTTTGTAACCAAATTCAATATCATACAAAATATTAAGTACAGTCAGGTATAAAAGTTATTAATGACTACTAGAAAAATGTACTTTTTAACTTCTACGTTAAGTACTTTTAATCATTATGTGCTTCTACACACGATCGTGTTCTCATCTCTTCCAGATTCTTATAGCGTTATTTTCAGCTCAGTGATTACATTGTGTGGTTGTGAATGAGGTATAAAAATTGACCCGCTCTCTTTATACCCCCTACCGCGTCTTTGTACTAGCTCTTACATTATAACTGGCCAAGTTGAGTTTAATAATTGGCATTGGGTTCCGCATTGAAAAATATTACAGAACTAACTGTGTCCCGTGGTTTCTACCGCGTTGTCTTCGTTGCCGTGAGAATACTTATTGTGATAAAAATTTCCATGGTCTAAACTATCTATATTCCGATTCCAGCCCAATCGGTTCAGTAGTTTTGGCGTGAAAGAGTAACAAACATCCATTCATCCATCCTCACAAACTTTCACATTGATAATATTGTTAGGAGTAGCCGTGCCCCGCGGTTTCACCTGCGTAGTATTCGTTCCCGTGGGAATATCGGGATACAAAATAACATTTTTATTATTCTTGGGTCTAAACTATCTATACATAACATACATTCACGCCTTTTTCCCGAAGGGGTAGGCAGAGGTGTACCCAGGACTCAGTCCCATAGTAGATACACCCACATTTCGCCAGTACGTTATTGGTCCCATGTAATAGGGGGCGAGCCTATTGCCATCTACCGGGCACAGTTCTATCTATTAGTAGTTAGTAAGTTTAGGTTTAGTAGTATGCGTGAAAACAGAACAGACATACACTCAAAAAAACAGCTTTAGCGGTGTTTTTTGTGCATCTAGATGGCGCTGGAGTCAAGTTAGAACACGCTAGCGTTTTGTTTACCTGTTCCAAACGTAATTTTTTACATTGTACTGAGATTTGAGATTTACAATATTTTTTCTGAACTGTCAACCCCTAAAAAACGAGGATGCTAGTTTACGGACCCCTAAAACAACTCAAGCCCCTAAAACTAGCTCATTAGACCATGTTGCGGTTATTATATTTTTATAATAACATGCTTGTAGCAAAATAAATATTAATATTAGAGTTCACCCATGAGGAAGGATTATTTATTATTATTTATTATGTTCCATTCTTTGTCGAGCGGATTTCTGATGATAATTTGGTGCTTATGGGATTTCGAGGACTTAATAATGGTGCTTGTGTAGTTTTACTCGGTTTTATTATTGTACGTATTTTAAAATGAATTTTGTTCGTGACAGTACTCAGTTTACTTATTTAAAGTTCTCGACGTGTCCTAATTACAGACTGATTCTGTCTTCTGCTGTAAATTAATTCCTCTCCATCCACCGGTTGTCTAGAAGAAATTGCTAAAATTGCTAATTAGCGATAACGTCACAGTTGAAGTGAATTACGCAATTCTTGCTTTTGGAAGTGGTTTTTAATTATTGTGCTTTTAATATGTTATATACTTATATTATTGTGTAATGTCAAATATAAAATATAATCTATAGTTTATGAATTCAATAAATGAATTATAATTTATGAATTAATGAAAAGAATTAGTCCGTTCCGAAAACAGAGAGAAAAACGGTCATCGACCCTAAGTATAAATGGTAATTCCCAGCTATCCAAAAAATTGTTCCCATCACATCCAAAGCTTTATTAATTAGATATACATTTTAATTTTATTCATAGGACATCCAAAATACTGGCTTAAAACGGAGGCAGTCTAATTACATTAAATACAGATAAGAATTATAACTGATGTAAACGATCCTTATATTACTGCTCGCATCGACGGACGTTATAAATCAAACATAACGATCTGTCTTAATATTGCAATACATTTAATTCAAAGATACAATCTCGACTTTTTACTTAGACTCCTAGTTTTTTCATCCGCAGAGTTCAATCGTCCAGAATGCTAGGTTTTTCCCGCCATCGCTCTGCCAATTGACAAGTCTCTTCACTCTTCCCACAGAGTAACCATTAAAAAGAAGTTACCCGTTAAATGTAAAACCTCTATGGTAAAAATAGTTGATGTTGCTGTCTTAAATTGTTGGCTCAGATAATTGAAACCTTTCACTACTTATTATTGAATGTATAAATAAATATAAAATGAGAATACAATAAAGATTAAAAGTGACATCGAATATAACTATTTATTAAAAAATTATTACTTAAATAATTAAACAATCATTACATACATTGACGCCTTTTCTCGAAGGGGTAGGCAGAGGTGTACCTAGGACTCAGTCCCATAGTAGATACACCCACATTTCGCCAGTATGTTCTTGGTCCCATGTAATAGGGGGCGAGGCTATTGCCATCTACCGGGCACAGTTACAGACTCCAGGCAGTTATTGAGATAATTCCTAATGGAAAAATCCAATATTAAACACTGCCTGACCTGGGGATCGAACCCGGACCTCTTGATTGGCAGTCGAGCATGCGCCCTTTACGCCACCGAGGCAGTCATTACCATCATTACTATTACGAGTATACCGCTAAATAATTCCTTTCTTTCACAATAACGCAAGCACTCAGACAATATCTCCTGAGTAACATTTTGTAAAAAGGACTATACTTAGACATAACTTAAAATGTATTCCCGATAAATATAATAAAGTTTATAAAGTGACAATATCTTTTATCCATCAAAAAAATGGCAATGAATCGACCGACAACAGAGCAATCGCACAAAACACATCCTCTCTATTCAAATGGCACACATTTTACACAAAAACTTGTGCAGATGAGTAACTCGATATGGGTTAATATAGTCACTTATAGTGTGTACAGTCGGAGATAGAAATCTAATAATATATAATTTACAAGATAAAAAAAAATAATCACTTTATTTCTCATACAATTGTAGACGTGCCTTTTACATTAAATAATACTCGAACACTTCAGCATATTTTAAATGACTTATTCCAAGCCTATATCTTCAATCTCGCTCTACAATCATCTGTCGCGCTGGCATCCACCTCCCTGTGTTATCGCGCCCTCGCACATGCCATAGATCTTCCTTAAACCACACGTTGCCATTAATACTTTCCATAAAACCACCAAAACGCTCACAGAATCTGTAGCATGCGCGTCACAAAATAACATTAACCCTACACTTGGCCAACCTGACAACGTGTATGCCCCCCCCCCCCATACACGCATTATATAACAACCCTACACAATAGTCATACAATGAAAAATCCTACCTATCTATTTAATCTATTGGTATTCTGACTTTTATCCTTATCCTCTTTCATTTATTTGGAAATAGAAAAGAATATACCTCTAAGAAATACCTCTGCCAAGAAGTAGAAATACAAGTTATTTTTTAATTATGAAATAATTTATTTTAAATACATAATTTAGGGGCCCACAAATCTATCGTTAACTGAAAGATTATGAACGAAATCATATAATAATATTATACAGGAAGCCTTTATAATATAAAGATAGACAAAATGATGGTTCTAAAAGTTAAACATCGCACATTCCTTGGCTTCAACGAGAGTCAATAAATGGGTCAACCAAAGAAAATTAGAAATCTCTGTCACCGACTGTACCAACGACTTCATTACCTTGACGTTACAATGGCCTATTTTCATACAATATCGCTCAATTTCTCGCCATTTGTCGTATTGTGGTTTCTTAAGCGCAGTGGGTGACATGGATACACTTTTTTTGGAGATTAACGCACACTAGGCCACGATCTTAAGGAATGTGACTAAAAACGGAACTAACTATTTTTATGATTTTTTTATGATAGTGAGTGACAAGACGAGCAAATTAGGTGCCTGATAGTAAGCATCATGATTGCCCATATCAGACACAGTGCTACCCAGTGTTTTAAAATTCATAATTCTGCGCGGCACTGCACTGCGCCTGAGATATGAGTTGTTGAATCTCATCATGCCCAGTAATTTCGCTGGTAACATTGCCCTTCATGCCGGAACACAGTAATGTTTGCACATGACTGCTTGGCGGATAAATAACTGGCAAAGGTGTGGTACTTCCCCAGGCGGTCCCCTGCTAAAGAGGCCTACCACTACAAGTAATTTTTATAGTTTTACACTAACTATTTTATTTATATCAACATAATGTAGGTACATTTTATAGGTCTTAATACTAGGTGTCAGTGTCAACTACATATACCCTGTTAGGGCGCTTGTGGTACATAATATAATAGTTAGAAGTTAATGTTATAAGTATAGATTATTATAATATGTATAAGAAATAATTGTAAATTTAATTTTTTTTTTTTTGTTTGCATTGTCTGTATTCATACAATTCGTCAAACTATTCTATAGTTTGACAGAAAAGAGCAGAAACAGAACGAATTGTTGATTCAATTGCTTTTATTGATGAAAAATCATAGATATAGACCCAAAATACCTACAAAAACGGGTGCATAGCTACAACTCATAATTTCGCATGTAATAGCTAAATAACCACAATCACGCCGGTAGGCAGTAAGGGGTACCCAGGAAGAAGTCCCATAGATACACCCACATTTCGCCAGTATGTTATTGGTCCCATGTAATAGGGGGCGAGCCTATTGCTATATATCGGGCACAGGTCCAGACTCCAGGCAGTTATTGAGATAATTCCTAAAAGAAAAATTAAATATTGAACACTTTGTCTGACCTGGGGATCGAACCCGGGACCTCATGATCTGCGGACAGAATTGATTCTAATATAGTAGACGTATCCCGGGATCCGTGAATGCTAACCAGAAATAACTATTTGTAACAATTCAAATAAATTGATCTTATTATTACCGGTTCTATCAGATGGTACAATGATAGATATTGTGATTTCATTTTCGTTCGATTCTCGGCGACGATAATTATTGTTAACCAAAATTTAGAAGCAGTTTTAGATATTATAAAATATTATTAATAGGAAAGGGGACCTCTTGGCAGTTTGACACAATCCTATTGACAGCCTCGTTGGCTCAGATGGTAGTAACTCTGCTTTCTGTGCTGCAGGCCCCGGGTCAACCATTTGTGTGCATGAACATGTCTGTTTGATCTGTGTCTGGGTGTTATAAGCTTATATAAGTATGTATAGTCATCTGGTTACCATAGTACAGGCTTCTAGCCTAGTTTGGGACCAGATGACCGTGTGTGGATGATAAATTGGCCGATATTATTATTATTATATTATGGAAAACTTACCAAATCGATGTTTTGTATTCCCCTGTTTCCTCCGAATATAGTAAGCCTATTTGATATATTTATATCCTGATATTTTGAAGATAAAGTAGACGATGTCCCTATAATTTTATTTTTGTTTATAAATTTTTAATTTTTTTCTAGTGAACGTCTAATCACGCGAGTGGAACTGTGATTTTTAGAAGTTCAGTATTAAATAAACTGAGAATTTTTAAGAGAAACTAAAATGACAGGGACACAGTTTACTTCACTATTAAAATATCAGGATATAAATTTATGGAATGAGTTAATAAAATTCGGAGGAAACAGGGGAATACAAAACATCGATTTGGTAAATTTTTCATAGGATTGTGTCAAATTCTTAAGAGGCCGCGTACGCTCTTAAAATCGGTCACATGAATTCACATAGTACAGGTATAGCCCAAAATACCCTTATTAAAAAACATCCTGATATCCACTAATCACGCAACGAATATTAGAAATAAGTAGAAAGGTCAAAACGAACCTTCTTGACCTTTCTATTTTTCTATGTACACTAAAATTTTTTTAAATATAAAAACACCCTTATTTAAGACTCTACAAATACGTAAAAAGCTCAAGTCCCAGGTATTCTTACACGAACATTTGTTATGTGTAATTTAGAGCAACTAAAATGTAAAACAGTGTTGCCTGTTCAATGGTAAAATATAAACTGAAACTGAAAACTGAAGCTGCGCGGGAGTGGCCGTGACGTCATAGGTGTGGACAGTTTCACCACTGGCGGTTAAACGTTGGTATATTTATATACTAACTAGTTAAATAATAATAATTTAACATTTATACTTACTCTGAGACCACAGACCGGTAAGCGCAGCGTAGAACGTCTACACAGACACATATACAGTACCATATAGGTGGACAGACGATCTGATAAAGACGACAGGAACACGCTGGAGGCGGGCCGCTTACAACCGGACTGGATGGAAATCTATGGGGGAGGCCTATGTTTAGCAGTGGAAGTCCTATGGCTGAGATGATGATGATGATGACGACTTACTCTGAGGACGGATTTTCGACTGAGCGAGCGAAGCATCCCTGTTTCGAGATTGGCTTAAAATGCTTTTGTTCTTCTGTCAGTCAGTCAGTCGGTCTGTTCTCGTCTACAGGTCGTATTGTTAATCGATTTTGTCGAAAATTGGCACACAAGTTCCTCAATATTTTTTTAAAACTTTGGTGTTTTGGGGAAATATTGCCATTTGAACTTCATTACCATAAGTGATAAGATAATCGAGTTTGGGCTCGTTTGATTTGTTGTTTTGAGTTATATAAAGGATTATTAATAAACGAAAAAATCATTTATAATTTGATTGATAAATCGACTTTGTTAAGTTAAGGGGAGATTGTTGGTTATTGCATGTTTATAAGGGCTCGCGAGGTCATATCTTATAGATAATGTATTAAGTCCGCAGGTTTAATCACTGTTGTACTATATATTGCCAAAAGTGGGCCGAAAGGGTTCGTGTAATATAATCTACGACCAGTCTGTGTAATATTTGCTTTGCAAACTCAAGTAACACACCTTTGTGTATGTGAATTTCTGATGGCAGTTTTATATACTTATATAAGATATTAGGATTCGAATCTCATAAAATGTAACGTTATTAGGGAATCATAATTGTATGGACGTTGCCATGCTTCGAAAGACAAGTTAATCCGTTGGGTTTGTCATAGACAATAGTCATTAGGTCATGTCAGCGACCTTCGAACGATCTGAAAAAGAAATCTGAAACCACGGTTGACCACAGACCGACTTGACAAAAAGAATTTAAAAAATGATAACATTAATTAACCATTAGTTAATTTAATTAAACCGGCCCTTACACACATGCAAAAGACACCCACACATATTTCATCACAATCGCACGTGTGTGCAGATTGATTCATAGTACGTCAACGTGGGGGAATGCCCACGCAAACCGTCTGTTACCGAATTCAGTTCGAACGTACAACCATAATATTAAGACCTCTCACCTTTTCTTCACACGGAACTTCACAAGTTCGAGTTATACTGGTTGAATTAATGACAAAACTATATTGAGCTCTTCTCAAGGAAAGTGGTAGTTGGAAAAAAGAGATCAAACTATGCTGGTTTTCTGTTGGCATGAGAGTAGTAGGTTTTGTACGCACCTTATTTAGTTTGAGTGAACTTTCAGAAGTTTGCGGTGTGGTACTGCAGTATAAAAAGTATTAAAAACTTTTTTATAAGATTTTTATTAATGAATTTGTATAATAAAAATGCTATAATAATTATATTTTTTCCCGAAAGGGTGAGCAGAGATTGATCCCATAGTACACCCAACCTTCGTCCGTTATGTTTTGGTTCCATGTAATAGGGTGCCCATCTAGCGGGGTCAGTTCAAGACTGTCATTGAGATATATTTTAATGGAAAAACCCAACACCTACAGTATTCATTGATCGTGATTTATTTCGTCTGATGATTGCTCTGTTAGGTAAGAACTTGTTTATTCTCGATTGGCAGCTATTTTTTGGTGACGCAATTTTTCTTTTTTTTTTGCACGAAAGGGCAAGATGGGTTGGGGATGCCAAATAAGAAGAAAATAAGAAATCGAACTAAAATAAAGAAAATAACTAAGAAGCAGACTAAAGCAAAATCTAATAAAAAAAGCTAAACGAAAACGGAAAAAGAAGAAAGCTGTAAAAAGTAAGTCGTTATCGGAATATAGTGATAGTAAGTTAGAGAACACTCCAAAATGTTTGTATTTTTGTGGAAGCTATTTAGACTCCAACGAAGGTTGAGCAGCTTGTAGAGAAAGGAAAGTAGGTAAACTGCAACTGCAGGAATTGATGTCGAAAATGAAGAAGCTACTTATACTTCTGAGTTTTGTCAGCACGAATATCAGTACCCCATCTTACACCACCTATGATGTGGCAAGACGGGGAAGTAAGCAATTTTTTTGTATTTTATATTTTTTACAACATGAATAAAAATTATATCCTAATTATATCTCAATTATCAAAGACTGATTACATAACACCATTATTTTAATAAAGTTGATTAGAATTAATGAAATGGTTTTATTTTATTGAGCTGCACACCTTAAGTACCCGGTCTTGCCCCACTCTCCCCTACTATGTCGTCTCGCCATCTCTGTAAAGGTCAGCCTGGTTTGCGCTCTTTGTCTATTGGGACCAAGTTTGTGACGATTTGTGTCCATCTGTTCGGTTCCAGCCTTAGTATAATAGTTAATATAATATAATTATAAGTATACTAACATATTTTTTAAAAGTCAAATAGGTATAATTCATTATAAAAATAATTAAACTATGACTGCCTCGGTGGCGTAGTGGGCGCAAGCTCGACTGCCGATTACGAGGTCCCGGGTTCGCTCCCCAGGACAGGCAAAATGTTATATATAGGATTTTTCCATTGGGAATTATCTCAATAACTGCATGGAGTTTGGAACTGTGCCCGGTAGATGGCAATACGCTCGCCCCCTATAACATGAATAAAAATTATATCCTAATTATATCTCAATTATCAAAGACTGATTACATAACACCATTATTTTAATAAAGTTGATTAGAATTAATGAAATGGTTTTATTTTATTGAGCTGCACACCTTAAGTACCCGGTCTTGCCCCACTCTCCCCTACTATGTCGTCTCGCCATCTCTGTAAAGGTCAGCCTGGTTTGCGCTCTTTGTCTATTGGGACCAAGTTTGTGACGATTTGTGTCCATCTGTTCGGTTCCAGCCTTAGTATAATAGTTAATATAATATAATTATAAGTATACTAACATATTTTTTAAAAGTCAAATAGGTATAATTCATTATAAAAATAATTAAACTATGACTGCCTCGGTGGCGTAGTGGGCGCAAGCTCGACTGCCGATTACGAGGTCCCGGGTTCGCTCCCCAGGACAGGCAAAATGTTATATATAGGATTTTTCCATTGGGAATTATCTCAATAACTGCATGGAGTTTGGAACTGTGCCCGGTAGATGGCAATACGCTCGCCCCCTATAACTGTCTTTCAGCTAAAATGTCATTCCGATAGGTGCCCCCCTCCAGGAAATAGGCGTGATTGTATGTAGGTATGTGTTATAGTTAAAATCAAAATTAAATTGATGCTGCAGTACCACACAGCAACAATTACAACCGCTCTCTCCTAATATGCCGGTCGCATTCTGCAACGAATCTATTTATAATCCCATGATATTTTACTCACTGAAAAATAGCGTTTAATACTGTGATATAGAGCTCATTATTAAACTCACCTCTTTTATTATTACCTGTAATGTACGAAAATACTTTTATGGTTTGGAGTATGTATCTTATTCTAACAAGATTTATTGTTAAATTTTTTGAATCATATTTGCAAATGCAAATGCACCGTGCGACGTCTTATTATTATAAAAAAAAATGTGCAAATTTATGCTAAGTTATGAACACGATGATGCAATAATATTTAATTTACAATATATTTTTTTTGGTGCTGTATAATTTTATCGTGTGTTCAGACACACGATAAAATTAATTATAAAGAATTATAAAGAATTATGATTTTAAAAGTACTGAATCTGTGTAAAAACAGTAGTAAAAACAAAAATAATTTAATGATAAGTATGCGAGCGACTTTTCACCATTTCCCCTTGTAATAGAATACATTTTCTAAAGATAAAATTTCGTGAGTATACGTCGTTTCATGCTTTGCAAATGGTCGCCTGAAATGGTCTGCAGTGCAGTTTTCCGTCTCACTCTAACGTATGGAAGATTCCTTCAGTAACATTGCTATCTCTTTCTGTCTAATTTCGTAGACCACATGGCATGGGCACGACGGTTTTTTCAATAAATATTTTCGGAGTGACTGCTTTGATTTGTGTTTACATTTCGTCCACCATCTTTTTTGAATGTGTACGAGGGCGCTAATATCTATGCGTTTGTACGTTTTTACAGGTTATCATTATGTAGAAATGGTACTTCTGGTTTTGGCCACATTTATCACTAGTAGTTCGCCGCGAACTGAAACCTCGCTACTGAGATCTAATAGATATAGTTCATGTTTAAAGTTAATTAAATTCTTTTAAGTTATACTATCATACACCTTTCTGTCCAAAGGCTGGTTGCCTGGAAGAGATCGCTTAAAGCGATAAGGCCGCCCATGGTTGCCACCAATCACTTTTTAGTTATAGCTTAAATTTTAAGTTATTTTGTTGTACTGTGTAATATTATGTAAAAATGGTCGAAATAAAGAGTAATCTAATCTAATCTAATCTAATCTAATCTAATCTAATCTAATCTAATCTAATCTAATCTAATCTACCTGCTTGCAAATTTTCATCAAGATCGGATCAACTGCTTTGAATTTGTCGTCGGACAAACATACATACATACAAACTTTGACTTATATATATATGCTAGTGCTAAACTACGTGTATAATATGAGTTTAAAACCAATTTACGTACTATCGGTTTTGAAATTATCATCAGACGTGTCATTAAAACCTCGTTACCATAAATCTATGGAACCACTCGATCGATTTGACTCATTGTCTCATTTTAAAATTATATCACTCTCTATTCTCTATACTACATGTGTCCGAAGTTCATAAAGATTAGATCAACCGTTAATTTATCGCTGATCAAAGTTACATACCAGAGGTCAACCCTTAAGAGCGTACATGGCCTTCTAGGAATTTGACACAATCCTATGAAAAATTTACCAAATCGATGTTTTGTATTCCCCTGTTTCCTCCGAATATAATAAACCCATTCTATAAATTTATATCCTGATATTTTTATAGTGAAGTAACCTATGTCCCTGTCGTTTTCATTTTTCTTATAAACCCTTGTTTTTTTCAAAATAAACTACAAAAAATCGCAGTTTTACTCGCATGATTGGACGTTCACTACAAAAAAATGTAGAGTATATATTAATATTATTATTATGAGCCTCATCGGTCCCACTGCTAGGCAAAGGCCTCTCTATATAAAAAAATATATATATAGAGTATATAAACAAAAATAAAATAAAAAAAACATACATTCACGCCTTTTTCCCGATTGGGTAGGCAGAGGTGTACCCAGGACTCAGTCCCACAGTAGATACACCCACATTTCGCCAGTATGTTATTGGTCCAATGTAATAGGGGGTGAGCCTATTGCCATCTACCGGGCACAGTTCCAGACTCCAGGCAGTTATTGAGATAATTCCTAATGGAAAAATCCAATATTTAACACTGCCTGACCCGGGGATCGAACCCGGGACCTCCTGATTGGCAGTCGAGCATGCGCCCTCTGCGCCACCGAGGCAGCAAAATAAAATAAACCTTTTTTTTATGATATAAAGTGACAAGACGAGCTAATACTAATCAGGTGCCTGATGGTAAGCATCATGATTGCCCATATCAAACACAGTGCCACCCAGTGTTTTAAAATTCAAAATTCTGCGCGGCACTGCACTGTGCCTGTCACCCTGAAATATAAGTTGTTGAATCTCATCATGCCCAGTAATTTCGCTGGTAACATTGCCCTTCATACCAGAACACAATAATGTTTGCACATTACTGCTTGGCGGATGAATAACTGACAAAGGTGTGGTACTTCCCCAGGCGGCCCTCTGCAAAAGATGCCTACCACTACCTACCTATGTTATGTTACGAGAATCGAACCCAAGGCACAGAACAGATAATAATACTACGTATAGAATGGACACTGTCATCTGCCCACCAATCGGGCCTTCCTCACCCCACGTGTAAGCTTGAGCTCCGATGAGAGCAGACGGAGCTCGGAACGCACCTCACGCACACTCTTGCACGTGTACAAAACTCCATGTGTGCAGTGTCTGTGTAGTAGGTAGTAATAACGCGGCTTTTATATGGGAATTCAGTCGAGTGTCCGGGGTGTGCCCAGGAGCTCTCAATTTAAAACCGGACGTTATGCCCACCTAGCTATGGTCGCTATAATTATTATTCACCTATTAGTTAAAACAGATTATATACAAACTGCTAACAGGTGTTAAAAGTTGGCAGAACATCACGTTGTTGTAACCTTTGACTGCAGTACCAGTAGTTACATGCCAGATGCACGACTGACATCACCGATCTATTTAAGGTTTTTTTTTTTATGACAGTGAATGCTCGAAGAAATGCTCAAGTCTTTCACCACCTTTCGTAGTGGTAGGCCTCTTTTGCAGGAGGCCGCCTGGGGAAGTACCACAGATTTGCCGGTTATATTACTGTGTTCCGGTCCGAAAGGCAATGTTACCAGCGAAATTACTGGGCATGATGAGATTCAACAACTCATATCTCAGGGTGACAGGCGCAGCGCAGTGCCGTGCAGAATTTTGAATATTAAAACACTGGGTGGCACTGTGTCTGATATGGGCAATCATGATGCTTGCCATCAGGCACCTGATTTGCTCGTCTTGTTACTCACTATCATAAAAAAAAAAACTACTAAAGAAAGTTCCAGACACCAGGCAGTTATTGAGACCTCTCTCTCTAATTTCTGTTCTCTTAATTATTAATTTATTAATCTCTAATTATCTTTCGGGGGAAAACAATTACGTTGAATTGCTTCACGGGATGTTTTATTTTATTTATTTATTATACAAGAAGAAAGCGTTTTGGTAATAATACTTATTACCAAAACGCTCTCCTTTATTATGTACGATGACTCAGATACAATCCAGTTAAATTCACAGGATCTGTAAGTTTTTTTTTTATGATAGTGAGTGACAAGACGAGCTAATCAGGTGGCTGATGGTAAGCATCATGATTGCCCATATCAGACACAGTGCCACCCAGTGTTTTAAAATTTTAAATTCTGCGCGGCACTGCACTGCGCCTGTCCCCCTGAGATATGAGTTGTCGAATCTCATCATGCCCAGTAATTTCGCTGGCAACATTGCCCTTCATACCTGACACAGTAATGTTTGCACATTACTGCTTGGCGGATGAATAACTGGCAAAGGTGTGGTACAGGCGGCCCCCTGCAAAAGAGGCCTACCACTACAAAAAAGTCAAAGGAGTTAAAAAGCTCTAACGCTTGCTTTGTAGGAGCATTAAATGTATATGTATGCATGTCTGGCTCTCATTAAAACAATTCTCACCCCAAAACATCCTGTATTGGCCATATAAAGTCATACTTATCAATAAAGCGTGGTAATAAAATCAATGTGACGTCATCAACGTCATTTAAATCCATATTATCACAATCCCGGGAGAATGGCCAATTAATAGAGTAAACGGGCCGCAACTAATTTGTTATATCAAAGGGACTTTCACATTGCGGTTTGCGATGCGGTGCGGTGGCGTAGTGAGCTTGAGCTCACTACGCCACCGCACCGGGTTCAATCCTCACGTCAGGAAAAGTGTTAAATATCGGATTTTTCCTTTAGGAATTATCTCAATAACTGCCTGGAGTCTGGAACTGCGCCCCGAACATGGCAAGAGGCTCGGCTCCGCACCGTTCTCACCCGATACGAATAGAGATATAGCAATATTTTTTGACACTTTTGCATTGATTGTCATGAAATTTTGTGAGCAGAAAAGTGTATTTATCAAAAATAAAAACAATTTAATGAACACTTTCACACTTAATTACTTCCGATCCAACTCATTCCTGTCGAGCTATGTTTAAGGTACCTGTTATGGTTTTGTTGCACAAGTGTAAAAGTCGTTTTATATCGTTGTACATTTAGGGGCAGGACAGGGGCTACAATGCAGGGCAAATTAACAGCACGCCCTCACACGATCATACGAAGGATTACTGGTGTGCTAGTTGTACAGTTCAGGACAAGATATCACTACATTATTAAAAAACAAAGTTCCTCCGCCTTTTATTTCCGGTTATCGCCTATTTGAATAACGCATTTAAGATTTTCTTGTAAAGGTATCTTTTTGTTTGCAAGGTTTGATTCATTACTTATATTCAATGACATTGAATTGACTGCCTCGGTGGCGTAGAGGGCGCATGCTCGACTGCCAATCAAGAGGTCCCGTGTTCGATCCCCAGGTCAGGCAAAGTGTTAAATATAGGATTTTTCCATTAGGAATTATCTCAATAACTGCCTGGAGTCTGGAACTGTGCCCGATAGATGGCAATAGGCTCGCCCCCTATTACATGGGACCAATAACATACTGGCGAAATGTGGGTGTATCTACTATGGGACTGAGTCCTGGGTACACCTCTGCCTACCCCTTCGGGAAAAAGGCGTGAATGTATGTTATGTTGTGTTATGTTATGTTGAATTGTAGACCGATAGCGCTAGGTTGTGAGGTTTCAAATATACTAAAAGTTATTATATTACAGTTTTGTGATTTGATACAAAATGCAATAATAAGCTTCATAGGAACGAGACTTCATAGGAATTTTTGAAAGTTATGACCTCAAAATACATACACATACATACAGTCACGCCTTGTTCCCGTTGGGGTAGGCAGAGACTATTTCTCTCCACTTGCTACGATCCTGACATACAACTTTCGCTTCTTCCACTTTCATCACATTCTTCATGCATGCTCGTCGGTTGTTGGTAATTTTGACCTGGCCTTTCCTCAACTTGTTCATGAAAGGTACGCCTAGGTCGACCCATACCGCCTTGACCATTCACACTAGCCTTATAAATCTCCTATGTCAATCTCCTTTCGTCCATCCTCTCCACATGTCCGAACCATCTAAGCAATCCTTTCTCAATCTTTGTCACTACATCTTATATCACGCCACAGCGTTCCCTTAAAGTTTTAATTTAAATTAGAATTTTGAAAGAAAGAAAGAAAAATTTGTTTATTACCCAACCTTAATACGATATTACAATCTATTAGAACATATACTTTACAGTGGTTGTGCTCGTAGTAATTGGTTTGTGCTCAGCATGTGCTGCGCTCGGCTAACCGTGCACAGCGCTGTTTTTCAGCACGCACCGTCTTATTTAAATTTTTTTACCTAATCAGAGATAAGTATCTAACAACCGATATCCACCTATGCTGCATATTATTATTATTATCATTAACACGTCCGCTGCAACTTCTGATTAACCAAGAGTATATGCTTAAGCTTACGTTTTAGAGTAGTAGTATGGAGTTTGAGTCTCAGCGGCGGGGGCAGGTCATTCCACACCTTCGCCGCAGCAAACTTAAAGCACCCCCGGAATCCCACACTACTGTGCGCGGGTAAAACTAATTTATTAGTAGCGTGTCCACGGGTATATTTGTTATGAACCTCTCTTTGCCAGATCAACTTATCGAACAAATATCGTGGCCGTTGCGCGTGTGCAATTTTATGAACTGTATTGAAAATATGAACCTGCCTACGCGCAGCCATTTTAAGAATACCTTTATCATTTAAGTATGGCGTTACATGTGCCCGCTTAGGGATGCTGAAGCAGTACCTGGCGCATGCGTTCTGCACGCGTTGTATTGCTTTTTCTGTTTTTTTGTACAGCCGCGGTGCATAGGTACACTATATCGCAATAGTTGAACAGAGATAGTACCAGAGATTCTGTTAATGTTATTCTAACACTTTCAGTTAAATACTTTCTAATTCTGTACAACATTTTTAACCTGTAAAATGCATTTCTTTATATAACATTATTTATGTATTGCACATAACGCAACTCTTTATCTATCAGAAGGCCTAAATTTTTTGCATTATCAACCTTTTCAATCTCATCCCACTTTATTCTAATTTTTGGATTCCTATTACTAATTTGTAAGCACTGACCCTTAGTACCAAGAATCATGTAATTCGATTTAATGGGATTTAAAATTAGTGAATTTGTATTAGACCAATTGTAACCATTGTACCAATTGTATTCGACTATTTCCGTAGCTGGCTTACAAGAATTTAAAAACCATCATTAATGAAGTTAAATATATTTATATAAGTTCATGAAGACTCAAAAAAATTATCAGCATATTTACTTTGATCTTTAAAAAAATGTTTAAATAGATATAATATAAAAGCTGACATTTCAAAATTCTTTTTTTAAACGCGACAAATTAATAATAACCGAAAACACCCCTTCTTCCGCTCGGATAGTCACAGAGATAAGCCAATACTAATAATCCGGTGTGCCATTTATAGTCACGCACTACATCGGACATCAAATCGTCAATTAGCTACAAGCCCTGATTGCAGCGGCACGCGACCGACGGTGCGCCGCGATGTGCACTTTACAATGTATGGAGCTGTACGACCCTTGCAGAATGGCAAAGATGTAGATGCAGATGGGATAGTTTTATTGCCTACAGTAGGTTTTCTATAATATATCGTAAGGTAGCGCTAGTTTCTGAGTAAAAAAAGTTAACAAAATAACAATAAAAAAAATTAAGTACACACCCACATGTCAGCTGTCGTTAAAAATACACATTGAAATGGGCCCATTTGTTTACGAGCTCGATGCCACAGAAAGACACATAGACATACATACATACAGTCACGCCTTGTTCCCGGTGGAGTAGGCAGAGACTATTTCCCTCCACTTGCTACGATCCTGACATACAACTTTCGCTTCGTCCACTTTCATGACATTTTTCATACATGCTCGTCGGTTATAGGTACTTTTGACTTGGCCTTTCCTAAGAACAAAGAAAAAGACACATACACAGGCGCTTTAAACTTATAACAGCTCTTCATTTTTCGGAAAATCAAGCCTTTGATATGATTTTTACTCCATTTATTGGTCCAAAACCAGAAATTAATAGATACTTAAATCATAAACATTCGTGAAGTAATCGAGTCTAATTTATTTGAAAGAAAACACGCGCTCGTTACGCAAGCTACACGCAGATGTCCGTGTGATCGCGCAATAAATATCCAAAATTACGTCGTCCCTGTCTGATCGATACTCTTTGGCAAAGTCTCAAAAAAACTACGGATTTAAGGAAGATCACAGCTTCTGTCTTGTTTATGGGAGTGAATTAGAATAGTTGCTTTTTTTTACTTCTTTAAAAAAATAAAAACCAACTTTATTTTTCAGTTTAAAAACTCTTTCTACCCATGGTTGCCGTAGCAGCAACGTCCTCTGCGTAAAACCATCAAATTGCGCTCGCCAACCCACCTGCCAAGCAGAGACCTATTAGCAATTACACACTTTCAACAAACTTTCCCAGTTGTAATATAGGATCACACTATTAATAAATTATAATGGGAACGTTTGTTTGTCACGTGTAGGTATGCGGGGGTGTGTGTGTGTGTCACTCCAAATATATTAAACCTGAAATTCCCAATGAATATAAACGCTAAGACCTTGAAATATAATATAGCAGGCAGGTTCTTTCTACAATCTTTGGTAAACAATTAGGCATAAAAAACATAACGTTTACAAGATTACCTATCTGCATCAATAAAATATTCTTTGCCGTAGGGGACAAGACCGTGAGATTTGTGATTTAATTTGCCATTTTGCGTATTTGCTTAACCGTACAATGTCCACACACTGACTATTATTAAGTTTTTACAATAATTGTGTTAAATTAGATGAAAATAATAATAAATCTTATTATTTTTATACATACAGTCACGACTAGTTCTCATTGTTGTAGGCAGATACTCCGCTCCACTTGCTACGATCCTGACGTACGACTGTTACTGTCGCTTCTTCCATTATCATATTTATCGAGTACGTACGAGTAATATCGTAATAATATATTACAAAATTTTATGGAGCGAAGAAGAAATAGGAAAATTTATTGAAAAAGATCGCAATTATACATATGCTGGGTTACATACTGACCATATTTGGACCATTAGCACACGTAGCTGTAATATATATTAATATAAATCATAGCAAGGCATATAACGATATATTTTCTATACAAATATTCAACTGACCGCACACGCAGCTATAATATATATTTCTATGACGTCACCAACATATACATACATACATACAGTCACGCCTTGTTCCCGGTGGGGTAGGCAGAGACTATTTCCCTCCACTTGCTACGATCCTGACATACAACTTTCGCTTCGTTCACTTTCATGACATTTTTCATACATGCTCGTCGGTTGTAGGTACTTTTGACTTGGCCTTTCCTAAGAACAACGTCAACTTGTTCATGAAAAGTACGCCTAGGTACCAACATATACCAACATATACCGTACCAACATATACCGTAATATATATTATTTCATATTAATATAAACTACGGTATCAATGAAATGAAGGCTAAAATATATATTATAGCATCGTCTCCGTGTGTGGTATCTTGCTATATTATATATTATAGGATGGTATATTAATATATATTATAGCTATGTGTGTGACGGGCTTTAGACTAATTCACTTATGTGTGAATCCGTCCTTGGAAACAATTTTGTTTTGTGCTCTATGGTACAGGTACATACAAATACGGCTAATATGAGACCGCTGCATAAAACTTTTTACAAGTTTTTTCCTCTTTTATGATACAACCATTTTTTTTATGATAGTGAGTGTGACAAGACAAGCAAATCAAATGCCTGATGGTAAGCATCATGATTGGCCATATCAGACACAGTGCCACCCAGTTTTTTAAAATTTCCTTTCAATATGCCTATAGTAACATTGGTACATAGTTTAAGGACAATGTGTAGCCCGCATTGTAAGTAATTAAGTGTTTAATATTGGTTAACCAAAGAGATGGATTGATAAGACTAACACGTGGCCATTTTTATAATCTGATCATATTCAAGTTCTTCTTTCTAGTTGGAATGTATCTACATAATTAAATGGAATTTATTATATTGTAATATCGTATATCATTCGTACAATTCAATTCAATCGTTATGAGACATTTGACTTAATGCTATGAAAGATTTAGCCGATTTGCTAAATCTTATATTTTGTATTCCCCTGTTTTCTTTGAATAATTAAACCCATTCTTTATATTTATATTCTGATATTTTTATAGTGAAGTAAACTATGTCCCTGTCATTTTAGTTAATCTTGAAAACTCTCGGTTTTTTTTCACAGCGAATTTCTAAAAATCCCAGTTTTACTCTCGTGTCGTTTTACGTTCGCTACAAAAAAATTAAAGGTATACTCGTATAAACAAAAATAAAATAATAAGGACATAGTTTACTTCATCTTATATGTTCATCTTAATTAAAATGTTATGTTTAAAATATTAGTATACAGATATATCAAATAGGTTTACTATATTCGGAGTAAACAAGGGAATAGAAAACATCCATTTAGTAAATCCATAGGATTGTGTCAAACTGCTATTAGGTCACCTTTCCTGTTAATTTAAAATTTAAACTATACTGGGTTATGTAGCCATGCCAACCATATAGCCCAAAAATGTGAGATTAAGGTCAGAAAGATTCCTACAAGGCCCCTGACATGACTTAACGACTGCCCCCTTCATATTACCTTATAGGAAACAACCGGAAACCTACAGCTTAGATGATTTAAACATAAATCGTTCTATCCTACAGCTTTACGTGCCATCTGAAACAAGGTAGCATCCAGGTGAAAAATCTACATTAAATAAGTCTTCAAGCCCAGGGTATTTAAATCTAGACATACAACCATTGGGCTATGGATGCAATAAGTCAAGTATCCGCCATCGCCTGAGAGCTCATCCGCACATAGATACGTGGACGTCGGAAAAATTGGACAGTGTGGTGCAATTTTTCCGCATACGTGCAAACTGTGGAATGATCGTCCCTGCTGCGGTCTTCCCGTTAAACTACAACATGGGGCACTTCAAAAGGAGAGTGAATAGAGTGTTGAAGGAACAGCAACATACGAGTACTGGCAATACCCCTGGTGTTGCAGGTATCCATAGGCGGCGGTAACATTTTGCCACCTATGGCATAAAAAAACAAAAGCTATTCGATAAGAATAGAAGGTCAAAGAGCAACAGATGTGATCTCATACTACGCGCTGGTAGTCTGGTGTTATTAAGGTAGGCCATTAAGATAGAAGATAATAATATATTTTGAGAAAAACACTTTTATATATCTGGTGATACTAAAAGATGAAGTAATACTTAAAGAGGCATCTTACGGTAGCGGAGGTTTTCAGTCGAAGGTAAAAATAGCCTGAACACATACCTAACCAGAAATACAACACTGTACCTATAAAATATGCCAATCTGCATAACAAGGCGTAACACAATGTAGTGACGTAGCATTCAGTAGCTTAGTGACGTAGCGATAGCCCAAAAGCCAGATCTTATATCATAAGTAAAGGAAAAAAACCCAAAACTGTATAATATGATACTTTTTTTTTTCAATTGTTTCCAACTAGATAGTGATGCATATTATGTTCTTATAACGCGGGTAGCGTTTTGTATGGATCCCTACTTAGCATACATAACAAGGTACGCCTTAACAATTTATTTAGTATTGTGTCTATCCTTCTCGCTATCTCTCTAGCCCAACATGAAAACACTGAACTTGCAGGGATTTATTTATAAATCGACAACACAACAACTATTGTTTATTCTGTGACTTAGAATCGATCATCGATTAGTCAGAATCGATTCTACTAATGATTGGGTGTTTTGCCAAATCGATTACTGTACATTGAACGAAGGTAGGTGATTGAAATAAGTAAAGACTTTTAGATAAAAAGCTAAACAGCTTTTTAAGTCGTTTATATGTATATTATATGTGTATTAGTTTAAGTATATTATTTTCTTGTCAAACTATTATGTATGTATGTAGATATAAATATATAATACATTTATTTCTGACAATAATTTTTGCAATATATTATACTGTAGGGTTGATGTTATTTTGTGACGCGCATGCTGCGAATTTTGTGAACGTTTTCGGTTTTTTATGGAAAGTATTAATGGCAACGTGTAGTTTATGGAATATCTATGGCATGTGCGAGGGCGCGATGGCAACACGGGGAGGTGGATGCCATCGCGACAGATGATTGTAGAGCGAGATTGAAGATGGTGGGCTTGGAATATGCTGAATAATCATTTAAAATATGCTGAAGTGTTCAAGTATTATTTAATGGAAAAGGCACGTCTACAATACTAGTGTAAAAATTCGGCTTTACCCGCTCTCAATGATGAAATATGAGAGTTTTATACCAAAACTTTGACGCACTTTATGGACCCCTTAGAATGTGATTTTTTAAAAAGCCTTTCTTAGCACACGTCCAGACAACGAAAAAAACCTACATTCCAACTTTCAAATCTCTAGGATCAGTGGTTTGACGTGCAACGCGGAGGCGTTGCACGTCAGTCAGTGAGTCATTTAGAATTTTATAATATATAGTGAAGTACCAGAGGCTCATATCAAATACCTTTCAGACGTACATGAAATTATATTACAACTAGCTGTGCCTCGCGGTTTCCCGCGTAGTCTTCGTTCCCGTGGGAATATCGGAAAACAAAAATACCCTCTCAGGGTCTAAAATATCTTCTTATCAAATCTGACAGCCTGGTTGGCTCAGATGGTAGTAACTCTGCTTTCTGTGCAAACATTTTGTGTGCATGAACATGTCTGTTTGATCTGTGTCTGGGTGTTATAAGCATATATAAGTATGTATATCAGTCATCTGGTTACCATAGTACAGGCTTCTAGCCTAGTTTGGGACCAGATGACCGTGTGTGGAAGTTGTCCCATATTTATTTATTAATTTTATTTTATTTTAGCTCAATCGGTCCAGTAGTTTTAGCGTGAAAGAGTAACAAACATCCATCCATCCTTCCATCCTCACAAACATTCACATTTATGTTAGTAGGTTTAATTAAGCGCTACTGCCAATCACGATGTCCCGGGTTCGATTCCTAGGATAGGAAAAAATTGTTATTGGATTTTTCCATTATATCCAATGTCAATAGGCTCGCTCCGTTTACACTGGATTTGAAATATTACTGGCCAATTGTGGGTGAACCTACTATGGGATAAAGTCCTGGGTACCTTTGCTTATCCGGGAAAAACATAATGATGTAGCGTCCATGGTCCAGCGGGAATATGTCCGGCTTTAAATCCGTAGTCGTTAGTTCATGTCGGAGGCCTTATAGATTAGATCTTGGCGACCTGAAACTCTTACAATATGGGTTGCCCACTTAACCCATATAAATTGACTCGAGCAGTGTAATTGGGGTAACCTATTCTGTTAGAGTATAAATTCATAATTATATTTATTATTATGATTTTATGTTTAAAAAAAATTAACATAACTTTAACAACCAGACAAAAATAAAATAGGAAATTACAACATACTTATTACAGAATACCAAAATACGACGAAGCCATAAAAGCTGATCACGAGCTATTCCTGATAGTACCTTGTCACACTAATTTCCCCTCTAATCTCCTAATAAATAACACATGTAGTTAAATACAAGTTATTGTGGAGAGGTACAAATGTTTGATAGGTAGAAGATTCGTAGCACCTGTCTACGAAAATAGCTGGCCATTGCACTCAGGCGCAAGTGCATGAATTTATTATGTGACTGTAGATTTAATGACAACTTTAAATGGATGGTGTTCATTACTGGTTTGTGGTAGTGGCTGAGTTTAGATCTTCAGTAAAAAAACATCTATTGCGTTATGTAGTTATTAAAAAAATATTGATGATATTTCGTCGCAAGTGCTACGAATTGGTTAATTCGTTCAAGGCTACGAAACTTCCTTATTTTTTTTTATGATTTTTTTTTTATGATAGTGAGTGACAAGACGTGAAAATCAGGTGCCTGATGGTAAGTATCATGATCGCCCATATCAGACACAGTGCCACCCTAGTGTTTTAAAATTCTAAATTCTACGCGACACTGCACTGCGCCTGTCACCTTGAGATATTGTTGTTGTTGAAACTCGTCATGCCCAGTAATTTCACTGCTAACATTTCCCTTCAGACCGAAACACAGTAATGTTTGCACATTGACTGCTTGGCCTTTTTCGTAATGGTTAAAAAAATTTTTTTTCATGAATCTCCTTTTTAAATGTGAAAGTTTGAACCTGCTATTCAGGTCAAAACTGTTGAACTTCTTCTTCTTAGTCGTGACCTCATGACTGAGGGACGTGATTATGGTTCGTCAACACCCTTGTCACCATCTCCTTCCAGACATTCTTATCCTGCGCCATCTGTATAGATGCTTGCAGGGTGGCCCCCGTAGCGTCCTGCGTCGTGTGTGTCCATCTTGTAGGAGAGCGCCCTCTGCCTCTCTTACCCTCAACACAGCCAGTGATGATCAGCCTTTCCAGGCTATCTGCGTCTCTCCTGACTGTGTGTCCAAAGAATTTTAGGACCCTCTGCCTACAGATTGTTGAGAGCCGTGCTTTTACCTGTAATTGTCTGAGGAGTGACTCGTTTGTGCGCGACGTTCCGTCCAGGATATTCTCATCATTCTGCGCCAGCACGACATTTCAAACGCGTCAATCCTCGCGCACACGCGGGCTTTTAATGTCCAGGTT
Source organism: Hemistola chrysoprasaria (assembly GCA_947063395.1). Taxonomy (NCBI): domain Eukaryota; kingdom Metazoa; phylum Arthropoda; class Insecta; order Lepidoptera; family Geometridae; genus Hemistola; species Hemistola chrysoprasaria. The sequence continues at coordinate 2,442,686 of OX346731.1, read as the reverse complement.
TCCGACGCATACATAAAAACAGAGAAAATAAGGGTTTGCATTAGCTTCTTTTTGGTGTTGCGGCTAATGCCCCTGTTTCGCCATATTCTCTCCAATCTTTTTACCGCTGACTTCGACATTTGGGCTCTTCTTACTACCTCCTGCTTGCAGTCACCATCGTCACTAATCTGCGATCCTAAGTACACTAGTTTGTGCACCACCTCTAGATCGCGCAACTCGTAGGTTCGCTGTAGTGTACCCGCTCTATCTACGAACATTAGTTTGGTTTTGGACCTGTTAATGAGAAGTCCATATTCAATACTGATGGTGCTGATTCTGGACAGGAGTTCAGCCAGTTCTGCTGAACAGTTTGGGCTGATTTTGAAAATTAGGTAGCTTAAATCCTGGAATGAATGGGGTACTTTGTACCGGATGTTATAAGAAATATATAATAATTAGAATTAATACTCTTGCAGAACAGGTTTGCCCAACTGCACTGCTTGAGTCAATTCATATGATGGGTCATGTGGAATACTCGGGAAGGAAGAAAGGGGGAGTCCTATATTCAGCAGTGGACGTCCTATGGCTGAGATGATGATGATGATGATGATTCAGATAAGACCTTCGACATGACCTAACGACTGCCCCCTACATATCTTATTGAAAAATATAGGGACCTACAGTTTAACGTGCCATTCGAAACACGGTAGCGCCCAGGTGAAAAGTCCACATTATGTGAGATTCGAACCAGGGATTTTTATTATTATTATCAGCGATTGTTGTCCCACTGATGGGCAAAGGCCTCCCTTCCATCTTGCCATATGTGCCTGTCTAATGCTATTGAACACCATTCCGGACAGTGGGAGTCAAGCTCGTCTCGCCATCTCTTCCTGGGCCTGCCGCGACGACGTCTTATGTTGTTTGGTGACCACGTAGTTATGATTTTGGCCCATCGGTCGTCGATCATGAGGCAAATGTGTCCGGCCCAGTCCCACTTGAGGCTAGCGGCTTTATACCAGGGATTTTAGCCGAACAAAATACTTCTGCTAAGTCACAAGACCCTATATTATTAATTATCTTTAAGCGATAGTTTTTAACCAGCAATGTACTAAATCTAACAAATTTTACTCACTCCGTGATATCCACTATAAATCAAATGGTAAAAGTATTGGTATTCAATTCAACTAAATCAATGAATGATTGGTTTAATTTTAACTGATTGTTGTAGTGGTTAAACTCTAAATCTAGACCGCGATCTATTTTATATCTAGATTAAAATACAAAACATTGGGACTTGGCATAGACTACTTTGTTTTCATATAACAATTCATTAAAGCTGAATCGAAATCATCTCGGCTGTAGGACGTGCACTGTAGGACATAGGCCTCCTCTATAGATTTCCTTCTAGTGCGGTTGTAAGTGGCTTGCATCCAGCGTGTTGCTGGTAACTTTATTAGATCGTCTGTCCACTTTGTGGGTGGACGTTCTACACTGCGCTTATTAAAGCGGTATGTTTACGGTATCTTTAGGTGGAATTGTTTTTAAGACTTACGGTCAAAATATTGAGTCCAAGTACTAATCTACATCATATTTGTCTCAATTTTAACAAACGATTTGCTTCGTGAGAGTAGTGATTGCATACGCTGCTGAACATGAGCTCCTGGGTTCGATTCCTACACTGCTCATCTCAAACTATTATAGTTGATGTGGTCAACCCATAGCGCAAATTTTGTATATGAAGTGGCAGAACTTCTGCTTTTACAATTGTTTAATGTAAAACTAGCTGTGCCGCGCGGTTTCACCCGCGTAGTCTTCATTCCCGTGGGAATATAGGGATAAAAAGTACCCTATGTGTTATTCCAGGATCTAAACTATCTACATACCAAATTTCAGCCCAATCGGTTCAGGAGTGTTAGCATGAAAGAGTAACAAACATCCATCCATCCCCACAAACTTTCGCAAGGATTATTATGGTTTGGCGTATTTTTAATGACCCAGAAAATATTAGGTTCAGCCGTCATAATAATTACGCAATAGGTTATGTGAGGATATAGGTTACGTCTGCCCAAGCAGATGCTCTAAAACCTAGATATATTAGTACTTATATAAAACTACTGACCCACTCCTGAAAGCTGGGTCGTTAAACTCATAGAAATATGCTTATATATATAGGTAGGTATGAGTATTACACCGATTTGAACCTTATGTTTACTACATAAGTGTTACTATATCAATATATTAAAATTTTTATATTTTTAGAGGTATCAACGAGAAACACCTATTTTTATGATTTAAATGGATATATGAGAATTACTTATTTTACATTAAATTAAAATTATGATATATATATGAATGAAAATGCTGTGAGAACTTTAATTATAGACTCAAATTAGCTTCTGATTAATATAATTTGTATATTGAAATAAATTTTGTAATATTAATGAAAATTTAAATATCAAAATTAGACTGAATCGCGCGCGCAACGCCCGAAATGGTGCATGCACGGCGAACGCGACTCGCGCCCGTTACGGCGCGCGGGGGCGGTCAAAATCAAAGATTAAGGGTTGAAAGTACTCCTAATGAACCATCCCAGGGTGCAAGATAGGAATAAGGGTAATAAATAAGTTAGTAAAGCTAAGAAATCGTGGTTAAATCCGGTGAAGAGGCGGCGTCGGACGCCGGCACCGCTCGCCATGTATGGCGCGGCTGGGCTGCGCGCGCGCTCCCTATATAAGATTCCCTCTCCGCCTTCCGCCGCACTCGCAGTCTCGCTGCCGTAGAGTCAACATCCACCGCGTCCCAAACCACACACAACCGCCAAAATGTGCGACGACGATGTTGCTGCGCTCGTAGTAGACAATGGCTCCGGCATGTGCAAGGCCGGTTTCGCCGGAGACGACGCGCCGCGCGCCGTCTTCCCGTCCATCGTCGGTCGCCCACGTCACCAGGGTGTGATGGTCGGTATGGGTCAGAAGGACTCCTACGTAGGCGATGAGGCCCAGAGCAAGAGAGGTATCCTCACCCTGAAGTACCCCATCGAGCACGGCATCATCACCAACTGGGATGATATGGAGAAGATCTGGCACCACACCTTCTACAACGAGCTGCGCGTCGCCCCCGAGGAGCACCCCGTCCTGCTTACCGAGGCTCCCCTCAACCCTAAGGCCAACAGGGAAAAGATGACCCAGATCATGTTTGAAACCTTCAACTCGCCCGCCATGTACGTCGCCATCCAGGCCGTGCTCTCCCTGTACGCCTCCGGTCGTACCACCGGTATCGTCTTGGACTCCGGTGATGGTGTCTCTCACACCGTCCCCATCTACGAAGGTTACGCTCTGCCCCACGCCATCCTCCGTCTGGACTTGGCTGGCCGCGACCTTACCGACTACCTCATGAAGATCCTCACCGAGAGGGGCTACTCTTTCACCACCACCGCTGAGAGGGAAATCGTTCGTGACATCAAGGAGAAGCTGTGCTATGTCGCTCTGGACTTCGAGCAGGAGATGGCCACCGCTGCCGCCTCTACCTCCCTGGAGAAGTCGTACGAACTTCCCGACGGTCAGGTGATCACCATCGGTAACGAGAGGTTCCGTTGCCCCGAAGCCCTGTTCCAGCCTTCCTTCCTGGGTATGGAATCTTGCGGCATCCACGAGACCGTGTACAACTCCATCATGAAGTGCGACGTTGACATCCGTAAGGACCTGTACGCCAACACTGTCATGTCCGGTGGTACCACCATGTACCCCGGTATTGCCGACAGGATGCAGAAGGAGATCACCGCCCTCGCTCCCTCCACCATCAAGATCAAGATCATCGCTCCCCCCGAGAGGAAATACTCCGTATGGATCGGTGGATCCATCCTGGCTTCCCTCTCCACCTTCCAGCAGATGTGGATCTCCAAGGAGGAGTACGACGAGTCCGGCCCTGGCATCGTCCACCGCAAGTGCTTCTAAGCTATTTGCCTGCGCCTGCTGCGTGATAGTGCTGTGTGTTGTGATGCGCTTGCCCGAGTACAATCGCAAGCATTTTGTACGTTGTACGTAGTGATACATGACAGAACTGAACATCTTAATTTAACGCCATCTTATTATAAATTATAATGTAATTTATTGTATAAAATTTATATAAATTTAATTTTTCTTTTTTATTTTTATTATTATACACGGGATCGTTATGGATCTCAAGCCAAATGTAATTAATAAATAAACCGTTATAATTTATTTATTTTAATTACATTATTTCTTATATACACTCGTTGACTTTGGTTATTTGATTTTAGTTTCCCACCTTACTTCCTGACATACCTTTAGTTTAAAATAATTAATATTTAAGAGTTGATACAACACTAGAATAACAAAAACATTAGGTAGAAACTGTATACACCTGTTAATAACTAGGTCAGTCTTATATCGGAAACTTGTAGGAAAAAGTTTCAAAACGCGAGCGCGCTAGTCGTTCCCGTCGCTCCAGAATTAGCTTGGAGTACATACCCCACGCGCAGCTTCGCTCCGAACACTACCATAAATAGTAAACGACATCGTGGGGCCAAAACCATCTAATTATAACTTGTAGGCGCCTGGGCTCAGCTAACCGATAATAAGTAAATGTTCATCGTGTTTCCGTAAATATCTCGTACCATCACTGTTAGCTATTAATATTTCAACCTCCCGGATCGCGCGTTCACATACCATATTTCTACGCGTTTGACGCTGTTTATTTCATTTTATTTTGAGAATCAGAAATCGGAGAAGTGACTAAACTCTCATACTAGTTACTAAGCGATCAGTAGGTAAATATTATGTGAATCTGTTTATTTAGTACGACTTGTGTCTCATCCCAAGTGAATGAATTGAGTCATTTTGCGATCATTTCGAGTTTTAAAGGGGTTTCCCAAGGTTTAGTAACGTGATATAAGTTCTATGATCGAATGCGTGACGGCTATTTACGTGAACGCAGACTGAATTATTGAAATAGGTGGAAATAGGATTGAATGCTTTGTTGTCGCTCAGAAATTGTGAGTGACCTATTTAGCTCGTTCTTTCATATTTAGATTTTCAGAATTATATACTGTAGTTCTAAGTTGTTTGTTCTCTAATTCTTAGATTTATAGATTTACTATTATTATTTTAAAGACAAGACCATAATAAGTATGTCTTGGATCAATCATCTATTGGTTGGGATTCTTAGCGCATTATTAGCATAAAAATTGTATATATACTACTAATAGATACTATTAATAGATACTTATATAATAGATACTTTTTATATATTGTTCATTTCATTGTTTTTACATTTAACATTTCTATTCATGTTATTTTACATAACTGCTTTTTAGTTACTTAATAACATCTCACTAATCCTACATCCCACTAATATTATAAATGCGAAGGTTTGTGAGGATAGATGGATGGATGTTTGTTACTCTTTCACGCAAAAACTACTGAACCGATTGGGCTGAAATTTGGTATGTAGATAGTTTAGACCCTGGAACACATATAGTGTTGAGGATCTTATTATCCCGGTATTCCCACGGGAAGGAACACTACGTGGGTAAAGCCTCGGGGCACCAGCAAGTAATATTATAAACGCGAAAATTTGTAAGGATGGATTGATGTATGGATGTTTGTTAATCTTTAACGCAAAAATTACAGAATGGTTTTGGTTGGTATTTGGGAAGCGTAGACCCTGGCATAAAACACACAATTTTCCCACGGGAGAGATTGTCTACGCAGGTGAAACCACGGGTCACAGGTAGTTTAAAATAGCAGGTAACCCTTACGACTTTTTCTCTTGTTTTTCTTTCCTATTAAATAAGGAGGACTCACCGGAGATTATGTACCCAGGTCTGAGTCCCATAGAAGGTACACTATCAGTATAAATATACTTGTTATGTTTTCTTAATCCCATGTAGTAGGGGGCGAGCCCATTGCCATCGACCGAGCACAGTTCTCCATGTTGTCATTGAGAAAATTCCTAATGGAAAAATCCAATAACACTCTTTGCTTGACCTTGGAATCGAACCCGGGAACTTATGATCGGCAGATGCACTTGCGGACCACAATGCCACCGAGATAGTCCCTTTAGTATTACTACACTATTTTACCTATATCGAAGACTGCGAGGAAACAACTAATTAAAACAAATAGAAATGACACAAACATTTAAAAAATGTTAATGAGTTCGCGTGAAGTCAGCTAAAAAAAATTTGCTAAAACTATAGAGGCTCAAACCCACCGCCGCGCACGGAGAGACTACGCACGTGCGTCATGCTTCGTTTTGCAAGAATATGTATGTATGTTCACTGCAACCCACGGATACGCTATCTCATGAATTGACGTCATTGGTACACGCGTGGCTAACTCAAATATGGCGCTTGCGTAGTTCAATGCTGTCAAATGCAAGATGTGTATGAGGTACACGTTGTTACTGCACGTGGTACACGATGGTACACGCGTGTCTTGATCCAACCAAATGTGATTTACGGTACTCTTATCTCCCTTTATAAGGTCTGGAAGAGATCGCTCTTAGCGATAAGATCGGCAATTTGTTTTAATGTATTTTAATTTTAAGGTTTCTTATTTGTAGTCCTACTAATATTATAAATCTTAAATTTCAGTACAATGTATAAACTTAAATTTTTAACAGGTGAACAAAACGCTTGCGAGTTCTAACTCACCTCCAGCGCCATCTAACGCGATTTTGGTTAAATTGATGGATGGACGTTTGTTACTCTTTCAAGCCAAAAATACTGAACCGATTGGGCTGGAAATCGGTATATACTTATAGATCGTTTATACCCTGGAATAACTTAAAAAATACTTTTTATTCCGATATTCCCACGGGAACGAAGACTACGCGGGTGAAACCTCGGGGCACAACTAGTGCATAAATAAAGAGTTTATATATTTATCTATCGTGCTCGATTAAGGCACTCACGTAGGTCAACGCACAACGCCATGCACGCTGTGCACGCGGTACACTAATATGTGTCCTGCAGTGGAAACGTAGACCCACGTTGTTTAAACAAATGAAATGAATCGCCTAGGGGCGAGTATGTTATTGGTCCCATGTAATAAGTTACTTGGGACCAATAACATACTGGCGAAATGTGGATTTGCCCATACAGTTACTATGGGACTGAGACTTAGATACACCTCTGCCTATCCCTTCGGGAAAAGGCGTGGTTGTATTTATATTTAAAGAAGCGTGGGCATGTGAGTGCCGCTGAAAATAGCGGCTACTTTTATAGTAATGTTGTGATTGCCAAATGATGAAACACTAAATGTTATTAGTTGATTCACATAGTTATTTGTAGACTATTTGTACAATTCAACGAAAATCACCGAACACTCACATTTCTCGACTAAAGTGCACTTCAATCCGTGCACCTTACTCTATTGTAGAGTCGACATCCATGCGATGATTCATCCGTGTGAACGCGTACGGAGCTGTGCTAATATTACGGGAAAACAAATTGAGTATTTATTTTTCGTTTGATTTGATTACAAACTATATTGTTAACGTATTTGACCTTCATAAATAAACGCATAATAATAATGAAGTAAACTAAGTAACAGAATTTTAGCACATTTTTTAAGAATGTTCTTGTCAATCGTAGAGGCATTCTACGAAGAGAACATTAGATTTAGAATTAGAGAGAGAATTATTTAACATTTAGATTTTTAGAGTTTGACAACAGAAATTAAGCAATTAAACGCTTCCACGGTTCTACTGCTGTTCGTAATAAGCACACAGGTATAGCTCGTGTTTTCGAGTGACATAATCATAACATAACATAACATACATTCACGCCTTTTTCCCGAAGGGGTAGGCAGAGGTGTACCCAGGACTCAGTCCCATAGTAGATACACCCACATTTCTCCAGTATGTTATTGGTCCCATATAATAGGGGGCGAGCCTATTGCCATCTACCGGGCACAGTTCCAGACTCCAGGCAGTTATTGAGATAATTCCTAATGGAAAAATCCAATATTTAACACTGCCTGACCTGGGAATCGAACCCGGGACTTCTTGAATGGCAGTCGAGCATGCGCCCTCTACTCCATCGAGGCAGTGAGGCAGTAAGGTAAAAATAAAATTAAAAGGTGCTCTCCATACAAGTAACGTCTTTTTTTAAATGTCACATAAGACTTTTAGTGCAATGACTTACTCTTTTGAGTAACAAACATACATCCATTCATCCTTACAAATTTTCGCATATATAATATTAGTGAGAATAAGATAATATGTATGAAGAATTATTTATAGAACATCAGTCAGGTCAGAGTCAAACAAATGTTACGCCTTGTTCCGAAACTCAGCACCGAATAAAAGTGAATTATTACATGTGTAACTCTTGCCAATAGTAGATGAGGTGTAAAGCTATTGTCGTAGGTTTTATTTGATTTGAATGCGCGACAATGATTAGAATACGTTTGGCAAGCGAACAAATGTACCTATACAGTACCTTTTTTTATGATAGTGAGTGACGAGACGAGCAAATCAGGTGATGATGAGCATCATGATTGCCCATATCAGACACAGTGCCACCCAGAGTTTTAAAATTCAAAATTCTGCGCGGCGCTACACTGGGTGACCGGCTGAAAACGGTGCGAAGCCGAGGGGCGAGCCTATTGTCATCTACCGAAAATCCAATGTATATCTTTAATATTGTCTTAAAATTCCTGAAATTTTTTTCACCACTGCAAACTCGGTCGCCTAAAAGTGAGGTATTCAAATATTATGTACTTTAAAATAAAGTACCTGGCTTAAAACATAATAACAGTTGTTTGCTTTAAAGATATTATAAATTCAATTAAATCAAGCTGTACATGTAATTGGAAATAGCTGAGAATTGCTCAGAAAAGCGTTTAATATTCAACATAGCGTCGTCGCTGCCGGATAGTACAGGAGGTGACGGTACACTAGTAGTAATTATTTATTATATATATTAATATATGAATATATATGAAAATAATTATATATATATTAATTATTTTCATTGCATGTGAGTGCCGCGGTGGCATTCAAGAGTTACTGCCGATCATGAGGTCCCGTGTTCGATTCCTAGGTCAGGCAAAACTTTCACCATTAGGAATTTTCTAAATGACAGCCAGAATAAATATATACTCGCTTATACGTTAATAATAAATAAATAGGTAACTTAATATTTTATGCTGTGTATTTTACAGAGTTTTTTATATTTGTTAAGATTATAAGGGTGCTGCATAAACGAGAGCAGCGGTCCATCATTGTGTGGACAATAAATAAATAAATAAAAAAAATGTCAGTAGGAAAAGTAGGATATTTTGTCAACTATCATCCCATGAGTGACTACCTCCTATTCCTCAGCACCACTATTATTTGCACGCAGCGATATTAGATAAGTTGTCGCGGTCGCTCCATTACGATACTAAACTATATTAATAAATTATTATTAAGCGCCGCGTCCGGGGGGGGGGGGGGGGGTGTTTAGGGTGGGGTGGGGTGGTGCGGGGCAGTTTCATTACTGGATGAAATAGGGAATGTTGTGTTAGGTACAACTTACATATTACAATGTGTTAATAAAAATTTGTGGATCTAATTGATTTTAAATAGGGTAAGAGGCAATAACGTAGTGTGTTTCCATACCTAGAAACCTGACAAAACCCTACCGCCTCTAAGAACATACAGCGCCATCTAGTTTATACACGCAAAGCATCAAAATATGCACTAAAATTGCGTTAACTTAGAAGTATGATTTTTTACAGCTACAAGGGACCACAGACTTGAGTATTCAATATTAATTTCAACATGAGACCTCCACGCGTTCCCTTGAAAAAGTATCTTGACATACGGACAGACACATAGTCAGAAGGACAACAAAGTGATCCTATGAGGGTTCCTTTTTTCCTTTTGAGGTACGGAACCCTAAAAATTAAAATAAATATATGGTAAGAAAGCAATTCAACGTCATTGCTAGAGGATGAGCAAGAAATAGAAAGAGGATAAGCGAGGAAAGACACCTGAATAACCACCAACCCTTAATATTTCAGAATATAATAATTTGGGTACAAACAGGAAAAAATCTTTATCAAAATTCCTCCTTTTTAATAATGCATTGTAAAATACATAACATAAAACATCACTCGTACATATCATAAGAAAATAAAAATATATAAAAACTAGCTCGATATACAATATTGTAAGTCATTGTATAAAAAAATTATTTTTATTTCATAATTTTTCCATGATTTATAATGTAAGGAAAACATCCATTAGCTCCTTAACTAACGATGATAGGAACTCTATTGTGCGAATATGCCGGGATTCGTCATAGAGTTTAATTGTCGATAAAGGCTAATATTCCGTGCCGATGCTTTCGAAGCCGCTCAACCGACCCGACAGAAGGTTTTTATTAATTTTGCACCAAATGCTGGACATTCATGGACGAATAAGTTCGCCGACAGAAGCTCAGGGAAAGTGAAATGAATTTCGAAACAAACCAAAAATGGAGACCATTTTTATTCCTAGGCCTTTGAGCTTTTAACATAACATACAATCGCGCCTTTTTCCTAAGGGGTAGGCAGAGGTGTACCCAAGACTCAGTCCCATAGTAGGTACATCCACATTTCGCCAGTATCTATGTTATTGGCTTATAAACTGAGTATTAGCTTTCATCTAAAGGCAATGGATAGCACCTATCGGGGTTCATCTCTGAAACCATAGAAGATGACCTCAAAGACAGCCCCCGCTAGGTGCAAGGACTATTAAGAATGTGTGGAAACTACTTGATTTGGCTACGGGTGTGGTTTCTAGATGAATGGTAACCGGGCTATTGCTAGAGACTCCGGCACCTGCCACTCCCGTCTCAGGGAAATATTTTCTTATTAGTAGGTATTAATATTCTTATTGCAATGATACTCATCATTTTTTATATTGTTCATATGGGAAGAAGGCCCCCAAGATACAAGTTTACCTAGTTTGGGGACCATTGTTTGTATGACAAAATTGGATGTTATTATCAATAAACGTTATCTTATCTTTTCTTAGTGATAGTCTTATTTGACATTTCAAAAAACACGTCATTGTATGGAGAGCACAATTAATTATTATTCGTTGTTGTAGCGTCTATAATCTATAGGAAAACATATTTTTGGATTTTAATCATTGTACCTAATTGGTGAACTTAAGCCATTTTGATTGTTAAATAAAACATACATTCACGCCTTTTTCCCGAAAGGGTAGGCAGAGGTGTACCCAGGACTCAGTCCCATAGTAGATACATTCACATTTAGCCGGTATGTTATTGGTCCCATATAATAGGGGGCGAGCCTATTGCCATCTACCGGGCACAGTTCAGACTCCATTAGGAATTATCTCAATAACTGCCTCATTGTTAAATAAATTATTTATTTATTAATATTTTGTGAACGTGAACGGTTTATAAGATAGAGCCCTGTGACAGGCGAACGGACGGATAGAAGGACAGCACAGTCTTAGTGTAGTTTGGTAGAAAAGAGCAGAAACGGAACTAATTTAAAGTGTAAATGTCTTTTGTTTTGATTGTTGAAAACACAGTGCCCCCCCTGTTTTGTACTATCTTCTGTCAAGCTAATCTGACTTCAGCATCCTTTGAGCATGGAACCCTAAAAAAGGATATGTACGCCCACATTATGTCCCTCCATCAAGTCCTCCCATGAATGGCCAGCTTTACAACTAACAGATTTGATTTGAATGTAACTTTATTGTGACATTGAATATGCGCACAGTTTAACAGGTGTTAAGGCTCAAAGCTCTGTTCTTTTTGACAAGCATTGACATGGAATTGACTTTCTAAAGGCTATTGTTGCTTTTCGAAGTGTACTTCAAAGGGCAATCGTTAATTAAAATGTAATAATTCATTTAATATTTTGGCCGTTTTGATTATAAAGCCGGTTTTCTAATATAGTAACTTAGTTTAGTGTGGTAATAGATATGACTAATTCTAGGAGAAATAAAGCTAATTTTTAGGAAAAAGTACTTCTGCGCAGTTGTCTGGAAGAGATCGTCAGTGTGACCCGCGGTTTTTTTTTTATGGGATAACTTCCACTCACGGTCATCTGGATCCAAATTAGGCTAGAAGCCTGTACTATGGTGACCAGATGACTGATATACATACTTATATAAGCTTATATCACCCAGACACAGATCAAACAGACATGTTCATGCACACAAATGTTTGACCTGGCCGGGGACGAACCCGGAGCCTGCAGCACAGAAAGCAGATCTACTACCGTCTGAGCCAACGAGGCTGTGAACGAGTCAACGAGGTTTCACCCCCGTAGTCCTCGTTCCCGTGGGAATATAGGGATAAAAAGTACCCTATGTGTTATTTCAGAGTCTAAATTAGCTACACACCGAATTTCAGCCTAACCGGTTCTATAGTTTTGGCTTGAAAGAGTAACAAACGTCCATCTACCCATCCATCCTCATGATTTATCATAATATACTTAGTAGGGTATAATGCGTTTTAGGGTTCCGTACCTCAAAAGGAAAAATAGAACCCTTATAGGATCGCTTTGTTGTCCATCTGTCTGTCTGTCTGCCTGTCTGTCAGTCTGCCTGTCTGTCTGTCTGCCTGTCTGTCTGTCTGCCTGTCTGTCTGTCTGCCTGTCTGTCTGTCTGCCTGTCTGTCTGTCTGCCTGTCTGTCAGTCTGTCTGTCTGTCTGTCTGCCTGTCTGTCAGTCTGCCTGTCTGTCCGTCTGTCAAGACAGTTTCATGAGAGCGCGTGGAGGTATCAAGTTGAAATTGATATCAAATGCTCAAATCTGTGGTCTCTTGTTTCTGTAAAAAAAATCATAGCTAAGTTATCGCAATCAAAAGTTATGGCCATTTTACTGCATATTTACATACTCTGCGCAAGGAACTAAGAGCTCTAGAGTACTTCCTCTATGTTTGAATGAATGAATGAATGATAACACTTTATTGGTACCACAATTATACAAAAAAGGAAAAAAGAAAACTTAAAAACTAAGAAGAGTAACAACTGGCGGCCTTATCGCTCAGAGGATCTCTTCCAGACAACCATGCAGAGAAAGGAATATACAGAACATGAAGGGACGGTGGTTTCAAAAACAAATACTTAAATGATAAATAAACTACATAAAAAATAATATATAATACATACTAATAATACCATACTATAACCAATACATTATATACTAAGATTATAGATACATACATAACAATATAAAATATACTATATAATATTACAAAGGTACACAATTTTATATAGGCGTTACTTTGCTGTTGTCTGTAGTTACGAGTAGACGGCGCTGTGTGTTATTAAAAGGTGGATTGTTTTTGTGATTGAAAGCGTTTTGTTAAGAAATCTAGGTATGGAACCCTACAATATTATTCATATATTATACGTATAAATAGTTTATACGAATACGAATTCGTATAAATAGTATAAATAGTTATACCTAAGTAGTAATTCGAATAAAAAGTTTCTATTGTGTGTTGTAAGAGAATTTCTCTGCGAGATCGAATGAGGAGATCCGTAGACGAACGAAAGTTATCGACATAGCCCAGCGGATTAGTAAGTTGAAGTGGCAATGGGCAGGGCACATAGCACGTAGAACTGATGGCCGATGGGGCTGCAAAGTTCTCGAATGGAGACCACGGACCGGCAAGCGCAGCGTAGGACGTCCACCCACAAGGTGGACAGACGATCTGATAAAGACGGCAGGAACACGATGGAGGCGGGCCGCTTACAACCGGACTGAATGGAAATCTATGGGGGAGGCCTATGTTCAGCAGTGGACGTCCTATGGCTGAGATGATGATGATGATGATGATGATTGTGTGGTGTATAGGTAATCAAGAAGGAGTTTGAGGATAGCGGAGGCTTATTAAGAAAGAACCATCTTATATATATAAAAATCTTGTGTCACGATGTTTGTCCCGAATAAACTCCAAAACTACTGAACCGATTTCAATCAAATTTCACATGTACCCATATTTTGGTCTAACTTACTGGATAGGATAGTTATCATCTCAATTATTCGCTTATGTCGTGAATGTAAACGAATAAAATGTATCAATTAATTGTTTCTTAAGCAAGTGTTTATTTACTGTTTAGTTTTATGAAGTTCTCATAGATGGCGGTGTACGTTGATTCATCGATAAAATTCTTCAATATTGTTTGACATTTAGGTTGCAAATACACCCAATAGATGGCGCTGTGTTCTGTTTCTTAGAATATAAAATCTATTACTTTATTTCACGTTATATTTATTTATGCTCACGATATAACCGTATTATTTTAATGGTTTGTGACTGATATTTTTATAATTATACTGCGTATGTTACAATATTATTACCATTAATAACAAAAAAAAATTTACTATTTTTGTTAGAGAGTTAAAGCCTAAGTTAAAGCCTTGGCGCCAAATTTTTATCAAAGTTTCCAGATCTGGCCATCAAATTCTATCGAGTCGCCATCTCTGGTTTGAATGTCCAAAGCTTTGGTATCTCATGCGTTCTCGAGACCTCCTCTGAGCGTAAACAAAGCTCCCTCTCGAACCATCGACCCACTATTTCGAACAATCGATCAATCGATTCTTCTCGAAGCATGCGAACTAGAACGTTCGGGAAATTCAAGGTTCAGGTATAAATACTGGCGCCGAGTGTCACCGCAGTTCAGTTCCTTTTTAAACGAGTGAATTAATACTAGGTATCTCCCGGAAAGTGATAGTCTCAGTAAAATCTCCACGCATTTTGAACAAGAATATGAATTTTTCAATTGAGTACTCCAGTTTTATTTTAAATTTAGGTAATTCGATTTTACCGGAAGGGTTTTATTTCCTCAGTTGCGATTAGAGAAATAAAATATGGCGGTACGAAGTTCGCCGGGTCAGCTAGTATTACTATATGGTTCCTTCGGCACCCTTTGAGTATAGAACCGTAAAAAAAAAGTCGAATTGAGAATCTCACACACACACCTTTTTCAGTTTTAAGTCAGTTAAAACGACTTATTATTAACATAACATTACACCTGTTTATTTTTACGAAAATTTCTAATAAAATCGTAGAATTAGTTTTCGCTGCGATGTTTTTGAAACTCTGCCAAGTAGAATATAATGAAGTAAGTATAGTACTGTAACTATGAGACTTGACACACATTATGTCGTGTACAGGTTTTTTTAAACAATTTTGAATTTAGGGTATTATTTAAAGACTAGTAGGCCTCTTTAGCAGGGAACCGCCTGGGGAAGTACCACACCTTTGCCAGTTATTCATCCGCTAAACAGTAATGTGCAAACATTACTGTGTTCCGGTCTGAAGGGCAATGTTACCAGCGAAATTACTGGGCATGACGAGGTTCAACAACTAATATCTCAGGGTGACAGGCGCAGTGCAGTGCTGCGCAGGATTTTGTATTTTAAAACACTGGGTGGCACTGTGTCTGATATGGGAAATCATGATGCTTACCATCAGGCACCTGATTTGCTCGTCTTGTCACTTACTATCATAATAATAAAAATTAAAAATATTGAAAGACTTGTTGGAAGTGTGTGATTTCTTGAAAATAAGTAATACGATTTAAATTCAAAGTAGCACAACAAGCATTAGGGAGAGGGCTATGCTCAGAATGTATCCACGAGATCGAATCAGAAATGAGATCCGTAGACGAACGAAAGTTACCGACATAGACCAGCGGATCATCATCATCATCTCAGCCGTTGGTAATCCACTACTGAACATAGGCCTCTCCCATAAAGGAAGGTTTTGTCAATACTCGACTCGCTTGGCAGGCGGGTTGTCGAGCGCAGTTCGATGGTTTTTTGCAGAGGACGCTGCTACCCGTCCCCTGGATCTGTTAACCCTTAGCTGGCTCTTACGGCTACCACGGATAGAGAGGATGGAGCACTATTCCAAAGCCGGTAACTCCACGACACGGAGAGAGCCCAGCGGATGAGGAAGAGAAAATGACAATGGGCAGGGCACATAGCAAGTAGAACTGTTAAAAGTCAACCAATACACATAAATACAGCAAGAACAATCATGCATGCAAGCCGCTTACAAGTGGACTAGCTGGAAATCTATCGGCTAGATGGCTAATGTCCAGAAGTGGACTTCCTACAAGTCCAGTCAATCATATTATGGTGCATGCCAGCATTGAGAGGCCGGCGGAGGTTCAATGCATGTATGCTCTAAGACTTGTGCAGGCATTCACTCTATAGGTATAAATGAAAAACGAAAAGGAAAGAGACCCGCTGTTATGCAGTGTTACTGCATAATCTTGTCTAAAATATAATAATATATATATATAATTCCCCTCTCCATCCAAAGGCTGGTTGCCTGGAAGAGATTGCTTAAAGCGGTAAAGTTTTTCTGAATGTACTACTGAATGTATTGAATTTTTTACTGAATTGTTATTTTTTAGAACCTAGTTGTCTTTATTTTACTTAATTACATGTAGTATTTTGTGAGCTTCAAAAATGTGGGTACGTGTGAGCGAGAGGGCGATTTTGCTTTGGACAGCGCCCTAATAAAAAAAAACATTATACTTATACCAACTTTACAAATACTTCTCTATAATAAATGATAAGACGTCCTTAGAAAATCGTAAGCGCGAAAATATTAAGTTTGTATGAATGGCAGCTAAGCTAAGCCAAGCTACTGGTGAGTTGTTCAAACATTAATGTAATTCGTTCGGGGAAGGGTGCAGGAGGTTTCAGAATTTAATATAGCTCGGGTTAAGGCGACGAGCAAATAAAACTATGAAACCGTACCACCAGATGTTAAGGGGAGGACTGCATGCATTTTTGGATTTAAATTAAAAAGAATTAATATGAAAATCGTTATTAAATACCTCACTGCCTCGGTGGCGTAGAGGGCGCATGCTCGACTGCCAATCAAGAGGTCCCGGGTTCGATCCCCAGGTCAGGCAAAGTGTCAAATATTGGATTTTTCCATTAGGAATTATCTCAATAACCGCCTGGAGTCTGGAACTGTGCCCGATAGATGGCAATAGGCTCGCCCCCTATTACATGGGACCAATAACATACTGGCGGAATGTGGGTGTATCTATGGGACTGAGTCCTGGGTACACCTCTGCCTACCCTTCGGGAAAAAGGCGTGAATGTATGTTGTTGTTATTAAATACAACACTGTAATTTATTATTATGTAGACATAGGTAGGTAGGTACACAGTACACACTGTTACGTGAATGTTGTAAAAAGAAAAAAAAAAGATATGTCTCACCTTGTCAGCATACAGAAAAGCAATAAAATTAAATCTTAATACAATATTAACATAATTAAAAACAAAAAAAAATTAAAGTGAAATTATTATAAAATCATCAAAAATAATATAAATAAATTAATAATAAACCAGCAATATTCACTTGCAGTGTGCAAAAAAAAGAAGTTCATATAGATTTTAATTATTACTTATTATGTGAATACTTTAATGTCAATCAAGAGGTCCCGGGTTCGATCCCCAGGTCAGGCAAAAATGTTAAATATTGGATTTTTCCTAATGAGGAATTATCTCAATAACTGCCTGGAGTCTGGAACTGTGCCCGGTAGATGGCAATAGGCTCGCCCCCTATTACATGGGACCAATAACATACTGGCGAAATGTGGGTGTATCTACTATGGGACTGAGTCCTGGGTACACCTCTGCCTACCTCTTAGGGAAACAGGCGTGAACGTATGTTTATGTTATGTTGAATACTTTAATACCGTTGAATTGTGTTTACTTATTATTTTATATTTTTATATAATAAGGTCTACTCGCTTAAAATACAATACGAATAAGGAAAGAAAAATTTCACCCTCGGGTGGGATTCGAACCACGCACCCTCCGCACCATTCCGCGTGGTGCGGAGCGTGGGTATAATTTTTTTTTCCTTATTAGTATTGTGTTTACTTATTATTGAGTTAATTTATTTACTCGCTTTTTAATAATAAATATTCTTAATTTCGTGCATCAAGTACGTAGTTAGTATTTATTTAAAAAAAACATGTAGAATACACAAACAAGTTTTCAGTGCCTTTTTATTTTTCTTAAGATTTTTTTTCTTTGTGCAGGTTTTTATACATAAGAACTCGTTTTTCGAACATAATTAAATTACATTTTTTATTGAATCTTTGTACTTATTGTTATTTTCTAGTTCCTAGTTGTATGTATTTTACGTATTTAAATGTATAGTATTTTTTATATCTTCTAAAAATGTGGGCACGTGTGAGCGAGAGGGCGAATTTTCTTTGGACAGCGCCTTAACAGTGTGTCTGTGGATATTTTTACAAACGTTATTACTGCGGTTGCAGCTTTCTTTATTAAATTGTCGACAGTCGGCCGCGGGGGTTGTGGATTAACTCGACGGTTAGGGAATCATTACTATGAGTATGGGTATACTATGGGTATACTATGGGTTTTGTATTTTTATAGACTAAGCATCATCATCATCAGCCGGAAGACGTCCACTGCTGAACATAGGCCTCCCCCATAAAACGCCATAAACCATCCATATAGGACGACTTTTTCTTTTTATTTATTTTGTTTTAATTAAAACGGTTACATTAAATATAAGAATAAAATAATTACGAAATAAAATGTCAAACAAAATTAAAATAAAAGCATAAAAACATATTCATCATCATCATCATCATCTCAACCACAGGACGTCCACTGCTGAACATAAGCCTCCCTGAACATAAGATTTCCATTCAGTCCGGTTGTAAGCGGCCCGCCTCCATCGTGTTCAAAGTCAAAGTCAAAAAGATTTATTCAAATAGGTCACAATCTGACACTTTTGTACGTCAATGAAAATAAACAGTAACGAGTCTACCGTGCGTTCGGAAAGATACCTTTACAAGAAGAACGCACAAGAAACTTGTAGGGCTTAATTTTTTCAACTGATTGTTTTACAATATTTGGTTTGGTTACACTCGTTTGTTTAGAAGGTGCCGCGTGGTGGCTATGCGGAAGTTCCCAAGCATCTTTGTCCTCTATGTACTGATTTACATTATAATAAGCATTCTTTAGTAAAGTAGATTTTATATAGGTTTTGAATTTACCCTCTGAGAGCCCCGTTATCTCTTTTGGGATTTTATTATAGAAACGTACACTATTTCCTAAGAATGATTTTTTATTTGTTTTAGATAATCTAAAGCTAGGTATAGCTATTTTGTCTTTATTCCTAGTTCCTGCCGTCTTTATCAGATCGTCTGTCCATGTAATGTAATATGAAAAACATGTTAAACAATGAAAAATAGACAAAAAATTGATCATAAAAAAATACATACAATAAAACATTACCTTTCCTTCATCTCTCGCACAATATATCAACACACACTCTGACAATATACTCTGCTATCCATCCGCAAACAGATCACATTTTCGGTTGGATGGTTGGGCGTCGAGGGAAGAGAGAGAACGCGGTAAGTATAGGCGATATAGCTCGATACGGCATTGAGGAACACTGAATAAACTGTGCCTTTTAGCACGAAAGTAAGGTAAGGTAAGGTTTTGCCGTAATCACCACGCTTTTTGTGCGGCTTGGTGATCGCAGTAGTTGGAATACTTGGTGCCGGAGAGCGCTGCTGCCCACTCTCTGAATATGTCACTCTGCCGAGTCTCACGGCTCCCACGGGATGAGAAAGGAGTGGCCCTATTATATTACGTGTTACAAATAGGTGTAATAATATAATAATACTTTTCAACCGTAACAACATGCCATAGAAAGAATTACAAAATTAGCAAAATAAAATTTCGACTTCCTATACAAATTGCCGTGGAGTTATTGGCTTTAGAATAGTGCTCCACCATCTCTACCCGTGGTTGCCGTAAGAGCCGGCTAAGGGTTAACAGATCCAGAGGAGGCAGCAGCGTCCTCTGCATCAAACCATCGAACTGCGCTCGACAACCCGCCTGCCAAGCGTGTCGAGTATTGGCAAAACCTCCCTTTATGGAGGAGGCTATGATTATCAACGGCTGAGATGATGATGATAGAAATTCGCCGATCAGCTTAACCATTTTGTATGGAAAGTCGTAAATTTTTTTCGCGTGAATTTCGTAATTATTTCTTTTGAAAGTTGTTCAGTTTGAAATGAAATGAAATTTTATTGGTCAAAAAATGGGTATACAGATAAAGAAGATGTTAGATATAATATGTCTTCATCATGTTCTGCCTTTCGGCGTACAAATAATAAGAATATGTAATAAGAAAAACAAAATGTAATACAATATGATAAGGAGAAAAAAAATTCACCCACGAGCGGTATTTGAACCCGCACCTCCCGCACCAATCCGCGAGCTTCTGCGTGCGCGTGCTTGTGTTTGGGTTCAAATCACGGTCGTGGGTGAAATTTTTCTTCCTATTTCAATTATTCTATGGGTTTTATTATCATCTCAGTAGGAAGCCCACTTCTGGACACAGGCCTCGCTCATGAGGGGGGTTTTGCTAATACTCGCCACGCTTGGCAGGCGGGTTGGCGAGTGCAGTTTGATGGTTTTTACGCAAAGGACGCTGTTGCCACGGGTAGAAAGGCATACTTACCTACTTTATTCTCATAGACAGGTAAGGAAGTAAAATATTATCAAAACATAATAATAATAATATGGGACAACTTCCAGACACGGTCATCTGGTCCCAAACTAGGCTAGAAGCCTGTACTATGGTAACCAGATGACTGATATACATACTTATATACGCTTATAACACCCAAACACAGACACAATATTAAGATAATTAAATGTACTATTAATGAAGTAGTTTAATAAATTCAGACTTTGTTTAGGATTCACAACAAACGGTAATTTATATGGATAACACTCAGAGTAAGAAGCAATTCAACGTCATTGGGACAACATGTTTACATATTACAGATCGCACAGCAGCGCCTCTAGTGGTATTTTTTAGGAAAAACACAAACTACAACATAGTAATAAATAATTTTCACTTAGAGAATATTATAATAATTATTATTATTATAGTTTCTAAAACGGTGCTCCCCGTTTAAAGAAAAATTTTGTTGCCTATAATGAATTATAATTTCATTTTTTATAATTTTGACAAAATTTGTACTAGTGCTGTCATCTGTGTCTAGTTTCAAAATAAAGACAGTTACTACTCGACAACAGATGGCAGTATAATCATTAGTCTTATCACTTTTAACTAGATGACGCTGTAATAAAAATATATAAAAAATTATTTTATTTCATCAAGAGATTATTTATTATCAAATTAATTTTTAGTATTCATGATATCTATAGCCTATTTATAATTCAGTTTGAGGAAAAGTAATATACATGAACTCTATTTGAGTAGGTATGTATCTTTATTATTATAATAATACACAAATAAACCATTATTTTTATTGCCTTCAAAGATTACAAAATTAAATTAATCTAATGCAAATAATTAATTATGATATCTACAATATCTATCGACCTACTTAATAAATACATTGTTAACGTTTTAAGCTAAATAGAAATACCTACCTACCTATTAAGTAATATTGTTAATAAAGCTGCAATATTAAAACAAATTAATACCAATGTTATTATCTACTTAGAAAGATCTATAGTAAAGGAACTCTTATGTAAGATAAACATTATTCAGACTCCTAAACAAAATCAATTGAGACAAAACTGCAAACAGTGGAAAAACGTACTCGTAGAAGACTTATTAAGGTAGTTACATAAAATCTAGAGTCCAATAAGCAATCCAATAAAGCAGTGGGCGGTGCAGGGGGAGACGAGCGGGGGGAGGGGTGAACTTAATATACCCTCATATCTCGTGCAATTACGCCAAAACAAATGAGCGCTAACGAAATTCACCTCTAGAGATCACAGGAAGGAATAGAAGAGGCGTGGAGTAGATTGTTATATTAACTTTTTTTTTACTATCTTAAATGTGGAAAAGATTACGAAATAGATCAACTACAAATAGATTTGAATACTTTTTTTCTTTTTTTTATGGCATAGTTACCCGTGGTCACGAGGAGACTACTTTCGTTCTAATTGCCCTGGTAGTGCAGGCACACCGTCTGCTTGTGCGGCCACCTACGGCATAAAAAAAAAGAAAATCATAATCGTTTAATAAATTAATTTCGTGACCCTTTTAATTTATATATTACTTAAAATGATACTCCGGGCTAAAAAATCCTTATTACCATAATATGTATAAGTTTACCGATCAGCTGACCTATATTATTGAATGACCTGTAAATTTTTTCCTAACATCAAAATTATTGTTTCTCTTGAAACTTGTTCGTTTAATGGGTATGAATTACTACACCTCTTTTTTACAGGGAGTTTCTCGTCCATACAAAATAAATTTTCCCAAATATGGAGAAATAGATACTAATTTTCCACTCAATTGCTCTTGTTGGCTCTTAATCTGACCATTATTTGCGCAAAAATATATGTGGTTTTTAAAAACCGTATGGTTTTTTTCATATTAAGGTACAAAAAACATAAAAATAATATCAAAATGTTATTTTATAAGTTTTTTTATATGCAAAAATCCGTAAAGTTTTCATCAACCAAATATATTTTTGCCCAAATAATTAGCCAGATTAAGAGCCAACAACAAACAATTGAGTAGAAAATTAGTAACTATTTCTTCATATTTGAGAAATTTCATTTTGTGTGGACTAGCAACCCCCTTACACATGGTATATATGATATAGGTACATGACTTATATATTAATTCACGTGATTTTTATTGTATAAGTATTTACAGAGGTAAAGTTTTTACCTATATTACAAAGTTCTACCTTCAAACAATGACGTAATTTATATTTTTACAGCGTTTAATCAAACCCCTAAAAAGATAAAAGTTTTAATTAAAACTCCATCGATCCAGTCAACGCGTTGTTCCAGTGAGTGCCAAAGGGCTGTGTGTCGGGTGTTTTAGGTTTTTTCAGCGGCTTTGAATTGCAAATTGAGACAGTCGCGCGACGGCACGCCTCGGGTCTAGAGGTAATTAAAAATCAGACCGCGATCGCAGCGCTTGAATTGCTAGCGGCGAGTAGCAAAACTAAAGCGATTATGACTTGTGGTGTACCTTTTGAACTATATTATCAAACTTCATTTCAATTTATTTTCATAAAAAAAATTTAAATGATTACTAAATAGACAAATTTAATTATTATTTTATGAAAGTTAAACATTTATGCATTAAAAAAAAATATTACCAGGTTGACAAAAATAAGGTAGTAAGTAGTTAGTAAAGCTACTTTAGCTAGTCAACGCTAGATGGCGCTAATAGCTAGTTGCAGGTTTTAAAGTTCAAAGTTTTAATTTTATATTATTTCAAAAGTATGTAGAGAATCATCATAATATTGTTTTAAATAAAGATTATTGAGATCGTTGACCCGGCAACTACTAAAAATCAAAATTTCTAAGCAAACTTAATAAAATATTTACTTATATGTTAATTTTTATAGACTAAGCGCTCGGTCTATTCGTTTGAAACACAATATAAATATGAGCAGAGAAATATTTCACCCACGCGTATTGGTGCGAAAGGTGCGGGTTCAAATCTAGCTCGTGGGTTAAATTTTTCTTCCAATATGCATAATATGCTAAACTTAACAGGCAAGAGGACTTCTTAGCAGTTTGACAGAGTCCTATGTCATCATATCATCATCATCATATCGGTCATCAGGACGTCCACTGCTGAACATAGGCCTCCCCCTTAGATTTCCATCCAGTCCGGTTGTAAGCGACCTGCATCCAGCGTGCTCCTGCCTTATCAGATCGTTTGTCCACCTTGTGGGAGGACGTCCTACGCTGCGCTTACCAGTCCGAGGCCTCAATTCGAAAACTTTACGGCCCCATCGGACATCAGCTCTACGTGCTTTGTGCCGCCCATTACCACTTCAACTTGCTAATCCGCTGGGCTATGTCGGTAACTTTCGTTCGCCTACGGATCTTCTCATTTCTGATTCGATCTCGCAGAGAAAACCCGAGTACAGCCCTCTCCATAGCTCGTTGCGCTATTTTGAGCTTACTAATAAGGCTTCTGTTTGTATTTTGTGATTGCGCTTAGTAATAATTAAGTACGCAGTAAATAACAAAAATAATAAACCAAACAAATTGTACAAATAAATCATTGTAGATGTAAAACATAATGCTCACATTTGCATAGAGCTCGGCTTAAACGAATCACTGGTAATAATTAATGAACGCTTTAATAACCACAATTATTTTATGGACCGAGAGCTGAACAACGAATTTTTACTAGTGACTAAACAGTTTTACTTGAAGTACTTTGCATTTCTTTTGAAAAAAAAAAATTATATATTAAAGAAGAATATTTTTTAAATAACTGTCTATTTATCTACAAATAGGTAAAATGGCGTAATGCGTGCAATCTCGACTGTCGATTATGAGGTCCCGGTTTCGATCCCTAGGTCAGTATTATCGGATTTTTCCATTAAAAATGAACTCTATTAGTTTCTCGAGTGTTGAACTGCGCCCGGTAGATGGCAATAGGCTCGCCCCTATGACGTTTTAGGAATCAATAACATACTGGCGAAATGAGTCTGAGTCCTGGGTACACCTCTGCCTACCCCTTCGGAAAAAAGGCGTGATTGTATGTGTCATCATCATCATCATTAACATAGGCCTCCCACATAAAACGTCACTCATGACGGTCCACCGTGTGAGGGCGAGGCCCACGCTTTGTCTTCCGGTCCGTGGTCTCCACTTGAGAACCTTTCTTCCCCAACGGTTATCGGTTCTGTGAGCGATGTGGTCTGCCCATTGCCACTTCAACTTGCATACTCTGCGAGCTATGTCGGTAACTCTCGTTTCTTTGCGGATCTCCTCATTCCGGATTTTCTCGCAAAGAGACCCCGAGCATATGCGTTTTCCTTGTAGAGGTATATTTCCGAACGCACTGTAGATTCTTAACTAGTTTGATATTATTGATTGACGTATAAAAATGTCTTTTTAAGACTTAATTAAATAAATTTTCTTTGAGTGGAGTTTGAGTTTGATAGCTCACTCCAAAGCGCGTTGATTGGCTCTGACCATATTATATTATACCTAATATTTATTTAAATTAATTATTTTAATTTTTTATTATTTAAATATTTATTTATTTATATAAATATCTAAGAGGCCAATAGAAAAGGACGTCTCGATGCCATATGTCATCACTGGCTACACACACTGCTCGTAGAACTTAGTCTTCAGACTCTGTGGTATTTTGGAGTAGATTGTATGTATGCGTATCCTTTTATTAATCTACCTTAGTATTTTGTGCGGTGATCTCTAGTACTATGAAGGCGGTTCCACCGTCAGATGATCGTTAACTAGATGTAAACAGTAAACATTAGTTCAAACACGAGACTCGCACATTAGCGGCCGTCGCACCTCCTTACTATATTCATTAAAATTTGTTTATTCTAATAGTTTTTTTTTAAATATTACACTTACTAGGGTTACTGAGTTACGGGTAATCATGGGTCATTCCCGCTGGTCCCCTACTCCTTTGTCCCCTCTGAAGACAACTGGCAATTTTTAAAATAGTTGTCCGACTTGTGACCACTGGGGACATGTGGACAACTTTTAAAAAAATCCCCGTTGTCCCCAGCGGGAAAGAAGGAAGTAGGGATGTATCTTAACTGTCGATTTATCGGTAGGTATAAACATAAACATAACATACATTCACGCCTTTTTCCCGAAGGGGTAGGCAGAGGTGTATCCAGGACTCAGTCCCATAGTAGATACACCCACATTTTGCCAGTATGTTATTGGTCCCATGTAATAGGGGGCGAGTCTATTGCCATCTACCGGGCACAGTTCCAGACTCCAGGCAGTTATTGAGATAACTCCTAATGGAAAAATCCAATATTTAACACTGCCTGACCTGGGGATCGAACCCGGGACCTCTTGATTGGCAGTCGAGCATACGCCCTCTACGCCACCGAGGCAGTCTCTACAAAATATACATATGTTTGTATATTTATTTATCTGACCTAATGAAGTACCTATATCCATCTTATATATACGAGGGAGGTCAAAAAGTTCGCGGAATGAAAGGGAAGGGGGGTGAATTTAAACATGAAATTATTATTCCTTTTCAATATATTCTCCATTAACCCTAATACACTTTTCAGACCTTTCAAATAATTTGTTTATACCTTCGAAAAAAATGATTTGTCAAGGCCTTCAAAATAAGCAGATATTGCCGACTTCATTTCATCGTCATCTGTAAATTTCTATCCACGAACCTCTTTTTTCATGTTTGGGCACAAATAATAATCACAAGGGGCCAAATCTGGACTATAGGGAGGGTGGTTTAAAGTTTCGAAGCCGCACTTGTGTAAGGCAGCCATCGCAACATGACTCTTGTGAATGGGTGCGTTGTCGTGCAAAAGGAGCACACCTCGAGACCATTTTCCCCTTCTGTTTTCTTTAATTGCTACGTTTAATTTTTCCAGTAGTGTAGCGTAGTACTTCCCCGTGATATTGACACCTTTATCTTTATAATCGATCAATAAAATCCCCTTGGAATCCCAAAAAACTGTAGCCATAATCTTTCCGGCCGATTGTGACACCTTAAACTTCTTGGGCGGTGCTGCGCCTTTTTTGTGCCACTGCATTGACTCCTGCTTCGACTCAGGTTCATAGTACCTAATAAACCTAAGTTTCATCTCCAGTCACAATTCGGTTCAGAAATTCATCCCTGTTTTCACTACACAGCTCCAAAAACTCGCGCGAACACTCGACGCGCCGCTGTTTTTGAAGCGCTGTGAGCATTCTCGGTACCCATCTTGCACTGACCTTAGACATGCCATTTGTTTCTTCTTTAGGCGTGCATCTTTTAGAACAAGTTTTTCAACTTTTTCAACAATGTCTGAGGACGTTGCTTCAATTGGCCGACCTGAGCGCTGATCGTCTTCAATTGAGTCTCTGCCTTGCTTGAAAAGACTATGCCACTTGTAAATCATTGTTTTTCCAGGGCAGGAGTCCCCGTAAACTGATGACATTTCTTTCATAATGTTCTGAGGTGTTTTTCCTTGCTTAGTGAGAAACTTAATCACGGCACGATACTCAATTTTCTCCATAGTTGATATTTTCTACCCGATTGACTTGTTTATCCAGCGATATCTCAAAGGTTTATGAACCGATTGGGCTGAAACTTAGTATTTATAATTGTATTGAGTCAACAAGTAGCGACAGGTAAAAATAACTACCCCCTTCCCTCTCTAAACCCTCCATTCCGCGAACTTTTTGACCTCCCCATATAAAAATCTTGTGTCACGATGTTTGTCCCGAATAAACTCCAAAACTACTGAACCGATTTCAATCAAATTTTACATGTACCCGTATTTTGGTCTAACTTACTGGATAGGATAGTTATCATCTCAATTATTCGCTTATGTCGTGAATGTAAACGAATAAAATGTATCAATTAATTGTTTCATAAGCAAGTGTTTATTTACTGTTTAGTTTTATGAAGTTCTCATAGATGGCGGTGTACGTTGATTCATCGATAAAATTCTTCAATATTGTTTGACATCTACGTTGCAAATACACCCAATAGATGGCGTTGTGTTCTGTTTCTTAGAATATAAATTCTATTACTTTATTTCACGTTATATTTATTTATGCTCACGATATAACCGTATTATTTTAATGGTTTGTGACTGATATTTTTATAATTGTACTGCGTATGTTACAATATTATTATCATTAATAACAAAAAAAAAAATTGTACTATTTTTGTTAGAGAATTATTAAAGTCTTGGCGCCAAATTTTAATCAAAGTTTCAAGATCTGGCCATCAAATTCTATCGAGTCGCCATCTCTGGTTTGAATGTCCAAAGCTTTGGTATCTCATTCGTTCTCGAGACCTCCTCTGAGCGTAAACAAAGCTCCCTCTCGAACCATCGAGACCCACTATTTCGAACAATCGATCAATCGATTCTTCTCGAAGCATGCGAACTAGAACGTTCGGGAAATTCAAGGTTCAGGTATAAATACTGGCGCCGAGTGTCACCGCAGTTCAACGAGTGAATTAATACTAGGTATCTCCCGGAAAGTGATAGTCTCAGTAAAATCTCCACGCATTTTGAACAAGAATATGAATTTTTCAATTGAGTACTCCAGATTTATTTTAAATTTAGGTAATTCGATTTTACCGGAAGGGTTTTATTTCCTCAGTTGCGATTAGAGAAATAAAATATGGCGGTACGAAGTTCGCCGGGTCAGCTAGTTATATCTATATTTTTATGGGTCTGTATGACTTTATAACATAAATAAAATAAAATATATGAAAGAACACATTTATTAATCTCTCAGTATAATTTCATATTGTAATTATATCTAAGCGTTTCTATAACACACAGTACATATTTACAATTTTATATTAAATTAACTTTAATTATTGTTAATAATTTATTTATTTACATCACAGAACACTCAGAATAAATGAAATTGCCATCAATAAAAAAAAAATATTAGTTAATTTAGAACACATTTCTAAGCAATTTTAATATAGCGTTTAAAATTAACTGCATAAGTAAATACCTGCTAATTTGATAATTTAAATCGTACGTTAATACATACAACAGTCACGCTTTGTTCCCGTTGGGGTAGGCAGAGACCATTTCTCTCCACTTGCTACGATCCTGACATTCGACTTTCGCTTCTTCCTCTTTCATGACATTTCATACATACTCGTTGGTTGTAGGTACTTCGTACTCGGTCTTTGCTTAGAACGACATCAACTTGTTCATGAAAGGTAAGCCCGCGGTCGACCCCTACCAACTTGACCATCCACACTCGCCTTATAAATCTCTTGTCAATCTCCTTTCGTCCATCCTCTCCACATGTCCGAACCTCCTGGGCATTTCTTTCTCTATCTTTGTCAATAAATCTTCTAAATTCTAAAGCAATATATAAGTACATACTAACTTTGTTACTTAATATAGTAAATTATTACGTATATTATACTACAAACAATTTTAATTACATATTTTGCTAGAATAAGTATTATGATGTTATGACTGAATTTAAGTTCTCCAAATTGTATCAGTTATTTCCACATATTAATATTTAAAAACGAATAATTTTTGAAAGTTTTTTACTTATTGTATTTTATAAGTTATTTATAAAATAAATGCATAAATCTATATAATTATTATGTTTATCTAAATTACGTTAAATCTAATTAAAAATAATATTTACATATAATTTTATTGCTTTGTTACACATTAACCTTCCATTGACTCGAATAAATTATTACATAATCTAAATTATTATTATGTTATCTGTGCCCCGCGGTTTCACCTGCGTTGTCTTCGTTCCCGTGGGAATATCTGGATAAAAAGTACCGTATGTGTTATGCCAGGGCTTAAACTATCTACATATCGAATTTCAGCCCAATCGGTTCAGTAGTTTTGGCGTGAAAGAGTAACAAACAACCATTCATCCGCAGAAACTTTCGCATTTATAATATTAGAAAGAAGTAGAATTAATAATTTACTAACCAAATAATACAATAAAATCTGGAAATACAATGTAAGTAGCAGTTTAGTAATTACTTAAAACATTTAATACAAGGACAATTTGTATAATTAAATTACAAAAAAATAAATTGAAAAAACTTTTATAAAGTAAAGATCAGCGCACACAGGTCGCGGGTACGAAACGGGCACGACGCGTCTGGTCGGGTCGGAAGTACGACATGGAAAAGCGGCAGACCAGTATAAGGAATTAAAACACCTACGTTCTGTCTACGCTGATATTTAAGAGCATATGCGACCTTTTAGGAATTTGTCACAATCCAATGAAAAATTTACTAAATCGATGTTTTGTATTATTATTTGAATATTATTAACCCATTCTATAAAGTTATATTCATCATCATCATCATCTCAGCCATAGGACGTCCACTGCTGAACATAGGCCTCCCCAAGCATTGCTATTCAACGTGCCAATGCTGCCAGCATCTTGGGTACGCAGCCATCTGACAAGGTTTAGAGCACTAGGATTTTATATAGGCTGACATGTCGGCTAGTAGGTAGCTCTATTGTTTAGTATTTATTCAATAAAAGCACTCTGCCTTTTAAAAAAAAGTAATGTATCTTAAAGGTTTACTATATTCGAAGGAAACAAGGGAATACAAAACATATATTTGGTCATTTTTCCAAAGGATTGTGTTTTGTGAAACTAACAAATCCCCTTTCGGGGATAAATGACTGATATTATGAGTATGTATGTCATACCATTCTATATCACCGAAAATATTACGTAAAGTTAAAGTGATAATTAGTTCATCTGCAAGTATGTATTCTGTAAGTATGTATAATGTAACAATTTACACATTACGTTATCACACAAATTTAAATAATGCTTCCAGTATTGAACCATTTCTCATACTTAATTTAAACACTTAACAGAATGGGATCTCCCAATTTCATAACACTGTTCGAGTCCTCAGACGGGACAGCTCGAAAACCACAAAGGCGGTGTCTGACGTAAATATTCGCTCGATATGAATATTCGCACCAGGCATTTCGCACCCCCCCACCGAATATAGTCGTAAGAGCTGTTACCGCCTTTTTACCACCTTTTTATTATTTTTGCATTTCTGTAATCTAGGGGTTCAAATACAGCTAGAATAGCCTAGAATTGAACAACTCATAATTGTATAATTCGGTGTAAATATAAACAGGAATTCCTTATACTTTGGAACGCAATAAAATATTTTTCCGTTGATCAAAGTCATAACATACACGTTTTTAGCACATTTTAAACGAGTTTGTAATACATTATTGCGATCATCTACTACGGATTGAAAGGATAAATCATGCCGAACTGTAACTGTCATTACCACTTTATTTGCGTATTTTAACGCGACGTAGGTATATTTTTGTAAAGTAAATGTTACAAAGCTTGTTGCCATATTAAAAACCAAACCACTCCAATTTTTTAGTTAAAAATTGTTATTAATGATATTACTAATACTATCATATACTACATGTACTATAATATATTATATACTCATTAGTAAACTAAATGAGCGAAATTTGTCGAGTAAAGTGACAGTTTGTACGCTAAACGTAACGACTCCAATTCCCGACGAATAAAGTGATAATAGATGTTTACAAACATGTTATTTAAATTACATTTTTGTAATATTATATCTTCATATTTATGAAACCCTTATACTTTTTCGTATATTTTATATATATCAAATTGAAGAACAAAAAATTAGTTTTCCAATTAGGCCTCAATCATTTAGATAGGGCTAACGATTATTGAGTTATTCAATTATATTTACAAATTACAGTTTAATTTTTTTTCTGAAAATTTGAATTTGATTTGATTATACGACTTTATTCGTTGGTGGGTGCGATTTTTACATTTTGTATCATTGAATATGCCGAATATTCTTACTGTAACTAATATTCATGTCAATCGCCACCTTTACAAGTTGTGTGGTCATTCGATACATCTGGTGGGTCCCTAACGGCTCACGCTAAACAAGTCACACAGTGACACGTCTGTCCCACACTGTCGTACTGTTACTGTATTTCTTCAAACCATCTGCAATCCTTTGCTGAGCGACTCGACGTGTTCTTTAGCTTTCATTCGCAGCGCGGCTATAGATGTAGAGCGCGGGTCGGGTGGCGCTGGCGGGGCGGGCGCGGGCGCCGGTGGCGTTAGATAGGAGGGGTAGCCTGAGGGAGGGTGGCTCAGGAAACCTGGAGAGAAAAGAGAAGATAATAGAAGAATAATTTATGTTTTATTGTAGTTTAATTTGGGAACGAAGACGAAGAAGGAATGAATCTGTTCTGTAGTTCCACTTCCAACTAAAAACGTGGAAGTTTGTTTGTTTGTTTGTTACCTCTTTGTGCAATTGGTCAGAAAAGTATTGAGCAACAGTCCTGAAGTAAGACATAGACATATATATTTTTGATACGTGTTCACAGGTCCACTGGCAGCCTCAACTCGCTCAAACTGTTCAACCCGCTTAAACTGCTTCAAGTTGCCAGTGTATCTCCAGTATCTAGCCAGTAGTAATAAAATTCCCATAGCAGGTAGTGCAGCTAACAGCGTTGGAGCAAGCTAACCGGCATTTCTAGTCCGCTCAAACTTTTTCAAGCTACCTTTGAATATCCCGTAGTCTTTTTAGTAATAATACTATGTTTTACTATGTAAAGCAGTTAATAGCGGTGCTGCAAACCACGGGTTTACACACAATCTCAACCCGCTCAAACTGATTCAAGCTACTCATGTTTATAATCTTTAAGTAATAATTATTTACCAGGTAAAGCAGTCAACAGCGGCGGTGCAAGCCACGGGTCTACAGGCAGGCCCAGTCCGCTCAATCGCGGCATGCCCCCACCGCATCCATATTCAGACAGCCCGAGACGAGCTGCCTCCATCTTCTCTTGGCGACGCCATTTAGCTCGACGGTTTTGGAACCACACCTGAAACGAACAAATTTCATTATTATAGGTAGAACGCTTAATTGAGTCCTCGCCTGCGGGGTACAGAGGCGCGGAGGTAGGACGTGAACGGGGAACCGGGAGAGGCGCGGGAGAATGCGCCTGCCGCCCAGGACTCAATTTAGCGGTAAGTACCTATAGATTAAATTATTTGGAAATTAATAGTAGCACTAGAAGAAATATCACATCCTCTCATTATATCCAGGTAAAAACATAGCATCACGTCTATTCCCCGAAGGGTTAGCAGAGGTGTACCCAGGACTCAGTCTCATAGAAGGCCGCCTGGGGAAGTACCACACCTTTGCCAGTTATTCATCCGCCAAACAGTAATGTGCAAACATTACTGTGTTCCGGTCTGAAGGGCAATGTTACCAGCGAAATTACTGGGCATAACGAGTTTCGTCAACTAATAACTCAAGGTGACAGGCGCAGTACAGTGCCGCGCAGAATTTAGAGTTTTAAAACACTGGGTGGCACTGTGTCTGATATGGGCAATCATGATGCTTACCATCAGGCACCTGATTTGCTCGTCTTGTCACACACTATCATAAAAAAAAAAAAAAGTATATTTCCTATATGGAAAAATTCTAATGAAAAAATTCAATAACACTGTGCCTAAGGGATCCAGAACCAGGGTTCTCATGATCGGCAGTCGAGCTTGCGACTGATACGCCGGAACCAGCTGTCGATTTTAAGTCGTCTTCCCATCTGAGGAATTCACGACCTCTACTTCCTTAACTCCCTCTAGGGTACTCAGTATTTTGCTCCATTTTTTCTATGTTACTCCACTTTAGATTGTACTGCCGAGTTCTAGTTACTGGGTAAATATTAAATAGCAATTCATCATCATCATCATCTCAGCCGTTGGTAATCCACTACTGAACATAGGCCTTCACCATAAAATGGGGTTTTGCCAAAACTCGACACGTTTGGCAAGCGGGTTGTCGAGCGCAGTTCGATGGTTTGATGCAGAGGACGCTGCTGCCCGTCCTCTGGATCTGTTAACCCTTAGCCGGCTCTTACGGCAACCACGAGTAGAGAGGGTGGAATGTAAAGCCGATAACTCCACGGTGATAGCAAGGTAAATAATAATTTTATCCACAATGCTCAGTTAGACGGCAGTGTATGTCAGGAGCAGACATTTATTAACTCGTGTCGTGAGCCACGTCGTTGGCACCGCCCGACACCATACTTCATGCGTTGTTCTAATAGGGTTGGTACATTTATATCGGGGGTGATATTACGAACTTGCAATCTTAACAGCAGTAAAATTTGCTGCAGACATTAAACAATTATACGCTTTCCACACTTCTTCTGCACAGATCACATTTTCTTTAATTGCCCTAATTGCCATAACTCCCTTTATGACATCCTCCCACCTGAAATCCCACGTTCTACCAGATATGATTACCTTTTACCTCTAGTTCATCACCCACTTATACGACGTTACGTACGTCGTATAAGTGGGTGATGAACTCTGGCTAACTTTATCAATACTAACAAAATTATACTCTCATAAATGTTGTTAAATATCTTTATATATAAAGTTATAATATTTATGTTTTGTAAATATGGGGAAAAAAATGGTTTGGGCTCTGCTTTGCATGTCAGTCAGTAAGTCATTTAGGATTTTATAAGAACATCAATAAGAACTTATCAGAAAAATATAAAACCATCTCTCTAATTTTTTATTGCTGATTTTGTATTAAAATTTCTAATCCGATATATTTTACACACCAACCCTATTATAACAAGTCACAGTAGTAAACAGAAGTCCATATCGTTACAGAAGCCACAGTGGCACAGTGTTCAAACTTCTCAGTTTAATAGTTTTATTGGTTGACTGTCACCATTTACTCTGTTTCTTTAGATTAAGACTTGTTAACTTGTGTAAAGTGGGCTTTGAAGTTAGGATTCTGTGGTTTATTTACTGTGGTTTTGTTTAGGTAGGTACTGTTTTATCACGTGTATATTTTTTATATGTCTTGCAATCAAAATTGTCTCCGGACACGATCAGCTCTTCTGCCGATCATAAGGTTCGACGTTTCTTTGATGACCCGGGTTCGATCCCCAGGTTATGCAAAGAGTGTTATTTGGTTTTTACATTCTCAATGACAGCCTGGGTCGGTGCACCGGGAACAGTTACAGACTCCAGGCTGTCATAATGAAAATGTCTAATGCAAAAATTCTATATATACATACAACACTACCTGGCCTGGGGATCGAACCCGGGGCCTCATGATCGGCAGACGAGCTTGCACCCACAACGCCACTAAATATAAAGAATGTGATGGAAGTGGAAGAAACGGGAGTCGTATATCAGGATCGTAGCAAGTGGAGAGAATTTGTGTCTATCAACCTAACTGTGTATGTTCATCATTCACAGTTAGGTTCATAATCATCATGATGATGATGATGATGATGATGATGAACCTAACTGTGTATGTACCTACAAAAAAGATAGTGAATCATTCCAGACATTCAACCAATCTCTCTATAAATTAGCCAAAGCTACTAAGCAGATTGGTCTGTAATTCGGTATACATAGGTAGAAAGTTTTAGAGTGTTCCACCCTGGAATAATCTGGATGAAAAGTACCCTGTGTTATTCCAACCTGGAATAACACAGGGTACTTTTCATCCAGATATTCCCAATTGAATGAAGACTACGCGGGTAAAATCGCGGGGCACAGGTCATCTTTATAAATATAACTTATGCATACATTCACCCACGGTAAAGGCAATTGCACATCGTTTTGTATCAAAGTTAACAAATTTAATACTTTTGACGGGTAAGTCATCAAAAGTCGCATGCCACGGTCGCCTGACGCAAATAAGTACCGACGTGGGCGCGAAACATCGATATAGTGACAACAACTTAGCTTTTATTTACTTACTAGCTATGCCCCGCGGTTTCACCCACATAGTATGCGGTCACGTGGAAATATCGAGATAAAAAGTACTTTTTATGTTATTCCAGGGTCTAAACTATCTATACACCGAATTTCAGTCCAATCGGTTCAGTAGTTTTAGCGTGAAAACGGAACAAACATACACACAAAAAAACAGTTTTTTGTATTATCTAGATGGCGCTGGAGTCAAGTTAGAACTCGGTAGCGTTTTGTTCACCTTATAACAACGTGACTTTTTTACATTGTACTGAGATTTGAGATTTATAGTATTAATTAGATTTAGGCAAAAAGCTAGGACTTAAGCGAGTAATACACTACTCTGAATCAGGGCCCCTAATTAACAGGAAGGGGGACCTCTTGTTTGAGTTTAACATAATCCTATGGAAAATTTACCAAATCGATGTTTTGTATTCCGCTGTTTCCTCTGAATATATCAAATAGGAATATAATATCTATTTCTCTCGGTGCTCTCTGTGTAAGCTTGTAACTGGCTTTTGTTTATATATTACCTTACAATATTTACCTTTATTGTTAAGATGTAAGCTTCTGTAATAAAATAAACTTTTGACAGCCTCGATGGCTCTGATGGTAGTAACTCTGCTTTCTGTGCCGCAGGGCCCGGGTTCGATCCAGGTCAAATATTTGTGTGCATGAACATGTCTGTTTGATCTGTGTCTGGGTGTTATTAGCTTATATAAGTATGTATATCAGTCATCTGGTTACCATATATTTAGACATTACTGACCCTATTTCAAAATTCAAAAAATCTCTAAAACAAATAATAATATCATAATTTTAATGTAACTAAATCTGCTGAAACTTTTTTAATTTTTATTTATATCAGTCAATGTTAAGTACATATCTCTTTTATTTTTATTATAGAAGTTACGTTTATATTATGTTGTTGCTTATAAAAGAAGAATTATTTTAGTTAAATAAAGTACCTAATTAATTATTAGAATGTACACTGTAGACCGGCTAGTTATGTAAATTACTATACCTACCTTTAAGTTTAATGTTTAGTTGCGCATGCTGTGGCTCCCTATAATTGCGGGAACACATTTACTTAATTCCCTAGTCATAAGAATATTGTATCTTTGTGTATCCCCCGTTGGGAGTCCTTAACAATAAATAAATAAATAGTACAGGCTTCTAGCCTAGTTTGGGACCAGATGACCGTGTGTGGAAGTTGTCCCATATATATTATATTTTCAGCTATAGGAGCGCAAATACCATGACTTTTGTTAACTGTTTGAAACATCTTTCATGTACAAGGCCTTACTAGGATCTATAAAAATCGATTCCATTTTGCGACAAACCGAGTTCCAATGTCTCGCCTGAAATCGAAGACATCACGCGAGCGTCGCGTATAGCTCTCCCCTCCGAATATATCATTTCACACTATTCGACACCACATATCCATAAAAGTAATCAAATACCAACTCTATTCTCTTAACAATAAAACTTACTTTATATTGCCTTTTTATGATTGAGTTCGTGTCATAAGGTATATTTCGAAATCAAGTTTCTTTTTGAACATTTTAGTAAGTAGTAAGTTTAAGATTTATTGAGTAAACGCAAACCTTTTATGGCTTTTGTTGTAGTCAACTTTGATTCTATAATAGGTGGCTCATTAATTATCGCCTGTGGTTCAATATTTTGTTACCCTTTTTGAGAGGCGACCTCTTAAGTATCTTTCCTAGGTATCTTCCTTTCTTAGGTATCTTTCCGAACGCACGGTAGACTCAGTACTGTTTATTTTCATTGATGTGCAAAAGTGTCAGATTATGACCTATTTCAATAAATCTGTTTGAGTTTGAGTTTAACAATTTGACACAATCCTTTGGAAAATTTACCAAATCGATATTTTGTATGTCCTTGTTCCATTCGAATATAGTAAACCTATTTAATTAA
This sequence comes from Hemistola chrysoprasaria, assembly GCA_947063395.1. Classification (NCBI taxonomy): domain Eukaryota; kingdom Metazoa; phylum Arthropoda; class Insecta; order Lepidoptera; family Geometridae; genus Hemistola; species Hemistola chrysoprasaria. The sequence goes on along the minus strand of OX346731.1, from coordinate 2,405,425 downwards.
TTTATATCTTGATATCTTGAAGATGAAGTAAATTATGTCTCTATCATTTTTTTAGTAAACTTCTAATCACGCGAGTAAAACTGTGATTTTTAGAAGTTGACTAGGAAAAAACCATCAAATAAATTCTTGGGAAATCCAGGATAACTGGCAGAAAATGCTATTTTTTAAGTTAGTCCTAGCGTCGTGTTGAATATAAATAAATAAATAAAAACCGCCTAATTTCTAATTATATATTTCAATCCAAAATATAAGTATTTTGACAAAATATAGGTATTTTCAAATATAACTCCAAATTATAAGTATTTTAGACTAAAAATATAATTAGGATCCTAGATAACTAGTGTCTCATTCCGAATAACGTCATTAAATGTTGGAAATATGCTCTGATTTCGAATGATTTAACTGTTACGTTTGTATGGGGAATTCTCCGGTCGCCGCCTGTTACACAGTCCGACGATGAGATAGTTATTGAACTTTTACTTAATAAATAAACACTTCAAATTGCAACTAAAAGTAAGTTATAAATAAGTTAAGGCTGTTCCACTAATTAGTTGAAACGAAACCGCTCCGAAGCATAAAATGACTAATTCACGATCATTAATAAGTGTTTCCTTCGCACGCGATCTTAAGCTTTGAGCTTTTAGTGATGTGGTATTGTTAACTTGTATTTATTACGAGCTTAATTATTTTAAGGCTTAAGTATTTGAATTTGATGTTTTTCTGTAAATCAGAAAAGTTGTTCACCTATTTTGACATTCTTATAACATATTTTGTACACTTGTCAAAAGAGTCGCTACATCTATAATAGAGAAGGACTGACTTGTTTGTCAGGGTATCTTATCCGACATCAGCATCATCTCAGCCGTTGGTAATTCACTACTGAACATAGGCCTCCCCATAAATGGGGGTTTTGCCAATACTCGACTATCTTATTCATATTGCTGTGTAATTATAATAAATTACTATAGTAAAACATATAAATATATTCAGAACCATTGGATATTGAATTTAATAAATAACAACAGTCTGAAATCACTTTTTTTAGACAATTCATAAAACTGTCCATCTATTTTGTATACTTACAAGACATTTTCGCATAGAATTTTCATTTATTGGGGTCACCAGTCACTAAAATTTTAATTAAATGAATTGTGTAACCCATTACATGGGACCAAAAACATAATTGGCGAAGTGTGGGTGTGTACCTACTGTGGGAGTGGGTCCTGGGTACTCTGCTTAGCCCTACGGGAAAAATGCGTGATGTTATTGTTATGTTCAGTGTAACATTGTAATATACATTGTAGCCTCCGTGGTCCAGCGGGAATATGCCCGGCTTTAAATCCGGAGTCCCTGGATCGAATCTCACCATTTGGACTTTTCGCATGGGCGCTACCGTGTTACGGATGTCACGTTACGTGTCCGGGACCTACAGTTTACGTTACCTTATAAGATATGTAGGGGGCAGTCGCTAGGTCATGTCGGAGGCTACGTAGGTATCTTGGCGACCTGAAACTCTGATAATATGGGTTGTCCACATAACCCATATGAATTGACTCGAGCAGTGTAAGTATTGAGATGACCCGTTCTGTTAGAGTATATACTTAGTTAGTGCTTTTTATTTTTGACATGCTGATAAAAAAAATATTGTATGTTTTCCCATCCCTACAGCTACCCTCAACCAATAAAAATTAAATAAACGATCTTGCCCATGCTAACTCATAATGTTTGAGCACAATACTTACACTTTCGGTACAATTGTGTCAAATTGAATTGCTGTTTTCATTATCCTGTTATTTTTTTAATTAGATTCATGCCAGTTTGAGTAAAGCTTTCTTTTTTTTATTGATAAAAAAATTAGAATGAATAAATAAATAGTAAAAATAAAACTTTGAAATTATTTAATATCTGCAGAATTATGTTACTAATTGTAAGCTACAAGAAATATATAAGGTACCTAGATGAGATTTAAATAATACGTATGAAGAAACAAACCCACACAAGATTATCGTTTTAGCATCGAAGGGAACACTCAACTCTCGGCGCTCCAATAACCGTCATCCTCCAACCAAAGATTGAATAAAAATGAAACAATAAACAACCGCTTCGCCCGCACCAACTGTCACCTCGAAAAAACGTCAAAACACTAACAATGCCTCAAATATGACATCTGTCAGCTTTGCCGCTTGCTCTGATTGGTCCGCGCTGATTTTAAATGTTATTCAATTATCTGTCTGTTTGTTACATTGGGTTGGGCTTAATTTGATTATTTTGCGATTGTGCGAGGTCTTTTTGCGTTAATCGAGTGATAAATTGACTTTGCAGTGACATGTGTTGCATTTTCTAGGATTCGTTTCGATTTGTTTTGCGAATTGATTGTAAATCAGGACTGTGATTTTTGGGAATCTTTTGATTTAATTTAGCCTTTTGATGTCGTAAATAACAATTATTTGAATAAATTAACATAACATACAATCCCACCTTTTTCCCGAAGGGGTAGACAGAGGTGTACCGAGGACTCAGTCCCATAGTTGGCACACTCGCATTTCGCCAGTATGTTATTGATCCCATGTAATGGCGAGCCTATTGCCATCCACCGGGTACAGTTCCAGACTCTAGGCAGTCATGGAAAAATCCATTATCAATTTGTCTGACCTGGGGATCGAACCCGGGGCCTCATTATGATTAACATTAACAATTGAAATAAACTTAACAAGCTTTCGAGATATCGTGCAACTAATATTATTAAGTTTAACAATAAAACTTTAATTTTTATTAGGATCGCGTTATCGCAGTGTTTCAGGGTGGAAGGGGGTGAATTAACGTGTTATTGGGGTGAAATTAACGTGGTTAAACATTTCGTGTTTGGAATTGTTGGCTAATTGGTCCCAGGACGCACGCGTGCTTAAGGGATTTGGGATTTTATAGAGCTGAGAGTTTTAATTTTGAGTTTGAGTTTGAGTTTGATCAAGAATAATACTAAAATAGTGTCATTTATTAATGACTACCTCGGGGCGTAGTGGGCTCGACTGCCGATCCTGAGGTCCCGGGTTCGATTCCCAGGTTAGGCAAAGAGTGATTGATAATTTTCCATTAGGAAAATTATCCATTATAATTTAATTTTATAATATTATAATTTTCCATTAGGAAAATTATCTCTATATATGCCAAGCATGGAATCCGGAACTGTCCCCGTTAGATGGCAAAAGGCTCGCCAATAACATATTGGTGAAATGTGGTTGTACCTACTATGTGACTGAGTCCTGGGTACAAGCAGTAATGTGCAAACATTACTGTGTTGAACAAAATGACAAAAAAAAAAGTCTTTCCTTCGGGAAAAAGGTGCGATTATATGTCATTATCAATGTCGTTGAATTGCTTTGTTACAACTGGCAACTTTAACGAAAACTTTCAAAAAGTTGATATAGTTTTGAATAAGTTGATGGTTAATTCAACTGAAGTTGCTTTGTGCCCGGGGCGGCTTACACGACTTTTATTAAGAGTCTCAGCTCTATAAAATTCCGTATTCCCATTAAAAAGCGCGTGTCGGTTGCGTTTTAAAAGTGATACATCACAGAAACGATGTTTGAGGAAGGGGTAGAGTAAAGACGGGAGTATTTACTTTGTGGTGTAATATTATGTTGTAAAACGGTAGTAAATTTGCTTTTGGTAGTAGGTAAATGTGGACTTCATTCGTATTTGGCTGTTTTATTCGTTTTATAATATAATACTAGCATTAAATGTGCCCCACGGCCCACGGTTTTGCATTCCAAAAAGTACTTATGTTAACCCAGGATGTGTGGAATATTTACCAAATCGATGTTTTGCATTCTCTTGTTTCCTCCGAATATTGAAACATATTTAATATATTTATATCCTGATATTTAAAAAATGAAGTAAACTATCATTTTATTTTTGTTTGTAAACTCTTCATTTTTTTGTAGCGAACGTCTAATCACGCGAGTAAAACTGGGATTTTAAGAAGTTCACTATAAAAATCGAGAGCTTATTATTTGAGAAACTTAAATGATATGGATAGGTACACCTAGTTTGTTTCACTCGTTTTATTCGACGTAAACAGGGCAATACAAAACATCGATTTGGTAAATTTTCATAGGAATGTGTATAATTTCTCGTAACTAGGATACGCTTTTAAGGTGGTTGGTCCAACATCATTTCCCAAACAAACTTTGAGGAACCAATGACGATGATAGAAGAGATCATTAATTTAAAGAAAACGGTCATTGGTTCCTCTAAGTTTATATGTGAAATGATGTCGGCCCAACCACTTTAAGTTAATTATGAAAGAATGAATATTTATTTGTCCGAATTTTGGTTGCAAGATCCAGCAAAATCCTGCCAATAAAGACGTACAAATTATATCCATTAAAATAAGTATATGTTTAAAATGTAATTTTTTGTTAAGTATGAATATTTGTTTAAATAATATTATAATTAGTTTTTTATCATTGAAATTTAACTAAAATTATTTAAGATCATTGTCATTAAAAAAAATTCCTAACAGAATATTATCATTTAGTCATTAACATTTCAAACAATTTTCTTTTAAATATGTTAAGGTCATTTTCTATAATATTGTCAGGAATCTTATTCAGGAATCTAGTTTATTATGTTCACAAGAATAAGCCAAACAAACTGTTATTTGTATCCAATAAAGATGATTCTCAGATAAAGGAAGTGTCATAAAGCCGACATGGAAATTTGGTATGAGCGGTAAATCAGCACATCCGATGCTTTACCGTCTGGGACTGTTTCACTAGACTGTTGGTAAAAGATATAAGGGAAATCCAATTCTTTTGCTGATGGGTAATTATATTTTGGGGCCTCTTTCAACATCCACATCAACATAGTGGGTGGCCACTGTGTCTGATATGGGTAATCACGATGCTTACCATCAGGCACCTGATTTGCTCGTCTTATCACTCACTATCATAAAAAAAAAAAATCCTCGCGTAAAGTGCCGAGTAAGCTACACGTCTATTAAAGTAGCGAGTAAGGCACAGTGCTGCGATTTCATAATGTCCTGATTATTTCGGCCCATCCCTTATAATAATTCACCAAAAAGAAATGTTATAAGATAGGTTTTCCCGGCATGATTAATTAAAACATACCATCCCTTTTTCCCGAAGTGGTAGGCAGTAGGCAGAGGTGTATCCAGGACTCAGTCCCACAACATTTCGAACCGAATGAACATATTCCCATAGACCTAATGGAAACCATTGAAAAACAAAACAAAATCCCTACCACAAAAAAAAATACAGATTCCAGACTGGGCCGAGGAGACCACAGAGTATCAATCTAGTAGACAATGTAGACAGTTTTCGTCTATTTTCACCGGTCACCTGTCACAATCAATAACTTGACGATACAAAAAAAATGCTTGATAGACACAACGGAAGAAAAACGATTGGTGGAATATTGAATGGAAAAGTACATGTAGAGAACATACTATGAAAGAATAGAAAAGATTTTATTTCGGTAATTGAGTGTAGTCAGTTACAGTTTTTGAACTTATAGCTGGAAGATAGCTTATAAAGTCAATAAATTTGTTCCCGTCACATCCGAAGTCAACCAGTACATAGAGGACAAAGATGCCTGGAAATTTCTGCATTGCCGCCTCGCGGCAGCTTCAAAGAAAACGAATGTAACCAAACCAAATATTGTGAAACTATCTGTTGAAAAATTAAGCCCTTACAAGATTCTTGTGCGTTCTTCTTGTAGAGGTATCTTTCCGAACGACTCAGTGAGTACTATTTATCTTCATTAACGTGCAAAAGTGTCAGATTACGACCTATTTGAATAAATCTTTTTGAGTTTGAGTTTGAAGCTTCAATCTATACAAATAAATAACATAATACAGGTTTTTGATTCAGAACCCAAAACTTAAATTCAAAAATATTCAATTAGGTCAAAAGTTTTTTTTATTTTTTTTTATTTTAGTAAGTAACAAGACGAGCAAATCAGGTGCCTGATGGTAAGCATCATGATTGCCCATATCAGACACAGTGCCACCCAGTGTTTTAAAATTTAAAATTCTGCGCGGCACTGCACTGCGCCTGTCACCCTGAGATAGGAGTTGTTGAATCTCATCATGCCCAGTAATTTCGCTGGTAACATTGCCCTTCAGACCGGAACAGTAATGTTTGCACATTACTGCTTGGCGGATGAATAACTGGCAAAGGTGTGGTACTTCCCCAGGCGGCCCCCTGCTAAAGAGGCCTACCACTACATAAAGTAAAGTATAAGACTTTTGCACGTCAATATGATTATGATGAACTTAGCTGTGCCCCGCGGTTTCACCCGCGTATCTTCGGTCCCGTGGGAATGTCGGGATAAAGAATACCTCACAAACTTTCGCATTTTGATAATATTAGTAGAATTACTCAAGCAAGCAAGCATTCCGTCAAGCGCAGCGTCGAGCATTCGCAGGAAAATTACATTACATAGACATGCTCTTGGACGATGAGCCTGTATTGTAACATTCGTAAGAATGATCCCCATAGCCTACTACACTATGTAGGGGTTACGATTACATACCTTGAATAGACTTTTAAATATAAGTTATATAAAATTACGAATAAGAGCACTATTATATTAAGAATAATATTATATCGTACTACTAAAGCAAAAACGTTAGAAATAATAGATTAAGTTAAATTTTGCTTTTACTTATTAGTCTCTTTTATTCATGTACAATCTTAAAACAAAATTTTTTCAAACATTCTTAAAAATAGTTATGTACATATAGTATAATTCAAAAACATTGCAAACTTATTAGATAATTACCTACTTATATTAAAGTTTATAAGTTTCAAAAATAATATTGTTTGCTCGCAAAGGACAAACTGTTGGAACACACTAAACATTGTAATGTAACACGACCACAATGTACACAGTTTATCAAAAAACGATTTATATTCTATTCTAAACATTACTGGCAAATACTCAAGTGGGTAGGTATATCATCACCTTAAAACATGACACAAAAACTGTATGAAGTCATTATAGTTCTTTCCAAACACTCCCTCCCTAATATGAACGCGGAGAAAAACAAAGTAAAGATCAAGGGTGAAAAAAATTCAATTTGAACCCACTCCAATCGATCGGCAAACCTATTTACACAACAAACGCAATTGACTTTAATTCACCCTCTCACTCTCATTCCCTACACAAACAAGAGAAAAAAGTATTTCGCCTTCTTTCTATTACGCAAGGCAATAAGGACGAAAGATACACTTTCCATTAAGAAAGAAAGAGATGAAGTCAAACGCCATCTTAGATGCAGGCCGTGGACCAGAAGTTAGCCAATAAGTAAGTTCGAAAAGACTTGTAAGAAAGGGAATTGGCGTTTCAATTTGTGCCTTATCCTTTATTAGGTTAAGTCGATTTTCGTTTGAGGTAAAATTAATAATAACGTTTAGAGACACTTAAGGGGAGGGTCGGTAATGATATACTGTTTGTGATGGAACCGTTTGTGACGAAGGTCTGGTTTTGAAGTGGTCTTTAATAATGAGGCCTATTAGGTGACTTGGGGCACGAGTAACAATAAGGTTCGTAGTAACAAGCTTTAAAGAACTTTGATAATATGTTTATGTTTCTGAGGATAGATGTTTGTTACTCTTTCACGCCAAAACTATCGAAACGATTGGACTGACCGTGGAATAACATATAGGGTACAATGGCACTAACACAAACACAAAACATAATTATATAATATGCGTGTTTGCTCTTATCTGTAGGTAGTTTAGACGAGTTTCAACAACTAATATCTCAGGGTGACAGGCGCAGTGCAGTTCTTAGAATTTTGCATTTTAAAACACTGGGTGGCATTGTGTCTGACAGGTATGGGCAATCATGATGCTTACCATCAGGCACCTGATTTCCACGTCATTTTTTGAATGCCGTTTGACAGCAAAATTTACTGCTGTTGTTACGCGATTGCATGTTCGTAATACCACCCCCGTTCAGTAGTTTTGGCGTGAAAGAGTAACAAACATCCATCCATCCATCCATCCTCACAAACTTTCGCATTTATAATATTAGTAGGATAATAGGATTCTTAATAGGTATTATTACACCTTTTGAACCCTAGTTTTGTTTGAATTTGAACCTATAGTAATATATAGCATATCTCTTTTATTTTTATTATAGAAGTTACGTTTATATTATGTTGTTGCGTATAAAAGAAGAATTATTTTAGTTAAATAAAGTACCTAATTCATTATTAGAATGTACGCAGTAGACCGGCTAGTTATGTAAATTACTATACCTACCTTTAAGTTTAATGTTTAGTTGCGCATGCTGTGGCTCCCTATAATTGCGAGAACACATTTTCTTAATTCCCTAGTCATAAGAATATTGTATCTTTGTGTATCCCCCGTTGGGAGTCCTTAACAGTAAATAAAATAAAAATAAAGAGATAGATACTGTTGCAATATTGTCACATCCTCCCCACAATGGCACTAAACACAAACGCATCCAAACATCAATCACTCAAGAGTTAATCCGCAACTAAATTAACTCACAATCATCCCCTTAACAGAATTCACTACAATTCGTTTACAACTCTATAGCATCTCAATAAGGCTGATTATCGTATATCTAGTTGATTATTAAAGCGATTATTATCATTGGTATAAGGTTTAGAGTTGGATGGATTTGGTTTAGATTGTTTAGTTCAAAAGTTGTCGATTTCACGGGTGTTTGTTTTCAATGGTGAGGTTAGAATTAGAGCATTTTGTACATTAATATTATTTTTATTATAAAGAAAATTGTTAAGGCATACTTATGTATGCATAGTGTAGGGTTCCGTACCATACCAAGAACATGCAGCGCCAACTATTAGTTTCTTGCGCAAAGTATGGAAATATGCAGTAAAAATGCCATAACTTTTGATTGCGTTAACTTAGAAGTATGATTTTTTTACAGCTACAATGGACTACAGATCTGAGTAGTTGATATCAATTTCAACTTGATACCTCTACGCGTTCCCGTTAAAAAGTGTCTTGACAGACGAACAGACAGACAGACAGACAGACAGTGGACAACAAAATGTTCCTATAAGGGTTCTTTTTTTCCTTTTAAGGTACGGAACCCTAAAAATATTACTGCCCACTAAATGCCTTTTTGACTGAAATGATCTCAATGAAAGTCTGAAGTTTGGAACTGTGCCCGGTAGATGGCAATAGGCTCGCCCCATTTACATGGGATTTAAAAACATAATGGACAAAGTGAAAGAACCTAACTCTGTTTTAACGTAATTATCAAATTTTTTTTTTGGATTGACAATTGCGCTCTTAAACATATAAATATATTTGTTATATTTTATATATTTTTATAGACTAAGCGGTCTATTCGCTCAAAATACAATATGAATATGGAAAGAATAATTTCGCCCACGAGCGGGACTTGAACCCACACATTCCGTACCAATCCGAGTGGTGGCACTCTACCAATTAAGCTACCGTGGAGTTACTAGTCATCCACGAAATTTTTCCGTTCGTGGTTGAAATTTTTCCGCTCGTGTCTGAAAATTCTCATATTCATATAGAATTATAATAACAGTTATTTTGTTACGTCCCAAATAATAATATCTTTATAAGGTAAGTAAATATTACATTTGTCAAAGAATTAATATAACAGCCAAAAAAACCACTCAACTAGGGTGTTCTCAAATGCGCCATTAAACGCTAATAGCGTGCAAAACGCCCGTGAAAAGGGGCCTTAATCGACGCCCCGTATAAAGGCATCGACGCCAAACTAAATTAGACCCAACCACTCAGTGTTATAGCACATAATTGTTTGATGGAAAAGTTTGCGGTTGGGTTCATTGTATTTCATTCATCAGCGTGTATTTGTGAACTGTTATGGAATAAGCTTTGCGGTTTTCATGTTTTGGGATTTTTATTTAGTTTTTTTAGCATCTTCCGGCTAAGGGTTATTAGATTCAGAGGACGGGAAGCAGCGTCCTCTGCGTGAAATCATCAATCTGCGCTTACCAACCCAGCTGCCAAACGTGGCGTGTATTGCCCCCCTCACCATATGGGGGAGGCGTATGTCCAGCAGTGGACTTCCAACTTTTGAGATAATGATGTTGAATTTAGTGAATACGTTAATAATATCCAAAGGAAAAAGGGAATTCGAAAAATCGGTTTGGTCCATCTTAGGATTGTGTCAAATTCCTCTTTTCCCGATATTCCCGCGGGAACGATGTCTACGCGGGTGAAACCGCGGGACGCACCTAGCAGGACAGAAATTAAATATCAAGTACTTACATGAAAAGTATACCTACCATTAATAAACTTTGCAAAATACAAAGAGATCCTACCGAATTGGCCAGTTTTCTAAACAAGTCGAAGCAATAAAATCGATTTAATGTCTCTAGAATTTGGTTTGGTGATAGTACTTTGAGACATGTGGCAAAGTAACAATAGCCCTTACCTACTTGCTTGTTGCGAAATAACTTTGAATTAGTATGGAAAATCAAAAGTGGTGCGAGATAACTTTGTGGCGAAGTAACAACAAACCATTATAAACAACTACAACTAAATGATACATAAATGGTAGAAATTTCTATGACTTAGAAGATTTTTTTAATTATAAGTAAGACATCTCACACTCAAATTATTGAATAAATTAATAATGACATAGGTATATTAAATTAATTACATAATTTATATTGGTATTAGTTTTAAGGTAGACATGCGGTTCTATAATAACTATTTACTGTACAACTATTATACGACATAACATGTTCATACATTATGTTAAAAGCAAATAAATGATTATTCTATTCTTAAATAATATGTAATGTCTAAGAATATATTCCAAGTTTCTAATACAAAGGTCACCCTACTCGAGGGTGGCGCCCTCTATTTATAGAGCCTCTTAATAACGACTTATTTATTTGCACAAAGGATCCGAGTAAGTAATTGCGCGATCATAATATGAACTATTAAACTGGCGTTTGGAATGTGATGAAGTTCTAGCAAAATCAAGTCAAGTCTAAATTATTTCACAAGATATGTAAGTACTGAATCTACCGCGCGTTTGGAAAGATACACTGCAAGAAGAAAGGATTTGTATTTATCAATTTCGATATGAATTCTAATATATAGTCCTCCTCATCGATTTCGATGACGGCGACCCTAGCAATCATGGATTAGTATTATTTTTATGAGCTCTAATATGGCTCGACATACCAAATTTGGTTTTAAATACTCTATGACATGTATGACAGTAGACTACTACTACTTACTACTTACTATGAATTCTAATAGTAACATTACCAATATAGACCGATAGCGCTGGGCTATTTTTTACTTATTTTTTGCCAGTGGATTTGTACCTAGTTGTTGTACCTATGAAGCTTATTATTGAATTTTAAGCTGTATGCAAAATACTTATAACTTTTAAACTTCAAAACCTAGCGCCTCGGCCTCTTTTGCAGGGGGCCGCCTGGGGAAGTATCACACCTTTGCCAGTTATTTATCCGCCAAGCAGTAATTAGCAAACTTTACTGTGTTCCGGTATTAAGGGCAATGTTACCAGCGAAATTACTGGGCATGGCGAGATTCGACAACTAATATCTCAGGGTGACAGGCGCAGTGCAGTGCCGCGCAGAATTTAGAGTTTAAAGTGTCGTGCCCTGGCCCTAAATAATATTAAGGCTATACAAATCAAACACTATAATAAATATATTTTAGGGATATTGAAAATTATATTTAAATTAGCAAGGACACAAAATTGACATGTAATTCTAATCGAAAAGCGTGACTAAAATATGACTCCATTTTACTAATGCTAGCCCCTTTGTGATTCGGTTCTCACCACATATAAATGGCTGATGATTTGAAAAAACACAATAGGACAATGTAATTAGTAGGGTAGAGAACCCTTGTCGTTGATACTTTGCTAATAGATTTCAGATTTACATTAACAATATTAATTTTATAGTAAACTAGCGACTCGTCCCGGCTTCGCACGGGTAGGAAATCATTGTATATACATATTAGTTTAGCAGTGCACGAAAATTAATGACTATATTTCTGGTTTAAGATTGCTTTATTTTATGAAAAGAACATATGTAGTTCACTTATAGAGAAAACTTATAATAAACAATAATAGGTAATTTTAATTATATAGGTAATAGGTATAAGCTAGTTTTATACACTCGCGACATAAGTATATATTACATAACTATGAACAGTTACTGTGACATTTCGTAGGTATTTAGGCAAGATAAAAAAGGTAGGTCTTATTAGTTAGGTATGTGTTATTTATATAAGTAGGTAGGTTTAAAAATATCAAAATATACTTCCCTTCGTCACCTTGTCTTAATTATTCTTATATTATAAGGCTTATATTATTCATGCACATAATGTGACTAAGTAGATACATGTAGGTAATAGGCAATATAATAAATAGTACCTGGATGACCGAGCTTTGCTCGGTATATATATATTTTTTTAAATAAAATGATATTTTCTAAAAATAATTCCTAGCTAGATCGATTTATCGCCCCCGAAACCCCCTATATACTAAATTTTATGAAAATCGTTGGAGCCGATTCCAAGATTCCAATTATATATATATATATATATATATATACAAGAATTGCTCATTTAAAGATATAAGATTTAATGTTAATGTGACCAATGGAAATATTTATTCGCTCGACTTAATTGTATACTACAAATCCAATAGTACCTCATAGTATACTATTTCATACTACCACTTATACTTTTCACAGTGAACGCAAATTAATAACTATTTCTGTTATTGTGACTAAACCATATGACATCTATAGGCTCAGGTATAGTACTCTGTGCTATAGGTTGACATGTCGGCCTTTGGATTTTCGAAGTGTTCAATGGCATAGGGTATTTAGTTAGGGTAGATAGTAAGTAGGTAGCTTTATTGTTTAGTCTCTTTTCAAAATTATAATGTAAAAAAAGCATAATAGATATATGTTTTATTTTGTCACAGATTTTTTGATGTGGTTTGCATGACCAATTTTTTTGCCAAGTTTCTGCAATACCTTTTCATTCAATAACGTTAAATTGCAGCTTTCATTGGATGCTATATCCGTCCACGATATTTTCAGAATTCTTCTGAATACCCACATCTCGAAAGCCGCTCACTATGGTGATTTCTGTTAGGGTCCATATTCAATGATATTAAAAAAATTAACGCAATACAAAATTATCATTACGACGAAGCCACAAAATCGTAACTTGAAAACACAAACAAAATCTCACAATTCAGTTTCATTAAAAACTCCGTGCAAAAACCGTTTCCCGTGCAAATATACTGCACATCGAGGTCCGCAAAGTAATTAATTTTCCTCTACAAAGTTGATTCGATTGCTCGGACTTGTTTATTTTTATGGGCAACAATGTTAACCGTTCAATTTTATTTTATACGGAGTAATTTGTTTTCGATTGAGTTGTTTATTGAAAAACCGCGTGCTCTGTCTACGATTTTAACAGGAAAGTGGACCTCTTAGCAGTTTGACACAATTCTATGGAAAATTTACTAAATCCATGTGTTGTATTCCCTTGTTTCCTCGGGTATCACAAATTATGAAGAGGTGTTATGCGCTAGATAATGTATATATGTAGTTGTACAATAAATGTTCTATTCTTTGAGGTAAAACTGTATTTCCATTTTGGCCGCATTCATTATCGTAGACAGAATATGTTATGTTTACTTTCAAAACCAGTCTATTAATTTAATTGATTTGAAATTGAAATGTTACCAAATCAATTTGCTCAGTCATTTGCCTGTTCAAATCAAATTCAAAAGTTAATAGTTACCTATGTTACCAATGACCTTCGGGTGTTTTTCTTTAGCTTTAATGAATTATTAAGTTTTGCTTGTTTCTTTTTTTGTTATATTATAGTGTGCTTTTTATATTACATTTTACCGACCTTTCTTTATATATCCTGGATGACAGAAGACACAAGAGATTTAAGTCAGTTTCTGTCGCGAGTTGCGATCCTGCAGACGCGGGAGCTCCTGATGTGGGACTGTTACGACACCGAGTTGCCCGAAACCTAGGTCGAGTGTTTAACTTTAAAAGAAGAAAGAAGTAAGAGTCGTTTTATAACAAAAATAAATTAGGATAGGCGTTGTAGGGCGTAGGGTTCTATACCTAGATACTATATAGATACCGCAAACATGTTCTTTTCTGCTTCTTTTATAGACCCACACGAATGTATTGCCAGTGTCAAGTTATATAAATAAGTTAATATGGTCAATTAGTCAACTCTTGCATCACTTGCCAAGAGACTTGTGTATCTTTGAAAACACTCAACACGTAATATTCCACCATTATTACACGTTAAACACTCGAAAATGCACCGATTATTGATAAAGATACCAAAGGAGCCAAACTGTATTCTTCGGTCTCCCGCCAAAACTACTCGCAAACATGTTAGTAATCACAAATTTTTTTTTTGTACAAATTTACGGTACTTATTGGGATTTTTTCCTTTACTTACTTGTGATATAATATGATGTGGCTTCTTGCCAAATTTTATTATTCTGGGTCAGTGAGACCTACCCTAGAGGTTTTTAGGCCGTTGCGCTATGTATGGAAATGTACGGTAAATGGCCGTATCTTTTGATTGTGTTGGCATAGAAGTATGATTTTTATACAGCAGCAAGGGACCGTAGATCTAAATTGTTGATATGAGTTTAAACTTGATACCTCAACGCGCTCCCATTTATAGAGCAAAAATTAAAATTATGTATAAATATTATGATTAAGACTGGTTTTAATTGGATGTATATCAATGTAATTATTGCTGTGGAGCAAATGAAAAAAAAAAAAAATATTTTCTTACTATACTCCTTATCAAATCGGTCTGTAGTTAACCATGTCAGTGGCCAGTTGTAATCGACTCGCATCCAGCGTGTTCCTGCAGTCTGTCCACAAATAGTAACATAGGAATGCAACTTTTAAAGTATCTAATCTCAAAGACCATTCCACAGTATTAAACAAAGTTAAACAATAAACAAGACTAACCAAACATAACCCATGTATCACCTCTCATTACAGGCCGGGCCACGCGTCGCCACGCGGCTGCCACGCGACGGGTCTAATTAACTAGGCATTGCTGTCGAATGCAAGCTGGTATTTGACGCAATGTATCGAGTTACTGGGTTTTTTTTAGTTTGGGAGCCTTTGGATAAAGTTATCTAGTGTTACTGTGTGCGGTGAGCAATGACAGTTTTGCTTAAAAGAAAGTATAAAAAAAGCTTTAAGAACAGGCCAGTAAGGAATGCAACCAACGAAAAATGTTTTAAATTTCGAATCAGGAATTCTTTGGGAATCTGTGATGTGTATTTAAATTCATATGTCATTTGTTTTTACAAATTGTCAGCAATTTAGTAGAGTACCCGCCACGCGGATTGGTGTGGAAGGTTTCTTCCCACTTTCATATTGTAATATTTTCTCCTCTTACTACGATACTGATAAGTACATGACTGTAGGTTTTTACAATTTTATTTTTATCATTCATGCTTGTTGATTGTGTGTACTTTTGACTTTTGACATAACCATTCATTAAGACATAAACCATTCCTTAACACTATAGTTTTCAGTAAAAAGTGAAATATCAACTGCAACATTTCCCTGCTGCGGTCAAGTCTATAACATGGGGCTCTTCATAAGGAGCGTGAATAGAGTGTTGAAGGGTCGGTAACATATTGGCCATACCCCTGGTGTTGCAGGTACACCGTCTGCTTATGTGGCCACCTATGCTATAAAAAAACATAGTAGCGCTTAAAGTTGACCTCGCTGGCAGCTAAGGTGTTATGAATAAAAAAGCTATTTATATAAAAATAGTCAATTTAAAACATAACGGTCCAAAATACAAAGCGTAATAGGTACATAATATACCAGCCAGAACAAGCGAGCTTATATAAACGTGGGTATAGACGGAGCGCTAATTAATTTATTGCGCTGGTGCCGAGTTGATTAGTGTGGAGGCAACTTTATTATTATTTAATTATTTATTATTATGTATTTAATTTTCAAATTTTTCTCTTTTTTTTTGTCTTCTAAATACATTGTATTATATAAGAAAACTAAATTAGCATTTATGTGTAGGTAATAAAAAAACATAATTAAATAAAACAATTCAACTAAGAACTTAACATAAATTATAAATAAAAATATCATTTAGGTCGCCTCCTGCAGGTAAGGTGCCCAAAAAACTAGCTACATTACCTCTCTGTATGGCCAAACTTATACGTTGGCCAAGGTAGTAACCAGCCTTTTGGTCACCTGAGGTTTCAACTAGGCGCCTCGATAACTCCCTGAAAAAGGTTTTAGTTTCTGAACCCCATGGCCCCATTGTCTCTACCGCAAATGGAACAAATATGCATCCCTCGCTGCGAGACGCATATTTCTTACGCTTGATGGATTCCGCGTCATCTGCTGCTGCGCCAGCGGCCCTGGAGGATCTCTGCAAGTGAGAGGACGCTAAGGTGTCGACGCAAGTAGCATCCCATACCATTATTCTAATTTTATGTTATGTTGATATTCTTTTATGATACTATTTTAAATTCAATCGTACATATTTGTCGTCACATATTATGGGCGAAATAAATGACTGAAATATGAATGATAAGAGTCTGAAATATATGATTTTTATTTTATTTATTGTCTAACTAGCGACCCGGCGTCGCTCCGGGTTCTTTTAATTTTTTAATTTACTGACAACATCTACACATCAAACCACTTCATAAGAAAGTATTGCGAAATTCGCGAAAAACATTTTCGATTTCCATTCGATTTTTGAAAACAATTCTTAGTGAAATTTTAGTATACTCGTATTTCGTATCTACTTAAATCTTAGGTACATTGAGGTAAGTTCAAACTTTAAGAAACGTTCGAACATTAACCAGGTCAGTCAAAGGGTTAATAAATATGGAATTCATCAAGTTCTCGGTTCGGATTGACATTAGAGCGATAGCATTCTATTATGACAACAAGTGTAAGGAAGACGCCACTCTGTTTGATAGTCTGATATAAAGACGATGCATCAAGCCGTCTCCACGCTAAGCGAGCAATGAAAACCCAATTCCTTAATTAAATTTCGCACTAACACCAACTCGCCCGCCGTACTTGCTTGGCTAAAAGGTTAATTCAGTATTTGTCAGCTTTCGAAACTCGGCTTGAGTAACTACCACCACCTCTCGACCAATTTGCAATCTTATAATAAAATGGGTAAGGTTAATTTTCCCGTGACAACTACCAAGTCTTCAGTACTCAGTACATACAAAGTTTGTAGAATCTTTCGTCGCCTTATATTTATTAGTCCCCATTAGGAGCCTTTGAAAGCGGTGAATTGTTAATTAATTCTCGAGCTTTGCCTTAATTGAAGTAATTATGTAATTAAGGGAAGATTTTGCGTTTATTCGCTATTGTTGGACTTTCTCATTCTTGAATAAGGATGATAATTTTCGACAAGTCTAGTTAGACTTACAATATGAAACTAAAATGGGCTTAGATCTAAGTTTTATGAGCGGGTCACCTTTTTAATTTCTACCAGCGAAATGCTTATAGTACGGGTAACACTAAAAGTTTTTAGAATAGGCCAATAAGGAATGCAGCCGAGGAAAAATGTTTTTAAATTTCGAATTAGGAATTCTCAGCAATTCAAAAAGTGTCTGTCATGCGTCAAAATGGATCATTTTGAAAATGGTACAATTTCTGACAATTTGTGAAAACAAATGACATATGAAATTAATGCACACTACAGATTCCCCAAGAATTCTTAATTCGAAATTTAAAAACATTTTTCATCGGCTGATTTTCTTACTGGCCTATTCTAAAAACTTTCTGTTTGCTCCTTGTGCATGCTGCCTATATTGTGCCGAAAAGGTCCCGATTTCAAGAGTTTTAAAGATACTTCAAATAAAAAATCAGTGGCGGCTTTACACTTCATCTATTAGCAAAATCTTTCGTATTAGCTGCTTTCCTTTTCAATTCAGAATCAAGGGTCCAAGAACTTGATACGACTCAGTTAAAAAATCCGTCTCTATATCAGGCTCAAATATCAACAAAATTACAATTACATTCAATTATTACCTTATTTTAAAGCTGTTAAAGTATATTTTTATTTGTTTTCTAGAACGAATATTTAAATCTTTAGTATTTCTTTTAATCTTCTCTATGTCAGGCTCAAATATCAACAAATTACAATTGCATTCAAAGAAAACCTTATTTTCAAGTGGTTAAAGTATATTTTCGTTTGTTTGTAACATAATTTAAATCTGTAGTATTTCTTTTGTTGATTGAAAGTTCTTGCCGAATTGAATGGTAAAGGATGTTGAATATTTTGTGAAATTGGACGGATAATCTCCTTTTGCGCAATGCCGCCATTTTATTGATGCGTACGAAATGGCGGCACTTTGCATTGGCGCGAAAATGAGACACTTTCATTGTTAGAATTCCGTTGTTATTCTATTGTTAGATAAGTACGTAATTGTTGGGAAGATATGTTTAACGTTAAATAAATGATTTAGAGTAGACAATAATAATTTAATAATGACGACGCTACTAATAATATTGAGTTATTTGTAGTGAGAGATTTTATTATTGTAGAATAAAATCTCTCACTACAAATTTTTATTATTGTATTTATTATAGAATTTATTAATTTTTTTGCTTATAAAAAAATGTTTTTGTGTGTTATGAATGTACCGAAAAACTACTGGAACGATTTAAAAAAAAAACTGTCACAGATAAAAAGGTTAATAAGGCCTTCTCTATATTTTTCTCCTGCCCTTTGTTATCATACCATATTTTATTTAAAAAAACGGATCCGAAATCATCATACAGCCGTTGGAAGTCCACTGCTGAACATAGGCCTCCCCCATAAGGGGGGTTGTTGCAATAATAATAATAAGGATCCGAAATAAATAACAATATTTTAAACCAATATTAAATGTATCAAAAATTGCCTTATATCTTTACATATAAAATACAGAAGTTATGAATAGTACTTATTCATGTTATGTTTCACATTGAACCTACTGAACAGCAACTCAAACCTAGATCACGTGCAATTTTTTTAAACAAGCAATTGAAAGCTCCGCACGATTTTCCCATTATCCAAATCATCGATATTTATATATCCTTATCTTTAATTTTTAATTTTAGACCAGTTTTATCCTATTTTGATTTGAAACTGGTACCTAATTACACAGGTACGTCGATTGCTTCAAAGGGAAATATCAAGTTTAGAGTTCCGCCGGCATTTGTCGTAATCTACACCGACATGATATGTAAGGAACCCACTATTACGTCCCTTTATTTCTTCCCTTTGTAAAAAGTCCAGTATATTTTGACCTCTCCAAATTCAACGAGCCTTTTAAACAATCCACACACAAAAAGCTCTTAGTAAAATGGACGTTGCGTTATAACTAATAATTGAATTACCCTCATTTTTTTATTTCCTGTTTTTTTCTTTATACAGGATGCTGTCAAATTTTAATCAAATTATTTTCTGAATGGCAAATTATGATTGAGATTTGTATTGAATTTTTTAAAATATTGATTAGGGGTTGAAAGGGATATTAAGCCGTTAATAAGGGGTCTAAACTAATATAGGCCTATTATAAAACCTTTTTTATCTAAAAGATTTTAAAGACTTGGTACCTATTTTTGGTTTAAATATCACTAATTAATTAAGACATTAATTGAATTGGCTTGAGCCTGTCACCAAATCTAAGCGATGGTATCGTTTTCTTGTCGAGTTTACTGAGTGTCGTGGTACTGGGTAGAAAGAAAGGCGTGCCAAGCTATCTCGCTTATTTTACATTTTATAGACTAAACGGTCTATTCACTTGAAATACAATATTAATATGGGAAGAACAATTTAACCCACGAGCGGAATTTGAACCCACACTTTCCGCACCAATCCGCCTGGTAGGCACTCTACCAATAAAGCTACCGTGGAGGTACTTAGTCATCGGCGATTTTTTTCTATCTCACCTACTACCGCCTATGTGTGTTATCTATAGGTGATGTATTTTGCATTGTACCCACCGACAAGTATAAAGAATTAATGTCAAAATTGATAATTACAACCTTTTTTCATAAAATTTTATAAGTATAAGACTAAGCGCAAGCTCGACTGCCGATCAGGAGGGCCCGGGTTCGTTCCCCAGGTAAGAAAAAGTGTTAAAAATTGGATTGAATTATAATTGTTTGAATTTGGCGTTACTTTTCGGAACTCCATTGTAAACTTCTGGAACAAGAATCTTTAGTTTTAGTTCAGATTTTTAGTGTCAAAAACAACATGCATTATTAATTATATCAATAATTGCCTGGAGTCTGGAACTGTGCCCGGTAGATGGCAATAGGCTCGCCCCCTATTACATAGGACCATTAACATACTGGCGAAATGTGGGTGTGCATACTGAGAGACACTGAGTCCTATAGATACACCTATGCCAATACCTTCGCTAAAAAGGCGTGATTGTATGTTATTTATTCACTTGAAATAAAATATCGATTAGTGCGAAAGGTGCGGGTTTAACTCCTGCTCGTGGGAGAGCGTACGCGGCCTTCTAGGAATTTGACAGAATCCTATGAAAAATTTACCAAATCGATGTTTTGTTTTCCCGTGTTACCTCCGAATATAATTAACCCTTTCTATTTTATATCCTGATATTTTTATAGTGAAGTAACCTATGTCCATGTCATTTTAATTTTTCTTATAAACCCTTGGTTTTTTTCATTGTGAACTTCCAAAAATCCCAGTTTTACTCGCGCGATTGGACGTTCACTACAAAAAAAGTAGAGTTCATAAACAAAAATAAAATGATAATAGGGACATACTTTACTTCAGCTTTAAAATATCAGGATATAAATATATCAAATAGGTTTACTGTATTCGGATGAAACAGGGGAACACAAAACATCGATTTAGTAGATTTTCCATAGGATTGTGTCAAACTGCTAAGAGGTCCTGTATCCTGTTAATATTGTAGACTATATTATAATATACTTGTCTTCTCCATCATGGATACGTACAAATAAGAGAAATGCAATAAAAATGACGATCGCAAATTGCTGTTAAAGAAACTTCTGTCAGACCTGAAAACCTTCACGTCAATTTGCACTCTAACTTCAAACAATTTAGGTGCTTTATCTCCTAGCAGTTTTATATATAGGTACATAAAAACACATGATTTCCAAAGATCCGTGAGAACAGAAAGCTGGTACCAATTCCTCAGGAAATTGTTTATCCCGATCACATCATTTGCACTCGTTTATTTTTATCCAAGGAGGGTGGGATCTTGCTCTAATGCCATTTGTTTGGAGGGAAATATGTGGGGTGATAAGGCTGGCTATTGGAATTTAGGCGACATTATTTTATTATTGTAACTCGATATTCTGAATCACGAATTTTCTTCTGTTAGAATAGTTAAAGGTTCAGTTTTTAGCATTTTTTTTATTCTAGACTGCCACGTTCAAACATTGGTCGCTAGCGGTATTAATACATGTGAGTCATGGGTTTGATTCCCAGGTCAGGAGAAAAGTGTTATGAGATAGTTCATTAGAAATTAACTCAGTTGCATAACATAACTGGCGAAGAGTTTATTCATCCGCCATCCGCTTTGCCAGTTATTCATCCGCCAAGCAAACTGTGCAAACATTAGTGTTCCGGTATGGAGGGCATTGTTACCAGCGAAATTACTGGGCATGATGAGATTCAACAACTCATATCTCAGGGTGACAGACGCAGTGCAGTGCCGCGCAGAATTTGGAATTTTAAAACACTGGGTGGCACTGTGTCTGATATGGGCAATCATGATGCTTACCATCAGGCACCTGATTTGCTCGTCTTGTCACTTACTATCATAAAAAAAAAAAAGATTGTCTATGCTATGGGAATGTCTAATCCTTCGGAAAAAAGAAGCGGTGCTATGTTAAGTAGTGGCATAATATCTATGTACAGTTACAAAGTACAGTCACACGCACTAAAAGGTAAACGTTTCAAAGGAAGTGGATCTGGAATACAAGGAAACTGGGCCCAGAACACTAACTTTCACTGTTTATCGTATATTGCCGGGTAGAGAATGTTATTCGCAATAATATTCCCAAACATAGTAGTAATCTTATAACCGTCGTTTAATTTCTAATTTGATTTGAATAAAGTGAAGTTAAGTACTAAGTATTTTATTTATGGCGTCATGTGTTCTAATTTTAGTAGAACATTTGCTTATTTATTTTTAATTAATGGCGACACTAAAAATATTATTTTATGCACAAATGAAAACTATATTATTAGGCCTATCAAATAAAATTAAAATTATAATGTAATAACGTGGCTCAAAAACCTATGACTTTTTTGTTATTTATACATTTTGTAGTGGTAGGCCTCTATTGCAGGGGGCCGCCTGGGGAAGTACTACACCTTTGCCAGTTATTCATCCGCCAAGCAGTAATGTGCAAACATTACTGTGTTCCGGTCTGAAGTGTAATGTTACCAGCGAAATTACTTGGCATGATGAGATTCAACAACTCATATCTCAGGGTGACAGGCGCAGTGCAGTGCCGCGCAGAATTTTGAATTTTAAAACACTGGGTGGCACTGTGTCTAATATGGGCAATCATGATGCTTACCATCAGGCACCTGATTTGGTCGTCTTGTCACTTCACTATCATAACAAAAATATCATCGCAAAAGAAGCTACGATATTTGATACAACATTATGTGTATATTTTAATTACAAGAAATTTTGAAATGTTTGCATTTTAGTGTTCGTAACTATCCACATCTCTAAAGATATAAAATATTAGTTAAATAATGTTTACACTCTTGTACTGTACATAGCTATAATATAATGTATTTATTGTGTAGTGTAGAGGCACAAGTTTAACTCTGTAGTCGACGAACGTAATAGAATTATTTACGGGCACACGCGTTTAGGTCTCACAGAGGAATACAATTTCTGGATGCGACATTTAGCTTAAATAAAATTAGAATTTCTTCTCTTTTTTGACCATAGTTCCTTATTAACGGTTCTTACTCAGTCAGGCCTAGTCACCAAATGAAAAGTTATGGTAGGTTACCAAAAACGATAGTTATTTTCCGAAAGCTGATAAAATTCTTTTGTGAATTGATGTGCCAAAGTATATTTGGTAATTTTCATAATTCAACTCCCTTGGCTCCCCATTTTGAAAAACTGTATAGAAAAAAAAAATTATATGTAAATTTTATATGTAAACCTGTACAAGAAATTTCATGAAAATCGGTTGAGAAATGCTACCTCGTAAGTTGAAACGGAGACGCTTCTCTCGCACCGCGCGCTATTTTATCAGTCAAAAAATAATTATGTAAGTGGGGTGACAATGATATTTTTATTTTAAAACTTACATTTTTGAGGCTTCATACTGACCTTTCCGATTAATTATAAAATAACTCAAAAACGCAATTTAATGAAAAATTTATCAGATCGTAGGAAAGATTATGTATAAATAAGTTAATCTTACTAATATTACAAATGCGAAAGTTTGTGAGGATGGATGGATGGACTGATGTTTGTTACTCTTTCACGCAAAAACTACTGAATCGATTAGCCTGAATTTTGGTATGTAGGTAGCTTAGACCCTGGAATCACACATGGGGTACTTTTTTCCCGATATCCCCATGGGAACGATGACTATGCGAGTGAAACCGCGGGGCGCAGCTAGTATGTAATATTATAAAGAAATACAATAAGAATATTTTCTTCCTATATTCCAATATTGTATATCAAGAGAATAGTCTATAAAAAATATATTTATTTTAAAAATAAATGTGTTCCAAAACGTGTAGTATATAATATGGGACCACTTCAACAAGTAAAAGTATTACAAACCTTTTTTACCATTGACACTCCGTTTAAAAAAAGTGGTAAATCTTACAGGTCAATCTACCCGTCAAACTGAAAAACATTCAAAAGAAAGAATTAAAAAATAAAAGTTTGGATTTCTCATGCAATGGATCAAATGATCGGCAAATTTTGAAGACGAATTTTTTAGCCAGTTTAGGTTGATAGGTAGATATACCCATTAAGTATTATACTACACTTTGTTGTATCACGTATAATTTCACACCTCTTCCAGCCAACGGTACGTGTAACAAGACTATGATTCAGTTATAATAGTTAATAATTGCGCGCTAACGCGATCCTCGCTCACGTTAATCGAATGCCCTCAGATGATTTTACCTTGTTATTGTCTAGGGTACATTTTGCCTTACTCTAACGTTTTAAATTGAATGTTTTATGCCTATCTAAGCAACAAAATATTATTTTTGGCAAAGAAATTCAAATATAATTGTTTTTTTTAAGGTTACATACCCAAAGGGTGCCGAAAGAACCCTATTACTAAGCTTCCGCCGTCCGTCCGTCCATTCGTCCGTCAGTCACAGGACTCTGTTTCATACACCATAATAGCTAGACAAACGAAATTTTCACAATATATAGGTTAATATTTCTATTGTCGCTATGAGACATCAAATAATAAAAAATACAATACAACCAATTAACAAAACAAATAAATACCATAATTTAAGACTTTACTGCCATAATAATAAATTCATATACTGTTAGAATAATAGCAGTAAAGTCGTAGTAATTTTATTTAGTTGATGAGGAAATGTGACACTGATATGAAGAGGTAGGTTATGATGTACGGGTAATAGGCATATGGTGGATAGGAATCCTTCATATGCGAGTTCCATTCGCATTGGACCATATAAATGAATATTTGTACTACTAATAACTTAATTTTATAATTCTATAATAACCTAATAACTTTATTTTACTTGACTTGTTTGGCCCACATATTTGGTTTTATGTTATTTCTATGATTATAATGTTTACCTCTACCTATGGATTTGATTAAATGAATGAATGAATATTCCGTCCTGCTATAATCATTATCCATAACAAATTCATAAAATAACCCAAACTAATCCGGGTTATGTCGCGCGTTAACGTGGATTATGGCTACCCTATTTCGTGTGTGCGAATGCAGCTGTGGGATCGCCATATAAACTCAAACTTGTAAGAGTCTATTTCATATTACTTGGCACTTGGTAACGTTACGTCGTTTTATTTTACACATTGTACTTAAATCTAATAACATGTGGCATTCTGGACATTGCTGTCCTTTGGAAGGCATAAAAAGCCTTTCCCACCTGTCATTATAGACGTCCCACTCCCACTTGTCATTATAGACGGTGCAAACCTGATTCGCCCTCTCGCTCACACGTACCCAGATTTTTGATTAAATAAAAAATACTACCTAAATAAAGTCTACTAAGAACTAGGAAATAACAATACAAACGTTCAGTAAAAAATTCAATTTAATCCAAACAATTTACAATTTAATAAAAAAAATATTTAAGTAGGTACTTAGTACTTAACCTCACTTTATCAAATCAAATTATAAATTAACCGGCGATAATAAGCGGACTACTATGTTATATAGATACTATATATATTATAACTATATATATGTATATACTATATAATATATTATACTACTATACTATGTTTAGGAATATTATTGCGAAAAACATACTCTACCCGGCGATATAGGCTAGCTGCTAGACAGTGTAAGGTTTTCTGGGCCAAGCT
The DNA here is from genome assembly GCA_947063395.1 of Hemistola chrysoprasaria. Taxonomy (NCBI): domain Eukaryota; kingdom Metazoa; phylum Arthropoda; class Insecta; order Lepidoptera; family Geometridae; genus Hemistola; species Hemistola chrysoprasaria. The sequence goes on along the minus strand of OX346731.1, from coordinate 2,379,751 downwards.
TCCTTGGATTCGAAGCCCGTTTCCTTTATCGAATAGCTTCTGGAAGAGATCGCTCTGAGCGATAAGGCCGCCAGTTGTGACTCTTTCTAGTGTTAAGTTTTCTTTTTTTCATTTTATGTATAATTGTGGTACCAATAAAGTGTTATCATTCATTCATTCATTAAGTATATTCGCAAGAAACAAGAGAATACGAAACGTTGATTTGGTATAAGATTTCTTAAAATTGGTCGTACCTCCATTCTCAAAGATCGTACGATAGACTGTAATACCGTAATTCAAGCAATCTAACACTTCATTAAGCTGTGTAGTTAACGAGGCAGATGACGGAACAAAAACCACTAATAGCTCCATCGTTTAACCCTTTCTTGCTGTAAATGAGTCTGTAATCACTGAGGTAATTACAGGGTAGTTGGAATAATGTTCGAAATACTTTCGGGGTGTAATGACCAAGGTGCCAAAATGATCAAGGTGCTGAAATAACCAAGGTGTTAAAATAACCATAAGTATATAACTTTGTACTGGTAGGCCGCTTTTGCAGGGGGCCGCCTGGGGAAGTACCACACCTTTGCCAGTTATTCATCTGCCAAACAGTAATGTGCAAACATTACTGTGTTCCGGTATGAAAGGCAATGATACCAGCGAAATTACTGGGCATGATGAGATTCAACAACTAATATCTCAGGGTGACAGGCGCAGTGCAGTGCCGCGCAGTATTTTAAATTTTAAAACACTGGGTGGCACTGTGTCTGATATGGGCAATCATGATGCTTACCATCAGGCACCTGATTTTCTCGTCTCGTTACTTACTATCATAAAAAAAAGTGCAGGCGTGATGAAAATCTGTTAAGCTGCCTATCCATTTGAGCCTGCTTCAAGTAGATACTATTCTTTAAGGTGAAACATCACTAATATTATTAATCTTAAATATCAGTACAATGTAAAAAACGTTTACGTTTGTGACAAGTCTTCAAAACGCTAGCATGTTTTTACTAGACCCCAACGCTACCTAGCGCGTGTTTTTTTTGTGTATGCTTGTTCTCTTTTCACGCTATAACTACTGAACCGATTATCAATTTTTAGCCCAATCGGTTCAGGCATTTAGGCGAGAAAGAGTAACAAACATCCATCCATCCATCCTCACAAACTTTCGCTTTTATAATATTAGTAAGATTAGTTAGTAGGGCTTATAATTTTATGTCACTGTAAAATAGTACTAAATGTTTGTTTATAATAATTAATCTAGTGAGATTATAAATTAACGTTTAGGTTGGGTTAGTTTATAAACTAACTAAGCGAAATTATAAACTAATCGTTCGTACAATTTTACGGTGACGTAATATAGGTACATTAAAAGTTTCCCGAAATTATAAACTAACGATTCTTCTTACAATTTGACGGTGAAATATATTTATATTTTTAAAAGTTTCCCTCAGGAACGCAAGCAAACGCGGTCGTCACCAGTCCCATATAATTACACTTTAACACAAACAATATCATGCCTTTAAACAAACACTAAAACTCATTTTCAATCACCCTTATACAATGCGAAAAAAGGTTTCACACTCTCCACATGAAAATAGTTCTTAAAGCTCTAAAGATAGAGTAGGGATTTGATTGTTTGGTTAATTTAGGGGTGGCACAAACGGAGTATTAAAAGGTTTATTAGCACGTTTTGGGTGAAGTCGAGCGTGGCGGTGATAAGTGACAACCTATTGAGATAAGTGGGGATACTGCACGTTATGTTTTTATAGGATATTATATAACATAAATGCTCGCGTGAATCAATGTAAAAAAATAATTTAAGTAACATTACTTAATAATACTATATTATGTCGCTAGTAAACACGGACTATAACCGGTCTTTTAATAGCGTACACGGAAGGCATTTTTTTAAGTTAGGCTATGGGCACATCGGACACTCGACTCAATTCCCATACAAAAGCTTCGTTTTATCTACCTACTACACAGACACTGCACACATGATGTTTTGTTTTTGTACACGCGCAAGAGTGACCGTGCGGTGCGTTCCGAGCTCCGTCGGCTCTCATCGGAGCTCAATCAAAGGCTGCCCTCCATATCCATCCCGCATCTAGTTACCAGTTATACATATTGAAGTCAGTCATCAAAGAAACATAAGAGTACGCTATAAAAAACAGTATTAAAATTATCCCAACAAAGCGTTGTAACTGGTTACCCTACACAATACCGCTCGGCGCAGCGAATTCGATTACCATCGCTCTGCCATTGTTGTCTATTTGTCGCTAATGTTCACTAAACGCACTCCATTGACCAAACAAAACAGATCTCTGACTCTTAACTGTTTCAACTGCTTCAGAGCTTTAGTAACGCTGGATGTGTAAACCAAATAAAATAGAGCTACCCATAGGAGTTAAGGACTAGTACACATTGAGCGTTTTTATGCGTTTCAAAACGCTTAAAGCGTTATAAAAGAGCAACTAATAGCTTTAAAGCTATTAGTTGCTCTTTTATAACGCTTTAAGCGTGAAAAAAAATCTAAATTAGATACTTTTATTTAAATAAAAGTATCTAATTTAGATTTTTTTTCGAAGAATTTGACATTGCTTGCTATTATACCAAATAGCGGATAGCAGTCTGTCCCATAATTGACAGGCATATGGGTCCATCACGATCTTAATAAACTTGTGTGATGGCGCTAGTATCTACCTATCTGCCTAGACCTTGTCAGTGATTAAATATGGTAAAACATATATATTGTGTAGTTCTATTTTTGGCCACGATCATTCATATCCCTTGTCACTACAGTTCTAACTGGTCATGCGCCTTAATACGTCCCAAATAGGTCCAAACTAAATTGATCACTGTTAGCAAATAAATTACACAACTGTAGAGCTCAATTTAAAACGGTTACGCTTAAGTGTTTATGTGTGACTGACTTTATAAAGAGCTAATAGAAAATTGTAGCAAAATGAGATGTTAAGTGATAAGTTTTTTGTTCAGTGTTTTTGTACTATTTGTAAGTGTAATGGGTTTTGGAAATTATGAGGGTAGGGAGATAGCATCTTTGCACTCTCGTACGTTGTCATTATTTTCTTTAAGTTTCTTTAATAGTTTTTTTGCAGCTGCTTGGAAAGTACAAACAATTCCCATACAAGTCCCATACAAACTTTGATGGACCAATGACGATGATAGAAGAGATATAACTTCTTCATTGAATTGTTTGTATTTCATATGAATTTATCAGAATTATGGAATTCCTAAGGAGAGACTGTTTTTTTTTTATGATAGTGAATAACAAGTAACAAGACGAGCAAATCAGGTGCCTGATGGTAAGCATCATGATTGCCCATATCAGGCACAGTGCCACCCAGCTTTTAATAATTCATAATTCTGCGCGGCACTGCACTGCGCCTGTCACCCTGAGATATTAGTTGTCGAATCTCGCCATTCCCAGTAATTTCGCTGGTAGCATTGCCCTTCAGACCGGAACACAGTAATGTTTGCAAATTACTGCTTGGCGGATGAATAACTGGCAAAGGTGTGGGTGGTACTTCCGGCCTAGCACTACAAAAACAGTAAATACCTTAACTGCAGTAAAACGTATTTTTTTACTATTCAAAAATACTCTATTGCAGTTACTATTCAAATATACTCGTATTCTCCCATTCCAGCATATTTTTTTTCAACCATGAAGTTTTCATTCGTTTATAATTTTTTTATTGAGTTGGAGGAGGACTATGTTCAGATGTCCTATGGCTGAGATGATGATGATGATAATTATCAACGTTTTTTTATCAAACTCATTGGATTTCAAGCCCATCAATTAGTTTGATCTCTCTATGGTCTGTAGCTAAGATGCGCGCCTAACAAAATAGAAAAAATTAAAAAAAGTAACACCAATAAACTTAACCAATTTACCAAAACCGATTAAGCTCGATAATCGAATGATGATGTAGTGCGACTTGCGACGCGACGCGGTCGTCTGCGACGGAAGCCGGTAATTCAGTTAAAACTAGCGCCGGTTTAACGCCTAGCTAACTCATATCGAGCTTTTGATATCTGTTTGGGAGATCAACCGACACGGGGAGTATCAAAATTATACTCAACTATGAGATACAAAAATGAGACTCTTAGCAGTTTGACACAATACTATGGAAAATTTACTAAATCGATGTTTTGTATTCCCCTGTTTCCTCTTAGTACAGTAAACCTATTTGATATATTTATATTCTGATATTTTAGAGATGAAGTAAAGTATGTCCCTATCATTTTATTTTTGTTTATAAACTCTACATTTTTTGTAGTGAACGTCCAATCACGTGAGTAAAACTGGGATTTTTCGAAGTTCACTATGAAAAAACCAAGGGTTTATAAGAAAAATTAAACATGACAGGGACATAGGTTACTTCCTTATAAAAATAACAGGATATAAATTTTTAGAATAGGTTTATTATATTCAGAGGAAACATGGATTGTGTCAAATTTCTAGAAGGCCGCGTACGCTCTTACGCGAGTGCTAAGTCCCATTTTTGCATTCACAATATTATTAAAAACATTAAAGTAGAACCTACCACTCAAGCTTTTTGCAAATGTCTTGATTTTAGTCGATGTTTGGATCACGAAAGTTAGATAAATAGTTAAGGCTTACATTGGTAAGCATGCTTAGTAGGGTTCCATACCTAGATACCGCAAACATGTTAGTACATAATTACTTTTTATATGTAAATTTTAACGGTTTTGGGATTTTTCCTTTTCTTGCGTGTGTAGGGTTGATGTTATTTCGTGACGCGCATGCAACGGATTCTGTGAACGTTTTGGTGGTTTTATGGAAAGTATTAATGGCAACGTGTTGTTTCACGAAGATCTATGGCATGTGCGAGGGCGCGATGACAACACAGGGAGGTGGATGCCAGCTCGACAGATGAGTGAGATTGAAGATGGTGGGCTTGGAATAAATCATGTAAAATATTCTGAAGTGTTCGAGTATTATTTAAAAGAAAAAGTACGGCTACACGTGATATAAGAATTGTCTTCTTGCCAAATTTCATGATGCTAAGCCAACGATAAGTACCCTAGAGATTTTTAGCCCGGTGCGCAAAGTATGGATATTTACGGTAAAATGGCCGTATCTTTTTATTACGTTGACTTATAAGTTTGATTTTTACAGTAGCAAAGGACCGTGGACCTGAGTTGTTGATATCAGTTTCTGAGAAAAAGGGTTTTAACATGCGAACAGACACACAGACGGACAGATGGACAGACAGACGGATAACGAAGTGATCGTATAAGGGCTCCTTTTATCATTTGGTACGGAACCCTCAAAATATCTGTTATATACACATCATGACAAGTTGATTATCGTCAATTGAGTTTTCATTTTGAGTGAACAGGATCTACCAACCCACAATATCGTAGAAAAAATTGCTGTGTACTACAAAAAGGTTTTGTATGCACAGCTTATTTTCGATCCCGTGTCAAAATCAAAATCAAAATTTTATTTATTTGTATAAACATGGTTACATTAAAATGGTCTTATCATATTATCTCCACAACTGCTGTCAGTAGTTATCTGCATGTTTTGCCTAGAAGGCGTACAAATGTCATAGATAATAAGATTAATAATCCCAGTTAACTTCAATAATCCTATTTCCAATAATTATTATACAACAATAAGAAAAAAGAAAAAAAAAATTATTGTTCATTCGATCTATAATGTCGATTTTTAGACATATAAGTTGTAAGCCTTTTCATGCATGTTAATCAGTGCTTTAATAAAATTTATATTCTACTTAAATATTGTATGTACAAAAATTGCCTTCCCATTTGCTGTTTGCTAATTCCAATGTCATTTCTGAACAAATGTAATCTTTTATTGAGACCCAAACGTCAGATTAACTGGCGGTCCGCAACCGCATGCAAAAACTATTCACAAAATGCGATCACAGTCGATCTTATTACCATAGAATTAAAAACTACACTTCCTTGTTACAAATCATTTCTACAAAGCAATTAAGAGCAGACCAATTCAATAAGATCTCTCAAATCGTTTAACTAACGCAAAGATGTTTAGGCAAGGAGGGTCGGTGGGGGTTTTTCCAAACTGGTCGTGAAGAATAAGGCTGACATATGTTCGAATAGCAAAGCTAAAGGGGATTGAGTGGCATAAGCCCTTGGGTTCATTATTGGCCCTTTACCCTTTTCCCCGAGGGCTCTTCAGGACTGTTTGCAAAGTGTACGTATTTCACTTATTGAGGGTAGTTTTGGATTTAGTTCGCGTAATTTGTAGAAGATTAAAGTTTGTAAATATTATACTTGTGTGAACTGCCAGGACCTTATTAGCTCCAAATATAAGGAACTTTTGGCTGCCTCGGTGGCGTAGTGGGCGCATGTTCGACTGCCAATCAAGAGATCCCGGGTTCGATCACCAGGTCAGGCAGTGTTAAATATTGGGTTTTCCATTAGGAATTATCTCAATAACTGCCTGGAGTCTGGAATTGTGCCCGGTAGATGGCAATAGGCTCGCCCCCTATTACATGGGACCAATAACATACTGGCGAAATGTGGGTGTATCTACTATGGGACTGAGTCCTGGGTACACCTCTGCCTACCCCTTCGGGAAAAAGGCGTGAACATATGTTATGTTTATGTTATAAGGAACTTTCCTTTTAAACACTCGTTTATTTAATAAAAAACTGGTGTCGTGAGTAAGTTCGTAATAATATAAGAGTTAAAAACGTTGAATCTTTTCCACATAGACAAATTGACAATTTTTTTTATATTATACTAGGCTATTCTATACCACTCTTAGGCATAATCTAATGAGATATTCTAGTGACATAATAAAGTTTATAAGTTCAAAAATTGGGAGAAGCCACTGGCTCCTGAAACATGGTTTTTTACTAGTTCGGAAGCCTGTGGGTTCAAAATAAACATGTACCATATTTATTATGTCACTAAAAATATATTGATTGAAAGACTTTCCCCAAATCCTTTCACATATTATGTACTTATCTCTTTTCTGTACCACCTCAGCCCGGCCGTTTAGGTAAGCGTACAAACTATCACGCCACCGGTTTTACATGGGCCGGCGTTTTAAAATGTAATATAATATTCTATGGTAGGTTTTTTTTTTTTATGATAGTGAGTGACAAGACGAGAAAAACAGGTGCCTGATGGTAAGCATCATGATTGCCCATATCAGACGCAGTGCCACCCAGTGTTTTAAAATTCAAATTTCTGCGCGGCACTGCACTGCGCCTGTCACCCTGAGATATGAGTTGTTGAATCTCATCATGCCCAGTAATTTCGCTGGTAACATTGCCCTTCATACCGGAACACAGCAATGTTTGCACATTACTGCTTGGCGGATGAATAACTGGCAAAGGTGTGGTACTTCCTCAGGCGGCCTCCTGCAAAAGAGGCCTACCACTACAAAACTTAATATACACTTAATATAAAGCTAAGTGCAACCGTGATTCTTAAATTCTAAGGCCTTCACTTGATGAGGGGTTAATTCGTCCTAGTACCACCCTCACTTCGATTAGTGACAGTCTATCGATAGTAGAATCTATTAGTCGGCTTCGATCCATGGTAAAATCGGATTTATTTCCGCTGCAATGTTAAAAACTCTTAAATAATCTTACCTGCACTCTAACTTCTGGTAGATTGACCTTCATAGCCAGTTCTTCCCTGGAGTATACGTCAGGGTAGTGACTCTTCTCGAACGCTCGCTCTAACTCGTGCAGCTGGTACGTCGTAAACGTTGTGCGGTTCCTTCTGTAGGGGAGATTGAGGTGTTAATGAAGCTCTTTAGTGTTCATGATAGCCTAGTACTCTATTGAAAACAAGTATTAATAAATAAAACATTATTTTGTAATATTTCGATTTCCATGTCGATTTCGATTTCAATCGATTTTTATGTCGTTGCCGAACAGCAATCGAATACAATTGTGTACAGATCAACAATAGATGGGGCGCGGGTGGAGAACTTATGTAACAATCGACCAACAATCTAACATTAACAATCATAATTTCTATTCGTTTGCATTGAAATAAGCAGAACAATCAAATAAATTGATTGTTTTAGTAACAATCTATATTAGAAATTTTTCTAGGGTCTAAGCTAACCCAACTACCAAATCATAGTTTTTTTTATGATAGTGAGTGACAAGTTGAGCAAATCAGGTGCCTGATGGTAAGCATCATGATTGCCCATATCAGACACAGTGCCACCCAGTGTTTTAATATTCTAAATTCTGCGCGGCACTGCACTGTGCCTGTCACCCTGAGATATGAGTTGTTGAATCTCATCATGCCCAGTAATTTCGCTGGTAACATTGCCCTTCATGCCGGAACACAGTAAAGTTTCACATTACTGCTTGGTGGATGAATAACTGGCAAAGCTGTGGTACTTCCCAGGCGGCCCCCTGCAAAAGAGGCCTACCACTACAATCAAATCAATTGTTTTGGTGTGAGAGACATCCACACATCCATTCAGATTTTGGCATTGAAATGATAATATTATGGTGTAAAAGGCATATCTTGTAAGCAATGCAATGTAAGGCATTTCCCGGGGAAAAAAAGAACAAACAGCCACGGCATTAGCGCTCGTCGCAGAAAAATCGAGTGACCTCTCCACGTACCCTGGATCTCCTGGGCGTAGTTCAGGTGTTATGTCTATAATAGCCGTGTGGTTCCCGGCTATATTATAAGGCTACCCCTTTCTCATTCAGTGGGAGGCGTGAGACCCCGCAGGAGAACAAATTCAGAGAGTGGGCAGCATTATTCTTCGTTTCCAAGTATTCCAACTACTGCTATCACCAAGCCGCACAACAAGCGTGGTGATTACGAAAAAATCCCCCCATATGAATGACATTCTATGGGGGAGGCCTATGTTCAGCAGTGGGCGTCTTTCAGCTGATGATGTGTCTATAATAGTAAGCCAGTCATACCTGTGTTTCTTCTTATTATCAGCAGCAGAGCCAGGTCGTGGGGTGTCATCGTCACTGCCTGTAGGTGATTTGTCGTCGGGAGGCGTCCGTTGGCTGTAGCCGTCGTTACTGTTGCATGAACCTTCACCTGGAATAGAGGTTCACATTATTGATGTCGCAGATATAACCTGAAGGAGTAAATACGTAAAAAATTTACAATTTGAATATGGGACGAAAAATTTCAGCCACAAGCAGGCCAGTTATTCATCCGCCAAGCAGTAATCTGCAAACATTACTGTGTCCCGTGTTATTATTACGAACAGCAGTAGAAGTGTGGAAAGCGTTTAATTGCTTAATGTCTGCCGTCTGCTGTCAAATGGCATACAAAAATTGACGTTTGACAGCAAAATATACTGTTGTTACGCGATTGCAAGTTCGTAATAGCACCCGCGGTCTGAAGGACAATGTTACCAGTGAAATTACTAGGCATGATAGTTTAGACCCTGGAATAGCTCATACTACTTTATATTCTGATATTCGTGGATAAAACCGGGGGGAACAGCTAGTTTAACATGTTGTATTTTTCGACCTAAAATAATAATCAATTAAAATCAGCCCTATTACGGAAGCTCTTTCCGAAAGTAAACTACAAACGATATCTCCACGAAATCTACGCCAGCACAACCAGAAATGCTATAATTACGCACTGACAGCTTAACGTTATAAATCAAATATATCGTGTGTTTGTTTATGTTAATGGAGCTTGTACATTGTGAATGCAATGCGAGTAATGCAATTATATTCAAATCTGTCGGGTTGCAAAGAAGGGGAGTGATATTATGAGAGAAATTATGTGTGAGACCAAGCAAAGCATAGAGAGGATAGCCGAATAGCAGACGGTGGAATGATGCTGAGATACTTTGCTATAGAAAATAAATTGGTAAGGTATACCTTCTTTGGTAAGTACGCTTAGTGTAGGGTTTCATACCTAGATACCGGAAACAGGTTAGTAATCACATTTTTTTGTAAAATTTTACGGTTTTGAGATTTCCTTTACTTTTGATATAAGATCTGGGTTCTTGCCTTTTATGTTGGGCCCCCAGGATGTGTCCTGGAGGTTTATAGCTCGTTGCGAAAAGTATGGAACTGTGCAGTAAAATGTAGTAAAATCTTTTGATTGGGTTGACTTAGAAGTTTGATTTTTTTACAGCAGCAAAGGGCCGTAGACTCATGTTAATATAAGTTTCAACTTGAAATCTCTAACAACAAAGTGATCTTATAAGGGTTCCTTTACTTATTATCTATACTTCTATACTATATTATAATTATAATTATAATATTATAATTATAATTATAATAATATTATAAAGAGAGAAACTTTGTTTTTTTGTTTTTTTGATTTTTTGTTTTTTTGTTTTTTTGTTTGTAACGAATAGGCTCCGAAACTACTGGACCGATTTTAAAAATTCTTTCACTTATGGATAGCTTAATTCAGTGTGAGTGACATAGGCTATATGAGATTTTGAAAAAAAAATAGGGATCCGTAAGAAAACTGCAATATTGTGAACCAAGGTGTCACATAATATAATTACCATATTCATAAATTTGCGTGCGCTGTGAAATCCATTGATGGTAGAATAATATAATGTACTAGGGGTTTGTAGTACTTATCAATATCTACAAAATAGTCCACGGAAATTTTATCCATCTATTTTGGTTTAGTCACAATAATCGAAACAGACATTATATGCATGCGCTGTGAAAAGTATTGGTGGTAGAATAAAGTAATGTACTAGGGGTTTGTAGTAATTATCAATGCCTACAAAACGGTATACATACATTATATCCATCTTTTTTGGTTTAGTCAAAATAATCGAAGCAGTGATTATTTTTCATGCGGTGTGAAAACTATTGGTGGTAGAGTAAAGTAATGTACTAGGGGTTTGTAGTACTTATCAATACCTACAAAACCGTATACATAGATTATATCCATCTTTTTTGGTTTAGTCACAATAATCGAAGCAATGATTATTTTTCATGCGGTGTGAAAACTATTGGTGGTAGAGTAAAGTAATGTACTAGGGGTTTGTAGTAATTATCAATACCTACAAAACAGTACCTATACATAGATTATATATCCATCTTTTTTGGTTTAGTCACAATAATCGAAGCAGTGATTATTTTTCATGCGGTGTGAAAACTATTGATGGTAGAGTAAAGTAATGTACTAGGGGTTTGTAGTACTTATCAATACCTACAAAACAGTATACATAGATTATATCCATCTTTTTTGGTTTAGTCACAATAATCGAAGCAATAATTATTTTTCATGCGGTGTGAAAACTATTTGTGGTAGAGTAAAGTAATGTACTAGGGGTTTGTAGTACTTATCAATACCTACAAAACAGTATACATAGATTATATCCATCTTTTTTGGTTTAGTCACAATAATCGTAGCAGTGATTATTTTTCATGCGGTGTGAAAACTATTGGTGGTAGAGTAAAGTAATGTACTAGGAGATTGTAGTACTTATCAATACCTACAAAACAGTATACATAGATTATATCCATCTTTTCTGGTTTAGTCACAATAATCGAAGCAGTGATTATTTTTCATGCGGTGTGAAAACTATTGGTGGTAGAATAAAGTAATGTACTAGGGGTTTGTAGTACTTATCAATATCTTCAAAATAGCCCACGATTAATTTATACATGTGTTAAGGTTTGATCATTGTAACAGAAATAGTCCTTAATTTGCGTGCGCTGCGTAAACCATTAGGGTTATATCTATTAAAATACAATGTATCACGAATTTACTCCTGTTAAACGTTCACTATACCTACTTCTGCTACCGTGCGAAGCCGGGGCGGGCCGCTAGTTACTTATATAGGTATATATATATACGCTTATAACACCCAGACACCGAAATTATATTAATATCTAAATATTAGTAGGTACCTATATTGATATTCTGAAAAAAGTCGGAATTTCGGCAAAAATCAGCAGAAACAAAACTCTGCACTTCTTATACCATGCAAACTAAACTGCACCAATAACAAAATCTAAAATATCCGTTTACAAACCTGCAAGTTTCCCTTCCCATTATTTAAACAAACATTTGTAAGCGATGCGATTGCATGTAACATTCACAATTTCACAATAAATACCGTGTAATACTTAACGTAGCATTCATCATTGGATATCTTTCATCGGTCGAGTATTTTTGGCGTGATAAAGTGGTGTATGTATGGATTTGCCTTTCTTTGGGTTTTTTTTTATGATAGTGAGTAACAAGACGAGCAAATCAGGTGCCTGATGGTAAGCATTATGATTACCCATATCAGACACAGTGCCACCCAGTGTTTTAAAATTCAAAATTCTGCGCGGCACTGCACTGCGCCTGTCACCCTGAGATATGAGTTGTTGAATCTCATCATGCCCAGTAATTTCGCTGGTAACATTGCCCTTTATACCGGAACACAGTAATGTTTGCACATTACTGCTTGGCGGATGAATAACTGGCAAAAGTGTGGTACTTCCCCAGGCGACCCCCTGCAAAAGAGGCCTACCACTACAAAAATGCCAGTTTTGCAAAGGATGACTTTGTTCTTTGTCTTTTTGAGATAAGATAGCAAAAGTGTTAAGTATTTTTATACGACTAGCTGTACCCCGAGGTTTCACCCGCGTAGTAATCGTTCAGTATTAGAGTAACAAACATCCATCCATCCTCACAAACATTCGTATATATTATAAATAGGTGGCGTAGTGGGCGCAAGCTCGACTGCCGATCATGAGGTCCCGGGTTCGAAACCCAGGTAAGACAAAGCGTTAAATTATCGGATTTTCCATTAGGAATTATCTCAATAACTGCCGGGCACAGGTCTCGAACTGTGTATGGTAGATAGCAATAGGCTCGCCTCTTATTGCATGAGAATAACATACTGGCGAAATGTGGGTGTACCTGCTATGGGACTATAATTCGCTAAAAACCTAACCTAAACGACCATTTATAATCTAGCTTGATTTATTAAATTTAATTTGATATAACTTGGTAATTATAGTGAATAAAAAAAATTAAAAATAGTTTTGTTACGAACTATATTATCATGATCTTACCATTTGTGCCAAAAAAAAAAATTTAATATTAAATTGACGTCAAAGAACAAAACCAACCCTACAGAAAGGGGTAATAGCCAATACTGAACGGAAGCAGTACATTTATCAGAATCATTATAGTGTCCGCACGCGTGATGGATGGCGGCGGTTAGTGTTTCATGAATATACTCGTACTACATGAATTGGCGTGAATTGGCGTTTTGTTAAATGAGATCTGTTACACTATTTACATTTAACTTTTAAAACTGATTTTATTGTACAACGTGCATTAAAAGAGTTTTTTTTTATGATAGTGACATGACTAGCAAATCAGGTGCCTGATGGTAAGCATCATGATTGCCCATATCAGACACAGTGACACCCGGTGTTTTAAAGTTCAAAATTCTGCGCGGCCCTGCACTGCGCCTGTTACCCTGAGTTATGAGTTGTTGAATCTCGTCATGCCCAGTAATTTCGCCGGTAATATTGCCCTTCAGACAGGAACACAGTAATCTTTGCACATAACTGCTTGGCGGATGAATAACTGCAAAAAATATACTATAGTAATACCAGCCCTGGGACACTCCGCATTAGAGGTATGAAGCTATTAGTAGCTGGGATGTCCGTCTTGACGGGAAAATTTCTATGCGCTAGACAGAGAGAACAGATTATAAAAAGATACGCGATAGAAAGAGAGGCAGCTTGTAGATTAATATAACGATAATTAGTAAGGCGCTGTGGGACCTGAATTGCACTTTATTGCGTCGGAGCTAGAGTCGCTATTTATTTGAATGATTATGAGGAGTGTACCTTCTGTGGCTTTAGTATTCTGTGATAATAATTACGTAAGAAGATCTACCGGATAAACTAAACAACTTCCAAAGGAAAGAATTAAAAAAAAATGAAAATACTAAACTAAAAAAGATTGATATAATTGTCCATAGACTATTTTGTAGATGTTAATAATTACTACAAACCCCTAGGCCCTAGAACATTACTTTATTCTACCAGCAATAGTTTTCACACTGCTTGAAAAATAATGATTGCTTCGATTATTGTGCCTAAACCAAAATAGATGGATATAATGTCCCCTTACTATTAATTGTAGATATTGATAAGTATTACCAAACCTCAGTACATTATTTTATTCTAAAATCAATAGTTTTCACAGCGCACGCAAATTAATGATTATTTTTGGCAAATATTTGACACATTGGTTCACAATATTGCAGTTTTCTTACGTATCTCTATTTTTTTCAAAACTTACTATATCTTTTGTTATCTGACACTGAATTAAACATTGCATAAGTGAAAGTTTTTTTTTAATCTAGAGACTATTCGTTACAAACAAACAAACAAACCAAAAAACAAAGTTTCTCTCTTTATAATATTAGTATAGATATATTATTATAAACTACTATACTATATATTATATACTATACTACATATTATATACTAAAAGTATTACTACACTCTTTTGTAACATTTTGTTTTGTATATAAGAGTTTGTTTTGTAATATGGACGTCATAGTCCACCCACAAGGTGGACAGACGATCTGATAAAGACAGCGGGGACACGATGGAGGCGCGCCGCTTACAACCGGACTGAATGGAAATCTATGGGGGAGGCCTATTTATGTTCAGCAGTGGACGTCATGTGGCTGAGATGATGATGATGATGATTAAGAGTATATCACCGTAAAATTGTACGAACCATTGGCTCTAAGAAACGAAGCATCTAGAATCTATAGAGAAAAGCAAAATCAAGCATTCACAAAACCATATCCTTCTTTGACCTTAAATAAATTAATTAAAAAGTTACATAATTAACCCTTATCTATGCATCTAATTTAAAATCCTTTCAAGTTTCATATTGATCCAATATTCACAGAAATCTGGCTTCAGCCGTCATTTGTATCGGCGATTAAGATATCAAGTCAAACTGACAAAATGTTGTACAACCCTGACAGAAAAGATTGAGCGATCAGAAGTCAAAACAAACTACTATCTCTCCATCTCGCTCACTCCCATCATTTAAAACACGAATGGAAAGAGACAGCGATGTCGCATTAAGATTGAAAGATTACAAGCACACAAAACAAATAAAAACATTATGGGTGCATTAAGACGTTTTACACTTATCACGATACACATCTGTTATTTTTTTTCTATAATTATTATCGATAATCTGGTAACACTCGCTCAATAATGGATTGTCTCGTTGTTTTTTGGATGTAGCAACCCTAATCATGTGTCAGATTTACCGTGTTAAACCTCTTCGGGTTTAATTTAACAAAATGGTTCCTTTATTAAATTATTTTGGCTTTTAGGGTTCCATTTCTAATTAAGTTTGTGGTCATACTTTAATAAGTTGTTGCCGAAATAAAATAATGCTATATAAACAAATTATATTTATAACGTGGAATTTCCTTTAACTATAAAAATGTTTACTGGGAAACAAGCAGTTATGTTGTGCCACCTAGCTGTAAGCCTTCTCATTTTCTGATTAGATGTTAGGCTATCTGAGTAGGAGTGGGTTATATATACGAGTAGGTTTGTATATATCTACCTACTTTATTTTGTATATTGTGACTTCGAAGCTGGCTTATATGTTGGCTATAGTTTAAGACTATAATATACATGTTTGTGATCTATCTAACTAAGTACCTTATAATATAATCTTGTTTTACATAAATTATTTTGAGGGCTGTCTATGATGACATGACGAATTCCATATTTATAAAATTGATTTACCGTTCACATGAGCGGCGACAAGAAATAAAAAACATGACAATTTATTTAGATTACATAATGTTAAAAAAAAATATTTTTATTAATTTTATAATAATTGTGTATTTTTATGTATGTTTTTTATGGGTTTTTGTTATGCCAGAAATAAAGCAATTTTATTTACCTATTATCTATTTATTATTATAAATACACGCAATTTACTCAGAAGATTCAAAATTGCTAGTAATAAGCATGTACGATGCAATAAGGCAGTAACTTGCCCTGATGGACATGTTTTGTACCTTGTCATAGTGAACAATAGTACGAAGTCAAGTCGAGTGTAGACGTAAATGTAAAATATTCGTATTTAGATAGAGTACGAGAAGAACAAGAGCGAAAGCTACGAATACTCTACCATAGAATACATACAAAACTATAGAATCAGCAACGTTCGTAGCAATTACCAATGATCGAATGATCGTTTAGCGGCGGTCAGCCCGAACATAATCGAATGCCGGCCGTAATAGCGAGCGAATCGATTGTCGACCACAATCGAGTTGGCAATATCGATTGCTTGATTACTTCATCTCTCGGTTAGGTTTGTTTGTGTTTATTTGAACTTGTTTTGAGCAATCTCACTGCTAATACCAATTTAAAGTTATAATAAAACAATTAACTTACCTTATAAAATATACATATACGTGACAGCTGAAGAAAAATAATTTTTTGGCCTTAATTAAGAGAATTTCATTAACGTTTATTGCATTTATTGTGACGTGTTATTGCATGTTGAGGACAATTTAATGAGTGCAATAAGGAAGTTCATTACTTTGAATACGTATACTTAATTATTGGTCAAATAAACATAAACTAATCAAATTTCTCTTCAACTGTACCTTCCATTGCTTTCATAAAATTTTAAGAATCCTTGCGTAGCGGGATCTATTCGTACTTAGGTATTTTTCGAGCAGTTTGAATAGGAAATCGTGTCTAACCGATATTTCCGTGAATTTAGTTCTAAGAAGGTATTTGATTAATCATTTGAATTATAAATTACCTGATTAGCAAATTAACGAAAAAATTACCAAAAATAGATTTTTGTTCAGCTGTCAGGTATTAATCTAAATTTTATAATGTACCAAATACCTAGAATAACACTTTCATAGCAGTTTTTAACGACCACCGGGTACAGCAATTATAATATGTATGTATATAATATGCGTCTGTGTGTAGTATACAATATGAATATGGATTGCCGATGATTAGTAAATCCACGGTAGCTCAAATAGAATAGTAGAGTACACACCTCGCGTAACGGTGTAGAGGGTGTGTGGTTCAAGTCCTGCCGGCGAGTTTTCACCGGTTTTCACCCCTTTATTCTTCCCATGTTCATATTGTATTTCAAGCTAACAGACCGCTCAGTCTATAAAAAGATTACTGTAATAATTGTTATAGTAAAAGAAAAGTAAGCCAATTAACCTTAACAAATAAATGTTCATTAGTAAAAAGTCCAGCATGGAAGTTGTATCGCAATCACGCTATACTTGAATGTCGATCCTTGGATAAGAAGTTAACTCGATTAGCTAATTATTAATTTCACACAAATTACACAGAGCAGACAGCTACAGGAGTAGCTTTTAGTGGATTTTACCATTAGGAATTATCTCAATGATAACCTGGAGTCTATGTGCACGGTAGATGGCAATAGCCTTGCACCCTATTACACGGAACCAAACATACTGGCGAAATGTGGGTGCTTGTCAGACTGAGTCTTGAGGGTACATATATCTCTGCCTACCCCTAAAAGTTGTGTATGTCATGTATATAATATAATACTTTAGGTACTTTAAATATATTGTATAGATTTAATTATAACACTAAGGTGAGTTTTTGCTCAATTATCTTTGTAATATTGAGTAAAAATTCTTGATGCACATAATATTAGCAAATTTTCCAGCAATATACTCGTAATAGCTACTCCTATAGTTGTGTGCTTTCTGATAAATTATACCAACCTCAAAAAGTTATTTGACCTCGTTTGTGAAAGGACTTTTTATTTCAAGCAATAAGTGTGATTCGGAGAATTTTAATGGCAGAATTCTTAACAATTTTCTGTAACTTAAATGCTTGAGGAATTATTTAATTTAATAAGTGGAATTATTGCTTTATCAGATTATATTAAGCGGTTAACAAGTTTTATTAGTTACGTGAAGGAGATTGACTTTATTTTGGCTTAAAATTTATTAGAAAATCAATATTAATAACTTTTTGAGTTTCTCTATTTAACCCGGCGCTCGTCGCTAACCTGTTTCGGATGCTAACTGTCGCGCTCGGTCAAAAATACTACAGATTTCACTGTCTGTATAACGCGATATTTTTGGGACAAAATAAACTATGTTTAAGAGGCTTTCACCCAAAGGTGGTCCATATAGAAAAGTATTTAATATCCTACTTATTATTATAAATCTCAAATTTCAGTAAGTACAATGTAAAATACTTGCGTTTTGTTCACCTCACCTCCAGCGCCATCTAGTGCTGTTTTGGCTAGAATGATGAATGGATATATGTTTGTTACTCTTACACGCCAAAACTACTCAACAGATTGGGCTAAAATTTAGTATGTATAAGGTAGCTTAGACAATGGAATAGCACATAGGGTACTTTTTCCCGATATTCCCACGGGAACGATGTCTACGCGGGTGAAACCGCGGGGCAGAATTAGTAATTAAAAATAATAGCATGTAATAGAAATAATAAAAAAAAAATGTAGTATAGGTATTAGGTATTCACTATGTATTTTTCTTATAAGAAATGTTTAATAAGGAATTCAAATAAAGCTATATTCATTCATTCAAACTATGTATTATAGTCATAGTCAAAGTCAACAAGACAGTTTTGCAAGTCAAAGAATCTAATAAATAAGTGTTAGCAACACTACTACTAATTTAAGTTAAAATGGCAACATTGTAATGTTTTTTCTTTGGCACACTAACTGGAAGAAAATAAATGTGTGTCTCTTATGGGAACATCTTAGAAAAGGCTCCGCAACGTTGTCACCCGGTCCCGTTTTCACCCGATCCGTTCTCACCCGGTTTGGTTTAGGTATGAGCAATTTTATCCGAAGCAAAATTTTTACGGCATAATTTTTTGGCTTAATGATTTCTAACTTACATTCATTTCGTTATGTTGGAGTAGACGTTAAATACGATGAATTTTTTGGATAGGAACAAAATTTATTGTTAAAATCAACATTTTGTCAAATGTCACAGGTACTATTTTACATTGAACTGAGAGGTCGGTTCCCAACGGTTTCAGTAAACGAGTTACACTGTGTCACGTTGGGACTATTTCCCCATCGAGTCACACTGCTACCCGTTGAAATATATTATTTTAAACGTCCGAAACGATCCGTAAAATGCCATACGCCATATCATTATCTAAATATTCCTTATTGCACACCAACGCCGTTTAACGTTTTAACTCTCCATTTCCATCCCCAGGTTATCTGCAAGAAATTGCTTAATGCGATAAGACAATCGGTTGTTTATTGTGATATCGATATTTTTTTTGTAACACAGTTTTTTTATTTTATTTTGGTATGCAATAAAGTATAAAATTATTCAATTCCATTATGTTGGGTCACAGTTTGACTCGTTTACTGTGACCCGTTAGAGACCCACCAGCAGAGATTAGTGCACAGCGGGCCTAACCCGCAAATGAACGCAAGCGTCTCTTGTGAAACAAATGTTTAACAAACTATTCAGCGCATTAACGCATTGCAATTGATAGATAAATCGATAGATAACTATGGATCGTGCGTCCGGTTAGTATTGCGAAATAGAAAAAATGTTAATGTTTTATTATAAGTTCTGTGAGAACATAACATAACATCACGCCCTTTTCTCAAAGGGTGAGGTTAGCAGAGGTAAGGTGCACCTCTACATGCTTACATTATCATAAAAAAATATTAAAAAGAAAGCTGTATAAAACATATTTCTAACTTAAAGCAATCAAAAGTTTTTGCCATTTTATTGCATATTTCCATACTTTACGCGTATGAAATGCTTATCAAATTTTGTCGTTAACTCTAACGTTACCGTGGATCATATATGCGAGGCATTGGTTTGCGAGCAACTGTGAGGCAAGGTTCGAATCTCAATATGTGATCACTTTTTGGATTTCATTTTATACTCATAGGTTTTTATCACCTTTATAATATTAGTTACATTTAACATTTAGTTTAAGTTTAGTATTGTAATATATAGCGGATTAATTTACTTAAAAGCTAATGTACCTATCTTTTTGGGGAATAAATAAATTATTATTATTTATGAAACTATTTTATTTATAAAAAAAATCCCAAAAACGTAAAAATAAAAACTGAAAATACAATATAATCAAAAACGGAAAATACAATATAAAAATGTATTCTAACAGAGAAAAAAATAAATTGTTAAGGCATACTTATGTACGCGTAGTGTAGGGTTCCATACCTAGATACTTGAACAAAATCCTACCGGCTTCTAAGAACATACAGCGTCATTTAGTTGCAAACTACAGCGAACATGTTATTTTTTTGATAATTCTTGTAAGTAATAGCGGAGTCCGATACATTAGCGCTATTACAATCAATTATTTAATCTCATATTAATTAGACACAATAATAACTTAATTCGAACGAGCTGCCATTTAAATAACGGGTTATTGAAGTGGTAAAAAATTAGTCTATTTTTTAAGCTATGAATTTTAAATTAATGAGATCTTAATCTTTTTATGTTGTAATGTGTTTGTGCAATTAAAAAGAAGTGGCTTTGATTTGTAATAGAAGCGTTGATTGATTTAAAACTGCACTTAAAGAGCTTCTTTTGTTTTTACATTATTTTTAGGGATCCGTACCTCAAAAGGAAAAAAAGGATCAGTTAATAAAGGATCGCTTCGTTGTCCGTCTGTCTATCCGTCCGTCAGTCAAGATACTTTTTCTCGGGAATGCGTTGAGGTATGAGTTGAAACTCATATCAAAAAATCGGGTCTACGGCCCCTTGCTACTGTAGAATAGAATTGAATAGAATAATACTTTATTGCATACCAAAAAAAGAAAATTTCACAAAAAGACACAATACAAAAAGACACGGTAAACAACCGGCGGTCTTATCGCGTAAAGCAATTTCTTACAGACAACCTGGGGATGGAAAAGGACAGTAAACATTTAACGACGGTGGTGTGCAATATATAGGTATTTACATAGATAATATGGCTACTGTAATAAATTGTTAAGGCATATGTATGTATGCTTAGTGTAGGGTTCCATACATACATACCTGAACAAAATCTACCGCCTTCAATGAACATACAGTGCCATCTAGTTGCAAACTACAGCAAACATGTAATTCTTTTTTTAATTTTACGTTTTTGGGATTTTTTTTATAAATAAAATCGTTTCATAAATAATAATAATTTATTTATTTCCCAAAAAGATTGGTATATTAGCTTATAAGTAAATTAATCCGCTATATATTACCATACTAAACTTAAACTGAATTTAACATGTACCTATAATTAAAGGTGATAAAAACCTATGGGTATAAAATGATATCCAAAAAGTGATCACATATTGAGATTCGAACCTGGCCTCACAGTTGCTCGCAAACCAATGCCTCGCATATATGATCTACGGTAAAGTTAGAGTTAACGACAAAATTTGATAAGCATTTCATACGCGCAAAGTATGGAAATATGCAGTAAAATGGCCATAACTTTGATTGCTTTAACTTAGAAGTATGATTTATACAGCCACAAGGGACCGCAGATCTGAGAACAACCAAGTGATCCCATAAGATTTCCTTTTGAGGTACGGAACCCTTACCCTACGGAACTTTATAATCAATTAATTGCATAATTTTTGTAGTGGTAGGCCTCTTTTGCAGGGTGCCGCCTGGGGAAGTACCACACCTTTGCCGGTTATTCATCCGCCAAGCAGTAATGTGCAAACATTACTGTGTTCGGTCTGAAGGGCAATGTTACCAGCGAAATTACTGGGCATGACGAGTTTTAACAACTTATATAACTGGGTGACAGGCGCAGTGCAGTGCCACGCAGAATTTTGAATATTAAAACACTGGGTGGCACTGTGTCTGATAGGGGCAATTATGATGCTTACCATCCGGCATTTGATTTGATCGTCTTGTGACTAACTATCATAAAAAAAAACACACGGGAAAGTAGTAAACGTATCAAAACGAATACTTTGTTCATTTTACCCTACCATGGCAAACCAAAAAGGGTTGTTTTTATAAAAAAAACTTTAATAACAATATGAACATTTATTTTTTAGTGGTTAAGTACAGTTTTTTTTTGTTGTTATTTAATAATAATAATAAATAATAAATAAAATAATAAAAATCTTTATTTGGAATAATTAATGGGGTTACATGGTACGTAATGAGTAACGATGATATCTGCAGAAGTATAATCTGTGTCACAGATACCAACGCCCTCCTCCGGAATTAATATAGAATGCTTATTAATTCATTTATTTCAAATAACAATATCCAAAGGTAACATTAAGCATCATACAAACCTATCAAAATCCGAAATTATGGTCAAAAAGTCAAATAAATCATAACATAACATACATTCACGCCTTTTTCCCGAAGGGGTAGGCAGAGGTGTACCCAGGACTCAGTCCCGTAGTAGATACACCCACATTTCGCCAGTATGTTATTGGTCCCATTTAATAGGGGGCGAGCCTATTGCCATCTACCGGGCACAGTTCCAGACTCTAGACAGTTATGGAGTTATTGAGAAGTCAAATAAAAATTAATTAAAATTTTATTTATGAGATAAATGTCATATTTTTAAATATGAATTGTAATAATTTAAAAAACCGAGAGCATCTTTGTCACTATTATAGGTATATACTTACCAATAAATAACCTTAGTATGTCAATACACCCAAACTTGGCATCCTTTTTTTCAACATGCCGAGTTGTCGAAAAAATCTTCATAGAAATAAAACAAAAATATTATTTAGCTGTCCGTCGCATATGGTTGAGTCCGCGGCCGCGAGGTGGCTACCCGCGCCGGTCAGAGCGACGGGCGTATTCTGGTCGCTGGGCGGCCGCTATATCGCAACGCCTCTCTGATATCTCGTTGCCATTTTTATTTTTGCAAAAATAAAATGTAACGCGGCTACAGACGTTTTGTTGAGCTTTTCACTTTTTGCGTCCGATTTTTAAAATTGAAACGATTTGAAAAATATTGATATTAGATAACATTTTCGGATTACCAGAAAGAATAATTTGTAAAGATACCCACGAGTCCAATCTAGATATGATTAACATGTTGCGAAGTTTCAACTCAATATCAGAAATTAGATCTAAGAACTTATTTGGCTAATAATAGATTTCAGTACTGACAAACACCGAATAGGTTTAACTAAAATAATAATAAAATGACGTTTGAATTTAAGGTTTAGAGAGGCATAAATACGAAAAAAAAAACAATATTATGAATGATATCGCAAAAATACTTCTATAAAAATGATAAAAAACAAGTAATTAGATATAGTTAATAAAAATCTATGACAATATTAATATAATTTTGAGTCTGTAACATACTTACTTAATGTTATTTCGTTTTTATAATATTGTGCGCTCGGCACGGCCGTCGGGTTTGTTATAATATTACAGACCTTAGACTGAAAATAAAATAAAATACTCACTCAAAGTAAGTCAAAAGATACGCAAAAGTAGATAAAAGCTGAAGCGTTTCATAATTCAAATACAAATACAAATAACTTTATATGACTCAAAAAAAACATACAGTGGTCTTAAATAATAGCAGTAAGGCTCTAAAATTATAAAAATTCTCCAAATAGAATTATAAAAAACAATGTTACTGTTAATACAATAATAAAATGTGTCCTACAGGCCCACACTAAGATAACTCTTGTGTTGTGGGCCTGATAGGCCCTTCCAGATGTACCTAGGTATTTTTTACTTTTTTAATTAGTATATTATTTTTATTATATATTCAGAACAATTCAGAACTAGATTATGCATCTTTCCGTGGCAACAATGACACAAACCAAAAGATCTTCATTTTTGTCTCTTTGGTAGTTATGCCTGAAGTGTCGAGTCGAATTTAACAAAAATGTTATTGGTTGCATGGTCACGAACAAGAGAACATTCTGTCGTCATTAAATTGGGGGAAACACTAAGTATTTGTTTAACAATAAAGCTTCTTGGGGAAAACCTTTAAAATAGAAATGAAAGTTGAATCTCTTACCGGCGCTCTCGACGGCTCCAGGCGACACTGGCACAGTTTCACATTCTCTATCGTCTCTCCTCTGCTCAAACTCACTCACTCTGCTCTGTCTCTGTCCGTTTAACCCTAAAATAGCATCTATCGTATGCCTCGGACCTTGACTTACACTACTAGGCACTTGCGTCAACAAACGTGACTTAACCGCGTCGAAACTTTGGTTCAAATGCATCTGCTGCGCGTGGAAAAACATCCCCATTCTGTTCAAAGTCTCTAAATTTTGTTGATGCTGCGATAATGATATTGTTTGATCTGTCACGTTGATAGAAGAAGCAGAGTTAGGGCTGCTCATATGTGAACGCGGGGAGTTGGTATCGGAGCGGTCCGGCGTAGAACTACCGAAAAACCGGTCGTCTGACGCGTCCATATTGGCAGCTAACCCGTCACTGCCGCTCGACGACACCAGACGCGTAGGGGAGCAAGGAGGCGGGGCCTACCTCGGGGGAAGGGGGGCGAGCGAAATTGCCCATTGAAAGTGCGAATTTTGGGGTCGCGAAGTGATTTTGTTTGGTAAGAAGCAAGAAGCGTATTCGGTATTAGCATTTTCCCCTCGCTCCTTTGTGACGGTTGAATAGTTTTCTTTCTGTTTGATTGGGTCGATTGTGGTAGGTGTTAGAGGAGTTTGTTAGCGATTTCTTTGAGGGTTCGCTGTGATTTTGCCGCTTCTTTGCATGTTTTGTTGAGGTGTTGAGGCAATTGGGATTATCTGTTCTTATTATACCCACAAGTATTAATTAACTTAGATAACACTGCTTTTTTAATATGTCGGAGTGTAACATTACGCGAAAGTCTTACATAAAAAATTAGTAGGTACTCATATACTTATAATAACAAGACCCAAATTAATCATACACGAAAAGTAGCTACGTTAATTACACACAAAAAGCTATAAGTACCGTAACTTCGTGGTTTAAAAAACTGCCAGCAACTAAGCACCAATTATCCGAATGCTAATGAACTGAATACGAATTAATCACGCTAATCAATAGAACCAATCAGCCGCTACCCGTCTCTGCTCGCAAGATGAAGATAGAACAGGACATCTGCCTGTTAACACAAATTTAACCAAATCGGTTAACCTGTAACCAAACAATAACAGCTTTCACAACTGACCAATATCTTCTAAAGAACAGCCTAAGTGGTTACACTGTCAAACAAAGTTCAACTTTAATTCTACATGTACATGACATCAAATTGACTGGCGTTGTTGTAGGCGTTTAATACGTATAAGCTTAAAAGCAAAGCTCGTCAATGTAATTCCATCTTGTTCGCACTTACATCTCTTTCTCTCTCATCTCAGGTGTAGCGACGGTTGCCAAGGGGCGTCAACTGGTGACGTCACGCGTCGATCGACCAATCAGCGGTGGGTATTTGTTTTTTTCTTCCCGCGTCTTTTGTCAATGCGTTTCTTTTGTCCGCGCTTTGATGTGCGCTATTTGAGGGTTAACTTGGGATAACAAGCTACTTTACGTTCAGTGGGTAAATGGATTATGATGCTTTGTGTTTGGAATGCGTTAACCGTACAATTTAATTACTTGATAAGAATTTATACGTTGTCCACACATTGGCTACCAAAAATAAAGATTATCCAATTTTTAGACGTTTATCTGGCCCAACGTATGAGCAATTCATCGTGGCAATGCCGCCAGCATCTTGAGTACGCTTCCATCTGACAGTGGTTTAGAGCACTTGGACTTTTTATATTTTACTTTATTTTATTTTTTAATAGAGCAAAGTGCTTGAAAAAAAACTAATTAATTCTACAGCTTACTTACTTACTATCTTTTATTCACTAATAAAATTACATTTTAATATACAAATAACATTTTTGATACCGCCGTGATCGGCTGTAGAATAGTGCTCCACCCTCTCTACCCGTGGTTGCCGTAAGAGCCGGCTAAGGGTTAACAGATCCAGAGGACGGGCAGCAGCGTCCTCTGCAAAAAAACCACCGAACTGCGTTCGACAACCCGCCTGCCAAGCGTGTCGAGTATTGGCAAAACCCCCCTTTATGAGGGAAAACCCCCCTTAAGACGTTCAGTAGTAAATACCAACGGCTGAGATGAGATGAGGATTTTTATTCGTCGTTGTTGGCTAAAAAATATATTTATATATATAGTAGGACAAGCAATTTTCAATTATTCCAACGGCAATTTACAATTTCATTAACAAATCACTTTAAATTATTAACACCGTAGTTCGATGGTAGATTACCTCAAAAACGGTGCAGCAATATATTAGAGTGATTGCAGCGAAGTTTCCTGAATATTTTATGAGGAACGCCAATTAATTTCTGTCAGGGTTGCCATAACATTACTAAAAGTTACCTCTTTGTACATATTAAAGGTTTTTTTTATTTCATTGGTGATTCCTTTGATAATTTCATCGTACAACTTAATTATCTAATGCCTATCACTGTAAGAAATGGTTCAAATGCATGATAGTAACATTATTATTATAATTAATAACATTATGAAAAAAAATCAACAGTGGCGTTTTGTTTGATCGCCTGGTCAGAGAAAGTGTTATTGGATTTTTTCACTAAGGATTATGCCTGGAGTCTGGAACTATGCCCGGTAGACGGCAATAGGCTCACCTCCTGTTACATGGGACCATGATAAATGTGGGTATGTGTCTACTATGGGATCGAGTCCTATAAGTACATCTCTGCCGTATACTCTTGCCTTGCTCTTTTGCTTTTGGAAAAGGCGTACTTGTATGTTATGTTGTGTTATGTAATGTAATTTACGTTATTATTCATTTGTTACGTAAAAAACTTAAATAAAAGAACCATATTTTTTTTTTAATTAGTAATACCCGTAATTGTATGTATTTTTTTTTGTAGCAATAAACACTTATTTTATTTTATTATTATTATTTTTATATATATAACATAAACCTAGGTATATACCTACCTTAGTCAAAGAAGAATAATTATAGAAGTTATCGTGTAAAAATTTATAAATAACAAAAAAATATTGTGCTCAAATTGGGTAAAAGGTTATTATATTCTTACTTTAAAAATTACCACAAAATCTGGGTACAATTACACGCATGGTAACATTATTTCATAAAACTCTTCGCTTGATTGGATGCACGCGAATGCACATATTGAATAGAATTTACCACTCGTTCGTTTTTTCAAATTTAAAAGGATTTTTAATTTTTTTGATGTGGCAACTGATAGTCTGATAGATTATAGCGTCGCGGAAAATTAATTTTCATAATATTATCTTGGATTGATTATCATTTTATGACAAGAATTAAACAAGTTGATAGTTTTTTTAAAATTGGTATAGTGATTTGTCGAATGTTAACATAATTATTAAGAATTTATACGAAAATATTAATTAATTAAGGTTATAGATATAATATCAGCTATGAGATAAATGGTACGACCCTGATTTCAGGGTATGCCAATCGTCTTTTCAGAAAAATATATTATTACGAGTAATTGGCGATTATTTTAAATATACTTTCTTATCCTCGTGAGGATGGATGATGGGTGTATGTTTGTTTTTTGTTTTTTTTTTTTATTCAGACATCTCCAAACAAGAGCGTTTGGACCTTTTTTTACATAATGAATTGCATTATTAGGCGTTTAGGCGTATTGAACTAGATGTATGTTTGTTACTCTTTCACGCCAAAACTACTAAACCGATTGGCCTGAAATTTGACATGTAGGTAGCTTCGACCCAGTTATATAAAAAAAAAATAGGGTACTTTTTAGTTCAAAATTCCCATGGGAATGTCTACGCGGGTAAAACAGCGGGCCTTTTTCGTATCTTATTATTTATACTTTATTGTTATATGTTAGGTCCAAAATATTAAATACAATTGCAGCAGTTTTTGGTTACAAAAGAAAATTATTAAGTTTTTTTTTCACGATGGTGAAAAGAACCGACCAAATGTGATTTACTGTACTCTCCTCTCCCTGCACGGTTGTCTGGAAGAGATCGCTCTTAGCGATAAGACCGCCAATTGTTACATTATTTGTTATAATTGTATATTTAAATTTAAGGTTTCATGTTTGTAGTGTAATAATAAAGAGTTAATCTATCTATCTATCTAAAAGAGTAAACCGGCGTCGCCGTAGACATGGCTACAGTTTTTCGTAGCACATCTACGAAAGTGTAGCACTTTGCGTAGCAGCAATAGAAACTCTAGCGCAATTATTATGCAGCTGTGCCCCGCGGTTATCGATCAATATCGGAAATTATAATAAGAAACTGGTCAAAACCGAATGGGACTCGAATATGAAGGGTTCCTACACATCGTGTATATATATGTACATGATAAGTAGGAAATAGGTTACCTACATATTTATAGATGTCACCTTTCTTCACATACCAAATAAATTTCTTATTACTATTATTCTAATTAGCATAAGAGTTTATTCGTATTGCAATAAAAATCTTATATGACAATTCGTTAAACACGTTGGTTTCCGGTGAAATTCCTGGCGCCAGAATTTAGGCTGGAAGGCATTCTGTTCCGGCGCTTTAGGGGGATAAGAGCGAAAAACCTATCATTCCTAAACCATGTTTTATAATTAATAAAATAATATTATATATATGCTAGTCTGTAAGGAATTTGATATGGGCGTCTGATACTTATTTGTGATGTATTATCGCCTGAAATAAATGATATTTTTTAATACGATTTTGAAAACTACCGTGAGTGGTTAGTACTCATGAATACATCCAGCAACCAGCAGTACATAACATGGGACCGCAAATCGGATACAACAAGCGTAGTGTGCCTTCAGCCTTACACAGCGAACAATAGAAGTGACTCGAGTGACGACACGACCAAGACCCCGCCACCGCGATCGCAAAGAGCGATGCGGGCTGAGGCGCGCGCGCGGGCCACGGGCCGGCAGTCCGTGACGAGTAGCGATCCCGTACACGTGTGAGCTCCTGATGCAGGACACCGAATTTGTCCGAAACCTAGGTCTAGCGTTTTCGACTTCAAACGTGCGTTGTATTACATAATTGACATTTATTATTGAGAAAATTCCTAATAAATAAATCCAACACCACTTAATTTGATCCGAGGATCGAACCCGCGACCTCATGTCCTGAGGTAGAGCTTGCAACTACTACACCAACTGCTACTTCCTTTTTCAATCAGGGGTTAAAAATATAATTTATCAAAAGCTCGTGTTCCGAATATAACGAGATTGAATATAATAACGAATGTTTAATCATTCGATGGTTTAACCGAATTTGCGTTAGAGATTGATTGGGGTAAAGAGAGGGGCCTAATCCGACGGACATATAACAATTTGGAGGTAGAGATGACACGACATTATATCGATAGAAAATATCGATTGAACGAGGATAGGATTGCCGTGAGGTACTGGTATTAGAAACTACTCTTTCTATACCCATCGTCGTAAGTGCCTGCTAAGGGAATCCATAAGACTATACATCCAGAAGACGGGCAGCAGCTTCCTTTGGGTTAAAACCATCAAACTGCGCTTGCTAAGCGTGGCGAGTATTGGCCTCCTAATCTTATTTTTTTCGAGTTAATATGGCTAATGATCTATAATATTTTGGTCCCGTTTGTTGGGAGAAGCCTATGTTCAGCAGACTTCAAACGGCTGAGATGATGATGACAAACTACTGAAGTGCTCAACTTCGCCTAGTCGCGTTTAAGTTGTCCCATCTTTACTGCAGCTGAGGGAGTATAAGCCCTACAAGTTTCTTTATACGTTCTTCCTGTAGAGATATATTTCCGAACGTGCGGTAAAATCATTACCCAAACAATTCATATCTGCTGTCTCGTTCTAAGCCCCTGGGACTTCGTTTTCCCAGCTCACTGTGATGAAACCGGGGCAGAAACAAGAAACCTTAAAATTAAAAAAATAAATAAAAAAGGGACACGCAAACGCACCCACATACATTTTCGATTTTTTCCGATAGCGTGGCTCGGGGTTTTTGACTTGTTCTCAATATTCAATGCCTGAGTCATGTGTGTGTATAATTCTCATGACCCATGAGAACTACTCCAAAAACATTTAATTTTAGGTCTGTATTCTGTGCGAACACTCCCACATTATAGGTATGAAGGCAGATACAGAAAACATCGCCTATGCTGAGCGTTATGCTGAAACAAACACTTGCGAGTTTTAAATGCAATCAGCGCCATCTAGTTAGCAAATTGGAATTAAATAGTTGTCTATGGAAAATGGCACTTACGCACTAAGCGGCTAGCCGGATTGTAGCGTTCCGTATTTCTAGATAAAGGTTGAAAGGTTTAAAAAAATTACATAAGCAGTCGCTAGTTTGGCGTGTGATAGGTGGTGTAAGATGTAAGGAAATGCACCCACCCCGCGCTTATCAAGCGCAAGCTGTAGTATGTGTCTTCCACAAATAAATTAAAAAAAAATGAGTTAAGGCGCGGTGCTAAGCAAATTCGCCCTCTCGCTCATACGTACCCACATTTTTGAAGATATAAAAAAATACTACATGTAATTACGTAAAATAAACGCAACTAGGATCTAGAAAATAACAATACAAATATTCAGTACAAAATCCAATTTAATCCAATGAGCCTCCTCTATGAGCTAGGTAGAGAGAGCAGATAGAGAGAGCAGATAGAGAGACCAGATAGAGAGACACACGATAGAAAGAGAGGAAGCCTGTTATTTAATATAACGATAATTAGTTAGGCGCTGTGCGACCTAAATTTCACTTTATTGCGTCGGAGCTAAAGTCACTATTTATTTGAATGATTTTTAAGAGTGTCTCTTCTGTCTCTTTAATATTAGTATTCTGTAGTTAAAACCAAGACGATGGTTTAACGTCGTCCTTTACCATTACCCTTAGGTCTAGACAGATGGCCTGCATTTAAACTGCACTCCAACCGCAATTTTGCAGTTTGAATGACTGCAATAAAACTGCAAACCATTGACCGTGCAGCCCGATTGCAGTCAATATGTAGGCCGTCTGTCTAGACCCTTAGCTGGAGTGCAGCTTGCCGCTGCGGCAGATTGTATATTATAAAACTACGGCTTTGTATATATTATACCTATGATATTATGCAGAGATGCGGCATGTTAAGTGAAACAAATGTACTGGCTTGTATTTTGGAAATTAATAAAGCCCGTCACACACGTAGCTTTATATATTAATATACCGTCTATACCGTAAATTATAAAATAAATTACAGCAAGCTACCACACACGGAAACGATGCTTTAATATATATATTTTAGCTTTCATTTCATTGATGCCGTAGTTTATCCAATAATATATTATAATACGTCATGTGGGTGACGTCATAGAAATATATATTATAGCTGCGTGTGCTCTCAGTCGAATATTTGTAAAGAAAATATATCGTAATATGCCTTGTTATGATTTATATTAATATGTATTATAGCGTGTAGTGTGACGGGCTTAATAATGTCAAAAGCTCGTGGAGCGATTTCCACGATTTCGTGCTGGAGCAGTGACATAACTATGCAGTTCTTTGCAATCCGGCTAACGGCTAGTGTGTGCGCTCGCTAACCCATGTTCTTTATGGCTTTTTTCTTCTTTATGGACCTGCACGAATGTCTTGCCAGTGTCAAGTATAATAAAACAAGTTTTTATAATTTTCGATAAAAAATCTGAATCAGAAATGAGGAGATCCGTAGACGAACGAAAGTTATCGACATAGGCCAGCGTATTAGCAATTAGAAGTGGCAATGGGCAGGACACATAGCACGTAGAACTGATGACCGATGGGGGTTGTAAAGTTATGTCTATATGGCTATTGTTATGATCTCAAAATAACCTAACCAACTGGGTCTAACTTCTGATTTTTTTTTTAAGACAGCGCTATAGGCATAGTGCCTTTATTGAAAAAAGACTAAACAATAAACTTCTGATAGCATGTAGGTATAATGTGTATGTTTCAATTGACAGCAAATGTCACATAGGTTTAAAACTGTAGTAACTACTCAAACAAAACCTGGTAACGTCTGTAACGCATAAAATATTAAATGCATCTCTGACAACGGCCAACGGGCGCGATTCGGTAATTGTTCATAATTGAATAATCACATTAATTAGGTATTTATTATCTGTATAATATGTAAAGTATGTAGTATGTCCTACTCATATTTATTAAATTTATCATTATCTCTTTATATTCAATTAAATTTTTAACCCTCATAGCGATTCCGCATGAGAATTCTAAAAATGTTAAAAGTACCCTAGTGTTAAATAACACTTTCGCATTTATAATGCCGGTTAATGAAAACATCGCCTAAGCTCATCATTGGAAGGAATGAAACGCTTGCGAGTTTTAATTTCAATCAGCGCCATCTAGATGCAACTTTGGAAATCGGAATAAACATCTGCTATGGAAAAATTAGCTCTACTGTAGAGATTCGTTACTCAAAGGAAACATAGGAACCGCGCATGTTTCAAGGTTCAAATTCGCCTGCACGTTGGTTCATAGGGTTCATATTTTAGGAAAATAATCAGTGTTTCAAAAAAGGTTTAGTAATCGAAAATTCTGACTTCCCATCAATATTGCTTTACCTTCCCATACAAAATATAAAAAGTGTGTAAGTAACTAGTTTATTTTATTTATGTTCCAGATTAGGATAATTTAGAATAATTTTGAAGTTTATTAGTTTTTTTTTTTTTTAGATAAGTTTTTGAGTAGGCTCTTTATAGCAGACAAAAAAATACAAAATATTTTATCACCTAGAGATAAGTACTATATTAGCATCGCTCTGGTTATTAATATACTCTGATAATTAGTACGGTACATGAAACATATTATTACACTACTACTAATATTATTAGTCCGCAACCTTTCTAGAGAAGGAAAACTGGAACAAACCCGGAATGAGGTCTACGTCAGAGACGAGTAGTTTTTTTTTCTCTTCTTTTATGGACCCACATGAATGCCAGTGTCAAGTTATATAATTTTTCAAGTTAATATCAATTCATAGTCAGGGCAAGCAATTTCAACTCGCATCACTTGCCAAGAGACTTGTGTATCTTCTAAAATACTCAACACGTCATATTCCACCATTATTACACGTTAAACACTTGAAAATGCACCGATAATTGATAAAGATACGGGAGCCAAACTGTACTCTTTGGCTTCCCCCTAAAACTCCCATGAGTTGTTTACAACCTGAAAAAAGTGGCAGTCTCCTGCAACCAAACTGGCTCCGCTCGTATCGACTTGTCGTTCCTGTGGATTCAGCCAGTGAGATCAAAAGAGTAGTGTAGGATCTGGGAAACCTACCTTTCCTTACAAGTCGTCTGAAGCGACACATTGTCTGTGGAGAGTATTCTAAATGCTCTAACTCTGTACAGACGTCATATTTAATTCGTCTGCCAAAGATACCAAGGTCAATATATATAAATATATAAAGAGCAATACAATATATTACTACTAGAGTATGGGAGTATTATACCAAAACTTTCACGCCCTTTTTGGACCCCTTAGAATGTGAGTTTTCTAAAATCTTTTCTTAGCACACGTCCAGACATCGAAAACAATCTACATTCCAAGTTTCAAGTCTCTAGGTGCAGTGGTTTGGGCTCTGCGTTGCATGTCATTCAGTGAGTCATTTAGGATTTTAAAATAATAATATATATTTTTTTATGATAGTGAGTGACAAGTCGAGCAAATCAGGTGCCTGATGGTAAGCATCATGATTGCCCATATCAGACACAGTGCTACCCAGTGTTTTAAAATTCATAATTCTGCGCGGTACTGCACTGCGCCTGAGATATGAGTTGTTGAATCTCATCATGCCCAGTAATTTCGCTGGTAACATTGCCCTTCAGACCGGAACACAGTAATGTTTGCACGTTACTGCTTGGCGGTTGAATAACTAACATAGTGATTAACTGCGAAATAATTCAAACTGCCAGTATAGATTATCGATAATATCGTAACCCCATCACTATTCAGTTGACAGCAGCCTCCATAATTGTTGAATGAGGCAACATTAAGCGGCAATTAACCAACCTTGATTGGTTTTGAACAACCCTCCCCCACCTCCCCTCACCTCCCTACCCGGCCCCTGTTGGCCTTCACTTTATTATGGGTAGACTTAATTAACATAACATACTATCACGCCTTTTTCCCGAAGGGGTAGGCAGGACCCAGGACTCAGTCCCCAGGTCAGGCAATTTTGTGAGGATGGATGGATGTTTCTCTTTCACGACAAAACCAGTGAACCGATTTGGCTGAAATTCGGTATGTAGATAGCTTAGACCCTGGAATAACACATGGGGTACTTTTTATCTCGATATTCCCACGGGAACGAAGACTACGCGGGTGAAACCTCAGGGCACTGCTAGAGGCTAGAAGTTACATAATGTATGTACCGTAAGCTTTGAGATACCAATATAGTTGACCCTGATTATCGTATCCATTAATTATAAAATAAAACGGATTAATTTAAGTTGGAAACCAGCACTGTTTATTTTCTCAGATTGATAGACATGAAAGCTATATTCAATGTTGAAGTAGAGCGGTCTGTCACTTATCATTTTACTCTTTGACTGGTTCATATAGGTTACCCACCAGAGGTACAGAACTCTTTGCTAGTTAATATTTGTATGTAAGCCAACATCAAATCAATTTAACCTAATTTACTCAACGAAAATTTTTAATTTCAAGGAATTCCTCCTTGACATTGTACAAACTTTATTAAAATACGACAAAGGCACGTCTCTAAAATTAATTACCCTTAAAACCCATTAGCGTTTGATCGGGCTTAGCAGTAATCAGGGCTCGTTGATTGGTGGGTAACTGGATACATGCAGTATGGGCACTGGGAACATCA
This sequence comes from Hemistola chrysoprasaria, assembly GCA_947063395.1. Taxonomy (NCBI): domain Eukaryota; kingdom Metazoa; phylum Arthropoda; class Insecta; order Lepidoptera; family Geometridae; genus Hemistola; species Hemistola chrysoprasaria. The sequence goes on along the minus strand of OX346731.1, from coordinate 2,344,883 downwards.
TTCCTGCTGCAGGGCGCGTCACTGTTTAATATAAGCAGAAATCTATTTTTAGATTTGTTAGGACTTTTTAGACCAATTCACCTGCGCAAAGCCTCCCTCCACTTTTGTCGAGCGCTATTCAATCGTGACGCGCCTTATAATTGATGTTTTTACACCCCGGCCGAAAAAGGAAGAGTGTTATAAGTTCACCGTTTAATAATAAAGGTGAACGCATATTTTATACTGTTCTTAATATTATTATGAAATCCTCGCTCACCATAAAACAAAAAACACCACATCAAAATCAGATACACAGACACACAGTTACACAGACACTTCAAACTTATGACACCGCTTCCTTATTCGGTCGGTGGTCAAAAATATTTTTTCATCCCACCTATTCGCAAAGAGGCGATTTCTTACGGTACCAAAATTATTTAACGTACTTTGAATCCCTCGCTACGCATATGATTCTACGCTAGAATCCCTCGCTATGCTCGGGCTACTCTAGAATCCTTCGCTTCGCTCTGGATTCAAAAATAGCTCTCGCCCGCAATACATCATTTTGGTCCCGTGGTAAACATCGTTCCCGTGGAAATATCGGAATAAAAAGTACCTGTTATGTTATTCCAGGGTCTAAACTATCTATAGGTGTATACCGAATTTCAGTCCAATCGGTTCAGTAGTTTTGGCGTGAAAGAGTAACAAACATCCATCCATCTATCCTCACAAACTTTTGCATTTATTTATTTATAATATATTAAGGACTCCCAACGGAGGACACACAAAGATACAATATTCTTATGACGGGAATTAAGTAAATGTGTTCACACAATTATAGGGTGCCACAGGATGCACAACTAAACATTAAACTTATGGGTAGGTATAGTAATTAACATAACTAGCCGGTCTACTGCGAACATTCTAAAAATTAATTAGGTACTTTATCTAACTAAAATAATTCTTCTTTTATATGCAACAACATAATATAAATTTAGCTTCTATAATAAAAATAAAAGAGGTCCTAATATTGACTTAAATAAAAAAAAACTTAAACAGTTTCAGCAGATTTAGTTTATGATATAAGTATATTAAATATTATTTACTTATATCATATCCTAATCCTAATCCTATATATATACTATTATAAAGGCGAAAGTTTGTAAGTATGGATGTATGTATGGATGTTTGTTACTCTTTCACGCCAAAACTACTGAACCGATTGGGCTGAAATTTGGTACGTAAGTAGCTTAGACCCTGGAATAACACATAGGGTACTTTTTATCCCGATATTCCCACGGGAACGAAGACTACGCGGGTGAAACCGCGGGTCACAGCTAGTATCTCATATATATTATATTATAGTTTATTAGACTGCCTCGGTGGCGTAGAGGGCGCATGCTCGACTGCCAATCAAGAGGTCATGGGTTCGATCCCCAGGTCAGGCAGTGTTAAATATTGGATTTTTCCGTTAGGAATTATTTCAATAACTGCCTGGAGTCTGGAACTGTGCCCGGTAGATGGCAATAGGCTCGCCCCCTATTACATGGGTCCAATAACATACTGGCGAAATGTGGGTGTATCTACTATGGGACTGAGTCCTGGGTACACCTCTGCCTACCCCTTCGGGAAAAAGGCGTGAACGTATGTTATGTAGTTCATTAGTAGGATAGATTAGGTCAGTGAAACTCATACTGTAATCATAGTTTAATAAAGAACAATCACATCTAACCGTTGGTTAATAAAACGGGCTCGTTTAGCGGATAGATAAAGGATAATTCTGGGATCAAAGCGTGACAACTACAGGTGGAGTAGAGCGACGATGATGGGTCATTTTGTAGGACAGTAATTTCACATTTTCTTCGTTTTGTTGTGTTGACTTGCTATTATAATTACGGTTTTACTTGCAGTGTAGGAAAATAATCTAGTGGACCCGCGACCCGCACTGTAATTCTTCAGTCAGGAAAAACTTTATAGCAGAATTAAGTATTAATAAACTAAGGTTTTCGTTAAGGATGAATTTTATTTGGATATTTTGGATTTGTGTGTATATGTGACTACTTAACATAATTTAAAAAGAAAATAATGCTGATAGGGTAAGAAAAGTAAATATTCAAATAGAATTAATTGCGTACCGTTTGAAATTAATACTGATATGTTTAGAAAAATATACTGATCAATGGGAAAATTTTTGCTTTCTTGTAAAATACCCCTTAACAACTGAAATTAATTTAAAACAAGAATATTATTCCGATGTAACTTACTTAAACTCTCACCGTTTAGATTTAACGTTGAGTTGAAAGAACACATTAAATTTGTAGACAAGAAAATTCTCTCCAACTTTCATTACGAGCATTATGTGCAAATTGTTTTCGTTTTCGCATTATATAAATCTAAAGCTAAACAAATAATTTTACTATTACGAAATAAACACAAGTAAGATAAACCGAAAATCCTTCCACAGAACACAAAGAATCTTACTTTATTTTTTATTCACGAAGGAGAAAATGGACCATACGTTCGTGTATTTGCCACTGTCAAGTATTTTATGTTAAATCATAATAAATATTCATTGTTCTTAATTTCATATGTGTATTAAGATTTACTTCACTGTACATAATTTTTTGTTTGCTAATAATATGAATAAAAAATAATTATGCAAATTAAACAGCAAGTAGACGATCCGACATGGTACGGCTGTACTACGAACTTGGTTCGCTACCTGGTTTGATAGCGAGCCAAGTAATATTCGATCGTGTGGCACACTGTACGGCGAACATTATTATTAGTATTACTCGGTACCGTATGTCGGTACGGTGGTACGGGAGCTTGCATATCAAACTTGGTACGGTACTACACTCATGTCATCCCTATTTATCCCATTTTCATAGCTACTATTATTAGAGAAATCGTTATGAAATATCTATTGCTTTTTACGATAAGTTAAATACATAGTAGTATTAATATTAATCGTTATAATATAATTATGGAAGTCGTATGTTAGCTATAACCATGTTTCTGGGATTACAATTCAAAAGCGTTGTTTTTTTCCATTTCCGTCGTTTGATCTGTTTTCTTACGTGACATTGACAATATTGAATGTTGATTGAGGTAGAGAAAAGAGTAGAAAATAATGGGGGCGCCACTGTCTTTCACAAGAGTAAAAACAATTTAATCAACACATACACTTTAAATTAGTTCCGTTTCTACTCTTTTCTGTCGAGCTATATTCTTTATAGTTTTGACAAGCCAAAATAAATAAATTAAATATTTTCTTGTTTTTAAATAATATCAATCGTTATGGGGTAATAAAAAGGTAAGCAAAAGTTTTCCATTTGTTTAGTATATTTTGCTGAACATATCGGTGTTTATTTCAAACGGTTCAAAATTAATACTGTTTCACCTAGGAAATTCCGGCAATCTGATTCCACTATGAGAATTTCCATACTGTTTTATTCATAATTTAATATAAATTAATATTGGAATGCATTATTTTTGGATTTTCTTACTCGTAACGCTAAAGTACATTCTAAGGCTATAAGAAAAAAAAGGGCTGAGCCATTTTCCGATGGGGACCAGAAAAAGGAAATTTCGTAGAAAAGTATAATATAATGTTTGAAATTTTTTTGGATTTTTATCAAAAGTATTCCAACTGCAGCGATCACCAAGCCGCACAACCGTACGTTATTTATAAACCAAATATATTTTCACGCAAATAATGGCCAGATTAAGAGCCAAACAAACAACTCAGTGAGAAATTACCCTCTATTTCTCCATATTTGGGTAATAACCTTTTGTCGACGATGGACGAGAAACGCCCTTATATTAATTTGAGTTTGAGTGTCCTTAAAAATTAGAATATCTACTTACCCTACTCACCACCCGCTGCGTCCACCTAATAGACCATAGACTTCTATTAACTAAAGGGTATGACGCGATTGTGGTCACTCCGGTACCCGTGTTGCGTATTTAATTACGCGTTTTACCTTTTAATTGGAAATTAGAATGGCATACGTATCCTAGCCACGAGAAATTTGACACAATCCTATGATAAATTTACCAAATCGATGTTTTGTATTGTTGTACTGTTTCCCGCGAATACAATTAACCCATTCTATAAAATTATGTCCAGATATTTGTATTATGAAGTAAACTATGATCACCCTGTCGTTTTAGTTCCTCTTATAAACTCTCGGTTTTTCTCATAGTCAACCTCTAAATATCCCAGCTTTACTCTCGTGATTGGACATTCACTACAAAAATATTAAGAGTTTATGAAATTAAATTAAATTATAGGGGGCAAAGTTTACCTCATTTTCAAAATATCATTATATAAATGTTATCAAATACGTTTACTAGGTATATTCGGAGGAAACAGGTGAATACAATTACAAAAAATCAATTTGGTAATTTTTCCGTAGGATTGTATCAAACTGCTAAGAGGTCCCCTTTCCTGTTAAAAAGTGTCATTAAATTTATAATTTCATAAAACTTTTTCTGGTTACAGCTCTGAAATATCTAAAAAAGTCAACAGCTGCCCCATACATTTTTTGTCTTTATAAGTCAATGTTTTTGGGAGACAGCTGATTTTTTCACGATTTCAGAGTTGGTTCCACAGTGAAAGTTATTCCAAATTATGACTAGACTAATTACGACAAATGTCAAATTCTAAATGAACAGTATCGTTTCTTTTTTATGCCATAGGTGGCAAACAACCAGACAGTGTGCGGTAATGGCTCGCGGTTACCGCCGCCTATGGATACCTGCATTACCAGGAGTATTGCTTATATGTTGCCGTGTATATAATGTTGCTTATTTTTGGGGTTCCGTGCCCCAAAAGGTAAAAGGAACCCATATAGAATCACTTCGTTGTCCGTCTGTCAGTCTGTCAAGATACTTTTTCTCAGAACGCGTTGAGGTATCATGTTAAAACTCATTTCAACAACTCAGGTCCACGGTCCCTTGCTGCTGTAAAGAAATCTAACTTCTAAGATAACGCAATCAAAAGATAAGGCCATTTTACAGCACATTTCCATACTTTGCGCTACGGGCTAAAAACTACGGGCTCTACGGGTACTTCCCGTTGGCTTAGCATCATAAAATTTGGCAAGAAGCCAGATCTTATATCACAAGTAAAGGGAAAAATCCCAAAACCGTAAAATTTTATCATCATTTATTGTTTTAACGCTCCGTTTCCATTTCCAAGTTGTCTGTAATAAATTGTTTAAGACGATAAGACAGCCGGTTGTTTACCGTATTATCATCTGTTAGTTGTTTTGTAACATTATTCTTTTTATTTTATCATGGTTTGCAATAAAGTATAATTCTATTCTATTTTACAAAAAATATGTGATTAATGACATTTTGGCGATAAAGGTTCCATAGATAGATAGATAAACACTTTATTGGTACACCACAACAAGAAGTTCTTAAATCTAATAACAATTAATAATAACTAGTGTAACAATGGGCGGTCTTATCGCTAAGAGCGATCTCTTCCAGACAACCGTGCAGGGAGAGAACCGTAATGAACATTTGGTCGGTGGTGGTGGTCCATATCGGAAGTTGTCATTTCATCTCCAAATATACATAAGGTATCCCTTTGAAATAATACCCACTGATTACATGTTATCCTCTAAAGAACCTCTGTAACACCTTTATAACTCAATCCTGCTTCAATAACGCAGGCATAGTGAAGTGGTCGCTGCTTATAATAGTGCAGTGAATGGAGGACAAACCTGCAATCAGACGCTATCTCCTGGAATCTAGTTATGTGTGGTCACCGGACGTCCACTTGCTTGCTCGCCGTGTAGAGTAGCCTGTGTTTAGAGAATACCGTTTGGTAATAAAATAGAATTGACAGCCTCGTTGGCTCAGATGGTAGTAACTCTGCTTTCTGTGCTGTAGGCCCCGGGTTCGATCCCCGGCCAGGTCAAACATTTGTGTGCATGAACACGTTTGTTTGATCTGTGTCTGGGTGTTATAAGCTTATATAAGTATGTATATCAGTCATCTGGTTACCATAGTACAGGCTTCTGGCCTAGTTTGGGACCAGATGACCGGATGTCTGGATGTTGTGGAAACTAAGCTCTGCAGCTTACGCGGTTTATAAAATTAGGCAACTAACAGATATAGCCACGGCGAGATTAGTGTACTTTGCATATTTCCATAGCTTGATGTCTTATGGGATTCTGTTGTGGGGGTCAGCCGCAGATATAGAAACTATCTTTATACTACAAAAACGTGCGATTCGTGCCATCTATGAGATGCGTCCACGCGAATCCCTGAGGGAATTATTTAAAGATATAAACATAGTGACCCTACCATCCTTATACATTTATGAGAACATCATGTATGTGCGTAAAAATTTACATAAATTCAAATTAAATAGTGACCTTCATAATTTTAATACTAGAAATAAATACAAAATAGCTGCACCTAGCTTTAGATTATCTAAAACAAATAAAAAGACATTCTTAGGAAATAGTGTATGTTTCTATAATAAAATCCCAAAAGAGATAACTGGGCTCTCAGAGGGTAAATTCAAAACCTATATAAAATCTACTTTACTAAAGAAGGCTTATTATAAAGTCAACCAGTACATAGAGGACAAAGATGCCTGGAAACTTCTGCATAGCCGCCTCGCGGCACCTTTAAAGAAAACGAATGTAACCAAACCAAATATTGTAAAACTATCTGTTGAAAAAATTAAGCCCTACAAGTTTCTTGTGCGTTCTTCTTGTGGAGGTATCTTTCCGAACGCACGGTAGACTCAGTACTGTTTATCTTTATTGACGTGCAAAAGTGTCAGATTATGACCTATTTGAATAAATCTGTTTGAGTTTGAGTTTGAGTTTTGAGTTGTCCAATATTAAAAAAAGATATAATATATACAAACAAAAAAATATTACTAGCTGTGCCCCGCGGTTTCACCCGCGCAGTCATCGTTCTCGTGGTAATATCGGGAAAAAAAGTACCCCATGTGTTATTCCAATGTCTAAACTACCGACTTACCAAATTTCAGGCTAATCGGTTCACTAGTTTTGGCGTGAAACATCCATCCACATATAATATTAATAGGATTCATGTAGAAGGTATCTTTCCAAACGCTGAACGCACGGTGGGTTCATTACTTATCAGCTTCATTGACTTCCAAAAATATCTTCTTGTGACCAAATTGAATAAACAATTTTGACTTTGACTTTTGATTTTGATGAATAAATGAATGAATAATTACTGGATAATATAATAAATGTTTAAAAACACTTAATAAAATCCAGAAGATGGGTACCAGCTTCCCCTGCGTAAAAACCAAACCAAACTGCGCTCGCTAACTCGCCTGCCAAGCGTAGCAAGATTGGCAAACCCTCTCTCAGGATGAGGTCTATGCGTAGTAGTGGACTTCTTACAGCTGAGATGATGATGATGATGATGATAAAAACTCTATTTATCAGATATCTCTACAACCTTCCCTTCTCTGTACAAGTCCAGGTAATGACAAGACGTGAACAAGTAACTAACTGACCGCTTCAATACCAGTTCGGAGCGCTAACTAGGTTTCAGATGCGTTATAACCTACATCTAGGTCCCTAGGTCCAGAGGAGTACTAACTTCTGGTATTAGTTTAGGATCGAACTAGATAGATGAATTCTCTATAGGGCTAAACGTAACATTACGTTTTAATGATTTAGTTACCTTGAAGGCGTTACCTGAACAATAGATTTATCTAAAAAGCTGTTTACCCTTAACGAACTATGACGATAAAGCAGTATGCTTGTAATGCGAAATTGACTAAGGAGCAGTCTGCTTAAATTTAAATTGTCTGTATAGCATAAAACATAACATAACATACATTCACGCCTTTTTTCCCGAAGGGGTAGGCAGTGGTGTACCCAGGACTCAGTCCCATAGTAGATACACCCACATTTTGCCAGTATGTAATTGGTCCCATGTAATAGGGGGCGAGCCTATTGCCATCTAACGGGCACAGTTCCAGACTCCAGGCAGTTATTGAGATAATTCCTAATGGAAAAATCCAATATTAACACTTTGCCTGACTTGGGGATCGAACCCGGGATCTCTTGATTGGCAGTCGAGCATGCGCCCACTATGCCACCTAGGCAGTCTGTATAGTAGTTTGCTTGAAATACAAGATGACTAAAAAGGGGTAAGTTTAATATGGGCGTTGACTGGACAATTCTTTGCGAAGCGAACATAGGGCTCTTCCTTAGATCTGCTTTCCTAGTATTTCAATTGATATGTATGAATTAATTCCCTGGCAATATTGGACCAGCTTTATTATTTTACTTCGTTCGTTGCTTATTATCTGTTCCAAAATGGTGGCAGAACTCGTTCGGGAAAATGGTGTCGGATTTAAAATTCAAGATGCAAGGATGACAATAATATATAAAAAATCATAAACTTTAATAAAAAATACGTGTTACAAATAAAAACACATTCTGCCTAAGCAGAATGTGTAAGGTCATGGATTCGTCTTCCATACAAATTTTTTATTTTGTAATGGTAGGCCCCTTTTGCAGGGGGCCGCCTGGGGAAGTACCACACTTTTGCCAGTTATTCATCCGCCAAGGAGTAATATGCAAAAATTACTGTGTTCCGGTCTGAAGGGCAATGTTACCAACGAAATTACCAGTAATTTCGTTGAAACTCGCCATGCCTGGGCATGTTCGCGAGTTCAACAACTAATATCTCAGGGTGACAGGCGCAGAATTAAGAATTTGAAAACACTGGGTGGCACTGTGTCTGATAAGGGCAATCATGATGCTTACCATCAGGCACCTGATTTGCTGGTCTTGTCACTCTCATAAAAAAGCTCCTAAAAACCGCGCACATATTTATTATTGCGTTACCATTCTTACCAAACCAATGACTAAGCAAAGATAAATAGATAAACAATATTCGAGCAAAAACATCGCTCGTGTCTTCACTTGAAAGTTTTTGCTAAACTAATCCACCACACAAGAGACCACAAATAGTAATTTTGATACGAATCTTTATAAAAAAAGTTAAAAAGTAACTCTCGTAATAAAGGAAATTATCTCAGTTTGAGATATTGAATGATTTGCACAATTTAATTAGAACCATCTTAAATTATAACATTAATAATAAGATACTAAGCGTAGCGTTCGTGGCCCAGCGGGAATATGCCGAGCTTTACCTAAATCCGGAGTCCCTGGATCTCACCATGTGGACTTTCGCCTGGGCGCTACCGTGTTTCGGATGGCACGTTAAACTGTAGGTCCCGGCTGTTTCCTATAAGATATGTAGGGGACAGTCGTTAGGTCATGTCGGAGGCTGCGTAGAAATCTTGGCGACCTGAAACTCTGACAATATAGGTAGTCCACATAACCCATGTGGACCAGTCCATGGTCTCCATTCGAAAACTTTACGGCCCCATCGTCCATCAATTCTACGTGCTATGTGCCGTCCATTGCCACTTCAACTTGCTAATCCGCTAGTATGCATGGTAATAGTTACTAATCTTTGACAAACTGAAAAATTTTTGGAGGTCCCATAAGATCTTCTATTGTTCGAATATTGACCGCGATCCGCCTGTTGCCGACCGTTGGCTTAAAGCTTAGACCTTGGAATTTAAAATAACACAGAGTATACATTTTAGCAGGCACAGCCACGGCATACAACTATACACGTTAAACCGATTAATTCCCATTGTTAATTCATGAATGACCACTTAAACATTCATTTGAAAGGCTTGAATGGAGCCAAATATAGCAAATATGGTTTAGCTATTCAGATATTACACATTTCGGAATTGTATTGAGCCAGTGAATGTAATCCTTTCAAATACATTGCTCATTTTGCTTCTACAAATATCATTGGAAAAGATATTTATTATTATTGGAAAGAAATTGTATAGTAAAACTGCCTAAGCAATGGATTGAATTAATGTGTGCTTACTGCTTACTCAAACAAGAGTAACACTGAAAGATTTTAAATATGCCAGTAATAAAAGCAGCCGATGAAAAATTGAAATACATTTATCATAAAATGAGCAGGTCAGCCGATCCGCGGGATCAGTTAATAGGCGGCCTCGGTTGACATAGATAGAAACACTTTATTTTACACCTTATAGATAACTTTTTTTTTTTATTTATTTATGATAGTGAGTGACAAGACGAGCTCATCAGATGCCTGATGGTAAGCATCATGATTGCCCATATCAGACACAGTGCCACCCAGTATTTTAAAATTCAAAATTCTGCGCGGCACTGCACTGCGCCTATCACCCTGAGATATGAGTTGTTGAATCTCATCATGCCCAGTAATTTCGCTGGTAACATTGCCCTTCATACCGGAACACAGTAATGTTTGGACATTACTGCTTGGCGGATGAATAACTGGCAAAGGTGTGGTACTTCCCCAGGCGGCCTCCTGCAAAAGAGGCCTACCACTACAAAATACAACTTAATATTAATATGAAAATAAAGTAGTTACAGGTAGTTTTAGGCTAGTACAAGTACGACTTGACATGTACTTACATAACATTATTGTAATTTTGTATATTTTAAAATATAATGTACGAATTATTAGTTAGTCTTTGTAGTTAATAATATTAGTTGGACATTTTTTATTTTTTGTCAATTTTTATATTAATAATTTCCATTTCAAATGAATTTGCACACCTAAAGGAGGTAGAATGTATAATGGACCTTATTATTTATTATGACCTCTTGTACATACATTTTTGCAAATAAATGATTATGATTATGACGTAAGGATAAAATAATACGAGAAAAAATATTTATGGCGCCATTTGCTGTCACATTGATAGCTTCGTTAGCTCAGATGGTAGTAACTCTGCTTTCTGTGCCGCAGGCTCCGGATTCGATCCCCGGCCAGGTCAAACGTTTGTTTGCACGAACATCTCTGTTTGATTTTTGTATGGGTGTTATAAACTTATATAAGTATGTATATCAGTCATCTGGTTACCATAGTACAGGCTTCTAGCCTAGTTTGGGACCAGATGACCGTGTGTGGAAGTTGTCCCATATTATTATTACACGGGTAGTTACTATTGTTGTATTTAATTTATAAATTATGCAAGACACGATTGCATTTAACCAAATTAGAGAGTCAAAATGCAAAATATTGCCCACTATCCAATTTAGTTGTCAAATTATCCAACCAAATGACGATAATTGGACAAAAAGTAGGTTTGTCAGTAAATATATCGGTGGCAATCGTAAAAGCACTCTAGGAGCCATCCGGCACTTTTTCATTCGGAATAACCTAAAAATTAACATCACTAATAAGCCTGTATTGTGGGGCGACCAATTTAGAAAGAACCCTGTGTTTTTTTAAGTCAATTTTTACTACAGACCGAAACACTGGTAATCTTGGTAATTATTAACGTACATAATCGAAATTCATCATGTTTTGTCTTAATATAATATATAACATACCATCACGCTTTTTTTTCCCGTGGGGTATGCAGAGGTGTGCTCAGGACTCAGTCCCATAGTAGATACACCCACATTTCGCCAGTATGTTATTGGCCCCATGTAATAGGGGGCGAGCCTATAGCCATCTACCGGGCACAATTTCAAGCTCCAGGCAATCGTTGAAATAATTCCTAATGGTAAAAACCTAATAAAAATTTGCCTGACTTGGGGATCGAACTGGTGACTTCGTCATAATAAATCAATACGTCAATGTGCTAAACCCGCTCATTTATTTTTAATTCAAATAAGTATAGCTAGCCAGCCCCAGTAGCACAGTGACCAGAGAAAATGTAGTCCCAGGGGGTTAGAACGAGAAAGCAAGATATATAATATTCGAGCGTGAAAGAGAAAAAAGCGTAGTCTTCGCTTCCGTGAATATCAGAATAAATAGTACACTGTGTGTTATTCTAGGGTCTAAGCTAACTACATACCAAATTTGAGCGCAATAGGTTAAGTAGTTTTGGCGTGAAGGAGTAACAAACTGATTGGGCTGAAATTCGGTATACAAATAATTTAGACTATGGAATAATACACAGGGTGCTTTTTTTTATGATAGTGGTGACAAGACGAGCAAATCAGGTGCCTGATGGTAAGCATCATGATTGCCCCATATCAGACGCAGTGCCACCCAGTGTTTTAAAATTCAAAATTCTGCACGGCACTGCACTGCGCCTGTTACCCTGAGATATGAGTTGTTGAATCTCATCATGCCCAGTAATTTCGCTGGTAACATTGCCCTTCATTTCATTTTTCATTGTACTTTTTATCCCGGTATTTCCACGGAAGAAAATCGTGCCGATGAAACCGCGGGCCACAGCTAGTTTTACATGATTTGATAGTATTTTTATGAGAGTCCAAGAAACACTGGTCGACAGTCATTCATTTCTATTTAAGAAGGCAGGTATTAATTTGAGTGAGTGTTATTACGAACTGTGATGGATTGAGTGACTCGGCAGATATTTGTTTTGGACACTTTGGTTCAAATGTTTGGTCCATTAGAGGCTCCATCAGATGCCATCTTAAGTGTTAGATTGGGTGTAATTTGATGACAATTTGGGTTTATTAGATGTAGACTTTTTAGGATTTTTTATTTTTGCGTCATCTTAAATTATAATGATGTCTACTCGGACTCAGGACTTAGAGGTTTGATTTTAACAATTTTATGAATTTCTGCTTGACATAAAAGGTCGACTGTTGAATCAACTGCGGCCGCTCAACCATGTCATTATTTTTTTATTTTTTTTTAGTCAACTGAGGCCTCTTGTAAATGCTTTTTAGTCAACTAATCCCGCTTGTAAATTGAGTTAGTATTGTTTATCTTTATTGTCTTTTAAGCATCTATCAAAATAAAATTGCATGACAAAACAGAAAAATAAATGTATTGTCATGAATGTTCGGGGTGAACATTCAAAGGTACGCAAGATGCCCAGGCTTATAACCATTCAAAATCCAAATCTGTAGAAATATCGGGACAAAAAAAAACCCAATGTGCTTCTCCAAGGAATTAATCTATCTCCAACAAATCTCTACCAAAATTCAATAAAATTGGTCAGCTATTTTGGCGTGAAAGCGTAATAAACAGAGTTACTTTCGCATATTTTATATAATCTATAGATTTGTACTTGTAATTTAAACAAAAACAATCGAATTAAAACTTAATCACAAAGTAATTAGGTAGAGAATGATTTGACGATGTCTAATTGCATACCGGGTACACTCGGTGTAAACGAAGCTGAGACAAAATAATTACATTTGTAGGGTTGGGGATATAATGATATTAGAGATTTTTTTTTTTTTTTTTGAAGAAACTCGACTGGCTTGGTGGCGTAGAGGGCGCATGCTCAACTGCCAATCAAGAGGTCCCGGTTCGATTCTCAGGTTCAACCTGATGGTCATGGGGGAGGTCCTATGGCGAGCAATAGACCTCTTACGGCTGACATGATGATGGTGACGATGTATAATTCTATTCCTATTATTGGCATGAAACAACAACATGATTGATATATAATATTATTATGGCGTGTAATAAGACGCCGTGGAGTTACCGGCTTTAGAATAGTGCTCCACCCTCTCTACCCGTGGTTGCCGTAAAAGCCGGCTAAGGGTTAACAGATCCAGAGGACGGACAGCAGCGTCCTCTGCAAAAAACCATCGAACTGTGCCCGACAACCCCCCTAGAGTATTGGAAAAACCCCCTTTATGGCTAATCCACTACTGAACAATGGCTGAGATGATGATGATGATGATGATGGCATTCTTAAGTGAAAACTATTTAAGCTAACTGTTCATAATGTATTCCTTAACATGATCATCATCTCAGCCATAGGACGTCCTCTACTGAACATAGGCCTCCACCATAGATTTCCATCAAGTAAGCGTAAGCGGCCTGCATCCAGCGTAATCCTGCCGTTCTTATCAGATCGTCTGTCCACTTTGTGGGTGGACGTCTTACGCTGCGCCTGCAGGTCCGGATAATCTTAAGATAATATATAAAATATGTAATATATTCCTATAGTGTTCCTATTATGATATAATACGTTTAGAGCTGTTTTTTTTTTCTAATAAAATAATTTTATAAACCTGACAACCCTACTCGTGAGTTGTGAGTAACAAGAACATCTCGCTTATAGAAACGTAGACTAATTTGTAAACAATTAGTTATTGTACTGCTTAAACAAAGTCGGGGTGTTTCTCATCTCTTTATTTCTTGTCTCAACATATCCAATAATAATAGGACAAAACGATTTGTTACAGTCGTTTACTCCGAAAATAATTATCTCATTCGGTAAACTTATGCCCTAGTACATGGGACCTAATACCATAAGCGGTGAAGTGTAGGCTTACTATGGGACTGTCGCACAGCAGCGACAGTCCCATAGTAAGCCTACACCCTGGACACTCGACTCAATTCCATACAGATTCAGATTCATTTATTTACCATAACTATAACAATTGTTGTTACAATGGCATGTCATATGAAAGAGTCAAACAATTTCAATACTAATTAATTATATTAATTAATTATATTAAAAATACTTATTAAAAATTAAAATTATAATTTCTTTATTGCAGTTTTCACAGACCCATAAACATTTCACACATTAAATTATATTAAATTATTATTTTCACTATATTAATATTAAACTGCATACTAATAAAAAAAAATAAAAATTAAAGTTTACAAATAAAATTAGATAAAATTATATTATTGTTAACATTATATGAAATTGCTATTTATATTACAGTAAATTAAATTAACTTATGCTTACAAATTTTCAAATAAATTGCAAAATAAATAAAAAAATATAAAATAATAATAGGTTTTGATAACCATGAGATAATAAATTACAAATGTCACGATATAACTATCTACTACACAGACACAGCACAGATGGGGATTTGTAGACGCGCAAGAGTGTGCGTGAGGTGATTTCCCAGCGAAGCGCGGCTTGTCGAGAGCTCAATCTCGCTCGACTGCCTCGGTGGCGTAGAGGGCGCATGCTCGACTGCCAATCAAGAGGTCCCGGGTTCGATCCCCAGGTCAGGCAAAGTGTTAAATATTGGATTTTTCCATTAAGAATTATCTCAATAACTGCCTGGAGTCTGGAACTGTGCCCGGTAGATGGCAATAGGCTCGCCCCCTATTACATGGGACCAATAACATACTGGCGTGAATGTATGTATGTACTCGTATGTTTCAATCTCGCTCGCGGAAAAATTCATTTCAATACTAATACTTAAATAAAGCTTTCTTGAGTTTGAGTTTGAGTCACAACTAATGGTAACAGTCGAGAATGACCCTGTCAACACAATAAAAAACCTATTAACATTGAACAACATCCAGTAGTGGGCAGTAATTGCCGCCTTGAGACGAGCGCCGAGTGCCGAGTCCAAGCAAGTTCGAGGCGGCAATCGAATTACATAGTGCCTTGCTAGTTCCTTCTTAACTTTTTCTTTATGATAGTGAGTGGACAAGACGAGCAAATCAGGTGCCTGATGGTAAGCATCATGATTGCCCATATCGGACACAGTGCCACCCAGTGTTTTAAAATTCAAAATTCTGTGCGGCACTGCACTGCGCCTGTCACCCTAAGATATTAGTCGTTGAAACTCTTAATGCCCTGTAATTTAACCTAGGGTGACAGGCGCAGTGCAGTGCCGCGCAGAATTTGAATTTTAAAACACTGCGGGTGGCACTGTGTCCGATATGGGCAATCATGATGCTTACCATCAGGCACCTGATTTGCTCGTCTTGTCACTCACTATCATAAAAAAAAAGATGAAATTTGGTATGTAGATAGCTTAGATAAGCTTACAAAATAATGCACGAGTAACTTTAGTAAATGAAACCGCGGGGCGCCACTAGTCCATTATAAACAACCCAATCAACTTGTCAAATTGAATCGTTACGAAAACTACGCCTAACTGAATAAATGACAAAGAGAACAAAAACAACTGTCTCTTTCTCGTGTATATCGCTGTCTCCATCCCCCTGATGAAGTTAAGCATCCATTTTTGTAAGCGCTTGGAGCCTGATCCAATTTCAGACTCATTTGTTAGAGCATAAAACAATTATTAAAAAACGTTGCCGATTTGTCGAGCAATTTTTGCCGTTTTACATCACTTAGGGATGTTGGATTTGTATTTAAAGTGATATCAAGTTTTTAATGGAATACTGGACTTAAATGAGAGTTTCCTTCACAGAGGGGTGTAGAACCATATAATCTACTCTATAGGTGAAGGGTTATTGGTAATCACCATCCTCATAAAAGCGTGGCCTACTAGGATTTTTTTTTTATGATAGCGAGTGACAAGACGAGCAAATCAGGTGCCTGATGGTAAGCATCATGATTGCCCATATCAGACACAGTGGCACCCAGTGTTTTAAAATTCAAATTCTGCGCGGCACTGCACTGCGCCTGTCACCCTGAGATATGAGTTGTTGAATCTCATCATGGCCAATAATTTCGCTGGTAACATTGCCCTTCATACCGGAACACAGTAATGTTTGCATATTACTGCTTGGCGGATGAATAACTGGCAAAGGTGTGGTACTTCCCCAGGCGGCCCCCTGCAAAAGAGGCCTACCACTACAACAAACAATTAGACACAATCCTATGAAAAATTTACCAAATCGATATTTTGTATTCCTCTGTTTCCTCCGAATATAATAAACCCATTCTATAAATTTATATCTTGTTATGTATATAGTGAAGTAACCAACGTCCCTGTCATTTTAATTTTTCTTACAAACTCTTGGTTTTTTTTATTGTGAACTTTCAAAAATCCCATTTTTACTCGCGTGATTGGACGTTCTCTACAATAATATGTAGAGTACAGCAAAAATAAAATGATAGGGACATACTTTATTTCATCTTTAAAATATCAGGATATAAATATATCAAATAGGTTTACTGTATTCGGAGGAAACAGGGGAATACAAAACATCGATTTGGTAAATTTTCCATAGGATTGTGTCCAACAACTAAGAGGTCCTCTTTCCTGTTAAGGTGGCATACAAACTTTGAGGAACCAATGACGATGAAAGAAGAGATATTTCTTCATTAGTGTTTTATTATAAGTAACAATATTAGTATTCTGTGGTAACAACTGATTATAAAGTGACATTTATCCAGTTATACTACAAAAGATAAGTTTTAAAACTGCAAATAGGTAATTAAAATATTTTTTTACGAATTAAATATATGATAAATACCTATTTGCCATACTAAGGTTTTATTTTTTTCACCTTGAACCAAATGTAACGGTTATTTTTTTTCGCGATTTTCGGAGTATCTTTTCTCTATAAACAGTAAAAGTGGTTCACTATCGTTTTGGTAAATTTTGGTTTGTGTCATTTTATGTCTAAAATGTGATATGTTCTCTTAAAGCGCGGTGCTAAGCTAATTCGTCCTCTCACTCACACGTACCCACATTTTTGAAGTTATAAAAAATACTACAAGTAATTACGTATAATAAAGACGACTAGGAACTAGAAAAGAACAATATAAAGAAACAATAAGAAATCGAATTTAATCCAAACGAGTTTTCATGCACAAAAACCTGCACGAAGAAAAACATCTTAGAAAAATAAAAAGGCACTGAAAGGAATATATAAATATGTATATTATAGTAAATAAAATAATGTACAGCAAGTTGCTGATTAAAAAAATAACAAAGTGATCCCAAAAATCCGTTAGGCCCTGGTCGATATGTCACAGTGTAACCGTACCTTGTAATTCAGTATTCAGTACAGGCGCTGCGGGAAGCCGCGGCAATCTCGCGATCTGTAGGCGGAGCATAGGGTTCTGTAGGATGATGATAAATCTACTGAGCGAATTAATTGTGTACAATTTTTAATAATAATAATAATAATAATCTTAACATCTTAGTCATAACGACCATCACTAGTGCAGGGTGATAGTTGTTCGTGGGCGTCTAAAGAGTACCTTGAATACTACGCACCCACAACATTCGGGCCTAAAGGCTCTCTGCACACATCCATCAACCCGCATTGGACAAGCGTGGTGGGTTAAACGTCCAAACCTTTACTCACATTACCACAAGTGGATTGAGGGTAGAGAGGCCTTTGCCCAGCAGTGGGACAGATCAGGCTTATAATAATAATAATAATAATAATCATGAATTGAGTGAACGAGCTTTGTGTGAAGATTGTTTTGTTAAATGAACTAGTACAAGCTCAGCGCCATCAACCAATTTCGTAATAAGTATGGTTTATACCAAAACACAGACGCCGATTTTGGACCTCTTAGAATGTAATTTTGTTTTTTATATGGGACAACTTCCACACACGGTCATCTGGTCCCAAACTAGGCTAGAAGCCTGTACTATGGTAACCAGATGACTGATATACATTCCAATATATGCTTATAACACCCAGACAAACATCCAAATACATAAAATAAAACAGACATGTTCATGCACATAAATTTTTGACCTGGCCGAGGATCAAACCCGGGCCTGCGGTACAGAAAGCAGAGTTACTGCCATCTGAGCCAACGAGCCTGTCAAAATATTCGAAAATCCTTTCTTAGTACACAGCCAGATAACAAAGATAACGTCGTCCGACATTATGATGCCAACATTAATATTTAGGTATATCTCTTTTACAAAAACTTCAAGAAAATAAACTTGTCTCCGAAACTCGATTTTTATTCTACAAGTATTCGAAAAAAATTCGACGTTAGATACAAAACCATACAAGACTGATCCATTTTGTACACAAAATTACTGGCTGATTATGTAACAAACATCCATCCATCCATCCAGTCTCACAAACTTTCGCATTTATAATATTAGTAAGATAAAATTTTATTTTTATATTACTATTGAACTATTGAAGCTCACATAAAATAGATTTTAATAAAATAAAATTAAACAGCCACGGAACCCTTGCAAAATATTCGTTATCGCCCTAAACATTTCCCACTCGACGGGGGTTAATTCCGTGTAGTATTTAATGCTGTTATTGATATCATATCCTGGAGCAGTGTAAACTAAAATAAACTCGCGATTCTATTTGAATTGTTATTTCTATGGGCGCAATGAGATGGAACACGTTATTATAGCCTGTAGCTTTTATGATGTGATAAATCATTTGATATCACAGATGAGGATGAAAGAGGTTAGATTGGAAATAGTTCCTGATTTGTATCAGAACGCTTGTCATCGCTTGTCTCCCACTCCTCAACTCCACTACAAGCAAGAGACCAATACGCGCACGCATTACGCACACAAATTAACCATACACACATCGATCGCGAGTTTGCTATTGATTATCATCTAGCGCAAACACTGCGTTTGACATGCACTCACACACGCGCAAAAGCTCATCTAGACACACGGCAGCGTGTCAAGCCAAGTTCAACCAACTGGCTAGCCAGCGCCGAGTGTAATATTAACACGAACCACTTGGTGCCACTTTTGACCCTTCTATAACTGAAAACTTCTTTAACGTAAACACATAAAACTACGTGTGTCTAATTATATTCATAAGGACATCTAGAAACTCAATTTTCATGAAGCTAGCTCAAACAGTTATAGAGATATGAAGGTCAAAAGGTAGTAAATTTTAGCACTGACTGACTGACATATAGTACCTAAATCTAACCTACGTCCAGATGACCTAGAAGGATGAAATTTGGAATCCAACTCGGTAATTGTGCGTAGGCGTAGGAAAAAATCTAAAAAAAAAAGTTTAAAAATAGAGGGGGTCCCCATACAATTTTTTTTTTTAATTGTAGCGTTGGAACTGTTACAACGTTACATGAAGATATTTGAAACTATCCCAGTATATGTATTATTATTATTTGCTATTTATCAGAAATATAAAAATAAAGTTAAGTCAAAAAATAAGTGGTGTCCCCATACAAAAAATTTGTAATACGCGTTAAACAACCGGACAACTGTGTGTCTTCGGCGACGCGCGGCACCACATATTTATACACAGAACAGAAGTAAATTTTCAAAATTATAAGCTTTCCGCTTATAATTGGTTAAAATTTAGCGGGTCGGTTGGTTTATACCTGCATGGTAGTGATTTTAGTCCACGGCTCACTAAAATATCAAAGATCAGTGCCCAAGGTTCGTTTAACTGATTTCTTTTGAAAATAGGAAATAATATTTTAAGGTATTAATTTGTTTGTTAGAACTCTTTGTACCTTAAAGAAAGTCCAAAGTGTATGACATACACATAATTGGTATACATTGTATACCAAGTTCAAAACAATAGCGCTGTCTTATTGTTACCGATATATGTAGGTATTGACTAATTTAAGAATGCAGGTTGAACTCGCTCGCGCCTTGATCTTGTATTGGATACCTATAACAATTGCTGTTATTTAAAAAAAATGTAGCAAAGAAATAGAGTTTAATACTTGTTCATAATGTTATTTTGTTCCTATAAATACATATTTGGATTTTGCATAGAACTTGGATCACTCATTTAGATGTCCATTCTTTTTGGGGCGAAGCCCACAGCCAAGAATAGTTTTTGTATTGAACTTGGCTCTCCTTTTTTACATGTATGTTTTTGGTGGGTACATTACGGTCACCTAAAGGTGGATTATCGATATCGATAAAATTACTGTAATATTATTACTTTAACTTTTCGCTATATTTACTTATTTGTTATTAACTAATACGGCTTCATAGCCAATTAAACTTATTAATTAATTAACTAATATACAATGTCCTTACAATGTAATGTTGTTACTATATAATTTCTGTGTCTGGGTGTTATAAGCATATATAAGTAGGTATGAATATTAGTCATCTGGTTACCATAGCACATACTTATAGCCTAGTTTGGAACCAGATGACCGTGCGTGGAAGTTGTCCCATATTATTATTATTATTTTGTGACATATTATAATTTAATTAATTCTATGTTTTTTTGGTCTGTGAGTTACCGCGAAATACGTCGTTCATGCATAGAAAGACATGGGTTAAAACTATAGTAAGTAAATAAATGACACAAGCTAAAAATACAAGCGTATTTATTAAGTTATCATTTCCCTTAACCTGTGGGTTAGTGTGCTAGGTGGGGACGCACAGCACAGCATCTTCTTCCGTTAATACAGTCTATCATCCGTCATCTCTGCACTCACTCCTTTTTCTCGCATATCCTCATTTATACTTATTTAATATTGAACACAACACATTGATTACAACGTCAGATCACTAGTACGCTGCTATTAGCAGCGTACCCAAGATGGTGGAAACATTGCCACGTTGAATAGCAACTTTTGGACAAGACAACGTATTTTTTGAAACCTAAAAATAAACCTATTACACCATAATATACCCTATTACATGAGACCAATAACATACTGGCGGAATGTGGGTGTCTCTACTATGGGACTGAGTCCTGGGTATACCTCTGCCTACCCCTTCGGGAAAAAAGGCGTGAATGTATGTTTATGTAAAATAAAAATTTTAATTTCATTATAAACGGAACAATCAAACAAAATTTTAGACGAAAGACGAAAACCCACACTCGACAACTTAATTGATAATCACAAATAACATGGTGACAGACCACAGTAGATGCCTCGTATTTATTTCGCGTGACAAAGAGAACAACTTTTTTCTTTTGACGCTGTTTCACAGACAGACAAACAGAAAGAGACACACACACACACATTTGATACTATCCTGACACACGCCTTTCGCTTCTTCCACTATCATGAAATCCTTCATACTACATGCACGTCGGTTGTAGGTACTTTTGATTTATTGATCATTTCTTAGGACAACATCAACTTGTTCCTAAAAAGTACGCCTACAAAGAGGTATTTTAATTACAAAATATTACTCATAATAATCATTTGCATACGACACTTAATATCGACAATGTTTACAACATGGTACAACACTATCGATGCGCGGGGATTTTCCGGAATTCAAGCTTCGCCTTGACGTGACTCTCGCAAAGGACGCAGTTCATTGCGCGATCGCCTACGAGTACAAGGTCCAGGAACCTATGTATTGTAAGCAATGTATAATTTCAAATATGTTTCGCGAGAGTGTCGTTTTTGTCTAACAATTACATAATACTTTTGTAATAATTACAAATATCACTTGAATTTAAAGGTTTTAGGACTTACCGGTAAAAGGAAATCCCTTCTCGGGCTACACTAGACACCTGGCTTCTTTTTCGACAAGTTATAATAGCGCAGGACCGCATTATACACTATTTTCGCGGAGCTACGTACGTTGTCACCGCATGAGCGCGACTGTTAGCCGGTAAAGCTAGTTTCGGCGGGCATACGTACGTCTGCTCATAAGGGCAGCAACGCCGGCCCCGCCCACAAGGCCCCTCTAACGTCTTTCATCTCCTCTGTGTTTGATATCATATAAATTTTGCTAAAAATGCAGAAAGAAATTCCCGTTGTACCTAGGTATTATGTTCGCACCAATCAAAAGCTTTTTTTTATGATAGTGACAAAACGAGCAAATCAGGTGTTTGATAGTAAGCATCATTATTGCCCATATCAGACAGAGTGCCATCCAGTGTTTTAAAATTCAAAATTCTGCGCGGCACTGCACTGCACCTGTCACCCTGAGATATTCTGAGGGATTCTTGGGCAGATCAAAAATTTTTGCACGTGAGCACGTCCATTTAACCATTTAATCTGGTCAGTCGCGTGCTCATGTTGGATTTTTTCGTGAAATGTATCTATATCTGATTGTTAACGGGAAACCTGAGTGACGAAGAATTTAAAATTTCGGTTTTTGTAAAAACTATCGCCGTCGCTCTGCTCCTGAAAGTATGAGCTATGAATGTGTGTGTAAGAAGATTATTATTGCGACTTCGCGCGCATATTCATGTCAGTAGTAAAGTTTGTGACGCTTGTATTCAAATTAGGTAGGTACTTATCGTAGGTATTATTTTAGACTTTTGTTTTTATTTACATTCTCGTAAAGATGACTGCTTAAATTCATTAGCTACGTCTAGGATGAAATGGACCAGTGGTTGCAGTGTTCAGACAGCGTTCACAAAATCGTGTCATCGATCAACGAATGCGAGTTCGAATCCAGTCCCAGGAGTAATTTTTGCCCGGATATTTTTTTGTTAAGAACTTTTTTCTTCATTATCTGTAATTATATTATTGTGATATTATATAATACAAAAATAGATACTATAATATATATTTATAGTTTATATGACACCAGTCGCCCAGCGCTTAAAAATTCATATCAATGTATTATCTTCGAAGGTAAGTATTGACTTTTTCAGTTCATCCTGTCAGTCTAGACATTTGCTGAAAATATAACTTTTCATTGTAATATCTACCTAATAATAGTTCGCCTAAATAATTTTCGACCTGTGCTGTTGTTTACGGACTTGATTCTTTTGCTTAATATTTTAAATTTTTAGACAAAGCGGTCTACTCGCATGAAATACAATACGAATAAGGAAAGAATTATTATTGTATTCGTATTGTATTTCATAGTAGACCGCTTTGTCTAAAAATTGAAAATATTAAGCAAAAAGGAAGTGTTTATCAATTTCGATATGAATTCTAATTGTAACATTAGACTTGTCGGTGGGTAGATTGCGAAATGCATCACCTATAGATAAACACACGCCCCTAGAGCGTTAGGTAGAAGGGATAGAAAAATTTCGCCGACGACTAGTACCTCCACGGTAGCTCAAGTGGTAGAGCGCCCACCCCGGATTGGTGCGGAGGGTGCGTGGTTCAAATCCCGTCCGTGGGTGAAGTTTTTCTTTCCTTACTTATTGATTCTTTTGCTTTAGTACTTACGGTTTTGGCTTGTTTGTATGAATTTCTTTCAGTATTTTGCTCTGAATATGGGTAAAAGCAAAAGGGGCAGGACGTTTATTTTTGAATGCTCTACGAAAAATACACCATTTACGTATTAAACGGCAAATACATTTTGCGCCTTTGCCATCCGTTTGAGTATAGGTAATACGTACATACTTAATTATTTTGTGTTTTTCATCATGAAATTACGATAAAACGCAATTCAAATTAATTTCTTCAACCTAATGAGTGATGTTAGGGGTGAGCAGTTGATAGTCATGTCGACCGCAAAAATTCGATCCATTCGAACCGTTGATCAACTACAAACTTGAAAACCACTTAGGTGGTGTTTGAGCCAATCATATGATCATGAGAACCCGGGTTTGATCCACAAGTCAGCCAAAAAGTGTAATTGGATTTTCTATTAGGGGTTTTCTGAATGACAGCTTGGAGTCTGAACCCAATAGATGACAATAGGTACGACTTCTACTACAAGAGATTTAAAATATTACTGGCAAAGTGTTAGAAAATTTCACTGAGTCTTCACCCATGAACGCAAATGCCGTAGCTTGCGATAATGCTCTTGAACCATCTCTTTTTTAAAGATGTATCTACTCGTACAAGGCCATTAATGATTATGATGATAAAGTAATACATTTTAATACAATTACATATTATATAATATTTATTAACAAATTACCTACTTAACAGTATAGAAGACAATGAAAGATCACCATAAAAACAAGTGCTATGCACTAGACATCTCAACATTAGATTCTCCGAAGGTCTAACTGAACGATAATGGGCCATATGAAGATTGATATTATAGTTGAATTGCATTTAAATCGATATTGTTACATACTATTAGTCTTCTATTTTTTCGTAAGAAGTATTAAACTCGTTTTCTATGAACATCACTAGGATTTTTCAAAATACTATGTCTATGAGTCCCTTCCCTAGTTGTATAAGTGTGAGTGGAACCCCCCCTCACCGCCTGCCGCACCCCGTAGAACGCGAAAGGGACAACTGCAGCTCAAAGCGATTATAACTACGAAAAAATGACGAAATCGATGTTTTGTATTCCCGTGTTCCCTCCGAGAATAATTAGTTTTATCCATAAATTTATATCTTGAAAATTAGGAAATAGATTAGGCTATGTCCCTGTTATTTTATTTTTTTTCCTTAACTCTTCATTTTTTTCTAGTGAACGTCTAATTGCGCGAGTAAAACTGGGACAGTTTTTCATGTTTTTAAAGGGTCATATTTCATTTAATAATGAGTTTGTAGAAAAATGAAAATAACAGGGACATGCTCACTGAAGACCTAGATTTTATAAAAAAATAACCATTGCTCTGACGCAATTATCTAGGGAGGAAACACGGGAATACGTTTGTATGGAAAAATCACCCCTAATGTATCCTCTTAAGCGACCTGTAGGAAAAGGTGGCGATAGAATTGAGTATTTCCTAGTACTTGTACCATTCGCGCGAATGGTACAAGTACAGCAAGCGTCGTGCTCGATTCAGTTCGATAAAATTAAAAAACGGCGAAAGCTCGATATTCCATTTGGCACGGTACTAAGCTAATTCGCCCTCTCACTGAAACCTTGCACTGAAGCACTGAAAACTTGTTTTTATTAAATTGGATTTTTACTGAATCTTTGTATTGTTATTTTCTAGTTGCTATTTGTCTTTAATTTGTAATAACATGTAGTATTTTTTATATCTTCAAAAATGTGGGTACGTGTGAGCGAGAGGGCGAATTAGCTTAGCACCGCGCCTTGAAACAACGAAAAATGCGCTCTCGACTCTCCTTCTCAAGATTCAACAATTACTTATTTAGCTCCCAGATTTTTTAAACTAAACGAATCACCAAACATAACCTACTGCCTTTCATCCACTACACCGATTGTTACATTATAACATTACCCATACAAAGGGATCGCGTAGATGTTATCTAAGGCAAACGATTAGATGCCACTCGATTCTAAATATATTGTTGACGGGTAATTACTCGGAAATAATCGATTATTTTGTAAAGACATTAACGTTACTTTAGAGCCAGCTGGCAGGCGGCAGGAGTTGATAAAAACGTCTTTAAAACATTATGTTTAAAGTTGACTATAGATAAGCTGTAAGCACTATAAGATACTATTTGTAGTGGTAGGCCTCTATTGCAGGGGGCCGCCTGGGGAAGTACCACACCTTTGCCAGTTATTCATCCGCCAAGCAGTAATGTGCAAACATTACTGTGTTCCGGTCTGAAGGGCAATGTTACCAGCGAAATTACTGGGCATGAAGAGTTACAACAACTAATATCTCAGGGTGACAGAGTGAGAATATAGATTTTTAAAACACTGGGTGGCACTGTGTCTGATATGGGCAATCAGGATGCTCATCATCAGGCACCTGATTTGCTCGTCTTGTCATTCAATATAATAATAAAAAAAAGAAAAAAGAAATTTAAGAGGGCAGGCAGTTAGATAGGTCGAGTTTATTCTGTGTCGTTACTAGCCAAATAAAAAATAACCTTTTGACCTGTGCGCGCAATAGCCGTAGAAAACATAACGTGTGTACATACACACGTCATTACATATGTGCGTAAGTACGGGCGTTCCTGCCTCGTTGACTGCCTGGTCGCAGGCGACGTGAAATGGCGAGGGGAGGTGACTGTCTCTTCTTTACGTAGTTAGTAATTGTTATTTATTTAGTGTGAGTTTTTAGGATGCTCTTAGGCTTGGGAAGCTGCCGCGTGGTGGCTATGCAGAAGTTTCCAGGCATCTTTGTCCTCTATGTACTATTTGACCTTATAATAAGCCTGCTTTAATAAATTAGGTCGATTTTATATAGGTTTTGAAGTTTTGAATTTACCCTCTGATCATCAACTTATTATGTGTATAAATAATGTGCCTACTATGTAATAATTTTGGCTTATTACGGAAATGAAAAACCAAACCCAACGCCCAGTGGAACAAACACACAAAAACTGGTCATAAACTTTGACAATCGACATCACGCGTAAACCACACAATGTAACCAACAAATCGTATTACTATTGCCATCTCTTTCCAAGTCATCTGTCTCTCTCACTCGGACTCCCCGCAGACTCGTTAGCGAACTAAATACTGTAACACAATAAAACAGAAAATAAGTGTAAAAAATAACCATTGACTCTTTTGCAAATATACTGAAACATTTCCGTGCTCTTTATACAAAAGGTTTAAAGACTATTTTCCAATGACTTCTAGTTAAAAATAAGGTGGTTTTGCATGCGAACATTGACATTTGTTTGAGGCGTTCTCCTAATATGGTGTAGCGGAGAATAAAATTGTATTTCTCTATTTTTAATTGGGACAAATTGTAGTTCGAGGGGACGAGAACAAAACAAATTATTTTCAAACTAGTTTTTTTGTATTGTTATTTTTAGTCGGTCTTTTTATTAACAGAAACTCTGAGATAAATTGTAAGTGATGGATTTTCATATGCTTGGAATATCTTTATACCCAAGTATTGTTAAGTAAATATTTTTATCAATTTATGCGCATAATATGACTGCCTCGGTGGCGTAGAGGGCGCATGCTCGACTGCCAATCAAGAGGTCCCGGGTTCGATCCCCAGGTCAGGCAGTGTTAAATATTGGATTTTTTCATTAGGAATTATCTCAATAACTGCATGGAGTCTGGAACTGTGCCCGGTAGATGGCAATAGGCTCGCCCCCTATTACATGGGACCAATAACATACTGGCAAAATGTGGGTGTATCTACTATGGGACTTAGTCCTGGATACACCTCTGCCTACCCCTTCGGGAAAAAGGCGTGAATGTATGTATGTATGTATGCGCATAATAACGCTTATGACTAGGACTACAACGCATGGACAATAAATACTTATAAAGTCAAGAACAGCCTCAGTGAAGTACACTAAGTGAGAAAAATAAGGCCCACGATATTCAGGATTGAGCTTACATAATTCTTTAAGTTCTAAAAGTTGCTTTACTATTAGTTATTATGTTACAAGCGACGGCGTCCGCGTGTAATTTTAAGGTTGTACGACCACTTTTCTATCACACTTTTCTATAACCAATCGCTCCAAGTCAAAGTCAAAAAGATTTCTGTGCTGACCCGGTATGTTCAATTAGTTGAACCAATGGGACAAAAACTTACCTATGGAACATTCGTCAGAAAACAATTGATTCTACTTTCAATTGTTATGACCGGTGGATCAACCGAGAGGGTGTGTTCAACGGGTTGTACCAATGGGAAAATTGTTCAACTGACCTAACACTATTGGTATAAAGTTTACTGAGCTGAGATCATTGCTCATTTGTTCAAATAGGTCACAATTTGACACTTACACGTCAATGAAGATGAAGTAATGAGTCTATCGTGCGTTCGGAAAGATATCTTTACACGAAGAACGCATAAGAAACTTGTAGGGCTTAATTTTTTCAACTAATAGTTTTAAAATATATTGTTTGTGTCGGTGTCGCGTGGTGGCTATGCAGAAGATTCCACGCATCTTTGTCCTCTATGTACTGATTGACTTTATAATAAGCCTTCTTTAGTAAAGTCGATTTTGTTTAAGTTTTGAAGATTTTAGTTACTTCTCAAGTCCCATGAAAATTGGTTTAGTCTTTTCGGAACTTTAAGCGGCAACAAAAAGTTCATTTCATATTATTATGCTTTTATTCAAAACAAAAAAAATTCTGAAATATATTTAAATTTAATTTATTTGTGGCATAGATTTCTAATATGAAAGATTTGTTCATCCTTGCTTATTTGACGACTACGAATAAAGTTTCCAAAAGATAATCTTCAATGTCAAAATCAAGTTCTATGGCAAAAGCTTCATATTACAATCAAAACAGTTTTTGCCTATCATAGTCATTGTAAAGCGGCAAATCTGAAAGATGTCGAATAAGTACAATAAGAGTTCGGGAAGCTTTGTGCAACACAATCTTTGTAGGAATCGCGGATTTGATATTTAGATGTTTCAAGTTTCTGCGACAAAGAGCGGATGTCTTAGCTGTCATTATACTTTATTTTATAGCAAAATAAGTCTTACAGAATTTAGATATGAAAAAAAATATATTTGGAAAATGAATATAATTAAAAAGTCATTGGGATTTGCAAAATAATCATTAAATACTTAATATTGTAATAGGTATATAGGTTTATTTTTTTGTTACATAGAAATCATACATTACTTATAGGAAATATTAAACTTACAAAGTACTTACTTAGTAACAGACTTAATCTTGACTTGTCACAAGTACAAAAAATATTATACCTAGTATCTAAATATTGAAAACTAAAAGAACTATAATTTAATATGTATTTTCAATAAGATAAGCATAATAAAAACAACAAATAATAAATTTAGCACAAGTATTCAAGAGTTTCAATATTAAAAAAATATATAAAACCAACGTTTTTAACAAAAAATCTATTGTAAATGAAGTTGAACCAAATAATTCACCACAAAGTATAACTTACCACGAACGCCTCCAAACAAACTTCTTTGTACAAAATCGGTCTAATAACACACTCGAAAATCCTTTTATGAAAAAGAAAAAAAGAAAGCATTATTTCTTTTTTCTTACCGCAAAATTTCTAAGAATTTTGTATCCACACGAAGGAGGATCTTGACCACTGTGCGGTGAGTGTAAAATTTCAACAGTCTCAAGTGTCTTACTATATAGCTTTTGGACAAAAAGTGTGCAAAATGACCATTACTCGGATTATGTGGAGATTTAACATAATATTGGTGCCTTTGTGTCTGCTGCTATTGAAGAATGAACAGTTTTTGAGGTGTTCTTGTATGAGTGATAACAACGTTGTCGCTTGTGTTTTTTTTTGTGCAAAATACGAGGACATAGGGTAACTACTTAGTTAAAATTCTCTCAAAGACATTATATAGGTTATTGTGAACAAATTTAACTATGAAACAAAGTATGGTTTTTTTTTATGATAGTCACTCACTATGCACATTACTGCTTGGCGGATGAATAACTGGCAAGTGTGGTACTTCCCCAGGCGCCCCCCTGCAAAAGAGGCCTACCACTACAAATAGCAAATGAATAGTTTGGTAAGACCAATATTGGCCGTGTGATCTCCTTTCTTATCTGGTGGGAGCCGTTTGACCCGGCAGAGGGACATATTCGGAGAGTGGGCAGCAGCGCTCTCCGGCACCAAGTATTCCAACTACTGCGATCACCAAGCCGCACAACAAGCGTGGCGATTACGGCAAAATGCCCCATATATATATAATTTTTTATGATAGTGAGTGACAAGATGAGCTAATCAGGTACCTGATGGTAAGCATCATAATTGCCCATATCAGACACAGTGCCACCCAGTGTTTTAAAATTCAAAATTCTGTGCGGCACTGTACTGCGCCTGTCACCCTGAGATATGAGTTGTAGATCTCATCATGCCCAGTAATTTCGCTGGTAACATTGCCCTTCATACCGGAACACAGTAATGTTTGCACATTACTACTTGGCGGATGAATAACTGGTTAAAAAAAAATGAATAGTTTATGGCGTTCTATGGGGGAGGCCTATGTTCAGCAGACCAATAATATACTGACGAAATGTGGGTGTATCTACCTACTACGGGACTGACTCCTGGGTACACGTCTGCCTACTCCTTCGGGAAATAAGGCGTGATTGTATGTTATGTTATGTTATCCAATATGAGGCCGAGAAAACGTTGCTCTACGCAAAACCTAGGTTTAAAAAATTGAATTCCAAACCCAGTAACCGCTTCATACAACACAATAAACCATGCATGCCCTCCATATGAAAAGTGTTCTACGAGTACACCCTATTTGTGCAGGGAGGGAGGCAGGAAAGGGGGGGCGGGGGCTGAATTCGATTCCGAGCTATTGAAAAGTTTCAAGAGGCGAAAAGCTTCGACAAACGAAGCTAAGTGAATTTCGTGCCCTCGGAAAATGCAGGGCCGGACTTGGGATGCTGGGAGGTAAATAATACATTGTTGTACATACGAGTAAAAAGGTGAATAGTTACCTATACTTAAGGGAGTGTCATCTACCCAACTGAACAACTTTTAAAAGAAAGAATTGAGAAGATCGCAAAAAAAAACATTTTGACTTGCCACGCAAAATGCATAAGCTAAAGAAATTAATAATTAATCAGGAAAGTTAAAACATTTTTTGCTAATTTTGCACTCAAATTTTTCTTTTGCAAGTTTTGACGGGTAAATGCACCCCCTTAAGTATTACTACAATTTTTGTAACAAATGAGGTCCAAATAAGTCCATTTTTTTTTATGATATTGTATGACAAGACGAGCAAATCAGGATGGTAAGCACCATGATTGCCCATATCAGACACAGTGCCACCCAGTGTTTTAAAATTCAAATTCTGCGCGGCACTGCACTGCGCCTGTCACCCTGAGATATGAGTTGTTGAATCTCATCATGCCCAGTAATTTCGCTGGTAACATTGCCCTTCATACCGGAACACAGTAATGTTTGCACATTACTGCTTGGCGGATGAATAACTGGCAAAGGTGTGGTACTTCCCCAGGCGGCCCCCTGCAAGAGGCCTACCACTACACCACTATGACCACTATAAGATGAATGATGTTATACAACAGTATACTGTTTTTCATTCGAGTGTAGATAGATGCTATACTCGTAGATATGAACATTATACATAAACCCTTTCATGAATTTTTCTTTTGTTTTACATTTTTGTTAAGGCGCTGTCCAAAGCAAATTCGCCCTTTCACCCACACGTAATCAATTTTTGAAGATATAAATAATACTTCATCTAATTACGTAAAATAAAGACAACTAAGTTCTAGAAAATAACAATACAAAGATTCAGTAAAAAATCCAATTTAATCCAAACGAGTTTTCATGTATAAAAACCTGCACAAAGAATAAAATCTTAGAAAAATAAAAAGGCACTGAAAACTTGTTTGAATAAAACCTAGATGTATTTATATGTATTTATACGTAATTACATGTAGTAAATATTTTGTAGATTTTCCAAAATGTAGGTACGTGTGAGCGAGAGAGCGAATCTGCTTTGAACAGCGCCTTAAGTTTACGACTTACGTCAATGGTATACATTTGAAGTCATGGTTCTCATTGAAGCATCACGACATTTTTTTCGACAAACGTATGAGCCAAGGCATACATATTTTTTTTTTTTTTTTAGCTAATATAAAAAATGGCATTAAGATTTCTACGATATTTAATTTCAAAAAGGCGTAATTAAAAACGCAAAATATTAATTGTACATAATGGTTGCCTTTTCTATTTTGGCCTGGACAGGGAACGTGTTAAAAGAAAAAAAAACCTCGTCCCGTACTTCCTGCTCCATTATCAGACCCTGACCACCATCCATCTGTAACATATTCATTGACGATTCTAATGAACCTAAACATGATATATTAGACTACTGGTCCATCTAAACCTGATGCTGCACATCAGGTTCAGATGGGTCAGGTCAAGGTAACCAAGTCGTTACAATATCAATGACACGTCAAAATTAAGACACCCCTTCCTTTTACGGTCGTGGATTAAAAATGGTAATATGTGGTAATATGTAGTGGTAATAAATGGTAATGACGCTCAATACTGTGCACAAAAGCAATGGTGATGATGATGATGATGATGATGATGATGACGGTCAATCATTCAGCATCCTTAATACCTCCCTGAGCGGGCGGCTTGGTTCCAATTTTTATCAATCCCATTTCATTTCCCCTTACGAAAGTTTTCCTCCAATTTCGCGTTCTCGCCCCCGCCCTGATAGTGATGGCTGACATTTAGCAAGGTTTAACTATCGATAAAACACGCACAATAATTGGAAAGAGCACGCATTCTCTATTTAGAGCTGCTGTGTCGAAGGTTCAAGTCGCCATGATGATCGCCAACCTTCGTTAGAAGATGGCACCCAAAGAATAAAAATAATAAATAAAATATAGTTATTTTCTCTCACAATATGTTTCGTTCTTAAGCTCTATGTGTTACAGTCATTTGGAAATATGTATAATAAACAGTCTTGTGAGAGACTGGTGCCTGTTGTAGGTTTAAAGAAGAAGAAGAACTATCGATAAAATTATTATTATACCTTACTTAATAATTCAGAGTGTTGGTCCCATAATTTAAGATTTTTGGAACACAAACATTTAACTCACAATCATATTTTTTTATTATCACAAACACAACTAAATATTAATTATTGGGTTGTTCAGAAAGTAATTTCGTTTTTTCCCGTCAGTTATTTGCCAGCAAAGACCAAAAATTTTATGAGCGTGGAAATGTTACTACCAGAAAGATGGACCAGAATGGACCAGAACGGCCAATATATAATTTAATAAAGTATTTGCTTATTATACGAAAACTGTGCTTCATTTCCACAAAAAAAAAACGAATTTACTTTCCGAACAACCTATTATATTGTTGCGATTTCTTCTCGTTGATTCTAACCACGCTTTAGTGTCTTTCGAACGATGAAGTAATTAATTTACATTTAAATGCCGAAACCCACATTTTAAATGCATTAATTTGATATTTTTATTCTCTAACAGGGGTTTTCCGAGTCAAAACATTATAGATTTTATACTGCGCTGCTTAAAATGTCGTAGTTTCAGGTCGTTAAGATTCCTAAAAGACCTCATACATGAGCTAAAAACTGCCCCCTACATAATATCTTACAGGAGACATCACTTTCCTACAATTTTATTATAAACTTTAGGTCTTTTGCTTCTTATTTGATACAATCCTATGAAACATATACTAAATCGATGTTTTGTATTCCCCTGTTTGCTCCGAATATAATTAACCCATTTTATAAATCTATATCCTGATATTTTTATAGTGACCCTTGCGTTTTTCAAAGTAAACTTCAAAAAATCGCAGTTTTACTCGCGTGATTGGACGTTCACTACAAATAAATATAGTGTTTATAAACAAAAATAAAATGATAGGGGCATACTTTACTTCAACTTTAAAATATCAGGATATAAATATATCAAATTGGTTTACTGTATTCGGAGGAAACAAGGGAATACAAAACATCAGTTTAGTAAATTTTCCATAGGATCGTATCAAACTGCTAAGATGTCCTGTATCCTGTTAAGAACTTACCCTAAGCCCTAAGCCACCGACAGTCTGCAACAATAAAGCCCCTTGTTTGTGTTTGCAGGTATGTGGATCCATTTTATAAAAAAAGTAAAATGAATCTATCGATACACGGTCCCATCCCTAGTTCTCTAAACATTAAAGTATTTCTCGAGAGGCGGCTGTATCAAGAGATCATTTCATCGTTATTACGCTGTTAAATTCAATCGGTGGACCTTTTACATTGACACTTCCTTATTAACTGACCCACTTTACCTGTTCGCATTATAATATGCTTTTTATTTGAGTGAACTCATTTTGATTTTGGTAGTATAATATCATATTTTGGGATCATTTCCGTTTATAATAATATAGGAAATGTTCCACATATGGTCTTTTGGTACCAAAATAGACTAGAAACTACTATGGTATACATACATACATACATACACATACTTTTTTTTTATGATAGTGAGTGACAAGACGAGCAAATCAGGTGCCTGATGGTAAGCATCATGATTGCCCATATCAGACACAGTGCCACCCAGTGTTTTAAAATTAAAAATTCTACGCGGCACTGCACTGCGCCTATCACCTTGAGATATGAGTTGTTGAATCTCGTGATGCCCAGTAATTTCGCTGGTAATTGCCCTTCAGACCGGAACACAGTAATGTTTGCACATTGCTGCTTGGCGGATGAATAACTGGCAAAGGTGTGGTACTTCCCCAGGCGGCCCCCTGCAAAACAGGCCTACCACTACAAATAATACATATTAATTAATACATATTACTAATTATAAAACATATATAAATAATATACGCTTATAATACCCACACACAGATCAAACATTTGTACGCTAGGTTTTGTACGTATGTGTATGTCATTTGTATTTTATGGCAAGTGCATGTACCTACTATCTCGAGGCGGGTGCACTTGAACTGTTCGAACTGCCGCGCGCGGTAATCCACATGGCCATTGCCTGAATGCATGGTTTGCCATTGATTTAATTAAAGAAAAGGAGAAGCGCTTACTTAACAACTGGCATGTGCAATTTGAAACAAGAAAGAAAGAGAAAGAAACAAGAAAGACGTACCTTAGATGGAAGTGCGAACGAGACAACAATTAACTTTACTGACGTGTGTGGATTTAATGGGACCTAATTTGAGTTTTCCAATTTCGAGAAACCAGTACCTCATATCCCCTTTTCTTTAAAGCAATGAGGTTTGCAGGTATTTATTTGAATACACTATGAATAAAGATAAAATAACTACATCTAGCTTTAGTTTATCTAAAACAGAAAATAAGTAGGTAAGTATTCCTTATAAAACTGTGTACGTTTCTGTAAAAAAAATCCAAAAGAGATACCTAACTTGGCTCTCAGAAGATAAAGCGACACCTTGCAAACAAACAAAACGTAACCACACCAAATATTGTTATATCTATCAGTATAAAAATTAAGCCTTACAAGTTTCTTGTACGTTCTTCTAGTAGAGGTATCTTTCCGGTACCTATGTATTCATTGCATCGCTTCAATGACATGCAGTGTCTCTTTAAGACCAAATTTAATAAAAAACACTTACACAACTTTTTACTAAATATAAATATTATTATAGGTTATAAGCAAGGAATAATCAGATTTACAAGGAATTTTCTTTCCATTTATCTTATAAAATGTTTAAAGAGTTTGTTAACTTCGTTCAAGAAAACCTTTTCAGAACCAATTATAAAGGCGACTTTTTAGTTAAGTTCCACTTGATGAAATTTAAATTCTATTACAACTTATAAAGGTTCTTAATTCAAGTGATTTTTTTTTTATTATTTAAGGATTTTTTTGAATACTCTTACTTTGACACCCCAACTGTTAATTTGTACCTATGCAAGCCGCTTACAAGCGTGCTCCTGTGGTCTTTCCTCGATCATCTGCTCACCTTGTGGGTGGACGTCGCTGCGCTTGCCGGTCTCTGGTCTCCATTCGACCTTACAGATGACAAGCCCCATCGGCCTTCAGTTCTACGTGCTATGTGCTCTGCCCAATACCACTTCAACTTGCTAATCCACTGGGCTATGTGTACGTCTCCGACTGTAGGATCAGTAAGCTCAAAGTAGCGCAACGAGCTATGGAGAGGGCTATGCTCGGAATTTTTCTACGAGATCGAATCAGAAATGAAGAGATCCGTAGACGAACGAAAGTTACAGGCATAGCCCTGCGGATTAGGAAGTTGAAGTGGCAATGGGCGGCACATAGCATCATTTCGATAGGATTAACGATTGTAGAGTTAACACTCATTTTTACAGATTATAGTTTTAATTTTTTAACATTTGCAATTTTGATACAACGACTTTATTCCATGGGGGGTATGAATTATACTAATTACTAGTATAAGCCCTGCAGCTTTGCCCGCTCGTAATTTTGGACTGGGAGTTTTATACCAAAACTGACGCCCTCTTGGACCCCTTGGAATGTAAATATTCATAAATCCTTACCTAGCACACGTCCAGACAGCAAAAAGAACCTACATTCCAGGTTCAAGTCTCTAGGATCATTGGTTTGGGCTCGGCGTTGCATGTCAGTCAGTGAGTCATTTAGATTTTATAATATTTAGTGATTAAAATGTTTATTCATTTAGTACTTACTAATTTTAAGATGATTATGTACCACTCTACATCTTGTTGGTCGAAATAAATGAATAAATTATATTAATGTGTGGGTACAATAAAGTTTAATTAATCTATATAGACACATATACACATAGATAAGTTTATTTGTGTATTTGAATATTACCAGCGTAACTTTCAAGCGCAGTGCAGTGTCGCGCAGAATTTTGAATTTTAGAACACTGGGTGGCACTGTGTCTGATATGGGCAATCATGATGATTACCATCAGGCACCTGATTTGCTCGTCTTGTTACTCGCTATCATAAAAAAATATGTAATAAGCCAATGACGAAATATCATTTTTTATCATAAATAGCGTACGTATTAAGTTATTAATACGTTGTTAATGACGCTAAGCGTTATTATGTAAGTATTATGTTATTAACATTTATACGCTTCATGGTGTGATGCGTTTTGAGAATATGGTGGTTATAATGTCTATGTATAGGATGATCCTGTTTTAATGGGATGGAATAGGTTATAGAAAAAAGGGCTTCTGCCACTAGGATCCACAGCTCGGCTCCACATGTGGATCCAAGGACACGTTTTTTCCTCTTGAATCCACAGCTGTATCCATGGACATTTATTTTTTCACTTAGATCACATGTGGATCCATGGACACCATTTTGTCCACTTGAATCCACAGAGAAGCCATAGACAGTTATTTTTCCACTTAAATCCACGGTAGAGCCATGGATACATATTTTCCCACTTGAATTCACAGTGGAGCCATGGACACTTATTTTTCCACTTGAATCCACAGTGGAGCCATGGACACTTATTTTTCCACTTGAATCCACAGTGGAGCCATGGACACTTTTCCTCTTGAATCCACAGGTGTATCTATGGATACTTATTGTCCACTTAGATCTACATGTGGATCCCTGGACGTTTTTAATCCTTTTCAACATCAACAACCCGAGCACTCGAAGACCTTTTATTGACATGACATTGTTTTAGTTTTGAAAATAATACCAGGATATTATGTTGAAAGGATATTCATACAAATAATATTTATAAAATAATACTTTCTTGTCAACAATATGCAAAGTAGGGAGGTAATACACAGCCTCGTTGGCTCAGATAGTAGTAACTCTGCTTTCTGCGCCGCAGGCCCCGGGTTCGATCCCCGGCCAGGTCAAACATTTGTGTGCATGAACATGTTTGTTTGAGCTGTGTCTGGGTGTTATAAGCATATATAAGTATGTTTATCAGTCATCTGGTTACCATAGTACAGGCTTCTAGCTTAGTTTGGGAATGACCGTGTGTGGAAAATTGTCCCATATTTAACAAAAAAATAAGAAAAAAAATTAAAGTTAGTGTTAGAAGTAATAAAAATAAGAGAACAATTAATCTAATATGTTTTCATCGTAAATACAAATTTTACATTATAACCTAGTTAACCTTCTACCTTTACTTAGCTTCGCAATATTTTATTTTCCTCAGTGAATTTGTTAAATACAGTTAAGTATACAAATCTCGTATTATAAAATCATCCTGTACAAGCGACACGGTGTAAAGTAACCGCACCGCACCGTATAATAATAATTGTCGCGTTGCGGCGCCCTGGTGTGAATCCACCCTAATGTCCCGGTGCTTATGGACCCTGAAGCCCGGATTAGTGATACATTAACACCTTTTTGTTAAGTTATTCGATCATTACAATGAGTACTATGAACGAACGATGCTATTAACCAAGAGTTTAGCGGATATATTAATAACTAGTTTTGCACCGTGTTTTTTCCTGCATAGTCATCGTTCCCGTGGAAATGTCGGGATAAAAAAATGCCCTATGTGTTATTCCAGGGTCTAAACTATCTACATACCGAATTTCAGCCCAATTGGTTGAGTGGTTTTGGCGGGAAAGACATAAAAACATCCATCCATCCTCACGAACTTTTGCATTTATACCTATATTATTAGTAGGATAGTGGGAATTAGGATAAGACTATAAAATAATATTAAGATAAAAAACATGTTATAAAATCTCTTTCATCATCATCTCAGCCGTTGGTAATCCTCTACTGAACATAGTCCTCCCCCATAAAGGGAGGTTTTGCCAATACTCGACACGCTTGTTGTGCGGGTTGTCGAGCGCAGTTCGATGGTTTGCAGAGCACGCTGCTGTCCGTCCTCTGGATCTGTTAATCCTTAGCCGGCTCTTACGGCAACCACGGGGAGAGAGGGTGGAGCACTATTCTAAAGCCGGTAACTCCACGGCCAATTCTCTTTATATACGAGTACCTATTTTCGAAATTCTAAGGCTTGATTGACTGACTGCCTTTTTTGTGATAGTGAGTAACAAGACGAGCAAATCAGGTGCCTGATGGTAAGCATCATGATCGCCCATATCAGACACAGTGCCACCCAGTGTTTTAAAATTCAAAATTCTACGCGGCACTGCACTGCGCCTGTCACCCTGAGATATTAGTTGTTGAAACTCATCATGCCCGGTGATTTTGCTGGTAACATTGCCCTTCAGACCGTTACCATCAGGCACCTGATTTGCTCGTCTTGTCACTCTCTATCATAAAAAAAAACTTTTTAGTTTAAGGTTTTTTATCTAATCTAACAGAATTATTTGATGATAAATTCCAAAACACAGACGTACTCTAAGGAAGTGCAATAAATTCATATTCGCATTCATAATAAAAGAGGAAGAGTGCCAATCTCCAAGGAAATAGTACAGAAAATGCATTCACTCTTATGCAATTAGCTTGCGGTCTAAGTTATGAGCTACATTTCAGACCTACAGCCCAGCCCAGAAGTACCGTTAGACGTTTCATCTTTTTAAGCGTTGAAAGCGATGAAATAACTTTGTATTACGCCTATGCAAAGACTCACACAATTTCAATATCTTTCGCCTTAAAACCATGGAATTATAATTTTAATCAAATCCTTTAAACAAGGCAAAAAAATAACTTCTTAAGGTGGGTCTACGCTAGAGGAGCTTAGCAAGAACGGAGCACTAGCCGAGCATAAAATCGTGAAATGTGGAACGACTTACAAGCCTCGAACGAGCGCACTGCGAGCGCGATGCAAATCCCTTTGTGTTCAAAAAGTTAATATTACTGCTAAGAGAACGCCTTTAGTGGTAAGAGCTAACTGATTACAGTAACTCTGTATTAATTTTGTACAGAAAACTCGCTCATCATAACCATCATCAGCCGGAATATGACCACTACTGAACATAGGCCTTCCCCATAGAACGCAATCTGCGCGGTTGCTCGCCGTCTGCATCTACCGCGAGGTCGTCGGTTCACCGTGTGAGAGGTCGGCATACGCTTCGTCTTCCGGTCCGTGGTCTCCACTCGAATCTTTTAACCCCAACAGTTATCGGTTCTGCGAGCGATGTGGCCCATTGCTACTTGAACTTGATAGATATAGATAGATAGATAAACACTTTATTGGTACACCACAAAAATAATCCTTAAAATTAAGAGTACATAACAAATAGTGAACAATTGGCGGTCTTATCGCTAAAAGCGATCACTTCCAGGCAACCGTGCAGGGAGAGGAGGGTACCGTAAATCACATTTGGTCAGTGGTGTGACAAACATAATAAATACTGTAATTTAATTAGTGCTAACAAACATAAACATACATAAACTATAGGTACATATTATAAACTATAGAGTAATCAATACATATGCATACTCTTCGAGCTATGTCGGTAACTACAGTTTCTCTGCGGATTTTATCCCGCAAAGAAACCCCGCTATTTCTTACAAATTACGCCAACTCCCAGCACAATGAATCAGTATTGTTAATGTCGTTATGTTTTCCATTTCCACCGCTGCGTTCGCCTCTCAGCAGTTCCTTGTAATTAGCTGCTATTTATTATGAAATCACTTGGTATTTGCATTGTTTTTCATAATGGTTCATGGCGATTTAATTTGCTATTGCCCGGGTTCGATCCCCGGCTAGGTCAAACATTTGTGTGCATGAACATGTCTATTTGATCTGTGTCTGGGTGTTACAAGCTTATATAAATATGTATATCAGTCATCTGGTTACCATAGTACAGGCTTCTAGCCTAGTTTGGTACCAGATGACCGTGTGTGGAAGTTGTCCCATATTATTTATATTTATTATTATTTATTTTTAATTTCTAAATTTAAGAATCCTATCCTACTAATATTATAAATGCGAAAGTTTGTGAGGATGGATGGATGGATGGATGTTTGTTACTCTTTCACACCAAAACTATTGAACCGATAGGGCTAAAATTCGGTATGTACCTACCTATAGATAGTTTCGACACTGGAATAACACAAAGATTTTACTTTTATCCCTATATATACCCACTGGAACGAAGACTTGGCGGGTGAAACCGCGGGGCACAGCTAGTAAATTTCTATTTAAGTAGCTTCGATAATATGTACCTTGTACCTTTGCAATAAAGTTTAATAATTTTCTTATTCTTGGTTTGTAAAGGTTTAGAAATTGCGTAAGTGCGATTATCACACTTTCTTAGAAAACTGATAAACGTAGAGATTTTAAATCGAAGACTAATAATAGTCATCGATTTTTTATATTAGATGGGATTTAGTTCCAATATTACTGAGACGAACTAATTTAACAAAAACTATTTTGCTCGTCGAGTTAAAAAAACGCGGTTCCTTAAATTTAAAAATCTTTGTAATTTATCCGTTTTAAAATCTCTACGTTTATCAGTTTTCTAAGAAAGTGTGATAATCGCACTTACGCAATTTCTAAACCTTTTACAAACCAAGAATAAGAATATTATTAAACTTTATTACAAAGGTACAAGGTATATATTATCGTAGTTATTTTCCTGAGAACTGCAAACTTAAAGTTGTCCAAAAAGGTGACAGAACGTTTTGTGCAAAACCGCCAACAAATTACAAAATTATTAATGCGCTTTAAAAACTAAGCTCTGCAAAGAATTTTGAAAGAAACATCAAAAACGTGATACTAAAATTGTCTGGTTTTAAAGTGTAAAGCTTATTGTAAAAAGGTGTTAAGTATATCACAATACATTTTTTGTGTATTTTCGAGTGTTTTGCTTACAACTCGAGTGGTAATACGTTTTTAATGGATCCAAGACATGTGTTTGGGATTTATTTTTTTACCCAGATGTCTGTTTTGTCGTCTACATTGACAATTAAATTATAAAAAAAAAGATATTGGTTGTTAGCCATACAAATGTAGCCTTTAAAGTCAATAAAAGTAAAATAATCCTATCATAAATCCAGAAAAACAGAACAAGACGAATCAAAACATTTTCGGATTTCATTTCAGTTTACCAGATAAATCTCTTAGCCAATAATAATTAATATAATAATAATAATGTGTTAAAAATTTTGAATCAGGGATGAGGAGATCCCGCGAGCGAAAGTTACCGATGTAGCGCAGCGGATTAGCAAGTTGAAGTGGCAATGGGCAGGGCACATACCACGTAGAACTGATGGCCGATGGGGCTGTAAAGTTCTCAAATGAAGACCACGGACCGGCAAGCTCAGCGTAGGACGCCCAGCCACATTGTGGACAGACGTATTGATAAAGACGTCAGGTATACATGCTGGAGGCAGGTCGCTTACAACCGGACTGGAAGGAAATCTATGGGGAGGCTGTTTAACAGTGGACGTCCTATGTCTGAGATGATGATTATGATTATTAATTTATTCACTCATTTAC
Source organism: Hemistola chrysoprasaria (assembly GCA_947063395.1). Lineage (NCBI taxonomy): Eukaryota > Metazoa > Arthropoda > Insecta > Lepidoptera > Geometridae > Hemistola > Hemistola chrysoprasaria. The sequence goes on along the minus strand of OX346731.1, from coordinate 2,302,713 downwards.
TTTTAATCATTCATCATTACCTATTAATAATACTATAATAATCGATATCGGCACTCCGGCTCTCCGGTACGTGGATCTGCGGGATAGCGGCTCTAAGAAACAAAACCATCCAATCAATAGTGATTGTGAATTAGATACTAGATATTAGATAGATTGTAGTGGTAGGCCTCTTTTGCAGGAGGCCGCCTGGGGAAGTACCACACCTTTGCCAGTTATTCATCCGCCAAACAGTAATGTACAAACATTACTGTGTTCCGGTCTGAAGGGCAATGTTACCAGCAAAATTACTGGGCATGACGAGTTTCAACAACTAATAACTCAGGGTGACAGGCGCAGTACAGTGCCGCGCAGAATTTTGAATTTTAAAACACTGGGTGGCACTGTGTCTGATATGGGCAATCATGATGCTTAACATCAGGCGCCTGATTTGCTCGTCTTGTCACTTACTACCATAAAAAAAAAAAAAAAAAAAAATACAGTGAAGTAACTAATTCACAATTAGCTAATCATCATCATCATCTCAGCCACAGGACGTCCACTGCTGAACATAGGCCTCCCCCATAGATTTCCATTCAGTCCGGTCGCAAGCGGCCCGCCTCCATCGTGTTCCTGCCGCCTTTATCAGATCGTCTGTCCACCTTGTGGGTGGACGTCCTACGCTGCGCTTGCCGGTTCGTGGTCTCCATTCGAGAACTTTGCAGCCATATCGTCCATCAGTTCTACGTGCTAGCACGTAGAACAATTAGTTCATAAGTCACAATAAACCCTTGGTTTTTTCATTGTGAACATCCAAAATAGTGTAGTAAATGAACGGATTCTTTGTATGGGGACCCATGCATTAATTCCTCAGTCGATGAAACTTTGCAGGGTTATAAAATAGTATGAACCAAGACTTATTTTAAAAAATCCAAAAAAAAAAACACACGGAAGTTAGGTATTTAACCTAAAAACACAAATCTGTTAATATATTGAACCGAGTAATTTCTCAGTCCAAATTTATTTTACCAAATGAGTTATTTATACCAGTATGTGATACTTGATAAAAATCCAAAACTTTTGTCAAGTATTATATTGCTTTTTTAATACAATTCCTTTTTATGGCCCTCATTTTCATCGGAAAATTTCTCAGTCCTTTTTTTTTTCTTATATGATCTTAGAATGTTATTTAGCGTTACGAGTAAGAAAATCCAAAAAAAAATGCATTCCAATATTGTTATATGTTAAACTATAAATAACACTGTATGGAAAATTTCTCAGCATTATTTTATTTTTTAAATATGTTAAGTAGTCACACAAACACATAAATCCGAAATATCCAAAAAAAAATCCATCCAGAACACCAAGATTTTGGAAGCGAAGATAAATCTATCCCGCGTTTACACGCAATAATGTGCCGTCTTGCTTTCCCAGTTGGGTGCAGATTAGCGTGCTCGCGTTAATAGTAAAACTTTTGACTCGCATTTCAAGACATTAATACAGAATTATTTATTTTTTGTGTTATATACACTATACTATAATGCATCTATGTACGTAATTACATATCAACACTAGCTGTTGCCAGCGGCTCCGTCTGCGTGGACTTTGGTTATCGCGCGTTATCCATGCGGGTGGAGCTATGTCCTATGGAGCTAAGTAGCCTATGTCCTATTCCAGAACCTAATGTACATGATGTGTGCAAAGTTTCATTCCGATCCGTCCAGTAGTTAAAGCGTGATTGAGTGACAAACAACCAAACTTTCGTTTATAATATTAATAGGCTATCTCTGTATATAATTAAAGATATATAAAATGATATTGGTTGATTTATTTATTTACATTAGCAAATCACGTATTTGAACTAGAAATGAAAAGGATAGATGTTTTGCCGGATACCGGATACCGAATATTCGGCAAACCTAGAAGCCGGATGGACAGATATCCGGCCGCCGAATATCCATCCGAACATAGCCGATTGGCGAATTGTTACACGAGCAAACCGTACGAACGATCGGGTGTGTACAAAGTGGGTATAAAGAATAGGCCTGGATACGTAATACCGTTTATTCTGGCTATCGATTATTGCTAAGTGGTGATACAGACGCTTGCGAATTTTAATGTATGGAGGCGCCATCTATTGAGACGAACTTAAACTAAACTTCACATACCGCCCACCAAGGACAAATGCAATTTGGCCTTTAATATTAGCCGCCGCCCACCGTGACTTTACCTAGGTAGGTCAAGTGTCCTACGCACAGCACAAGTATTGTTCTTGGTGAGGTATTTACAATCAATCCTTAAATATTAAAAATCTTGCTTATATCTAATCCTACATTTCACAATCAAACCGGCAACGGTAACATACAGAGTTTGGAAGTAGGACGCTTATTTCACAATTGTTTTTTGTCCGCAACGTAACGACGCGAGTAACGTTCTCGGACCCTGTATGTTTGGCAACCACCCGTCTAAGTAGGCATCTACATGGTGATAAATTCTCCTCCTTGATTAAAACCACATCCCCAATCCCCGGTTCAGGTTGCTGGTAAGCCCATCTATAACGATGAAAAAATTTGTGTGTGCTGTGCATCCGCGAAAATTAGATCAGTAAGCGCAGATTTCTTCGGCAGCAGTATAGGATACCTAACATCTTCATTGCCCGATATGTTATTCAATCGACCTTCAACTCGCAATAAACCCTCACCATCAACATAAGGATTCAATGATTTCAGACGTCCCTTGATTTTAATGAAATGGTCGTTCCTTTTAAAAAGATCCAACTCCGCCTTGAAATGTTCACCTTGACATTGTTTTATGCAAGTCTGAAGCGCATGTGATAATTCTGCTGGCGTGAGATGCTCCTGACGATTTCGTTCATTAGCTGGCTTTTTCAGTTCGAGAAAGCGTCGACGATAAACTATAACTCGTATCAACTTCGTGAGTGATGAGTATCTCTTCCAATTTGAGACGTCCGGTATCGCTAAATTAACTTTAATCTCTTCCATTTTTCTTCAAAAAAAGGTGATAACACCTTGTTGAAGAATTACAGACACATCTCGCTTCTGAGCCATGTTTATAAGTTGTTTTCGAGGGTCATTACGATCGTCTCAGTCGCAGGTTCGATGACTTCCAGCCGTCTGAGTAAGCAGGTTTCCGAAAAGGCTACAGCGCCATAGACCACATCCACAAGTTACGCCAAATTATACAGAAGACCGAAGAGTATAATTTGCCATTATGTTTAGCGTCCGCTGGCTGTCCATAGAAGGGTACTGATCCCTGCACTTACGTATGGTAGTGAATGTTGGGTCTGGCAGAAGAAGCATGAAAGTAAGATTAATTCTGTGGAGATGAGAAGCCTGTGAAGCATGACTGGAGTGACTTTGATGGACAAAATGAGGAATAGTGCGATAAGGGAACGCTGTGGCGTGGTAGAAGATGTAGTGACAAAGATAGAGAAAGGAATGCTGAAGTGGTTCGGACATGTGGAGAGGATGGATGAAAGGAGATTAACAAAAGAGATTTATAAGGCTAGTGTGAATGGTCAAGTCGGTAGCGGTCGACCTAGGCGTACTTTTCATGAACAAGTTGACGTTGTTCTTAAGAAAAGCAAAATCAAAAGTACCTACAACCGACGAGCATGTATGAAAAATGTCATGAAAGTGAACGAAGCGAAAGTTGTATGTCAGGATCGTAGCAAGTGGAGGTAAATAATCTCTGCCTATCCCACTGGGAACAAGGCGTGACTGTATGTATATATGTATGTTTAGCGTTTGTGGACTATGAAAAGGCCTTTGATTTGATCAAGACATGGGCGGTGCTCGAGTCTCTCCAGCGATGCCATATTGACTATCGGTATATCGAAGTGTTGAAGTGCTTGGATAGGAACGCCATTATGTCGGTTCGAGTACAGGACCAGAGTTCGAAGGCGATCACGTTGAATAGAGGGGTAAGACAGGAAGACGTCATATCTCCGAAACTGTTTACTGCCGCAATGGAGGACGCCTTCAAGCTTCTGGAATGGCAAAGGCACGCCATCAATATTAATGGCGAATACATCACTCACCTTCAGTTTACCGACGACATTTTAGTCATGGCAGAATCGATGGAAGATCTTAGCATGATGTTCGAAGACCTCAATCGAGTTTCTCAACGGGTCGGCCTTAAAATGAACTTGGACAAGACGAAGGTGATGTCTAATGCCCATGTTGCGCTGACCCCAGTACCGGTTAGTAACGCGATTCTAGAAGTTGTTGACTCTTACGTCTACCTAGGACAAGTAGTCCAACTTGGTAGGTCCAACTTCGAGAAAGAGGTCAACTAGGCTGGGCAGCGTTCGGAAACCTACGTAGTGTCTTCTCGTCCAAAATACCTCAGTGCCTCAAGTCGAAAGTATTCGACCAATGTGTGTTGTCAGTGATGACTTACGGATCTGGAACGTGGTCCCTGACTGTGGGCCTTATCAGTAAGCTCAAAATAGCGCAACGAGCTATGGAGATTGCTATGCTCGGGATTTTTCTGCGAGATCGAGTCAGAAATGAGAAGATCCGTAGACGAACGGATGCTACCGACATAGCCCAGCGGATTAGAAAGTTGACTTCAACTTGCTAATCCACTTGGCAATGGGCAGGGCACAGCACGTAGAACTGATGGCCGATGGGCCGTAAAGTTCTCGAATAAAGACCACGGACTGGTAAGCGCAGCTTAGGACGTCTTCCCACATGGTGGAACAGACGATCTGATAAGTACGGCAGGAGCACGCTGGATGCAGGCCGCTTACAACCGAACTGGATGGAAATCTAAGGCCTGTGTTCAGCAGTGGACGTCCTATGGCTGATATGATGATGACAATGATGATGATGGCACCTTTTGAAGAGGATAAAACGCGATTGCACGTGATATTGATTCTTTTCTCAATTCAGTACGCATTGGTCGCGATCGTGAAACGTGATCCTTATGGTGGTCAGTTAATTCTGTACAATACCTAAACTTAACAAATTTTGCTAGTATTTATTTTTTAGCACCCTGCAGCAGTGTATACAGCGATAGACTTTTTTCGGAAGCTGACCTTGTATACGAAGATAAGTGAAACCGTTTGTTGCAGCATAATTCATTTAATACCTATTAAGTAGCCAGCTTTACGGGGGAAAAGATAAAAAAATGATAAAATAAAAAGTATTTTCAGCAATATCCGCTTTTGACTACGATAATATGAGCCGTATTGGCCGTGGAGTTACCAGCTTGAGAACAGTGCTCCACCCTCTCTACTCTCTACCCGTGGTTGCCGTAAGAGCCGGCTAAGGGTTAACAGATCCGGAGGACGAGCAGCAGCGTCCTCTGCAAAATACCATCGATCTGCGCTCGACAACCCGCCTGCCAAGCGTGTCGAGTATTGGCAAAACCCCCCTTTACGGGGGAAGCCTATGTTCAGTAGTGGATTACCAACGGCTGAGATGATGATAATGAATATGAGCCACCATGATAGTTTTATTTCCTCGCCACACACCCTCGCCACCACACGACAGCCTCGTTGGCTCAGATGGTAGTAACTCTGCTTTCTGTGCCGCAGGCCCCGGGTTCGATCCCCGGCCAGGTCAAACATTTGTGTGCATGAACATGTCTGTTTGATCTGTGTCTGGGTGTTATAAGCTTATATAAGTATGTATATCAGTCATCTGGTTACCATAGTACAGGCTTCTAGCCTAGTTTGGGACCAGATGACCATGTGTGGAAGTTGTCCCATATTATTATTATTATATTATTATTTATATTAGTCTTAGTAGTTATATTAGTCTGGGTGTTATAAGTGTATATAAGTGTGTATATAAGTATGTATATCAGTCATCTGGTTACCGTAGTACAGGCTTCTAGCCTAGTTTGGGATCAGATGACCGTGTGTGGAAGTTGTCCCATATTATTATTATTATTATTATTTCTCAATAGCACCTAAGGAGTTTGATGAAAAAAGTTTGGTCATAAAAGTACTCAATTAAAAATTAAAGTTAAAATTAAAGTTAAAAAGTTAAATTTAGTACCTATAACCGACGAGCATGTATGAAAAATGTCATGAAAGTGAACGAAGCGAAAGTTGTATGTCAGGATCGTAGCAAGTGGAGGGAAATAGTCTCTGCCTACCCCACCGGGAACAAGGCGTGACTGTATGTATGTATGTATGTAAAAATTAACAAGCGAATAAAAACGTTTTGGTTGAAATGAAGTTTGTTGGAATGGCGGAATATTTTCAAATAGTAAATCTAATAATGTCGTTTTACATTTAATTAAAAGAAATGTTTTCGGTTACTACTTTTTTGATATATTATTACCGGCAAAAAAGTGTTATGTTATTTTATTATTAATATTCATATACGTCACAAGTTTGTTCATTCGTGGCCGAAGGCTCATAGAAAGAGGACAGAAGCCTTTATATTTATTTATCATAATTTGCCTGTAGTGCAGTTTGACTATCAATTTTGTTCTGTAATTAAAAATTGATATATGATAATTTTCTTAAATTTTTTTTAATCCGGTATCTGACCGGATACTTGTCCATTATTCGGTAACTGGCCGAATATTAAATTCGTGCCGGATAGCCTGGATACCGGAAAGTTACCGAATATCCGTTTCATCTCTAATATTAACATTATTGTTTTGAGGATGTATTAAATTCCCTATAAGTCTCGGCGCAAACGGACCATCGACCACAACCACCGGTGGTCGGCAGTTAAGAGCAGTTTACACACGCATTATCATACGTATTGTAAAGCACCTTTGCGCCAAGCAAGTGTCGTTTACTAAAAAATTAAAGTGATGTAATGAAACTGTAATCAAACTATTCCCAAGGAATATGTACAAAATTACGAATTAGCGGCTAATCAAATATAAATACGTGAATAGTAAGTAGGTATATAATAATGTCGCGCGGGCGGCCAGTACCGCTCCCGCGCCCCGCTCCTCCACCCCGCTCCCTACTCACGGCTCCCGATAGCTAGATTCAAATCTGTTTATTATTAAAATGTTTTTAGTTATTAATCCGCTTGATTTTTTTTTGGATATTTTGCTAGTTGAAAAGAAAGTTAACGGAGTACTTAAATCAATAAAGAAAATAGACTGAGAAATTTTCCACTGCAAATAAAGAGACAATTTTAAAAAAATATATAATTACATGGTTTATTTTTTGGATTTTTATTGTGTGGTTATATGACTTCGATAAAATAGCATTCCCGTTAAAAAATTCGACTGAGCAATTTTCCAGTCCAAGTTACACCAAGAAACATATGTTATAAAAAATTTGGCGATTCTGCTGGGAATTTTTTTTGGATATTTCGTGTATTGTTTGTATAGATTACATGAATATGTCCTGTGAAGAAAGTTCAAACGGAGCATTTTTCCTAAAAAAGATATCATAGAAATAAGATTTTTATTAAAAAAACCTAACTTCTTAAAAATTTTTTTTTTGGATATTTATACAATACCTTAATTTATTGATACTTAATCATGCTATAAAGTTTTTACTGACTGAGGAATTACTGTGGGGGTCCACTATGTTCATTTCCTACACTAAAAATCGCAGTTTTACTCGCGTGATTGGACGTTAGCTATTTATAAACAAAAATAAAATGATAGGGACATACTTTACATCAACTTTAAAATATCAGGATATAAATATATCAAATAGGTTTACTGTGTTCGGAGGAAACAGGGAATGCAAAACATCGATTTAGTAAATTTTCCATAGGATTGTGTCAAACTGTTAAGAGGTCCTGTATCCTGTTAAGATTTAATATAGATCATTAAAAAGAAAGGCGTATCAAGTTGAAACAATCTAAAAGACCAGTTTTCCAAAAGAAAACAAAACAAGCGAAAAATCCATCGGCAATAATCATCTATCAATTAAAACTGCTTATTTCACCTTAATTCAGGGCAATCGGAGACTTAAAGAGCTTTTCTTTTCAATCATTTCAAATTCACCCCTATTTCTAAAGCTCTAAGATATAGAATTCCTTACAATTTTAAAGTAGGCGGAAAGGTTGTAAAAGTTAAGCGAAAATAAGACTTATGCAGAAGCCGTTATGGTAGATTTTGGTGTGTGATTCGATGATGAGTCGAGATAAATGGGAAATTGTGCTCTAACTCAGCTTCGTTGCGAATAAAACAACTCTTTACGGTGATAATGAGGATGATGTCTAGAGTAGCGATCATCCAGAGATCGATTATTAAATTAGGAGCTAATGGGCCCCGGTTCGATTCTCAGCCAGGTCGAACTTTTTGGTGCTTTTACATGACTTTTTGCATTATGTCATGATTTTGTTTTGTCCATTTGTCTCACATAATATTTGTTATGCATATTATGTTATTGCTTGCATGCAACTTCACAATTGCAATTTTTCATTTAATAATAATATTATGTTACTATTATAAAAAGCGTTAAATAAATGACGGTGTACGACCAACTTTCAAAAGAAATAATTATGAAATCCGCAATAAAGCTGTTATTTGTTAAGGTTAACGGGGGCACCCTAAAGTATTACTAGATCGTTTTGTGACACGTTGTTTAATTGAATTTGAACACTCAAATAAACGAAAAGTCTAGATTAAAAAGGTCATAAGTGCATAAGCAGAATAAGTACAACTATACATATTCCAGTAGAGAAATAAATAATTTCAAAGAGAAGAGACAGCCAAATAATTCTATTTGGTGGGTTGTTATTCTTAGTAAAGAGTTAATAGGAACAAACTTAACTGAGCCGTTGGAAAACTGTCGTCCCGTAACATTGGAATAGGTTTGTAGTAACCAGCCAGTTTTAGATCTACCTACTTATAATAATTTAAGATTTTCAGTTTGAATATTTTAACTTGATACCCTCCACTCAGCTTTGAGAAAAGGGTCTTACGTATTAAGTACCTAATTGATGCCTATTGAAACCTCTGTAATACACTACTCTACATGGATAATCGGAAGAAATCAAGCCGGGAATGTCGTTTCGTCACTATTGAGGATGTCATTTATAGACTTATCACATGCTTTTATTTTCATTCTTTTTTTTTCAAAACAAAAGAGTTGAAGTTTTTACAAGAAAATTTCGAATAATATGCGATATATTATATATATAGCATATAATATAATGACGGTTGCAGCAGGTATAATTATTAAACCCCATCTATATTTAAAATGGAGTTTTTTATTAAACCCCATTTTACAACATAGTGTAGTGTACCTAATCGTTTGGTTTTTTCGTGATTAATGGAATAAGATTAACTTTGTATGCATGACCTATTTTAGATCTGTTCGGAATGCAACGCTCAGTGTCACTCATGCGTTAGTTCCATTGTTGGTTGACCTGGAACCCCCTTGAATTTAAATGGCTTATCTGATGCAACTACTAGTGACATCTATTGGCATGAAACCAAGGTATTTTTAATTCAGAGATTTATTTTTAGTGTTAGTAGCAGAGTAAAAACTCATAGAAAAAAAATTAAATAATAAAGATTGTTTACTTTTATTACTTCCTACTTATATAATAGATCTATAATAAATAATAATTATAATTAAGCAGTTATAGGCCTTAAACATTTAAACATCCGCCATCTAGCGTCGAGTAGCAAAACTATTACGACGCAAGTATTTTAGAACGCTTCTTCGCAGTTTCTATCTGAAGGTCTCTTATGATTTCCGCTAGATGGCGCACGGCAGTGTTCATATCTTCGTATTTTATTTTACTAAAAGTTAGGCGTAGATATTGACTAGAGATTTTTGTGTCGTAAACGAACGCTTGGCCCGGAATCAACATCAGGCCGCGCTGGAACGCCGTTTGAAATACCTGCAAAATAAGAAAACAATATTTGTAATTAACATGATATTATATACCTACCTTATAATATTCCCGGTTCCCAATAACAGTCTACTACAGTTATAATAACGATAATCTTTTTTTACTTGGTCTTAGTTATGCCAAACCAAAAATAAAAATTAAGGTGTTATAACCAACTTTTGCCACACGCCAAAAGATCCTTGTCAGTTTAATTACAAACAAAATTTGCATAACGTTTTTAGCAATAATAGGGAATTAAAATTATTAATATTCCTCACCATATTATAAACATCTTCAACATCAAGAACTTTAACCCAAAAGAACAGTCCCGCATCAGGCATAGGACAGTAAGTGATCTCACGAACTTCTTCAAGCGCCGTGTAGAGGGCGTCCCGGCGCGCGCGGTATAATGAACGAGCTGACACCAAGTGCGTGTGTAGGGATTCACGGTTGGATAGGAGATGGAGGATCATTGCCTGAAATAACGATACTTATTATTATTTCAACCAACTCAACAATATTTTTTTTATTACAAATTAATTTAACTATTATTAAATGATGATAATGATAGTACTGTACCTAGTGCCATTAATGCCTTATTATTATGTAAAATGTAAAGTAATAATGTCATGTAGTAATAATACGTGGCGTGTGCCGAAATTTTTATGCACGTTTGCGACTAATTAAAATATCCACCGAGTGATTTAGTAGGACTTCTTGCCATCAGAGCAGCGCCACATGTACTGTATTTTTATGGAATAAAATTAATTGAATATATAATTTCATGTTTGCTGAGACTGCTTTATATATTTTTTAATGTAAAAGAGCAATCCTAGTTTTTCACCATTATTAGCGCTTTTCGACACCAGGATAGCGCTACTAGGCTACAGAAAACAAGCAAAATTATCACTACCTGTGCAAGAGTACAGCTATGCAATAACTCGGCTTGGGAATGCAACTCAAGCCTGTCGAGCAGAGGTTTAGGAGCGGTCACCCATCCACCTCTCAGGCCGGCCGACACGACCTTTGATATAGAATCTATGCGGATTACTCTACCGCATGTATCTAAAGATAGGAAAGAGGGAAGTTGCGTCTGAAAAAAAAAAATATAAATTTTAAATGATTAAGAGGCAACGATATTATATAACACTAGCTTTGCCCCGCGGTTTCACCCGCGTAGACATCGTTCCCGTGAGAATATCGGAAAAACAGTACCCCATGTGTTATTTCAAGGTTTAAGCTACCTGCGAGAGAAAGCGGTAAACAGACCGTCAGAATGACAGACAGACGCGAAAAGCGACCTTTTTTTACCATCTGAGTAGATAATATATTAATGCAAACATGGTGAAGGATATGTACCAGTTATTTAAATAATTTATTTGCATTATTTTACTGGCTTATTATATGTTATCTTGTCAAGTTACTTACAAATTTTAATTCTGTTTAATTTAAATATCTCAAAGACATTTTAAGATAAGGAAGCGTTATAACTGATGTGCATATTTATGTACCAAAAAAGAATCAATGTTACAAAAGGCACAATACAGAGACTCCCGAACCATACCAGTCACATCCGTCTCAACTAGGAACTAATTATAAAATCCTAAATGACTCACTGACTGACATGCAACGCAGAACCCCTGATCTGCTACTGATCCTGAGAATTCAAACTTGGAATGTTGGTTCTTTTCGTTGTCTGGACGTGTGCTAAAAAAGGATTTTTGAAAATTCACATTCTAAGGAGTCCAAAAAGAACGTCAAAGTTTTGGTATAAAACTCCCATATTTCGTAATTGGGAGCGGGCCAAGCTGCTTTGTTTACACTCGTTACAAAATATTACGGCGGGATATGACTCGCCGCTCACTAAACGGGCCCCCCATAAAGGCCGCCCACCACAAGGGAATTATTATTATTATTACTTACATACATACATACATACAATCACGTCTTGTTCCCGTTGAAGTAGGCAGAGACTATTTCTTTCCACTTGCTACGATCCTGACATACAACTTTCGCTTCTTCCACTTTCATCACATTCTTCATGCATGCTCGTCGGTTGTTGGTAACTTTTGACCTGGCCTTTCCTTAAGATAACATCAACTTGTTCATGAAAGGTACGCCTAGATCGACCCCTACCGACTTGACTATTCACACTAGTCTTATAAATCTCTTTTGTCTTTGTTTGTTTTGTTTATGTACTTACCCCACTATAATTCAAAAACATATACGGGTCATCCTCCAATATGAGAAAGTCATATCTGCAAGCCAACTCATATATCTCCCTTCTCCTTTCTTCACTCAAAACCGTCCCAGTAGGGTTGCTTCCAGTGGGTATTATGTAAAGGAGTTTTGGCATTTTTAGGCCTCTCTTTAGGCGATCTCCCAAAACCGTGTCTAAAGCCTCCGGGATCATGCCGAAGTCATCTTCTGCAATGCCTAAAACTTCCGGACTGTAAGGTTTGAGCTGTAAGAAGAAAACATCTGCAGCTTAGAAGGCATGGTTATAGCTCGACAGAAAAGAGTAGAAAATAATGGGGGCGCCACTGTATTTATCAAGCAGAAAAACTTTTAACATGTGTTGTAACACTTGTCAACATGTGCACTTTAAATTAGTTCCGTTTCTACTCTTTTCTGTCGAGTGTCTTTTTTGTGGATTCCCAACGGGTTTCAGTAAACAAATCACACTGTGACTTGGTGTGAATGTTTTTAACAGTGTGACACGATTAGAAAAAAATCCTAAAGCGTCACAGTGTGCCTCGTCTACTGTTACCCGTTGTTACAACTTAGCCAATCGGCCAGTGTGTGTATGTCATCATTGGCCGTGTAAATCTATGAGAGAACCATCTGATACATTGAACCATCAAACAGCGTTAACGCAGCCATGGCAGCGCTCGTGGCTGAAGAGTCAAGTGTCCTCTCCACGCTGCATCGCCGCAGACTATTGTTTATGTAGTGCATGCATGCACAGAACCTACACTACCCTCTGGACATAGCTGGCAGGAGCAATAAGATTGATTTGGTCAATATAAGTGGTGTTGGGTTGGTCTCAAATTAAGATGTACTTAAAATTAGACCATTCCCCGCCAGGATATTATAGTTGGGCTTTTACAGAAAATAAGCAGGGTGTGCATACCAGGGGCTGGTGAGGTTGGCATGGGTCCTTAGGATGGTGGTAGGACCACAAATCTCTATGAATGTATGAAGAAACTCACAGTACTATGCAGTCCAGTATATGCATATTGAGTAGTTAGTATCGGGTCTCCGGGTTCCAGCAGCAGCTCGATACACTGGTAGATGCCGTGTTGGCCTCCGTTGGTAACGATTATATCTCGAGGTATGGGCGGAGGACGGTGGAGATCTTGTTGAAATTTTCGGAGTTCTGATAGGAGAGATGGTAACCTACAAATGAACATTAGTAAACAACGCGCACGAGTGAGTGAGCAGGAGAGCGTACCGCGGGTACGGCCGGCGAAAAATCCCAAAAGAGATAACGGGGCTCTTAGATGCTAAAGTCAAAACCTATATAAAATCAATTATATTATAGAAGGTTTATTATAAAATCAAACAGTACACAGAGAACAAAGATGTCTGGAAACTTCTGCATATCCACCACGCGGCACCATCCAAACAAAGGAATGTAACCAAACCAATGTTTCTCTTCATTGACTGGCAAAAGTGTCAGATTGACTCAGTACTTTTTAAAATTGAGTTTATAAACCTTTTTGATAAAATAAAATCATACCCTTGTGAAGGCACATATTGCAATGCTTTGCCCAAGTCGCTGCCCTCGAGAACCAGTCGATCTCCGTTCGTCAGTTCCATAGTCAACTTTGTGTAAGGGAAGGCACCTTCGTTGGGCATCCCTTCAGCTAATGATAGGACGTCTTTGCCCACTTTGTACGCGAGGGAAGCTGGAAATGATAATTACAAAAAAAAAATATTTAACGTAAGATGTGTATGTATGGATGTTTGTTACTCTTTCACGCCAAAACTACGAATCGGATTTGGCTGTAATTTGACTTGTAGATAGTTCAGACCTCGGAATAACACAATGAGTACTTTATACCCGATATTCTCACAGGCACAGATAGTAATCCTGCAATAGGATGCTAACTAATTAACATATTATACAGGGACCCGCCTGGGGAAGTACCACACCTTTGCCAGTTATTCATCCGCCAAGCTGTAATGTGCAAACATTACTGTGTTCCGGTCTGAAGGGCATTGTTACCAGCGAAGTTACTGGGCATGATAATAATAATAATAATAAATAATAATAATAATCTTTATTGATTTAAATATAAGTGACAGGGTAGTACAATTTATTCACCAATTATACATATAAGAGGATACTACATAACATTAGGATAGTTTGTAATTATGTATGATGTTTTTGTAATTATGTTTATATGTATAATTTATATGTGTAATTATGATATTCAACAACTCATATCTCAGGGTGACAGCCGCAGTGCAGTTCCGTGCAGAATTTTGAATTTCAAAACACTGGGTGGCACTGTGTCTGATATGGACAATCATGATGCTTACCATCAGGCACCTGATTTGCTCGTCTTGTCACTCTCTATCATAAAAAAAAAAATTATATACCTATGTACTTATTATATATGTCATCCGTATGCACCCCGACCGCTGGGCAAAGGTCACAACAGAGTGGATACCCGAAGATGGATGTCGCCGCCGAGGCCGGCCCAGAAAGAGATGGCGTGACGATTTGGACTCATATCAAGCGGGCTGGCAATGGGCGACACTGGACCGAGAACATTGGAAAGACTTGGGAGAGGCCTTTGCCCAGCAGTGGGACACAATAGGATAACAACAACAACAACATATGTTCTTATAAAGTAAACAACTAGCGGTTTTATCATCTTACGCAATTTCTGACAGACAACATGGGGATTAATGTCGTGTCATTAAGTAGGAAATAAGTATAATTTTAATCAATGTTTATAGAACTATGCCGATTGTCGATTGCCTTAATATCTTTGATACCACCAAGGCCGATGTTTTTGAGTTCAGCAATTTTATCAAATTATCAACCGATCGGCTTAATCGCGGACAATTATAATAAAAGTATCCTGATTTATTAAAAATCATATAATAATGATAATAATAATTTATTTATTTCAGACAATATTACGGTTAACTTAAATCTAAAGTAACAGAGGTCCATATAAACATATTATACCTTATAGACTAACATACATAATATAAAAAAAATTACACAATAGTTTTCGGTATCGATCCCCGATAGCGCCAGAAAACGATACCTTCTGCCCGAAATAAAGGAGCCTGGGATATATTATCCTTATTTTGCTTCGCTGGACACTGGAGCATGTAGGACTGAAACGTCGTAATCCTTTTTGACTCCAACTTCGTCAGTGACCCAAGGGAGTAATCCAATCCTGGCACTCGTACTTGGCTCGCGTCTTTGATATAGCGACCTTCGTCTCCATTGGATGTGGTGATGGAAAACCGAGAGAAATAGATCGCAATCATCGGCTCTGCAACGCGAAGATTGTGCGCAGCCGGAGCGATGCCGCATTCGTTGCATGCTGGTCGAGGTCGACGCTTCCTCTTCTCCACCAGGGAGAAGCCACCCTCGTCGACCTTCTTCATTTGGCCGGACAGTATTCGGTCGGGGCGGGTTGCCATGCGACACCTGCGCATAGGTTTTACCGCGCTGTTGCTTGTCCACCTTAGGCTGGTGTGAAGGTGGCGACGTGATGTTGCTTGATGACATCTCAAGCGAGGCGCGGCGGGAGTCGCGGAGGGCGGCCAGGGTCAGTACATCACATATGATTGCAGGCGGTGATGCAATACTGCACACGGAGGCGTTTTGCGCCCCGCGTGTAGTGTAAATAAAAATAATTTATATTTTGTGTACATAAGAATAATTTATCATCATGTTTGGGATTTCCAGTGAGAATCGTGCTGAGGTCATTTGATATACGAGGGGAGGTCAAAAAGTTCGCGGAATGAAAGGGAATGTAGGGGGGTGAATTTAAACATGAAATTTATTCCTTTTCAATATATTCTCCATTAACCCTAATACACTTTTCAGACCTTTCAAATAATTTGATTATACCTTCGAAAAAAAATGATTTGTCAAGGCCTTCAAAATAAGCAGATATTGCCGACTTCACTTCATCGTCATCCGTAAATTTCTTTCCACGAAGCTCTTTTTTCATGTTTAGGAACAAATAATAATCATAAGGGGCCAAATCTGGACTATAGGGAGGGTGGTTTAAAGTTTCGAAGCCGCACTTGTGTAAGGCAGCCATCGCAACATGACTCTTGTGAACGGGTGCGTTGTCGTGCAAAAGGAGCACACCTCGAGACCATTTTCCCCTTCTCTTTTCTTTAATTGCTACTATTAATTTTTCCAGTAGTGTAGCGTAGTACTTCCCCGTGATATTGACACCTTTATCTTTATAATCGATCAATAAAATCCCCTTGGAATCCCAAAAAACTGTAGCCATAATCTTTCCGGCCGATTATGACACCTTGAACTTCTTGGGCGGTGCTGCGCCTTTTTTGTGCCACTGCATTGACTCCTGCTTCGACTCAGGTTCATAGTGATGAACCCAAGTTTCATCTCCAGTCACAATTCGGTTCAGAAATTCATCCCTGTTTTCACTACACAGCTCCAAAAACTCGCGCGAACACTCGACGCGCTGCTGTTTTTGAAGCGCTGTGAGTATTCTCGGTACCCATCTTGCACTGACCTTAGACATGCCAAGATGGTCATGGAGAATATTCAAAATGGTCTTAGATGATACTCCAGTCATCTCTGCGGTTTGTTTCTTCTTTAGGCGTGCATCTTCTAGAACAAGTTTTTCAACTTTTTCAACAATGTCAATTGGCCGACCTGAGCGCTGATCGTCTTCAATTAAGTCTCTGCCTTGCTTGAAAAGACTATGCCACTTGTAAATCATTGTTTTTTCAGGGCAGGAGTCCCCGTAAACTGATGACATTTCTTCCATAATGTTCTGAGGTGTTTTTCCTTGCTTAGTGAGAAACTTAATCACGGCACGATACTCAATTTTCTCCATAGTTGATATTTTCTACCCGATTGACTTGTTTATCCAGCGATATCTCAAAGGTTTATGAACCGATTGGGCTGAAACTTAGTATTTATAATTGTATTGAGTCAACAAGTAGCAACAGGTAAAAATAACTACCCCCTTCCCTCTCTAAAACCTCCATTCCGCGAACTTTTTGACCTCCCCTCGTACGTACCAATACCGTGGTATGTATATATACTATACTGTAGTATGAAGTATATATTGGCCGTGTGGTTCTCGGCTATATAATAATAGAGCCACCCCTTACTCCCCCGTAACCCTTGGGAGCCGTGAGACCCGGCAGAGGGAAGTTATTCGGAAAGTGGGAACCAGCGCTCTCCGGGACCAAGTATATCAACTACGTACTGCGATCACCAAGCCGCACAACAAGCGTCGTAATTACGGAAAAATCCCTCCAGATGAATAGTTTATGGCGTTCTACGTCCCCCGTAGATATATTCAGCAGTAGACGTCATCCGGCTGATGATGATGACTGAAGCGTGATGATGATGATGCGTGGAATGGAAGGAGTTGTCATAAAACTTCATACAAAATCATTTTTTAAGTTTTAAAGTATATACCTATAGGTACTAGGTACATCTAAATTGCAACTTTGCCAGCACATTTTGCCAGTATGTTATTTGTTCCATGTTCTTAATACAGGGCAAGCCTATTGCCTATTGCCTGTAGCGTCCGTGGTCCAGCGGGAATATGCCCGGCTTTAAATCCCTTTAAGTCCCTGGATCGAATCTCACCATGTGGACTTTTCGCTTGGGCGCTACCGTGTTTCGGATGGTAAAACTGTAAGTCCCCGCTGCTTCCTATTAGGTATGTAGGGGGTAGTCGTTAGGTCATGTCGGAGTCAGTCGGAGGCTTTGTAGGAATTTTGGCGACCTGAAACTGACATTATGGGTTGTCCACGTAAGCCATATTAATTGATTCGAGCAGCAGTCCAGCAGTGTAATTGGGGTAACCCGTTCTGTTACAATATAAATTAAATTTTTTTTTATTGTTTTATTTATTGCCCTCTACCGGGCACAGTTCTAGCCTGCAGGCTGGTCAAGCAGTCGACAGTTCATAGTTCTTTATTGGTATGATTTCATACATGTCAAAACTTTCATACAAATCATAATATAACAATAAATACAATAGAACTTCCAGAAAGATAAAATTCCAGAGATAACGGGGCTCTCAGAGGGTTAAAATCAAAATCTTTATAAAATCTAGGTACTTTATTAAAGAAGGCTTAAGATATTATAGTCAATCAGTATACTTAGACGACAAACTATGTATGACTTACTTCTTAAAATTCCAGGTCTTCGTAAACTCGATCTTAAACTTATAAATCGGTCATAATAATCCATTTTAGTTAACGGTCTGTATTTATCATCAAAATATACATTTTCACTGTAATGTTTCAGCTGATTGGACAGATTGTTAGAATAACTTCTTAAACTGCACTGTTTTTTTAAATGTGATAATAATGTAATTTTTGATTTAGATTTTTTAGCGACGCTGCCATTTTTACTCTGTACAATTTTTTTATTAATTTAATTTAATATTTACTTTTTTATTTGAATTAAAATGCACGTCTTATTAGTTGCAAAAGTAGCAAAAATTGTAAATGTCGTCTAATTAAATTATGATATGTAATTTGAAAGCAATAATTTGTTTTTTTACAATGTTTGTTATATTATAGACAATGAACGATCTTTCCACGGTGGGTAGGTTTGTAGTTTTGTGGGGTACCTATTGTATTTTTTTATTATATTTAATATATGTACTTAAATAATTCATTTACAGCCTCGTTGGTGCAGACGGTAGTAACTCTGCTTTCTGTGCCGCAGGCCCCGGGTTCGATCCCCGGCCAGGTCAAACATTTGTGTGCATGAACATGTCTGTTTGATCTGTGTCTGGGTGTTATAATCGTATTTAAGTATGTATATCAGTCATCTGGTTACCATAGTACAGGCTTCTAGCCTAGTTTGGGACCACGTGACCGTGTGTGGAAGTTGTCCCATATTATTATTATTATTATTATTATTATTATTATTTAATTAGCGTGAAAACTTTTTTGTTTTTGATATATCGAGTAGGTATATTATAACATCTCATTTTCATTTGTTAATTATAAATCCGCCAGTTTGTTTGTTTGTTTGGTACCTCTTCACACCCAAACTACTGAATCGATCGGGCTGTTATTTGGTATTTAAGTAGGTAGCTAAAAACTTCACAATCCTACTAATATTATAAATGCGAAAGATTGTGTAGATGGATGGACGTTTGTTACTCTTTCACGCCAAAACTACTGAACCGATTGGGCTGAAATTGGGTATGCAGGTAGCTTAGACCCTGGAATAACGCATAGGGTACTTTGTTTCCCGACATTCCTACGGGAACGAAGTCTACGCAGGTGAAACCGCGGGGCACAGCTAGATTTTTTTTATAGACTAGCGTTCTATTTACATTGTAAAAACTAAAAACTCCACGTCGGAATAACCTTAGCCGGCTCCTACGGCAACCACGGATCGAGAGGGTGGGGCACTGTTCCATATAACCAGTTCACCACGACGGAGTACGAGAAATGTTACTTACTTATCTGCCTGGTTAAAGCTGGTTGTCTCTTCGCCGATCTCGCACTAACGAATCTTTTATAATCATTTTCACTCAGTTCTCTATGAGATTGCTGCAATTTGCCACTGTCACTGTAAAACTTGAAAAAAGTCTCTGTTTCATTAGAATATGATCTTTTTAAAACACATAATGGTGTTATTTCAAGATTTTTGAAAATATTCCTTGGGATTTTCAATGTGACGGCTATAGCCATATTTGAAGAATGAATTTTTTGTAAATCACTGCGTTGTGCACGCACTAATATCACGATATTAATGATAAATGTTTTAACAACAATCTGAGGCCATAATTATAATGTGATAATATGCCTTATTTTATTTACTTTAGGGATTATTTTAAATAGGTAATATTATGCAAAGATAACAGTTGATAACGTATGAGGTAGGCGATAAGAGACTTTTGGCGTGCGAAAACTAAAATTTATTTATACTTACCTACTTTTACTTGTATATACTACCTTTAGGATTTTGACACAATCCTATATGAAAAATGTACCAAATCCATGTCCCGTTAACAATTATTACAACACTGCTCACTAGAGTGAGCGACGTCAAAACTCACACACTGACGCCGTTTGTTATCACTTTGCTTGACAAAAAGTGGAAGCAGAACTGATAACAAAACATAGTTTCAGACAGGCGCCTACTACATAAACACTGTGCATAAACACTGTTATTATAAAGGACAAGATCACTCTCCAAAGTATAAGTACATTAAACTCAATTTTGTGCTTAATAGCATTACTCACTTATAATAAATATTGTTCTAGTATTATTGTCCATTCTGTTATATAAATCATTGTTATTTTATTAAATAAGTATAAAAATCATAAAATATTGTGTAGTTTGCACGGATTTTAGTGAAATACTTGCTATCATCTGTCTATACTGTTCTATCACTGTCTAACTGTCTAACCCCTAATTATAAACTTATATTTCAAATAATTTCCAGTTTTCAAGCTGTTTACCTCTCGTTCTCGCTGGTCTCTGTGTTTTCTGCAAAATTAGTAAATTGTGGACAGATATATACTTTGGGGTGTCTTGTCTTTGTCAATGCACAAAGGTGACTAGTACCCACCTGTTTATTATCCGTTTACTTAAGTATTTCAACATAATTTTTCAGAAACTCCACCATGATGACTCGCAGAGCTACTATTAAAGAGATGGAACAGCAACTGAGAACCACACTACAGGAACTGAAGACCTATAAGGATCTTAATGAGCAACTCCTCAGAGAGAGGGATGACAGTGAGGTTGAAGTTCAGCGGATCATCTGCATAAACAGCGACCTCAAGAATGAACTGGCTGAACTGGACATTAGATACCAAGATGTATTACATAAATGTGATCACCTACAGACCATTGTATTGTCATTTGATGAGTGTGGCTTGACCTATGTTAAGGCCTTAAGCCGTATTGGAGACCTCGAGCGTGAACTAGACACGTATCAATTGACAATATTAGAGTTGCAATCAAAGTTAACCGCTCAACAAGTAGCCGACACTCAGTGCCTATACAATGAGTTAGTAGTTAGTAAAGTGGAGTGTTCTCAGCCCCTAGACATTATTGACCTCACTGGTGCGACTCCCTCAAAACCCATTCTCCACAGTCATAGAAAGACTAAAAAATATGTAAAAATCAAAAAAACTTGTTCGGAGATGTCAAAAAAAACTCAATAAATGTAATAAGAAGTACTTTACAAAAAATGTCCAACTTATAAAAAGTAGACTTTTATCAGATCAACAACTCCAAAATTGTATAGAGGAGTTAGAAATAACAAGGAAATTGTATGATGATGACATACTGCAACTACGCTCTGAGCTTCTACACAGAGAACAAACACTGCAGGATATTTTCAACAGTTATACTGCCCTACAAACTCAGTTAGCAGAACATTATAATACTGCTATAGAACTGGCCCAGTTGGTTACAAGTAATGTAGATTGCATTAACTCAGAATTGCAAACAAAATCAACTGAGCCTCAGGTGAACTCACAATCACCATGTGCTGTTCCTGTGCGAGTGGCTCGGAGGGAGAAGCAATGTATTGCTGGACATAGTAGGACTAAGGTACTTGTTTTCTCAGACCAGATTGGTGTAGATTTTGGTTCTCTGTTGTGCAATGAGAGTAATCATATGATTTATAACCATTGCATGCCCGGTGCATCTTACTCACAAATATGTGATAAAATTAGGAGTAGTGCTCATACTATAGATAGTAATACGGTTATTGTCATCTTAATAGGACAAAGTATAGGTATAGACAAAAGGGAGGTTATTAATAACATAACCCTTCTCCTTGAAATAAATTGTTTTAAGATTATGCTGTGTGCCTTACCATATTCTTCATCGTTAACTTCAACTCAAAATAAACACACACATATGATAAACAATTTATTTCATAATTTGACATCTCGTCATAGTGACAAATTAATGTTTTTTGACATGAATAAGTTTATTAAAAACTTTCAACTGACTCCGGACAATATTATGTACTGTTCGAAGAAATGCATGTTGATGATTGCTACATTGGTAGCTTATAATATTAATTCAGTTATAGGTAATATAACGGTGTTTAATAATGACTCCACAGTGATTAGTATATTATGTACTAATAATAACACTGTGGAAAATAATTTAAACTAATTTTTAAGACAACAGAGAGTGGTACTAGTACATTATCTTTATTCTATCAAAATATAAACCGCTTCTCTGGCAAAATTAACGACATTGAATTACTTGTAGATAAATATAATTATGATATAATAAGTTTCTGTGAAACTTGGTTAAAAAATGATAAAATGTCATTTTATGTTAATAATTTTCAGGTGGCCAGTAAGTTCAACAGAACATCTGCTGAAGGAGGTGGCTCGATTATACTTTTAAGAAAATCAATTAAATATAAAGAGCGAAATGACATTGTCAGCTGTTCTGTGGAACGAACTTGCGAGGTGGCTTGTGTAGAAGTGAAAAGGCACATAATCTTATGTGTATATAGGCCGCCGAACTCGAATCTCACTTCTTTTATGTCCTCTATGGAAATAATTCTAAACAAAATTTGTAAAAGTAATAAACATGTACTTGTATGCGGTGATTTTAACATTGATATTTTGTCAGATTCTCCAGATAAAACTAATTTGACTAGTTTATTTAAGTCCTTCGGTTTGAGTTACCTATTCTCTGAGCCCACAAGAGTTACAGTCACTTCATCGACCTGTATTGATAATATCTTTACCAATTTCGAATATAACAGGTGGAGTTAGGTCTGACCACAAGGGTCTCTCACTAGAATTTATATGTGAAAAATCAAAAGAAAAACCAACAATTGAACATAGGCCCCTAACAACATATAAACTCGAAAAGCTTAGGAATAATATAGAATCAAAACTCGTAAATGTCGCTGTCTCTGAGGATGACCCTAATTTCAACTATGAAAACATATTTTCTGTAATAAGTAAGGAGTTCAATGAGATATGTCCCAAAAAGAAATTACACACGAATGGGAAACTAGAATTTAGTGATTGGGCTACCAAGGGTATCACGAAAAGTACAGATAATATGTATGAGTTGTATAGGGATAAAGCCCATTCTAATTCAGAATCATTTCATGAGTATGTTAAATGTTATTCAAAAATTTTTAAAGCTGTTTGCATCCAAGCAAAAGCCATAAATATTAGAGACAAAATTCGCAAATCAAGTAATAAAATTAAGGTGGTTTGGAAAACAATAAATGTAGAGACAGGTAAAGATAAATGTAGAGATTCTGAATATAAATTATTAATTAATAATGAACACATTACAAATGTTGAGGAAGTCGCTAATATTTTTGTCGATTTCTTCTCTAATATAGCCCTGAACGCGACCAAGTCACTTGATTCATCCCCAGACTTGGCGGAGACTTTTCTTAAAGAAAACTTCCAACGCACCATACCTGAATTTTCGTTCGAACACATCTCATTAATTGATATCAAAAAGACGTACAAGAGTTTAAATGTTAAAGCTACTGAAGATCTATGGGGTCTATCTGTAAAAATGCTAGATTCTATAATAAACACAATTGCTCCTTACTTAGCAGAATTATTTAACCTATGCATAGATAAAGGCACGTTTCCAGAACTAATGAAAATAAGTAAAATCACTCCTATCTTTAAATCGGGAAGTAAGACAGATCTCTCAAACTATAGGCCAATCTCTGTTTTGCCAGTATTAAGTAAAATCTTTGAGAAATTGATGCTAAACCAACTGCTGTCACATTTCAATAGAAATAGAATACTGCATTTAAACCAGTATGGTTTCACCAAATGCAGATCAACAACCGATGCGGGCTGTCATCTCATGACTCTTGTCTTGGAGGCTTGGGAGAGTTCATAGGATGCCATTGGAGTGTTTTGTGATCTTTCCAAAGCATTCGACTGTGTAGAACACTGCACGTTACTGCGCAAGTTAGAATTATATGGAATTCATGGGAATGCCCTCAACCTGGTGGAATCATACTTGTCTAGTAGGCAGCAGAAGGTTAGCGTCAATGGTATCACATCTGCTAGTTCTCCTGTCAAGATGGGAGTCCCACAGGGATCAATTTTGGGTCCTTTCCTGTTTTTGGCATATATTAACGATTTGCCTTACATGGTCCACGGTCTAGCAGATATAGTTCTATTTGCCGATGATACGTCATTGATTTTTAAAGTTGATAGGAAGGATACTTCACTAGTACATGTTAATAATACTTTAGCAAGTATATCCAGATGGTTCACAGCAAACAATCTGTTATTGAATGCGAAAAAGACTAAATGTTTGAAATTTTCGTTGCCTAACGTCAGAAGTATAGAACCAATCATAGTTCTTGACGGTGAAAGACTCAATATTGACAATGCAACTTTGTTCCTTGGCATAAATATAGACTCTAAACTGCAATGGAGCACTCATATCACCGAGCTCTCAGGGAAACTAAGCTCTGCAGCTTACGCGGTTTATAAAATTAGGCAACTAACAGATATAGCCACGGCGAGATTAGTGTACTTTGCATATTTCCATAGCTTGATGTCTTATGGGATTCTGTTGTGGGGGTCAGCCGCAGATATAGAAACTATCTTTATACTACAAAAACGTGCGATTCGTGCCATCTATGAGATGCGTCCACGCGAATCCCTGAGGGAATTATTTAAAGATATAAACATACTGACCCTACCATCCTTATACATTTATGAGAACATCATGTATGTGCGTAAAAATTTACATAAATTCAAATTAAATAGTGACCTTCATAATTTTAATACTAGAAATAAATACAAAATAGCTGCACCTAGCTTTAGATTATCTAAAACAAATAAAAAGACATTCTTAGGAAATAGTGTACGTTTCTATAATAAAATCCCAAAAGAGATAACTGGGCTCTCAGAGGGTAAATTCAAAACCTATATAAAATCTACTTTACTAAAGAAGGCTTATTATAAAGTAAACCAGTACATAGAGGACAAAGATACCTGGAAACTTCTGCATAGCCGCCTCGCGGCACCTTTAAAGAAAACGAATGTAACCAAACCAAATATTGTAAAACTATCTGTTGAAAAATTAAGCCCTACAAGTTTCTTGTGCGTTCTTCTTGTAGAGGTATCTTTCCGAACGCACGGTAGACTCAGTACTGTTTATCTTTATTGACGTGCAAAAGTGTCAGATTATGACCTATTTGAATAAATCTGTTTGAGTTTGAGTTTGAGTTTGAGTTCATGAATAGAATAGAATAGAATTCATATATATGATATAAAGCTTCGGGTACAATAGGTCATACAACTAAGTATTTTAGTCCAACCTCCACCTGCCTATTCTAGCGTATGAAATTAAATATAATTATGGATAATAGGTACGAGGTACATTACTTATTTTATTGAATGAATGAATGAATGAAAGCTTTATGCATGAATACAGGTAAATATAGAAGTTATAACAAACAATAAGTACCTAGATCGCTGTACTCGACCAAATTGTCGTGCAAATGTTTAACTGAATGACATTAGTAGTTATATACATTATTGTGTTCCTGTGTTCTTATATTCTGTACAATGTCGTGCCATATTCTGAATAATAAATAAAATTTTAATCGGTCATAATATAATTATTGTTTACAATTTATAATTAAAAAAATCATTTAGGCTATAGAAACAGTTTTCCGTCAACCACTTTGCCAGATTAGACGGTAGACTCAGTACTGTTTATCTTCATTGACGTGCAAAAGTGTCAGATTATGACCTATTTCAATAAATCTTTTTGAGTTTGAGATTTCGTTTGTCATGTTTCATATCTCTGTTTTCTCCGAATATAATTAGCCCATTCGATAAATTGACCTCATCGGCGTAGCTCCTTCAGTGGCGTAGTGGCAAAAGGTCGACTGCCGATCATGAGGTCCCGGGTTCGTTCCCAGGTCAGGCAAAGTGTTAAAGGTTTTTTCCATTAGGAATTATCTCAATAACTGCCTGGAGTCTGGAACTGTGCCCGGTACATACTTTTGAAATATGGGTGTACCAACTATGGTAAAGTAAGATAAATTGATATCCTGTTATTTTTAAGCTGAAGTAAACTCACTTTGACTCACATATTTTTTATTTTATATTTTATATTTTATTCTCTAGACGTCTGTCTTATTCTTATAGAGGAGGTGGACATAAATAATTAAAAAAATAGGCAATATATTTTGATGCCTAGTTGGATTAATTATTTAATTAAAAGTTTTATTAATTTATTTAATATTTTTTATTAACGAACACGCAAAATTATAATAAATTTAATTATAACTTTAATTTTCTAGATTAACAAAAAATCTGACATTCAATTGTCTTGATTTTTTTATTAATTTTAATTATGTAGGTACCTACCTAGGTAGGTAGGTAGGTACCTAAATATTTTGATTACACTAAATCAATGTGTTGGTTGTCGAGCGCAATCGATAGTTTGCTGCAGAGGACGCTGCTGCCCGTCCTCTGGATCTGTTAACCCTTAGCCGGCTGACACGGCAACCACGGGGAGAGAGGGTGGAGCACTATTCTAAAGCCGGCAACTCCACGGCGGATTATCATACAATGATTATGATGCTTTTAATAATTCTAACTACAAGAAAAAACCCTGTATTTTAGTAATTCTTGTGTATGTGTTCATATTTTATTATTTTTAATATTCCTCGGTGTAGAAGTTTCACTGTTTGAAGGAGTGCCAGCAATACTTGAACCGGGGAATAACCTGCAAAAATACATTGTTAAAGCATACCTTGGTTTAAGTATTTTATATCATAATTATATTAAGTATTTTTATGTCATTGTATGCAAATTTGAACCAATTGAACAAATTGATGTTTTACTAAGGAAAGGCCCAGTCAAAAGTATCTACAGCCGACCAACATGTATGAAATGTCATGAAGGTGAACGAAGCGGAAGTTGTCTGTCAGCATCGTAGCAAGTATAGAAAGAAAATAGTCTCTGCTTACCCCACCGGGAACAAGGCATGACTGTATGCTTAGTGTAGGGTTAATACTACGTTATAGAATGGACACTGTCATCCCGCCCACAAATCTGACCTTCCTCACCCCGCGAGCGAGATTGAGCTCTCCACGAGCCCCGCTTCGCTGGGAAATCACGTCACACACACTCTTACGTGTACAAAACTCCATGTCGTGTGCAGTTGTCTGTGTAAGGTAGGTATCAGGTCACAAAGGCAAGTTTCAAGTCGCCAAAATTCCTACAAGGCCTCTGACATGCCCTAACGACTGCCCCCTACATATCTTATAGGAAACTATAGGGACCTAACGGTTTAGCTAGTAATACTTATTATTCTTTGGTTTAGCGTTCTATCCAAGCACGGTAGCGCCAAGGTGAAAAACACATTGGTGGGATTCGATCCAGGGACTCCGGATTTGAAGCCGGGCATTCCGTCTGACCACGAACGCTACTATAAATTGTTACAAATTAATGAATATACCTCATAATTCTTTTATATTGGTCCATCATTTCGTCGACCGGATCTATGGTGATAGGAGGGTAGGTCCTGAGAGACAGATATGGCGCACCCAAACTCACACATGTACGCATCTGGAATTGTAACAAAAAAAAATTTATCAAATTTTCAAGGTAATTTTATGTTGACCCAGTTGGTAGTTACTTTGCCTTCTGAGCCGCAGGTCCCAAGTTCAATCCCCGGACAGGTCAAACATTTGCGCGTATCAGCATGTTTGTTGGATCAGTGTATCGCGGTGTGTTGATTGAAAATTGAAAATTATTAATAATTATCGATCATCTTAAGCACTAATATTAATTATATATCGCAAATCTCAGTTCAAAGTAAAAAAGAACAGATAAACAAAACGCTAGCACAGAATACATATAAGGGACAGAAGGGACACTGTTCAAAATCATTCAAATAAATAGCGACTCCAGCTCCGACGCAATAAAGTGCAATTCAGGTCGCTCGGCGTCTAACTAATTATCGTTCAAGCTCTCTGTCTATCGCGTATCTCTTATTCCTTCTGACGAGGTTAGGAATGTAACCTTTTTAATTTGTTAAAAACTTAAAAACAAAACAATGGAAGACGCAACGCTACGCGCTAACGTGCGACTCAGCCGGCGCGCGCCAACCCCTTGAATAAACTCGTCTAGACCACGCACTCCGGGTACCTGTAGGTTCAAAGCAAAAACGTGGAGTGTCACAGGCCTGACGCTAGCGTGTTCTTACTCGACTCCTGCGACATCTAGTGCTGCTGTTTTTTGTATATATTATGTTGGCTCCTTTTTTACGATATTTTAAACCGACTGAGCTGAAATTTGGTATGTAGATAGCTTAGACCCTGTAATATACATATATAGCTTAGACATGGGGTACTTTTTTACCCAGATTTGCCCGCGGGAACGAAGACTAGGCGGATGAAATAGCAGTCATTGATATTTTCAAGTAATATGAGGCGAGCCTATTGCCATGTATCGGTTCCAGACTACAGACTTACAGAATTTCTAATGGAAACATCCACTAAGGGAAAGTAACACTTTGTGCCTGTCCTGGGGATCGAACCCCGGGGCCTCGTGATCGACAGTTGAGCTTGCGACCATTACGCCACCAACGCAGTCTAGGTTTAAAAAGACGTCAATAGAAAGTACAGACGTACCGCATCTCTATTGGCTTCCATATCAGCCAGCTTCTTGTTCAGGTCATGTTTCAAACCTTGCATTAGCACGAAATCTTTCTCCAGTATCCCCTTTAAACCTGTATTATTAATATTTGTTTTATCTGATCGGTCGAATTGATAATTTCTTCATTCATTCATTCATTTGGCGCGTTAAATTGTAGGTCCCTATAGGTTCCTTTAAAATATGTAGGGGGCAGTCGTTAGGTCATGTCGGAGGCTGCGTAGGAATCTTTGCGACTTGAAACTCTGACAATCTGGGTTGTCCACATAACCCATTTAATTTCTCATATTCTCAATGAATTTCTCATATTCTTAAGAGATAGACTTCTGGAACAAGAATCTTTAGTTTTTTAGTTCATGCAATTTTGCGGGCGGGAGAGCGGTGCACTGTGCATGTTGTTATTGACACTAAAAATCGGAACTAAAAACTAAAGATTCTTGTTTTAGAAGTCTACAATGGAGTTTATTTATTTATGATAGTGAGTGACAAGACGACTAAATCAGTTGCCTGATGGTAAGCATCATGATTGTCCATAATAGACCCAGTGTTTTAAAATTCAAAATTCTGCACGGCACTGCACTGCGCCTGTCACCCTAAGATATTAGTTGTTGAAACTCGTCATGCCCAGTAATTTCGCTGGTAACATTATCCTTCAGATCGGAACACAGTAATGTTTGCACATTACTGCTTGGCGGATGAATAACTGGCAAAAGTGTGGTACTTCCCCAGGCGGCCCCCTGCAAAAGAGGCCTACCACTAGAATTACTTCTTAGATTTGATGGACTTTAATTATTTAAGACGTTGTCTTACCAGCGTTTTCTAGCAAAGTGTCGAGGTCGTGGGTAGTATGTTCTGCAGCTGAGGGTTGCAGCAACTTCGGTGAACGCACGCGCGGGGGCTTCGGAGAGTTGCTTTTTTTATCTGGAGAAGAAGGGGAAAAGAAGAAAGAAGGAGACATTTTCTTGGTAAGGTTCAAGGTTGTAGGGTTTTCAGGTCATCGACCAAAATCCTCCTACACAATCTATACTAATATTATAAAGAGAGAAACTTTATATATTTATTTTCTTTGTAACGAATAGGGTCAGGAAACTACGGAACCGATAATAGTTATTTCACTTATGAAAAATTATTAAATAACATAGAGGCTATATTATTAAGTTTTTATAAAAATTTGGGATCTGTAAGAAAATTGCAATATTGTAAACCAAAGTGTCCAAAACTGGCATAATCATTAATTTGCGTGCGCTGTGTACTAGGAGTTTGTAGTACTTAAAAATATGTACGAACATAATAGTTCACAGACACAATATCCATCTATTTTTGTTTGTCACAATAATCGAAACAGTCATTTGCATGCGCTGTGAAAAATATTGTTGGTAGAATAAAGTAATTTACTAGGCGGTTTTACCCCGTTAATAATATTATCGATATTTACAAAAAAGTCCACGGACAGTACGTATTATCATTTATTGATTTAGGTTGACGGATAGATGAACCTCATTAAATATTACTACACCTTATTAACACATTGTTTATTATTCGTTTGCAGAAAATCAACATACATGTGGCTTATTTTATTATCCGCTATTGCATGTTTGTACCAAAATTTATGTATCATCTTAGATGTTGTCAGCTTTGGAATCACCCCTTGCTTACACAACAGCTTGACAATATTATAAGAGATACACTCACCACCATACTAAACACACCTTTTGACGACCGCACTTGGCGCCAGGCCTCCCTGCCTATAAGGTTTGGAGGCCTTGGCATTCGCAAAATTTCTAGTATTTCTCTGCCAGCTTTCTGTTCGTCCATATACAGCACTACTAAACTAGTGCACGCTATTCTGTCACACTCAGGTGCAAACTATTGTCAACTAAGTTATTTTACAGAAGCTACAGAAAGTTGGAAAAGAGCCTGCCCAACGGAATCTCTGCCCAAAACTCCCATATCCCAAATAAGACAGTGGGACGAGCCGCTCTGTAATTTAGAATTTAACAACCTGATGAATTCATCAAGTTCTTCTACAGAGCGTGCTCGCCTACTTGCTGTTGCCCGATGGGAATCGGGGCTTTGGCTGCATGTTTTACCATCCCGTAATATTGGCAACCTATTGGATAACAATACTTTTAGATTGGCGGCATCCTTAAGGATTGGCCCTCCTTGTACAGTTCCTCACCGCTGTGATTGCGGAGAATCTGTAGACCGATTCGGCCACCACGGATTATCCTGCACTAGAAGTGCAGGACGCATCCCACGACACGCCAGCCTGAACGATATCATCCGTCGGGCCTTTATTAGTGCCGACGCCCCATCAGTGTTGGAACCCAACGGACTAATGAGGGACGACGGCAGGAGACCCGACGGTATGACCCTTGTTCCCTGGAAGCTGGGAAAACCCCTGGTGTGGGACGCCACATGTGTGGATACTCTGGCTCCTTCCCACCTTCCAGGAACAACTTCACAGGCTGGTGCAGCCGCTTTTAAGGCTGAAAACCTCAAGCGGCACAAGTATGTAAACTTAGACAAGGTTTACATGTTTGTGCCGTTTGGGGTAGAGACTATGGGTCCGTGGGGGCCTTCCGCTCTGGAACTGTACAAGGAGCTAGCTAAACGCTTGGTGGAGGCATCGGGTGGCCAGAATGCTGGCCTGTATTTTGCCCAGAGGATAAGCATCTGCATCCAACGGGGCAATGCCGCCAGCATTCTGGCCACCTACCCTTCCTCCAAGGGTTTAATAGATTTAAATTAATGAGTAAGGTTTTGTATATAAAATGTAAACAGTGTAGGTAGTGAGTTTTGTAAATAGTGTTTTGTGTGATACTTTTTAATGTTTCTTTGAATAAATCTATATTACTTTGTTTATTAGGTTTATTAAGTTCAAGTTCTTTATTTATAACAGAAAATGTTACAAGTCAACACCCAAATAAATAAAACAATCTTACATTACACTAAAAGTTCACAAAATTCTTACATTACACTACAAAACTTTTACATTAAAAGTTACGTTTAGCATTGAATACAACATAATAATAAGTATAATAATTTCAAAAGAAAATTAAAAAATTGTCAAAAAAATAAACGAACAAAAAAAACATTAAAGATTTTTTTTTTAATTAAATAGGTCTGCGATTGACCCCAATCTCACCTGATGGAAAGTGAAGTGACCCAAGATGGAGCACGCTTTCCTAGAAGATAATTATTCACTCTTCTCTTGAAGACCCCAAGATCGTATTCAAGTGGGAAGACGATTATACAATTTATGATTTATGAGACAAAGGATAGATAATTTATTTACAAATTATGGTACCCACCAGCAGTAAGTAAGCCAGGCAGGTCCCAGGCGGAAGGCCGGCGCGGCGCGCGCGTGTCTCCAGGAGGGGAGGGCGGCCTCCCGCGACCCTCCGATAAGGAGAGACTACAGATGTACGAACAACACGATACTAACAGGGTGCTGCGGTTGAACCGGACGTATTCTCTGTTGAACAACTATTTATTGATCATTCGCTAATTAGTGAAAACCTATATAAAATCTTATTTCCTAAAGAAGGCCTATTATAAAGGAAATCAGTACATAGAGGACAAAGATGCCTGGAAACTTCGGCGGAAATTCCGGCATGTCTTTTCGGGGCCCATCCCTCAATCCCCAATTTGAAGACTAACACCCGTATTCAGAGTCAAAATCGCAAAAATTCCTCGACTTGACTCCACCTCACCTCAGCGATTTGATATTCATAGTTGTAATTTTACTCCTCACCTTAAGGAGTTTCCTCACTGAAGGTAAGGTGGAGTGGAGGAAACAACTGTCAAATATAAGGTACGTCGCGATCTACCTTGAACAGACCTCACAGTGATATATGGATGAAAACAAACGTATTTCGTGAGATTTTAGAATGTTGTTTCAAAAGTTTATTGAATATTTCAACATAGCTTTGTTAACGAAATGCGGAAAATATATTATCTCACCAATATTATTATTAAATTTTTCGGTGTGCAGGTGTGTAGGTGTTTGTTTTGTGTATGTTTTAAATTTCTTCACGCCAAAACTATTGAAACGATTGGGCTGAAATTTGGTATGTAAATAGCTTTGACCCCTGGAATGTATATACTTTTATTCCCATGGGAAAGGTTACTGCGCGAGAATAATCTAGTACTATCTATTATACTAGTACCTAGTATTTTTTTAAATTAATTTAATTAATATCTGATATCACAATATGTTATTGATTTTAAATAAAATAAATTATAATAGCTTTTTGTTATACTTATATATAAAGATAATAAACATTATTTAAAACAATATAATCACATCCTACTAGCCCTACTTGCCGTGGAGTTACCGGCTTCAGAATAGTGCTCCACTCTCTCTACTCGTGGTTGCCGTAAGAGCCGGCTAAGGGTTAACAGATCTAGAGGATCCAGCAGCGTCCTCTGCAAGAAACCATCGATCTGCGCTCGTCACCCCGCCAGCCAAGCGTGTCGAGTATAGGCAAAACCACCCTTTATGGGGGAGGCTTCTGTTCAGTAGTAAATTACCAACGGCTGAGATGATGTTGATGACTAGTCCTACTTCCTACTAATATTATTAATAGGAAAGTTTGTGAGGAAGGATGGATGGATGTTTGTTACTCTTTTACACCAAAACTACTGAACCGATTGGGCTGAAATTATGGTATTACGGTATGTAGTATGTATGTAGTTTAGACCCTAGAATAACAAATAGGGTACTTTTATCTCAATATTCCCACGGAAAAGATGACGCGAGTAAACCCGCGGTTCACAGCTAGTTCAAAATAATACAAATACATTTTATATTTTTATCTATTTATTTATAATCCTATTTGATTCTATTGCATTGAAGGAGTTCCACGGCCGCATCTCTCTCAGCTTTAGCTTTAAAGTAAAGGGAGTTTAGCAGGACTTCTTCATTTATTTTAAAACAGTAATATTTCTTCTTGAATCACATTTCTAGATCCTGTAATGTAACAAATAATAACAAATTAAACAAATAATATATCTATACATGATCGGTTTATTCTGATTATCAAAGTTTTTTTTTTATGTAGGTAAACATAATATGCCATGGGGTTACCGGCTTTAGAATAGTACCTCACCCTCTCTACCCGTGGTTGCCGTAAAAGTCGGCTAAGGGTTATGAGATCCAGAGGACGGGCAGCAGTGTCCTCTGCGTAAAACCATCAAACTGCACTCGCCAACCCGCCTGCCACGCGTGGCCAGTATTAGCAACAACCCCCCTTATGGAGGAGGCTTATGTTCAGCAATGGATTTCCAACGGCTGGATGATGATGATGATGATGAAACATAATAAGCAAAATATTATATCAAGAATCTTCACCACTATCACTCTCAACTAAGCTTTTATCATCATCATCTCAGCCGTAGGACGTCCACTGCTGGACATAAGCCTCCCATAGAATTCCATCTAGTCTGGTTGTAAGCGGTTGCAAGTTTGCTTTACCCCTTATAAACTTTCCATAATATCTATATTTTTCCAGGTCACTTATTCAAACAAGAAATGAGAAAGCTATTCCTAGAAGCAGTCGCGGGAATCATGCTAGTTTATAATTATAATGATTTTATTAATAATAATAAAAACATATAAATATGTCTAAGGAGCTAACATATTTTTATTGACCAACAAACCGTTAAAAGTTTTAAGTTTTCTACTAGGTAGTTAATTGTTTATTATGATATAATATGTAATTTATTTACCTGCATAAAAAGGTATGTGTAATACCACTATCAGTCACTTTAAACAATTCCATATCAGTTTGCTCGGTGAAAGCATCTTCCAAAATATTGGCTAGGCTTGGAATACCGGCTGATCTTCTTGTTCTCTTTTCTCATGAGTCAATTCCCTTTTTTAGGTTATCCCAATTTTTTAACTGATCTGAAATATAATAATAAAAAGTGAAGTTATTAACCAAAACAAAAAGTGTAAGGTGGTACTTCTATAATAATTTGTAACCTTTATACAGCAAACCTTAAGTAACCAAACTTTAAAAATAGTTAATTATAATGTAAAGTTATCTAATTATTCAAAGAAATTATTTAATTATTATGGTTGCACATATTCAAGTACCTACTTACTTTTGAGTTTGTGTCGATGGTATTGTACTATTCCTTTGCTAAGTGAGCCCAAGTTTTTAGCTGCATTTCTCCCCATTGTTGTTGCCATCGAGTTTATTTATTCATGTTTGTTATTAGTTATCATATCTTTTCACTTTCAGTAAAAAAACAGCCTTCCAGTTCACCAATCCAATGAATAAACACAACACGCCACGGATAGTAACACTTTAATAGTAAAGCAATACTTTTCTAGTCTCGAACTACTTATCTACATCTCAAGTATCGCCACATTTCTTGCCTAGGCCACGATTTATGAGATTCCATAATTGAATTTTATAAAAAAGAACCAAACTTTGTAAAAACTATTGTAAAAATGTGACACTTGACACAACTTGAAGGTAAAAACCACAGATAATGCGCTCATTTTTCTAAACCGATGACGTAATTTATGACGTATTCCGCTCATACTCATTCGAGTGTCCTCCAATCGTACTCATTCGAGGAACCTCATAATTTGGTCAGTCAAGTGATTATGAATACCGATTTCGAGGTTGGTTGGAGGAGCGACTTGAGGCTTCCTTGAATGAGTTATGAGTCGAGGAGCTTTTGACGTTATGTTTAAGAATACGGGTGTAAAGTCTTGAACCAATGCGTCCTACCAGTAATGATATACATTATAAAGCGTGGAAAGTGAGGGTAAGACTTATCCAAAATTCAGCCGTCAGCTAGCAGTCCGGCAGGACTTGGTTTGGTTTGTCTTAGCATGGCATGACATGCCGTCGATGGCTGGCATGTGTTCGCGCTACATTATAATAAATATAATTATGTCATTAATTGCTCATACCCTGATAGCCATGCGAGAGTCCAACGTGTAGCCAAATTGAGATTTTCATATACGTAATAAGCACAAAATAAATAAGTAGCGTCTAGTACTGGATAGCACATATCGTGGTATATCTCTGACTCTGGAACCATCTACAGAAGAAGCTATTATTCTATCGAGCACTTACGGTTGTTGTGCGCTAACGTTCTGCCATAGAGTAGATTCTGGTTGAAGAATCAATCCGCCTGTGGAAGCTTGCACCACGCTTGAAGGACGACGAGAAGTCGACGGTTGAACTTCCATTTGGTCATCGTCTACCTTGTAAATTGGGCCTGAAATTTATTAATTTCAATATATATTCTAACAGAATAGGTCTCTTCAGTTACATAGTTATTGGCGATAAGACCGCTTGTTTAATTATTTGCTATAATTGTATTTTAAATTTAAGGTTTCTTGTTTGTGGTCTTGTGGTATAACAATAAAGAGTTTTATCTATTTACCCCTTTAAAAAAAGGCATGATGGTATGTTATGTAAAATCTTCTTACCTGGATGAATACAGTAAGCACCGAACTCCACTTTCTTTCCAAGGACCCCTAAGAATGGGAACTTTATTTTGATGCTTTGAAGCAGGCACTCCTCGTAGATATCCCAGATATGAACCGTCTACGAAAAAGTTATAAACTAAGTATCATCATCATCTCAGTCGTAGGAAGTCCACTGCTGGACATAGACCTCCCCCATTATGGGCGATTTTGTCGCTCTTGGCAATCGCCACGCTTGGCAGGAGAGTTGGCGAGTCATTGAGCTAATTCCTAATAGAAAAGTTCAACACTTTGTCTTTTTCGGGATATCATGATCGGCAATAGAATTTGCGATCACTACGTCACCCAGGAAGTCATCGCATGATGTTTATGATGATAATTTCAATTTATCTAACAGAACGGGCTACGCCAATTACACTGCTCGAGTCGATTCATATGTGACAACCCATATTGTCAGAGTTTCAGGTCGCCAAGATTCCTACAATGTCTCCGAAATGGCGTAACGACTGTCTCCTGCATAGCTTATAGAAATCAGCCAAAACCTACAGCTTAACGTGCCATCCGAAGCACGGTAGCACCCAGATGAAAAGTCCACATGGTGAGATTTCATCCAGGGACTCCGGCTTTAAAACCGGGTATATTTCCGCTGGGCTACGGACTCTACAATCATAACTACAGTGCAGCTGAGAAGATACAGACAGATAATATTTCTTTCGACTTGCTACGATCCTGACACACGATTTGTTCCACTTTCATCACATTTCATGCTAGTTAGTTGTTGGTGAAGACTGATGATATAAAAAATATGATGTATTCAAAGAAACTTACGCAATTGCTGCAGTAAGCCGCGACAGCTTCTCGAGCGGGTATGATAGCCACGTCCAGCACCGGGGGCGCTGTGGGTGTGTGGAGGACAGCGAAGGGCATCGTTTGGGATGTTTCCCACAACCTGACGGCTCCGTCGATACTGCCGGTCGCGAGCAAGTGGAGGGGATATACTGCGTGGAAGCATGATACACCCTGCCAACATATAATATTAATACAAGCAGACGGGCCGGGCTACCTGATGGCTCGCGGTAGCTGCAGCCTATGGATACCTGCAACACCAGGGGCATTACCAGCATTTCCGACCCTTCAACACTCTGTTCACTCTCCTTTTGAAGAGCTTCAAGTTGTATCTAACAGGAAGACCGCAACAGGGAGATCATTTCACAATTTCACAGTTTGCAAGTATGTGGCAGAAAAGAACGGGGAAATCAAGCATTTTCCCAAAGGGTTGAGGAGAGGTGTACCCATTGTCATAAAGTACATCCACATTTGTTTTTGATTAATCTACACTGTTGGCCTGAGGTGGCCTTTACAGCTTTACCAGGCAGTGGTGAGCGCAAGAGGCGCTCTATCCAATGTCAACCCCCGTCACCCCATACAATCGCCTGCGCGCAATAGGCTACTATTACCTAATTACTACGTAGAAAACATAACGTGTGTAGTGTACAGTGTACATACGTCAAATGTGTGCGTGAGTACTTTACGACCTTGTTGACTGCCTAGTTGCAGGTTTGCTGCTTATAGTCCGCGAGCGCGGGGCCACAGATTTCAACATAATAAGCAAGTACCTCAATTTGTATACAAAACACGCTTAGGACAACACACTGTCAACGCTTATGTGAGAGTCGCCTTACCCGTTGAACCTTAAACACATAATCGTCCAGTTTCCCCGGCACATGTCTCGCTCTAACACTCGCGTTGGGATCGTGCGAGCAGGACAGCAGTATCTCGCCAGAGCGAGCGAACGAAAGCCGACGGATAGTGCGAGAGTGCATTCGACGCCATATTGTAATTGTTAGTAAGGAAGTGTGAGGAGGGCTTGAAAGTTCCTGAAAATCATAAAAATATTCATCATGATTATTTTATCCGCTGATCCTATGCTGATCCTAGGTTTGATTTCCAGATCAGGCAAAAGATTCTATTTTCTTTTCTATTTCAATATCGACTGGGGTATATATTTATTCTCCATACGGCAAAAAGACTTACCATCCAAAAATAATAATTAATAGAATCAGGAGCTTTAGTATGTAAAAACTGAATTCTCGGCGAGTGGAATCGAACCCGCACTACGTGACCGCGTTCTGTGCCCACCGCCAGTTCTGAGCCATCACCGGAATGAAGGGAGGGGTAGTAAGCTAGACTCTGAAAACAAACCAGTACAGCATATTAAAAAAAGATTTATTAGATCCAGAGAACGGTTACAGTTGCCCACACTCTATGAATTACGCTCACTTGTGGTCTCTAGCGATAAGCACACCAACGAGACGGATATTATCTAATAGGCGATAATCTTGATTGACCTTATTCAACAAATATGTCCCTCTGCCGGGTGTCACGGATACCACCAGATGAGAAAGGGGCCCTATTATATAGCCGGAAATCACACGGCCAAAGTTAAAGCCTTAGCCAAAGTT
Organism: Hemistola chrysoprasaria; assembly: GCA_947063395.1. Lineage (NCBI taxonomy): Eukaryota > Metazoa > Arthropoda > Insecta > Lepidoptera > Geometridae > Hemistola > Hemistola chrysoprasaria. Next base: position 2,264,134 of record OX346731.1, on the reverse strand, counting down.
GGGAGCTAGTTCCGGCTACTCGGCAGCCAGCAAAAACTGGTAACTGGGTGTGTGCCTATGTACTTGCCAACGTTTGAGCAGTGGAAGAAGTTCTTCATCATCATCATTTCAGCCGTAAGAAGTCCACTCTAAGACAAAGTCAAAAAGATTTATTCAAATAGGTCACAATCTGACACTTTTGAACGTCAATGAAGATAAACAGAGTCTACCGTGCGGTCGGAAAGATCGGAAGACACTGCTGTACAAAGGTCTCGAGGAATTTTGACAATACTCGCCACGCTAGACAGGCGGGTTGGTGAGCGCAATTCGATGGATTTTACCCAGAATCTCTGTAACTGGTAATCCTTAGCCGGCTCTTTCGGCAACCACGGGTATAGAGAGGATGACGGCAAGGAGAACTTACTGTTGGTATGTTGGGCATGCCCGTGATACAATGTATGGGGGTATGGGACAGAGTGGTTGCATCATAAATGGTCAAGCTTCTGTCTGACGCTGAGTACATTATGTACTGCACATCCTGGAACATAATCACAAGGTTATTGGTGATAAGTCAACGTCCTCTTAAGGCGATGGGTTTAAAGGTAATTTAGGGAATTTATCAATGCGGGGGCTTGCTTAGAATACTCCAAATAGACGATCGAACATGGTACAAGTTGCGCCATGGTACACCCCGGACACTCGACTCAATTCCCATAAAAAAGTCACTATATAACTACCTACTACACAGACACTGCACACATGGAGTTTTGTACACGCGCAAGTGTGTGCGTGAGGTGATTTCCCAGCGAAGCAGGGCTCGTAGAGAGGTCGATCTCGCTCGCGGGGTGAGGAAGGTTTAGTGGCGATTGGTGGGCGGATGACAGTGTCCATTCTATACGTAGTATTATTATCTGTTCTGTGGTCACGGTTTAATAGGGCTGACCTTGAATGCACCGAAATCGATTTTTAGATCTGTTAGCACTTTTTAGACTAATAAACCTGCGCAAAGCCCCCCTCCATTTTTGCTGAGCGCTATTAAACCGTGACGCGGAAGCTGTAAGCCGTACCACTGTACTACTTAATATGCGAGCAGAACCATAATAGATACTATTCTTTACCCGAACCGTTGGGCACAGTGTTCACGCTACAAGATAGAATCGCTTTATAAGCAGAGGACTGTAAGCATAGAAGAAGTAGCATAGTTTGTAGTGGTAGGTCTCTTTTGCAGAAGCCCCCCTGGTTTAAGTACCACACCTTTGCCAGTTATTCATCCGCTTAGCAGTAATGTGCAAACATTACTGTGTTTCGGTCTGAAGGGCAATGTTATACCAGCGAAATTACTGGGCATGACGAGTTTCAACAACTAATATCTCAGGGTTACATACAGTGCAGTGCCGCGCAGAATTTTGTATTTTAAAACACTGGTTGGCACTGTGTCTGATATGGGCAATCATGATGCTTATCATCAGGCACCTGATTTGCTCGTCTTGTTACTCACTATCATAAAAAATATAATAATAAAAACTTACAGTTAAGTAAATAGCATCTGTGATCCAACAGTTTTTTACTCGACGACGAAGACTAGTTCTATGGTAGAAGATCTGTAAAAAAACATTTTTTGGGCTCCGAATTCCGTTCCTTAAAAGGAAAACAAGCAAACCCTATAGGATCACGACTTCGTTGTCCATCTGTCTATCTGTCTGTCCGTCTGTGAGCCCAGATGGTTCCGTATTTAAAAATACGTGCCTATCGTATGGCGGCACTTGAATGTCAACATTGACAATAAACATAAAGGCAATTTTTTGTTCGATTCTCTAGGCGGGGGGAGGGGGGGGGGGGGGGGGGGAAATTCCCATAACCGTAAAATTTTACAAATAAAAATTGTGATTACAATAGTAATCACAGTTCGCGGTATATAGTTATCACCCTACACTAAGCATACTTGTCAAGGTATGCCTTAATAATTTTTTTAACATAACCAGAGGAGACAGACCTTCAGACCAGCAGACCTTCTCGAGCTTCACTCTCTTGTAACTCTCTTGTCTCGGCTTGGCCGTTTCGTTGCCTTACGAAAAGTGCTGAGATAGTCGAGTTTAGGGTCGTTTTTATTTTGTTGTTTTGGGGACCTTTTGGGGTATAGGTAATTACTTATTTGGAGTTTATTTATTTATTTAACTTATTTAGAACGGCTTAGAGTTTTATTCGATAAAACTGAAATGGATGCTAAGGCCCGTGAAAGAGGAAAGTGACGGTTATTGGATAGTTATAAGGGCTCGCAAGGTCTATACCTTGCGAGCTGTTCTCTTACTGTTCTCTTAGAATAAACATAACATACATTCACGCCTTTTTCCCGAAGGGGTAGGCAGAGGTGTACCCAGGACTCAGTCCCATAGTAGATACACCCACATTTCGCCAGTATGTTATTGGTCCCATGTAATAGGGGGCGAGCCTATTGCCATAATATAATATAAGCTTGTGGCTACCTTTCACCTTTCTATATGACAGAAAGGTAGCCCACAAGCGTTTGGTTTGTCAATAGTGCTAATACAAACTAATTAAATCTAAGTACCGAACCGTTTGAAGTTTCATTCTTTCAAGCAATTTTCAAGCAAATATAACTGCGTAGACGTAACTCACAATTTTAATAACCTTCGCCGTAAAACCATAGAATTATGAATTACTAGCTGTGCCCCGCGGTTTCACCCGCGCAATCATCGTTCCCGTGGGAATATCAGAAAAAAGGTACCGCATGTGTTATTCCAGGATTTAAGCTAACCACATACCAAATTTCAGGCTAATCGGTTCAGTAGTTTTGGCGTGAAAGAGTAACAAACATCCATCCATCCATCCATCCTCACAAACTTTCGCATTTGTAATATTAGTAGGATATCATCTTATGTACCATTCTCAATCACTAAATAATTTAAATAGGTACAAATCTCTCAAACAAGGCAAAATGGATCCCAATCATGAGGTCCCGGGTTCGTTCCCCAGGTCAGGCTGTAGAGTCCTGAGTACACCTCTGCCAACCCCTTCGGGAAAAAGTCGTGATGGTATGTTATGTTATTTCCTTACCTCATAGGAATGCACTAGTTTCATATAGCCGCTGTAGATGCCAATCCGCCCACCTTTAGATACGACGACGAAGCAAAACGCATCATCTCTCTCGATGTTCACTATTTTAACTATTGTCTCACGCTTTAAAAAGATAATGGGTAATTAAAAAGTTATTCGATAATGAAAATGTTATTGGTTGATGAAAAAGTTATTGGTTAATGAAAACGTTATTGGTTGATGAAAAAGTTATTTGTTGATGAAAATTTTTTGGTTGATGAAAAAGGTATTGGTAAATTAAAAAGTTATTGATTTAAAAAGTCACTAGTAACAGGAAAAGTACACACAGTAGTGGTAGGCCTCTTTGGCAGGGGGGCCGCCTGGAGGAGTACCACACCTTTGCCAGTTATTCATCCGCCAAGCAGTAATGTGCAAACATTACTGTGTTCCGGTATGAAGGGCAATGTTACCAGCGAAATTACTGGGCATGACAAGTTTCAACAACTAATATCTCAGGGTGTCAGGCGCAGTGCCGCGCAGAATTTAGAATTTTATAACACTGGGTGGCACTGTGTCTGATATGGGCAATCATGATGCTTACCATAGGCACCTGATTTGCTCGCTTGTCACTCACTATCATAAAAAAAAAACAATCAGATACTTCAAAACATAAAAAAATCCTAAAACGTGACAAAAAAAACATGCCGGCAAAATTTGTTTTTTATGATTTTTCATATAATATACTTAAATTATTAATGAAATTTTTCAAACATGGGCTCAAATTGGTGGGTTACCAACAAGTTATACTAAGCGAGTCACACTGTGACACGTTGGCACTTTTTTTCCCAACGAGTAACCACTATTACCCGTTGCAATCTAGAGTCGAAATGTCCTAAGTAGTAAGTGGCCAGTTTCCTTTATGTCCAATTGTTTCTGGTAGGTTTTAGGTAAGTTTTCTGTGGTCTGGTGTGAAGTTATAGTGGTTTAGGTTCCTCACTTTGCAATGGTCCAGTTTAATGATATCCCCGCAAGTGATTCTATTCCATCGATCTTTCTTCGAGCCGGTTTTCTTAGCACCCACAGCTTCTAGTTTGGTCACCAGTTGGCGCCACTTTGCTCTGCCAGCGTTGTATGGATCGAGTACGCGGAATAATTTGCTTGCGTGAGTTGAATATTTGTGATGGCCTAAAGAAATAGAATAAGATTTATTTTAATACTAACAAATCGTATAAAATAATGATTAAAGTGTAACAAACATATTATTTTATAAAATGCTGCTATGTTGTAAGAAACCATCATCAAAGTACATTTCAAAGTTGTAGAAAGCACTCAATAGGTGGCGCTAATTTAAATATTTTAATACATCTCCCAACAATAAGATGCATTTAAAATAATTATTGTTATGATTGTTATGTATTATAAAAAACAACATCATATTAACTTACCAAAAATATTATTAATAGCAGTAACAAAGGCGCTCTCGTCCAAGCTTAGTGGATCAGGTGGCGCTAGTGTCGTGGTGAATTCGATTCCTTCAGCAGCCGCCGCTGATTGCATTATTTGCTCCACTTTACTGAACAGGAAATTACTAAGTGAAAATACTTCTTATATTATAAAGAATGTCTTTTTATTAATTTAATAAATTCACTTAAACTTGCACACAGAACGATATTAAATTGTAAATTTATCTCCACCTAGCGTGGAATAGCAAAACTTTTTCTAACAAGTGCTATTTAGTTTTCAAATTTGTGTGTAATAATAATGGCATAAAATGGCATAAAAATGGCAGTGATAATAATTCAATTATAAATATACCATTCCAATTATTTAGTAATAATTTTGAAATTAAACACCTCAAAAATTAGTAAGCAAAGCAACTTATTATATAGTTTTCACTTATCTATTTATATTGACAATGTGGAACAAACCGGTCAATATCCATAATAGGCTTTTCTTTAGTAACTGTAGTTTTCTTGAAACACCGTCGTAATTTGCTAAGAAAGGCTGGCGTCATCACATTCATCAATTCTTTTGCTAAAATCTCGTCTTCGTCACTTCTTTACAACAATAAATAAAACCACTAATGTTAATAAAAACAGACTTTTAGTATCTAGCAAAGTTCACTTAAAAAATAAATCTTACCCGGATACACTTTCCTCGGAACCAGTCCTCGTGAGATCATGGTAACTCTTCTCGAGTATGTCTGAACACTCATCGGTAAAGGATTTTTGAGACATTTTATAAGAACTCTTTTTATCTGTTTTAATTTGAAGCTTTTGGTTGCTTCTATCATGTTTTGTCGATATTTTGTAAAAAAAAAATAAGCATAGTGACATCTATTGAGCAAGTTTCAAACTAATTACATTTTGTTTAAACCATATTGGCTAGGTTGTTTATTAGTGCCATCTGTCGTCTAATAGCAATATTTTTTCAGATGGGTATAGTTTTAAATTGCTAATACGACTAGATGGCAGCTCTTGCTTTATTTTGATGAAAAATCGAGGATGGGTTAGGGAGTTCCTCCTCCTCCTCCTAATCCTATATTGGAATTTTACGCCTACCTAATATTATTATTTATTATACTTATATATATTAAGTGTTAGGACACCTCTTTTTTAATTGATTAATAAAATAAAAATATACCTACTGTAGGTATTTTAAAGCTTGTATATAACTTCGCCATGAAATTGTAAGAAATGTTAGTTTATAATTCGCTTAGTTTATAATTTCGCTTACCTAGTTAGTTCATAAACAAGCTAACCTAACCTAAACGTTATTTATAATGTCACCAGATTAATTATCAAACGGTTCTTACATTTTCACGGCGACATACATAAAATTTTGTATAGTAGGTAGAGGTCGTACATAATTTTAGTTAGTATTATTAAAATACCTACCCCAACGATATTAATGTACTCCGTACTAGATTTCCCGTTCCGAACACTCATTTTGCTCGACTAAAGTGCACGTCAATCCGTGCACCTTACTTCAGTGTAGCTTCGACAGCCAAGCAGTGTGAAATGCATCTTTAATGAAAAAAGTAACAATTTGAGCAAATATTTTTAAGAATTGTCTATCGTATCGTATCTTGTCTATCGTAGAATATAATTCGTCAAACCCTCATTATCATCATATCAGTTGTGAGACGTCCACTGCTAGACATAATATGCCTCCCCCATTGCCGAGGGTTTAGTCAATACACGCAACGCTGGGCAGGCGGGTTGGCGCCGTTGGTTGGTTTTATGCTGGATCTCATAAGAGGAAGAGAAGGGAAGAGAAGGTGGGGTATTATTCTATAGCTGGCACCGCCACGGCGCGGTGTTATATTAAAATAAAACTCCCCAAAGAACATTGTATCTATTTTATTGTATGTACGGATTTATTAATTATATTCTTAGACTCGCATAATACTTACTCTAACATTACGTTGGCTATACATTTCGGGGCAAAAATGCACACAACTCCATACATTTTACAAACAATTCAAATTTTATTCAAAACATTCAGTCATTTTTACAAAAAAAATATTTTTTAAGCTATAATATAAGGTATGATTTAAGTAGGGTGACAACGATTATTTTTTCCTTGCCATTAAAAATTACGTTAAATAAAATGAACATTAATTACAAAACATGGACGGAGAAGAAAAAAAAAACCTATTTAAAAAAATAGTGATCCTATAAACTTAATAGGAACTATCAACCACCTTCAACTAATATGAAATATCGAAATGAAATATTTATAAAAATCAGTGGCCAATTATTTCCTCTCTTAACCTAAAATACATTAAATACATACACTTATATTGAATTTCTTTCATACATTTTGCGTATACATTATTTCTTAAACTATACATCTTATTATTAGAAGATGAAATCTAGAAAGAAACACTATTGTACCTAATATTATGCAAAAAAAAAAAAATATAAAAAATCTCATAAATTTATCCAACAATTTTAAGAATTTCCATAGTTTTATTGATTTGTGTTTTATACATCGTGTTACAAAAAAGTGTAGTAAAATACTACAGAATAAATACTAAAGGGACAGAAGGGACACTCCTCAAAAGCATTTAAATAAATAGCGACTCTAGCTCCGACGCAATAAAGTGCAATTCAGGTCGCACAGCGCCTGACTAATTATCGTTATATTAACTTACAAGCTGCCTCTCTTTCTATCCCGTATCGCTCTATCTGTTCTTTCAGTGATTTATATAAATTCTACTTTACTAAAGAAGGCTTATTATAAAGTCAACCAGTACATAGAGGACAAAGATACCTGGAAACTTCTGCATAGCCGCCTCGCGGCACCCTCAAAGAAAACGAATGTAACCAAACCAAATATTGTAAAACTATCTGTTGAAAAAATTAAGCCCTACAAGTTTCTTGTGCGTTCTTCTTGTAGAGGTATCTTTCCAAACGCACGGTAGACTCAATACTGTTTATCTTCATTGACGTGCAAAAGTGTCAGATTATGACCTATTTGAATAAATCTGTTTGAGTTTGGGTGTATCTACTACGGGACTGAGTCCTGGGTACACCTCTGCCTACCCCTTAGGGAAAAAGGCGTGAACGTATGTTTGAGTTTGAGTTTGAGTTTGTCTACCCCATAGAAATTGTACCGTCAAGACGGACGCCCCGGCTAGTTGTAGCGTGATACCTCTAATGCGGAGTGTCCCAGGGCTGGTAATACTTCAATTTGCCGATAAGCTTCATCTGTTTTGTATTGAAAGTAGTTTTTTTTTTTTCTAATTTTAATCTATTTTCTTTTGGAAGTTGTTCAGTTTAATAGATAGATTTAGTATTACTACATATTTTTGTAACACGTTGTGTTTAACGAAATAAAAGCAAAAGATGATTTTATGGCACCTCTAGAAATGGCACCATTATCACATTTATGCATACTTAATAATATAAATGCGAAGAAAGACGACTCTGTAACTGAATAAAATAAAATCTGCAGCAAAAATTGCTTTTATTATTATCTTAAAAACTGAAATTCAGAAGTTCTGACGTAGCAGTCCATTATGTATCGAGATTGACAATGTCAATTTATAACTAACAGAAATTATGTCAAATTGATTTTGTCTGTCTTTTTTTTTATTTTTCTTTTGTAAGTTCCTAACACACGGCTTGTGTATTTTGCCACTAGTGTCTGAGTCTTCTTTAGTGCATTTTTTAACAGTTTGACATAATATCTTTGTTCAAAACTTTACGGCAAAATTTCAATAAAGAACTTGTTATTAATTCTATAATAAATGCAAAATACTTCGATAGATGGGGCTTCGATAGCTTTATTAATTAAAAACATAAACTAGTTCATATATATATTTCACAACATTTTAATATTTATGTATGTATGTATGAATGTTTGTATGTATTATTCAAATAACATTCTACATGTTGAGATATATGGAATGTGTAAATTAAATTATCTATTTTACAACGAAGTACACAGATTTTTTATAGTAAACACTAAATATATGACTTATTATAAATATGCTTAGAAATTACTATAACTATATTATTGTACGAACGCGTATACATGTATTTTCTGGAGTACAGCTCACAAATTTTATCAATTTACTTATATCTAGTCGTATATGATTATAGCACTGAATGTCCGTGAATCTAGTTACATTATGGTCACCGTCATAACGTCAAATAATAGTACAAGATAATTAAAAAAAAAAAAGTTTGTTTTAAGAGCCTCTGCACATTGCTGTTTTTATCATCGCCGATAACGCGCCGACGCTGCACGTATACGCGATTCAAACGCAATCTGTAAATTTTTGGAAAAGTCTACGGCGATGTAAACGCGACTCGTCTATGATGATAAAAACATAATGTGCAAAGTCAAAATAAAATATTTTACTATGTTTATTTCATGAAAGTAGATACAAGAAATTGCTTGGAAGAAGTCTTTTTACAGTTTTGAACATTGATTTAAAGAAAAGGGGAGATGAAGTACTGGTTTCTCGAAAATGGAAAGCTCAAATTAGTTCCCTTAGGTCCGCGTACGTCAGTAAAGTTAATTGTTGTCTCGTTCGCACTTTGGTCTTAGGTACGTCTTTCTATCTTTGTTGATTCAAATTGCACGCGCCAGTTGTTGAGTAAGCGCTGAGAGAACGTACCCTATCTCCCCTTTTCTTTAAATTAATGGTAATATTTTAGACTGTGTCATGTAAAGAAAAAAACATGTGATTTATTTTTATCAAAGTTTTGATTTTATTTTTAATCTGTTGATTATGTAATTTGACTTTATTTTTTTTTAAATTAGTAATGCTTATAAGTATACGTTGATGCTCTCTCTATAAGTGTACACTGAAAAATACAATAAGCGATACTTAGGGCAAAAATATTGTAATTTTAAAACTCACGACTTATTTGGGCAATAAAAGAAAACTCGTTTTTACTCGTTAGACACCTATGTAGGTACATATATATATACTACAGACTGACGTCGACACAAAACAATTCACTCGAGCACAAAACCGCAGTAATTTTGCGTTCTTACAAACATTTAAGTATTGGTGTTATAAAAATATGTTTCATCTTCTCTCATGAATCTGCACATTACATTTCTATTAAGCGCCAATTCACACGAGCGATATCCACAACGAGAATGCAGCGTCACTACAGCGCAACTTCAACGCGACGATGTGATCGGACGCTAATTTGCATGAAACTGAACAGTTGAATTCACACGCGGCCGCATTAAAACGCTGCAGTTACGGTGTCGTCCACGTTCGTGTGAACTCTCTCAATTAATAAAAATGCGAAAGATCAGATGGATGTGTTTGTAACCACTTTTTTAAATTGACTGCACTGATGTTATAGTCTATTTGGTATGTACCATAAAGTTAGTTTAAGGCCTACAGAGACGGTTTGTGCGCTGCATCGGCGCGTAGTCGATGATGATAAAATACGCCATGTGCAGAGGCTCTTAAATCCCTATTTTGCTAACTGCAAATCACCAGTTTAAAAATAAAACGTTACCTCAGCCTTTACAGGCCTACACGCTACGCCACAAACAAATTAAATTTCGTCGAAAATATTCCGCGACAGGTATTTATTGCAAATAAGGGCTTCGCCACACAATACGGAAAATCCGTCACCATCCGTTGCGGTGAATTTGCAATCGATCATCATTGCGGACCAATCATTTGTGTATATGCTTGGCGTTCCCCGCAGAAGTTGGGCGACGGATTTTCCCCGTAGTTTGGCGAAGCCGCTCTCTTCAATTATTCAGTACCTCCTCTATTTCAACTATTACCAACTTCAACTTTTATTATCAGGTAAACTCAATAAACCAAGAACAACTTTTAGTGTCATTCCGTTCCTACAATAAGACACCATGCGGTTAATTTGAAAAGTTGGCTCTGCGGTGGAATTTAAATGCGACCTCAATGCTCGTTGACGGATTTATCGCAACGGAAATTCGACGACGGCTTTACCGCGTAGTGTGGCGAAGGCCTTAACTCTGAAATCTCTAAGTACGCCTTTGCCAGTTATTCATCCACCAAGCAGTAATATGCAAACATTACTGTGTTCTGTGACCAGCGAAATTATTGGGCATGACGAGATTCAACAACTAATATCGCAGGGTGACAGGTGCAGTGCAGTGCCGCGTAGAATTTTTAATTTTAAAACACTGGGTGGCACTGTGTCTGATATGGGCAATCATGATGCTTACCATCAGGCACATGATTTGCACATCTTGTCACTCACTATCATAAAGAAAAAACGATAAGAAGTTGGCTTAACACATGGAGTACTTTTCACTGGGTCAACCTCATCTAGAAGGAATGTCCATAGTCCACTCTGACGCTGAAACCTTTGAGTACGATTAAAAGACTTTTATAACAGATGGGGGGTGGTAACAGTGGGTCAATCTCATCTAGTATAGGACTGCTCATAGATACAGTGATCAGTAGACCGGGCTGTGTGCATCGTAGTTAAGCTGTAGGTACGGCGGGATGGCCGCAGAGAGTTCTGAAGCTCGACGTCGGAGCGCTGCGATACTGTGACCGCGCCAGACTTCCTCTTCCACTTGCTCACCACCATTGCCTTTATATAGTATACGGAACATATCATTTTAGATAAAAAAATCTTAATTTACCAAAATTTGGAACAGCTTTCAGCGAACTTCGCACTAGGGCTGGCCTATGTGGCGGAGGTCCTTACAGGGTTACCGAAAAAAGGTTCTATGTATTTACACCTTTTTCCTGAAGGAGTAGGCAGAGGTGTACCCAGGACTCAGTCCCGTAGTAGACCCACATTTCGCCAGTATGTTATTGGTCCCATGTAATAGAGGTCGAGCCTATTGCCATCTACCGGGCACAGTTCCAGACTTCAGGCAGTTATTGAGTCAATTGAGTATTTGAAAAATAATAAAAATTAAAATTTATTTTTAAAGTTTAATGAAAATGATGTATGATCTTATTCAAAAATTAAAATGTATTTTTTAATTAATTATAAGCGATTCAAAATTCCATTATGAGTCACTTCATTACGAACGCGCCACGATTGATCGCCATTTTTGTGACGTAGTAATGTTATAGTTATGTATGGTACTTCACTATCACATTGTGACGTCACTACAGGTCACGAGCTCGTTCGGGTACTATCAGCGTGTTTTCGGTACTGAATTAGAAATGATTTTTTAATTTGATATAATTTTGTAATTATAGCGAATAAAAAAAACTATAAATAGTTTTCTTACAAATCTTATATAATATGATCTTTCCATTTATGCAAAAAAATCAAATCAAATATTTATTATTTTACATACAAACATTACTGTGTTCCGGTCTGAAGGGAAATGTTACCAGCGAAATTACTGGTCATGATGAGTTTAAACAACTAATATCTCAGGGTGTCAGGCGCAGTGCAATGCAGCGCAGAACTTTGAATTTTAAAATACTGGGTGGCACTGTGTCTGATATGGGCAATCATGATGCTTACCATCAGGCACCTGATTTGCTCGTCTTGTCACTCACTATCATAAAAAAAAAAACTTTGCCTGACCTGGTGATCGAAACCGGGACTTCCTGATCGGCAGTCGAGCTTGCGCTCACTACGCGACCGAGGCAGTGACTATGATGATGAGTAGGTATAAGAAAAGTCTTGTTTACCAGAGTTTGGTGAAGCATTGTTCCCGCAGTGCGGCATGTGCGGCGGCGTGGGGGAGCCCTCCGCTCCCGCGCCACCCATCTGACTGTTACAGTACGACATCATACTGTCGCCTGAAACAATATTCATACATTACACAATGAGATTGGCCGTAGAGTTACCGGCTTTAGAATAGTGCTCCACCCTCTCTACCCGTGGTTGCCGTAAGAGCCGGCTAAGGGTTAACAGATCCAGAGGAGGCAGCAGCGTCTTCTGCAAAAAACCATCGAATTGCGCTGGAAAACCCGCCTGCCAAGCGTGTCGAGTATTGGCGAAACGCCCTTTATGGGAGAGGCCTATGTTCAGTAGTGGATTACCAACGGCTGAGATAATGATGATGATGAACGTTAACAAAACATTCTTAGTATCATAGTTCATTTATCCTTAGTATACCTATAATGAAACTCTTACCAAGTGAATTAAGTGGATAATGTCCCTGGTACGACTGCGCTGAAGCAACCGAGCTGATAGGCAGAGCGGGGTTGAGGTCTGCCGCGAGCTGAGGCAGTCCGCCCGCACTGAACCCTCCCATGGCCACACCACCCTGAGACAACTGGCCTAAACCTGTGTAGAAGAAACAACGATTATACCTTATATAAGTTACTGGCTTTCATCATAGTTCAAAATTATTTATTGGGATGGTTTCATACATGTCAATAGGTATTACAAAAAAATTTATAACAATTGATTATGATAAAAATACAAATAATACACAAAAAACATTACAAAAAAAAACTACAAAATTTTATCATCATTTTTTGTTTATTAACAAATTCGTCATTAGATAAAACGCTTGCTGTGACAAGCCAACGTTTTGATCTTGTTTCAAAGATGCTTATGCTAGGGGCATCTGTAATATTAAGGTATAGCTTATTGTATACAGTGGGGCCCATAACATGTGTCAACTTACTGGACTTTGCCATGCTCCTAGTGACCGTAACAAGATTATTTCGATTTCTTGTAAAGTGTGAGAGTACGTCGCAGTGTCGTTTGTACTGATCATTATGAAGCCGCAGATACAAAGCTACTTGATATATCACCTAGCCTAGCTTCTGGAAGTGCGGTTTGGCGGATACATCCTGTGGGATTCGAGCTATGGCTCGGATAGCGCGCTTTTTCATTCTGAAAGCGCGCTCCCAGTCGGCAGCATCTTCTAGCCCTTATCCCACACTAGGTAGAGTCGGCACAGTATGTCTTCTCCCGCCTCCAGTCTATCATCCGTCATCTCTGCACTCTCACTCCTTGCTCACGTATATCCTCACTCACACAGTTCTTTCAGGTCTTTTTAGGACGCCCCCTCCTCACATCCTCACTTACATTCATCTTCATAGTCATTTTGGTCCCGTGATATTCATCCCTCCGCATAATGTGCCCATACTAGGCTAGTCTAGGTTAGTCGTAAGTTTTAATTTCTCAGTCACTGATGCAACTTTCAGACTTCCCTATATTTTCATAGTTTTAATATCCATTTGGTACATGAGGATTGCGTTTTTTCTTATGTTAATTCCATATTTGTTCACATTTATCATAATACCACTTTATTTATCATCTTGCTAATCTATTTCATCATGCTAAACCACTTCAACCAGCTTATCCGCTGCACTATATCGGTAATCGGCACTTTCGTGCGTCTACGGATCTCTTCATTTCTGATTCGATCTCGCTTTAATACCACTTTGTTACCTGCAGGCATAGACCAGGGTCTGTCACCGAAGACGCCCGGGCTGCAGACATCGCCCCCGAAGGGCGGTAGACCATGAGACGGGAGCAGCGCACCCGGTGACCTGAACACATTGGTGCTCTTCTTACGCTTCTTCCACTTGGCACGACGGTTTTGAAACCAGACCTGTTAAAGACCAGATACATTATATAAGTGCTACCTGCCATGGGGGCAGAATTGACGGGGGCAGACGGTAATATATTACCATATTTGTTTGTCGTGGGGAACAGAATAGTACCCCACCCTCTCTACCCGGGGGTGCCGTAAGAGGCTAAAGGTTTAGAAACTCCAGAAGACAGGCAGCAGCATTCTATGCGTAAAAAACCACCAAACTGCGCTCGAAAATCCGCCTGCCAAACGAAGCGAGTAATTGTTATAACCATCCAATGGGGGAGGTCCCATTGGGGGATTTGCCAATCCTCGCCACGGTTTTATGTCAAATGTCCAGTAGACTTCCTACGGCTGAGATGATGAAGCATTTGTTGTGTATAATAATATATAGTAGGATAATCCGAATCATTGCAAAAAAGCCTAAGATTTAAAAAAACATGGATACATATAATTGAAAACTAAGAAAAACCAGCATTCAAGATTCAAATTATGTTATCCTAGAGTCCTTTGATTTTCGCAAAAATCCTGTTTATAAAGGAAGGTGGATTTAATTTTCTTTATTAAAATCTTATTTTTTTATTGTAAACATCAGGTAAAACACACTGGTAAAACAGTAATTTTTAGAAGTTGCCTATAAAAAATCCGAGAGTTTATTATTGAAACTAATCTTGCTCTTAGTGATAAGACCGACAATTGCTACAATATTTGTTTTAAATGTATTTTAAATTGGATCTAGATGGCAGCGTTTTTTCTGTTTTTTGTGTGATAGATATATCTATTTATATATGTAATAGATAGATAAATTCTTTATTATTACACGACTTAATAAAAAACTTAAAACTAAAAAGTAACAACAAGAATATATCTAGTGTAATAATTGGCGGTATTATCGCTAAAAATTATCTCTTCCAGATAACCGTGCAAAGAGAGGAGAGTCAAAAGAGAGAGGAGACCGACCAAATGTGAACTACTTTAGTTCACATTTGGTCGGTGATGCGACTGAAATAATGTCGAAATAAATACAATACATACACTAAAATATAATAATATAATAAATAAAGTGCATGTTTGTTCTGTTTTCACGCTAAAACTACCGAACCGATTGAGCTGAAATTTTGTAAGTAGCTTAGACCCTGGAATAAATAACACAAAGCGTACTTTTTATCCCTATATTCCAACGGAAACGAAGACTACGCGCTTGAAACCGCGAGGTACAGCTAGTGAGTATTAGTGGAGAGATTTCGTGCCAAACAGCACAGATAATCACAAAAGACATACATACATTCACGCCTTTTTCTCGAAGGGGTAGGCAGAGGTGTACCCAGGACTCAGTCCCATAGTAGATACACCCACATTTCGCCAGTATGTTATTGGTCCCATGTAATATGGGGCGAGCCTATTGCCATTTACCGAGCACAGTTCCAGACTCCAGGCAGTTATTGAGATAATTCCTAATGAAAAATCCAATATTTAACACTGCCTGACCTGGGGATCGAACCCGGGACCTCTAGATTGGCAGTCGAGCATGCCCTTCTACGCCACCAAGGCATTAATCATAAAAGAGCCTTTCCAAAACCCATTTTCACCCAAAGCCCAAAACCTACATCCATTAATCACCAGCTCTTGGTAAATCTTCCGCGCGATCGGCAGATGATCGCAAATTGCGAACCATTTGTCAAAAGGGTACATATTGATTCCTTCAAGCCCTGAACTGTGAGAAGGGATCAGCGTTTGTCCACTTCATTGATATTTATTATTCTACGCGTTTCACTGAATGCAACACTTCGTACATATATATAATAAATTCAATTATTTCAGGCAATAGTGCGTATAATAAATTATACGCACCAGAGGCCCATATTTATAATACCTTACAGACTAACATACATAAAAATATAATAATAATAATTATTTGAATTTATACTCTAACAGAACGGGTTACCCCAATTACACTGCACGAGTCAATTCATATGGGTTATGTGGACAACCCATATTGTCAGTTTCAGGTCGCCAAGATTCCTACGCAGCCTCCGACATGACCTTACAACTGCCTCCTACATATCTTATAGGAAACTATAGGGGTGCCATCCGAAACACGGTAGCGCCCAGGCGAAAAGTCCACATGGTGAGGTTCGATCCAGGGACTCTGGATTTAAAGCCGGACATATTCCCTCTCACAACACATACTTAATTATTGTGGCTTAGGGATATTTTGGTTCGGTTTCGGAGAAAGAAGATATAGAACATATAGAACAGAGTAGAATAGAAAACTCTTTATTGGTATCACAATCAGAACAGAAAACAACAAAAATTAAAACTAGAAAACGTGTAACAATTGGCGTCCTTATCGCTCAGAGCGATCTCTTCTAGGCAACCATGCGGTGACAGGAACTATACTTAAATGCTAGAAGGACGTTGGTTTCACACTTCAAACAAATTAATTTATAATCCATACCAAAAATATAATAAGTATCTTTATAAAACATACTTTAAAGATAATTGATAAGTCTTCGCTCGCGCTCTGACCATATATCGCGCACTAGATATCAAACAACGGCTTCAAATAGCGGTAGTTTTTAAATTATAGTGCAGAGCTTAACACAATGCGCGCAAAAACAATTTGCAAGGAGTGCCAGTTTTGTTTGACAAGTATATGACAGCGGTATCCAGAGGGAGCGTGCGCGGAGAGCTGTCAATTATCTATGACTTCGCACATTTATAGCTAACCAGCTGTGCCCCGCGGTTTCACCCGCGTAGTCTTCGTTCCCGCGGGAATATCGGGAAAATAAGTACCCCATGTGTTATTACAGGGTCTATACTATCTACATACCAAATTTCATCTCAAACGGTTCATTAGTTTTAGCGTGGAAACGGAACAAACATAGAAACAAAAAACCGAGCTAGATGGCGCTGGAGTCGAGTTAGAACTCTCTAGCGTTTTGTTCACTTTTACAGACATAACTTTTTACATTGTACTGAGATTAGAGATTTGTAAAATTAGAAGGATTTTTAAGGTCTGGAACAGTTAATTATCGTAAATTATCGATATTTACGATACGATACGATAATTACGATATATTAATATCGTAATTATCGATAATTACGATATATTAATATCGTAATTATCGTTACGTTATAATTATCAAACAGCCCAGTCCTCACAGTAGTTTTGATATAAAGAGGTAAGAAACATAATAATACAAAACATGTCCGTCGATTCAGCTTATCCATAATAAATAATTATTAGCTTATTATCATCCAAAATAAGACATATCCAGACAAAAACCTAAAAATGCACACTTATAAAAATTCCCCACTTTCAAACATGACAAGTACAGGGCAACACTTTTAAAACGAAAAAACTTCCCGACGGAAATAGGTACCTACTTGTTTACGACGCGATTAAAAATTCACGAGACAGTGGGGGAAAGAGACGGTGTAGTGTGAAAGGGAGGGGCGTATTCAT
The DNA here is from genome assembly GCA_947063395.1 of Hemistola chrysoprasaria. Taxonomy (NCBI): domain Eukaryota; kingdom Metazoa; phylum Arthropoda; class Insecta; order Lepidoptera; family Geometridae; genus Hemistola; species Hemistola chrysoprasaria. Next base: position 2,246,631 of record OX346731.1, on the reverse strand, counting down.
TTGGCAACTGTCAGAGTCAGAGATTCATTATTTATGTGTTTGTGAGTTTTTGTTTGTGTGCAAGAGGAATTAGTTTTGTTTAGTTGGGTAGTTACATTATATACATAAGGTTAAACCTCACCCATACAAAAGGAAAATACATAGATATGAAGAAATAGGGAATAGATTTCCACTCAATTGTTGTGGTTGGCTCTGGATCTGGCCTTTATTTACGCGAAAACCTATTTTGCTGAAGAAAACCTTAAAACCTTCTCGCCTCGGTGGCGTAGAAGGCGCATGCTCGACTGCCAATCAAGAGACCCCGTGTTCAATCCCCAGTTCAGGCAGTGTTCAATATTGGATTTTTCCATTAGGAATTATCTCAATAACTGCCTGGAGTCTGGAACTGTGCCGGGTAGATGGCAATAGGCTCGCCCCCTATTACATGGGACTAATAACATACTGGCAAAATGTAGGTGTATCTACTATGTGTAGGGTTATTATATAATGCGTGTATGGGGGCATACACGTTGTCAGGTTGGCCGAGTGTAGGGTTGATGTTATTTTGTGACGCGCATGCTACGGATTCTGTGAACGTTTTGGTGGTTTTATGGAAAGTATTAATGGCAACGTGTGATTTCACGGAGATCTATGGCATGTGCGAGGGCGCGATGGCAACACAGGGAGGTGGATGCCAGCGCGACAGATGATTGTAGAGCGAGATTGAAGATGGTGGCCTTGAAATAAATCATGTAAAATATGCTGAAGTGTTCGAGTATTATTTAATGGAAAAGGCACGTTTACATCTGGGACTGAGTCCTAGGTACACCTCTGCCTGCCCCTTCGAGAAAAAGGCGTGAATATATGTGTAAAACCTACCTTTTTACAAAGCTAATCCTCTGGGCTATGTCGGTATATTTAAAGTAATCAAAAGTACAAGTACTTTGGTAAGTTTTGTAGTAAATATCAAAAACCATAGTCCATAGATCTATAATTTTAATTTATACTCTAACAGAACGGGTTACCCCAATTACACTGCTCGAGTCAATTCATATGGGTAATTTGGACAACCCATATTGTCAGTTTCAGGTCGCCAAGATTCCTACAAGGCCTCCGACATGACCTAACGAGCCCCCTACATATACCTAAAGGAAACAGCTATATTTGTGACGATTGGTAGATAGACTACCAATCTATGTACATATTATTATATTCAATATATTGTATGCACCGTTGAAAACATATAGCTAGGTCACGATGCGCGTGAGACGACGGTTAGCGGCGGCGTGTTTAAACTTCGTGCGAGTAGCGTACGGTGCATGGTGTAAGCGGGAGCGGTTAAAACGAAATATAATAATCCTATATAGATAAATCTGCTTCGGTGGCGTAGTGGTCGCAAGCTCTCCTGCGGATCATGAGACCCCAGTTCAGAAAAAGTGTAACATATAGGGATTTTTTCATTAGGAATTATCTCAATAACTGGCTGGAGTCTGGAACTGTGCCCGGTAGATAACAATAGGGTCGCCCCTATTACATGGAACCATTATCATGCTGGCAAAATATGAGTGAAATTATTACGGGACTGAGTCCTGGGTACACCTCTGCCTACCTCTTCGGGAAAAAGGCTTAATGGTATGAAGGTATTTTTTTCATGTCTCATGTGTTATTATTTAATGTATGCCATTATTATTATTAATGTATGCCAATGTCCGATGTATTGCCACCGCAGTAAACATCCGCCTATACCTTTTCACTTGTACCACAACCAGCGTGTGAATTCATAGATCAAACACAAACTCTCGGTAGCTGTAAGTAACTGTTGCCACTGAACTTACAACGATTTCTCTCAGGAAATGCTCTATACTAGAGAAAGATACAGTTTTGAAATATCCGCTTTGAAATAATCATCACCATCATCTCAGCCGTGGGAAGTTCAGTGCTGGACTTAGGCCTCAGAGATTTCTATCTTCTTCTTCTTCTTCTTCTTCTCAGCCGTAGCAAGTCCACTGCTGAGCTTAGGCCTCCCCCCATAAAGGCGGGTCTGCCAATACTCGCCCTGTTGCTTCTTGCCCTCATTTGGCTGAGCTCAGAGGGCTGCTGCTGCGTAGGTGCGGGCGGGGCGGCGTACTTAATGGCTATGCAGAAATATCCAGGCATCTTTGTATTTATGCGTTGGTCTTTATAATTAACCTTCTTTATTTATTACTGTGTTTCGTGGATTTATCACTAAGCTACCCGCATACAATATATCTGTTACTATTGTAGGGTTGATGTTATTTTGTGACGCGCATGCTACGGATTCTGTGAACGTTTTGGTGGTTTTATGGAAAGTATTAATGGCAACGTGTGGTTTCACGAAGATCTATGGCATGTGCGAGGGCGCGATGGCAACACAGGGAGGTGGATGCCAGCGCGACAGATGATTGTAGAGCGAGATTGAAGATGGTGGGCTTGGAATAAATCATTTAAAATATGCTGAAGTGTTCGAGTATTATTTAATGGAAAAGGCACGCCTACACTATTGGTATCGTTTTAGGGTTTAGAGCTAACACACACATAGGTCCAATCAAACCTTCACACGGCTGTCTGGAAGAAATCACTCTTAGAAATAAGACCGCCTATTATAACGCATATCCTAGCTACGAGAAATTTTACACAATCAAAGTTATCAAAATTTTACCAAATTGATGTGTTGTATTCCCCCGTTTCTTCCAAATGTAATTAACCTATTCCATAAATTTATATCCTGATATTTTTATAGTGAAGTAAACCATGTCCCTGTTATTTTAGTTTCTCTTATAAACTCTCTGTTTTTTCATAGTGAGCTTCTTAAAATCCCAGTTTTACTCGCGCGATTGGAGACCAAAAATTTAAGAGTTAATGAACAAAAATAAAATGATGTGGACATAGTTTACTCCAACTTCAAAATATCAGGATATAAATATATCAAATAGGATAGAATATATTCAGAGAAAACAGGGAATACAAAACATCGATTCGGTAATTTTTCCACAGGATTGTATCATAATACTCCCTAGTTCCCTTTTCTGTTAAGTTTAAGATTTTGTTTAGTAGTTGTGTAGGTATGAGTAAAGAGCTTCCTCCTTCCTTCCTCCTTTTTAGCCTTTCTCAACCAGTAGCCTGGTGTAGGCCTCCTTCAAACTCCTCCACTGTCCTCTACTTTGGGCAGTTAGAGTCCAGTTGCTGCCGTTGAGTAAAGAGCTTAATTACCTGTTTTATAATATTATTGGTGTTCCCGACACTAAAGCTGTTAAAAATACAACCCTTCCGATTTAACATTGCCGCGCAGTCGAGTAAACCGTTCCATCGTACGCATTCTGCAAACGTAACTGCGATAAATATCAATTTGAGCCGCGTTTGGGCGCAACGCGCAAACGGTTTTATATCCGAGCTTGGCGATTTTACTCCGGAAGCCGTAGTAAAACCGAATTTTATCTTTTTATGGTAAAGTTATACTTAGAGTTGGTGTCAATTTTATTTGGAAAGATATTAATAGGTAATATTTTGTGTGCCTACTTACTTAATTTAAGTCGCAAAAGTTACTACTTAATAAAAATATATTTTCTAAACTTGTGAGTGTGCCAAAATGTTGTAATGTTTCAATATAAGCTCATCCCTATGATTGTGTCACATCCCTAGTAGTGTTAAGTTTTCTGTTCTGTGTTGTGCTTGGCTAATGGCGGACTATAATTTTTGTGTTTAACTATAAAACAACTACTTTGTAGTGGTAGGCTCCTTTTGCAGGGGGCCCGCCTGGGGAAGTACCACACCTTTGCCAGTTATTCATCCGCCAAGCAGTAATGTGCAATACTGTGTTCCGGTCTGAAGGGCAATGTTACCAGCGATATTACTGGGCACTGGGTTGAAGAGATTCAACAACTCATATCTCAGGATGACAGGCGCAGTGCAGTGCAGTGCAGAGTTAACTTTAAAACACTGGGTGGCACTGTGTCTGATATGAGCAATCATGATGCTCACCATCAGGCATCTGATTTGTTCGTCTTGTCACTCACTATCATAAAAAAAAAACTAAATTATACCTTTCCCTCACCACTGCGCATTTTATTTAAAGCCCCATAACCCTAATCTCAATACAAAACCCTCCAAAACTAAAACTTACATTGTTTATAGAGATCGTATTAAAGAAATTACTTTCTTTTTACTTCAAAGTTGTCTTTATTTTACGTGTAGTAATTACATGTAGTATTTTTTATATCTTAAAAAATGTGAGCGTCTTAACAAATTTTTCATTGTGGGTGCGTCCCGACCGGGGCCGTACTGGAATAGGTCCATAACGGCCGGATCCGATAATTCCCTACATTCCTTTAAAGAGCTTATAGAGGAGCTCATTGGCTATCAATTTAGTCATATTAAAATATGTTCCGCGAAATCTGACCATCTTCGAAATATTTTAGTTTTTTTGAAAAATGCATGTGGCAACTTAAAAAAATCATAGAAAAAATATTGATCTTAATATAAAAAAAAAAAGAAAATATATGGATATAATTAATTACAAAATTACGTAATTTCGTGCATTACATAAACTTTCGCAATGCCGTAGCATTAAAATAATTAACGTAATAATATAATATTATCGTGTGGATAAGTTTTCCTAGCTTTCTTTTGATGTATTAAAGTTATTCGGGTTTACTGTATATACGTATAGAGAAAAAGTTAGATTTTCTATTAAAATAGTTATAGCATGCACATGCTTTTCTATAAAAAAACATATATATATAAATCAAAGCACACCCCTTTTAATCTATGATCGCCATCAATATTCTAAGAGTATAATAACCTATATATCCCCAGGCTATGATCCCCAGGTCAGGCAAAGTGCTAAATATTGTTCCATTAGGAATTATCTCAATAACTGCCTGGAGTCTGTAACTGTGCCCGGTAGATGGCAATAGGCTCGCCCCCTATTACATGGGACCAATAACATACTGGCGAAATGTGGGTGTATCTACTATGGGACTGAGTCCTGGGTACACCTCTGCCTACCCCTTCGGGGAAAAGGCGTAAATGTATGTTATATAAGAAATATACATAAGAAACATAAAACATAGGAAGTAATTTATATAATCATATTACATAGAAACAAACGTCGTCGGCCGTCTCGCTCGATACACACACGCGCACGCGTAGACGGTACGACAGAATAGGGTTGGGACATGTAATGTATTACATTTATATCGATACTTTTTTATTTAATTTATAATAAAAATAATAATATATTTTTTTTTTTATTGTACAAAGTTACGCCATAGGTGTTATATGTCTGAAAATAAATATTTTCAAAGTATCAAAGTCAAAATACAAAATATTTATTCAAATAGATCACAATCTGACACTTGTACGTCAATGAAGATAAACAGTAATGAGTCTACCGTGCGTTCGGAAAGATACCTTTACAAGAAACTTGTAGGGATTAATTTATAAATATTATGATATTAAATTAATCTTATCGATAAATTATAAAGAACACGTGAACAAAGTGTCTACCGCGACTTAATAGAAACAATAAGAATTAGTGTTAATGGACACATTCTTAGATTTAGCGTTTATATAGCAGTATAAGTTATATACATTACTTATTAACCTCCAAAAGGCTAGATTGTAGTTAGATGACATTCCATTTTAGGCATGTCATTTATAAAAAATAAAAAAAGTCAATTCCCAACACTATTGACCCGCCCTTCCGACCGTTTACTTCCGGTACGCTGCTCCCAACCATCTATCTATATCTACCTAATATACGAATTGTTATATATATACCTATCTTCTTGATATTTATAGTAAATACTAACAAGTATACAATAGTTTACAATAGGTTATTAATATCAATTAAATTCTAGTCATTTGTCAGACCGCTGACCAAATGTGATTCACGGTAGGTACTCTCCTCTTCCTACACGTTACCGATTAGAGATCGCTCTAGGTAATAAGACCGCCAATTATTACACTATTTGTTTTAATGAATTTAAGGGCTTATTGTGTGTGGCATTTCAATAAAGCGTTCATCTCTATCTACGTTTATAAATAAGATAATATTTAATTCTTTGAGGATGTTTCCATTGAAATAAAGATGTAAGCTATTTTCGCATTAAGGGCTTTTGACTTCCAAAACATTTCAAAGCAAACAAAAATGCTATAGATTTGGCAAAATACTGGACCAAAGAGTTATAAATATAAAACATAATGGCTTTTTCGACTCGACAAGAAAGAAGACAAGAAGAAGACTTCCATACCAAATAAAAATATACATATATGAAGAAATAGGAAATCATTTTCATTCAATTGTTTGAGGTTGGCTCTGGATCTGGCCTTTATTTGCAACAAAACATATTTTCTTAAAGAAAATCGTAATTTTTTTTTTATTATATTTAAAAAAAAAAAAATTAACATAACCACTAAAAACTTTCATCAACATCATCATCATCATCTCAGCCGTTAGTAATCCACTACTGAACATAGGCCTCTCCCATAAAGGGGGGTTTTGCCAATACTCGACACGCTTGGCAGGCGGGTTGTCGAGCGCAGTTCGATGGTTTGTTGCAGAGGACGCTGCTGCCCGTCCTCTGGATCTGTTAACCCTTAGCCGACTCTTACGGCAACCACGGGTAGAGAGGGTGGAGCACTATTCTAAAACCAAACTTAGGTTTTCATTAACCAAATATGTATTTGACCACAAATAATTCAATAGAAAATTTATTGCTCTTTTATAGAGATATTTATATTCTCACAAATATTTATATTTTAACACCTTCAAAAAACTTATTAATATTTTCCGCGCACTGGCCCTTTGCTGATGTCAGCATAATTAAAATGAATCGCTAAGAAAATCTTTATCCTTTCTTAAAATTGTACCTTAACCCGCTTGCCTTAAGGCCTTAATTTACATAGTCATATTTAATTTAATTCAAACAATGGAAGTTTCCAAGTCCGTAATCCACGGATTGTGAAATGTCTGCAAATTAAATCCCATCTTCAAATGTTTTAGAATAATTTTACTTTGAATTTGGTTTCAAATGTAAATTGTAAGATTCTTGTATTGAATTAAACAACTTTTAACGGATTTATAGGCTGATTTTCATTCGTTATACTTCGCATACATTCGTTATATTTCGCATACGGGGAGTCCCCGAATACGGGCTATCAACTAATGAAAGAAGGCTTTCTATTATTATTATTATTATTATATTTTTATTATTATTATATTTTTATTATTATATTATTATTATAGCTTAAACAGAAATCTCCCGCACCCCGAATGCGGGCTCTAACGAACATTGAAAATGAACCTTAATATAAACTATAACATTTGTTTTATATTGTTTAATTCAATCAGTAACAATCGAAAACTAGTATTTAACTACTGTATAATCAATCATCATCTCAGCCATCGGACGTCCACTGCTGAACATAGGGCTCCCCCATTGATTTTTATCCAGTCCAGTCGTAAGCGGCTCGCATCCAGCGTGTACCTGCCGTCCTTATGAGATAGTCTGTCAACTGTGTGTGTGTGGATGTCCTACGCTGCGCTTGCCGGTCCATGATCTCCACTCGAGAACTTTACAGCCCCATTTGCCATCAGTTCTACGTGCTATGTGCCCTACCCATTGCCACTTCAACTTGCTTATCCGCAGGGCTATGTCGGTAACTTTCGTTCGTCTACATATCTTCATTTCTGATTTGATCTCGCAGAGAAATCCCGAGAATAGCCCTCTTCATAGCTCGTTACGCTTTTTCGAGCCTGCTGGTAAGACCCACAGTCAGTGACCACGTTTCAGATCCGTACTATTGTAATTCCCGGATATATAATCTTGAGATGCGGGTATTATATCATCTTATGATACGAAATCCTTTAAAAAAATTGCAAGTGATTTTTTTAAATATAACTCTTGTAACTTAATTGTATGGCATACCTTAAGAGTACAATAAATATTAGTTAGTTATTTAATATCTAAGTTACGGTTACTAAAACTAAACGTAAGTATACTAAAAGTGCCAAACTGAGACCCTCCCTTTTCAGAGTAGGTTAAAACATGTTTTGAAGAAAGAAAATAAATTAAAAACAAACTTTCCAAACAATGGCATTTGTATCAAAAGTACCAGGCTCGCATAAGTATAGAAGAGGTTCCCCCGGGATGGTTAATTCTCTTTGCATGTAGCTGTCTACTGTCTACTCCCCAACAAAACGTACCGCAAAACGGTAAACTGTGTTCATTTAATGGGTTTCTTTCAGAGGGAGTGCAATGGAATTGTTTATTTGGCTAAATAAAACGAAAATAGCTGAATATTTTAGGTTAAAAAGAGTATTTTGACCAAACAACTTCAAACTTAAAAAAAACGTAAATATTTGATTAAAAGTCAATAAATGAAAATTGAATTGTTTTATTTTTATTGTTTGATTATTGGGAATTTTGTATTACAAGAACTTAGTTGCATACTTATTATATTTTTTATTTATTAGTGCTGCTATATCAATGGTCAAATTACTCAACTTTCTATTATTATTATACCTAATATGTTTTTTTGCAATATATTTAAAAAAAAAAAATTTTAGTATAGAAAACGATATCTACATTCGTTCTTCTGTAAAAAAAATTTTTTGAACAAAATAGGCTTGTATGTAAAGTGCCAATGCCATGGTAAATAATATAGAAGGCTTGCTTAGAAATTCTGAGCATTCAAAAAGACTTTTAGGAACGGTTTTTGATTGTAGTTACAGCAGTTAAGATTAGTCAGATTAGAGAATTGGTTAGTATGACTAAGTATAGTTAAATTCCTAACCAATGGTCATCGAATTTTGCCCAATTTTAACAAACAACATTTTTTTTAAATTTGTCTAAAATATTTAACTATTGGTTGAATTAACAATGTATCCTAAATCCACTCTTAAAAGGTAGCGATTCATAATATAACATACAATCACGTCTTTTTCCCGAAGGGGTAGGCATAGGTGTACCCAGGACTCAGTCCCATAGTAAGCACATCCGTATTTCGCCAGTATGTTATTGGTCAAAGGTCAAAGGTCTCAAGGGGTAGGGAGCAAGCCTATTGCCATCTACGGAGCACAGTTCCAGACTCCAGGTAGTTATAAAGATAATTCTATTGAGATAATTGAAAAATCCAATATATAAAATTTTCCCTGACTTAGGGATCGAACCTAGGAACCTCCTGATCGGCAGTCGAGCTTGCCAGCGAGGCAGGTATCGACTCGCCACCACTCGCTGTTGAATTTATAAAAGAAATCACACACGTATCAAAATATCCAATAAAACGAGTTGAATTATTAATGCGCCCCCGCCACCTTTAATCGAGCTTATAATCCGTATTTAATAATAAAACATCTGCCTGGTGCTCCCCTAACTTCATGGCGTGATCATGCAGATTTAAAAGTCAATTTTGGGGTTCTTACGAGGCAACAATGAGCTAGTTAAAACAGATTTTTAGCTTGGAAAATGCGTACACCGTGCGGTGTCTGAAAAATAATGTTGTAATGTTCCTGTTCTTTTTGACTATGTATGTTTTTAAGTTTGGCAATAATTTTGCTAATTTCATTATAATATTATATTGATAATCATTATTAAGTCAGTTAACTTATTATGAAGAAATAATTGACTATAATGTGATGAAGTAAATTATAAATTACTTGTTGTGCTCCACGGTTCCACCCTCGTAGTCTTCATTCCCGTGGGAATATCGGAATAAAATGTACATTTTATGTTATTCCAGAGTCTAAACTATTTATAGGTATATACCGAATTTCAGCCCAATCGGTTCAATAGTTTTGGCGTAACAAACATCCATCCATCTGTCCATCCTCACAAACTTTCGCATTTATAATACGACTAGCTGTGACCCGCGGTTTCACCCGCGTAGTCTTCGTTCCCGTGGGAATATCGGGATAAAAAGTACCCTATGTGTTATTCCAGGGTCTAAGCTACTTACGTACCAAATTTCAGCCCAATCGGTTCAGTAGTTTTGGCGTGAAAGAGTAACAAACATCCATACATACATCCATACTTACAAACTTTCGCCTTTATAATAGTTTATAATTATAATACGATTTAGGTAGAATAATAATAGATATACATATATTTTTACTTGAGAAATGCTAAAACCGCAGATGAAATTATAGTCTTAATAAAAAAGTTTTCAATGTTGAATTTTGAATGTTGATGCGTACTATAAATTGTTCACATCCAAATAAATAGGTAGGCATATCTTAGTTACAGTTAAGCTAACCATTGGTTAGACTGACTATAGTTAAATTCCTAATCAATGGTTATCGAATTTCGTGCAATTTTAACAAAGTACATTATTTTAACAATTTTTCAAAAATATTTTAACCATTGGCTGAATTAACAAAGTATAATTCCAGGATAGTGATTTGCTTTCCCATCCCCTACTCATACTATCATTCCCCTATCCGTCCAAAGACTGGTTTCCTGGAAGAGATCGCTTAAAGCGATAAGGCCGCCCATTGTCAACCATGAATTATATATATATTATTTTAGTTTTATATGCATATTATGTTCTATTTGGAATAATAATGAGTATTATATTCTATACAAAAACCGAAATTGTAGTCTTATAGTAAAGCAATTCAACGTCTTTGTCATATATATATATATAAAAAAGTAGGACCTCAATGTTGAATTTTTTATTTTTCTTGTTTCTGATGATGCGTAGCGTACCTACATCCATATATATACGTAGGTATTTATTTTTTTGGTCAAATTGAACAACAGTTTACAACGATAACAAAGTATAGGGTTGCGTTGTGATTGATATATTTATCATCCAAGAAACAGTAATACCACAATTTTTCACAACTGACCCTTCTAAAAACCACGGCCTCATTAACAATCCAGACCTCAAGGGAATCGACCCCCAACTGACCCCTAACATAACGCCTTCATACTAAATATTGACTACTGCCGACACCCCTAGTTGGTGTTGCCAGTGAAATTAACTTGCTCCCAAATCCTCAATACAATTTTATTGCAAATGGGCAAGAATAATGCTAAATCACGGCTAAATCCCTATAATGTGGGGTAGGGCAATATTCGGGTACATTTTTTCGTGGTGGCAACATTATCTTTTATTGTGAAAAGTGTTTATGGGATGTTAGGATAATATTATGAATAAATAATTATTATGGGAAGTCATTATAAATAAGAAATGAGTACTTTTTCATATTCTATGAGAATTGCATTTCAACATGGCAATGCCGCCAGCATCTTGTGTCGCTGCCATCTGATCATGTTTGCAAAGCATTTGGATTTTCTATAGGCTGTCATGTCAACCTGAAGATTTTCAAAGTATTATACGATGTATGTTCATACGTAGTTAAGTAAAAGTAGACAGTCAGAGTCGAAACGAAACGAAAGTTATCGACATAACCCAGCGGATTAGCAACTTGAAGTGGCAATGGGCAGGGCACATAGCACGTAGAACTGATGGCCGATGGGGCCGTAAAGTTCCCACAGCGTAGGACGTCTTCCCACAAGGTGGACAGACGATCTGATAAGTACGGCAGGAGCACGCTGGACGCAGACCTTTACAACCGGACTGGATGGAAATCTAAGGGGGAGGCCTATGTTCAGCAGTGGACGTCCTATGGCTGAGATGATGATGATGATGATGAGACAGTCAGAGGTAGCTGTAATAGCAATAAAATTTTTAGTTTTTCAAAAAGGTACTCGGCACTTGCCCGGTAAAAATAAACTGGACAATTGCGAATGAAACTCGCATATAAAGGTTCCTAGAACGGTTCCTATCCACCATGTACATATTACCTAAATATTTATAATAGGTGTAACCTTTCCTCACCTACCAAATAAGTCTCATTGTCTTGTTATATTCTTTTCCTATTATTCTAGTTAGTATATAAGAATTTGTTCTGATACTAATATAGCAGCATATCAGAAATAAGAAAACAACATAAACATAACATACATTCACGCCTTTTTCCCGAAGGGGTAGGCAGAGGTGTACCCAGGACTCAGTCCCATAGTAGATACACCCACATTTCGCTAGTATGTTATTGGTCCCATGTAATAGGGGGCGAGCCTATTGCCATCTACCGGGCACAGTTCCAGACTTCGGGCAGTTATTGAGATAATTCCTAATGGAAAAATCCAATATTTAACACTTTGCCTGACCTGGGGATCGAACCCGGGACCTCTTGATTGGCAGTCGAGCATGCGCCCACTACGCCACCGAGGCAGTCCAGCAGAATAAGAGGCAGCAGAATAAGAAAAGAATTATCTCAATAACTGCCTGGAGTCTGGAACTGTGCTCGGTACATGGCAACAGGCTCGCCCCCTATTACATGGGACCAATAACATACTGGCGAAATGTGGGTGTATCTTCTGTGGGATTAATTCTTGGGTACACCTCTGCCTACCCCTGCGGGAAAAAGGCGTGAATGTATGTTATGTTATGCATCGGCAATAGAGCTTGCACAATTGTGATTATGATACAAATCTTTATTATATCCCAATTATCAAAACATTCATGAATTACATAATGCAAGTACAGACCGCAGCGCTCGACGCGCCGGGAGATCTCAACCCCAACCTATTGGCCTAATAAATCTTAATATTCCGTCGCCCATGCTAATGTACCTTAATGATGTAGGGTGAACTTGGGTACACGCTGTACAGAATATGGACCGACATTACAGGACGAAAGTATGAAAGTGCGAAGAAAAGATTTCTGTAAAACATTAAAAATAACGCTGATTGGTTAACGTGTGTTTGGGAACGATTGGATTGAATTTTTTGATAAGCTTTTACTAGCGCAATTCCGACTAATTTTTTATTCATATTTTTTGTTTATATCATAATAGAAAACAACTTGCAAAAGTTCTTAAGCCTAGTGACTGAGTGTGTGGACCTTGCAATTTATAATATTATACTATAACTGACCAGATGAACTTCGTGTCACCTACAACGATCTCTATCCATTATATTACCTCTCTATCACCATGTGCGAATATCTCCTCATGTTTATGTGAGCCTGGTACTATAATATAATATAAAGCTCCGTTGTCTTATTACTTCTCTATCATCATCTAGGAATATCTCCTCATGTTTATGAGAGCCTGGTACTATATGGAAAGCTATAAATAAACAAATATAAATTATTCAATCAGCAAGAAATAAATTTAACACCTAAAAATAATTTGGCCACATGATGACGATGATGTCCTCCAAGACATATCCGTTGACGGCGAACCTTATTATTATTGTTTTCTTATATGTGAGCGAATGTGACATGCAAAACCAAACATGGTTTTAAAAAAACACGGGTTTGGTCTCATATATTGTGTGTTTCATTTAATTAAAATAAAATTCTCTAAATTTATGACACTTGCAAGATGACTCATGTATCTACAGTGCGTTCCGAATGATGCCTCTACAAGCAAACGCAAAAGCAACTTATGTAGGGCTTAATTTTTTTAACTGATAGTTTTACAAAATTTGGCTAGGTTATGTTCATTCTTATTTGGGTAAGTAAACACGAAGTCGTTATAAATTCAGTACAGAAATAAAAACAACGGCCACACATCACAATTCTTATTATTAATTCTCGATCGGTCTGGCTGATCGCGCGTTACATGGGAAGTCTTTTTATTGCATCAATTATTCTGCACTTTTTGGCTTATTTTGGTTTGGAAAAAAGCTGAATTGAATAATTAAGTTTCAAGTTTTGTTTATTGCAAATCATGTGTACAAAATGGCGTAACAAATATGATTATTGATTATATGGTTCAACATGATGCCTATTTGAGCATAGCAACTTTAAGCCAATACATGAAGTTATACATCTAACACTTGGCCGGCTCTTACGGTAACCATGGGTAGTTAGGGTGAGGTACTATTCTATAGCCAGTACCAATACGGCACGCTGTATTTTTATGCCATAGGTCGCAAACAACCAGACGGTGTGCCTGATGGCTCGCGGTTACCGCCTCCTATGGATACTGCAACACCAGGGGTCTGAATATTGTTTACGTATATGATAGTATAGTATGGTGTAGTTAGATATAAAATAATTTATATTGTACTTAAAAAGTTGTGTTACTTGGCAGAAGGAAAAAATATATATATATGGATATATATATGACATGTATACATAGTGAACAATAATAATAAGGATGGAGATATATAGTTATATATAATATAATAAAATATAAAGATAAATATGTCTATATTACGTTTACCTAATTTGTAAGTAGCTTAAGTTAGTGTAGTACAATATTATGTATATTAATTAGTTAGTGTATATTGGTGCTGCATAATCCATAGCAGCAGTTTAAGTAAGAATAAAATAAAAAAAAAAAAAAAAAAAAAAAACAAGGGGTATTGCCAGTGTGTTGCCGACCCGACCAACACTCTATTCACTCTCCTTTTGAAGAGCCCCATGTTGTAGCTCAACGGGAAGATCGCAGCAGGGACGATCATTCCACAGTTTGCACGTATGCGGCAGAAAAGAACGGGAATATCGCACAGATATCACATACTGGCGAAATGTGGGTGTATCTACTATGCGACTGAGTCCTGGGTACACCTCTGGCTACCCCTTCGGGAAAAAGGCGTGAATGTATGTTATGTTTTTTATCACTTTTGATCATCGATATTAGTTAATTCCACTCGATTCATAACAAAATCTCATTCACACAAAACTACAGTAGCCAATTGTGTTGCGGCCACACGGACAGACAGATTTTTGTACGTTTTGTATGTATACTTCGGCCACTTCACGCCACACTGCGAGATTCTTGCTCAGACGTTTATTGTGGCGTGTAGGGATGGGACACGTGTTACGGATTGTCCGTATATACGGATTAAATTAAACTAATAATTGATTATCCTGTTTATCTTACTTATATTATATATGGCAAAGATCGTTGGCATGTGTGCTACCTCTTCACGCCAAAGCTACTGGGATGACTGCCTAAAATTTGGCAAACTTAGACCCTGGAATTTTTTGTGAGTGACCCGCGAGGTACAGCTTGTTTATATAATTTAAGAAATTTGTTATAGTTATAAATGAAAATTATTTGCTATTTATGAAAATTTTAGGAAACATCAAAATATTAAGACTGAGAGAACATACTAGATTACTTTTCACTTGTCCGTAATAAATAGATAACTAATAAAATTATATTTTTTGTTTTACAGTTCTACTTTTTTTTGTATTTTACTGGTTTTACCCGCTAAAAAGTGCCTTATTTCACGTTGCAATATATTAACTTTCAGTCCTATCGGCTTTGTAGAGATGAAGTAACGTAACATAACATAACATACATTCACGCCTTTTTCCCGAAGGGGTAGGCAGAGGTGTACCCAGGACTCAGTCCCATAGTAGATACACCCACATTTCGCCAGTATGTTATTGGTCCCATGTAATAGGAGGCGAGCCTATTGCCATCTACCGGGCACAGTTCCAGACTCCAGGCAGTTATTGAGATAATTCCTAATGGAAAAATCAAATATTTAACACCATGCCTGACCTGGGGATCGAACCCGGGACCTTTTGATTGGCAGTCGACCATGCGCCCTCTACGCCACCGAGGCAGAGATGAAGTAACTTAAACATTTACCCAATCCTATCCCAATTTGCAAATCGCCAGTAGGTTATGCTTATTATTCAGTATAATATTCATGTGTATTATGTTTTTTTGCCATCTACAAAAAGCTGTTTATCCTTATTTTTATTTAAATACGTAACAAACTTTAGAAATTCTGTTTAATTATGTTTATTTTTTTTAATAATGTTACATAACAATAGTAAATAATATAAAATATAAAGAGGCTTACATCATTGTCAGCGCGTCGGTAAGTAATAATACCGAGGCAGTCTTTATAATTTATTTAAATTTTAGAATGTAAATGATATTATCGAGTTTTACGGATAACTCAGCACATCCCTACATCCGCAGCAGCTTTTTGTCGAGGCTCCTTTTTGTAAACCACCATTCTCAAGGTGTAAAGGTTAGTAATATTTGCCTTGACCGTGCTATTGCTTATAATCGTGATTCATATACACGGACTCTTGAGCAAACTTTACTGTTTGATTTTGATATTTTTCTTATAAATTCACAGAAGCGGCACATCTGAGGCGAGCTTCTAAAATTTATATGTTAGTAGCTAGATAAAAGCCAAAATAAAAATTATTTTCTTCTAGTTTTCTTACCTCTTCTTCTTTTCTATCTATCATTTCTATTTATAAAAATCATCACCCAAGCCCAATCCCTGAATCTAGAGCTCAAATTTTGATAGGTTTCCATTATGATCTAGACAAGACTTTGACTTTGACTTGGACAAGAAATAAGAAAGGAATTTCCGAAATTCTAATAATAATTGGCGAAATGTAGGTGTACACCCACTTACCTTATACTATCGGACAAGTCCTGGGAAAAAGGCGCGATGTCATGTATACATGACATCGTACATTTGCTTAGGTATACCAATATTTTTATTATTTTAAACATAATCTTCTTCTCCCTAGCAATTTTCCTGGCTATAGCCAGGGTCTGCTTTCCGGCTATTATCTCCTCCACTTTGCTCGGTCTTGTGCGTCCTCAACGGAGAGTTCATTGGCACTCATCCCTTACTACGTCAAGCCAGCGTCGCTTTGGCCTACCGCGAGGACTTGCTCCTGTGACAATGAGGTCTAGGCACCTGTTTCCTACATACTCGGCTGGTCTACGCAAGACATGTGAGCAAGGATTATTATTTTAAACATATATCTATGCCTCAATACTACTTTTGAAGAGTTTGCTTGAGAAGTCTGTCTATGGTCAACCTAGGTGACAAAGTTTTCCAGTTCACCCGAAAGCCTGGCATGACCTTAAATGTGATTACTCAATATCTCTCTTGTAGCACCAAAACACACACTAAAACGTAAAAAGTAAACATACCAATGCAAAGCGACTTAAAATCAATGAAACCAATAACATTCTATAGAATTATAAAGACAATTGTTTTAACAGCTTCGTCAATGAAATAAATACAGTAGGAGATTGAAGTTAATAAATCACTAAAGTTAATAGCTGACTTAACGATAACACGGCAGTTTTCACGGATTACAACCGTGTATTAAGTGTGAGACACACTGGTTGGGAGAATGACGATCATGTTCGGCGGTTCATATACAATTGAGTATTTGAATTTTATTTCCTTTTGGCATAAATGGAAAGATCATATATAAGATTCGTACCAAAACTATTTTTAGTTTTCTTTTATTCGCTATAATTACAAAGTTATATCAAATTAAAAAATCATTTTTAATCCAGTACCGAAAACACGCCGATAGTACCCGAACGAGCTCGTGACCTATAGTGACGTCAAAATGTTATAAAGTACCATACACAACTATAACATAATGACGTCACAATCATGGCGACCACTCGTAGCGCGTTCGTGAACAAGTGACTCCTATTAATTGGAATTGTATCAATTTTGAATTGGTTGTAATTAATAAAAAAAAAATTTTTAAAGTGAGCTTTTAATCATAATTTTCATTAAATTTACAAAATAACTTGATAAATACGACATTTTTTTTTCAAATACACAATTCCAACCCGTGGTACAATCAATATGTGCAACTAGTTCAACTTACGGGACGAAACTTTACCGATAGCCCAACTAGTTGTACCATGGGCAGATATGTAACAGTTTAGTAGAGGTATCTTTCCGAACGCACGGTAGACTCAGTACTGTTTATCTTTATTGACGTGCAAAAGTGTCAGATTATGACCTATTTGAATAAATCTGTTTGAGTTTGAGTTTGAGTTTATCTTAAGTCCAGCTACCTACTATCAAAAAAAAATCAAAAATTATTTATTTATATATCAAGTGATTAATTACAATAATGGTGTCAGCCCTACCCCCTTTGATGTAGTTTACAAAACCGTGTTGCAAAGGGATAAGGGACTATGGGACTGAGTCCTGGGTACACCTCTGCCTACCCCATCGGGAAAAAGGCGTGATTGTATGTTATGTCAGTTATGTGTCATTAGGTATGAGGTATCTGTGGCCGAAGTTAAAATTCATCTAAAAAATGTTCAGTGTGTCTCAAGCGCTAACGAAATACAAATATTAGTGGATACACGACACAAATTAACCCTAATGCTTATGTAAAGCAAAGTTTAACTTGAAACTAAGTGCTTGGACAAAGTGACAGTAGCAGATTACTATGGTAATCTTTAACTGAAGAATTATCAACGGTTTACCAAATAGAACGGTACAGGAGGCCGCTTCTACCAGAAAAATAAGAAAAATACAATCATTTAGCTAGAAGAATTCATATTTATTATAATTTTATAAGTGTACTTTTAAGTTCGTAGTCTAATACATAATTATAATAATTATTATTATAATAAAATAATTTTGAATAATTATTTATAGGGAGTAATGACGAGTATTATTAATAATATCTACATCATTTCTAAGCTACAACCAATTATTTATTTAGACACACGGCAGTATGTCTGACAAGTTTGCAAAACACCGGGCGTAGGTTATAAAATATTATGGTGATATTTGACGGCAGAAATGGGACCTAATCCGCTTAAACAATAACTATTTATTTACCTCGACATCATTTGAACACAAAATGAAATTGACAAACCGATTTATCACTAAATACAATATAATATTATCAAGATTTATGTCTAGATGGAGATCTTATATCTACAAGTAGGATTAATTTATTAATAACTACAAGTCCCTAGTACAGTTTTTATTCTAAATAATCAAAAGTTCATCAATAGTTTTCACAGTACATGCAAATAAATGATTATTTTTGGCAATTAATTGACACCTTGATTTACAATATTGCATTTTTCTTACGGATCTCTTTTTTCAAAATCCAATTAATATAGTGTGAGTAAAACACTGATTTACATAACATACATTCACGCCTTTTTCCCGAAGGGGTAGGCAGAGGTGTACCCAGGACTCAGTCCCATAGTAGATACACCCACATTTCGCCAGTATGTTATTGGTCCCATGTAATAGGGGGCGAGCCTATTGCCATCTACCGGGCACAGTTCCAGACTCCAGGCAATTGTTGAGATAATTCCTAATGGAAAAATCCAATATTTAACACTGCCTGACCTGGGGATCGAACCCGGGACCTCTTGATTGGCAGTCGAGCATGCGCCCTCTACACCACGGAGGCACTGATTTAAGCTTTCCATAAGTGATTTTTTTTTTTTAAATTGGTCTAGTAGTTTTGGAGCCTATTCGTTACAATCAAACAAAAAAAAACAAAGGTTCTCTCTTTATAATATTAGTATACTAGATTAATTTATATATAACTATAGATAGAAAATGAATATGTAAAGCGTGTGCTCGCGGCAATAAATCCTATGGTTTTCCGTGAGATTGCCTTCAAAGTTCCACGTTACAGACACTTGCGTACTTGTAGTTTAGATCCAGCCTTCTGCATCTATCCATTTATTAAATTTACTCCTAGTT
Organism: Hemistola chrysoprasaria; assembly: GCA_947063395.1. Lineage (NCBI taxonomy): Eukaryota > Metazoa > Arthropoda > Insecta > Lepidoptera > Geometridae > Hemistola > Hemistola chrysoprasaria. Next base: position 2,227,123 of record OX346731.1, on the reverse strand, counting down.
TAGTGAAGGCAGTGAGAATTGAAATGAAAATGATTGTTAAAGTAATTGTTAAGTGGATGCTGATTCGATTTAGCAGTTCGACGAGAATTAGACGCGTGGTTTTTATATTGGGTTTAATAGTATCTAATTTATTATTTAAGTATGGTACCTACTTACTTTTTGTAACCGAATATTTATTGTAAAACAGGCGGATGAAAAAATAAGCCATAAGTTTCTTGTGCGTTCTTCTTGTAGTCACTTGTTTAGTGGTACATTTATTTTATATCATCATCATCTCAGCCGTTGGTAATCCACTACTGAACATAGGCCTCCCCCATAAAGGGGGGTTTTGCCAATACTCGACACGCTTGGCAGGCAGGTTGTCGAGCGCAGTTCGATGGTTTTTTGCAGAGGACGCTGCTGCCCGTCCGCTGGATCTGTTAACCCTTAGCCGGCTCTTACGGCAACCACGGGTAGAGAGGGTGGAGCACTCTTCTAAAGCCAGTAACTCCACGGCACATTATTTTAACACATTATTTTATATACATCAAAAAAATACTGTGCAATTTAGATTCATAAGGCATTATATTATAGCTAGCCCTAGCCCGTTGCACAACGAATGGAATTTGCTGTAAAATGGGCGTATCTTTTAAATGCGTTGACATCGAAGTTAGATTTTTTTAAAGCAGCAAGGGACCAAACTGGAGTTGTAGACGTCAGTTTTATCTTGATTCCTTCATGCGTTCCCGAGAAAAAGATCTTGCCTGATGGACAGCGATTCTATATGCTTCTGCGATTCTATAAGGGTTCCTTTTTGCCTTTCGAGGTACGGAACCCTAAAAAGATAAAAAAATTCAAAAAGATTGTTCTGACATAAAGCTCGCGCAGACTACAGCCGGGCCGGGCCGCATCGCATCGCATAACAGTAATCCGCTTATATCACTTTCGAACATTTTATATGAAACGGTGCGACCCGCTGTACGATCATATAAAATGTACCAAAATGATGTAGGCGGATTTTTATTATGCGATGCAATGCGACCAGGCGATGCGACCAGGCTCGCCCTAATGTGCGCGAGCCTTAATAATTTTTTGAAACCAAAATGTAAAAGTTAACTTCCATATCCACATACCTATAATGACTAAAACTAACACAATAAACACCATAGCTTCCGTCCTATCCCATCATATAAAACATATAAAAATGTCCCGATCGTAAAATCCATACAAAAATGAACATCTCTAAAGCGTTGGTGTGTCGACCACCCATTCACACGGCTCTTAGAGACTTGGAACAAAACATCGTATATACAGTTTTGTTATTTTTTCAAAGAGACTTCTTTATAGAGTCAAGATTCAGTAAAGAAATATATAGTCAAAAATACTTCATATAGAACAGAAGTTGTCTGATAGTCTAACACAAGACTTCCATAAATTAGGAGTATAAATTAGTAGAATTATGAGATAAATTAAGAGTTAGGAGTTAGAACTGTCAATATGCGGAGTGTGCGTGTGGTCACTTTATTTGTCCTTAATATGTGTCGCAGTAACGCTGGTAAACGGGTACCTATTCGGCGGATGGTAGACACATACAACAAGTACTTTATAGATATCGACATTTTTAATTGTAGCATAAGTCACTTTAAAAACGGAAAACTGCTTTTCCGTAATACCTATATGTAATACTATTAATATATAATTCACATAACCTTAACCTGTTCACTAATAATATGTTTAAATTATTTATTTTAAAGTATTAAAACCCTTATTTATTTTTAAAATCTTATATACCTATAAACCGTTCCTAGCGATAATTTACAATTATTTCTATTATGTAATCTGTTAAAAGTGTTGTGGGCTACGTTATTACCTAAGTTTGTTTTAAGCATTGTTTTTTTCATTAATATTTATAGTGTAGTTGTTTTCTTTTCCTAAATAAATAAATTGTTAAAAAGAAATACATTAATTTATTTGTACAATTAGCCTATGATTGGGGTTTGGGAAAAACTGACAGCCCAGCGGTTTAAAGCTCTGGTTGGTCAGGTGATCGTCCATCCAATGCTCAATAAATGGATTTTCCATTTATAATGTTAAAAACGAAATATTTTAATGTGATTTATTTTATTTTATTTATTTATTCAAAATTAGTACGGCTAAATCCAATTACACTAATTGATACAATTATTACATTAAATGAAATAGAATAAAAATCATGTCAAATTACAAAAAAATAAAATAACAAATTAGATAAAATACAATTTGAATACAATATTTACACAATGTCAACAAAAAATTAGAATTAAAATGATTATGTCCAAAAATAGAATTATAATATAAAAACTAGTTATTTTGCTGGTATTACAGATTTCGTATGGAATTAAGATTAATTACGATTTTGGCCTACGATCATATCTTTTTTCTAAAGATTTTACCATTTAATTATTAAGTCATAGTTTTGAAAGTTAGTAATCAAATTCAAATAAGCCAATATTTATCACAATGACGAGTGCATTTTTATATTGCTTTTTTTTAATTATATAAAAATCAAATATAGATAGATAGATAGATAATACTTTATTGTACACCACACACAAAGAAAATAACATTACAGGACCCAGAAACTAAACTTAAATGTACAAGCGGCGGTCTTATCGCTAATAAGCGATTTCTTCACGACAATCGATGGATGGAAAGGATTTATTTACAGCAGAAAAACGGCGGCGCATCTTAACAGTTTTTACTACCAATGATGTTCATAATATTATATAATATATATAATAAAAATCATAAATATAAATCATTATCAAGTTAAATCAATTTTCTCCAAAAATGAATTTAACCCATTTTGATCCGAAACCCATAACATTTAACTTAAAAAAATTTGATGCTAACACTGAATCAGGTAAAGGGCAGAGGGACTGAGAAAAGTATCGATGTAGTGCAACTTTTGGTCGGAATGTGCGAAGAGGGAGTCTGGCAAGGTACCGGCTTAGGGCCCATTCTTTTATCCATATACGCATATTTGTAATGGTTGGGCACGTATGTTTGTTAATATTGTTTAGTTTTAATGTCACCTGTTGTTTAGTGGTACATTTAAATTTTTTTTTATATAAAACATAGAGTTACTAATCTAGAGAGAGAAAATCATAATCATCATCATCGACCTTAACGTTTATGACAGACGATTCAAACAGTTCTTAGGTTGTAGTGGTAGGTCTCTTTTGCAAGGAGCCGCCTGGGGAAGTACCACGCCTTTGCCAGTTATTCATCCACCAAACAGTTATGTGCAAACACTACTGTGTCTCGAAGTGAATTGAAGGGCAATGTTACCATGGCCGGACGAGTTTCATCAACTAATATCTCAGGGTGACAGGCGCAGTGCAGTACCGCGCAGATTTTGAATTTTAAACACTGGGTGGCACTGTGTCTGATATGGGCAATCATGATGGTTACCATCAGGCACCTGATTTGCTCGTCTTGTTACTCAATATCATAAAAAAACACTTCTTTTGATGAGTACACAAGCTTAAGACAATACATTTTTTAATTTTTTTAAACTCCCATTTCCGAAGCGGGTTCACACAATTCATTTTAGTTGATCAACTGCTTATCCGCCTACGATTCGAACCGTCTGAACAGACTTTAAATCAATATATATCAACAAAACGCAGTTTAGTTGATCAACCAATGTTGGTCAACTCTAAAATCAAACCATTTTAAAAACTGTACATTTTTCGACGTTGCACGGAATTTTGCAGTGGAATAAGGTGTTAAGTGGGGATTAAGGTGAGAACCCTGGTAGGGCACTGCGTCCTGACATATGTCGCGCGTCAGAATGTATTTGATTTAGGTTTAAAGAACTTTATTTCTCATAAGAACACGAGTTCACTTATAATGAGATATAAATCTAATAATTAAGGTAAAAAATGTAGCTTCTGGCATGATTGGTACAGTTCATAATAAAGTTTCAACATATTTTTTTAGTTTGCTTTTAAATACGCTTACGCTATTAGACTTTCTTATATCTAGAGGTAATGCATTATATAACTGTGCACCTTCGAATAGTATTGTCTTCTTGCCGTAGTTAGTGCGGGTAGGTATCGTCACTAGTTGATGTTTGTTTTTATTTCGCAAGCTTCGGGTAGTTACGCGTTCAGTTAGATTAATGTTTGAGTGAATGGTCTGGGTCAGTATATTTTTTATGAGTAGGCATGTATTATATGTATATAATTGTGTTAGGTTGAATAGTTTTGTTTTTTCGTAAATTTCTTTCGTTGGTGTCAAATAGGGATAGTGAAATAAGACCTTTATTATTTTATTTTGTGTTCTTTGTAACGGATTTAAATAAATTTTAGAAGCTGAACCCCATATTTCAATTAGGTACTGAAGATGTGATCTTACTAATGAATTATAAATTGTTAGGCGTACTTTATAAGGAATGCAATTAGCGACCTTGCGTAATGCTCCTAAAGTTGACATTAATTTGGATCTTATGTGTTCAGTATGTCCTTTCCATGTCAATTTATCATCTACCCAGAGGCCGAGATACTTTTCCTTATGAGAGCGTTGTATTATAGTATTGTTGATAGTAAGTGCAGTAGTTGGCGGAATCTTTTTATTTTTAGCAGCAAAAATCATGTATGATGTTTTAGTGGTATTTATCGTTAGTAAGTTATATGAAAACCATTCATTCAGCACCTCCAGATCTTTTTGAGCCTTCGATATAATGTCGTAGATAGACTGGCCAAAATAAAAGAGACAAGTGTCGTCTGCGTAAAGTGTGAGGTGCCCTGTAAGTCCAATGCTATTTATGTTGTTAATATAAACTAGAAAAATTAAAGGTCCTAATATTGATCCTTGAGGAATACCGAAATTGACACTTTGGGGGGAACTTTTGTAATTTTCAAATTTTACGATTTGTGTACGGTTTTGTAAATATGAAGTTAATATTTTTAAAGCATTTCCTGAGATACCTATGTTACTGAATTTTTGAATTAATTTGGAATGACTTACCGTATCAAAGGCTTTTTTTAAATCGATAAATAAACCTAATACAATATTCTTTTTATCTATGTTCAATTTTATTTTAGTGATCAAGTCGATAACAGCGGAAAGGGTACTGGATTTCGAGCGAAATCCGTACTGGTGTTCAGTTAGAAAATTTTTTTCCGTTAGATATTGACTTAAGCGATTGTGTAGAATTCGTTCGAATATTTTTGAGATTATAGGTAGGACTGATATAGGCCGATAATTACTGGGATTTGTTGTGTCACCTGATTTATAGATTGGACTCACTTTCGCTACTTTAAGCGTGTCTGGGAAGGTACCAGTCTCTAAACACTTATTTATACAGTTGGTCAATCTTTCCACAATGACTTCTTTAAGACATTTTACAGATTTCGTACTGAGACCATCGATTCCCGTACTAGTGTTTGAGTCTAGATCTTGAATGATATTAGACACTTCGTCTACACTACATGGCATAAACTCATCGAGTACTGTGTTGTGTATGTAAGTGTCATCGTACATTAAAGTGTTACCTGTGTGGTTATGGTATTTGATAGGTATTTTATTTGCTAGTTCAGTTCCGATTGAAGTGAAGAATTTATTAAATATTTCGCATATTTCATTACCTTCAGTTACAATAATACCCGAGGTCGACATAAGTTTCGGAGGAGCACAGTTATCCTTTACTTTGTTTCGAGCTAATTCATTTATCACTTCCCACATCTTCTTTGAGTCGCCACTACAGTCCTGAAATAAATTGTGATAATAGGTCTTCTTGTATGTTTTAATCATCTGGTTAACTTTTTCTTGTTCTTCACTAAATTTATTTTTTGTTTCTTTGTCATCTGGGTCTGATTTTAATTGCTGCCATAATGTATTTCTTCTATTTATTGAATCAATTATATTTTTATTTATCCAGTCTTTTTGGGGAAGATTTAATATTTTACTTTTCTGTATTTTATTTTTTAACACTTGGTCCAAAATAAATTTTTCGAAGTAGTTATAGTCATTACTTTCATTTGTGTAGATATCTGTACTTGCAGTTTGGAAAAGACCGGCGTAATTAATAGCTTCATATTGTATTTTCTTGTTTTCAATTGGGGCCAGTTTTGATATTTCCAAAAACAACTGTTTATGGTCTGATTGCGACGATTCAACTATTGACATGCTAAATGAGTGGTTCTCAATATTTGTATATATATGATCTAGGATTGTTTTGGTGTTACTCGTTTCTCGGGTGCAATGTGCCTTATCTATTTTATTCAATATAGTATACCCAGTCTCTCTTATATCATATATATATTGCTTGACAGAGCTGTTTTTACTGAGGAGGTCGATGTTGAAATCGCCAAAAACAATTGTTCTCCGTCTACTTTCAAGTTGTGTGGTATATATGTCCATAAATTTATTTAAATTTGTTTCTCCTGGCTTATAGATTCCTCCAATATTTAAAGATAGTTTATTTATATATATCCAAAGATAGTGATTTCCATTCTCAAATATATTCTCTGTTAATTCATATTTAATGCTCTTGTGTACATACATTGAGACACCTCCGCCTCTACTATTTGGTCTGAAGTTGTATATATGTGTATAGTTAGGTAGTTGATATAGTTGAGCGTCTTGATCCGATGTTATCCAAGTTTCGGTAAATATCATTATGTGGACAGTAATTGGTATGGCTTTTATAATACATTTTATCTCGTCAAATTTACCGTCAGTGCGTATACTTCGTAAATTAGCATAGAAAAATCTTAATGATGAAGTGGTAATCTGCAGATCTTCGTATTTTTGTGTAATATAATAATTGTATTTACTCGTCTTCTCCTTGTAGCTTAAAATATTACGTGGAGTGGGCGTATCTAGTTTTTTTCTTTATTTTGTACAATAGTAGGGGTGCCTTTTATATATTTTATTATGAGGTCTTTCAGAACATGATCCATTTTGAGGATCGACAGACACTTTTAAAATTGCTGCCAATTTGTAAAAACAACTGACACATATGAGTTTAATACACATTACAGATTTCCAATGAGTTCCTTATTCAAAATTTAAATACGTTTTTCATCGGCTGCTTTTCTTACTGGCCTATTCTAAAAACTTTCAGTGTGCCCCTTGTACCTAAAAGACTAACATATAGATATATTTTTTTTTATGGTAGTGAGTAACAAGACGAGCAAATCAGGTGCCTGATGGTAAGCATCATGATTGCCCATATCAGACACAGTGCCACCCAGTGTTTTAAAATTAAAAATTCTGCGCTGCACTGCATTGCGCCTGTCACCCTGAGATATCAGTTGTTGAATCTCGTCATGCCCAGTAATTTCGCTGGTAACATTGCCCTTCAGACCGGAACACAGTAATGTTTGCACATTACTGCTTTGCGGATGAATAACTGGCAGAGGTATGGTACTTCCCCAGGCGGCCCCCTGCAAAAGAGGCCTACCACTACAATATTTATATAAAATTACATTATAATTTTAATATCGCGGATCTTTTTTCCTCGCTATCCTGCGTCCTGCGGTCTCAATGACAAACGACCAACGAACAACCAATAATTAATTTATAGTAAGACTGACCTGTACTCTGCTCTCCGTGAGTCCGATCCTCATAGCTATCTCCTCTCTCATGAATATGTCAGGGTAGTGGGTCTTAGAGAAACATCTCTCGAGCTCGTTCAGTTGGGCCGGTGTAAACCTGCATATTAATTAAAAGGTTTAATTACCTAACATTAACCTTAAAATGTCTTAAATTAAGGGGGTTATCCGTCAAACTCTCGGAGCAATTTATCAAGCTTGGAGAGCGAGCATTGAATTGAACGTATTCTAAGTTGTCGTACTCTTTCATCAAATGTACTTAGTAGTACAATAAAATGAGACGACACGCTGCAATCGACTTGGCATTCAAATCTTATTTCAAAATTAAGCCAAATCTCACGCGATGGTCACCAGACTGGTGATCCACTCGGGAGCAATTAGGTGAAATAAAACGGCTTCAATGGGCCGAGGCATCGTGCCACCCCCTGACTAAACAACTTCCAAAGAAAGAATTGCGGAATTACTATTACTACCGCTCTGGGTAGCGGTACATCCAATTTCGCTCTAGCCGCGGAACAGCATAGAAATACCATTCGAAACCCCGAGAAACCCGCGCAGTATTTCCCCCTTTCCAGAGCGGTATCGAATAACGCTTAGGTCTGAATAGGCCTTTAATCTGTAAGCATCCTCTTAAAGATAATAGTTTTTCACTCCTCTTGCTCAAAAAGTTCGTCATTGTTGCGAATCAGAGAAAGAACTTTTCCGCCATAAAGTAAATTTCTTTTTAATAAGTATTTGTCTGATACCAACAATGACGTTGAATCGCTTCCTCAGCGAGATTATATTTTCTTGGTGTTGCACGTATAGGATATTAGCCAAAATATTCTGATGAAATTAATAATTGTTACGCGAGATTATTTCCTGGTATTTGCATTCGAAGATTTTGGTGGGCAAAATGGGAGGGAGAGCGAGTGTATTTTTCTAATGACGATAACTATGCTGCATTACCTAGTTCTATGTCGTTTCTGCTTGGCGGGCTTATCGCTGTCTGATGCTGATGAGGACATGCTGACGGGCACTGTTGACATATGCCCTCCGCTGTGCTGCTGGTGAATGCCACCTGAAGACAAGAATAGAATAGAATATAATAGAAATAATCTTTATTGCGTACCACCCGGCAGAGGGACATATTCGGAGAGTGAGTAGCAGCGCTCTCCGGCTCAAACTCAAACTCAAACTCAAAACAGCTTTATTCAAATAGGGCAAGGGTAATGTGGAAGTATGTAGAGGGACAAACATATTCCAAAGCCTTCATCAAGGGATACAACAATAAAATATCAGAGGAGCTTCTTCAGCTCAGTAGATATAAAACCTGTGCAGTGACCAGAATTCTCTCATGCCACTGTAAACTAAACAAACATATATAAGGAACATGCGGGGTAGGCCAGGAAGCCGAGTGCAGATTCTGCTATGAACAAGAGGAAACGGCTATGCACGTCCTCTGTGAATGCGGGGCACTCATGTTCTGTATGCACTTAGAAGTATCCACCTGGGATGAGAAATAATTGGCCCGGATGAGATACAACACATCACTCGTCGGAAGATCTGGAAATTTCTAGATTCAGCGGGCAGTGAATTATAATCTATATGGACTGCCCAATCTGGGGTTTCTGCAGAAGAGGGACAAAAATAATTTTAGCAATAAACCATGTTCTTTTTTACAATTATTATGCAAGAAATTAAAGGCTTTTTTATTTATTTATTTTATTATTATGGACTGCCACAATAGATCAGCAATGGTCGAAGCGGCTTCAGGTCAAAATACCTTGTAAATGTTCAGCCCGAATATTGTGCGCAATGTGCAGTCGCGCGCCGAGCGCATGGTGTGGTCGGTCGAGGCTCGGCTTGATCTCGTGCACCTTCTCTTCTGCACACTCTTTGTGACCTGCTGGAGGATTGTACACTTGAGCTACGTTCAAATAATTTTTTAAGACATACCTTGGTATTTACGCTGATTAGGGTTCCATAACTAAACAACACGATACCGTGTTCTGAGAATATACAGCGTCATCTAGTTGCAAACATTTTAATAATCACAATATTTTTACAGTTAAATTTTACGGTTTGGGATTAGTTGTGATATAAGATCTTGTTGCTTCTTGCCAAATTTCATGATACTAGGCCAAAGGGAAGTACCCTATAAGTTTTCAGTCCGTAACGCAAAGTATGTGGAAATGTGCGGTAAAAAAAAAGCCGTATCTTGTAAATACGTTGACTTAGAATTTTTTTTGCAGCAGCAAGGGACGATTAATAGCGATTAAGCTTAATTTACACGACCTTAAGCAGTTAAGTATCAAATAAATTTGAGAGATTTCATCGCAAGGAATCGGTTAAACCCAATTTTCACTTTAATTTAGTCGGTAATATAATTTAGTCTTTAGTTGCTTGTAAAATACTTCGATTAGCTAAATTATAAGTAACTATAAGCTGTGCCCCGTGGTTTACGCGTAGTCTTCGTTCCCGTGAGAATATCGGGATAAAAAGAACCCTATATGTTATTCCAGAGTCTAAACTATCTTCATACCAAATTTCAGCCCAATCGGTTCAATAGTTTGGCGTGAAATAGTAACAAACATCCATCCATTTATCCTCACAAACTTTCGCATTTATAATATTAATAGAATTCAAGTCAATCAAAAATAGCTAGGTACCTACGCTACGAGAACTACGAAACAAAAACGCACAGAATTCAGTCAATCTAGTACTTTTTGTAGTGGTAGGCCTCTTTTGCAGGAGGCCGCCTGGGAAAGTACCACACCTCTACCAGTTATTCAAGCCGCCAAGCAGTAATGTGCAAACATTACTGTGTTCCGGTCTAAAGGGCAATGTTACCAGCGAAATTAATGGGCATGATAAGTTCCAACAACTAATATCTCAGGGTGGCAGGCGCAGTGCAGTCCCGCGCAGAATTTTGAATTTTAAAATCTATGTGGCACAGTGTCTGATATGGGCAATTATGATGCTTACCATCAGGCACCTGATTTGCTCGTCTTGTCACTATCATAAAAAAAAATCTAATAAGTAACTTATGTTAAATTAAATTATTATTTAATTATTAAAATTTAATAATTAAAATTAATTTAATAATTTTTATTTAAATTATTTAATTATTATTTAATTATTGTTGAATGGCAAATTAAGGCATAAGCCTTAATTTGCCATTCAACAAAACCAATTCAGGTAGATGTGAAGGCGGCGCGTGGTATAGCCAAAGTTTTCAGAACTTGGCCCATATCGATCGAGGCACAAGTGGTTAACGATAGCAGATTGAAATTTTATACGTTCAATGTGAATGTTTTTGCTAAATGAAATGTTACCCGTTTGGGGCTTAGAAGCGATTGAGTCCTGACAATTTCACTAAGACACTAAATTCAATTGACACTAAGACATAACATAATCTTGGGACTAGGACTGAGGACCTATCCTGGGTACACCCAGGACCCATTGTAGGTACACCTACATTTCGGCGGTAATGGTTTTAGATCCCATGTAAAAGGCGGCTCGTCTATTGCCTATAGCCTATTGCCGGGCACAGTTCCAGATTCCAAGCTGTCATTGAGATAACTCCTAATGGAAAAATCCAATAAACACTTTGCATGACCTTGGGATTGAACTCGAGACCGAGACCTCAGAGCTCAGAGCCAGAGATGCTTGAGCTTAGGATTTTATATAAACTAGTTCTTTTTTATCTTATTTTTTAAGAAACTGAGTAACTCATACCTAATATCTAGGCAACATTTTCTTCACAAACGCTAAATATTTAGAATGCAAGGGGTCAAAGTTACTCCGCTCAAATTTTACTGTATCGATGTATTGCATTAGAGTCTCGTTGTAAATTTGTCTTAACTAAATTTAATACAGTTAAATAAAAATATCTGAACCTTGGGATTTATGGAAAGTATTGATTGTTTTATTTATTACTAGCTGTACCCCGCGGTTCCACCCGTGTAGACATCGTTCCCGTAAAAATATCGGGGAAAAGTAAGTAAAAGTAGTAAGAATAAGTAAGTGTTAATCCAGGGTCTAAGCTGCCCTCCAAATTTCACGTTCACAAACTTGCACATTTATAATATTAGTAAGATATCAAGAAAAATAGTAATCCATAATAACTACGTCATTATTTTCTTCACAAACCGCTATATTATATTCACAATGCAAGGGGCCAAAGTCACTCCGCTCAAATCTTACTATACATATAAGTAGGATTATAGTCTCATTATAAATAATTCGTCTTAACTAAATTGAATTTATATTTATAACTATTTTCACCTTAGGATTTTATGGAAAGTAGCTGTTCCTCTTTTATCTTATTCTTTCAAGAAAAATAGTAGTGCACAATAGCTACGCTGCTATTATCTTTACAAAACCCTGTACTTATTTATTATGAAACGGGTCAAAATTTCTCCGCTCAAATATTACTGCATCCATAGAATTAGAGTCCCATCGTAAACTTGTCTTGTATAAGCTGAATACAGAAAAATAAACTGTTATTGTCCTTATGTGGTTGTTTGGTTTTAGCAATGATATTTTTAAAAGGGTGGTCCAAAAGGCACACTTATTAGTATATTAGTAGTAAAAAGGTATAGTTAGCGAAAATTTTCAAAATCTCGTGTCAAAACTGGTCCGAAGATTTTACAAAAATACTGCATAATAATAAAAAAATGAAATTATTTATTTCCAGCAGACATTATGGTAAATATTAGATAATACGAATGTATTATCATATAAGTAGGTATTGTTGTTGACATTGAAAAAGCTACAAATGTATTTATTCCTGGAAAAATGGAGCTATTTTTTTGCTAATTTGAGTAAATTGAGCTTAACTGGATCCTTTATTCAACTATTGACAGTACAAAAAGTAGAAGACGAGTGTTTTTTTTTTATGATAGTGAGTGACAAGACGAGCTCATCAGATGCCTGATGGTAAGCATCATGATTGCCCATATCAGACACAGTGCCACCCAGTATTTTAAAATTCAAAATTTTGCGCGGCAATGCACTGCGCCTATCACCCTGAGATATGAGTTGTTGAATCTCATCATGCCCAGTAATTTCGCTGGTAACATTGCCCTTCATACCGGAACACAGTAATTTTTGGACATTACTGCTTGGCGGATGAATAACTGGCAAAGGTGTGGTACTTCCCCAGGCGGCCTCCTGCAAAAGAGGCCTACCACTACAATGATGCAATTGAAAGTTGAACCTACTCAATTGTGTCTTTTCGACACAATTGACTTCAGTCGCGCTTGCTAATATAATAGGTAAGTATGTCGTGAGTGTATATTATATCAATTTATTTAGTATTTCAAATAGGTATCATGCCTTCTAGTGCGTATAAAAAGTGCAAAAATCACTTATGTAGGTATACTGTGTTAAAAGTGTAATAAATTACTTCTAAAAGAAAAATAAGTTTCACTAGATTACTTTTTATATATACATAAATAATAATTAGAACTGAAAAATATGACAATAACATATATAATGCCCTTTTTTTGAGCGAGTATGACGATATAGATTATATAGGTACAAAGCAGCGTAAAATTAAGCACAAGTTTTTTAATTGCAATGTTAGAGCGTCACTGTCACTCGTCTATGTTTGACTGTCAATGTATCCAACAGGATTTTCCCCAGGAAATTGAACAAATAACATTACACAAAGATATAAAATGAAATTGGCGACTTTACTCCGCATTATCGGATTAAGGGGTGTCGTAAAAACAAAACAGTTCTCGCGGTCGGGGCGAGTTCGGCGTTTGATATTTGTGGGGCAATCTCTATTATTTTTATTCCTAGGGGCTGATAGTTATGAATATTTTATTTTAGTGCTATCCATTTAATGAAAGGTATAATCATATTTTACAATACGTTGTTATAAATTACAAGTTTATTTTGTGTTCTTCTTGTAGAGGTAGGTATATTATGTATTTCCGGACGCTAAGTATTTGCTAAAGTAATAAGCTTTATTGACGTTTAATAAGTAATGTCTTTTTGAATTTAAGTTTTAAAGTTGAGAAAAAAAAAACTTATACATAGAATACTAATATATATTATGTAACATAAACAAAGTCGATTCCCGTCGTGTGCACGCTTAGATCTTTTGAGCTATGCAACGAATTTTGATACGGTTTTAATAAATAGACAATGATAGAGAAGGTTTATATTATATAAGTATATCAAATGGTACCAGGAGCCAAGTGAGAGCGAGTTTTTTTTATGATAGTGAGTAACAAGACGAGCAAATCAGGTGCCTGATGGTAAGCATCATGATTGCGTGGCACTGCACTGCGCCTGTCACCCTGAGATATGAGTTGTTGAATCTCATCATGCCCAGTAATTTCGCTGGTAACATTGCGCTTCATACCGGAACACAGTAATGTTTGCACATTACTGCTTGGCGGATGAATAACTGACAAAGGTGTGGTACTTCCCCAGGCGGCCCCCTGCAAAAGAGGCCTACCACTACAACTGACTGATTGACTAGTTGCTAAATAAATTATTTAATAAAAATGCAACGAATATTTTTAATAGGTATGTTGATTTATACAAACATTAATTTATTTTAAGAAGTTTCTGATATTTTTTATTCGTTTTAACTAGAAAACACACCAATCAGCTTTCTTTCCTCAGAGCATTTCATGAATGGTGTGTAAAAATTATATTTACAATAGTTTTTAATGAATATTGATAAATTAATAAGGTATAACAAAGACTTTGAACAGGTATTTTATGGTATATTTTAAGGTTACATACTTGAATAACATGATTTGAAAAATAAAATTTATAAAATCATATTAAAATACCAATCTGATTTCAAGAAAACATTATCGTAGTAATTTGATTGATAACTGATTCCTAATCATTGTAAATACATAATATTTTAACCGCGTTTTATTTAAATCTCTAAGGTTGTGTTATTTGATCACTGGTTAAGTAGACCAACTAGTTAACTACTTTTCCTCACAATTTAACGATTGGTTAAGAATATAACTATAGTTAGTTTAACAAATGGTTAACTTAACTGTAACCAACGATCAAAACACCGGCCCTAAGTTTTTATTAATTTTTAGGCTGGGGTCGTACTTAAATTAAAATTAATAAACATATAAACAATTGAAAAAGGTCATGTACAAATGGAAAAAGAAAGGATATCTCAAAATTCTCTACCAAAACACTACTTACCGATTCACTCTAGTTGAAACGGATACCAATTGGCCAATGAAACGCCGAGGTAAAAATAAATGTTTATGATAAAAATAATAATCGTGGAGACTCGAACGCGAGGTCGTGTTTTACCTATTATTATATACCTATATATTTTTATTTTAAATTTTCATATTTTTATTTTATTTTGGAAATTTTATTGTAATTTAATGGAAATCCAAATTTTTTTAACTTTATTATCTTTGGTTTATATTTTAATTAATGTGACTATTTTATTTTATTTTGAAATGTTTTTAATGTAAGTGTTGTAATGTAGTAATGTAAATTTTTTTATGTAATTCAATTATATTCTATTCTAATTTTATAATTTTAATGTTTCTTATGTAAATTTTTGTTGTCACATATGGGCTAAGAGCCTGAAATAAACTATTTTTATTTTTTATTATATTTATTTATCGCGGTTGAGTTGACTACCGACTAAATGTTTTTAATATTTTTTTTTACCTATGCTGTTGGCCTCAGATGGCCTCTACAGCTTTACCGGGCAGTGGTGCGCGCAGGTGGCGCTCGACCTAAAGTTTAAGGGCGACTAGCACAAGGGCACCTAGACGGTACGAACCTCGGCTTGGGCCGTCACCAGAATACGTGGGGTCAGACTTGCCCTGGCACCCCAGAAGGGGAGTGTCCTAAGGCCCTATCAATAGTTTGATCTGTTTGATTAATTGGAGAGAGACTAATCAGATCTGAAGGATCTGAGAGATCTTCGACCTCGCCGGCGAGGTCGGTGTAGTGATTGTATGAGTTGGTGGATCTGGTATCCAGCACCAGTACCGAAAACGGAGCGACTGTTGCGTATATAGGAGATTTTAATAATTCATCATTGGGCTTCTTCTCAAAATCTCATTTAATGAAAACGAAATAACCCCACTTGTCGGGTAATGAAAAAAAAACGGCGTAGAGTATTGGTTCAATTGTTTTATTATTGAAAAACTATATAAAATATAAATAAAAGCCAAAAAGTAAATAAATAAAAATATAAAATATTATAATACAATAATAATATGGGACAACTTTTACAGGGTCATCTAGTCCCAAACTAGGCAGAGCCTGTACTATGGTAACCAGATGACTGATATACATACTTATATAAGCTAACACCCAGACACATTATATCAAACAGACATGTTCATGCGCACAAATGTTTGACCTGGCCGGGGATCGAACCCGGAGCCTGCGGCGCAGAAAGCAGGGTTACTACCATCTAAGCCAACATGGCTGTCAATTATATATGTTTAATTATTTCTCTAGTTTTATTTTTAATTAAAAATATATATATACTTAAGTGAGTGGGTACTAACCTCCTAAAGCTGTAGCAGTGAGGTTATTGAGCATGGCCTCAAAAGGCCAACCTTGGCCGCCCCCTATTTCGACATCCTTCTTTCACTTCCGCACAAAACTTCAACTCGTTTAAAACACTGTTTAACTAACACAGGTCTACTTATTGTCACCAATTTAAGTCCGCACCCATTTTTAAACAAATTCCGTCAAAAATTCCAATTTTGAACAATTGACGTCAAAAACTGTCAATTTTGAACAAGTGACGTCAAAAATTATCAAAAATCCACCGACACGCCCGTTCCACGTCAAAAAGGACGAAATTCCAGCGTAAAAGCGCTTTAATACAAAATAATTAGCGCTTTATTAAACCCAATTAGTTTTAATTACGACTCCGTTCAAACTTATTTACACACTTAATTTTTGTTATAAAATTAATATAACCCGTTTAGTATCAATTTGTATAAATTTACTGTTTGATTGGTTCGTCCTTAAAATGAATCGTTTAATGTGGAAACCGAGCGAAGACTGCTACAAAAACAGATAGCGCTCCCATTGTGCCCACTCAAACTATGTAGCCTTAACTAGCACACATATATCTGTCTCCTTCTAACTTCAACGACCTATCCATCTTCCATCTCCGTCCCCAAGCTTGCATCAGTAATGGATGCTTACATTTTGTTTACCTTCGAATCGAACAAACGAATAATCTATTATTTCATTCGTGCACGTATTATTGATACAGCCTTACGAGTTCGTGCAATATTCATGTGTTCACAATTCCATATTCGTCTCTTTCACTCGCCTGTAGCTTAACTACAGTGAGGGTATTGCTGTCTTGTTCTGGCAGAGGTTTAAGCGATCCGCATCAAAGCGTTTCGACCAATGGGAGGACAGGGAAATCACTTTAAAGCGTCCAGGGTTGGCACCCACGTCGCGTATTGAAATATTATTGCTATAGAACGCTGGGCGTTTCTAGCCTTTTGTAATGGAAAAAACAAATACTGTGTGGTGATATAAGTCGCTATAGGTCGGTAAATACTTGACGAATATTTCAGCTGGGTTCAGTGAATGCTGAGTGCGATTTCTTGTAAAGGCGCCTTTAATTTCGGACGTTGTGAATAAGGAATGTAGCGGCCCTTGATCAAATACGTATGGGGGTTTTATCTTGGATGGTTTTGTTTTTTTTTTTTGTTTTTGTAGCTGAATTGTGATGGATTTTAATAAAACAAAAAACAACATTGTTGTCCCGTTCTTTTATAAATTTAATGTTTAAAATAGAATAAAATATGTTTGACATATAACAATAAAATACTTTGTAAAACATAAATTAACTATGGTTGCAGACCTACTTTTAATAACATCATAAACTTACCTATAATTGAAAATCCTAAGAGGTATAGCTCGACAGAAAAGAGTAGAAACGGAACTAATTTAAAGTGTATGTGTTGATTAAATTGTTTTTACTCTTGTAAAAGACAGTGGCGCCCCAATTATTTTCTACTCTTTTCTGTCGAGCTATACCTACACAGTAAATATTTTAATAATCATTTCAACTTAATCAGAAACTAATAGTTACCTATATTCTGATTTATTTTTCTAAATCCCTAATTAAGTACCTATGACTTTAATAATTTTGATTTTTAATTAAAAGTTTAAACAAAAAAATAATAAATTAATAGTGTAATTTTGTAGTGGTAGGCCTCTTTAGCAGGGGCTCGCCTGGGGAAGTACCACACCTTTGCCAGTTATTCATCCGCCAAGCAGTAATGTGCAAACATTACTGTGTTCCGGTCTGAAGGGCAATGTTACCAGCGAAATGACTGGGCATGATGAGATTCAACAACTAAATACTTATTCAGGGTGACAGGCGCAGTGCAGTGCTGCGCAGAATTTTGAATTTTTTAAACACTGGGTGGCACTGTGCACCTGATTTGTTCATCTTGCCGCTCATTGACATAAAAAAAAATAAGGTAAGTATCAAAAACGGCGTTATATGAACTAATATTAAATTAAATGCGAGATATTTTTTCTTTCAACATAATTTTACATATAAAATCGCAAAAACGTTATCTAAAGTATTAATTAATACAGAAAAGGACAAAGGCTTAACCGGTCTAAACCGGATAAAACCGCATGTGACTGCTAGTAATGTTTAAACCGGATAAAACCGCATGTGACAGCTAGTAATGTTTAAACCGGATAAAACCGCATGTGACAGCTAGTAATGTTTAAACCGGATAAAACCGCATGTGACAGCTAGTAATGTTTTTATTAAAGTAGTTAATAAGACAAAGCGCAGAAGGTATGCGATTGTCAGACACAGGTAAAGGTAGATTTTTAAATTACATTCCTGTGTCGTGCGCCCCCACTCTCCCTGAAACTAGGGGAGTGAAGTGCCCTGAAACGAACGAACTGACACAGGATGTTCTTTTATGAAAACTGTTTATATTTTAATAATTTTCTTAAACCCGTCACACGTAGCTATAATATATATTTATATACCGTCCTATAATTTGTATTATAGCAAACTACCACACACGGAGACGATGCTATAATAATATTTTAGCCTTCATTTCATTGATAGACCATTAATAAACCCATTTATTGACCAGAAATACTCATAAGTATTCCTTTCCTTCTGGTTGTCTGGAAGAAAACGCTTTAAGCGATAAGACCGCCACTTGTACTAGCCTAAGATTCTTTTAATTGCTATTACTGTATTGTTATGTCCATGTTTTGGTGTACAATAAAGTGTTTATCAATCAATCGTAGATTATATTGTATACAATAATATATATTACGGTATATGTTGGTGACGTCATAGAAATATATATTATAGCTACGTGTGTGACGGGCTTTATTCTTATTAACAAAGTTTGAATAAAATATTGTGACCAATAGAAACACAATTATATAATAATGAAAACTGAACATTAAAGAGATACATGCTAGGCGCCACCTGACCGATTTCCTAGGCTGCAAACATACCAGCGAAATTACTGGGCATGATGAGATTCAACAACTAATATCTCAGGGTGACAGGCGCAGTGCAGTGCCGCGCAGAATTTAGAATTTTGAAACACTGGGTGGCGCTGTGTCTGATATGGGCAATCATGATGCTTACTATCAGGCACCTGATTTGCTCGTCTTGTTACACATTGTCAAAAAAAAATTTATCTAACGTTCAAAATTAAATCTAATCATAAAATTTAATAAAATTTGCTCGTCTTTCATTTTCATTTATTTATTTACCAATCTTAGATCGTATGTGAAATTACAAAGTACGTACAATTTAAAATTAATGCTAAATAGAGAGCACAACAAAATACTTGTTGTTTTGTTACTAACTGTCATAAAAAAAAAACTGACGTTTAAAATCAAATTGAATCATAAAATTAAAAAAAATAATACTCCAACCCTCTACGGCGTAGCACCTCTACGAAAGATTTTGTTTTTTAATTATAGTAAGTAACAAGACGAGCAAATCAGGTGCCTGATGATAAGAACCATGATTGCCCATAACAGACACAGTGCCACCCAGTGTTTTAATATTCAAAATACTGCGCGGCACTGCACTGCGCCTGTCACCCTGAGATATTAGTTGTTGAATCTCATCATGCCCAGTAATTTCGCTGGTAACATTGCCCTTCATACCGGAACACAGTAATGTTAGCTCATTACTGTTTGGCAGATGAATAACTGGCAAAGGTGTGGTACTTCCCCAGGCGGCCCCCTGCAAAAGAAGCCTACCACTACAGAAAACAAACGTCCAAAGAAATCAACCTGTACATCATTCTACGTATATAATGCGTGGAAACATGAAGAATGTGCAAGCATCGTTTAATATTGCAGCTTTATGAAATTCCTCCTACATTCCGAGCCGGTGTTTGTCGCATTTGAGAACCGACATCACTCAAAAGGTTTGAATACCTATACAGGGTTACCTTAAAAACACCAGCAACCCCGAAGGACCAAGCAGCCAACATCATAGACAACAACATTTGTTCTACGAGTTTTGACATAACTCAATAAATTAACCAAAAAATATTTTTCAAATTTTTATTGTTCTGTCGTGACATTTGTGAGTACATGTTTCATTCATTTTATTTTATTATGTTTCATATTTTGACAGCCTCGATGGCTCAGATGGTAGTAACTCGTCTTTATGTGCATCAGGGCCCGGGTTCGATCCCCGGCTAGGTCAATCATTTGTGTGCATGAGCATGTCTGTTTGACCTGTGTCTGGGTGTTATAAGCTTATATAAGTATGTATAATGACAGTCATCTGGTTACCATAGTACAGGCTTCTAGCCTAGCTTGGGACCAGATGACCATTGATCCATTCAGTAGTATTTGCGTGAAAGAGTAACAAACATCCATTCGTCCATCCTCCCAAACTTTTGCATTAATAATATCAACAACAGGATTAATATAATTTATTGTCAAATAATTAAAACTATATTGATTTCCGTAAGAAATGTTACAGTCCATCAAATCTAAGAAGTATCGTTTGACGTTTCATCTTTTAAAGCAATTTTCTAGACGAAATAACTTTGCATAGACGTAACTCGCACGATTTCAATAACCTTCGCCACGTAAAATCCGTAAAACGATAAATTATGAATGTTAAGGAGGCGGCGATCGGAGCGTTCCCCATACAAACGTAATAGTTGAATCATTTGAAATCAGAGAATATTTCCAACATTTAATGACGTAATTCGGAATGAGACACTAGTTAATTAGGTTCCTATTTATATTTTAGTCTAAAATTATTGTAATATAAAGTTATATTTGAAAACTTCTACATTTTTCAAAATACCTATAAGTACTTCGGATTTTTATCATATTTTATTTTGAATTGATATATTATTAGGAACCTAGATAACTAGTGTCTCATTCCAAATAACGTCATTTATTTAATGTTGGAAATATGCTCTGATTTCAAATGATTTAACAACATATTACGTTTGTATAGGGAACAATTTAATATCTAATTAGTAGTAGTTAATTAATCAGTCATAGGTAGTCAACTGCTAGACAAAGGCCTGCTAGATATGACCCCCCTTGTAGGGAACCATAAGGGGATTTTAACATTAATAATCTCCTACTTTTATAATTCACAATTTTGTTGTCATATTACAATCAATCTATAAAATATAAAGTGACATGTAGTACGTAATATCTATTCCCTTTAATCACTGCAATAGAAATGAAATCGGCAAATAGAAAACACGTGCCGCGTCAGTTACGATTCGTCAAATAAAAAATGTAATTGAAACTTGTACCTGTAGATAGATACTTAGATAGATTAACTCTTTATTATTACACTACAAACATGAAACCTTAAAGTTGAAATACAATTATAACAAATAATAATGTAACAGTTGGTGGTCTTATCGCTAAGAGCGATCTCTTCCTGACAACCGTGCAGGGAGAGGAGAGTACAGTAAATCACATTTGGTCGGTTTGGTACCTGTAGCGTAGTATTCCTAGATGTGATATTTTTTGCGACAAATGGCGTGCTATTTTCACTTTATTGCTGACATTTTGTGAAACTTATGATCCTAAGGATAACATTAACAATAAGATTTGACATTAACACATATTACTAGATTTTAATTAATAAACTATTATAGACTTATACCTAATTAATATTTAATATTATTAAATGATTGTATTGTTATAATTAATAGAAAATTAAGTTGATAATATGTATAATAGCTAATGCGTTCATATTATTACAATAAATAAATAAATAAATTATTATCTGTTCTGTGCCTGTAGGTAGAGATTTTTTATTCAGGCAACATAAAACCATGTTTAAACACACAAAATCAAAATTAAATTAAAATTAAGAATGAAATCAAATTAAAACTGAATATAATCATAATATTAAATTGAGTGAAATTAAATAAAACAATTCAAATATTCTATTAAATAATATAAAATCACAAATGATGTTATGTTGGAAAGTGAGATCGGCCGCTTCACGTCTCAACGTTAATGGCAATATGTGGTGGTGCTTACAACTTGAGAGATAATCAGTAATACGAGTAGGCATGATGACACTATAACAGAATAATAAAATAAATGGTTTTAGTGAAAAATTTATATCGAAAGGATTCTAAAAAACGACCCAGTATTATTGAAAACATTGATTTTAATAATATTTTTATTAAAATAAAAGTACAAAAAATTGCAATCGGCCATCTTAACTGAAACGGCAATCACAGCGAATGACGTCACGCCTAAGTAAACTGTTACTGAGAGTATAAGCATCACTGTGTTCCGGTATGAAGGGCAATGTTACCAGCGAAATTACTGGGCATGATGAGATTCTACAACTCATATCTCAGGGTGACAGGCGCAGTGCAGTGCCGCGCTGAATTTTGAATTTTAAAACACTGGGTGGCACTGTGTCTGATATAGGCAATCATGATGCTTATCATCAGGCACCTGATTTGCTCGTCTTGTCACACTTTATCATAAAAAAAAAAAAAAAAAAAAAAAAAAATAAACACTTGAAGTATATATTCACCATATCGCATTAACTTTTGTTGTGTATCAGTCACTTGATTTGTTATATATTCGTGGTAATCCAGGAATCATCAAACTCAAACTCAAACTCAAACAGATTTATTCAAATAGGTCATAATCTGACACTTTTGTACGTCAATGAAGATACAGTACTGAATCTACCGTGCGATCGGAAAGATACCTCTACAAGAAGAACGCACAAGAAACTTGTAGGGCTTAATTTTTTCAACAGATAGTTTCACAATATTTGGTTTGGTTACATTCGTTTTCTTTGAAGGTGCCGCGAGGCGGCTATGCAGAAGTTTCCAGGCATCTTTGTCCTCTATGTACTGGTTGACTTTATAATAAGCCTTCTTAAGTAAAGTAGATTTTATATAGGTTTTGAATTTACCCTCTGAGAGCCCAGTTATCTCTTTTGGGATTTTATTATAGAAACGTACACTATTTCCTAAGAATGTCTTTTTATTTGTTTTAGATAATCTAAAACTAGGTACAGCTATTTTGTCTTTATTCCTAGTATTAAAATTATGAAGGTCACTATTTAATTTTAATTTATGTAAATTTTTACGCACATACATGATGTTCTCATAAATGTATAAGGATGGTAGGGTCAGTATTTTTATTTCTTTAAATAATTCCCTCAGGGATTCGCGTGGACGCATCTCATAGATGGCACGAATCGCACGTTTTTGTAGTATAAAGATAGTTTCTATATCTGCAGCTGACCCCCACAACAGAATCCCATAAGACATCAAGCTATGGAAATATGCAAAGTACACTAATCTCGCCGTGGCTACATCTGTTAGTTGCCTAATTTTATAGACCGCGTAAGCTGCAGAGCTTAGTTTCCCTGAGAGCTCGGTGATATGAGTGCTCCATTGCAGTTTAGAGTCTATATTTATGCCAAGGAACAAAGTTGCATTGTCAATATTGAGTCTTTCACCGTCAAGAACTATGATTGGTTCTATACTTCTGACGTTAGGCAACGAAAATTTCAAACATTTAGTCTTTTTCGCATTCAATAACAGATTGTTATTGAATGCGATCATCGATGCATCGAAGATGGAACAAGGTTTTATTAAGGCAAAAATAAAAAAATTACTTAAGCGTGACGTCAGGACTCGACGCCATGTGACATACGAGCGTTTTCGCGCTCATTTCAAATTAGTAAGTTAAAAATGCATTAATTTGCGGTAAAATGTAATGGTTTTTTAAAAATAATGTTTTTTTCGGTAATATTAGACGTGTACCTACATTAAGAAACGGGATTTCAAAATCTGTCACCATGCCTATTATTGATTGATTTTGAATTATTAGTTCATAAATCTTAACAAAATACAGGTCCTCTTAGCAGTTTGACACAATCCTATGGAAAATTAAAAAAAATCAATGTTTTGTATTCCCGTGTTTCCTCCGAGAATAATCGATTTTATCCATAAATTTATATCTTGAAAATTAGAAGATGAATCAGGCTATGTCCCTGTTATTTTATTTTTGATCCTTAACTCTTAATTTATTTCTAGTGAACGTCTAATTACGCGAGTAAAACTGGGACAGTTTTTCATGTTTATAAAGGGTCATACTTCATTTAACAATGAGTTTGTACAAAAATGAAAATGACAGGGACATGCTCACCGAAGACCTAGATTTTATAAAAGAAAACCATTGCTCTGACGCTGTTATCTGGGGAGGAAACACGGGAATACCTTTGTATGGAAAAATCACCCCTCAGTAACCTCTTAAGGACTTTTTTTGAAGCTTTTCTAGAATATCAATATATTATCGTAACAGGGATTCTAGACATACCACGCGTAATACAGGTAAGTATAAGGTTTATGGGATATTATGTGTCACTTAGTCATAATGAAAGTGGCCGAAGCGAAAGCTGTATGTCAGGATCGTAGCAAGTGGAGGGAAATAGTCGCTGCCTACCCCATTGAGAGCAAGGCGTGACTGTTTGTAAAAATAAATACGTATATAAATAATCGATTTTGCACTGCGCCTGAGATATTAATTGTTGAAACTCGTCATGCCCAGTAATTTCGCTGGCAAGACCGGAACACACTAATGTTTGCACATTACTCCTGTTGTTGTTGTTGTTATTGTTTGACAATCTCTGAACTCTATGTCCTTTTAAATCTGTAACAAAAAAACATAGAGTAGTCTAAAATCAACACAAACAAACAATAAAACATAAAAACACCATTAACACAAAGTACAGGCGCTAAGCGATGATTTTTAATAAAAAACACACCCTTTAATATCCGTTATCTAATCTTTAAAAAGAATTAAAACGACTTATCTGCCTAAATACAAAATTAAATTCTAACACAATTAAAATAAGGCACAAAACTTAATAAAAAAAACTAAAACCAATACCCTTAAATCTTTACTATAAAACTTAAGCGATTTTGATTCATAAAACATATAGATAAAGTTGAATATTGTCTGATGAATGAAATAGATAAGGCGATGTATGAAACCGCGCGTAGTTGATTATGAGTTAATACGCACCCGCCGAAGCCCGGTGATACTAATGTAGTGCGAGACAAAAATAGTGCACATGTTTTTTGTATTTTTTATGACATTTAGACATTTAGAAAGCAAAAATAATTAAGACATTTTGTGACGTTGCATAAGCGATGCCACAAATACTAGTAATAATTATTATTTTAAATAAAAAGGAACCAGAGAATTAATTGCGCGCGGACGAGAAGGTTCGCTAAATTCAAATTTTCGAAGTAAACAACTCACGGAACGTTACACGTTCGGCGCGACCAAAAGAGGTGGCGGGGGCGCTGAGATCGCTAGATAAGACCATTTTTGTCGACAAAGCCCTCGCTGGCGCTCGCGCACGCGTCTCGTGGAAAGTTCTACCTCTATACTACCACTACGTACTAATATTGAAGTAGGAACCCCTCTAGGGTGAATTTAACATAATATTTCTCCCCGGAAGGTCGCCAATGCCGCAGTGGCGCCCAACGTGGGGCGCCACTTCTAATCAAAGTCATAATAACATTAAATTTATAATCTACACTTTCACTCCAACCAAATAAACCGACCAACTGGTCATGCAGAATGGAACTCGATATGAAGGGTTTTTTCCAATCTAACTGGTTGATCATAAAGTCGGTTATTTTTTTATAATAATATAGATCATTTAGATCATCTTTGGAACATAATATAATGAGGATAAAATAAGGTAAAGTAAATATTTTACACACATGATAAATATTAAGTATTTTTATCGCTTTCTTTGCCGATTTTAGTGCCTTTAACTTAGCTGTTCTGGTGGTCTGAGAGACTACGGCATGTAAGTCGCCATTTTGAAAGAAGGTCACCAAAATCTCCACTAGCGAAGTTAACTAAAAAAATATAAAGAAAAGCGTTTTTCTAAAAAACATACTTATTATTTTCTACTACAATATTGCAAAAACAAACTTAATGAAAAAAATTAATAAACAAAATCTAACCTTCACTAAAATATTAATCACGAATTTGTGTTGGAAGTGAAGTTGGAAGACCTCTGTGGCGTAGGGGTCTCCTCAACCTTTCCATACGTCTCTCTCTCGTGCCTTTTGCATCCAAATAGTCCACAGTTCTGATTGAAAATGTCTTTCCTTCCTCTTGATAGTCTTTCTACCCGCCTAGCATGGCACGGGGATAACTAGTTTTCCCTATATTTTCTCTATTTCGCGCTCGACCAATTCATATCTGCTGTCTCGTTCTAACTCCCTGTGACTTCGTTTTCCCTGGTCACTTTGGGCTGGTCTCCTTTTCTTGTCCCAGATAATTTTTCTTACGTCTTTTATTATTTTTTGTTTTACTCTTTTAATGTTTTTATACCTAATAGTAACATTTTAACTTCAGTACCGGTATTACATTTTCCAAAAAATCCAAAAATGCTCTCCTGAAGTTTAAACATTAAAAAATCTGTACACAATATATTTCACTGCACTGTACAATGAAGCAACCCTAGTATATTTTGTCTATTGTAATAAACTTACACGGTTTTTGACTTCGCTCGCCGCATGCTGCGAAACGTGGGGTGACTAGTTGCGCCCCGCGGCTTCTCCCCGATAATGGGCGTAATTGATGATGATGATTATGATGATGATGATTATGATGATGATGATGAAAATACTGGTTGATTGGTGAATCAGCAAAAAAACTTGTTCTTATTTTAATTTAAAATGCTTACATTATAGTCTGGTCTAAATGTTTATCTGGCCCAACGTATAAGCATTTCAATTCAACAAGCCGCCTATGCCGGCAGAATCTTCTGTATCTTCAGAAAACTCATAATGAAAAAATCCAATAACACTTTTTGCCTGACCTGGGGATCGAACCCGCGAACTCATGATCGGCAGTATAGATTGCGACCACTGTGCCAGAGGCAATCAAAAATAATGTTTCCCGAATTTAGTATAAGTCTTCTTAATTTCATACTATCACGCCTTTTTCATGAAGGGATAGACAGAGAAGTACCCAGGATTCAGTCCCATAGTAGGTACACCCACATTTCGCCAGTAGGTCCTATTTAATAGGGGGCGAGCCTATTGCCATCTACCGGGTGCAGTTCCAGACTCCAGGCTTTCAAAGAGATAATTCGAGATACTGGAAAATCTAGTAACACTGCTTGACTTGGGGATCGAACCTGGGACCTCATAATCGGCAGTAGACTTATGCTTACTTTACTTTTTACGTTACTTTATTTTTACTTACTTAATATTAAATAAAAACTTAA
Source organism: Hemistola chrysoprasaria (assembly GCA_947063395.1). NCBI lineage: Eukaryota > Metazoa > Arthropoda > Insecta > Lepidoptera > Geometridae > Hemistola > Hemistola chrysoprasaria. The sequence goes on along the minus strand of OX346731.1, from coordinate 2,199,757 downwards.
TATCTATGCAACCTCAAGTAGCAAGTATTAGGCCGCGTCTGAGGCATCCTAGGGTACAACCGCTCCCTGGTCACCACTTCCTTCGTTAACTTTGTCACTAAAACACTGGTGACAAATAGGAATTATTATAAGAATGCGTCCCACTTGTCACCCTGTTTTGACTAATGATGTCACTGGTGAAATATGGAAATTGGCACTTTTACAGTTTCCATTTCTATAACAATACGTAATCGGGACATTAAATTCGTATTTCTATATTCGTTACATGGAATCGCTGGCGGTACTGGAGGTGGAGTTGGAAACCTTATGAAAGAAACCAATTCTCACATGTCAGCAGTGGTAACAAGTGGGAAGCATTCACGATTAAAATTCCCTCATGTCACCAGTAGTGACAAGTGAATACGCGCCCTTACGTAGAAAGGCGGACAATAGTATAGATACGTCTAGGCTACAAATCGCATTGGAGGCCGACACACAATTTTTCCTAAACCCGGCACTAAGCCTCGCCCGACTAGTAAACAATAGGGAGGGGAAACGTCCGGAAATTGCGGACGCGAGTTACGGATAGATAATGCTAGCTTATGGTATATTGTCGAAGGAAACTTTTAATATTAAGACAAATTAGAACCAGGTAAATTAATAAACACGTTGGATGTAACCCGCTTACAACCGGACTAAATGGAAATCTTTTGGGGAGGCCTATGCTCAGCAGTGGACGTCCTACGGCTGATAAAATGATGGTTTTAATTAAATTGTTATAATAAGTATGATAAAATATATAACAAAACTAAGTTATAATTACTTCACTTTTAGAAGACAAATCAAACGGAATGAGTCCAAATTTAATGAGGGTAAGTATTTGTTTGAATTATAAAGTTCCGGTGCCTGTTACCAACTTCCGGTTCAATCATCTGATTAACATTGTGAAATCATTCATTTGATTAGCAGTTAGTACCGGGCAAGTAACAATAAAAAAAAAGAAAAAAATAATTTAAATATTTTCCGTAATTTTCCGGATTTTCATAAATTCCAACACCCCATCCCTATGTTAAACGCTCGCCGGAATACAAACGGCGCATAACTAGCTCCGAACAAACATATTTCAAAGTGCATTAAAGCTGATTTATAAAACGGCTTTATTCCACAAAAATGGGGAAAAAATTCGCGATGGCAACACTGTTTTATGAACAAAATGGAGGATTACCGCGGTCATTTTTATTTTGTCTCACATTTATTATGGGATTAAGTTTATAGGGAGTTTTGAACAAATTACTGGCAACATTTTTTTGGCTTATTTTATTTTTCAGCAAGAATAATATATTATATACTTATATACCTATAAATATTATATTGCATAAGAAGAGCATAAATCATTATTTCGAAATAGGTAGCTTACTACATTCAGGGCTGTGCAAAATACATGCTTTGCTTTAAAAATTAAAATATATTGTATCACAAGTAATTAAAGTACGAAATACGATAAAATATATTTAAGTAAGGTATTTGAAATATTAAATACATTTCTATTCTATTCCATATTTTTTTTTTATTTAAATACGAAATACAAATTACAAAATACAAAATATGACGTACAGTCATAGCGTACAGTAACAGGTGCAGTGTTGCCAACTCTAATAGCTGCTTTACCATCATTACACTCTCACCTCGCACTCAATTCAGGACTACAATAGTTCACCATTGTCAGTTTGGCGGGACCAACAAACCTTATATTAATATATATATAAATTAAAGATCGGTACACACGATCAATTCACGGCGTATAAAATAAAGTAAGGCACGTGCCGATGACGTAACGACAGGTGATGCACGCGCAGGGTGTGTCGGTTTTGGGTGCTGTACCGTTGGTACTGGGTTTAATTAATTTATTTAAATCATCATCATCATCATCATCATCATCATAATCAGCCAATGATCGTCCACAGCTGGACATAGGCCACTCAGTGGCACGCCAATCAACTCTATCCTGTGTTCTACTTCTCCACTCCCAGCGACTTTGCGTATATCGTCGCTCCATCTAGCCCAGGGACGTCCCACTTTATGGGTCTATGCTCGCCAAGACGCACCTTATTAATTTAAAGATTTATTGAAATATAAAATAAAAATTAAATATAGATAATAAAGAGTATTTATTTAATTACCTACTCAATAATTTATTTGCATAATATCTTAGGTCCAAACGGTTGTCTTTTAAAAACCAGCCTCAAGTTAATAAGGATCGGCTAAGAAACCTGTTGATCATTTTTGTATTATTAATAATTCAAAGAAATATTGAATGTAGTACGGGATATTTAGTTAACCTCGTAAGGTTTTTTTTTTAATTTTTACCAGCCATTTAGACTAATATTAAAAAAACGTTTGTAACTCTGTCACTTTGTCTGTTTGTTAACTAATCACGCCTAAACCGCTGAACCGATTTGTATAAAATTTTGTATAGAGATAGTTCGAGTCCCGGAAAAAGACATAGGATAGTTTTTAGCCCAGAAATCATCTTTTAAGGGGGTGAAAAGGGGAGGGGTAATTTTTATGGAGAATCAATAACCGCTTAACCGATTAAGCGGAATCTTGGTATATAGATAGCTTAGTGGAATAACAGACAGACAGATACTTTTTATCCCGATATTGTGGGAATATCGGAATGATATCTACGCGGGTGAAACCGCGGGGCACAGCTACGCTTTGTAAGATATAGCTTGGTCAATGACCGCTGAACAAAAATTTATTGTTGGCCATATATCCGTAAATTAAGTTCTAAGAGGGTTCCTTAATTTATCAATTGAATATTATGTTACCTAATAAGATACCATTTACGTACCAAAAAGGAAATATTACCAAAAAATAGATTTTTGTTCAGCTGTCATTGATCAAATTTAATTAAACAAGGTACCATAATTTGATGTTCCAATAAAAAAATGTTTGGCTTCAAATATGATTATAAATATCGGTAATTAAAGATAAATATCCAACATTATAAAATCAGACCCAAGCGCAACAAACTACAATATTATAAAGGCAAAGGTGCATTTAATATCGACTTGATTGATGTTTATTACAAGAGGGTTACTGTACCATTCGACCTCTTAACACAAACCTAACAGTACACCTTTCCAAAACTTATATCAACTTTATTACTAAAGCGATAGAGATGAATTTACAATAATAAGTGTTGTTATATTGATTTTAAATTTGTGTGATTTACTCGCATCAAAGGTAGGTATTGTCTATCTGTTCGTACGTTTATTGAAGCAGGAATTTCTCGTGTGAATGCGGCATTAAACGAGAGTATTGTTGAAATTGATTTGATTTGACGTGATTTTTATTGAATTATTTGAAGGGCATCCTTATTTAGCTCTACTCAAAAGGACCGGGCTCAGTGGCGCAAATTAGGAGAGGCCTATGTCCAGCAGTGGACTAACACAGGCTGATGATGATGATGATGATCCTTATTTAATAATAATAAGAATAAGGGGCCTCTGCACGTTGGACTTAAAAAAAAATGGTCTCCGTGCATGCCTATCAAAAGACCGGGTGTTTTCGAGCGACATAATAATAATAATATGGGACAAATTCCACACAAAAGTAGACTAGAAGCCTGTACTATATGGTAACCAGATGACTGATATACATACTTATATAAGCTTATAACACCCAGGCACAGATCAAACAGATATGTTTCATGCACACAAATGTTTGACAAATGTTTGGCAGAGTTACTACCATCTGAGCCAACGAGGCTGTCGTTTATAGCTAGGTATATTGTGTATGTTGTAGCGGCTGTATTTTTTTTATAAAAGCCTAAATAAATATTACTAGTAGTTCTGTGAGCTGTCTAAAATTCACAGAACTCCATGTTGGTACTAAGCAAAAACTGGTACTTCAGTGAATATCAATTTTGACGTGGCAAAGAAAATTTGTCATTATACGAGTATGTTTTCTAAGTTGTTTTTTTTTTCATTAGAAATTATCTCAATGCAAAAGCCTGAAGGCTAGAACTGTGCCCGATAGATGGCAATAAGCTCGCCCTCTATTCATCATCATCATCATCAGCCGGAAGATGTCCACTGCTGAACACAGTCCTCCCCCATAGAACGCCAAAGAACTCATGGCGGTTGCTCGCCGTCCGCATCCACCGGCTTGCCTGCGATTCTGACCAGGTCGTCGGTCCACCGCGTGAGGGGTCGGCCTACGCTTCGTCTTCCGATCCGTGGTCTCCACTCGAGAACCTTTCTTCCCCTACGGTTATCGGTTCTTCGAGCGATGTGGCCTGCCCATTGCCACTTCAACTTGCATACTCTGCGAGCTATGTCGGTAACTCCCGTTTCTGTGCTGATCTCCTGATTCCGGATTTTATCTCTCTACTTATTATATTCTAATATCTCTGTAACTTATCAATAACAGAATGTTTGCAGTTTATTTGGTTTGTCTGATAGGTTGGTTATACAACATAGTTCAAATCAGCCCTTAGCTTCCCGCCGTCTCTTTTCCCAACCAATGTATAGATAGCCTAAGGGAGTTCCCCATAATTAATGGTCGCTACACACCATCAATATCGAATCCTGTTAAACAAGGTCGTGTGGTGCTGACACCAGTAATTCTTTAATGATAGGGGATGTTGTATTTGAGATTGACAGTTCCCGCGATTGTATATTATTGTAAACTTGCTTAGTACCCTGTGTTATTCTAGAGTTTAAAGTCTAAGGCACCGAATGGTAGGCCTCTTTTGCAAGGGCCCGCCTGGGGAAGTACCACACCTTTGCCAGTTATTCATCCGCCAAGCAGTAATGTGCAAACATTACTGTGTTCCGGTATGAAGGGCAATCCGAAATCCGAATCCGAATCCGAATGCAATCCGAATGCAAGTCCGAAGTGGTCGAAGGGATTGTTCCACTATGCCCCACCAAGCCGCCCCACTGGTGGGGCATAGTGGAATGCTACAAATTATGTCGCGGAATATGCCCCACTAAATCGACTCGGTGGGGCGGATTCCGCGACATGAAAAACCTGGTGGCTTTTGCCCCACCAGGGTTATCACATGACTGTTTGTATAGAATTTTCATACGACTCCATGTTTCTCCACATGTAAGCGAAACGCCATCTAGCGGCAACATGTGAACTTTAGTTTCTTGAATCTCTCCGAAGCATTGGATTGTGTGAATCTTTGAGAGAATTATTTAAAAAATAAACATACTGACACTTCCATCCTTATTTATCTGTTAGGGCACAGCGGACATCCAAATGAGTGTTGCCAACTATCTGTTTGTTTGTTTGGTTTTTTTTTTTTAATTTATTAGCATTAACAAACAGTATAACAATGTGTGTTAATAAGGCAATTTACACAATAAAGATATATAATTGTTACACCAACATCGTTGATCACATATTACTGGATAAGTTTTATTTTCATAGTATTCTAGTGATGATGGGCTCATAGTCAAATACATTTTAGCTCTTTAACCAAAAATGAACAAGGAAACATGTGTGAACGTGCTTTCCCTGTTCATTTCTAGCCAACATAAATATAATAACAAAGTAAATCAACGGTTAGAACTAGTTATGTTTAAACTTATTATTATTAGAAATGAGTATTAGTATTAGAAATGAATATTAGAAATAAATAAATTAATAGCTAATTTTGTGAGAACATAATACGAGTAAGTATGAAGTTAGTTAAACTAAATAGTATATGTACCCTGGTACTATATACCAAACGAGTGAATGTCAAGTGTTATTTCCTAGCAGACACCCACGTACCAACCTTTTAAATTTGCCATAACGCTCATGATAAATATCAATAGAATTGAAATTATTGTTAAATGAACTTGTCATACGAATCAGTGGTGAGCTCCTACCGGATTTGGTTCGACACATAATTGTGGCAAAAGTTTTAGGCATAATTCGAGAATTCGTTCTCATAGGTACTAAATAACATATCCTGTTGACCAACTCCGAGCAGTCATATCTATTATGACAAAGATCATACAAAAACATAGCGTCTGACTGCTTTCTCCTTGAATTCAAATCCGAGAGTTTATATTTTATATTTAAATTCTCATATGTCATATAACTACGGTTACATTTATAGTATTAACAGCGTAAGAACTTTTTCTGAATCTTTTCTATGTCATTAATATAACAGTTATACTTATTTAGGCTAAGACGTTTATTTTTAAGACAGTAGTCTGAGAGGCGGTCGAGATCAGATTGAAAATTAACATGGTCTATAGGATTATTGATTGCCTTTAAGTCATCTGCATACAATAGGAAGTTACAAAATTTAAAGCAATCTTTTATATCATTTATGTATAATATGAAAAGCAAGGGTCCTAAGATTGATCCCTGGGGGACCCTAGAGCTTATAATATAATATGCACCTTGCATAATAACTACTTACTTAGGTACTTATATGACACATTCGTATCTGAAGGGTATCTTGTAAGTTACAAGTTACACAATAATCCATAGGTACGTAGTGTTCAAGTTCAAGGAGAGTTAGCGCACCAGATAGTTCCAGTAGAATTAGGGACGTGAATGAAAATTCACGGAATGTTTACCGGTGGCCATCGAGATAGATCCCTAGATTGAGAACAATGTACGTAGCGTACAGTCACTAGTACAAAATATAGTTGAACTAAACTGAATTTTGTTATCAGAATCTACTATAGTTGCATGCCTTGTTTTTTCCCTCTCTTACAACTCAGTGTCGTATCATGTGGAGGAGAAGCTGCTTCCCGCTAGTCACCACCTCCTACTTTGACAGCTATAACTCCGTCAAAAACAGATAGATGGCACCATTCATTTGGATGTCCGCTGTGCCCCAACAGATAAGGATGGAAGTGTCAGTATGTTTATTTTTTAAATAATTATCTCAGAGATTCACACAGTTCAATGCTTCGGAGAGATTCAAGAAACTAAAATTCACATGTTGCCGCTAGATGGCGTTTCGCTTACATGTGGAGAAACATGGAGTCGTATGAAAATTCTATACAAACAGTCATGTGATAACCCTGGTGGGGCAAAAGCCACCAGGTTTTTCATGTCGCGGAATCCGCCCCACCGAGTCGATTCAGTGGGGCATATTCCGCGACATAATTTGTAGCATTCCACTATGCCACACCAGTGGGGCGGCTTGGTGGGGCATAGTGGAACAATCCGGTCGAAGTGCAGCGAAATTAATGGGCATGACGAGGTTCAACAACTAATCCCAGCGTTACTCGCGTGATTGGTACTACTGACCTTACGCCATTAGACGTTCACTAAAAAAATAGGAATTAAAAACTAAATGTAATTTTAGTAACACAGTAACAATGTTTACTTCATCTTCAAAATATCAGGATATAAATATATCAAATCGGTTTACTGTATTCCGAGGAAACACGGGAATACAAAACATCGATTTGGTAAATTTTCCACAGGGTTGTGTCAAACTGCTAATAGTTTAAGTATAAAGGTAACTTTTCAACTAGATTTTATACAAAGAGAGATTCACTAACTAACCCATGACTAGCATTATCACATCGCAAACTTACAATGAAGGCGCGTCCACACCTTCTGCGTAGACGTCCGTGTTTAACAATAAACTTACAATAATAAATAGATGTCCCGGTTTAACGGATTACGCTGGCGGCGCGTGCCGGCACGTGCCGTTAGTGTGGAAGGGGCTTTATTATTTTATTATTTGTTTATTTTTTTCTTCTTTTATGGACCCACACGAATGTATTGCCAGTGTCAAGTTATAAATTTTCAAGTTAATAATGGTCAATTAGTCAATTCAGAGTCAGGGCAAGCCCAGTCAAGTCACAGCTCTAGTAAAGTGGTGGTCTTTACAAGAAGCTGCGGGAATTTTGGCGGGAACACAAATAATCACATTTCAACTCTCGCATCACTTGCCAAGAGACTTGTGCATCTTTGAAAACACTCAACACGTAATATTCCACCATTATTACACGTTAAACACTCGAAAATGCACCAATAATTGATAAAGATACGGGAGCCAAACTGTATTCTTCGGTCTCCCGCCAAAACTCCGATTGATACGTTAATAGTTAGGTAAAGGTTTATGTACATATACAGGGTGACTTGAGATCAGCATCCATAAAAGAGGTTATTATAAATAATCAAAATATCCTAGGCAGCGTAGTGGGTGCAAGCTCGACTGCCGATCAGGAGGTTCCGGGTTAGATCCCCAGGTCAGGCAAAGTGTTAAATATTGGATTTTTCCATTAGGAATTATCTCAATAACTGCCTGGAGTCTGGAACTGTGCCCGGTAGATGGCAATAGGCTCGCCCTCTATTACATGGGACCAATAACATACTGGCGAAATGTGGGTGTATCTACTATGGGACTGAGTCCTGGGTACACCTCTGCCTACCCCTTCGGGAAAAAAGGTGTGAATGTATGTATGTATGTATGTATCAAAAAGTCCTAGTGGGCGCAGGCTCAACTACAGTCAGGAGAAAATATTTTTCAATATGAGGACGCGAGGAGTCGCGGGGAGGAGAATATAAGTATTTTCCAATACATATATCTAATTACACTATTTAATAAGTATTCATTTATTTATAACATAACATACAATCACACCTTTTTCCCGAAGGGATAGGCAGAGGTGTACCCAGGACTCCGTCCCATAGTAGACACGGAACAACTACATTTCGCCAGAATGTTTTTGGTCCTATATGACAGGGGGCGAGCCTATTGCCATCTACCGGACACAGTTCCGGACTCCAGGCAGTTATTGAGATAATTCCTAATGGAAAAATCCAATACCTATATAGCACTTTGTCTGACCTGGGGATCAAACCAGGGACCTCCTCATAGGCAGTCGAGCTTGCGCCCACTACGCCACCGAGGCAGTCAAACATTCATATAATATTATATAATTTTAATGGAAAGTGCAATCTATCGGTCTTGTCGCTATCTTCCAGACAATAAAGCAATATCTTCCAGACAATCAGTAAAGTATCTCTATTCATTGAACCCACTCCGTCAAGCCTGCCAGCCATATTGAATTCCTAACATTCAACTGAAATTATAATGTACCATTCACACTTGCTGCTGAAATATGCACGAAACAATATTTTACAGGATTTTATTCAATTTGCTAGTTTGGATCAAATCATGGAATTATGAAAAATAATAAAATTGTAAAACTTTTTTTTTATGATAGTGAGTGACAAGACGAGCAAATCAGGTGCCTGATGGTAAGCCTCATGATTGCCCATATCAGACACAGTGCCTCCCAGTGTTTTAAAATTCAAAATTCTGCGTGGCACTGCACTGCGCCTGTCACCCTGAGATATTAGTTGTTGAAACTCGTCACGCCCAGTAATTTCGCTGGTAACATTGCCCTTCAGAACACAGTAAAGTTTGCACATTACTGCTTGGCGGAGGAATAACTGGCAAAGGTCACACCTTTGCCAGTACTTTCCCAGGCGGCCCCTGCAAAAGAGGCCTAAGTACCATAACAAATTTAGGTAAAATTTTACTTGCGTAAATATACAAGTGATATAAAATCAAATAAATGTCAAATAATCATAATTGATTATTGATTGAATTTATCGTTACTTTTCGGAACTCTATCGTAGACTTCTGGAACTTCTGGACTTCTGGAAGAATCTTTACTTGTTAGTTCCGATTTTTAGTATCAAAAACAACATGCACAGTGCACCGCGCCCCCGCCTGCAAAATAATCATTTATTTCAAGTTTCTTTAGACTCATATTTTACAAATGAAATTTTTAACATAAGTCACTCATTATTATTAAATTACATTAGTTATCAATTATAATGTCAATATTAATACTTATTATTAACAAATATTTGCTATGCCCCGCGGTTTCACCCGCGTAGTCTTCGTTTCCGCCGGAATATCGGAATAGAAACATACAAACTTCCACCCCCCTTTTCACCCTTTAAAAGGATGATTTCTGGGACAAAAACTATCCTGTGTCCTTTCTCAAGACTCAAACTATCTCCATACCAAATTTCATCTAATTCGGTTCAGCGGCTTAGGCGTGATTAGGCAACAAACAGACACAGTTACAGAGTTACAAACGTTTTTATAATATTAGTCTGGATTCTGTAGATGTGAATCGTCCATTATTCACATCAATGTCGCGTCAAGATGGCCGACGGGGACGTCTGGCTTAATTAATTCATCCTTAATCAATAGACTGAGAACATACGGGAGGGTTTTATTATGATTTAATAAAAATATAATAACATCCTTAATTATATTTTGTACCTACCGGGCACAGTTCCAGAATAACAATAGGCTCGCCCCTATTGCGTAGGACTTATAAAAACGACTGACGAAGTGCGGGTGTACCTACTATAGGACTGAGTCTTGGGTACACCTTTGCCTACCCTTACTAATATACTTATTTTATCGAAGCGATCGAATTTATTTTGATGTTGAAAATTTTTTTTTATAATTTATATATATAATCTTGTAAAACAATCCTTTTATTACTATCCTACTAATACCTATTATAAATGCGAAAGTTTGTGTGGATGGATGTTTGTTACTCTTTCACGCCAAAACTACTGTTCCGATTGGGCTGAAATTTGGCATGTAAGAACCTTAGACCCTGGAATAACACATAGCGTACTTTTTATTCCGATATTCCCGCGGGAACGAAGACTATGCAGGTAAAACCGCGAGGCACAGCTATATCATAATAAGTTAATCCACAACATTATTTGATTTAATTCATATAGCAGGCTAGTAATTACTAAACATAGTATAGTCAAACTTGAAATCAAATAAAAATTATATAAATAAATAGAATAGAATAGAAACGTTTTTATTCAGGTAAATAAGTAGAGGCAGTTATAGTTCTTGAGCTTATAGCTAGATAAAAAAACTTATTAAATAAAAATGCTTTATTTTCAGACATTACAACCGTAGAGATAGACCGTAGACCGTATTAAATTAATAGAAATAATCATTGAAATTGAATATAAAATTAAATTAAAACAAATCTATAAATATGAAACTATAAAATTAAATAAAAAAACATCTGATTAAAATCTTTCTAATATAATAAATCTCAAATCTCACTTTATCTCAGTAAAATGTAAAAGTTACATTTGTAAACGCTAGCGTGTTCTAACTCACCTCCAGCGCCATCTAGCGCGGTTTTGGTTAGATGGATGAATGGATGTTTGTTACTCCTTCACGCCAAAACTACTGAACTGATTGGGCTGAAATTTGGTATGCAGGTAGCTTAGACCTTGGAATAACACATAGGGTACTTTATTCCCGATATACCCACGGGAACGATGTCTACGCGGGTGAAACCGCGGGGCACAGCTAGTGAAATAATAAAATTAAAGAAGGAAAGTGTTGGGAGTTGACCGCTCAATTAGATAGGCGCTTGATGTGCAATTGCCCCAAATGCTCCCATATTGGTGACTCTACTATTGCCGCAATCACCTTCACCAAACTATTAGAGCTGCCACTTTTTTACGGACGATTGCCTCAAAAAAATCAATATGATCGTCAGCAAATATCCTCGACATTATCCTCGATGCGCTACAGAACCGTGGCAGCCCTAACATCATCCTGAAACCGTGTTGTACAAATATGTTGAAGATAGATTTGCACGTCTAATGTAAATATAAATCGTATGCAGATAATATTTTTTCCGCCGTGAAGTTACCGGCTTTAGTAGTGCTCCACCTTCTCTACCCGTGGTTGCAGTAAGAGCCGGCTAAGGGTTAACAGATCCAGAGGACGGACAGCAGCATCCTCTGCAACAAACCATCGAACTGTGCTCGACAACCCGCCTGCCAAGCGTGTCGAGTATTGGCAAAACCCCCCTTTATGGGGGAGGCCTATGTTCAGTAGTGGATTACTAACGGCTGAGATGATGATGATGATGATTATTTTTACAGAAAAAACGCGGGGGTTTTTTATTACGTATTGCCATGTAAGTAAAATGTAATGCGTGGTAGGTGTGAATGGAATTTAAAAACGATTGAAAAAGTTTTTTACAAAAAAAAAAATCAAAAGTGATAAAACTTGGGTGGCAACACAGCTATTACCCAACCCTTTGTTCGAATATTAAAAAACTGAATATTGAATATGGAACGCACCGGAAACTGCGCCGGCGCACGGTAGCCGAGTGATACGGCAATTAGCTGGTACATGTGAAAACTATTTGAACTTATGTCGATTATACAGAGTGTTTCTTTTGTTTTTCATTGTTTTCGGTTTTTGTATAAGGTTAATTTGGATCGGCAAAATTTTTATAGCATTGACTCCAAAATTATAATAAATTGTTAAGGCATACGACATACGTATGTAAACATAGTGTAGGGTTCCATACCTAGATACCAAGAACATACAGCGCCATCTATTATTTCCTTGCGCAAAGTATGGATGCAGTAAAATGGCCATAACTTTTAGAAGTATGAGTTTTTTACAGCCACAAGAGAGTAGTTGATATCAATTTCAACTTGATACCTCCACGTGTTCCTGTTAAAGTGTCTTGACAGACGGACAGACAGGCAGACAGAGAGACAGACAAAAGGTGATTATAACCGTTCCTTTTTTCCTTTTGAGGTACGGAATCCTAATAAATACGGTATACAAAAAAGTTGAAGTTATAACTAGTAGGTAAACTGTGGCCTTATATCGCTGGTTCATAAGATAAGAATAATTTTTTTCTGATGTATTGGCGTACGGATCCCTCCTCGTATTCCCACCAATTTCTAGATTTAATCTGGATCCATCCGGCCGCAATCTGGATTCGGAAAAATGTGATCCGTAAAAAATTAAATATCAAAGTTACAAGTTACATGGTAAGCATCATGATTGCCCATATCAGACACAGTGCCACCCGATGTTTTAAAATTCGAAATTCTGCGCGGCACTGCACTGCGCCTGTCACCCCGAGATATTACTTGTTGAAACTCGTCATGCCCTGTAATTTCGCTGGTAACATTGCCCTTCAGACCGGAACACAGTAATATTTGCACATTACTGCTTGGCGGATGAATAACTGGCAAAGGTGTGGTACTTCCCCAGGCTGTCCCCTGCAAAAGGAGCCTACCACTACAAAAAATTTGATGTTTTAAGATCACCCTGTATAGGTGTAAATGAAGCGCGCACGCCGGTCCGTTTTCACACGTCGCGTACACGCCACTCACGGTTATTTTCCAACATTCTGAGCTATGACTGCATATGACTGCCTCGGTGGTGTAGAGGGCGCATGCTCGACTGCCAATCAAGAGGTCCCGGGTTCGATCCCCAGGTCAGGCAGTGTTAAATATTGGATTTTTCCATTAGGAATTATCTCAATAACTGCCTGGAGTCTGGAACTGTGCCCGGTAGATGGCAATAGGCTCGCCCCCTATTACATGGGACCAATAACATACTGGCGAAATTTGGGTGTATCTAGTGTGGGACTGAGTCCTGGATACACCTCTGCCTACCCCTTTGGGAAAGAGGCGTGAATGTATGTTATTCTGAGCTATGCACTGAGGAATGAGTAGCGTCCGTGGCCCAGCCGAATTTTTTTTTGTAGGCCGCCTAGGGAAGTACCACACCTTTGCAAGTTATTCATCCGCCAAGCAGTAATGTGCAAACATTACTGTGTTCCGGTCTGAAGGTCAATGTTACCAGCGAAATTACTGGGCATGACGCGTTTCAACAAGTAATATCTCGGGGTGACAGGCGCAGAGCAGTGCCGCGCAGAATTTCGGATTTTAAAAAACTGGGTGGCACTGTGTCTGATATGGGCAGTCATGATGTCTACCATCAGGCACCTCATTTGTTCGTCTTGTCACTCACTATCATATAAAAAATGTGGTTCCGGAGTCCATGGATCAAATTTTACATAATGTAGACTTTTCACCAGGGATGCTATTGTCGTTCTTCATAAGCACCAGTCGCTAACAGGCTCGAGTTACTAACAAAGACATTTTACCTATCTAACAAGGCCGTGCACCGTCAAGATTTGCATAATAAGGCGCGGTGCTAAGCAAATTCGCCCTCTCGCTCACACGTACCCACATATTTGAAGATATAAAATATAATACATGTAATTAATGTAAAATAAGTACAACTAGGATCTAGAAAACAACAATACAAAGATTCAGTAAAAAATCCAAATCATGTATAAAATCCTACACATAGAAAAATAATCTTAGAAAAATAAAAAGGCACTCAAAACTTGTTTGGATTATATTGGATTTTGTACTGAATCTTTGTATTGTTATTTTCTAGATCCTAGTTTTTCTTTTACGTAATTACATGTAGCATATAATATTATTAATCTTCAAAAATGTGGGTACGTGTGAGCAAGAGGGCGAATTTGCTCAGCACCTATAGTATTATAGTTTTTAGTTCCTAATAGACTTTATTTTACGTAATTAAATTTAGCATATATATCTTCAAATATGTGGGTACGTGTGATCGAGAGGATGAATTAGGTGTGCACTGCGCCTTATACCGCTTTGATTAAAACAAATCGAGCACAGAACTTCTTTTCTCGCGCTTTTCTCAACGCCAAAGTCCAAAGCGCACATCCAAATGCCCTGCTAGTTCAAATCAAAGTGCAGTAAGCTAAGTCTATAGAACAAATCGTCACGTGTAGGGCGGGGGCGCACCCTCACTATAAATCAGGCCCACCATGATTTAATATTAATGATGTTTTAACCTTAGTGATTTATTTCTTTTGGTCCAAATGACGAGAGAAAGACGGGAGGGTTTTCTGCCTCGCAAACGCTACCGAACATGAAGTCCCGTGTTCGTGTATCAAACTGGATCAAGCGAAATTGGATTTTTCCATTAGGAATTTTCTTCAGATTCTTCAGATTCAGCACTTAAAAAATAAATTGTTAAGGCATATGTATGTATGCTTATGGTTCCGAATTTTTGATTGCATTAGAACTTAGAAGAATTTTTTTCAGCCACAAGGGACCGCAAATTTGAGTAGTTGATATCAATGTCGACTTTATACCTCCAAACGTTCCCGTTAAAAAATGTGTCTTGACATACGGACAGACAGACAGATAGACAAGACAGACAGACGGACAACAAAGTGATCCTTAGACTCTCCTCCTCCTTAGACCCCACTTAGTGTAGGATAAGGGCAGGAAGATGATGAATAGGTATAGTCTAGAAGTCAATTTTATTTTTTTCTGAATAAATATTTTTCGTCAATATACGTTTCCGCTATCAGCCTATGCCTTACAAAAGTTTACAATAACGTAAGCTCGGCGGGCCCCGTTTTGTTTATTGCTAATAAGCTATCGTGAGCCGCGCCGGGTAAATTGCCTGTATCTCGCCGCCGTGGCCTTTCTTACACTTTTATTAGAAAAGGGCAATATCTGGTTGAATAAAGACACGTAAAGGTACTGTTTATTAAAGTGGTTTTGGAGCTGGATTTTTAGGCTATTTTATGCTGGTATTTACGTTTTAAGATGCTGTATTACAATTCTCTAAATTGTATAATATATAATTATGATCATCGACTCAGCTGTTGGTTCATTATGTAACCGTGCCTTTTCCATTAAATAATACTCGAACACTTCAGCATATTTTAAATGATTTATTCCAAGCCCACCATCTTCAATCTCGCTCTACAATCATCTGTCGCGCTGGCATCCACCTCCCTGTGTTGCCATCGCGCCCTCGCACATGCCATAGATCTTCGTGAAATCACACGTTGCCATTAATACTTTCCATAAAACCACCGAAACGTTCACAGAATCCGTAGCATGCGCGTCACAAAATAATATCAACCCTACAATTAGAACATATCTCAATCGGGAGTCTGGAAATTTGTTTTTGTAGTGGTAGGCCTCGTTTGCAGGGGGCGGCCTGAGGAAGTTTGTGCAATCATGTATGGGCAATCATGATGATTACCATCAGGCACCTGATTTGCTCCTCTTGCGACTCAATTTCATAAAAAAGAGTGTTATAATATTTTTTCCGAAAAATCTCTGCTCACAATTTTAACCTAATTTTACCTAATTACAATTAAAGGGGGGCGCTCTTCCATACACAATTAAATTTCCCAAATATCGAGAATGAGAGAATAATTTTCCACTTTTTTTTGTGGTTAGCTCTTACTTTGCCTTTTTTTTGCGCCAAACATTGGTTAAAGACCGTATAGTTTATTTATGTTTATTAAACTTGTTTAAAAATATTTTTAAGGTTATTTTAATTTTTACACTTTTCTTAAACCAAATATGTTTTGGCGCAAATAAAGGCAAAAAAGGAGACACTACAAACAATTACTACTAGAAACAATTAGTACAAGCCGCCATCGATAGAACTTTACCTAATTGACACGTGGATGTCGCACACTGCGATTTTCACGTTCTTGTATGCCGCATACGTGCAAACTGTGCAATGATCTCTCTGCTACAGTCTTCCCGTTGAGGTACAACTTGGGACTCTTCAAAAGGAGAGTGAATAGTGATGAAGGGTCGGCAACATATTGACAATACCCCTGGTGTTGCAGGTATCCATAAGGCAGCGGTAAACGCGAGCCATCAGTCAACTGCCTGTTTGTTTTCCAAATTTGGGAAATTTGATTTTGTATGGAAAAGCAACAACCTTACAATACAAAAACAAAACAAAATACAAAAAATCTTTATTTGTCAAAGTTTTGAGTGCAAACTTCCCAATTTAGGTAATACCACAGAATACATAGTAATACACCACCGCTCCAGTTTCCTCAGCATTTTGTTTGCGTTTCGTTCACACCTCAAGGCTCGAACGGTGTGATGATACACCGGTGATATACTAATGCTAAAAGCTGCCAAACGTATATCAGAATTACCAAATATTTTCTATACCTACTGAACAGAGACTAAAGGAATCTAAACTTAGGCATAGAGCGAGTAGAGGTGAATTTTATCGACGAACATTTCATAAGAATCATATCAGATTGCAAATCCAGATTTTGAGAATTTCCTTATTATCCCTCAGGGCCGTGAACAGCCTGTGAAGGGTGTGAAGAGTCTGCGTGAGGTGATTCTCAATAGAAGCGGAGCTCGTGGAGAGCTCAATCTCGCTCGCCTCGCGGGTTGAGGAAGGCGCGATTGGTGGGCGGATGACAGTGTCCATTCTATACATACTTATTATTATCTGTTCTGTGACTCAATGTAAATGCATCGGATTTTGTTTTATTTTCTAGCAATTAATTTTTTATTATTTCTTCATCATAATCAGCCGGAAGACGTCCACTGCTGAACATCTCCCTCATAGAACGCCTTAAACTATTAATTTAGGGGGGATTTTTATCTTTCTAAATTAAGTACTACGGAAAAATCTAATAATAATTTGTCTATTGTTCTTGTTGTAGTTGTCTATTTTTGAATTAAACCCGAGTCTTCACGCTCACCAGTAGCCCATGCCACCACTAGATCATAGAGTACGATGGCTTCTAATCCGTGGTCGACCCTCAATACATGCCTATCCCTTGGGTGTTTCGTTGGTACCAAAGACTATTATAATACTATTAATCTTCTTTATTGAAATACGTTGGCACGGAAATCTGTAGGTCCCTATAGTTTTCTATAAGATATGTAAAGGGCACTCGTTCGGTCATGTCGGAGGCCTTGTAGGAATCTTGGCGACCTGAAACTCTGACAATATGACTTGTCCTATAACCCATATGAATTGACTCGAGCAGTGTAATTGGGGTAACCTAGAAAAGGTCCAGAGTTAGAGAATAAATTCAAATTATGAGGCTCTGTGATGGGGCTACTCTACATTTACCATTAAAACAGGAAAAGAACTAAAACGATGAAGGAATTTCACAATTTAACATGCTTTCACAAAAAGTTCATTGTACCTCCTATCCATTCCTAGTAATTCACAGAAAAATAAAGCAAATAGAAGTATCTGTACCTATTACTATTTAAGGTGAAACTAAGTGGTTCTTCACACTAATTTACGATACATTGCGACATTTACTTTGTTTAAAAGTTTACTAATGTAGCACGTTTAAAAATGGGCGTGTAACAAAAGGCTTGCTGAAAGGTGAAATCGACTTAGTGCACATGTCCTTGTTCAGATGGGCAGACGAATTGCCAACAGTAGCGGGTCAAAGATCATTAGATACTGCAAAAGACAGAACAAACTGGAGGAACTTGGAGGCTTTTACCTCAAGGGGGTCCATATATATAGAAAAATGACATTATAACTAATAATAATTAATGCACGTAAAATAATTTTCATAATTTTTCAAAAATAATTTTGTTTAAATACTTAATATTATGGAATAAATAAGCTATTTATATTTATGGGACCTCAGTCCCATAGTAGATACACCAATACACCCACATTTCGCCAGTGCCAGCCAGTTCCAGGCAATTATTGAGATAATTCCTAATAGTAAAATCCAAATAACACTTTGCCTGTCCTGAGGATCGAACCCGGGCTTTATTTTAGGTTTTTTCATAAATACTTTCATAAACAATCGTTTTCTATTAAGGCCAGGGCAAGAGTCAAACACAATTGAGTGGTAAATTGTCTCTTTCTTAATTTTTATCATTCATTCATTCATTGTGTAATTTCATGTTGCATGAAAATCGAGCCACCTTAATATATATTAATAAGTAATAATTAATTAGTAATAATTAGTAGTAATAAGTAGTTATTAATCTAAAGATATAGTCTATACTATATCTTTAGATTAATTACTTATCGGGAACGACATGTTTTCAGGTCCGACTGAAATCAATTAATGTAAAGTAGTCGAGTCGTCAACAATTTAGAACCGACCAGTCAAAGCGACACACAAAGAGTCACACGTCTTTTATTTGAAGTCGATGGATGTACATAGAAAAGTTAACAGGAAAGGGGAATCAAATCAATGTTTTGCATTCCCCTGTTTCCTCCGAATATAGTAAACATATTTGATATATTTATATCCTGATATTTTAAAGTTGAAGTAAAGTATGTCCATATCATTTTATTTTTGTTTATAAGCTTTAAATTTTTTTATAGTGAACGTCCAATCACGCGAGTAAAACTAGGCTTTTTAGAAGTTCACTATGAAAAAACCGAGAGTTTATAAGATAAACTAACATTATAGGAACATAGTTTACTTCACTATAAAAATATCAGGATATAAATTTATAGAACGGGTTAATTATATTTAGAGGAAACACGGGAACATAAAACATCGATTTGGTAAATTTTTCATACGAATTGTGTCAAACTTCTCGTAGCAAGGATACGCTTTGCTACCTATAGTAGGTACGTAGTATTATTATCTGTTCTGTGCTATAGGTAGAGATACTGCTAATAATACAGGAAGGTATGTATAATGTATGTATGTATGTATGTAGACCAATGTTAGCAACAAACAGACAATGCCTAATGAATTTTCCATGTAGCAATACATCGTGGTGTAGAGTAGTGATGCGCAGAGACAAATGAAGTGTCCCTTCTCTCTCTGGGGACATTGTGCGTAATCTATGAAGTAGGGTTGGGCTTTGTGCAAAAATATTTTGAAAATTTAATTTAAGAAGGCGGTGACCGGAGAATTTCCCATACAAATGTAATAGTTATATCATTTGAAATCAGAGAATATTTCTAACATTCAATGACGTTATTCAGAATATGACACTAGTTATCTAAGTTCAATCCAAAACAGAAGTACTTTGGACAAAAATATGATAAAAATCCATAATATAGGTATTTTCAAATAAAACTCCAAGTTATAAGTATTTAAGGCTAAAATATAATTAGGAACCTAGATAACTAGTGTCTCATTCAGAATTACGTCATTAAATGTTGGAAATATGCTCTGACTTCAAATGATTTAAGTATTACGTTTGCATTGGGAATTCTCCGGTCGCAGCCCGTTAATTATCAACTACTTACTAAGTACTAGGTACTTACTTTTCAACCTGATACCAGCGTTACGGTTCTATCACCGAGCCGCCATCGCCTGAGTGCTCATCCGCACATAGTAATCGTTACGTGGACGTCGCACACTGTGCGATTCCCCGTTCTTCTCTACCGCATACGTGCAAACTGTGTAATGATCGTCCCTCCTGTGGTCTTCCCGTTGAACTACAACATGGGGCTCTTCAAAAGGAGAGTGAATAGAGTATTGGTCGGGTCGTCAACATACTGGCAATACCCCTGGTGTTGTAGGTATCCATAGGCGGCGGTAACCGCGAGCCATCAGCTTATTTGCCAACAATGGCATAAAAAAAATACTCATAGTTAAGGTAGCTGTAGTAGATATAATATTACTCATTTGAGTAATAATAAAGAGCATGCATACAATAACGCCTTGTTCCCGTCCAGTCCACGTACATCCGATAATGTTGCCATAAACAATCAAATTCTACACATCATAGTTTCAGTTTTAAACTCTCTTAACCCACTCCAAAAATCCAAATAGATGCATTTTACATGTAATCTACGAAAAGAAAATCTTTAATTTCTTTTATGAACTTTTAGTTGGCAGCCCTAATCACAATAGCCGGCTTGTTCCCGCGGGACTAAATCCGGGACCGACGGACACAACTACGCTATTATGACGTCACACACATACCTACAGACATATGAAGTTACGTTAGTACTATTATTTATTCTGTGATAAAGGTGGTATTCAGCGTTTTTTAATTTATCGAACCGAATTTCAAACACGACGTTCGATGTTTTGTTCACTCATCGTGAGCAATAAGTAGGTACGAGCTGGAACGGAGCACCGAGCATTCGCACGAATGTTAAATTAAGTGGAAAAATGCTCTTGGACACTGAGCTTTTGTCTGTATTGTACCAATCGCAAGAATGTTACATTAAATGCTGCAATCTTTATACATTTACTATGTATGATTTGTACAAATATAGCTGCATCCCTGACAATAGAATAAAATAATTTTGGTCATATTTCCCTAAATGACGGAGGTATGTGTAAGTATAAATAAATAGTACCTATCTTTTACTTAGGTAAATCAAATAATATAAACAAATACATAAATAAATAAATAAATTTTTATGTATGATAGTCTGTAAGGTATTTATTAATATAGGCCTCTGGTGCGTTTAATTTGTTATGCGTACTATTGCCTGAAATAAATGAATTTATTTATTATTTATTTAAATACCGCCTCTGAACTTAATTTACGGATATAACATTGCCAAAGAATAGATTTTTTTCAAAAAATAATTACCTACATTGGGTAGCAGGTAACTGGAGGAAAGTAGCTTTAACACTAAATGCATAAGAAGCTCGGAATATTGATAAAAAGTGAGCAGAATAATAATTACTGAAATGCTTTATTATATAATGATTCTGGTGATAAAACAAACTCATATTATTTTAATCTGCCTCACTTTTATCTCATGCAGAGCCATCTGTTAGCAATCTAAAAAACTGTAAGAGACTAAGTAATCCTAGTTCATAATGAAGTATTACTACTCGCTACTAGATGGCAGGAATCTAAATAGTTTTTATAATTAAGTCAAGATGGCGCTGTAATAAATTACTAAATCATAGTTTGACTAGTCCCCACTAGATGGCACCTTTTTAAAAATGAGTAAATCCTGCATAGTAATGCTATTTGCTCCTAGATGGAACTATTCATATTGAAAGTATTAACCTGTTGATTGAAGATGGCATTAGTCATAAAATAAACCAACCATAGTTTTTAGAATTGGTTTATAGATAGAAAAAACTCTAAAATATAAATAATATTTTCTTAATAAAATAATAACAAGTCGCCGATGTAGACGTATACGTCGTGTATAATAATTTTTTTCCAAAAATTCTTCGTTAAAATGTATTTACAATAACTTTTATACTGTAAAGTAGGTAAGGGGTAAAATTCACAAAAAGAGCTGATGTGGAAATCCCTTAATGATAACAACACGAAACTTTAACAAAGTCTTGCAACGTTCAGTAGGTATTCATTTATCACCTACAAGAAACTATTTACCACCTACAATCGTTACAAAACTCAGACTTATAGTCCATAGAGCACACATTAACCGTGTCAAGGTGATCTGCAGCTTCTCAATCTAGAGCAAAGCTAATTCAATTGTTAGATATCTGATAGTTGCTATCCTCAGATCTTAGGCACATCTAGTCTTACAGTAGGTAGCATAATACCTAAAATTTCGCGTGTAATTTTTTAACAATGTTTGTTTTTTTTTAACCTGAAATAAACTAGGTAATTTATATAACTACAAGTTGATACCTATGCCTAAGTACATCCGCGTTGAATTTAAAGCGCTGTGCAAAGCAAATTTGCCCTCTCGCTCACACGTACCCACATTTTTGTTGATATAAAAAATACTACATAATGTAATTACGTAAAATGAAGACAACTAGGTTATAGAAAATATCAATACAAAGATTCAGTACAAAAATCCAAACAAGTTTTCAGTGCCTTTTTATAAAAAAGCTCTAAAAAAGTAATTACTTTGTATTATTGCTACATCAGATAATGTTGCCATAAACAATCAAATTCTACACATTATAGTTGCAGTTTTAAACTCTCTTAACCCACTCTAAAAACCTTAATAGATGAATTTTACATTTAATATCATAACATAACATACATTCACGCCTTTTTCCCGAAGGGGTAGGCAGAGGTGTACCCAGGACTCAGTCCCATAGTAGATACACCCACATTTCGCCAGTATGTTATTGGTCCCATGTAATAGGGGGCGAGCCTATTGCCATCTACCGGGCACAGTTCCAGACTCCAGGCAGTTATTGAGATAATTCCTAATGGAAAAATCCAATATTTAACACTTTGCCTGACCTGGGGATCGAACCCGGGACCATTAATATCATACCTATCACATATAGGTTATTCTGCTCCGAATCATTAATTTCTATCATAACCCACTAATTATGTTAATGCTTAATATTGGTGTAAGTAGTCGCAAGCGATACTGCTGATATGAGGTCTAGGTTCGATTCCCAGGTCAGGCAAAAAGGATGTTTCCACTAGAAATTTTCTCAATAAAAAAAATGAAGTCGAGATTTGTGCTCGGTTGACGACAATATACATGACTTTAAAACGTAACTGGCGAAATGTGTGTGTACTGTGTACCCACTATGGGACTAGGTCATGGGTACCGGTTAAGTACGTAATGTACAGATGGACAGATTGAGCTGAAATAAGGTAGATACTTAAGTACCAATTCTTTTTGTATAAAGTTTTGTTAGAAGTTTAAATCAGGTCTTTATTTGCGCAAAAACATATTTTGTTAAAGAAAACCGCATGTTTTTTTTGCTATTTAATAACATTAACATAACCTAAAAACTACTTAATTACAATTTTCATAAATACGAAGAATAAGGTTTTCTTTAACAAAATAAGTTTTGGCGCAATTAAAGGCCAGATCCAGAGCCGACAAACAATTGAGTGGAAAAATGTATTTTCATTCTGTATGGGTGACGTTTGACATCGGAAATTAGCAGCAGGATTAGTTCCTAAGGAAAAAAAATAGCGAGATGAGACGCAATGAGATGAATAAGAAACGCGGGTAAAACCGCGGGCCACAACTAATAAATACATAACATAAAATACATTCACGCCTTTTTTCCCGAAGGGGTAGGCAGAGATGTACCCAGGACTCAGTCCCATAGCAGATATACCCACATTTATTGGTCCCATGTAATAGGGGGCGAGCCATCATATTGCCATCTACCGGGCACAGTTCCAGACTCCAGGCAGTTATTGAGATAATTCCTAATGGAAAAATCCAATATTTAACACTTTGCCTGACCTGGGGATCGAACCCGGGACCTCTTGATTGGCAGTCGCGCATGCGCACTCTACGCCACCGAGGCACTAATAACTACAATTTTACTATTCATCTCATGATACTTATAGTCTTTATGCTACGAATCATTAATTTCTATCATTTAGGTCGCATAAGAGCATAAAATGCCTTTCCTTATATTCAGTGGCTGTGTTACGGTAACCTGATGTGTTTGTTACGTTGTATTAAAGAATTACTATTGCATCATGGTATTAATATTATAACAAGTGTGTGGATGTAGGGTGACCATCTGTACCTACTTTTATATCATAGTAACAAGACGAGCAAATCAGGTGCCTGATGGTAAGCATCATGATTGCCCATATCAGACACAGTGACACCCAGTGTTTTAAAATTCTAAATTCTGCGTGGCACTGCACTACGCCTGTCACCCTGAGATATTAGTTGTTAAAACTCGTCATGCCCAGTAATTTCGCTGGTAACATTGCCCTTCAGACCGGAACACAGAAATGGCAAACACAAACTGACAAAGGTGTGGTACTTCCCCAGGCGGCCCCCTGCATATTACTTTTTTCTATTTTCGAAGTAGGTATTCTATAGAGTGTGATTAGAAGAGTACTACGTTCAAGCCAGACGATCGAACCGCTTGGATGTGGAAGCGACCGTACCACTGTACCAGGTAATAATAATAATAATTTTTGCCGGGCGCAGTGCGCCAGACGATCGAAAATGGTATGGTGGCGGACCAAGATCGTGGTACGGCTGTACCATGTTTGACGGGCTATTCGTAGTATACATTATTGCACATTATTACTATACGACATAAGGTTGATAGTAAGTACCTAAGTTTTGTTTTTTCTTGTTTCAATGGATGTGGGGAAAATAAATTAAAAAAAAATTATTACAATCACTGGTTTTGTGACGTCATCGTATCCGAGGGACTAGTAAGAGAATGGAATTCGATGACGCCGCGGCTTCCGTAAGCATTGTGACGTCACGAAACCAGCACGAAAACAATAGCGCGTGGTAATTTTTACGAATCTTTAATAATTCTCTTAATAATTTTATTTGTAGTGGTAGGCCTCTTTTGCATGGGGCCGCCTGGGGAAGTACCACACCTTTGCCAGTTATTCATCCGCCAAGCAGTAATGTGCAAACATAACTGTGTTCCGGTATGAAGGGCAATGTTACCAGCGAAATTACTGGGCATGATGAGATTCAACAACTCGTATCTCAGGGTGACAGGCGCAGTGCAGTGCCGCGCAGAATTTTGAATTCTAAAACACTGGGTGGCACTGTGTCTGATATGGGCAATCATGATGCTTACCATCAGGCACCTGATTTGCTCGTCTTGTTACTCACTAACATAAAAAAAAAAAAAAAAAAAAATTCATTGTGAAGTATTTTATGGCTACAGAAACAATTTAATGTTATATTTTAAGAAAAAATATATAAAATTATTCCCAAACCCATTATGGCATTTGTTAATAATAAATCCAAGAATGTCTACAAGGCATGGTCACCCCACATTTTTTAATCGAACAAGTAGCTTTCTTGCCCGCCGGCGATCGAGTCTCGAGACGAAAGTAAAATCTCTATGGTGGCTCGCATAGTACGTAAGGTACTTACATGATGAATCAACAGTGTTGAACACCCATCTCTCTTTCGCATTTCACTTGATTTGACAAATAAATGATGATGCAAGAACAAATACTAACCTGACATAATATTTAAATATAATAGGTATTCTAATGTAATCTGTAAATCCTAACAGGAAGGAGGACCTCTTAGCAGTTTGACACTATCCTATGGAAAATTTACTAAATCGATGTTTTGTATTCCCCTGTTTCCTCCGAATATAGTAAACCTATTTGATATATTTATATCCTGATAAAGATGAAGTAAAGTATGTCCCTATCATTTTATTTTTGTTTATAACCTCTAAATTTTTTTGTAATGAACGTCCAAGTACGCGGGTAAAACTGGGATTTTAAGGAAGTTCACTATGAAAAAACCAAGGGTTTATAAAAAAACTAAAATGACAGCGGGACATAGGTTACTTCACTATAAAAATATCAGGATATAAATTTATAGAAAGAGTTTATTAAATTCTTCTAATTTATTAAAATCTATTTGGTAAATTTTTCATACGATTGTGTCAAATTCCTAGAAGGCCAGATTTTCCGAGGAGTTATGTGTTGTATCTCATCTATGTGAATTATTAGTCGTCCCAGATGGACACTCATATTGAACATGAGTGGCCCGCATTCACAGAGGACGTGCATAGCCGTTTCCTCTTCATGGCAGAATCTGCGGCTTCCT
This sequence comes from Hemistola chrysoprasaria, assembly GCA_947063395.1. Classification (NCBI taxonomy): domain Eukaryota; kingdom Metazoa; phylum Arthropoda; class Insecta; order Lepidoptera; family Geometridae; genus Hemistola; species Hemistola chrysoprasaria. Next base: position 2,173,692 of record OX346731.1, on the reverse strand, counting down.
GGCCTAGCCCCATGTTGATCATATATTTGTTTAGTTTACAGTGGCCTGTGAGAATTCTGGTCGCTGCACAGGTTTTATATCTACTGAGCTGAAGAAGCTCCACTGATATTTTATTTGTTGTCCGTTTCCTCTTCATGGCAGAATCTGCGCTCGGCTTTCTGGACTTGCCCCATGTTCATCATATGTTTGTTTAGTTTACAGTGGCCTGTGAGAATTCTAGTCACTGCACAGGTTATATATCTACCTACTGAGCTGACGGAGCTCCTCTGATATTTTATTGTAGTATCCTTTGATGACGGCTTTGATGATGGGTTTGTCCCTCAACATACTTCCACATTACCCTTGCCTCCTGCATGCATTTTTGATTTAGCAGATTATACGCTTGTTGTTTTGTTGTTCCACAGTATGGTTTAGCTCCGATCTGAGGGATATCAGCTCCTTTATTTGCAAGCTTATCCGCTAATTCGTTACCATCTATGTCACAATGTCCCGGCACCGGAGTTATTGGTGCTACTCAGAACATTTAGATAGGTTAAACATAGTTGGACTAGCTTTGAGTTACATTCGTACGAAGCTAGTGCCATAAGTGCCGCTTGGCTGTCTGAGCTAGACCCCAGATTGATACTGGATTTATGTCTTGGCCTCTCTTTGAGATACCACATCCTTATACAATGTTACTTTTGTTACCTTTTTTTGAACCTTCGGTGAACCAAATGTGACTCAAATGTGAATTCCTTTACGGAAACACATTTGTCCGTTCAACCATTCGTCTCTACGGGGAATATTTATCGAAAACAGTTTATTAATGTTAATTTCTGAACTGCTTTCATTTGATAGCATATTTAGATACTCGTTATTTAACACTGAATCCCGTAATTTGATTAGTGCTCCCGATTTCCAATTGGCCTTTGATTGGACGCTCAGTCTGTAGATGCATTGCTTGAATAGAATAGAATAGAAACGTTTATGTTCAGGTTAATAAGTAGAGGCAGTTACAGTTTTTGAGCTTATAGCTATATAATAAAACTTAGTATTACATATTACCAAATGCCAAAAACTTCAAATTAGGTACGAATATAACCTGAATACGGTTCATGCTCAGCATAAGTCACAGTAGAACTGTGACGCTGGTTTTCAGCGTGTACCTTGGGTGATGGTTGCTTGGCTGCTGGGTTTGTAAATGCAGTGGTGTGAGGTTTAGCAGGGCATTCAGGGCAGTTGCAGGTATTTTAGACAATACATCCGTTGCAATAATGCACGCCGTTCGTTGTAGACTATCCAGTTTTACTTTTGTTGTCTTGAGTTTGGTTTTGTCGTTACAGACAGCAGAGGCGTATGTTATTATAGGCCGTACTATCGCTGCGTAGAGGCGATGATCGTTATAAGACCCCATCTTTCAGCAGCCATACGACAACTAGTCCACAAAATCGAAATGACATAGCTTAATTTTGTTTTTTTTTTTTCATAGGATTGTGTCCAAATTATAATAATACTAGCTGGTACCCGCGACTTCGTCTGCGTACTTTTAGGTAGCCTATGTCCTTTCTCAGGGTCTAAAGATTGTCTGTGCCAAATTTCATCAAAATCGGTTGAGAGGTTTAAGCGGGAAAGCGTAACAGACAGACAGACAGAGTTACTTTCGCATTTATAATATTAGTAGGGTAGTAGGGATATCAATGTGGCGTTACATGCAAAAAAGAATCTGTCCATTTTCATTAGATGTTGTTCATTGTTACTAGATGGCGCTGTACGAAGTTAACTCGCGGTAGTGTTTTATTCCTGAGGACTGAAGACAAAAAAAATGTCTGTAAGTAAGTTCACAGACACACAGATATAGATATACCCTGTTCTATCTATCTGTAACATATTCTATTTTTACCGTGTCAACGGGTAACACTACTCCGGTGACCTGAGTTTATGCTAATTGGTTGAATAAAATTGATAATAATGTGTATAAAAAGAACGAATTTTTACCGACATATCTCAGAGCAGAGGACAGAGGAATTAGCATGTTGAAGTGGCGATGGGTTTGCACATAGAAACGTAGCACGTAGAACTGATGGCCGAATGGGCTGTAAAGTTCTTGAATGGAAACCACGGACCGGCAAGTGCAGCATAAGACGTCCACCCACAAGATTAATTAATATAGAAAAATATCTTTTATTAAATTTCAGGGGGTTGCCTTGTCTCGGCACACTTCCTGCAGCGGCGGGTTGACATCTTCAATACAACTTTAACGAGCGTGGTTTGATTGTTCACGCAGAAGACGCTGGTGCCATTCTCTGGATCTCGGATGAAATATATGTGTATCAGTGTGATTAGTAAATAAATAAAAATCCTCTTTTTTTCTTGCTTCATCAGATTGAGAATATCTTTCACAATTGCCAATTATCCTGTTTTTTGCAAACGTCCTAGGTTGTTCGCAATGATACGGTTTACCGATTATCCTGCAACATAAAACAAAATCATCATTAAAAGTCGTTCAGTGTTACTAGATGGCGTTGTACGTAGTTAGCTCGCGGTAGCGTTTTATTCTCAGTATAAGAATAAAATTCGTCTTCGTGCGGGCATCTTGAGAACAGATAGAAAGAAGTCTTCACGGCTTTGAAAGCCGTTAAGCAGGTTTTTGAAAGGCTGTGCCGGAGATTCCGTTGCCGTCCTGATCACTGATCTCCAGAGGTTAATGGTATCTATACCATCCAAAAAATAATAATAATATGGGACAACTTCCACACACGGCACACGGTCATTTGGTCCCAAACTAGGCTAGAAGCCTGTACAGTCCTGTACTATGGTAACCAGATGACTGATATACATACTTATATAAGCTTATAACACCCAGACACAGATCAAGCAGACATGTTCATGCACACAAATTTTTGACCTGACCGGGGATCGAACCCGGGCCCTGTGGCACAGAAAGCAGAGTTGGGTTAGTACTTCGAACTTGGTTCGCCACCTTACCATGTTCGATCGTAAAATTTTGCCACCAATTTTAACCAATTAGAATAATTTTCCACCCAATTTTTTGTTGAGACAACCGCTCTGGATTGGTCATTATTTGCATGAAAACATATTTTGTTAAAGAAAACCTGAAAACCTTACAGAGTCTTCGTATTTATAAAAATTGTAAAATAGTAGTTTTTAGATTATGTTAATGTTTTTTAATAAATAGCAAAAAAACCATACGAATTTCTTTAACAAAATATGTTTTCGCGCAAATAAAGGCCAGATCCAGAGCCAACCACTAACAATTCAGAAAATTTCTTCATATCTGAGTATTTTCATTTTGTATGGGTGACGTTTAACCTCAAATAATGTTATTGGTACATGGCGGCTGGCGGGTAATATTATGAATAGTAACTTGAGCAACTTCAAAAGAACTTGTTATTTCCAATTATATCTCACTTATTTTGTGTTGATACGAACTTGTTTTAGGTTACATTTTGAACTTCTAGATCTTGGTATAATAATATTACGAATAATATCAACTTGCATTAAAAATACTTACCTGCACTTAATATTAATAATTGACAAAACCATTGCAAGACGGGACATAAATGTTATATTTTAATATATTACAGTGTTGCCATCGTACGCTATTTGTCGCAATTTAAGGACGAGAATCGGCGATGAAAAATCTTAAAGGCAACTGGGCGCTTTTACTCAGACTTCCTCTATGATGGGGTGTTTTATTATTATTATTATTAATCGTTTATTTCAACCAACAAGGATCATAGATTGGTACACAATATTAATTACTAAATTAAATTACAATACAAATTACAACAACAAACACAAAATACAAAATAAAATGAATCCACATAATAATTGATTGAAATTAGAAATAAATAGTCATAAATTATAAATTGAATTGAATTGTTTTGCCAATACTCGCCACGCTTGGCATACGGGTTGGCGAGCGCAGTTCGATGGTTATACGCAGAGGACGTTGCTGCCCGTTTTCTAGATCTAATAATAAAAGGAAATGATTGGAAATTCCCATAGAAACTTCTTATTACCGATTTAATCATCAGAGTAATTTTAGTCAACGTTTATAAAAATAAAAGGGTCGGTATAGTTCGACACAAAAGAGTAGAAAATAATGGGGGCGCCACTGTCTTTTACAAGAGTAAAAACAATTTCATCAACACATACACTTTAAATTAGTTCCGTTTCTACTCTTTTGTGTCGGACTATACTTAAGTGTTTTTTTAAAGTAGGTATAAATAAATAAGTGGATTAGCCCACTTTAGGCTAGAGATGCTGAAAGGCTACATTGGGCTACTTGCGCTGGGACATCAGGCCCCGCGTTGCTGGCAACACTGATACTCTATACGCTATGCCATGGTAATGGGGGGCGGGAATTAACTATGTGCACGACGCGAATCATGTAAAACCACAGGCAAAACTAAAAATTCTTGTAAAACATACATTGGCTTTTAATAGTATAGGTAGATACTATTCAAGACCAATGTATTGATTAATTAAGAGCGTACGCGGCCTTCTAGGAATTTGACACAATCCTATTTCCTATGAAAAAATTACCAAATCGATGTTTTTTATTCCCCTGTTTCCTCCGAATGTAATAAACCCATTCGATATAATATATATATCCTGATATTTTTATAGTGACCCATATCCCTGTCATTTTAATTTATCTTATAAACCCTTGATTTTTTATAGTGAACTTCTAAAATCCCAGTTTTACTCGCGTGATTGGACGTTCACTACAAAGAAATGTAGAATTTATAAAAAAAAATAAAATGATAGAGACATACTTTACTTCATCTTTACAAAATCAGGATATAAATGTATCAAATAGGTTTACTGTATTCGGAGGAAACAGGGGAATACAAAACATCGATTTCGTAAATTTTCCATAGGATTGTTTCAAACCGCTAATAGGTCTTCTTTCCTGTTTTTAGATAAGGGTAAGAATTTCATGTAATATTTGTAAAGTCGTGGTATATTAGTTATCGATACCAAGACACAAAGCCTAGACATGCCTACCATTGTTCTATCGTCTAAAATGTATAAGATGTGCGATTACAAGATAATATATAATAGGTTTTTTTATATTTAATTTATTTTGCATTTCTTTGGCTTTCCCAATACTTGTAATTCTATTTTCTCTTCAAATTTACAATGTTTTTGATGGGATTCTCTTATCCATAAAATCGTGAACTAGGTAGTTACACTTTCACTTTAGTTGCCGTACAGTGTAACTAGATGGCGCTGTACGAAGTTAGCTCGCGGTTGCGTTTTGTTCTCACCATATCTAGGTATGTTTCACTACAGAATTGAAAAGTTACCATCGAACTGTGCGGATTAGTCTATACGACTTAATCCAAACGGCAGTAATAATGTTTTGATAGGTCGTTTCGGAAGATTTCCGAGGACCTCTATAAAAGAAGATTCTTTGTTAAATAATATAGTCATTAATTCTTCTCTATAAGGCAATTATAGCCTCCTTCCGCGATCTTGATACAATGCTGAAGAGGGTCTCACAATGGAATATTATTGTGTATAACATTGTACCTATATTGTGAATTTATTTATAAAATAATAAACAAAATATAACGCAATTAACTTCCTAGAGAGTAAGTTAGTCCACTAAAGCGTCTACTAAACAAAGCAAATAAAAAATTTAATAAAAACTTTAAATTTTGACATTTTATTATTATCAACTTTTTTTTCGTCAAACTCAAAGAAAATTTATTTATTTAAGTCTTAAAAAGACATTTTTAAACGTCAATCACTAATATCAAACTTGTTAAGAATCTACCGTGCGTTTGGAAATATACCTCTACAAGGAAACTTGTGAGATAAAATTTTTTCAACTGCGAGTTTTACAATATTTGGTTTGGTTACATTTGTTGGCTTGTAAGGTGACGGTTGGCGCCTATTGGATATGCAGAAGTTTCCAGGCATCTTTGTTCTCTATGTACTTATGGGTTAATACTGTAATAAGCCTTTCCTAACGAATTCGATTTTATACAGGTTTTGAATTTACTCTCCAGTTATCTCTTGGGATTTCAAATCCGACTGACAAGTTGTAACTATGATAACACCGGTGCCGTGGAGTGCCGGCAATAGAATAAATAGTACCTTACCTTCTCTACCCGGTTGCCGTAAGAACCGGCTAAAAGATTTAAAATCCAGGGGACGGTTAGCAGCGTCCTCTGCGTAAAATCCATCTGCGTAAAAGCGCAAGATAAATTTTTACTTTTATTAATACCTTTCTGTTGTTAGTGACTTAGGCTGTGTTTTTTGATCACTGGCTAAGTCAACCAATGGTTAAATTTTCACACGATTTAACCATTTGTTAGGAATTTAACTATAGTTAGTTTAACAAATGGTTAACTTACTGTAGCTAACGAACAAAAAACCGGCCCTTAGTGGTTAACTCTCCGGTGGAGTCCCACATAGTTCTACGTGCTATGTGCCGTCCATTGCCACTTCAACTTGCTAATCCGCTGCGCTATGTCGATAACTTTCGTTCGTCTACGGATCTCCTCATTTCTGATTCGATCTCGTAGAGATCTCGTAGAGAAATTCCGAGCATAGCCCTCTCCATAGCTCGTTGCGCTATTTTGAGCCTGCTGATAAGGCCCTCATATGATAGGTAAGGCGCATCGCATCGCATAGCAAAAATCTACCTACATCACTTTCTTACATTTTATTATGAACTATCTTACACCACAGTGTGCCGCACCGCGCCGCATCGTCCGCCTGTAGTGTGCGTTACTTCAAATGAAATGTAACAACGAGTAAAGAAATGTATAGGCGGATGTTTGTTATGCGATGCGGCCCGTTGCGGCTGTAGTCTGCGCGAGCCTTTACAGGAAAGAGGACCTCTTAGCAGTTTGACACAATCCTATAGAAAAATTTCCAATTTGATGTTTTTAAATTCCCATGTTTCATCTTAATATAATAAACCTATCTGATTTATATATATCCTGATATTTTGAATATAAAATAAACTATATCCCTTTCATTTTGTTTATGTTATTATACCCTTCATTTTTTTGTAGGGAACGTCTAATAACCCGAGTAAAACTGGAATTTTTAGAAGTTCAGTTTGAAAAAACCGAGAGTTTATAAGATAAATTAAAATGACAGGGACATAGTTTGCTTCACTATTAAAATATATGGATATTCATTTACAGAATAGTTTAATTATATTCGGAACTAGTGTAAAGACAGCGGCTTTGCCCGCTCTCAATTATGAAATGTCTAATCTAATCTAAATATAGGAGTTTTATACTAAAATTTTGACGCCCATTTTGGATCCCTTAGAATGTGAATTTTTAAAAATCCTCACTTAGCACACGTCCAGATAACAAAAAGAACCTACATTCCAAGTTTCAAGTCTCTAGGGTCAGTGGTTTGGGCACTGCGTTGCATGTCAGTCAGTGAGTCATTTCTCCTAAATTTATAATAATAGTGATAAATAAACAGGGGAATATAAAACATCGAATTGGTAAATTAACCTGTAGGATTGTGTCGAATTACTCGTGGCTCTAGGGTTTACGCTCTCAAAACGCACAAAATTCCTCTCCACATGCTCTCCACATGTAAAGTTGTCAAGTTACGTAAGTTGTCTTAAAAGCCGGTTATATCAGGTGAGGGCGCGCCGAAGAAAGTTTATTTACTTATTATTTAAGTACTTGATGTGTTAAGAAGGATGTGACATTTTCTATGAACTAATTTCGATCTCGTACAAGATTTTTTGTAGCGGGCGATGCGACGTAAGCGATGTTTTCGGATTGTTCCACTTTACCCTTTAACGACTTTGCCCACTCCCCAGTAAAGCTGTAGAGGCCATCTGAGACAGCATAGATCATTTTAAAAGAAACCCTCTAGTGGGGCATAGTGGAATGCTACAAATTTTGTAGCGGAATATGCCCCACTAAATTGACTTGGTGGGGCGGATTCCACGACTTGATCATGTATCCTTTTTCTTCTCAGCCGTAGCAAGTGCACTGCTGAACATAGGCTTCCCCCATAAAGAGGGGGTTTGCCAATACTCGCCACGCTTGGCAGGCGGGTTGGCGAGCGCAGTTTGGTGATTTTTTACGCAGAGGTCGCTGCTGCCCATCCTCTAGATCTGTTAACCCTTAACAGGCTCTTACGGCAACCACAACCACGGGTAGAGAGGGTGAGGTACTATTCTATAGCCGGCACCCCACGGCATGTATTTACTAATATACTAATATTATAAATGCGAAAGTTTGTGAGAATGGATGGAGGTTTGTTACTCTTTCACACCAAAAATACTAAACCGATTAGGCTGAAGTTTAGACCCTGGAATAACATACACAGGAAGGACACTTCCACGGGAACGATGACTACGCGGTTGAAACCGCGGGGCAGAGCTAGTAATTTAATAATATTATAATGAAAGTGTCAAATATCGCCATAGAATGTGTCAAATAGCGCCATAAAAAAATTAAGTACTTGACCTCGCTTTGTTCAAAACAAATTATAAATTAATCGACGATAATAAATAAGAGGGCTACTATGTTTGGGTATATTATTTCGAATAACATTCTTTACCCGGTTGTATTGGATATACATAGTAGTAAGCTTTTCTGGGCCCAGCTTCCTTGGATTCCCAGTCTTGTCCTTCCAGTCGTTCCTCTTTGCCACACCAAAAATTGTCCCATAAAAGTTTTATTGTATAATTTTTGCTCCCTTCTACAGAATTCTCAAAAAAAATCTAACTTTCACCGCAGACGAATGTCAGGGACATTTATAGGCCGAAAACTTTCTAATGATTATGTAAAAAATTGGTTTAACATGTAAATATTATTCTAAATTAAACTATGCATAGACAGGTTCTTTTATATTATAATTTATAATCTAATCTTGCATAATCTAAATCTTAATATTTGCATATAATAATATTAATAATATGCAAATCATATTCAGCTACAATCTGAATAGGTGAAGGAAGAAGAATTTCACCCACCAGCGGGATTTAATCCCGCATCTTCCGCACTAATCCGTGAGGTAGGCACTTTACGAATTGAAATACCGTGGAGGTATATAAACATAACATACATTCACGCCTTTTTCCCGAAGGGGTAGGCAGAGGTGTACCCAGGACTCAGTCCCATAGTAGATACACCCACATTTCGCCAGTATGTTATTGGTCCCATGTAATATGTGGCGAGCCTATTGGCATCTACCGGGCACAGTTCCAGACTCCAGGCAGATATTGAGATAATTCTTAATGGAAAAATCCAATATTTAACACAATGCCTGACCTGGGTATCGAACCCGGGACCTCTTGATTGGCAGTCGAGCATGCGCCCTCTGCGCCACCAAAGCAGTCCGAGGCAGTGGAAGTATATTCATAATGTATTTCAAGCACTTAGTCTATTAAAACAATTAAATAATATTCAGCTATTTTTTATGTAAATTCGGTGTCTCGGTGGCGTAGTGGTTGCAAGCTCCGATCATGAGGTCCCGTTTCGATCCCCAGGTCAGGCAAAAGTGTTTTTGGATTTTCCATTAGGAATTATCTTAATGACAGCCTGTCGTCTGGAACTTTGCATGGTAGATTATAACCCCCTATTACATGGGACCAATAACATACTGGTGAAATGTGGGTGTACTTATTATGGGACTGTGAGTCCTGGATACACCTCTGCCTTCCCCTTCAGAAAAAATACGTGATGTTATGTTTGTGTATATTTATTTACGTACGTATTTGTAAAGGCGAACAACTTGTCAAACTGAATGACTTAAAAAAAAGTTTAAATTAAGATAAACACCTCTTCTTCTCTTCTTTCTACATATCACTAGACCGTGGCTGCCATCTATAATAAATTTAATAACTTTGAGACAACTACCACCCACGGTCATCTGACCCCAAACTATGGTAACCAGAAGACTAATATACATACTATACGCTTATAAGTATGTATATTAGTCTATTATACAGGCATAAATGAAAAACAGCGCGCTTCATGCTAGCATGGAACGCATATATATGCTGAGCTAAGTATAATGCCTAACTTAGTCTTATCTATTTATTATTATTATTTTTAAAACCTTTATTTCCGATTAGTATTACAATTTCTATATACATTGTATTAAGTTCTTATTAATTCAATTATTGTCAATAATATATAATTATTATTTTCCATATATTATATTATTATAAATTGCATGCAATAATTATGTACATATTTATTTGTTATTTAAAATTACAATTTGTAATATATAGGTATCCTCCACATCTTGCCAGGCTTTCCTATCCTGAGCTAGTCTGGTCCTGGTCGCTTCTGCCGCTTCCACGATATCTTATCTATTTAGCTCATAACAATTCTAACCATAGAAATTAAGCATATTACCTGTTATTGTACTTAGTTAGTACTTCAATAAATGTTTTCTATTCTATTCTATTATTATGACACCCAGACACAGATCAAACAGACATGCTCATGCGCACAATAAGCCCAAACACAGATATATTTGACCACAGATCAGGATGAAAGAGGTCATTGCAATTTTGATGAAGTAAAAGAACACTACGTTTACATAAAAAACCGTTTAAACCTATCCATTTCTGATTCTGATCTTTACATCTAACCAAACCTTTCCATAGAAAAAAAGTTCTCATGGAGATTAAAATAATTTTGATAAAAAACGTCGGCCTAACTTTTATTTGACAGGATGCACTCAGAGACGTACTCTAAAGTATTAAATTTCTTTATGATCTTTTTAATACTCAGTAAAAAAAATATTTTATTTTTAAATATCTGTTTTAAAAATATTTTATTTTTAAATATCTGTTTTAAAAATATTTAGGGGTTGGAAAGAATTATTGCTTTATTTCGTGCGTTTTGGGAAAAATACTTTTAGGACAAAAAATAAATGAATTGATATGATATCTTTAAAATTTTATCATTTATGCATAAAAATGATTATAAAATTAATACGTCATTATAAATATAGGTATATAGTCTTTTTGTATTTTCTACTAATTTATTAATGTACTATGTTTATTAATGTAATAAACTGTACGTAAAACGAAAATTATGTTGTAGGGCCAATAATAACATAGGCAATTTATATAATTCAGGTTTCAGGCAATGTATAAATGATTTAATATAGTAATATAATAGAGAGAATACTCGAGAGTACAAATATAGTAGACATGCAGGAACAGACTAGAAATGGAGATATAATGAAGCCAGCAGAAAACAACAAGAAGACTACTACAGGACAACAATATAACAATAACTGTAAACAAAGAGATACATGTAACTCAAATAGAAAAATATTAGTTCTAGGTGATGAACAAGCCCGTAATATTAGAAATATTTTACAAAACCTCATAGGAAATGACTTTTCTATCCAATGTATTTTGAAACCAGGTGCTCGAATTAGTGAAATTGTAAGCGCTTCAACTAATATAATTAGTAATTATGGTAAAAATGATTTTATTATTCTATTGGGTGGTAAAAATGACTGTAATCCGTTAGAGTTTAAACTTAACTTAAATGTATGGCTTAATATGGTAAAGCAGGCAAATATAATAATAGCTGAAATCGCTTTCAATAGAAGTCTTAATGAAAAGAAGTTAAACTATGAGTTAAGATTCATTTGTAACAGATATTATGAAAACGTAACATTCTTAAACATGGACTACAACAAGAATCGGCCTCATAAGCATTATAACGCGTTAAATCTAAGTCGGTCATTGCTGAGAGAAATTTTGCACATTAATTATAAGAATAAATACATTGCTTATAATAAAAGCCTAAAAGATAAATTAGAAGTTGAGAAAATAAAGGTGCTAATTTTATGTTATGTTATAAAATATTATTTATTTTACGTATGTTATTTTTTACTGGTATCCTTAATACATTTAGATTCAAACATTGTCTAGGTACTTATTGAGTATAGAATCCCTACCTATTTATAGGGATTACTCCTCCGCCCAGCCCCCGTCCTTAGTCCGCCTCTGCAAGTGATAGTTAAGCTGCAACTTGCAACCAGCAACTTGGAACACCGACCAGTGCCCGCTCCGACTCTACAGTGTAAGCACGTAACTTAAGGTTCTAACTTTAACTTAAGTTATTACTTAGTGTGATGAACCATTTTTGTCTGAAAATGTGATTTCATTGAGACTGCTGAATAATCTGATAGTTATTTTGTTTTATGAAAGTGTTTGGACTGATATTGAGTTTATTGGACTCTCGAGGAGAATTTTAAGGTAAGGTTTTATAGCACTTTTTATAAATATTGTTGAGAAGAAATTATTAAGGGTTTGGACTTTCTGGTACAGCTCAAAAGAAACGAGTAGAAACGGAACTCAGTTAAAGTGTAAGTGTTAAAATCAATTGTTTTTATTGTGAAAAAATACAGTAGCGCCACCATTATTTCCTAATTTTTGTCAAAATGCGGTTATAAGAGGACCATAGAATTCTTGCTGGAGTCTGTAGAAATTTTTAATTTTTACCCACCTCTCATATTCATATTAACAAACATCAAATATTTTACGATTATGTAATTACAAAGGCCGAACCTTTTTTGTGCCTGCCAGTACTCTTCATAATAAACTGCTAAGTGCGGATAAAATTGATCAAGCCTTAACGGGGCTTGGGCTTGGGGCTTGGGGGACAACGGAACGGACCCCTGCGAAGAAGGAGAGTTACCTTATTATTATTATTATTATTATAAGCCTCCTCTGTCCCACTGCTAGGCAAAGAACTCTCTACCCTCAATCCAATTAGGGTTCATGAGGGTAAAGGTTTGGACGTTTAACCCACCACGCTTGTCCAATGCGGGTTGATGGGTGTGTGTGCAGAAGGCCTTTACGCTCGAATGTTGTGGGTGCATAGTATTCGAGGTACTCTTTAGACGCCCACGAACAACTATCACCCTGCACTAGTGATGGGCGTTATGACTAAGATGTTAAGATGTTGTATATGTCATGAGGTCCATCTGGCGCTTTTTACGACATGCTAGGTAGGAGATTCAGCCGAACTGTTCTGTCCCGGATCGGCACGGACCAATGAGTTACCTTATAGTAGATATTTAATTATAACTAGCCAATAAATTTACTGAATTGACGATTCGGATTTTACCTGTTTCCTTTGAAACCTGCCTATGATTATTGCGTGCCACAAAGGAAACGGGCGTGCAATCCAAGTTTATAGTATATGTTATAGTCCATAATAGTTATACGCTTTAATACAAATTTTCTATAATATCGTGTCAAATTGCTAATCACTGTTTTTAATCGATCATAATATTATGATTAATTAAGACAAATGAATTTATTCACTGCCTCGGTGTAAAGATGCGCGATACGAATCGATATTATGTTGTATCGATACAAAGCAATGCGATATATCGATATTTTGCATCGATACACGACCATACGATACGCATCGATATATCGTATCTCCAGTTTAAAATATCGAATCCGTATAATAGGTATGTCTACTTCAAATTATTATAAGAACCTGTAATATTAAACTGCCTCTATGTTTTGGTAAGAAGAGATTAATGTAAACAAACTTTGCACCGATCAACTGAGCTGGCGACGCGCGGCACGCTTTGGCTCCTTCTACCCGAAAAATTGTTTATAAAATTTGTGGGTAGGTACTAGCATAGTAAAATAAAATAATATTCTTGTTTGCTTTATTGATTATTGACCTCTCGTCTTTGTTCGTAACACGTCGTCGTCGATAACAAAGTTTTTTCAAATATAATTTACAATTATGCCGCCGCCAAAAAAGTCAAATGTGTGGTCATTTTTTATTAAAACAATAGACGGTGGTGGTGGTAAATGTAAACTGTGTCAGGTGATAGTGAAAACTAAAAATAATACTACGAATCTGAGAACTCATTTGCAGCGACACCACAAGGAAATATTAGATAGCGATCAATGCTCAACATCGAGGTCCTCTTTATCTTTGGCACGAGAGCAAGTAAGTAGTTTTTTGTTCGTTAAATATTTTGATTATAAATATGCCTATTTTTGACCGCAATCTCACCTGATGTTAAGTGCCGATGCGGACGATATTCACTCACATTATTAATTCTACTTATTTATTTTTAGGCAGAACCGTCTATCAGCCCTGGCCCATCGACGAGCCACGCCGATTCTCTAAATAATTCACAAATGGATGAATCTTTTCAATTTAAAGCTACTGTGTTTTCAACCCCAAAAAAACAAGACGTAATACGCCAGCCAAAAATTGATGATATTATTTTGAATATCAACGCATTTCGCAAGGGCGGATCAAAGGAAGGTAAATTAACCAATGCCATTTTATACTTTATTGTTGTTGATGATTTGGCTCTAAGCACCACTGAAAAAAGAGGGTTTGAATATTTAATGAAAGTGGTGTGTCCATCCTACCAGATTCCATGCCGGAGCACTATCACAAGATTGATAGACGAAAAATATGATACACTGTCTGATATAATAAAATGCCAATTAACGAAAATAAACAGTTTCTGCATAACAACTGACGTTTGGACTGACACTATGAACACAATAGGGTATTTGGGTTTAACTTGCCACTATTTAGAAGACGGAAACTTAAAATCAACTGTCATAGGTGTTACTGAATTAGATGAACGACACACCTCTGACTATTTATGTAATGTCATTGAAAATATTTGTTTGAAATGGCATATTACAAAAGAAAAAATATTGGCAGCCGTCACAGATAACGGGTCAAATATAGTTAAGGCGATTCATGATTTCCTTGGCAAAAATAATCATTTGCCATGTTTTGCGCATACCCTGAATTTGGTGGTGCAAAAATCTTTAGATGACACGAGGGGTCTTGAAACTATTCTCAACAAAGTGAAACATATTGTGACTTATTTTAAACAAAGCGTTGTGGCACATGATGAACTTGTAAAACTTCAGAAAAATAACAATATTGAACCTAAAAAACTAATACAGGATATTATTACGCGTTGGAATTCAAAGTTATACATGCTTGAGCGATTTATTGAGCTGAGTGATTTTATTGGAAATATTTTACTGCAAAATACTAGAGCACCTGCTATGCTGAGTGGCACAGAGATGGCAACTATTAAAGAAGTGATAAACATTCTCACTCCAATTGAACATGTCACTAAAGAAATATCGGGACAGAATTATGTAACAAGTAGCCTCGTAATTCCAATGATATATTGTATGACCAAGGCAATTGAATTAGCCAACTCGGAAAATCAGTCTGATATTTCAGATATTGGTTCAGAATTTAAGGCTAAAATTTTAAATGAAATAAATAAACGATTTAAAAATTCCGAAAAAGTGCATATTTTGGCCATTTCTACGATTTTGGATCCCAGGTTCAAAAAAATTTATTTCACCGACGCTCAGGCTTGTGCTAAAGCTTTAAATGACATATCAGATTATTTAAAGTCAACTGTTTCCACGCCTTCTACTTCGTCTAGTGACTATCAAGAAACAAACGATTCATCTACACAGCAAAACAATACAATATGGAAGTTCCATAAACAGTTGGTTTCGGAATCATCAAAAAATTTACCTACAGTAGGCATGGATGATATGTTAAAACTGTACCTCAGAGAACCGCTGATGAACCGAAATGAAAATCCAATATTGTATTGGAATACAAGACTGAATATTTGGCCTAATCTCAGTGCTTTGGCATTGAGATATTTGTCTGTTGTAGCGACTTCAGTGCCATCTGAGCGCTTGTTTTCTTTGGCAGGAAACACACTATCAGACAGACGTAATCGCCTGAACCCGCAACGTCTGTCTAGACTTTTGTTTCTCCGAAGCCTAACTTCGTCTCAGTGGCAATTGTAAAAATTTCATTTTTCAGTTGGTTTGGTTTCAGAACAATATATTACTTTTCACTGCTTAGAGTATTTTTTTTCATTTATTTTACCCTGTTTATAAAGTTTATAAATATCGTTACGTATCGAAAGTATCGATACAAAACCCTGCGATATATCGCTGGATCGATACAATTGATTGCGATACGTATCGATACGCTGTATCGATACAAATGATTATTTTGAACATCTCTACCTCGGTGGCGTATTGGGCGCAAATCGTGATAAAAGTAGGTTCCAGGCGTTGTTATATAGGTATACTATACATAGTGTTTATATAGTACATATAGGTATTATAGTGTATATATGGTATAATATATCATCATCATCTCAGCCATAGGACTTCCACTGCTGAACATAGGCCTTCCCCATAGATTTCCATCCAGTCCAGTTATAAGCGGCCCGCCCCCACCGTGCCCCTGCCGTCCTTATCAGATCGTCTGTCCACCTTGTGGACGTCCTACGCTGAGCTTGCCAGTCCGTCATTTCCATTCGAGAACTTTACAGCCCCATCGGCTGTCAGTCAGTATGCTATGTTGGTAACTTTCGTTTCGTTATTTCGTCTAAGGATTTCCTCATTACTGATTCGATTTCGCAGAGAAATCCCGAGCAAAACCCTTTCCATAGCCCGTTGCGCATTTTGTGCTTACTGATAAGGTCCACAGTCAGAGACCACGTTTCAAATCCGTAAGTCATTACTTTACCAGCACACACTTCAAAAGTTGAAGATGTTCGATTTGAGGTATGAAGTATTATAGTATTATTCCAGGGTTCAAACTAACATATTACATGGAACCAATAACATACTGGCGAAATGTGGGTATCTACTATGGGACTTAGTCCTTTTTTTTTTTTTTTTTGTTGACGCTGGGAAAAAATGCTCTACGCATACCCTTCCATCGGAGGAAGGAAGGGTTATGTGGGACTCCCCGGTTGCTACCGGTATACCCACTGAAACGACCCAGCGACACTCCGGCATCGTCTTATTGGAGGAAGACTGGGAAACCGGCAGAGCCTTTACATCCAGTCCCCCTCCGACGACCGCCCGCCTTTACAGCGTGGCCTTCGCGCCCCTCCCGGCTGGGATGGGACTGAGTCCTGGGTACACCTCTGCCTACCCCTAAGGGAAAAAGGCGTATGTTTTTTTTTTTTGTTTTTTTTTTTTTTCAAATTTACTTTGTACCAAATGTGAACCCAATCCATAGTTTTCATACATTAGAGTAACAAACATCCATCCCCTCTTATTGATAAGACCGCCCATTGCTGCATGACAAATAGTGTCATACTGTTTTTTGTTTAATTTTAAGTGTTTATTTATCTATCATCCATCCATCCTCACAAACTTTCCCATTTATAATATGAGTAAGATGTGTGTACTTATACAACGTCTTAGAAAAAAGTTTAGTAGGGATCTCCCCGTCAAACTAAACGACTTTCAAAAGGAAGAATTACGAAATTAGTACAAAAAAATTTTAACTTCCCACAGAAAATGGAGACTTACCGTAGAGTTACCGGCTTTAGAATAGTGCTCCACCCTCTCTACCCGTGGTTGCCGTAAGAGCCGGCTAAGGGTTAACAGATCCAGAGGACGGGCAGCAGCGTCCTCTGCAACAAACCATCGAACTGCGCTCGACAACCCACCTGCAAGCGTGTCGAGTATTGGCAAAATCCCCTTTATGGGGGAGGCCTATGTTCAGTAGTGGATTACCAACGGCTGAGATGATGATGATGGTACAAAATCGATCAGATCGGCAAATTTGTATGGGAAGTTGAATTTTTTTTGCGATTTTCGAAATTCTTTCTTTTGCAAGTAGATGTATCACTTTAAGTCATTTCATATCATTCATCATCCTAATCCTAATCCTATCCTTCCTAATACTATTATAAAGGCGAAAGTTTGTAAGTATGGATGTATGTATGGATGTTTGTTACTCTTTCACGCCAAAACTACTGAACCGATTGGGCTGAAATTTGGTACGTAAGTAGCTTAGACCCTGGAATAACACATAGGGTACTTTTTACCCCGATATTTCCACGGGAACGAAGACTACGCGGGTGAAACCGCGGGTCACAGCTAGTTTCATATATAAAACAAAGTCACTGTCCCTGTCTGTCCGTCCCTATGTATGCTTATATCTTTAAAACTACGCAACGTATTAAAGCGGTTTTTTTAATAGATAGAGTGGTTCAAGAGGAAGGTTACAGAAATAGTCATTAATTTGCGTGCGCTGCGTAAACCATTAGGGTTAGGTATATCTATAAAAATACACTGTATTACGAATTTACTCCTGTTAAAACGTTCACTATACCTACTTCTGCTACCCGCGCGAAGCCGAGGCGGGCCGCTAGTTAATTAATATACCTTTTTGTTACACACCTTTTTGTTGGACTGCCTCGGTGGCGTAGAGGGCGCATGCTCGACTGCCAATCAAGAGGTCCCGGGTTCGATCCCCAGGTCAGGCAAAGTGTTAAATATTGGATTTTTCCATTAGGAATTATCTCAATAACTGCCTGGAGTCTGGAACTGTGCCCGGTAGATGGCAATAGGCTCGCCCTCTATTACATGGGACTAATAACATACTGGCGAAATGTGGGTGTATCTACTATGGGACTGAGTCCTGGGTACACCTCTGCCTACCCCTTCGGGAAAAAGGCGTGAATGTATGTTTTTATGTTTTTTTGTTACACGTTGTCTATGGTTATATTATGTTCAAAACTAATAATTATTAGAAAGTCTCCATACTCATTCAATTTGAACGTATACGTTTTATAGTCAGGTTTAATAGAAGTTAATGCCAATTTGATAGAAATTATTATTAATTATTGTCTAGTACTAACCGACGGGACTCATAAAATTTTAAGTACTTACATAAAATCTCTCATAAGTTAATGTATGAATTTAATTTAATACTTAATTTAATTAACGTTGTGTTTATTTATAAATAGAAATAAAAAAGCAAATTACAAATATAGGTTCAATGTGTTGCAAGAATGTGTAGTGATACTTTAAAAAAATAATTTCGAAATTTGCAAAAAAGTTTTCGACATCCCATAAAAAATGGAGCAGCTGATTGGCACATTTTTTTTGCGTATTTCGCTCTTCGGCTTTCATTAAACAAATATCTTTTCACGCAAAAGGGGGGCCGGATCCAGAGCCAACCACAAAAAATTGAGTGGAAAATAATTCCATGTTTCTTCATATATGTGCATTTTCACTTTGTATGAGCAATTCCCTTAATATGTAACAGAAAAATCCCATAGCCTTTAGTTAGGGTGCCCTTAATTAGAGCAACTCAATATATTCTATCGTTAATTCGTAAACCTTTACAAAAAGAATTAGAATATAATAATTATTACTAACCTATCATCATCTCAGCCGTTGTAATCCACTACTGAACATAGGCCTCCCTCATAAAGGGGGGTTTTGCACATACTCGACACGCTTTGCAGGCAGGTTGTCGAGCGCAGTACGATGGTTTTTTGCAGAGGACGCTGCTGCCCGTCCTCTGGATCTGTTAACCCTTAGCCGGCTCTTACGGCAATCACGGGTCTCTACCCATAGGATGGAGCACTATTCTTAAGCCGGTAACTCCACGACTGACCTATCACAAGTTTTAATAATAATGTCAACGAACGATCACTTTCGCTAAAACCAAGAAAGTTGTAAAGATATATGCTAATAGTAACTCTTACCTCATCTGTACCCGGAACCAATAACTATAACTACTAATATAGTATATTATAATTGGTATGTGTGTTATATAAGACATAGTATGATCTAATTTGGTATTGATTACCTACGCAATAATTATTTATTATTTTTGTAAATGGTAACTAATTTTTTTACGAGTGGACTCGTTTGGTGTCTCGCCATAATAATTATTATGACAGTATTGATTTAAAGAAAAGGGAGATATGGTACGTTCTCTCAGCGCTTACTCAACAACTGGCGCTTGCAATTTGAAACAACAAAGATAGAAAGATGTACACTTAAGACCGAAGTGCGAACGAGACAACAATTATCTTTACTGACGTACGTGGACCTAACGGAACTTAATTTGAGCTTTCCATTTTCGAGAAGCCAGTTATCTCATCTCCCGTTTTCTTTAAATCAATGTATAACAATATTTTTATGATCGTGATAATTATCTATTGGTGAACGCACAGTTGTCAGAGAATCTCAGTCAGAATCTTTCTTTTATTTCCAGCGAAATTACTGGGCATGACGAGTTTCATCAACTAATACGCAGAATTTTGAATTTTAAAACACTGTGTGGCACTGTGTCTGATATGGGCGATCACGATGCTTACCATCAGGCACCTGATTTGCTCGTCTTGTTACTCACTATCATAAAAAAAGTGGTCCTATACGAGTACATATAAATTTTAACGAAATTGATTCAGACCTTTTTGAAAAATTTGTTTTTAGTTCAAGTTTTTACTACGTAGTTCAAGCGCTAACTTTTGTATGGACACAGAAGTTTGGAGTTTTACTCATGAACCGGGTGAATTTTTTAAATATGCAAATAGCCACCTGTGCCGCATCGAGGCTAGAAGTCGAGTTTCGTTTTTTTTTTTTTTTCAAAAATAAATGTCAAAATATTAAAGAATGTGAATGACATTATAATATATGCCAATAATAAACGGCAAGCATTGTGCAAGCCTGCGTAAATGTAAATAGCCAGTTGATCGCGTGCGATTCGCCGCGCGCGTATCTAGCGCAGTGGGCCGCGCGTGCACGTTGTCGCTCTACACGGCTTTTAACACGAATTGGGAATGTCGTATAGTTACTTGTGATACTAAATCGAGTCTTGAATTATGTATTTAAATTTATAAGAAAAGAACTGCTATTTGTACACAATACGTCGTAAGACACCTAATTCTGTAAAATTTCGGATTAATTTTTATTAAATCAATTCTTCTAAATTAATTATTTTCTTACCTGCTTACTGTATATATCATACGATATTGTACTGAAGTGAGATATTGACTACCTGGGATGCTTGGGAGGTTAAGTCAACGAGAAATATTGTTTATCCCATATTAATTTTTTTTTACTTCTTTTCTTTGTAATTAACAAGCCTTATATTATTATTTATAATCATAAAGTTTGCGTATATTGTATTTCTTAGATGTACACTATTATAATACATCAGACATCGTAATGTTAAAAGACTTTAGCTTATCGCAAATAACTTTAAAAATCTTCTAAAGAACGGAACGGTGCGGTGCGAAAAACATTATTTTCCCCTCGTACATAATATTTGGTGCCAATTTTTTCACAACCTCACTACCGTCACACGATTCTTCATCTTACCTCAGTATACAATGGAACCGCGCACATTCCTCCAGTACAACGACCGTTTCCGCGTCGACTTCAGCAGCATCTAGATCTCGAGACAATTTCACTCCCATGTTCCGTGTGATTTATGATTCTTTAACTTAAGTAGGTATTTACTTGTAAGACAAGTGCTTTATTTTGATGTCCGCATCTTAAGATATTTAATTTTTTTTCACCTTTCTTGCTCCTAAAGTCCATCATTGTTACGTGCCTGAGCGGGGCTAAAATCAGAATTCGTGCTCTAGGTGATTATCAAGATTTTCTTTTAAATTGTTGTTATCAACGTGATTATATTTTTTTTGGTGTCGCACGTACATAGGATATTAGCCAAAATGTTTTGATGAAACTAATTATTTTATTTTCTCACAATCATAGTGAAAAGTAGAGTGTAACAAACGGCGCTAAAATCCATTATAATTCGGTTTCTCAAACTCAAACTCAAAACAGCTTTATTGAAATAGGTCATAATCTGACACTTTTGTACGTCAATGAAGATAAACAGTACTGAGTCTACCGTGCGTTCGGAAAGATACCTCTACAAGAAGAACGCACAAGAAACTTGTAGGGTTTAATTTTTTCAACAGATAGTTACTTAATATTTACTTAACGGAAGCGGAGAACGGTAACAAGATGGTTGGCATGAATGAATCATGTTATAATTACTCTTACGTTAACCGAGGCCGCCTCGAACTCATCCCGCGGGATCGGCTGACCTACTATTTTTCTTTATTAGCTATAGTGTCTTAGCTAGCTGGCTCCCTTGGTGGCGAAGTGGATCAAGTGGACAAGCTCGACCGCCGTTCGATCCTTGAGTCAGACAGAGTGTTATTTGGATATTGCCATATTAGGAGTTATCTTAATGACAGCCTGGAAAAATGGCTTTAAGCGATAAGACCGCCACTCGTCGCCAACTTTACCGACCTTATTGTCGTAAATATGGCGTATAATAAAGTATCTATCTATCTGAAACTGTGCCCGGTATAGGCCATAGGCTCGCCTCTATCACATGAAACCAATAAGTAACTTACTGACGAAATGTGTGTGTACATACTATGGGACTTGAATCCTGTGTACACTTCTGCCTACCCCTTCGGGAAAAGGCGTGATGGTATGTTATGTGAAGTGTCCTAGTCATATTCAGTAGAAAAAAAAACGTACCTATATAATAGTAGAGGTAATAAATAATAGTAGAAACTATTATTTAGCTTACTAACTAAAAGCAAACAAAATGAAATTGTTAGTTCAAATACCACCAAATAAACCTCAGAACAATACATTTTATTAACTCTAAACTCCAAATCACTTGTTATAAAACCAAACAATCATTCGCCACCGAATCAGCATTTTTCTTATTATATTTATTTTAACTTTCCCTTTCAACCGGTTGTCGAAACGGAGAACTTTCATTTTGTGTTTGCTATTACTATTGTATTTCACCGTAATAATTGAATTACGTCAATTTAAACGCTATTTTCGTGGTTTTTGTTTCATGATTTATGGTTACTTTCGGAAAATGTGATTTTTGGGCACTTTTTCTATTGATTTTTAGGGGAGATGAGGGGAATGGGGAAATGAGTACTGACTTCTCGATAATGGCTGTGATACTGGAAAGCTCAAATTAGGTCCGATTAGGTCCACGTACGTCAGTAACAATTGTTATCTCGTTCGCACTTCAGTCTTAGGTACGTCTTCCTATCTTTGTTTCAAATTGCACATGCCAGTTGTTGAGTAAGCGCTGAGAGAACGTACCCTATCTCCCCTTCTTTAAATCAAATGTTTTTTTCATATTTATAAAAATCATTAAAATAACCTCAAAATATTTCTTCAACAATATATATTAATTTAAATAAAACATACCGTTTTTTTCAACAATATCTATTTTGGCGCAAATAAAGACCAGATCAAAAACCAACAACAAACAATTGACAGGAAAATATATGCACTCTTTCTCTATATTTACGAAATTTCATTTTATATGGAACTGCGACCCCATTAGAAAACATAACATAACATTACATAACCTCACGCCTTTTACCGAAAGGCTAGGCTGGGGTTTGGGTACGCATGAGTCCTGGGACTCAGTCCCATAGTAGGTACCATAGTACACACTTCGCCAGTTATACTACACTTCGCTGACCTGGGGATCGAACCTGAGACCTCATGATCGGCAGTAGCACTTGCTACTACTCAAACTCAAAGCTCAAACTCAAAGAAAATGTATTTAAATAAGTCTTAAAAAGACATAATATCTAATTATTAAAAAAGTTATGAATCAAACCCGTGCGTTCGAAAATATACCTCTACAAGAAGAACGCACAAGAAACCTGTAGGGTTTAATTTGCTATATTTTGTTAGGTTTTGTTTTGCGAGTTTTACAGCATTTGGTTTGGTTGCCTTTGTTTGTTTGTGTCGGTGCCGCGTGGTGGCTAAGCACAAGTTTCCAGGCATCTCTGTCCTCTATGTATTGGTTAACTTTATAATAAGCCGTCCTTTTATACAGGTTTTGAAACACGGGCAATCCATGACAACATAAAATAACTGTATATTTTTCTCAAGTCGTTCCGCTTCAAAGAAAGGCAGCTAGTTATATAAATTACCTACATGAGGCCATTTCTACTTATGTCACTTACGTTAGAAAACGAGATTTCGCTAAGTATAGCTATACGTCCGTCAGAATGCCACTTTACTTAGCGAGTTGAAAATATACCACTTTCTCTGAAATGTTTTTATTCGATATATTTTACGCAATACTGTGAAATATTTTCGTTAATTTAAATTGTCTTGGCATAAATGAGTATCTTAAAACAATTTATTGTATAAGTACCTTATTTTTAATCTAAAAATCGCAGTATACGTAATTGATTTTTAAAATAATATTTACATTCTATGTTTAATTACATATTTTTAAATATTAAATAGAGATATTTTAAAATCAAAATCAATATTATAATGCAAAGTTAGTTTAAATTATTACGTTTTGCATATTATGTGCATCTTTTTGTAATAAAATAATGTAATACCTACCTTATTAAAGAAAAACAATATAAAAATGAACACAGAACAGAACAGATAACTCTTTATTGGTATCACAATTAAAATAACAATAAAAATACAGAAAATAACAAAAATCAATAATTAAAACCAGCAAACGTGTAACAATTGGCGGCCTTATCGCTCAGAGCGATCTCTTCCAAGCAACCATGCGGTGACAGGAATTATACTTAGATGCTGGAATGAATGAACGTGGTATGGGAATTTGATTTTTTAGCGATGTCGTTTTTTTTTTGTGGATTTCACAAAACTATTTCTTCTGCAATATGTTAAGGTGGTTTACTAATGTAACGCATAATATGTATTGTCATAATATACTTTGGCATAACAACATTCAGCATAATGACCACTATAACATAACATAACATAACATACATTCACGCCTTTTTCCCGAAGGGGTAGGCAGAGGTGTACCCAGGACTCAGTCCCATAGTAGATACACCCACATTTCGCCAGTATGTTATTGGTCCCATGTAATAGGGGGCGAGCCTATTGCCATATACCGGGCACAGTTCCAGACTCCAGGCAGCTATTGAGATAATTCCTAATGGAAAAATCCAATATTTAGCACTATGCCTGACCTGGGGATCGAACCCGGGACCTCTTGATTGGCAGTCGAGCATGCGCCCACTACGCCACCGAGGCAGTCCACATGACCACTATGCATTATATTATTAGGCACAAATATTGCCATTATGTTTATTGTCATAAATACTATTGGCATCATAGTAATGAAGCATAATTTTATAATACATAAGATTATATACGCATATCTTATTAGTCATAAAAGCCCCAATAAATAGTAATAAAACTATCCTAACCTAACCAACTGATTCGGATTTCGCAATATATTTTTATGTCACATGATTATTATAAGAAATATTAATATGCCTTAAAAATGTATGGGACAATCAGCTATGCCTAAACAAGTCAGACCAATTACTACTTATGCTTAACTTTTTATTATGCTACAGTATTAATATGCCAAAGTATTATAATGCTTATAAAAGTTATCCGAAAACGTTATGCCATACAATTTCATGCCTAAAAATTGTATCCCTGTTTACGTTGACACCTTTGTTTAACACGTTGTAAAACAAAGGAAACAAATTACTTTACTTATATAGAAGTTTAGCAAATAAGTGAAACTGCATTCCTTAATAAATCTCACATCCATATTAAAATACTATCCGCTGTTGAACGGAAGTTGGCAACCGAAGCGACGAACACCTCTTCCCTTAGCCAACATGTATTGGACACGCCTTGATGGATAATATAATTATAGTAAGCTTGTGTTAGAATAAATGTTGGTTAGTGTTGATATACTGTCAGGGACTGCCTCGGTGGCGTAGAGGGCGCATGCTCGACTGCCAAACAAGAGGTCCCGGGTTTGATCCTCAGGTAAGGCAGTGTTAAATATTGGATTTTTCCATTAGGAATTATCTCAATAACTGCCTGGAGTCTGGAACTGTGCCCGGTAGATGGCAATAGGCTCGCCCCCTATTACATGGGACCAGTAACATACTGGCGAAATGTGGGTGTATCTACTATGGGACTGAGTCCTGGGTACACCTTTGCCTACCCCTTCGGGAAAAAGGCGTGAACGTATGTTATGTTATATTACTGTCAGGGAAACTAAGCTCTGCAACTTACGCGGTTTATAAAATCAGGCAACGGCGAGATTAGTCTATTTCGCATATTTCCATAGTCTAATGTCATATGGGATTTTGTTATGGGGGTCAGTTTCAGATATAGAGACTATCTTTATGCTTCAAAAACGTGCTATTTGTGCTATCTACTCGTATGAGATGCGAACACGCGTTATTTTTAAGATAATTATTTTATATATATTTTTTATTTTTATATATCTGTTTATACAGATTGCTTGCCATCCGTATACATCTATGAGAACATCATGTACGTACGTAAAAAATATAACACAATTTTAATACTAGGTGAAATAGAGATAAATTAACCTTTTTTTATGATAGTGAGTGACTAGACGAGCTAATCAGGTGCCTGATGGTAAGCATTATGATTGCCCATATCAGACACAGTGCCACCCAGTGTTTTAAAATTAAAAATTCTGCGCGGCACTGCACTGCGCCGGTCACCCTGAGATATTAGTTTAGAATCTCGTCATGCTCAGTAATTTCGCTGGTAACATCGCCCTTCAGACCGGAACACAGTAATGCTTGCACATTACTGCTTGGCGAATGAATAACTGGCAAAAGTGCGGTACTTCCCCAGGCGGACTCCTGCAAAAGAGGCCTACCACTACAACTTTACCTAGCTTTAGATTATCTAAAACAAATAAAAAGTTTTTCTTAGATAACTGCGTTAGATAACTGGGCTCTCAGAGGGTAAATTCAAAACCTGTTTATAATCGACTTTGTTAGGAAAGGTTTGTTATAAAATTAACCAATACATAGAGGACAAATTATATGCCTGGAAACTTCTGCTTAGCCACCTTACAAGCAAACAAATGTAATCAAACCAAATGTATGGGCTCACCATACAGAGCACTTGAGTTCCCACGCTAAACTTAACACTTAACATAACTCTACCGATTTCTTAAACCATAAGTTTGTTAAAACCAATAGTACCAATAAAGGCGTCGTTCAGAGCACACTGCTCTTTTATTTTTAAACTAAGTGTCCCAGCGTCGCGCACCCGTACTCAACAACTAAAACAATTAACTATAACTTAACAAATAAAACAATGTATGCAGTCTCCAAAACAGTCGAGACTCTACACCAAATTAAAAATTTTAAACTTAGCCTCAGATCATTTGTTTGTATGATCTGAGAACTTAGCCATGAAGTCGTAAAGAGTTCACGGCATTCTCGTGTTTGCTACTTTATCCATGACATCAATGATATTGCTAAAAAGAAACTTTCGTAATTCTTACAAATTACACATTCCGTTTAGATTTTAATGAGCGATGTCTACAGGGCGTAGGTTTTAGATTGCATTACTCAAACAATTAAATATTTATTCCTACACACTGACACACATAAACAAACTACTTGCACATAAATTACTCTAACAAGGACGTGGCCTACGCAGAACACCATGTACAATACTCCCTGCGTAACTTGGCGTGTCTGAACGTAGGCTCTGCGAGCTTTAACGCATGGAAACTCGTGAAGAAAACTATTATTGCCAGATAAACAAAAAAAATTTAGTACTATAAATGTTTCATCATCATCATCATCATCATCTCGGCCACAGGACGTCCACTCCCACCAACTAAGGCCTTCCCCATAGATTTCCATCCAGTCCGATTGTAAGCACGGCAGTATCAGATCGTCTGTCCACCTTGTGGGTGGACGTCGGACGTCCTACGCTGCGCTTGCCGTTCCGTGGTGTTTATTGACAATAAAATATTATTTTCAGTTCAATCATACCTAATTATAACAGTTTTCTTGACGAGTGTACATGCGCTGAAGTTCGCAAAGCCTATTATCAGACTCGCCAAGTTACAAGCCGTAGTATTTATGTTTTTTTATTCAAAAACAATATGAAATGGCCAAAAGTTGACTAAAATGTTTGTACTAACTACTATTTCACAGCCGATTCGTGACTGTATAATGTATTATTACACCTCTTTATAACAATAAGTAATTGTTTAATCGACGAATTGGTCGGAACTAATTGATATTAAGAAAAACTAAGCAATAAAGTGTTTATAACACACTTACGTGCGATTTATAAGTGGCATTGCTTAATTTTACGCATAAACTTGCGTGGAGCTATCGTGCCTTTTAGATTACTTCATGTTATGTGGTTTTCATCCAAAAATGGAATAGTTACTGAGAACTTACTTGCCGCGGCTTCTAACATAACGTCACATCTTTTTCCGAGAAAGGTTACGTACAGGCACACCCCGGGCACTCGACTCAATCACTCGACTATTAAACAGACACTGCAATATGGAGTTTTGTACACGTGCAAGAGTGTGCGTGAGGTGATTTCCCATAGAAGCGGGACTCGTAGAGAGCTCATTCTCGCTCGCGGGGTGAGGAAGGCCCGATTGGTGGGCGGATGACAGTGTCCATTCTATACGTAGTATTATTACCTGTTCTGTGGTACAAGTACCCATTCCGTTATTAGATTCACCCACATTTCGCCAGTATGTTATTGGTCCCATGTAATAGGGGGCGAGCCTATTGCCATATACCGGGACATAGACTCCAGGCAGCTATTGAGATATTTCCTAATGGAAAAATCCAATATTTAACACTATGCCTGACCTGGGGATCGAACCCAGGACCTCTTGATTGGCAGTCGAGCATGCGCCCACTACGCCACCGAGGCAGTCACAAAAAAACTGCACAAAAAAACGGCTAGTAATGCGTTTTTCACGGGGACACCCCTTACGTATCATGTAATTGGGGGCGAGGCTATTGACACCATCTACCGGGCACAGTTCCAAACTCCAGGCTGTCATTGAGAAAATTCCTGAACGCCCCCTACCACATGGGACCTAAAACATAGCCAGACAAAGTGTCGATGTACCCACTACCAACTACCAGGACTGAGTCCTGGGTTCACCTCTGCCTACCCCTTAGGAAAAAAGGCGTTCAGTTATTCAATCACAAAACTGTTTTAAAAGGAAACTTAATAACGTTCATTTACTATTAACTATTTTTTAGTTAGAAACTCAGTGTATGTACACTTTGAGTTTACGAAACTACTTCAGTCGAGGATGCGTTTAATTTATGGTAAAGTATTTAAAACCGCTTTAAATTGTAGATTTTTTGCATTAAAAAAACATCATTTTATCTTTAAATGGAATGAAATGCAGTGCCATATTACGTTAGCACTATTATTTATTCTGTGGCCATATCCACCAGTCTTGCGAAATAAACTTGAAGCATGTTACTTAGGATATAGGACCTCTTAGCAGTTTGACACAATCCTATGGAAAATTTACTAAATCGATGTTTTGTATTCCCCTGTTTCCTCCGAATACAGTAAACCTATTTGATATATTTATAACCTGATGTTTTAAAGTTGAAGTAAAGTATGTCCCTATCATTTTATTTTTGTTTATAAACTCTAAATTTTTTTGTAGTGAACGTCCAATCACGCGAGTAAAACAGCTATTTTTGGAAGTTCACTACGAAAAAACCAAGGGTTCATAAGAAAAATTAAAATGACATGGACATAGGTTACTTCACTATATAAATATCAGGATATTGTAGTGGTACTTAGGCCTCTTTTGCAGGGGGTCGCCTGGGGAAGTACCACACCTTTGCCAGTTATCCATCCGCCAAGCAGTAATGTGCAAACATTACTGTGTTTCGGTCCGAAGGGCAATGTTACCAGCGAAATTACTGGGCATGATGAGATTCAACAACTAATATCTCAGGGTGACAGGCGCAGTGCAGTGTCGCGCAGAATTTTGAATTTATAACACTTGGTGGCATTGTGTCTGATATGGGCAATCATGATGCTTACCATCAGGCACCTGATTTGCTCGTCTTGTCATACACTATCATAAAAAAAAAATTATAGAATGGGTCGCCCCACTCCCCGGCGCCCAGCTCCCAGGGGGGGTTTTAGTTGACGTCCTACGGCTCATGATAATGATGAAGTACTAACACATTAATACAGATTTCGTAATGCATCTGTTACAAAGGTGATAATAAAACAGTATGTAAATTATTCTTAGAAAGTGAAAGATGTTATTACAGGTATTACGTTCAATTATGTAATTAAATTTCATGTTCTTATTACTTATTTCAATACGCTGTCTATTTGAATATTAATAACCATTTCTTTTCGCAGGTAATTTCTTTAATAATGTCAATGCTTGATAAGTATTCGATTGCAAATTGGGTAAGTCTTAAGTTATAGAAAGGTCTCTGCGCGCATCGACTAGCTACCGCGCTCCATAAAACCAAAAGCGACGAAAATGCAACAAATTTCAACTTGTAGTGTACGTAAAATGATGCCAGTGTGCGTGAAAAACAGTTCGCAAGACGTGCTCATGTGCGTAAAACATTGTATTGCGACAAGCTAGTAGTAGTTGTAGTGGTAGGCCTCTTTTGCAGGGGACCGCCTGGGGAAGTACCACACCTTTGCCAGTTATTCATCCGCCAAGCAGTAATATGCAAACATTACTGTGTTCCGATTTGAAGGGCAATGTTACCAGCGAATTTACTGGGCATGATGAGATTCAACAACTCATATCTCAGGATAACAGGCGCAGAGCAGTGCCGCGCAGAATTTTTAATTTAAAACACTGGGTAGCACTGTGTCTGATACGGGCAATCATGATGCTTACCATCAGGCACCTGATTTGCTCGTCTTGTTACTCACTATCATAAAAAAAAAGTAGATTTAAATTATTAGGCTACTATGTCTTGTAAAATATAGCTTGATGCATGACAGCTGAACAGAAATCAATTCTTTGGTCATATTTTCGTATTATAAAGGAACGGAACTCATAAAATACATAATACATGAATGTCATTAGTTTTTCTGACACAACCGGTAACACTTTGTTATTGCGACAGTCAGAGGAAATCTTATGTCTAATGCATGCGTAGGCGCAAGGCTATCCACTCTATACGTGTATACTAGGCCATACTTTCAGTGCAATCTGATCTAATTAATTGAATTTGGCGTTACTTTTCGGAACTCCATTGAAAACTCCGGGAACAAGAATATTTAGTTTTTAGTTCCGATTTTTAGTGTCAAAAACAACATGCACAGTGCACCGCCCGCAAAATTGCATGCAAAGAGGAAATGCTATTAGGTATTAATTTTATTTCTCTGGAACTCTGGTTCCAGCGTTCAGCGAGGTAACATCTCGAGGAGCGGCGTCGTACTAAAATTTGTCGCCCTTACAGCGGGGTCAGAGTCTAATTCCTGATGATGCGTCGTGTAGACGCGTAACAAAGATATATGAATGGTGTCACTAACAAAAATAATACCTAATAGCATTTCCTCGTTGCATGCAAATTTGCTGTCATTTACTTATACAAATACCACCAAACTTTCAAATTAATACTATTATAAGGATATTGACTGCCTCGGTGGCGTAGAGGGCGCATGCCCGACTGCCAATCAAGAGGTCCCGGGTTCGATCCCCTGGTCAGGCAAAGTGTTAAATATTGGGGTTTTCCATTAGGAATTATCTCAATAACTGCCTGGAGTCTGGAACTGTGCCAGGTAGATGGCAATAGGCTCGCCCCCTATTACATGGGACCAATAACGTACTGGCGAAATGTGGGTGTATCTACTATGGGACTGAGTACTAGGTACACCTCTGCCTACCCCTTCGGGAAAAAGGCGTGAAGGTAGGTATGTTTTATAAGGATATTACGTACGTAAATTATAATATAAATAACAAGACAGTATAATCGCTTGAGTGATTAGTAACAATGTAGTGACTCCCCGAGTTAAGCAAATGTGGTGAAAACAGTAGCAGACAACGGATGTGCCATCCTAGATTTCTAGCGGATTTTCTGCGCGAACGACCATTTATGTATATTCTTCTCAATTAATCAAGGCATACAATCACGCCTTTTTTGAAAGGGGTAGGCAGAGGTGACTCAGTCTCATAGAAGGTACACCCATATTTCGTCAGTACGTTATTGGTCCCATGTAATAGGGGGCGAGCCTTAATCACTACGTAGTATAAAACAAAGTCGCTTTCCGCTGTCCCTATGTATGCTTAGATCTTTAAAACTAAGCAACGAATTTTGATGCGGTTTTTTTTTATAGATAGAGTGATTCCAGAGGAAGGTTTATATGTATAATACATGCATAATAGAGGAGAGAAACACTAATAATTTTAGATATTTCTAATGCGATGAAATAAAATGTATCACGAATTTACCCCTTGTTAAAACGTTCACTATATCTACTTCTGCTACCCGTGCAAAGTCGGAGCAGGCCACTAGTCATGTTATATACAATAAAAGCGAAAGTTTGAATGGAAGTCTTTTTTAACTCCTTTACACCAAAATATTCGACGCAAATTTATGTGAAACCAGCATAAAATACCTAGCTTATATAAGCTCGCCCCATATTACATGGTTGCCTGGAAGAGATCGCTTAAAGCGATAAGGCCGCCCATTGTGTACAAATCCATCATCATCATATCATTCAGCATTTTAATTGCGATTACTGTATTGTTATGTCCATGTTTTGGTGTACAATAAAGTGTTTATCAATCAATCAATCAATCATCTCAGCCATAGGACTTCCACTGCTGAACATAGGCCTCCCCCATAGATTTCCATCTAGACCGGTTGTATAAGCGTCCTTCATCCAGCGTGATCCTGCAGTCTTTATCAGATTATCTGTCCACCTTGTGGGTGGACGTCCTACGATACGCTTGCCGATCCGTGGTCTCCATTTGAGAACTCTACAGCCCAACGTGGTGCCCTGCCCATTGCCACTTCAACTTGCTAATTCGCTGCGCTGTCGGTAGCTTTCGTTCGTCTACGGATCTCCTCATTTCTGATTCGATCTCGCAGAGAAATTCCGAGCATAGCCCTCTCCATAGCTCGTTGCGCTATTTTGAGCCTGCTGATAAGGCCCACAGTCAAAGACCACGTTTCATGTCCATAAGTCATCACTGGTAATACACACTGATCGAAGACCTTCGACTTGAGACCAATAAGAATAATTTCGCTTATTTTAAGTTGAACTTGTATATTCTTTGAATTTTGGTATTAAAGAGTATTATATTCTATAATATGAGGCTTAAAAATAACAGGCGAAGACCCTCAGTTCCAAGGTTAGGCAAGCCTTTATAAAATATTATTTATAAAATATCAAATCAAATAAATTATTAGAAAATGATGAGATGGTGTAAAAAGTCCCTTAACATTTGACATTTGGCATTTAACATTTGGATTCAAAGATTTTTTTTTATAATAAATCCACTCAACTCTCAACTAACGTAGCAGATGCCTAAAAATTGTTCGAAACCGTCTACGGGCCATGCTTAAAGAGATTGCCTTAATGAAAGGGAAATGACCATTTAGCATAGACGCGTCAAAATGACCACTTTCACTGACTTCACTAGTGACGCAATGATTAGATCCTTTTAGGCAAACTGGCGTCAATTTGTCTAGTAAATACTTAATTTCGTGGAAAATATTTTGACTGGGATTTAAAATTGGAATTTATGTCTTTAAAGAAAACCATACGGGTTTTTTCATATACATATATGAAAATGGTAAGAATTAAATTAAATTGATTTGTAATAATTTTCAAACATAACCAAATTATGTTTTGCGGCAAATAACAGCCATGTCCAGAGCCAACTACAAACAATTGAGTGAAATACTATTCCTTATTATTTTCTTTAAAAAATATGTTTTATTGCAAATAAAGGCCAGATCGAAAGCCAACCACAAACAATAGAGTGGACAATTATTCCCTATTTCTTTATATCTGTGTATTTCTATTTTTATGGGTGACGTTTAACCTTAAGGATGAAATAAGGAATGCATTAAGGATGAGATCAGAAGCATTTTAACATAACATAACATACATTCACGCCTTTTTCTCGAAGGGGTAGGCTCTCAGTCCCATAGTAGATACACCCACATTTCGCCAGTATGTTATTGGTCCTATGTAATAGGGGGCGAGCCTATTTCCAGAGAGAAGAAAGCCTAAGAAACATTGTAATGGGATGAGATGTCATAGGATGCATAGGAAATGACCCAAAAGACCCAAACAAAAAAAAACATATGAACAAAGTCTAGTCTAGTCTTGCTAAATATAATTAATTAATAAAACAACCGTTTAATAATAAAATTCTGACAGCTAATTATCCAATTTACGTGAAAACACCCAAAATAAACACTTTCACAGCCAATCCGATCCGATTATGAATATTATAAATCGAAGATATTCGACGAAGAAGACTAACCGACCGATCAAACTTTCTCGTTTCGTTTTAGATTCGATGTGCCGACATTCTGTGGTCAAGACTATCGGTTACAGGTGCAATGACCTTACGTTATAGTTTTATTGACCCATAGTCAAAGAGTTCAGATACCATAGAGTATAGTAGTCACAAACGTGCAATAAAATGTCCAGCCCAAAAGTCTGCGCATGTTACACTACTACAAAACAGAGCGTACTACGTCCAGTGCGCAGGTAGTGAAAAATCTTACAATATTAAATAATTAAGCTTTAAATATACTACGTAAATACACATATTATAATTGATTGAATTTATTTCCTGATAATGCGTCGTGTAGACGCGAAACACGTGTCGATATATGAACGGTGTCACTAACAAAAATAATCCCTAATAGCATTTCCTCTTTGCATGCAATTTGCGGGCTGGAGGGCGGTGCACTGTGCATGTTGTTTTTTGACACTAAAAATCGGAACAAAAAACTAAATATTCTTGTTCCAGAAGTTTTACACATATTATGTTTAAACTCGTAAATGTCAGGTGTAGTATGTATGCAGTATGTAGTACATAAGTAATATGTAAGTCACCTCGTGACATTTTTACCAAAAAGTTTGTTCGAGACTAGGAGTCTAGTCACTATTCACTATTTCATATTATAAAATTCTTAATGACTCATTGACTGACATGCAACGCAGAGCCTAAACCACTGATCCTAGGGACTTGAAATTTGGAATGTAGGTTTTTTTCGTTGTCTGGATGTGTGCTAAGAAAGGTTTTTTTTTTAATTCTCATTCTAAGGGGTCCAAACAGGGCATCAAAGTTTTGGTTTAAAACTCCCATACATATTTCGAAATTGCGAGCAGACGAAGCCGATGGGCTTACACTAGTGTAATATAAAAATGTAAAATTTTGCCCAATGGTCTAAAAAACAAACTAACCCTGGATATAATCTAAAATAAGTATTTCTGTGTGTCTCATAATAATAGTAATTATTATTCTAACAGCCCATGACATTGCTCAAGATCTTAACCAACCTTGACCAAATATGAGAGAATCCCACGCACCATTTCATAACTCCGTTTTCTAATTACGTCAGCCATTTTGAATCTCCTCAAGAATACATCTATGTATCACTTACAAATAAGGTGTTGTGGAACAAAACGAGGTAATTTGATTTTCACATTTATGTTTATACCTATATTAAATATTAAGAATAAAATAATAAATGCATTAAAGAGTGTGTTCACTTATTATAGGCAAGAAAGTATAGACTGGTTAAAAAATAAATGATAATTTAATGTTTCATTATTTAAAGGCATAAGCAATTCATAATATAATATAATGATATATTTATAAGCATAAGCCGTAGGACTTTAAAGTCCTCTAACATAAACGACATAACTATCATCTATGACGGCAATAAAATAAAATCAAAAATTACATAAACCTGCTTAACTATTCGGAAGAAGACACGCTGTACCGTCCCCACTAAGTGTGGGTCAAGTGCAGAAAGATGTATGTGATTCACAATTCAAAATGGCGCTGGCGGTTTGGAGGTTATACCTAGTTTCTTAAATAATAATGACAGTTTTGTTGATATTTCTAACCAAAGACCTAACCATAACTAAGACTAACTGTAACTATTTTATTTTCATTGTATTAGAATAGAATAGAATACTCTTTATTATGACCAAGGTACACAGAATACAACCAACTTACAAATTAAATTATTCTTATTGGTCGGCAATGGACAGCCTTATCGCTTAATCTTATTATATGTTTTCTGTAAGGTGTACAGGTACTCTGACTGTGGGCCTTATCAGCAGGCTCAAAATAGCGCAACGAGCTATGGAGAGGGCTATGCTCGGAATTTCTCTGCGAGATCGAATCAGAAATGAGGAGATCCGTAGACAAACGAAAGTTATCGACATAGCCCAGCGGATTAGTAAGTTGAAGTGGCAATGGGCAGGGCACATAGCACGTAGAACTGATGGCCGATGGGGCTGCAAAGTTCTCGAATGGAGACCACGGACCGGCAAGCGCAGCGTAGGACGTCCACCCACAAGGTGGACAGACGATCTGATAAAGACGGCAGGAACACGATGGAGGCGGGCCGCTTACAACCGGACTGAATGGAAATCTATGGGCAGTGGATCTATAGCAGTGGACGTCCCGTGGATGAGATGATGATGATGATGATGTAAGGTGTACAATCAAGTGTTATCTATCTATCTAAATAAAAAGTTAATTTTCTTAAAACGAAAAATATCGACTTAGCCGCTTCTGTTCCGGAGCTCCTCATATTATTTATTCCGTTCACATAGCACTTTGTAACAATATGGCTATATTATGTCAGAGTAAATTCAGTCGGAATCCGGAATAGCATTGTTATACAAATTACGATGTTTTGTTACTGCAAAGTAGGGCATGTTTTGTTTGTTGTACCGTTTGGGTACAAAAGGATTTTTTCATATTTTTGAAAGAGTTCTTCTATTACATAAAATCACGCCTTGTTTCATAGTTGTGTTTTATATTTTTCTTAAAGTCACGGATGCACTAAGGGACATTTTGTCCCACAACATTCTACGTGACGCGGGACATTTTGCTTGCTCCCGCTTCGCGAGCGAGAGCACGTTTTAATGTTCCACGGCATTGGCTCTCGTGACTTTTACATAGTTGTCGAGCAACATGTGGTGTCGTCCCATAGTGAATCCGTGTCTTTAATTAAACACAAAACCCGTCACCACGCCTTTTTCCCGAACGGTTAAAGTTAGGCAGAGTTGTACTCAGTCCCATAGAAGGTAGGCTTTGTCAGTTTTATTTTAAATCCCATTTTACAAGAGCCTATTGCCACCAACGAGGCACAAAACCAGACTCCAGGCGGTTATTGAAAAATTCCTGATAACAATATCCAACAATACTGCCCGACCTGGGAATCGAACCTAGGACCTCATGCTTAGCAGTAGCACTAACGACTTCAAAACCAATGTCGTTTCTGACACTGATTAAAGAAAATCTAAGTTTAACGGGAAACCTGAGTGACGAAGAATTTAAAATTTCGGTTTTTGTAAAAACTATCGCCGTCGCTCTGCTCCTGAAAGTATGAGCTATGAATGTGTGTGTAAGAAGATTATTATTGCGACTTCGCGCGCATATTCATGTCAGTAGTAAAGTTTGTGACGATTGTATTCAAATTAGGTAGGTACTTATCGTAGGTATTCTTTTAGACTTTTATTTTTATTTACATTCTAGTAAAGATGATTGCTTAAATTCATTAGCTACGTCTAGTATGAAATGGACCAGTGGTTGCAGTATTCAGACAGCGTTCACAAAATCGTGTCATCGATCAACGAATGCGAGTTCGAATCCAGTCCCAGGAGTAGTGATTTTTGCCCGGATATTTTTTTGTTAGGAACTTTTTTCTTCATTATCTGTATTTATATTATTGTGATATTATATAATAAAAAAATAGATACTAAAATATATATTTATAGTTTATATGACACCAGTCGCCCAGCGCTTAAAAATTCATATCAATGTGTATATTATCTTCGAAGGTAAGTATTGACTTTTTCAGTTCATCCTGTCAGTCTAGACGTTTGCTGACAATATAATGTAATATCTACCTAATAATAGTTCGCCTAAATAATTTTCGACCTGTGCTGTT
Source organism: Hemistola chrysoprasaria (assembly GCA_947063395.1). Taxonomy (NCBI): domain Eukaryota; kingdom Metazoa; phylum Arthropoda; class Insecta; order Lepidoptera; family Geometridae; genus Hemistola; species Hemistola chrysoprasaria. Next base: position 2,135,880 of record OX346731.1, on the reverse strand, counting down.
GTTTACGGACTTGTTTCTTTTGCGTAATATTTTAAATTTTTAGACAAAGCGGTCTACTCGCATGAAATACAATTCGAATAAGAAAAGAATTATTATTGTATTCGTATTGTATTTCATGCGAGTAGACCGCTTTGTCTAAAAATTTAAAATATTAAGCAAAAAGGAAGTGTTTATCAATTTCGATATGAATTCTAATAGTAACATTAGACTTGTCGGTGGGTAGATTGCGAAATGCATCACCTATAGATAAACACACGCCCCTAGAGCGTTAGGTAGAAGGGATAGAAAAATTTCGCCGACGACTAGTGCCTCCACGGTAGCTCAAGTGGTAGAGCGCCGACCGGGGTTGGTGCGGAGGGTGCGTGGTTCAAATCCCGCCCGTGGGTGAAATTTATCTTTCCTTATTCGTATTGATTCTTTTGCTTTAGTACTTACGGTTTTGGCTTGTTTGTATGAATTTATTTCAGTATTTTGCTCTGAAAATGGGTAAAAGCAAAAGGGGCAGGACGTTTATTTTTGAACGCTCTACGAAAAATACACCATTTACGTATAAAACGGCAAATACATTTTGCGCCTTTGTCATCCGTTTGAGTATAGGTAATACGTACATACTTAATTATTTTGTGTTTTTCATCATGAAATTACGATAAAACGCAATTCAAATTAATTTCTTCAACCTAATGAGTGATGTTAGGGGTGAGCAGTTGATAGTCATGTCGACCGCAAAAATTCGATCCGTTCGAACCGTTGATCGCTATCAACTACAAACTTGAAAACCATTTAGGTGGTGTTTGAGCCAATCATATGATCATGAGAACCCGGGTTTGATCCACAAGTCAGCCAAAAAGTGTAATTGGATTTTCTATTAGGGGTTTTCTGAATGACAGCTTGGAGTCTGAACCCAATAGATGACAATAGGTACGACTTCTACTACAAGAGATTTAAAATATTACTGGCAAAGTGTTAGAAAATTTCACTGAGTCTTCACCCATGAACGCAAATGCCGTAGCTTGCGATAATGCTCTTGAACCATCTCTTTTTTAAAGATGTATCTACTCGTACAAGGCCAATAATGATTATGATGATAAAGTAATACATTTTAATACAATTACATATTATATAATATTTATTAACAAATTACCTACTTAACAGTATAGAAGACAATGAAAGATCACCATAAAAACAAGTGCTATGCACTAGACATCTCAACATTAGGTTCTCCGAAGGTCTAACTGAACGAGAATGGGCCATATGAAGATTGATATTATAGTTGAATTGCATTTAAATCGATATTGTTACATACTATTAGTCTTCTATTTTTTCGTAAGAAGTATTGGTTTAAACTCGTTTTGTATGAACATCACTAGGATTTTTCAAAATAATATGTCTATGAGTCCCTTCCCTAGTTGTATAAGTGTGAGTGGAACCCCCCCCCACACCGCCTGCCGCTCCCCGTAGAACGCGAAAGGGACAACTGCAGCTCAAAGCGATTTTAACTACGAAAAAATGACGAAATCGATGTTTTGTATTCCCGTGTTCCCTCCGAGAATAATTAGTTTTGTCCATAAATTTATATCTTAAAAATTAGGAAATAGATTAGGCTATGTCCCTGTTATTTTATTTTTTTTCCTTAACTCTTCATTTTTTTCTAGTGAACGTCTAATTGCGCGAGTAAAACTGGGACAGTTTTTCATGTTTTTAAAGGGTCATATTTCATTTAATAATGAGTTTGTAGAAAAATGAAAATAACAGGGACATGCTCACTGAAAACCTTGATTTTATAAAAAAAAAATCATTGCTCTGACGCAATTATCTAGGGAGGAAACACGGGAATACGTTTGTATGGAAAAATCACCCCTAATGTATCCTTAAAAAGCGCGTTGAACTTTTTTATATGAATCTTTATAATTGACTTTGCCCCGCGGTTTCATCCGCATAGTCATAGTTCCCGCGGGAATATCGGGATAAGACGTATGTGTTTTTCCAGGGTCTAAACTGTCTTCATACCGAATTTCAGCATAATCGGTTCAGTAGTTTTTGCTTGAAAGAGTAACAAACATCCATCTATCCGTTCTCACAAACTAGCATTTATAATATTATTACCTGTAAGTAGGAAGTAAGATTAATAGAATAGTAGGATCCTGGCTATGCATAGCATTTTAAGGGTTCCGTTCCTCAAAAGAAAAAAATGAACCTTTTAAACTTAGTTGAAATTGATATCAATTACTCAGATCTGCGGTTCCTTGCGTACATTATAATTTTGGTTTTATTTGATAGGCTTAATTGTAAGACTTTCAAATGTGCATAAATAATATTTCTAGCATCACCATTAATTACAAAACAAATGTTCTACTAAAATAGGAACGCGTGTTACCATTAAAAAATATTTTTTACACTCACTTTATTCAAATCAAATTATAAATTAATCGGCGATAACAAGAGGGCTATGTACTATGTTTAGGAATATTATTGCGAATAACATTCTCTACCCGGCAATATACACACTGAGTGATAAACACTGAGGCTTTCTGGGCCCATCTTCCTTGGATTCCGAGTCCGTTTCCTTTCTCATACTAACATGAAAATTTCTCAAATAATATGAAAATAAAATCATATAATGTGAAAATTCTAGACATGATGGAATTGTTAGAAAATTTACTGATGAATCAAGCTTTATTCAAAACCAATTAAAGGTATTAAATCACCAAAAGCTTCCAATATCCGCGGACATCCATATTTGGACCCAAAATGAGAGAGAAAGCCAATTTTAAATCACCAGACACATAAAATATGAAATATGGACGAACCCATGATTTACAACATGAAAGTTAAGAAAGTTACGAAATCGTATGGATTTTTGCAATAACTTAGTGAGAAAGATGATCCCACATGTAGCAATTTATTGACGGAGCGAGCGAAACGGCTCAGTTTCGAGATTGGCCAAAAAATGCTCTTATCCGTCTGTTAGTCTGTCTATTCTCGCCTTCAGGTCGCATTTTTCAACCGATATTGACGAAAATTGACACAAGTTCCTTGATTTATTAATTTTGGCCGATCAAGATTTTTGATTAGGGGGAAAAAAGGGAGAAAAGGGAGGAAGTTTGCTGTAGCGTTATTGATCGACGTTAATTTTGAGAGACACACTAAGAAATTCATTCTACACAAGTTGTTGCGAAAAAAATTCCATTAGGGAGAGTGAAGGGGGAAAAGGGGAAAGTTTGCTGTAACCTTATGCAAACGTGTTCAAAAAGCAAATTCGCCCTCTCGCTCACACGAACCCACATTTTTATAGATATTTTTTTTATGATAGTGAGTGACAAGACGAGCAAATCAGGTGCCTGATGGTAAAGCATCATGTTTGCCCCTATCACACACAGTGCCACCCAGTGTTTTAACATTCAAAATCAAGGTGACAGGCACAGTGCGTGGCACTGCACTGTGCCTGTCACCCTGAGATATGAGTTGTTGAATCTCATCATGCCCAGTAATTTCGCTGGTAACATTGCCCTTCAGACCGAAACAGTAATGTTTGCACATTACTGCTTGGCGGATGAATAACTGGCAAAGGTGTGGGTGGTACTTCCCCAGGCGGCCCCCTGCAATAGAGGCCTACCACTACTAAATAATAGTAAGATTACCTTAAAATTTGCTAATTTTACAATTTTAATTTGATTTACATAAACATAAATACATTCACGCCTTTTTCCCCGAAGGGGTAGGCAGAGGTTGTACCCAGGACTCAGTCCCATAGTAGATGCACATTTCGCCAGTATGTTATTGGTCCCATGTAATAGGGGGCGAGCCTATTGCCATCTACCGGGCACAGTTCCAGACTCCAGGCAGTCCAGGCAGTCCAGGCATTGAGATAATTCCTAATGGAAAAATCTAGGACGATTTAACCACTGGACGCGAATTGTACATAATGAAGTATGAAATCACGTTCAACCGATTTTTGCGGGGGGAGGAGGATTTCACACATTGCTGACTTTTACGAAGATATACACACACTACTGTAATATTCGTATCCATGATTGCGCGCACACAAAGATTTACATTTGTGTATTATATTGTTGCACTATTCTCGCATGTAGCACTGTCACTGTCTAAGAGCAAAACAACTGACAATTGCGATTAAAATGACAGAGAGAAAAATTGGGTACTTCCCACTTGATCCCCATCTCCTTGCTCACCACTGGTGACAACTGCAATTTATTTTTATTTCGAAATATGTGGAATACATACATACTGGTGACATATGGGAATTGCCTATCATACGGTTTCCAGCTCTAGCTCCATCACTGCTGCATCGCCATCGATTCTGCGTAACAACTAAAGACGAACGAATCTGACACATAGCAGTATGTCAACCGAGATCCCAAATCAAATGAGTGACTCGTATTGTGACCGTAGGTTATATAACACGAACGAGTTCATCCCACTTTTGACCCCACAAAGCTTATAAAATCTATTTAACCTACAGACTTGAAACTTTGTGTATCTAATAATGCTGTTACTTATATACCAAATAAAAAAAATCAATTTAATTAGATATCCTTATATCTAACCGTTTACGAAATAATAAAGTCCGAAAATACCAAAACATTTTATTCACTGACTGACTGATTGAATAATAAATCAATAACAATATTATTTTGGTGCTACTTAATCAAAACCATAAGACGCTGTTGCCTAGCGATAAATTTATAACATTTTAGTAAAATACATAAAATATGTAGATCCTTACATCCTCAATTCAACCCTCATCTTATATAAATGTTGACGTTCCAGCTACCGTTACAATAATTATAAGCAATTTACGCTAGCCATAGAAAATAATACTAGCCGGCCTGCTGGTGCATCCACTCATTCTGATTATGATAATATAATAATAGGTATGTGTAATGTACATTGTACATATTACGGTAGATGTGATTAATTGAAAATTATCAATAATAAATATCGATTAATAATTAAATATTAGCGAGAGTCGTGATAAAAGTAAGAAATTAATCTCATTATTAATAATTGTGAATCACAAGACCACGTGGAGTCAGGGTGCTCTGTGTTGGTTTTGTCACTATTCGAATTTCTTTTCCTTTAATTTATTTCTTTTAATAATTGTATATTATTCACTACGCTTGTCGTTAAAAGTGACGAATTTCAATGTTATACATACATTTATGTTACATGTTATGTATAAATTTATCAAATCGTGAGATAATTATTAATAATGATTGATAATTATTAATAATTTTCAATAAAACTCATTTACCGTAACATATGTTATATACTTGACAATATATTATAATGATGCAATTAATGACGGTATAATAATATTATAACGTAATATTATGTGATTTAAAAACGTATTCTAAAAATATTTTTTTTATTTTGTCCTACTTGCCACCATTGGTGACCTAGAAAAAAGTCCCAGTGGTGACCAAAAAGGTGTAGACAGCGAGAAGTACCCGTAAAATTATGTCACCTACACTAGGGTTTGACATAGTCGATAAATTACTATCGAGGACGAATGAAAGAACAACGAGTTTATGATAGTCTGACAAATATTCAAATACGATTTTGAAAATACGGTTATATTTTTATATGGAATGGTCGAGCTGTTGATGAAACCAGATGATAGCTTGTCAGACGCGGATACTATTACTATTTAGTGCTACTATTAAGTTGCTGATAAGCTTATCCCCGCTATTCAGAAGGCTTAATTTTGCCTTTTAGTTATTTTTATGAAGCAGCGGATTAAATTTTTTTTTAAATAATTTAATTTATTCCACACTTTTAAGTTATATTAACACAAGCGCTACTTAGCATTAAACATTATGTACCTATTACCTATAAAATAAACCAAGTTTACAAAGTACATTCGGATTTATGTAGTTTTCATACTTTGTTTATATTATAACCCTCTAGAAAAAGCAAAAGGGTTGTTTTTATAAAATTAGTAACATTTTAATATTTCTTTTTTTTTATTATCTAAAGTGGTTACAAAACTATTAATTGGTTTACCTATAAAGTTATTGATGCAAAGTGATACTGAATTCGTAAATGTCATTTATTTTATCGATATTATTATACCTACCTAAAAACATTGTCAAGCCCTAGTAAATTTGACTTTGACGTAAATCTAGACACGCGGCAGCATGTCAAGCCAAGTTCAAGCAAAGGAACTGCGGCTAGCCAGCGCCGAGTATATTACACGAACCACTTCATGCCACTTTTGACCCTTCTATAACTCATAAGCCCTTTAACGTAAACACATAACACTACGTGTGTTTAATTATATCCATAAGGACATCTAGAAGCCCAAATCAAAATCAAAAAAGGGAAGCCCAAATTTCATGAAGCTAGCTCAAACGGTTAGAAAGATATGAAGGTCAAAAAGTAGTAGGGTTTTACGGTACATATTTGAATTTTGCATAGAACTTGGCACTCATTTAGATCTCCATTCTTTTTGCGGCGAAGCACACAGCCAAGCATAATTTTTGTATTGAACTTGGCTCTCCTTTTTTACATTTATGTTTTTGGTGGGATAATAAAGGTAATTTAGATAGGTGTTTTTTGTTCGTGGTGTATAATACTTAATGACCGTTTATTAAATATAGTCGGGTTATGTTGGATATATTTTTTTCAATTAATATTAATTTTTGGTATAAATAGCTGTATTAATAAAGAAAAATTAAACTTACGAGTGAAAAGAAACATGAGTTGCTCGACCACTATAACTTTTACACCAATTAACTGCACATTTCATCATTTTTTTAAATATGTTTTGTTCCCGATGGTGTACGAACGACTGTGACAATAAAACTACAACAATGTCCGATGTTTCATGGTATGAACCTGCGGGGTATTAGGCGAGAGCGGAAAGAAGGCGCGTCCAGTGGTTAATTCGTTCAAGGGAAAAATCCAATATTAACACTTAATATTAATTTGATTTAGGTGTTTATAATTTATGTACCTATTAGTAACACAAGTCAAGTTCAATTTATAAAATAAGTATGTACGAGTACCTAAATAATTTATACGCTCGTATTTACAAACTTTGAAACGAATTGCATTTGTTAGACTTCACGGTAATTAACTCTATTTTGTACCGTGGAGTTTTAAATTTAATTAACTTTTTAACAACATTTGAAAAGAAAGCCGACCATCATAAACCTTGTACCTACATATTATGTACACGTACCTACTACCTACAGACTACCATAACAAGATACGGGACCTCTTAGCAGTTTGACACAATCCTATGGATAATTTACTAAATCGATGTTTTGTATTCCCCTGTTTCCTCCGAATACAGTAAACCTATTTGATATATTTATATCCAAATATTTTAAAGTTGAAGTAAAGTATGTTCCTATCATTTTATTTTTGTTTATAAACTCTACATTTTTTTGTAGTGAACGTCCAATCACGCGAGTAAAACTGCGATTTTTGGAAGTTCACTATAAAAAAATCAAGGATTTATAAGAAAAATTAATATGACAGGGACATAGGTTACTTCACTATAAAATATCAGGATATAAATTTATAGAATGGGTTAATTATATTCGGAGGAAACATGAGAATACAAAACATCGATTTGATAAATTTTTCATAGGATTGTGTCAAATTCCTAGAAGGCCATGTACGCTCTTTCTCATTTTAGTTTACCTAATAAATTTAAAAAAAAAAAGTAAGATGATTTAGGCTCAGCGCAAACGGGCCACTGACCAATGGACCACTCGCGTGAAACCGTAAAATATAAAACTGCAGGTAGATGGTACGTAATACATACTTACTGTGATTCTGAGCTTCTGAGTAGAGACAGGTTTGGAAGAAAGTGAAACCGAGCGCGCCTCGAACAAAAAACATTACGGCAGCGGTTCACAAGATGTTTTGTAAGGAACTGGTTGGTTGAATCATTTTATAAATAAATGTGAAATTTTATAGCATATAAAAGCTTAGGAAAAAAAATGTGTACATGTAAGGTCTCCGGATTTGAAATTTGCACAGTGTGGAGTTTACACAGTGCAATATAATTAACAACAAAGATAGAGAGACATTACCTAAGACCGAAGTGCGACCGATACAACAAGACCTAATTTGAGCTCGCCATTTTCGAGAAACCAGTACCTCATCTCCCCTTTTCTTTATACCAATGCATGGGTTACTTTTTATCCCGATATATAGGATAGATACGGGAACGCGGGTGAAACCGCGAGGCACAGCTAGTATAAAATTAACAGGGTAAATAAAAAAATTCTGTAGTCTTTGGGTGCGGAACCTTAAAAAGGAATAATACCTACATAAAGTCAGTATTGTAGTGGTAGGCCTCTTTTACAGGAGGCCGCCTGGGGAGACCACACCTTCGCCAGTTATTCATCCGCCAAGCAGTAAGGTGCAAACATTCTGTGTTCCGGTCTGAAGGGCAATGTTACCAGCGAAATAACTGGGCATGACGAGTTTCAACTACTAATATCTCAGGGTGACAGCCGCAGTGAGTCAGTTCGAGTATTTGAAAAAAATATATATCGTATTTTATGATTTATTTTGAAAGTTTAATTTTATCATCTGATTTATGTATCATCTGATTCAAAAATCACTTTAAAAATATATATTTTAATTAATTATAAGCGATTCAAAATTGATAAAATTCCATTATGAGTCACATGATTACGAACGTGCCACGATTGATCGCCATTTTTGTGACATAGTAATGCTAATACTTTATCACATTGTGACGTCACTACAGCTCGTTCGGGTACTATCGGCGTGTTTTCAGTACTGGATTTAAAATGATTTTTTAATTTGTTATAACTTTGTAATTAAAGCGATTAAAAACTTATTTCTAAAACTTGTTTTCTTACATTAAAAAAAAATCAAATACTCAATTCCATAAGCTAATTCCAAAGCCAACAAATTAAAGGTAAGTGCCTCCCACGATAAAAGAAACTTTCATAACAATAAAAATAACAAAATATTCTCAAGAAGTGATTGTCCTATTACATCACATGCCAAGGTCACAGTTCTTGAACTTGAACATTACCTGACCTTTCATTTATTCAATTTGAAACATATCTTTAAAGAAATTAGTTGCATAATCCTATGTCATTTTCCTGGCGCTTACAATTTCATCATAGTAGGTAATTATTCTCGAGCTAAAAGACCTTGATCTTAGATAGACAAGCAGGTCTACTTAATGCATAACATAACATGCCTTTTCCCTGAAGGCAGAGCTGTACCCATAGGACCCATTCCCATAATAGGTACACCCACACTGTCAGATTTATGTCCTATGTAATAGGGGGCAAGCCTATTTCTGAGCACAATTCCAGAGTCCAGGCTGACATTAATTCGATCGAACACAAATTCGAAATTCAGTATTTATATACTTAGTTTAGACCCTGAAATAACACATAGGGTACTTTTTATCGCGATATTCCCACGGGAACGATGTCTAAGCGGGTGAAACCGAGAAGCACAGGTAGTATTAAAATAAGTAATACTTATACGGTTCTCCATCGTAATCTGTATGATACAATTTACTAAATTATAACCGTAACAATATCTATTAACGAGCTTCCCTAGAAAGTAAAGTACAGGATTTAAAACGGAGAGCTAAAGCGTGACAGTACAATATTAAACAGTAGATCAACTTTTTTTATGATAGTGAGTGACAAGACGAGCAAATGACACCCTCGTTGGCCCAGATGGTAGTAACCCTGTTTTCTGTGCCGCAGGCCCCGGGCGATTCCTGGCCAGGTCAAACATTTGTGTGCATGAACATGTCTGTTTGATCTGTGTCTGGGTGTTATAAGCCTATGTATAAGTATGTATATCAGCCTTCTGGATACCATATTACAGGCTCTGCCTAGTTTGGGACCAGTTTAACGAGTGTGGAAGTTGTCCAATAAAAAAAAAAGGAAACAAAAATCAGGTGCCTGATGGCAAGCATCATGATTGCCCATATCAGACACAGTGCCACCCAGTGTTTTAAAATTCAAAATTCTGCGTGGCACTGCACTGCGCCTGTCACACTGAGATATTAGTTGTTGAAACTCGTCATCCCAGTAATTTGGCTGGTAACATAACCCTTCAAACGGAAACAAAGTAACGTTTGCACATCACTGCTTGGTGGATGAATAACTGGCAAAGGTACTTCCCCAAGCGGCCCCCTGCTAAAGTGGCCTATGACTTCAAAGAAAGCTTAATTTTCTTTCCACGCATACAAACACAAATAGTGTTAGTTAAATTTGGCAGTGAAAGGTGCTCTGCGCTGCGCTTCGTCAATGTGCGCCGGCCCTAAACGTTGTACGCGGCAGCTTGTAATCGACCTGTTAAAAACGTGTCAACTTGTCCTACTATGAATACTGAATACAGGTGCGTCTGCGCAACCAACCGGTTTAACAGACACACAGACATACATATTTAAAGTCTTATTTAGTTATACATCGAACAACCACTCTCGCTTCCGGAAAAGTGGTCGCGTCGCCATATTGACTCCGATATTTATCTTTAACATATATATGTGGATGTCGGAATGTTATTTTACCATAAAGCCCGTCACACACGTAGCTATAATATATATTAATATAAATCATAGCAAGGCATAAAACGATATATTTTCTATACAAATATTCGACTGACCGCACACACAGCTATAATATATATTTCTATGACGTCACCAACATATACCGTAATATATATCATTGCATATTAATATAAACTACTGTATCAATGAAATGAAGGCTAAAATATATATTATAGCATCGTCTCCGTGTGTGGTAGCTTGCTATAATATATATTATAGGACGGTATATTAATACATATTATAGCTACGTGTGGTACGGGCTTGAGACATTGTGTGAATATATTTTTTTAATTTGTACGATTAACATAAACATAACATACATTCACGCCTTTTTCCCGAAGGGGTAGGCAGAGGTGTACCCAGGACTCAGTCCCATAGTAGATACACCCACATTTTGCCAGTATGTTATTGGTCCCATGTAATAGGGGGCGAGCCTATTGCCATCTACCGGGCACAGTTCCAGACTCCAGGCAATTATTGAGATAATTCCTAATGGAAAAATCCAATATTTAACACTATGCCTGACCTGGGGATCGAACCCGGGACCTCTTGATTGGCAGTCGAGCATGCGCCCACTACGCCACCTAGGCAGTTGTACGATTAAATTATACTAAAGGTGGACAGTAGCCGTGGAGTTACCGGCTTCAGAATAGTGCTCCACCCTCTCTACCCGTGGTTGTCGTAAGAGCCGGCTAAGGGTTAACAGATCCAGAGGACGGGCAGCAGCGTCCTCTGCAACAAACCATCGAACTGCGCTCGACAACCTGCCTGCCATTGCGAGTATTGGCATAACCACCCTTTATGGGGGAGGCCTATGTTCAGTAGTGGACTACCAACGGCTGAGATGATGATGATGATTAAAGATGGACAGACGATCTAATAAAGGTAGCAGGAACACCCTGGATGCAAGCCGCTTATAACTGGACTAGATGAAAATCTATGGGAAGGCCTATAGTCAGCAGTGGACGTCCTTCCATGATAATGATAAGTAAATGTAAATCCTAGTTTATACTATCGTACTAATATTATTTTCCAGCGAAATTACTGGGCATGATGAGATTCAACAACTCATATCTCAGGGTGACAGGCGCAGTGCAGTTGCCAGTTATTCATCCGCCAAGCAGTAATGTGCAAATATTACTGTGTTCCGGTCTGAAGGGCAATGTTAGGGTGACAGGCACAGTGCAGTGCCGCGCAGAATTTTGAAGTTTAAAACACTGGGTGGTACTGTGTCTGATATGGGCAATCATGATGCTTACCATCAGGCAACTTACAAAAGACGCGAAATTCGCAATTAACAAACAACGTGCGCTTAAGTATAACTACAGCATTTTGTAACACGTTTAATATCCCAATATAATGTATGTTTATGTATCGGTAGCGGAAATGGCCGAAATATTTGACTTAACTAATTTAATTACCTAATATTTTTTAACTATTTTATAATATTTCTGACGACATGAGTCATTTATACTGTGTCCATAGGTCGAACTAGTTAAAAACTCTCACACCTCTGTCTACCCCTTCGGGGAAAAGGCGTGATGCTATATTATGTAATGTGTAAACGCACATATAAGTTACTTTTCTCCATGCAGATAATAATCTAGATGTACTTTCAAAGACAGCACACGTAGAAAACTGCATATTCATTCAGAACACCAGGATATCAGTAAAAGTGGGGTAATGTTCTCAGTTTCTCTGAAAAGCCGTGAAACGATACTTGGCGAATGATTTAGACATAAGGCTTAGCTTAGCATTCTCTCGTAGTAAGGGCGTTCGTTTTCCATACAAAATGAAAATGCACAGATATGAAGACCTAGGGAATAATTTCTCACTCAATTGTTTGTGTTTGGCTCTGGATCTGGCCTTTAATTGTGGCAAAACTTATCTGCTCGAGTCAATTTATATGAGTTATGTGGACAACCCATATTGTCAGACTTTCATGTTGCCAAGATTCTAACGCAGCCTCCGACATGACCTAACGACTGCCTCCTACATATCTTACAGGAAACAGCCGGGACCTGCAGTTTAACGTGGCATTCGAAGCACGGTAGCGTCCAAGTGAAAAGTCCACATGTGAGGTTCGATAGTTCGAGGAACTGCGGATCACAGTCCCAGTCGGACACATTTCCGCTAGACACAAACGCTATTAGTAAGGGATAACGGAAATCCTCAATTTCACCATCATACAAATGGAAAGGCAAGCATGTAGTCTTCAGAGAACAATAGTACTCGTAATACAACGCTCTACTTAACGTCTTGCCACGGTCGGGTAACCGACGGGGATTCGATAATGATGGATTTTTGTATTTATCGCGAAATGGACTTTAAAATGAACTTTATAAGGCTTACAATTAGATAAGTAGCTTAATATCTCACTATGGCAAAGCCGAAAAGGAATCCAAGGCAAATATTTTCGGCAGTATGCCCTATACAGCTCGACACTCCGACATCTGCCACTTCCGTCATTCCGTCGCATGGGCACAGAATAAATAATAGTATTTTTGGGGAAATATTTTGGTAGACGATGACCCGCCGCTCACTTTACGAGCCCCCACAGATATTCTTGGTCTGTGCGAGCTCCTCCATAAAGCTGCCCTCCATAAAAGAATAAACGCGACGAGACTATTGGCGTATGGCGGCTTAGTAAGATGACAGTATTTGATGGTAGACTTCGTAGCTCATTTTTAGGAATTTCGACGTAAAAGTGCTTGCCACCAAAAAGCTTTTTTTTTATAATAAATAGGTCTGCGTTTGACCCCAATCTCACCTGATGGGAAGTGAAGATGAGGCCTAAGATGGAGCACGCTTTCCTAGAAGATAATTATTCACTCTTCTCTTGAAGACCCCAAGATCGTATCCAGGTGGGAAGACGTACGCCGGTAGAGAGTTCCATTCCTTAGCGGTCCTCGGGATGATAGTAGCCGCGTGGCTCACAAAGAAGAATCATCAAAGAAGTCGACTTCAAACTTTTTCAAAGAGAACTTCTGGGAACATATCAAATATGTAATCTCCACTCTAGTGTCGATACGTTATATCAAACAACTCAATTAGTCTACCTTTTTAGTTACATAAGTTAATTACACTAATGCACGCTATGAAATTACCAGTCATACATATGTATTGAGTTCAGTTGACCGGGCACCGAACCCGCACTACACCACATTCATTCTACCCACTGAACCGACAACGAGTAATTAAAACACTATTGTGTTTGCGGTCATTGAGTATTTGGGATGAACAAGTGTTTCTTTGATCCTTATCATTTTATCACACATTCGTGCTAGTTTTACTATAATAATAATAATTTGAATTGCGGAATGCTTACGGGGGAGGGTTATGTTCTTCATCTCCGCCTTGCCTTCACTAGCCGGCCAGATTGGAGTCGCGAGAGGCTCGGGAAAGCGTGTGGAGTAGGCGAGCATGATGCGATTCGAAGATAATGCAAGTGTTGGCCGTTTAAAGTTCAAAGACCTCTCCTACCCTTAACCGATCGCACCAACGTTGCCACTCTCATCGCCTTTATTCCCTTGTGGAGGACGGCGTTTATGGAGGGCCCGTTTAGTGTGTGGCGAGTCATCGGTTGCCGTAACATTTCAAAATGAGACGGAAGTGACAGGTACCGGAGTCTCAAACTCAAACAGATTTATTCAAATAGGTCATAATCTGACACTTTTGCACGTCAATAAAGATAAACAGTACTGAGTCTACCGTGCCTTCGGAAAGATACCTCTACAAGAAGAACTACAAGTCTCTAGCAATAGCCCGGTTACCCTCTATCTAGAAATCACACCTATAACCAAATCAAGTAGTATATCCATCCATTCACAATAGTCCTTGTACCTAGCGGGTGTCTTTGAGCACATCTTCTGTAGATGGTTTCAGAGATCCATCTCTGAAGTAGACCATTAGACGTACACGAAGACCATTTTTTTAAACCCAACGTGCCGAGACCCTATTGAGGGGTCCACCCCGATAGATGCTCAGATTAAATAGATAGGTGGTAGATTAAAAGCTCAAAAGGGCCTCGGCACGTTGGTCTTCATAAAATGGTCTCTGTGTACGTCTATTAAAAGACCGGCCCGCTTATTACGGACGCAACAGGTTGTTACGAGATTGCACGTTCTTAATAGCACCCCGGGTATAGCCCGTGTTTTCGAGCGACATAATAATTTGAATTAAATAAAATCTTAATATAGTCACGTACAATTTAAGATGCATTAGAGATCCCACATCACTGTCCAAAATAGTTTTGGACCACAACCTTGGTATTCTGTATTCGGAACATCAAATTTAGTCCAAGGTAATTCTGATTTAAATAAGGACTTATCTAGTTCATCTAGAGACTAAAATGAGAATAATTACTAAGTAGACTTGGATATTCCTGATATGGGGAAGTAAATTGGTAAAATGTATGTATGGGTCTTTATTATGTAATGCCTTTATTGAGAACAAGTAAACAACGCTACCTACCTACTAGCTACCGTGACTTTTAAGAAAAACTTCGAAAATCAGCCAGCTAGAATGTGTAAGTTTAGGATAATTTCGTTGTCTGTCTGTCCATCTGTCAAGACCCTTTTTCTGGGGAATGCGTTGAGGTATCAAGTTGAAACTCATATCAACAACTCAAGTCCACGGTCCCTTGCTGCTGTAAAAAAAATCAAACTTCAAAGTTCAAAGTCTACGCAATCAAAAGATGCTGTCAATTTACCGCATATATCCATACCTTACGCAACAGACTAATTTACCTTTCCCGTTGGCTCAGGATCATGAAATTTGGCAAGAAGCAAGATCTTATACCACAAGGTAAGGTCTCCAGGCAGTCTGTAAGAAATTGCTTTACGCGATAAGACCGCTAAATGTTTGCTGTGTCTTTTGTATTGTGTCTTTTGTAAAATTGATTCTTTTTTTGGTATGCAATAGTTACTGTTCTGTTCTGTTAAGAGCGTACGCGGCCTTCTAGGAATTTGACACAATCCTATGAAAAATTTACCAAATCGATGTTTTGTATTCCCCTGTTTCCTCCGAATATAATGAACCTATCTATAAATTTAAAATTTCCTGTTAAGGAGATAATCCCAAAACCGTAAAATTTTATACAATTCATTTTTATTTAACTCGTTTGCAACTAGATGACGCTGTATATTCTTAGCATGAGGTAGCGTTTTGTTCAGGTATCTAAGTATGGAACCCTAATTAGCATACTAACAACGTACGCCGTAACTATAAATTTTTATTTAAAAATTTCCATAGAAACTACTGGAATTAATTCGTGGGCAGGCGAAGCCTGAGGGCCTACTCTAATTTATTTAATTAAACCAGATCATTTGACATTAACACACCTGTATATTATCCGTAATCACGATCGCATTGTTTATAATTATGTCATGTTCATTGTTTTAACTCTTAAAGGTCAAGTTGAGTCACTTTGGGTTAGTCTCGATAAGCTACAGTCCCGTTATGCTCTGCTCGATAAATACCTGCCGAAATGTCTCGCTATGCAGTTAATGAATTTTGTGAAGTAAGTTACTAATGAACGGCAATATATTTTATTTCGCTCTTGATATTTTATAATAACTTAAAGAATAAAGTTTTAAATCTCGTCCAAAAAGCTATATTATAAGCACAATGCCGATGTCACATAGCTCACGCGCGGACTATAAGTCAGTCAAAGTCAAAAAGATTTATTCAAATAGGTTACAATCTGACACTTTAGTACGTCAATGAAGATAAACAGTAATGAGTCTAACGTGCGTTCGGAAAGATACCTTTACAAGAAGAACGCACAAGAAACTTGTAGAGCTTAATTTTTTCAACTGATTATTTACAATATTTGGTTTGATTACATTCGTTTGTTTGTGCCGTTGCCGCGTGGTGGCTATGCGGAAGTTCCCAAGCATCTTTGTTCTCTATGTACTGATTTACTTTATAATAATAAAAAAATCTAAGTAAAGATAAGGCTGGCCATCATTGTCGACCTATTTAATTTTAAGATAATCTGTAAAATATTTATGTAATAATTAGTCCTAGTAAAGAGTATTGTACTATATTGTAAGTACCTAACCCACCCAATACTTAAAGGGCGTGTATTTGCACCTAACTTTCTAAGTACTGCAGTACCTATACTCGTAAGAGCATCGAAACATTTCACTTTCACTTCACTTGTGATCAAACAAAGGCTCGTCTGTCCGGCTAGATATAGTACAAAACTACCAAGAATGTATATGACAAACACAAGTTTATACTAGTAATATTTTATTAAAATTATATTTATCCTTCTAATATTATAAAATCTTAAATCACAGTACAATTTAACAAAAGTTTCGTTTTTGTAACATATTATATGTAAGCAAAATGTTATTAACAGTTAAGCAAATGTTTTGTAACAGATAAGCAAATGTTTATCTCGAAAAAAAAACCGCTGGGTTTTTTTTTGTGTGCGTGTTTGTTCCCTTTTCACGCTTAAACTACCTACAGAACCGATTGAGTTGAAATTTGGTATGTAGATAGCTTATACCCTGAACAACACATAGGTGTTTATCCCTATATTCCCACGGTAACGAAGACTACGCAGGGGAAACAACGGGGCACATGTACTATCTAAAAAGTTTTGCAAATTGAGGTAATATAAGTACGAACGTCCAATCCACACACCTTGGACAGCCGATTTCATAAAGACGCGCTAGAACACGCTGGATGCTATCCGCTTATAGCCGGACTAGATAGGAATCTATGGGGAAGTCCTGTATCCTGTATCCAGCAGAAAGACCATATGATATTAGTTTTGACAGTACACAAATTCATTCTGGGCAAAGTCGGATCTTTTCGTAGGTATTTTTCGAGCAGTGCGTATCGGAAGTAGTGCGAATCGTGCCTAACCCATATTTAGTGGCTTCAAAAATCACTTGTTCCACATTTTTAATAGAAGACTTTTCTATGAAACAGCCGACCGTTTATTTTCCAGATTAGTTTACCTTAACAAGACTTATACCTAATGCCCACATGCAATTCTTAAAAAAATGCTTATATTCTGAAGCCAATAATAGTGCGCGAAAAATAATCAGTCGTGTCGGAAAACCCATATAACATTAACAAAATGTATGCAACACCTGAATTTTAGCTTCATAACATAACATAACATACATTCACGCCTTTTTTCCCGAAGGGGTAGGCAGAGGTGTACCCAGAACTCAGTCCCATAGTAGATACACCCACATTTCGCCAGTATGTTATTGGTCCCAAGTAATAGGGGGCGAGCTTATTGCCATCTACCGGGCACAGTTCCAGACTCCAGGCAGTTATTTTAGCTTCAATTATAGATAAAGACTATATAATATATAGGATAAGATTAAGCAAAAAAAAACCTTACTAATTTTATACACAAAGCTTAAATATTATACACATGGCTATACACAATTTAACACAGCATTTATAAGGATATTCCAGCTTTGTGCTGCATAGAGGGGCCCTGCATTCTGCATACCGCTAGTTTTCAGCCTATCTCATCCTCACACGTAGTTGTTCGTAAAAAAAAGGCTATAACGGGATTATTTTACATGAAAGTTATAAATATTCATCAGCAAACAATAAAAAATATACATAAAATAAATGTTAAGGTGCGCGCGCTTACAACCGGACTGGATGGAAATCAATGGGGAAGCCAGCAGTGGACGTCCTATGGCTGAGATTATGATGATGATGATGATGAAAGTGCGTGCGTGTGTGAGTGTTAGAGTTAGTGTGTTTGTACAGCTTGAAACGACCTATATCGATCGCCTTATATAGAAAATAGAACTAACTGCACCACAGTTTGGCCGACTCAGTGCGCGTCAGGTAGTCTAAAATCTAGACCAAACTTACTAGTAACAGGTTCCAGTCTAGAAATAACACACGTTTCTTGTTAAATATTTAGCTTGAGCGTGAAAGCAAGTACCGGCTTACTGTCCTTGATTGTTAGATTTAGAATGGGAAATCGGAGGCATCGTTCAACAATGTGGTAGTACTTAGTATATATGAATTAAGATTCATATATACTATGAATTAAGAACGTAGCAATCCCAACGGTTTCAGTGTGACTCGTTAGGATTCTCTACAAAATACACCTATGTTGCGACAAGTAAAGTGTGACTCAATGAGATTCTTTATTTAAGAATGGTATTCTAAATAAACGTTGCAAATTGCAACGGGATTTTTACAAAATAAATATTGCATTGGGTAACAATGTAACTCGACGGGTTTTATTTTATAACTAGCTGTGCCCGCGGTTTCACCCACGTAGTCTTGGCTCCTTGGGAATAACGGAAAGAAACTTCATTCATTCTTATAAACTGTCGCATTTTTTAATATTAGTAGGAATTGGAATGTAGCAATCCCAACGGGTAAAAATGTGGCTTGTTGGGATTTTATACAAAATATTATAAATATATTGCCACGAGTAAAAGTGTAACTCAATGGGATTTATATATTTATTCATAATAAACGTTGCAAATTTCAATGGGTAACAGTGTGACTCGACGAGATACTATTAAAAAATAAATGTGACTCGATGGGTTTATACTTATATAATAAATTTTACATCAGATAACAGTGTAACTCAATGGTATTTATTATTCAAAATAAACGTTGCGACGGTTGGTAACAGGGAGGACAAATGGGAGATTTTTTTCTTCTGTACAATATACACGTACGTATCTATTCGTGTCTTTTTCCAATAAGCCTAATCCAGAAAGAACAATCCCACCAGGGTATCATAAATCATGAAGAGGTATTATATTGTAGAAGTAGATTGGTAGTAGTTGAAAAAAAATCTAATAAAGCAGCAGTATTATACTCATTGATTTAAAGAAAAGGGGAGATAGGGTACGTTCTTTTAGCGCTTACTCAACAACTGGCGTGTAAAATTTGAAACAACAAAGATAGAAAGACGTAACTAAGACCGAAGTGCGCACGAGACAACAATCTTTACTGACCTAATGGGACCTAATTTGAGCTTTCCATTTTCGAGAAGCCAGTACCTCATCTCCCATTTCCTTTAAATCAATGATTATACTTTGCAATGTACCACAAAAAGTCCATCATTGAATCTAAACATGACACGATTGGCTACGAGGTATCGGATCCATGATTCTCGAAACCGTTCATGTTAGGACTACAATAATGTTTGCTCGTTTTGTATCACGTTTGTTTTGACGGAAACAGTGGGTCGGATATCAATGCTATGATTTGTAATGGACTACCTACTGCCACTACCCACAGACTAGTATTATAGACAGACAAGCGGCTTTGCACACTCGCAATTATGAAATATGGGAGTTTTATACCCAAACTTTGACGGCCTTTATGGACCCCTAGAATGTGAATTTTCAAAAATCCTTTCTGAACACATGTCCAGACAAAAGAACCTACATTACAAGTTTCAAGCCTCTAGGATCAATGGATTGGACGTTGCATGTCAGTCAGTGTGTCATTTAGGAGTTTATCAACTATTATTTATTCTTATATATTATATACGGCGCATGAAGCCCCGTCCAACTAATAACACCCCTTCCTTTTTCGGTCGGGGGTTAAAAAGCTCTGAACGGTGACTTTTTTTTTTTTTTTTTTTTATGATAGTGACAAGACGAGCTCATCAGATGCCTGATGGTAAGCATCATGATTGCCCATATCAGACACAGTGCCACCCAGTATTTTAAAATTCAAAATTCTTCGCGGCACTGCACTGCGCCTATCACCCTGAGATATGAGTTGTTGAATCTCATCATGCCCAGTAATTTCGCTGGTAACATTGCCCTTCATACCGGAACACAGTAATGTTTGGACATTACTGCTTGGCGGATGAATAACTGGCAAAGGTGTGGTACTTCCCCAGGCGGCCTCCTGCAAAAGAGGCCTACCACTACAAAAAAAACTGACTTTGACTTTTGAAGATGTTAATGTTAATTATAATACAAAAAACGTATTGCTGAGCTTGACCTCATTTTTGATTTTGGATCGCGTGTCTGCCTTTATAGCTAACGACTAATGATTCTGTAACTTCAATGGCGTCTCAATTTGGATTGAATGTCAGTGGTGTCTCAATGAAAAGGTCTGTCAATGAAAATTGCAGAAATTTGTCTTATGGCTGAAATTATTGTTTATTACAACTAATTCTGTGTATGAACCAATGTGAATGGTAGAGAATTCATTTTTTATTATACCACGGTTTTCTAATCTATGAAGAGGTTTATATAGGTATTTATTATACTCTTGCAAAATTATACATTTGGTTACAGTTAAGTTAACCATTTGTTAAACTAACTATAGTTAAATTCCTAACCAATGGTTAAATTGTGTAGAAAAAATAGTTAACCAGCGATGGAAAAACGAATTTTGCCGAATTATAACTAATTGTCAAAAAATTTGACCAGTGATCAAAAACCCAGCCATATTAATAAGTTAATCACACCAACAACCAACTAGCAAGCGTCAGTTTGTACCTAAGCCGTATGTCAGGATCTTAGCAAGTGGAGTGAAATAGCGTAGATAGTTTAGACCCTGGAATAATACATAGAGTACTTTTTATACCAATATTCCCACGGGAACGAAGAATACGCGGGTGAAACAGCTAGTAATATTATAAATGTGAATGTCTGAGAATGGATGTACGGATGGATGGATGTTTGTTAATCTTTCACGCCAAAACTACTGAAACGAATGGGCTGAAATTCGTTATGTGAATAGTTTAGATCCTGGAATAATAAATTAATACATAGAGTACTTTTTATTCTGATATTCCCACAGGAACGAAGACTATGCGGATGAAACCGCGGGACACGCTAGTCTTGTACATGCTTAACTAATAATAACATCATAAAATATAATATTAAACTGTCAACTTTTCCTCTCAGACTTGTGGTGAAAATTCCATTACAGCCACTTGCTTTCCCTAGTTAGATGAATGGTTGGATGAAAAATAGTCATTATTGAGGTAAATATATACATTAATAATATATTATGTTCGTTGTAGAGAGTAAACAAGGTTTTACTTAATACTTGGGTTGAGTGTATGAGGTGTAGTGTTACAAAATGGCGTACACTAACGTAATTTGTAGTTTAATGCAGTTTCACCTCATGGCATAGAACAGATAATAATACTACGTATAGAACGGGACACTGTTTTTGTAGTGGGAGGCCTCTTTAGCAGGGGTCGCCTGGGGAAGTACCACACCTTTGCCAGTTATTCATCCGCCAAGCAGTAATGTGCAAACATTACTGTGTTCCGGTCTGAAGGGCAATGTTACCAGCGAAATTACCGGGCATGATGAGATTTAACAACTAATATCTCAGGGTGACAGGCGCAGTGCAGTGCCGCGCAGAATTTTGAATTTTAAAACACTGGGTAGCACTGTGTCTGATATGGGCAATCATGAAGCTTATCATCAGGCACCTGATTTGCTCGTCTTGTCATTCATTACCATAAAAAAAAAAAACTGTCATCCGCCCACCAATCGGGCCTTCCTCACCCCGCGAGTGAGATTGAGCTCTCCACGAGCCCTGTTTCGCTGGGAAATCACCTAACGCTCACTCTTGCGCGTGTACAAAACTAGGTATCCCATCCTCGTCGCCAATTGAGATGGGTCGTGGTAACGGAAACACAATGGTATACGAGACTGATTTTATTAATATAAAGATGACGGTGGTTGTGAACTAATATGTACCCACATTTTATGTTCTCAAACACTGCACATGTGTGCAGTATCTGTGTAGTAGGTAGTTATATCGTGATTTTTTTATGGAATTGAGTCGAGTGTCCGGGGTGTGCTCATGGTCAAGATAACCAAGTCCTTGCAATATTGGTGAAGTGACAGCGGATACTAAATACGAATGGATCAGACCACCAAAAGTTGCTCGTATCTCTTTTTCCGCTAAAACGGAGATGATAATCTTCAAACGGCTATATAATACCTTTCTCATCCCGTGGAAGCTGTGAGACCCGGCAGAGGGATGGATATATTCGGAGAGTGGGCAGCAGCGCTCTCCAGCACCAAGTATTCCAACTACTGCGATCACCAAGCCGCACAACAAGCGTGCTGATTACGGCAAAATCCCCCCATATGAATCGGTTATGGCGTTCTATGGGGGAGGCCTATGTTCAGCAGTGGACGTCTTCTGGCTGATAATGATGATGAATCTTCAAACGAATGCAGTAAATTTCATGAGACATACTAAGAAGAGAGAAGACTCTCGATCATGTCAGCCTCAGTCAGTCAGTCCATTAAGTAACTACAATGCCATTACAAACAGAAATATTTCGGTAGTGATTTTTTAATGTAGTCTACAAAAAAACCTGACAGGTACCTACTAAACTACCCAATAACATGTATGTCTAAGATTCGTATAAACTTCTCGGCTTCCCATAGATTCCAGATCAGCTAATTCATTTTATGAAGGTGGTCGAAATTTTCATTATGTCATGTTGGAGGCCTTGTAGGGATTTTGTCGACTTAATAGGTGATGATGGAGCATTTACTATAGTAACGTACCATTCGTACGAATTGTACAATACAGGGGAATGCTCATTGTTGAAGAGCACTTCCATGTAATGTAACGTTCTTGCTTAATGCTCGGCTTGCCGAAATGCTCACGAAGTGAGCAAAACAGCGAGTGTCGTGCTCGCGGAAAAGCTCGTCTATCACCACCATAGAACTTCGAATTGTCCTCGTAACTCGTATGCATTGACTCGAGCAGAAAAATCAAATATTTGTAATTTTAATTTTTTTTCGGCTTTCTTTAAGTATATATCTTTCTCTTCCTCCAGATATACTTTCACATTGAAAACCGTACAATTATCATTATAAAGAAAGCGCAATAATATAATTCTGATACACTCAATTACCGTCACAAATTCGTATAGAAGAAAGTCGATTTAAATCGAAGATCACTGTTTATCTCATTACTATATATCTGCGTTGACGTGCAAAACTGTCAGATTGTGACCTATTTGAATTAATCTTTTGACTTTGACTTTGAGTTTGAAGTTTTGTAGAAAACACCTTAAGACCCAAGGGATCATTCAACGTATACAGGGTAGTCAGTAAACATTTTTATAATGGGTTATTCATGAACCTATAGAAAAAGAGGCAGACTCCGTCTTATAAAAAAAGAAGAGCACCATAGTAACTCAGATCGAAAACATGACGATTTCGAGATACAAAATTAATTCTAATACTTACTAAATAGAATAATAGTGATAAGAATTATATTTGGTTGGTGAGGAAAGATGAAGCTTATTAATAGGCAGGTTTAATAGTTACAAGTTGGAAAGGAACCCTTCATACGCGAGTCCCATACACATTTGACCAGTTTATACTATAAATATACCATTGATCATAGCGTACAAACTCAAACTCAAAAAAAAAAAATTAAATAAGTCTTAAGAAAACATTTTAAAACTTCAATAAATAATATCAATAACAAGTACCTTATTACTCTACCGTGCGTTCGGAAATATACCTCTACAAGAAGAACGCACAAAAAACTTGGGGTTCATTGATTTAAAGAAAAGGGGAGATGGGGTTCGTTCTCCCAGCGCTTACGCAACAACTGGCACGTGCAATTTGCTCAGTGTGCAGTTTGCACTGCACAGTGCAATAAAATTCACAACAAAGATAGAAAGACGTACCTAAGACCGAAGTGCGACCGATACAACAATATTAGTCGCAAGTACGACCCCACTTTACTGACGGACGTTAACCTAATTGGACCTAATTTGAGCTTTCCACTTTCGAGAAGCCAGTACCTCATCTCTCTTTTCCAGGTAGGGTTACATTTTACAATATTTGGTTTGGTTACATTAGTTTGTTTATGGCCGTGCCGTGGTGACTATGCAGAAATTTCCAAGCATATTTGTACTCTATATTATATTGGTTAAATTTATTGTTCTCAATGAACGACCACAGATTACATGAAACTGGGCTAATTCTATGCAGTAACGTCATTTAATATACATGTAACCAGTAACCAGTGCCCAGTGTCTTCCTAGTTATGTAAACCCATTACAATGGCGTAATTAAAGAGGCATAGAAGGCTGTATCAAAATCTCAAACAAAAGATTTATTCAAATAAGTCACGATCTGACACTATTGTACGTCAATGAAGATAAACAGTAATGAGTTTACCGTGCGTTCGGAAAGATACCTCTACAAGAAGAAAGCACAAGAAACTTGTAGGGCTTAATTTTTTCAACTGATAGTTTTACAATATTTGGCTTGGTTACATTCGTTTGTTTGTGTCGGTGCCGCGTGGTGGCTATGCCGAAGTCTCCAGGCATCTTTATCCTCTATAGTACATAGATTGACTTTATAATAACCCAGGAATCAAAAAATGTATAACATAATATTACGCCTTTACCCCGAATGGGTAGGCAGGTTGTACCCCGATTAAGTCTCATAGTACATATTGCTAATCGCTATATATTTTGTAACAATAACGTTCCAGTTACCTATAGTTAGTTTTTCTGTGATGTTTATGAATTTGACTATTGTGATCTTTATGAATTTGATTTGAATTTGAATTGAGGGCACTGCCGTCTATGCGTTAGGGCATTTTGATCACAAAATATTATGGCAAAACGTTAGTATCAATTTTGGCCAAATGCAATATGATCTCAGTTTTTATGTTTTTTTCTCGTGATTAACAAGCGTTTTGTGATTTCCACCTATTGGGAAATGTTCGTTACGAGATTTTCGGCGTTATGCAAGGGATTTTAAGCAGTTTAATTGAGAAGCTAAGAGTATAATGCAAGACATACATTTCTACATAATAAATATTAAGTTAGAAAAGCAAATATTTTAAGGAAAAATATGTGAAATTAAGTCAACGAGAGGAATACTTACGTTCATCTGGGGTTACGCGACCACTGCGTTATTCTTTGATTAATAAATATCATCATCATTGTCTCAGCCCTAGGAAAGTCCACTGCTGAACATAGGCCTCCCCCATAGAACGCCATAAACTAGTCATATGGGGGGATTTTACTGTAATCACCACACTTGGTGGCTTGGCTTGGTGATCGCAGTAGTTGGAATACTTGGTGCCGGAGAGCGCTGCTGCCCACTTTCCGAATATATGTCCCTCTGTCGGGTCTCACGGCTTCCACCAGATGAGAGAGGAGTGGCCCTAATATATAGCCGGGACATACACGGCTGAGTAACAAACAGAGTAACCCGTCTGGTTTAGCGAGTGCAGTTCGATGGTTACGGACGTTGCTGTCCGTCATCTGGATCGTGTAACCCTAGGCAGGACCCAGTCTCATATTAGTTATTAGGTACACCTCTGCCTACCCTTTCGTAAAAAGGCGTGATTTTATGTAATTTTTCGTAGATATACACTGTTTGACTGCTTATCTTGCCTAACACAAACATGCGAAATGCACATGTATTTCGATTGTAAAACAATATTTATGATGTCAATTTACTCGCTTGTCACAGCTATTAGACTCTGTATATTACATGTCAAAGTAGCAATTAAAGCAATCGAATCGGTAAGCCTGACTAATCGAACACGCTTGCTAATATCGTTTGGCTACGCTTATCAATTGCACATCACGTTTTAGGAGAGACGATTACCAAAGTGTTTAAAAGTGTGACTACCAGGTGGGTAGCCAGGCATACACTAGAGGACAAAGGCGCCCTTCCTCGCGGGTCTAATCTATCCGGTGGTGAATGCCTCCGCACTCCGCACTCACCACCGAATAGATGTTATCTTCCCTGGTCGATGATTCCTCGGGCGCGAGTCTTTGATTAGATCTGCGAGGTGGGGCGAAGGCTCCTCTTCGTCCCCGTGAAGGTGTTCTCTACGGAGGTCCAACTCCGACTGGGCTGCGAATGATTGCCGTCTACGGATTTAAAGATAATAATTATAGTAGTAAAGTAGTATTTATATGCTATTCTAGAGCATAAAGTTCCCAAAGCCTATGTTTTTGCAATGCTTACACAATAATAATGAGAAAAACTCGAATGAGTTGAATGAACATCTGTTAGATAAATGCCACAGTTGGTCAAACAATGTGACAAGTAAATCTTAGGTTAACATCTGTTTATTTAATTGGCTTAATGATTTTTATCAATGTGAGTTAAGTTACTATTGTTAAACATAAATTCTACGATAATTGGTGTAGATTATCCTCATCGGGAGTTATTGAAAGCTAACATTTACTATTTCTTTCTTCCAGATGACGCAAGCAGTGCACCGGCTGACGTCACTGGTGATAATCCTCGCGGTGACGACATTAGCGAAGGATCAAACGCGATGGTCCCGTCAAATCAGCTCCTACACATCAGACATCGGCGACTGGGTTCCCTTGCCCGGACCAGTCGAAAGAGAACCCGTACAGATAAAGAGGCAAGCGGTCGCTGAGCCAAGAATACTGACTGAACCCTTTCCTGGACTTCCAAGACCTTCAGGCTTCAGTTCAGACTTGAGGAACTACAATAATGCTTTGAATAAGCAACTGTATCTCCAATCTGTTCCATCAGCTCCTCAGAACTTCTTGTCGGATCAAGGCTTTGGTCACAGTATCAGATTTGGACTGTCGCAGCCAAACTTTCCCTTAAACCAAGGATTCATTTCCCCGCAGTTTGGTTACGAAGGTATACCAAGCTTGCCGCAAGCTGCACCTCAAGCTTTTCCTCAAATTCCCCAAATCAAACCAAGTATTCCTTTTATTAAACCTCAGAATCCAATCAAGTTTGATTATACGAAGACTACACCACAACAGCTACCGACAATCCCAGCTAAGACTTTCAATCAGCCACAGAAAATAAAAGCAGAAGCACCAAAGGTAGACGGATATCGAGTTGAAAACACTCCATATGACTTAAAGAAGAAGCCACAGTCTTTGCAGAAGATCAAGTTTGACTACGAGAAAGTACCAAGGATTGAAATCCCACAATCTCCAAAACCACAGTCAAAAGTGGAAAAAGAGGAAGTGCAACTGCTGTACGTTCCTTTGGAATCTCTAAATAGGGGACAGTTTAACTTCAGAAGTCCTTTAACCACACCACAAATTGTCAACTCTGATTTATACGCTCAAGGTCCAAATAAGATGACTGAACTTCACAGACCTATTGTGAAGTCAATAGAAAATCCTCCAATCCAAAACTACTTCTCCGAATTCAATTCTCAGTTTAACCATCAACTGAAAGAAATAGACCAAGTGCCGAAGTTCTCTACACTGTCCTCTCCTTTCCCGACCAGTCCACCAACTACTCCAAAACCGAAGAAATTGAAGCCACATCAACCTCCTCTTGCTATATTCTTAACTGAGGAAGCGAGTAAGAATAACCAGATCAAAGTTGGTGATGTCCTAAATTCTTTGAAGACTGCAAACTCAGTAGCAGTTTTGGATTCTGTCAACCCTTTGAACGCACCTAAAGTCTTCATTGGACCATCTTCCTTGCAACCACCTGAACGCTACGTCAAGTTTGAGTTACCTTACTTATCAAATATTGATAGCAGTGATAAGAAGCTTCGTCAGCTACCTTTCTTCGTTGCGCCTTTGAGCTATAATACTCCACAAGGATTTGCCAAGATTCCTTTCCCATCACCCCACGTCGGTTCTGTGGTCATCAATGCTCAAATTAAAGAAACTACTCCAGAGCCTGAATTCAAGCCAAATTACTACACAGGAACGTATAATCAAGAGCAGAAACCTGTTACCCAAAAACCCAGTGTCAGTTACTACACCACGGCGTCTCCTAAGACCACTATTAAGGATAACTTCCAATCAAACTACTACCAATTTGAGCCGCAGACTGTATCCACATTAAAACCTGTACCGACTGAAACCATCCCTCCTGGTAGAGCTGGTAATTATTACCTAAGTCATACAGATCAATACAATCCTCAGTATGAGACCTCACATTATAACCCAACTCATTACGAAGTACGACCACAAGAAGTGCCACAGAACTACCAACCTCTGCAAGAACCAGCTAAGACCTATCCACCACAACGGGAAACAACCACCACGCCTACAACAACAACAACAACGAAGCCACCATCAACGTATCCAAGCCAGTTGTTAGAGACTCACAACCCATATTCTATAAATCAAGCTTTCCACTTCAGCACTCCTCTTGATTATCGCAGTTATTCTGATGATTTCAAAGAACCTAAACCTATAGCTACTCCTATCGCTACGGAGATACCTACAGCAAGTACTAGTCCAGCGCCGAAGGAAGAAGTCACAGAAAAGCGTTACCAATCTTCACCTGTCTACCAGAGCTACACTCCCGAAGTACATTATGAATCAGAAATTCAGAACCAAAGGTACCCCTTATACAATACTAATGAGTATACGAAGACTGAGTCGGCCGAAGTTTATAATCCCATTCCAACTAGTAACACAGATTATGTTCCTACCAATCCAACATACAATGAATATACCAACACAAACACTGAAAACCAAGACACTCAAACACCAGTTCAAAACGAAACTTCCAACGAAGAGATTTATGATAAGATATCTCCAACCACCGAAAACGAAGCACAGAAATACGAATCCAGTCAATCTTCTAATTCAAATGAAGAGCCATCTTCAACCACGACTACTACAACAACTAAACGACCGTTGAGAAATAGAGGTCGACCAAGATACACTACTACACCCAGATCTGACTCAAGTGAATACGCTACTAGAATAACACGTAAACCCCTCAGAAGACCTTTGCCATCGAGACCTAGATATGAACCGAATAAGATAACAACTGATAAACCAACGAGAAACGATGACGAAAGTACGACCAAATCTATCAGAACAAGAAACCGAGGTCGTGTGACTTACAAACCTGCAGACGATGATTATGACAGAAGGAAAACGCATAACAGCAAAGAAAAGGACTTAGCTTATCAAAGAGACGTGTTACATCAAAACTATCCTGTTACCTTGATGGAACGTGCTAGTACAGTTGATATTGAAGCGATTACTGAACCTATTGGTAAATCAGAAGAACCTGCTGCTGATACTGAGAATGCGTATACGTATGAAAGAGCTACAATAAGTCAACAGAATCCAAACCTAGATGATGATATTCCTGTATTCCCATCAAGAACGACTGCATCTCAAGCAGAGTCATCTTACGTACCAAGGCTATCAACGCCCGATGATTATGTGTACCATTCACGAAGCAGTTTAGCACCAGCTGTTCCCACATCTTATGAAGAATTTACGGAAAAAGAAGAATTACCGAAGCCAACAACGCCTATTCAGAGTGAAACAAACCCCGTGGAAATCGTCACTGAACCAACCTTAGCTAATGATCAAGCTTTCACTGAACATGAGGACTACAAAGAAGGGACTACAGCTATACCTGAAACCGAAGCTACGAAAGCAAGCCAAGAAGAAGAAGAAAACGTAGTACAAACAACGCCTTCTTATAACAGAGTGCGTGTCCGTCCAGGAGTCGTTAAGCAATATCATCAAGCATCAACCGAATCTTCTAGAATTAAATCAGATAAGCGTAAACCAGTGACTTATAGACCAGCGTTTGATAAACGTAGAACGACTATGCGTATTGATGAAATACAACAAGACTTGAAGACCAAGCAAGTCCGTGGCCGTCAAGAAGATGAAAACAGACATCCAGTTTACAAACCAGAGTTGACAACAGAAGATACTACTCAAGAAGCAAGCACGAAACGTGGTGCATTTAGAAGAAGACGTCCAAGCTACTCTTACACTACGGCTTCAACTGAAGGCTCTCAAAGAAAATATGAAGTAAAGAACAGATTCAGAGGCAGACGACCCACAACAGATAAACCTACAGAAAAGGCTGAAGTTTCCGAAACGACTACAGCAAGAACTTATTCCAGATATCAAAGGCCCAAATTGTCAGAAAGATTCAAAAAACCTGAGCCTGAAGAAGCCGAAGACCAAGACTCAAACTTCTCAATAAACAGACTGACCTACACATCACCGAATGAGAAATGGTCCCCCAAATTAGACGAATCATTCAAACCTTACAATCCAAATACAATCGCTGATGAAGAAAAAGGTAGTACTACTGAAAGAAGATCAGATAGAACTGAAATGGATATAATTACGGCTAGAAATGAATTCGAAGACATACTTATATCGGTTACACCGGCAACTAATAAAAAGAAGATACCGGATATCCCACCAACGTTAGAAGCTTTGGTAGAACAGAGTAAAGTAACGAAAAGTGATTCTAATGAAAATATGTCTACTTTTGAGAGTATGTTAGAAGAAGTAATGAAAAGTTTGGAAGAGCAGGATGAAAATGAATATTCCTCAAAAGTGATGAAGCATAAAGGCGGGGAAATCGGGGAGATACCGCCTGAAAGTATAATATCTTCGGGAGAAAGTTATACGAAAGCAACGACTGTACAGGAGGAAACCACGACAGTAGCTGCTAATGTTGATGACTCCATTAATAAAGAGGTAAGAATTGTTTTATTTATTAATAATGATTGAAATAATGAAACAGTAGAGAGTAAAATAATTCCTTAAATTCATGATTGTCTGGTGGTTAGATCTACAGTTTATTGGATGGAAATAATTTGTCAGGTTAACTTTTGTTGTAATGTCTCAGCATGTCAATGCTCTTAATACATATTATGTCTGCATCCACTCGATTTGAAAATCATTTGATTTGAAATCCAATCTATTTATTCAATACAACATTTCGTGAAGATTAGATCAACATAATACAATGACAAGTCTTAGCATCGGGCAAAGCTGTATTAATTTGCAAACTGTTTCTAAAACTATGATATTTTACCTTTACAGGAAGAAATCGAACACAAAACTCGCCGTCGTGGTTACTGGAAGAAAGTCAAAGTACGACCCCTGGCCTCAGAAACCATCGAAACAGCAGAATCTCAATACTACCCTCACACTGTTAATAGATTAGGACAAAGTCTCGACAAATCCGACGACGAACCTTACGAGAAAAAAGTTTCAGTGACAACTTACAAACCAGCTTTTCAATTTAAAGATATATTTGGTGATATCACTGCCGCGGATGTCGCATCATTTGAAATTTCCAAACTAACACAAGAAGCCAAATTAGATGACAATTGGCCAGACGTTGAAATATCTAACTTAAACACGCAGACAGATAGATATAATGAAATCACGGCTATAGATGAAGCTGCTACGGATAAAACTAGTCCAGGAGACTTTGACTTAGGCACTGGGTCTCCAGATCCGAAGTTAGATGATATGTTTACTACCACTGAAGCAACAACTACCACTGCAAAGTTTAGTTTCATGGATTATCTATTTGGAACCGGTGAAGATAAAAATGAGGCTCAAACTGATACTCTAATTGAAATAACTACTGAACAGTCTAAAGCAAAAATGCCTACGACAGAGAATTCATTCATGCCTGACGAAATTACGGAAGACGAAAGCACAGTTTTAGCAGATATAAAGAAAATTAACGCGACAGAAGCAACGGAAATCACTACGGATAAATCAGAAGCGACAGAAATGGTTACAAATAAATCGGAATCAACAGAAACGATAACAAATAAATCAGAATCAACAGTAACGGTTACAAATAAATCAGAATCAACAGAAATTATTACAAACAAATCAACGGAAATGATTACAAATAAATCAGAAACACCGGAAACTACGCCATCTTCGTTTATGAATCCAGCTAATGTAATAAGCACGTCAATGTCAACTGAAATCTCACACGAAACTGAAATTTGTTTTAGAGGGAAATGTATAAAAACTTTTAGAGACATTTCAAAAGTTTAGTGGGAAAATGTGAATTAATATTATTATACAGCAAGACAAGGATCTTTTGGCGCGTGGCTGGAACTTTAACTAGCGGTGCTACCTCTCGAATTCTGAAGTAACATATGATTTGCGACACCATAAGCAGTGTACCTGTATCATTGCTTAAAGATCCTTGTAGTACTGTAGACATGGTACGAAAGAGTTTTATTAGATCTAATTGACAATTAATATTCTCGCGCTGAGATTACTACTTACCTTACCTACCACACATTATAGAAAAGTAAAAATGCACAGACCATGCCATGCCATGCCAGCCTATCAAAATTCTGCCATCTGATGGCAGCGTACTCAAGATGCTGGCGGCATTGCCACGTTAGATTGCAATGCGTATACGTTGGGCCAGATTTTGGTCACGCGTCTCAGCGACTAAGCGCTCAGATGATGTTTTTGAAAATGCTGTGAGCTCCCTTCCTTAATTCCACAGTACCAAAAATTCGCTGACCTTAACTTACTCATTTAAATAAGTACTTTTGACAGGCTTAAAACCGTGTCAGAATGAGGCGATTTGATTTTCGCCATTTTGGCGCTGCATCAACGCCGTATAAATACGAGTGTCCACGGAACTAAAAAGCAACTTTAGTATGTATGAAATAGTTCACAGAACACTCGGTAGGGGCGCTTCGAATCAGCATAAAAGATAATCTGTAATTTTAAAGCCTATCGAGAAAACTGTATTGGAGATCAGTGAAATAAAACCATAGGTACCCCCAAATTGCATAAAATTCGCTCAAACTCTCAACGAAGATAATTTTCCTTTGTGTTCATCTAATGTGCAATTAAGATTTCAGTCAGCTCTGTGAATAATCAAGGAATCATACAAAAACTTTTTGTTTGGCCTAGATAACTTAATTATAAATAAATGATGAACATTAAATTTTTAAATGTGTAAAATAGGTTAATAAGGAATTTTATCACAATTAATTTTACTTAAAACTTGATACATGATTTTAATATTCTTGTTTATTACAACGTGTTAGAAAAGGGTTTAGTAATAAATACTTAGGGCCGGTTTTTTGTTAATTGGTTACAGTTAAGTTAACCATTTGTTAAACTTACTATAGTTAAATTCCTAACCAATGTTGAAATCATTTGAGAAAAAATAGTTAACTAGAGAACACAAAACTAATACAAATACAAAATTAATTTGGCCGAATTTTAACTATTTTCCAAAAAATGTAACCATTGGTTGATTCAACCAGCGAGCAAAAAACCGGCCCTTAGAGGTGGATCTACCCGTCAAACTGAACAACTCACAAAAAAAAGATTGTAAAATTCGTGAAAAATATTTAATTTCCCATACAAAACCTACCAGCTGATCCATTTTGTACATGATTTTAAGCAATTATTATTTCTTTTGAAAGTTGTTCAGTTTTACGGGTAGATATATGTACATTGTACACCACTTTAGGCATACTACACTGTTTTGTTACACATTGTATTAAAAGTTACTTAATTATAATTTTAATGTAGGTTTAAAATGATGTAAAAGTGTTTGGTGAAATCTTGTAAATAGTGTTTAACTCTTTACTCGATTCCACCTTTTTAATTCTAAAATTTATGTTAATTTTTTTTTTGGTGTGGCCACAGCCAAAAATATGTAAATCAAAACTAGAAATAGGTAATATTAATTTGTAAGATGATATTTTTTTACGAAAATAGTGTAAATAGACTGAAAAGTATTTTAACAGTATGAGCTAAGTTTCTTTTTAATTCTATTTATTTCTTGTAATTTTCTTAATTTTAGGGCATTTTATACCCACCCCTGATACAACCACATTCAAATAAGTGGATATTTTATATTTTATTTCCTGTTACTGATATTATTATAACATAAATAAAATTATATATAATATTTTTGGTATGTTTTAATTTATACCGTAGCTTAGCTAAATAATATAAAAAAAAGATAATTAAGAAGCACACGCATGTTTAGATGACATTGATAACTTGTTGCCTAGAAAATGCAATCGAACTACCCATATCTTTATACGCATTTTTGGTTGGTTGAAATGTTTCAATAGTTCGGCTACTCGCCGCTAGATCATATATTATGGTATTATTAACACATGTTCTTTAGGGATTTTGTTCCATGCGACGTGGATGCTTATTGCTATTAATCGTTAGAGCAAATGGTTTTTAGAGATTTTGATCCATCGACGTGGCAAACTATAGAGCTCACGATTCATAGGTCTCATGAATATTAGCGTATTCGATTTCGAGCAATTAATGTTTGATCAAACGTCATTAGATGTCAAGTAGGGAACCCGCTTAATATTTACCATTCGACATCTCGAGGCGAGTAGCAACACTAATCAGTATTTCAATACTGACAATAGATGTCACATACACTCACGGAGAGATTATCAAGCCTGGAGAAGTAATGAAAAGTTCAACATTAAAAGCATTGGCTTATCCTTATTTACACGAAACGCAATGTATTTAAAAAAAAGACGGTCATATCTTAGGCCTTGTCCGCACTGCGATATTTCACAGCACGTTTTTTTTCTCGCAATTCTGTAACACATATAATCCTATAGGAGTAGCCGCACTGGCGGTAAAAAAAACGTGCGGGATTAAAATCTGTGACTTGATGCAAATTGAATGCGAAGTGGTGCGATTTATTTCCGCGCGAATATTTTGTAATAAAAACCTCGCGGTGAAATATCGCTGTGCGGACAGGCCCTTACCTCGACTATCTTGAAATACAATGAAGGCGTTCTTTTATCTCTCCGTTTTATCTTGATCACCAGTCTGGTGGCCATCATGTGTGTGATTTTGAGAGAAAAAACCTTACTAGAATAAAAAACGGCTACATGTAGATTTGTGATGTTTGCCCTCCCGGTGCAAGGTATCTCTGCGCGCGGCTAATATTAAAAATATTTTTTATAGAAAAGAAAACTTTTATTTATATCTTTCATCAAATAATGATCAAATAATGATTATCCGAAAAGGTAGGTTTATGTATGTACTCGAATCTTTTAAATGAAGATTACCATTATATGGATTAAAAGATTTCGACCGTGCGCAGTTATTTCACGCAATCCGTTGTTCCGTCCGTCGCAATGTTTAATATTTCTCGGTAAAAAAATTATAAGCTGTCACTGTCAAAGTTGTTATTTACCGGCTACCGGCTACTCGGCTACCAGCTCGAGCCACAAAATAAGAATTGAATTGATGTTGTTGACATAAAAAGTTTTTTTTATATTTTGTCTACATGGCTTATAAATATTATACATATTGCTTACAATATTAATAAAACATTATTTTGCCAAAAATACTGAAAGAAAACATAATTTCTATACGATGGACGTTGAAGCTAAAATCCGGGAAGACATGAAGAAACTCGGCTGTACCTCAGAGATGAAAATAACACTCGCCTACCACCTTTACATCTATCTCGTCGACCAAAAACTAATGTACGACACTGAATATTGTTATAACAACGACGTAGACGTTTTATACGTTGTTGCAAAGCCTAGGAAGGAAGAGATGCTCAACATCTACGTTCCAGTACCTACGAAACAAAATTTAACATTGGAGTACATCAATATTTTGCAAGAAAACTTGTGCACCGTCGAAACCGGGCCAACAATTAACCTAGCGTTTATTGAGGGTGATTTTTCCATGGTTTTCTACACTTTTACAAAGCATATCATCGGGAGGTTATCGCCGATGGAAATAGCGGATTTAAGAGCTGTTCAAGAGAAACACAAGTTTATAAATAATGAGTTGAGAAATAAAAATGAAGAGGTTTTAAATGATGCATTGAATGGTGGAGCTGTAGACGATGATGAAGACTGCGAAATTACGGGGTAAAATAAACTTTATTATTTGTGTAATGTGAAATGTATTATACCAGTGAAAAACATTATTATAGTGGATATATGTGTTTACTTTACTGATAAGGAAAAACTTTGTAAGCATATTTACTTTGTAAGTATAATCATAAAATACCTCGACTAAGGTAAAGTTATTTTTAATTTTTAATGTTATGTTATATATGAGAATGACAAAGTAATGGAACTCGCTGCCGTCATCTGTTTTTCCTGAAAACTATCAAATGGAGAATTTTCAAATCAAGAGTGAATAGGTATTTACTGAACAAGCGTGCTCCAACTTAGGCCGCATCATCACTAGCAGGTGAGATTGCGGTCAAACACCTGTTTAGTTATATATAAAAAAAAACAGTAGAGCCTCGATAATCCGAACTACCGAAAAATAACCCTAGTTCAGACTCACAGAGAGTATTATAGTGTGTTAGAGAAAAAACCATATCTAATCCTTAGATTATAATGAATATACCACAAAACTTAATAAAATACTTACCAAGGCTAGGTGCCTTGGTTATTTGCTCATCTTGTTACTATCATAAAAGAAAATTAAACATAGGTGTAAGATACTTATTCATGAAGTCTTTTATATTAGTTTGGCGGGTTCTTTATTGACCATTAAAGGCTTTGGTCCCTCAAGTTACGCACCATCACCTTTTCGTATAATGACAGATCATGTTCATCATCCCAGTCTTTAAGTCTATGGACTGAGTCACTACTTAGTATACTTAAGTGTTTTATATTTGTATGTATGTTCTGTAAGGCCCATTGAGTTGGATGGGTCATTGGGTACATGCCAATTATGACAAACTACGCAGAAACTTAAACTCTCACTCAATGGCCCTCTGGCAGATTGCTAGAAATATAAGAAATTAAAAAAAAAAACAGAACTTCTTTTAAGGTATTTACTATTATGGGCCTCTGGTATGTATAATTTATTATACACATTACACACTATTGCCTGAAATAAATATATATATTGTTTTTACATCTCTATATCAGCTCTAAACAATTATTCAATAGCAATGTGACTCAGTCCAAGACTAAAGGTCTACTGCTCTCTCTTACTGTGCACCCTGCACAGTCATTAAAACCTCAAAATGCTCAGGGTTAATTTCTTGAGTAATGTAGGAACTTTCAATTTGATGTTTAAGAATATCTTAAACATCTAATTGTCAATTGAGTATCCATACAATTTTAACTTGTAAATTTAACTTAATAAAGTTCTTGAGTGGAGACCAAGAACCAGTTAGCGCAGCGTAGGACGTCCAGCCACAAACTGCACAGACCAATATATTTTAATAAAGGTAGCAAGAACACTTGGACACAGGATGCCAGCTGCTTACAAATTATAGACTATGGGAATCTAAGACTAGCTAATCTCAGATTTCTAAAATTGTAAAAATGTACATAGGCGGTGGCGCTAGTGCCTATCTGCGTTTTGATGTTTGACGGCAAGTTACATAGCGGTTTATGTAGTTCCATTTTTGATCACGTCAAGCGTGATCCTATATTAATTATGCTGTAGGTTGTTCGCTATATGATGTAATGAATTAGTTCAAGTGTAGGTTGATAGATGGCGTTTCTGTAACCATGAATGCAATTTTTAATTAGGTTCATATAATATTTAATAAGATTATAAAGTAGATTGTTAATCATATTTGTTTTTCTCAAATAAAATATCATTATGTTAAAAAAGTAAAATGATTATGACTAACATAACATACGATGAGAAATTTTGGCACTCTCACCATATGTCAGGATGGCCGAGCGGTCTAAGGCGCCAGACTCAAGGTTTACCTTGCTCACTGAACGTGAGTGTATGAGTTGTTCTGGTCCTCTCTGAGGGCGTGGGTTCGAATCCCACTTCTGACAAATCTTTTGCAATATTTTTTTTGATACATATTTTACACTAATTTTTATTCGTGATTTACATACAATACCTGCTAGAGTTATAATATTTATTTTAATTCTAATAATCATTGCCGTCATCTCTAATATTATGTACCCAAAGAAACCCATTAATTGGATAATATAATAAATTATTATATAAAATATTATGTACTACCTCTTCGGTAGTTTATGTACCTACCTGATATTACATTTATTAAATTCTTTCTAGCTGCACCCCGCGGTTTCACCCGCGCAGACATCGTTCTCGAAGGAATATTGAGCAAAAAGTACCCTATGTGTTATTCCAGGGTCTAATCCAAATTTTAACCCAAACAGTAACCATCAATCCGGTAACCATTAATTTAAGCATTTAGTAGTTTTTACGTGAAAGAGTAATAAACATCCACACATACTTTCGCATTTATGCTGTGACGTGTGGTAGGTATTACAATAATTTTGTAACCACTTTTAAAATACGTATTTTCTTAATTTATACATTTAGAGGTAGACCTATATTTTATATAACAGAAAACTTCAAAAAGTTTTCCCGTACCGGGAATCGAACCCGAGCCTCCTGGGTGAAAGCCAGGTATCCTAGCCACTAGACCATACGGGAGATGACAGTGTAGCTAAAATAATCAGTATGTACATACGTAAAGGCTAATCGTAATAATTGCCATTATAATAATTGTAGAACGTAGAACCCAACGATACGCGCTTGTTTCATGTTCTCCTAAAATTGTTTCCGTATTGCAAGTTACAATTATTATTCTTGATAGACGGGAAAATTATTGCTGAGAAAAGTAACGAATTTATTATTTAAGTGTTTTAAATAAGACTAAAAGTAGAGATCTCTTATTTAAAACACTTAAATAATAAATTCGTTACTTTTCTCAGCAATAATTTTCCCGTCTATAGCCATGGTCTATTATAAAGGACAAATTTTATGAGTAAATATAACCATAAATGTGATTTATGTTTTAAAAACATAATAATAATAATAATAAAATCAATAATCCATCCAAATAAAATAAGTCTCCATGGTCTCTGCAAAACCGATATATTTTTTTTCATGAAGATGCAAAATTAACGCCCCCGGGTGGGCTCGAACCACCAACCTTTCGGTTAACAGCCGAACGCGCTAGCCAATTGCGCCACGGAGGCGATGGGTGGGGAGATGAAATTTAAAGTTTGATATTTATATGACATCTCTAATAATATTCATCATCTTCTTAGCCTTTACCATACGCTAGGTGGCGTGAGAAGACGACATAGCACGTCTTGCGCCTTTACAGTCTATCATCAATGACGTTGAATCGCTCTCTTCTATCATACACTAATATAGTAATGTCATCGCAAGGCTTTCCCTGTTGAGAGAACGCACATCTGTTAGAGCCGAACGAAACGAATTTCTGACTTCTTTATATTATGTAAAATCCTGTCCTAATAGTTGCGCACCTTTTTGGTTCTTTTGTTTGTTTGAGCTATTTTTGCAATGTTGACATAATAATGCCAAAAACTAGCGGTAAACATGTGACCATTTGTGACGCATGATTTACTCGACGCTCGGTTACGCACTGGGAAAGGATACTCTTTCCGTATAGCGTATCCTTGGGCTTGACGCCACTTTTGTTCTTAGGGTAGCGGCGTCTGCCTTTATCATTACTATTGAAAGGTGTACAATTTTAGTGATGTAATATATAAGGTTTTTCACGATTGAACCAAGTATTTATACGAACACTGCTTTGTGTTTGAATTAGCAAAAATAAATAGTAGTATGTAAATTTATACTAGATAAAATCCGCAGTTATTTAAATTAATAAAAAAAATATCATTAAATTTATTTTTATTTATGCCTAACCATATAATGTCAGTTATGCCACAACTTACTGCGCTGATACTCTTTTAGATGTTTGCTTGTAATCGTTATTTTGGTGACTTGTAGTATAGGGGATATAGCTCAGTGGTAGAGCATTCGACTGCAGATCGAGAGGTCCCCGGTTCAAACCCGGGTGTCCCCTGTACCCAAAACACTTTTTGTATATTTTGCTGCTTTTGCAGTTGTTTTGTTAATATTGGTTGCCTGTTAAAAATAAATGGGAAATTTGCCTTTTTTTTAGTTTCATTCTCGGTCAGCTTCTAAACTCTCACACAAAATAATATTTTGTGATTATGTTTGCATGTTTGCATGTTTTTAGTTAATTTACAAATATTGTAAAAAAAAAAAGTAGACGAGATAAAGAAGGTTATCTTCTGATATTATTGTGATTGTTATAATCAATAAAGATGCAAAAGTTTCGCAGCCGGTAGGATTCGAACCTACGCTCCCAGAGGGAATCTGATTTCGAGTCAGACGCCTTAACCACTCGGCCACGACTGCTGCGGAAACTCGGACAAAAATAATAAACTGACTACAAAGATAGATTCCAAACTTCTGTTTATATACATAATGAACTATAATGCTGCTTTACAAAATCAGTGACTTAATCACTGAAAAGCAAACATGAAGACAAAGCTTGTTTTTTTGCTTATCAGAAAGCGGTCGGGTTTTATATTTTTTTAATAATTCAATTTATTTCGCACTTTCTGTAACACCAGAAAGCCTAAATTAGCATTATTAAGCATTATAAAGGTTTCAATAACATAAACAAAGTGTATAATAATTATTAATGTACCTACTAAACGAAGGCTTTTAGAAGTTTTATAAACAAACTTTGTGCCGCCGCCGCTGTTTGAGCGTGGCGCGGGCGATAGCCTTGCCTCGTAATAGGAAACTCCCAACGTGTTACAGTGTGACTCGTTTAGTGTGACTGGATGGGAACCCACCGGTAAGTTCTCGGGCGTAATTAAGAAAGAAAGAAAAATGCATTTTATTACCCAACCTTAATAACAAACAGGTAGTTATAGTTCGACACAAAAGAGTAGAAAATAATGGGGGCGCCACTGTCTTTTACAAGAGAAAAAACAATATAATCAACACATACACTTTAAATTAGTTCCGTTTCTACTCTTTTGTGTCGAACTATACATCTGCTAATACATATATTTAGACAGTGGTTGTAATCGGCTTGTGCTCAGCATGTGCTGCACTCAGCTAGCCGTGCACAGCGCTGTAAACACTTTTATAGTAATTAACCTATCTAGTCAAACATATTTCATAGTAGTATTTATATTTTTTTGATGTTGAAGTTGAAGTGGCAATGGGCAGGGCACATAGCACGTAGAACTGATGGCCGATGGGTCTGTAAAGTTCTCAAATGGAGACCACGGACTGGTAAGCGGAGCGTAGGACTTCCTCCCACAAGGTGGACGGACGATCTGATAAGTACGGCAGGATGCAGGCCGCTTACAACCGGACTGGATGGAAATCTAAGGGGGAGGCCTATGTTCAGCAGTGGACGTCCTATGGCTGAGATGGTGATTATGATGATGATTTATATATTTTGGATACTGCATACCGAATTCTATGTAAGGATACAAATTTTGTCCTATTTAACAAATTTTCAATTTTCCCTCTATTTTGGGTTTCACGGACGATTTTCCATAATCGTACCCTATAGGGTATCATTATGGAAAATCCCTGTCATCCCTAGGTACCCTATGTCACTCCCACTATTAAGACGAATCAAATGACACCTCGCCTGTCAAAATCCATCAAACCGTTTAGGCTGTATGCCGTGCCAAAGAAACCTCATACATACCCACATACATACGCAGATACATACATACAAATATACATACTCTCGAAAAACTTAACCCTCATTTTTGGCAGTCAAAAAAGCAAGTAAACAAAGTTATTCATATATCAAATATTATATATATCTCCTAACCAATCTTGCAGTACAAAATCGACACCTCTTTCACCAACCATAATAGATGGTGCATTCGTATTACCTCTTGGAACTTTAGGCATTATCGACGAGTCAATAACCCTAAGCCGTTCCATACCTTGAACTTTTAACCTAGGACTAACTACTGCTGTTTTATCCCATTCCGGTCCCATTTTACAAGTCCCAACTGGGTGATAAGTCGTTGCTGTTAAAGATCTAGCGAGACATTCTATATAAGCATCTGTTCCCCATACAAACTTTTCACACGGAGGCAAAGAACGCTTTAGAAAGTAAGCTCCTCTTTCCTTAAAAGCTTTTGTATCTTCCAAAGTCAGTAAAAATTTCACTCCCTTAATAAGAGTTTGTACATCTTTCTCTTCTGCTAAATAATTAGCGAAAATCACTGGAAACGCATGAATATCAGTCGTATTTAGGTATAACCTTCCTCGACTTTTCGGCACCAAGTTCATTGTTCTAGGTAAAATCCCATCGTAAAACGCCGTAGGGAAAATTGGCACAGATTTGTAGACGCTTGGCTGCACGGCATATTCTCGCCAGTTTTGCACAACATCTGCTTGAAACTGTATATCTGGCGCAGGTAGGCTAGGATCTGTTTTCAGAAAAGACACCGAATTCACTGCCCCGTTCCCTGACAACGGCCCGTCATTAATTTCCATGCTTTTAAACCTAATCACTTCTTCAAACATTCGTTTATTATCAACTACTGTAGCAGTTTTATTTGGTAAAACTATTAAAATACCATCAAAAGTGACATGGTCGTGTAGATTGTAACCTACAGCTAAATCTTTTATAACTTTAATACCAACATCATTTAAGTGCTTTTTAGGTCCGATCCCAGAGAGCATGAGCAATTTTGCAGAATTCATCGTGCCAGCGCTTACAATAACCTCATTTCTAGCGAATGCTTTGTGTGTTTTACCATTTTTAACATATTTAACTCCGTAAGCTCGGTTTTTGTCTGTTAGTATTTCGATAGCTAGTGATTCAACCTTCACAGTTAAGTTTTTACGTTTGTATCTTATTGGTTGGATGAAGCCGTTGTTGGTTGACACTCTTAGACCAGATTCTGAGAATGCTTGAGCTTGCATTGTTCCTATTTGTTCTTCCCCATTGTAGTCATTGATTGGTAGCCCCCTTTCGTTAT
Organism: Hemistola chrysoprasaria; assembly: GCA_947063395.1. Taxonomy (NCBI): domain Eukaryota; kingdom Metazoa; phylum Arthropoda; class Insecta; order Lepidoptera; family Geometridae; genus Hemistola; species Hemistola chrysoprasaria. The sequence goes on along the minus strand of OX346731.1, from coordinate 2,092,760 downwards.
AAGCGTCAGTCATCATGACTGAAGGTATATCTACGTAAGGGTATCGAGATATTGTTTGTTCGCCATCCACGCCGTGGTATTTTCGATTTTGGTTTTCTAAGTTGAGGTTCTTTTCAAATTTCTTGAAGAATGGAAGCACCTGTAGATATAGGAAACTTGTGCATATTAAAAAGTATAATCCTCACAGTAACATTGTTATCAGTTATATCATGCACTAGGCATTATCCTTAGGTATACCTTTAGGTATCCTCATAATGGATATATCTCGAAGAGATGGCTCTAAGCGATAAAACTGCCAATAGTTACACCCTATGAAAGCTTTTAATTTTTATATACTTAATATCTGTATTTTGTATTGTTATGTCGATAAAGATTTATCCATCTATCCGTTCATTTGTTTCATCTTCAACTAGAAATAATCGTCACTTACGTCTCTGTAACTCCATCCCTCGTTCCCCATAGCAGCCCAAGTATCATAGTCTAGCTTGTTCCCCCTGACATATGCCATGGAATTCACTGAACTTCCACCACCCATGACTCGACCACTGTTAACAATAACCATTATCATCTTCTGCCCTTATCCCACTCACTACTCTTTCATGCATATCTTATCTTATATCTTTAAATGAGCAATTCTTGTATATATATTTATATATAATATATATAATTGGAATCTCGGAATCGGCTCCAACGATTTTCAAAAAATTTAGTATATAGGGGGTTTCGGGGGCGATAAATCGATCTAGCTTGGAATCATTTTTAGAAAATGTCATTTTATTTTAAAAAAAAAAATAATGATACCGAGCAAAGCTCGGTCATCCAGGTACTATTTATTTACAGTTATTATTTATTCATGTCTTTCTAAGATTCGCCCTTCCCACTCACCATAATCCTACTGATATTATAAATCTTTTTTGAAGATTTGTTGTGTGTAAAAGGTATGTTTGTTCCGTTTTCATTTATTGCTACCACAATGTAACATAAAATAACAAAGAAGAAAACCTTAAAACTAGAAAGAAGTAACAACTTAGGTAACTGTAGGTAGCTTAGACCCTGGAAAATACATAGGGTACTTTTTATCCCAATATTCCAATGGGAACGGAGACTACGTCGGTGAAACCGCGGGTGAAATAATTTTTATTTGAAAAAATGGAGTAGGCATGTAACACCGACAGCTATCCAATAATTGTCTGAGAAATCTTTGAACACTGGAAATACTTTACGGAAATATATCTTCTGCCGGTTTTGTGGGGAGCTAAATAGAGACATCACACAATTTGTAATATAATCACGTAAACTAATGCAGGAATTGAAGCGTCAATATAATTAAAGCTGCACACAATCACGGGGTGTACGGTTGACAACCCTCGTCTTGAATTCTATATGGAACCATGGAACTTGGAATCCACAGTTTAACGTGCCTTTCGAAACATGAAAGAAGAAATAATTTGCCTTTACTTACGTTGGCCAAACACAGCTCTGACCATCATGGCCAAGGCAGCTCTTCCCGTCCGGTTGCGTTTGAAACGACCAGATTATGTTGGATCCCAACAATCCTGCACTGAATGCAGGCACAAGTGTCACGTCTGGCTGTTCTGGCCCTGCTTCTAGAAGGAGGACCTGGAAAAATTACTGTGTATGTAGACGAGAAATAAGGAGTATCCGAAATTCCCATGGAAACCAAGACTTCGCGGGTGAAACAGCATAGTACTTGAGGATAAGAGGTATATACGGATTTATAATATTAGTAGGATACGATGATCAAATAGCGTTAACGCTAAAGAGTCATGTGACCTTTCCACGTGCAACCTAGCTAGCGCTGTTTTTTGTGTGTACGTGTTTGTTCCGTTTTCCACTAAAATAACTGAACCGATTGGGCTGAAACTCGGTATGTAGATAGTTTACACCCTAAATGTAGTGGTAAGCCTCTTTTGCAGGGGGCCGCCTGGGGAAGTACCACACCTTTGCCAGTTATTCAACCGTCAAGCAGTAATGTGCAAACATTACTGTATTCCGGTATGAAGGGCAATGTTACAGGGCAGCGAAATTACTGGGCATGATGAGATTCAACAACTCATATCTCAGGGTGACTGGCGCAGTGCAGTGCCGTGCAGAATTTTGAATTTTAAAACACTGGGTGGCACTGTGTCTGATATGGGCAATCATGATGCTTACCATCAGGCACCTGATTTGCTCGTCTTGTTACTCACTATCATAAAAAAAAAATAATAACACATAGGGTACTTTTTGACCCGATATTCTCGCGGGAATGAAGTCTACGCGGGTTATTACGTTATAGCTGTAGAAGGCCACTGATGATAAGTACTTACATTAAAATCATATTCGGTCAGTCGACTAGCAACCACGCACCCGGCTGCTCCCGCTCCAACCACGATAAAATCGTATTCTTCTCGCTCCTTTACAATATCACTTTTAATGTTTAGAAAATCTTTTATATCGTATTCACTATTTATTTCTTCATTTTTGTAGAAATCTCTTCTTTCAAATCTATAATTTGTTTCTTTGTCATGTTGGATTCCCATACGTTTTTGTTTCCTTCGATCGGCGGAGTCTCCGTAAAGGTGGACGAGGAGGTTCAGGTAGATATAGCCGAGATTGGTGCATGCTGCGAAATTAGCGTTGGCGGGACAGCTTTCTGCTAAGCTTATGGGTTCCCAAACCATGATAATAAACTATTAAAAGAGATTATACCTAAGTATATATTATTATCCAAGGAAGAAAGAGAGAAATGTTTTTAATAGAAAGAATTGGTTTTTTTTTTATGATAGTGAGTGACAAGACGAGCAAATCAGGTGCCTGATGGTAAGCATCATGATTGCCCATATCAGACACAGTGCCACCCAGTGTTTTAAAACTCTAAATTTTGCGCGGCACTGTACTGCGCCTGTCACCCTGAGTTATTAGTTGACGAAACTCGTTATGCCCAGTAATTTCGCTGGTAACATTGCCCTTCAGACCGGAACACAGTAATGTTTGCACATTACTGTTTGGCGGATGAATAACTGGCAAAGGTGTGGTACTTCCCCAGGCGGCCCCCTGCTAAAGAGGCCTACAACTACAAAAAAATAAGAATATAATAAGAGCTGAAATTCGGTATGAATGGTATAACTAGCATACTTTTTATTCGGATATTCCCACGGGAACGATAACTACTCGGGTGAACAGTGAACACAGCTAGACTATACTACGAGTATATGCTTTGTATCTAGGTTTAAAAAAACAGATTTAAAATAAAACATACATTATAATATTTTATACCTATTAATATGCTTTAATACAGGAACAGATGATTTTCCACTTACCCGATTATCAGAAAATTGAAACGTCTAAGCTTGATAGTGAACAAACTAGCAATAAATATTAGAAACTTCTGTGTTCTTGTAAAATAATTCCTAATATCCCGTTGGTAATTTGTGAAGCATGACATATCCTTCGTTAATTAATAACTTAAATACCGATGAGAATCCGGCTTTATATCAAGACATAAATATTTTATAATTAGCAAATAATTCGTACATATCTGTTATATAAAAATAGGTTGTATATTTGAACAGGTGATTGATATAATCCTTACTACCTATATATTATTACGAGTACAAAGGCAAAAGTAAGTAACTCTGTCTGTCTGTTTATCGCGCTTTCACGCCAAAACTTTTCCAATATTTTTTAAAAACAGCGTAATATTATCAGACTGTATCAGTTATTGTTAAACCTTGTTTATTCATAATTAAGTTACTACTTTGGAATAAGCACTTCTATTATTGTTCCGGAGGGGGGCGTTGGTGTTTGCGACACCAACAAAGATTTAAGTAAAACTTCTACATTAGCGCCATCTAGTGGAAAAATAAAATGTTTGTGCTCGTCGTTAGATGGCGCTTACACAATTATATTGCTATTCACCGCTAGAGGGCGTATAAATATATTCTTGTTAATTATCGAAAGGCAACAATAATAAATTATTATGAAAATGAATCAGAAGGATGGAAAAAAGCCCGGTATCTCTAGAAAAGTTCAAAACGGAGGCCAATCTCAGGGCCTTGGGAAATTGAACATGGTGGTGGAATAAAGATACTCCCACACGTTATATTTTGATGAACGACGAATATGTGAAAAATGTCAAAAAAGTGGACGAAGCGAAAGCTGTATGCCAGGATCGTAGCTTACTTATTAGGTTTTATTAGGATTATTATTTAAGGTATGGGTAGTAAGTAATTTTTTCAAATGAAACCAAATATAATTTCATAATAATAATATTTATTATATCATTAATAGTGATTCTTACAACTAAATACAAAATCCTTAAGTCTCCCGTCACATCTTTTTCAATAATATACCATTTTTTTGTGTTTTTCATTTTGTCCAAAACATTTACATTCAAGTAAGTAGGTAGGTACAATATTAATAAGTAAATTGTACAATATTATTATGTAAAGCCAAAACAGGCGACACTGAATTATTAACTTACCTATCATAAGTTTTTTTTAATCTCATAAAAATGTACCTTGAAATTGATATTTCATCACTTATTATATTAATTAGGTACAAGTATGTTATTAATATTTTCTAAGAAAATCTTTAATTCGTACAAAAGTTTTACAAGACACGATCAAATGAAGTCACAAAGCGGACGTAGTTGAACTACATAACGCTAGATGGCGTTAAACGCCGAAGCCGTACAAGACTTAAAATACCGACTAGCGGCAAAATCAACCTAAATATGGTTAATATTAACAATTTTTTTTTTCGGAACAAAATTGCTTCTGGCGATATTCACTTCTCGGGAAGTTTAATAACTGGCATTTGGGAGCAGTCCCAGTTGTTTTCGCAGTACTCGACCAAATCTTTCTCGGCGTCGGAAAGAATGGATAGATCGACCTTCTGGTAGTCGCAAAATGGGTCTGTATAAGGATAATGAACCAACACGCAGCTGAAGTCGATGGACGAAGTTCTGCAGCCGAGGAGTTGCCTCAATTTATCCTCGGAATCAACCTGATGACAAAAGAGACATTTATTAGTAAAGAAGTACTGCTACTCGATAACAGATGGCATTCCAACCTGATTTTCACTTTTGAGTCATTATTTAGTAATAAAATTTATTTATTTAATGATATTATTATTAGGGACAACTTTTGACACGTTGTGGATGTTTCAACAGCATCATTCATAAAATTAATTTTACTTTTTGCATTATAATATTATATAACATTTTTAACAATAATTAATAAAAAAAATACTCACTTTAATAACATGAATTCCGTTTTCAACGCAAAATGCCTGCAAGAGGACTTCTTGCATATGCGTCGCGCTGTCGCCAGGTGGCGCCTCAGCGGTCAAGCAGAACAACGCTCCATTGCAGTTGTTAGATAGATACTGGATCGCTGGCAGTAGTCCAACAGTGAGACGCTTTTCTACACCTGCTCGGCGCAGCACCGATTTGATGCAAAGGCCGATTGGGCTGTAACAATCGAAAGAATGTTTATTAGACAAATTATTAAAACTTTATATTTATTAATATTTATAACATAATATTACGCCTTTTTCTGCGAAGGGTTTTAAGGTGTACCCAGGAATAAGTCCCATATAGGTACAACCACATTCCGATTATGTTGATTATGCCCAAGCAAGTTTGCTTTTTATTCAGTACAAAAAATAAATCGAGATCGTTCATTCTATATGTGCCCGCCCCTCCACAAAAATTTACCTTAGCATGTAGGGTAAAATAAAAGAGGTGAAGGCACATTTAGAATAATAATAATAATAATAATAATAATATGGGACAACTTCCACACACGGTCATCTGGTCCCAAACTAGGCTAGAAGCCTGTACTATGGTAACCAGATGACTGATATACATACTTATATACGCTTATAACACCCAGACACAGATCAAACAGACATGTTCATGCACACAAATGTTTGAACTGGCCGGGGATCGAACCCGGAGCCTACGGCACAGAAAGCAGAGTTACTACCATCTGTGCCAACCAGGCTGTCAAATCAAAATGTCAAGAATGAAAGATCTCGACCTATCTATGTTATATATACTACTGTTTTATATATTTTTAGTAAATTATTGTAATGAAATAATTAAACTTTTACATAAATTAAAAACTGCAATTTTCAACTATATAAGAAAGATAAACTATTTTTTTATAATAATAATTCCAATAGTTAAAATTCGGATAAGTAATTTAAAACCGTAAAAATATTGACAGGTCACTGAACTTCAAAGCCGGGGTGAACGAACCAAAAAAGTAGATTTCTAATCTAACAAAATATGAATTTGTATTTTCTTTCAATTACAAAATATTTCAAAACAATATAATATTTTTAACATTTATTGCGTTTTTCAAATTTAAATTTGTTAATATATTTCACAATATGATTCAACTAACCTCTTTGCAGCCATTCCACTGAAGGTCTCAGTTTTTACGGGTATCACTGATTCGTTGTACATCTTCGATAATCTGATGCTCTTGAGGTTAATGTTGTCACAAATTGCTTTCTGCACTTTCCTTGTAGTTGGAATTGTCACAGAAATCACTTGAACTTCACCAGAAATCACTTTCTGTGGCTAATTAGGTCACTTGTTTATTGTTATGCAATCCAAGGGCGCGCGGCTTGAACTTGTCGCGATGTCACAATGATTTCACAAGTTTGCTTTATAAACTGGCGTGCTCTCGCTTTGAATTTATCACGAGGAATGATGATTATGACGTCGACCTTCCTTTTATACCAACCGTGGCGCACGCCATCTAGTTTCGCTGTGTGCGTGCGGCGCCCGTTCAGCGCTTTGGGGTTTCCATGAAATACGACCGTATTTGTTATAGTGTGAGCGATATTTTGCTTGTGTTTCCTGTAAGTATAGGAGTTTTATATGATAAGATTGTTTGTGTGCGTATAGTAGTGAGTAGTGAGAATTGTGGCCAGTTCCAACGACTTTCCGATTGTTGCTACTGGTTTTTGAGCTTCACCGCCCCCCTCACGTCATACAATTTAGGATCTCAGAGGGGTAATGGAATGATACTCTAAGATATATTACGATAGGTTATCAAATGCAATGTGGATTTACTCGCCGGTACGGAATTCCCGCCTGGTTTTTACTCTGCCAGAGGAAATAAAATGCATGTTTTGTAATTTGGGTTTATTTTACGTTCACGGATACTGAACGGAATGCTTTTTATTCTGAATTTGGGTGGAGGTTGTTTTGGTTTGACGTCGAAACTGACCTGCTCTGAAATAACGGAGATTTTGGACTTACGACACTTAGATATTTACTTTATTTCGTTAGTTTTCTACAACAATGACGCAATTAATATAGAAGTAGAAGAAAGTACTTATAAAAGTTTTTGTATTAAACGATTTTAAAAACCACTGTAAGTGCTAGTTAAGTATATAATTTATCACAAATCACGGTTTTACCTAATTTGGCTTTTTAATTAATTTTATTATATATTATGGCGTTTTTGTAGAGGAAGCCAGTTATTTCTATAAAAGAATTAATCTCAGCCCAACGGCACAAAGTAAAAGCTTTAGTAACTAACAACAATAAATAACTCACCAGGATAACACAGAACATTATATTCTGTATTACCATTTTCTTTGTTATCCTGGTGTGTAATGTTGGAGGAATTATTTAATATGCAGACAAAATTAGGAAAACGTTAAAATTAACTTTACCTTACCTGTTACAATAAATCCTATTGTTATAGGTTCCTATGTCTTTGCAAATGAGTGCTCTACTACATATTATCATGCCAGTATTAATTAATAATTAGGACTTGTATTTTGTAGAACTATTACAATTACAATGGGCTACATTGTTCTCTTTGTTTTGGTTCAGGATAATATAAAAATAGCTATAAAAACTTTTCATTCGATAGTACACAAAATTTATTACGGGGATAACGGGATCTTTTGATATAAGGATATGTACTTAGGTATTTTTCGAGCAGTGCAAATCGGGAGTATTATATTGACTTCCCTTGCTGACTTTATACCACAATTCTATTTAGGATCGTGAAGGAAAGAAGATAATACCTAAAAAAATTTTTGGATTTTGTTGTAACAAATGTTCGAACAATACATACTTTTTAAACAATTAACTTTGTACCGATGGGAACGAGTCTGCAATACGTGCCTTACCCATATTTTGTGATCTTTTTGCAACTACCTAAACTAAATATTTTACAACGTGTTACAAAAAGGTGTAGTAATTATTAAGGGGGTGCATCTTCCCATCAAATTGAACCGCTTTGAAAGGAAAGGTTTGGGAAATTCGCAAAAAAGAATTTCGAATTCCCATACAAAATGGATCAAGCTCGGCAAATTTGTATGGGGGAAGTTGAATTTTTTTTGCAAATTGGACAGTTTTTTCTTTTGTTAGTTGTTAAGGTTCATTTTTTTATGTGTTAGTTTACCAGTGTCGGAGACTTTAATGGCGTATAATACAGTAAATTTCATCAACAAAACACACTTTTTTTTTTATTGATCGTCAGAACGAAACGGCAGCCATTTTGATTTTATGTTATCAAAAATCTATCTCTTTTACTATTTTAACCATAACTTTCTTTGTAGATATCCTAAAAACTTAAATAAAGTCTCGTTTGCTAGCCAATAGTGTAAGGAATAAACGCCTAGCAAACATGTAAACATTTTCTTATTGTTAAAGCACGAAAAAAAATACTAAATGTAAAAAAGTAAGTTTTTTTATACTCTTTTTTTTAAATTATTATAATTTTCTTAAAATCTAGACTGTCAAACCATTTTTTTTATGATTTTAAAAGATAGTGTAGGATGTAAGCTCCCAAAAAGCTACACTTTCTATGCTCTAACTGCAATAGTTTATAAATTAGGACAATTTGAATAGGACCCTACAAAATGCACAATGAAAATACTCAACCAAATTTTGAGAAATTCCAAGGACGGGACTTAGACAATAGCATTCTTTGCAACCACTGATAACAATACGAAATGCCCTTAGGTGTGAGTGAGACAAAATATTAACGGTGAGTGAGAGTTTAAGTTAAGTTAAGTGTGAGTGAGACAAAATAAAAATTAAATTTAGGATATCTACAAAGAAAGTTATGGTTAAAATAGTAAAAGAGATAGATTTTTGATAACATAAAATCAAAATGGCTACCGTTTCGTTCTGACGATCAATAAAAAAAAAAGTGTGTTTTGTCGATGAAATTTACTGTATTATACGCCATTAAAGTCTCCGACACTGGTAAACTAACACATTGTATAGTTATACGGGGAATGTACCCGCAGTACATCTCCCCCGTATAATTACAACTTCTTTTAATACGTCGTATATCAAGGTATTAAAGTCTAGTATATCTAGGTATGCACGTGGTAATATAATTATATAATAACCTAAATATTGTTACCTCGGACTTTTTGACTTTTGGACTTTTTTGACTGCCTCGGTGGCGTAGAGGGCGCATGCTCGACTGCCAATCAAGAGGTCCCGGGTTCGATCCCCAGGTCAGGCATAGTGTTAAATATTGGATTTTTCCATTAGGAATTAGGTATCTCAACAACTGCTTGGAGTCTGGAACTGTGCCCGGTAGATGGCAATAGGCTCGCCCCCTATTACATGGGACCGATAACATACTGGCGAAATGTGGTTGTATCTACTAAGGGACTGAGTCCTGGGTACACCTCTGCCTACCCCTTCGGGAAAAAGGCGTGAATGTATGATATTGTTTATGTTTTGTTTTATTATAGAACTTAATTAAATTTGATATTATGATAAAGAAGCTTATGATTCACAAAAGTGTTCTTGAAATGATGAAATGGTGTTTTATTATACTTTTACTGTAACTTACTGTGCCCTGCGGTTTTAATAAAAATATAATAAAACACCATTTCATCATTTCAAGAACACTTTTGTGAATCATAAGCTTCTTTATCATACCCTATGTTTAATTCCAGGGTAAAAACTATATGCATCAAGAATTACATCCCAATCGCTTCAGTACGTAAAGAGACACTGGTATAATGCCAAGCAATTATGCCATGGGGGACGAAACTTTTACTTTAGGAACGAAGCGACCCCACCTTTGAGAATCATTCCCACCTTTTTTTTCTTCTTTTATGAACCCACACGAATGTATTGCCAGTGTCAAGTTTTGTATTTATAGCCTGCTTACACGGGACATCATGGACTCACACGTTAGTGTATTTGCCAGTGTCAAGTTATATACATTTTCAAGTTAATATGGTCAATTGGTCAATTCAGAGTCAGGGCAAGCACAGTCAAGTCATAGCTCTAGTAAAGTGGTGGTCTTTACAAGAAGCTGCCGGAATTTTGTTGGGCACACGAAAAATCACATTTCAACCCTCGCATCATTTGCCAAGAAACTTGTGTATCTTCGAAAATACTCAATATTCCACTATTATTATACGTTAAACACTCGAAAATGCACCGATAATTGATAAAGATACGGGAGCCAAACTGTACTCATCGGTTTCCCGCCAAAACTCCATCACTCCCACTGCCCACTTGCTTCTTCCCCACTGGGGACAGCTGGGTTTTTCTTTAAAAGTTACAAAGGAGCCGGGATTAGCCTGAATAACCCAAGTTACCGACATAACCCAAATTAAATTATCAAGTACCCAAATTGAATTAGCAAGTAGCACTTAGAACTGATGGCTGGTGTTGCTGTTTGGTTCTAGAATAAAGACCACGGACCGGCAGGCGCAGTGTAGGATGTCCAACCACAAGATAGACAGACCTATTAGCCAGCTCATGCTGGGTCTACAGTAACCTCATGTAAAACGTCCAGAATTCATTCTTTTTCCGCGCAAAATATGCCCACAAACAAAAACAATTTTGTTTTTAAATATTTTATTTCCACTCATTAACGATACGCTTCACAAAGCCTCGAAACGCTTATTTCCCGAGATAAGCCATTGTGGTATAAATTAATTATAATAATAGTTAAGTAAACATGTTTTGGACAACGTTTCGGTCGTTGGGTTAATCCCAACTGATAGGTCATTAAAAGCACGTAGTATCTTTTAACCATGCGTTTGTTAACAGGAAAGCAGATGACACAATCCTATGGAAAATTTACTAAATCGATGTTTTGTATTTCCCTATTTCCTCCGAATACAGTAAACCTATTATATATATATTTATAATATATTTTAATGATGAAGTATGTCCCTATCATTTTATTTTTGTTTATAAACTCTATTTTTTTTTGTGATCGTCTAATCACGCGAGTAACACTGAGATTTTTGGAAGTTCACTATTTAAAATCAAGGGTTTATAAGAAAAATTAAAATGACAGGAACATAGGTTACTTCACTATAAAAATAACAGGATATAAATTTAGAGAATGGGTTTATTATATTCGGAGGAAACAGGGGAATACAAACCATCGATTTGGTAAATTTTTCATAGTATATTGTGTCAAATTCCTAAAAGGTCTACCACGGTGATGATCTTTACCGTGACTCTACACACATAACCTAAATAACAAGTAATAAATAGAAAACTATAATATTATTATGTCCCACTCATTTAATTTTCAAACAATTTTTTCCATTTTTTTTTCTATTTCACTCTAGTTTTTTTTATTCTTTTATTTTTCTAGTCCCTGCTAGTCTAGTAACGCTCATGCTCTTTGAGTGACTCGTTTTAACTTAATTAATAATTAGGTACCCTTAGATAAAGTAAATTCTAAGTAGGTACCTATAATACAACGTGTAAAAAAAGTGAAATAATGTATAAGGGTTCGCATTTACAAATTAAACTGAATAACTTTCAAAAGAAAGAATTACGAAAATTACAGTTGAAATCATACCTTTGACCTTCGCTATCGATTACTCGACCACAGTATCGTGAGCTGTTGGTGTGTGTCTATGGGTCAAGGGCGTTTTAGAGATGTTCTAGGTCACGCGGTTCATATCGATATGTCTGTGATATGTGGGATTTTTTCCCCTTTTTTAATTTTATTTGTTATGTTATTGAATGGGTGTTATAAGTTTGATGTGGCTGCGCTTATCGTAGCACCTAAACAAATGGATAGATTTTGTTGAGGTTTTTTTTGTTTGTAAACTGATTTTGGTGTGATCTAGAATCCAGATGGTTTTAATTTTTTTGGTGGCGAGGATTCGTATTTTTATCTATTTTATATCGTGTAATTGCTATATTCTTTGAATTAAGGGTAATGGAGAAAATAGGGGAACGGGAAAAAGATCTCAACTAATAATATTCTACTCAATCCTACTTAATAAATGTGTGAAAGTTTGTCAAGATGGATGGATGGATGGATGGATGGATGTTTGCTGCTCTTTTACGCTAAAACTACTGCACTGATTAGGCTGACACTCTGTATGTAGATAATTCAGACCCTGGAATAACACAGGGTACTTTTGACGTAAAAACATCTTATAATTCGATAGAGCCGGCTGCACGCACGAAAAAAACATGACTCATGCGGCGTTACCTCGCTCTGAGGCGCTCGCTGTAAGGCTTGAAGTGCAAGCGAGAGCGCGGAACGAGCGACATCCGTCTCTCTCCTACTTGAGTGAGCGATGCGTCTGCGTGGACAGCTGCTATACTATAGTACATTTACATGTTTTGATCGAGTATCAAGTGCAGTGAAAAGTGAAACAAATGAAATTAAAATTTTCTTTTGAAAAATGCTACCATTCCATCAGTATTTTCTTAAGAGGTTGTCACGTTCAACTATCGTCAGTAAACCGACTTTACAGACAACCAATTTTTTATCCTGATATTACCACGGGAACAACGACTACGTGCGTGAAACCGCGAGACTCGGCTAGTATCCCACATACATTATTTGCGTTTTATCATATTGCACAATTTCATTTGAAATAACATATATCAACTGAAATATCTTAATCCTCCTCCGATAATATTAATTTTGCATATATTCATAAATTTATAATCTATTTAAATCAGTTTTACAATACATATCTTACTTACAAGTAGCCTATTTTTTTATGTATCGTTTTAGAGATAAGATAACCTCATATCATTTCACAATACGGATGACACATTGTGAAATAAATCCATCGATTTATAAATAGAATGGCTCGACTCGGCGCGACCGTTTGCCAAATGCTGTTTTACTATTTATCGCCTTGAAATGAATGAATGCTAACTTTTTATTTAACAAGAAACAATATTAAGGAAGAAACTAAAAAGACTAACAACTGGCGGTTCTACAGACAACCATGCAAAGAATGGAAATACAGATAGAAATGTACGTTTTTATCCCAATATAAACAAAAATTATAACATCTACTAGCTACAATTCCAATCAAATTATAAGAAGTAATATTAGTAATCTAAAAACAGACAGATTCAAGAGAAACGTGGCCAGGTCGCTATTGGGCTATAAATTTTTTTTTTAATTCATTTTGGATATAATATTTTCAATTTTCCTTCATTTTCCTTGACAGCCTCGTTGGCTCAGATGTTAGTAACTCTGCTTTCTGTGCCGCAGGCCCCGGGTTCGATCCCCGGCCAGATCAAACATTTGTGTGCATTAACATGCCTTTTTGATCTGTGTCTGGATGTTATAAGCGTATATAAGTATGTGTCAGTCATCAGGGGGGCTATTGGCGTTCTTCATAATCACCAGTCGCTATCAGGTTTGAGTCTTTATACTCTGTGGCTTGAGTTAGTAACAAAGACGTTTTACCCTTCTAACAAGACTGTGCACTGTCAAATTTGGAGGAGAAAAAAGGAAAAGGATAGACACTGCGAGTGGTTCTCACTCGGGACCGACACAGTGCACAGTCTACTTAGTAAGTTTATCATAATGTCTTTGGTTAGTAACCGGACTTTGACATTTGTAGTTAATGTCAAATCAAGTTAATAGTCACTAAAGTGATAGTCACCAAGAACGCCAATAGCCCGGCTGGTTACCATAGTATAGGCTTCTAGCCTAGTTTGGGATCAGATGACCGTGTGTGGAAGTTGTCCCATATTATTATTATTACTTTAATATCGATAATTTGTCACAATCTGTTTTCACATCCCTATATTTCCCGACGCTTGAACTTTGAACTAAGTACTTTTCTCTGAATCTAACATAATAGTCGTAAATCCAGAAGTTCTTTGGAATCCACTAAAGTGTTATGTTTGTTAGGATTTCGTGGAACAATCGTTCCCGAGATACGATAAACAATATTGGCTCTCTATCCACGAACATTCCACGAAAATCAACCCCTAACCTCTATTAGGGGTTGATTTTAGTGAAAAAGGTTCTTCGTTTTAATAGGTATATGCATTATGCATATTATATACCTACGAGGTTAATGAGAATTTTCTTAGAATAAATAGTTATCCTAAGCTTCTTATAAAGTAAAGACAGCAGAAACACGCTGGTTGCAAGCCGCTTACAACCGGACTAGATAAAAATCTATGGGGAGACCTATGTCTAGAAGTGGACGTCCTACGGCTGAGATGATGATGATGAGTTATTTTTTTATAATAGTGAGTAACAAGACGATCAAATCAGGTGCCTGTAAGCATCATGATTGCCCATATCAGACACAGTGCCACCCAGTCTTTTAAAATTCAAAACTCTACGCGGCACTGCACTGCGCCTGTCACCCTGAGATATAAGTTGTTGAAACTCGTCATGGAGTCTGGAACTTTACCCGGTAGAGCAAAAGGCTCGCCCCCTATGATCATAGGACCAACAACATACCTACTAGCCAAATGTGGGTGTACCTACTATGGAACTGAGTCCTGGGTACACCTCTGCCTACGCCTTCGGGAGAAAGGCGTAGTACTTTGATAAACTAGGGACTAAAGAGACCCATTGTATAGCTCGGTAGTTTTACTGTCGAGCTTTAGCGAGGGAGTCAATAGAAACCGGGTTTTAGCGCCGTTTGTTACGCTCTACTTTTCACGATTGTGAGAAAATTATTAATTTCATCAAAACATATTGGCTAATATCCTACGTGCGATACCAAAAAAATATAATCCCGTTGGTAACAGAGCAAATATTAAAAAGAAATTTACTCTATCACCTTGAGGCTTGGTAATTGCTCCGAGCCACAGACTAATTATAGTGATCTGTGGCCACAGAGCTTGACAAGTTATATAATATGCACGCAACAATGACGGACTTTTCGAGTAAGAAAGTGAAAAAACATTTTTATATTCGTTGCGTAGTTTTATAGATACAACAAACATTGGGATCAAATAAATGATGAAACAATTATATATAATACAAATATAACCTTATTTCGCGATTTTCCTATAATGTTGCGTGGCGCAATAAGCGATTCAACGTCATTGGGCGCAATATAAAAAATCTATTGATCATTAAATATTGTATCAAATATCATAAATCATAACGTTGAAATTGCTGTAAAGATTGGTTATCAGTGCATTTGATTATCAGAGAATGTATATAAATATTATCTTATCTAGTGATAAGACGAGGACAAAGTTTTGACATACATAATATTACATAGGTATAATAAATACCTGCGCGATAAGAGCAATGGCTGATACAATTTTCATGAATCATAGAATTACGAGAAAGGCTATTTTTGAACTTGTTATCGGACTTCTAAGATTTTTGAAACAATGTGAAGTAAATCCGGTATTATATTTTTAATCCATAATCGATATAGGTATTTAAATTACTTCAGAACATTATTATTTTAATAACATAATGTGTATGTAGTTACCTATTAGGTACCTGCCGTCTTAGAAGATTATGTAGAGTGACATAGATAGATAGATAATACTTTATTGTACACCACACTTATAGAACCAACACAAAGGATACAGAGAAACTATACTTATGTACAAGCGGCGGTCTTATCGCTAATAAGCGATTTCTTCCAGACAACCGATAGTAATAAACATAATAATACATAGTAGACATAGTAGATATAGTAATAAACACGCAATATTAGTGTTTTCATAATTATTTATTCATAATCCGAATACCACGCTCCTTCGAGGTTCAAGGAATACTTCCCGAAGGCCCGTGTTATGCAATAGAGATGGGACAAACATAGTTAAAATACAATGAAAAATTAGAAGTGTTCCTAATCGATGGATTCCTGCTTAACAGTTGATAGAGATAGAGATAGTGGTATCTGACTGTGGGCCTTATCAGCAGGCTCAAAATAGCGCAACGAGCTATGGAGAGGGCTATGCTCGGAATTTCTCTGCGAGATCGAATCAGAAATGAGGAGATCCGTAGACGAACGAAAGTTATCGACATAGCCCAGCGGATTAGTAAGTTAAGTGGCAATGGGCAGGGCACATAGCACGTAGAACTGATGGCCGATGGGGCTGCAAAGTTCTCGAATGGAGACCACGAACCGGCAAGCGCAGCGTAGGACGTCCACCCACAAGGTGGACAGACGATCTGATAAAGACGGCAGGAACACGATGGAGGCGGGCCGCTTACAACCGGACTGAATGGAAATCTATGGGGGAGGCCTATGTTCAGCAGTGGACGTCCTGTGGCTGAGATGATGATGATGAGTTGATAGAGAAAGGAATGTTGAGGTCGTTCGGCCTTCGGACATGTGGAGAGGATGGATGAAAGGAGAATATATAAGACTATTTATAAGGCGAGTGTGAATGGTCAAGTCGGTAGAGTCGACCGCGGGTGTACTTTTCATGAACAAATTAATGTTATACAAAGAATATAATATTGAATTATGCTCCTGGGATTTCGACCAGGCAGTCAATGAAGTAGTAACGCCCGTACTTACGCACACTCACATTTGAAGGGTGTTCCCACGTTATGTTTTCTACGTATTAGTAGTAATAGTGGTAGAAGTAGAAGTAGTAGTACAAGTAGTAGTAGAAGTAGTAGTAGTATAAGTAGTAATAGTAGAAGTAGTAAAAGTAGTCGTAATAGTAGTAGTAGTAGACTATGTCACCTAATCCTATTCAAAGTGAAATAATGTACAATATACAGTTGTTATAACACCTGCCACTACTCACGTAGGTGTTTGTCTTAATATTCGGACCCCGGATTCGGTAACTAGGCCAATAAGGCTTTGGCCTTATTGCCGTAAGCATTCTTTCACGCAGGCAGACATTACCTTACGCAACCTTCCACCTGTCTCTTCATTTTATTATTTGGTAAACTTCGCTAAGAATCGAGACAAATCTTTGAAACTGATTTCAAAGTAAAAAGGTTGACACCAACTCTCTAGCTAAGTACAGTAGCTACGAAAAATTTGACAGAATCGTTTAAAAGAAATTACCAAATCGATGTTTTTTTTTCTTCTTTTATGGACCGACACGAATGTATTGCCAGTGTCAAGTTTTGTATTTATGGCCTGTTTACACGGGACATTCATGGATTCACACGTTAGTGTATTTACCAGTGTCAAGGAATATAAATTTTCAAGTTAATATGTCTTTACAAGCTGCCGGAATTTTGGTGGGAACACGAAAAATCCCAATACAACTCTCGCATTACTTGCCAAGAGACTTGTGTATCTTCGAAAACGCTCAACATGTAATATTCCACCATTATTACACTTTAAACACTCGAAAATGCACCGATAATTGATTAAGATACGGGAGCCAAACTTTAGAATAGAATAGAATAGACAACTCTTTATTGTTATCACAACTAGTGCAAAAAAACAGTAAAATCACATATTATAACTAGAAAATGTGTAACAATTGGCGTCCTTTTCGCTCAGAGCGATCTCTTCCAGCCAACCATGCGGTGACAGGACTCATACCAAAATGCTGGAAGGCCGGTGGCTTTACTTTTTGGCTTCCCCCCAAAATTCCCCAAATCGATGTTACAATGTTTCCTTTACAATGTTTAAACGATTTCTATTCTTTCCCTTGTTTCCACCAAATAAAAATTAACACATTCCCTAAAGGAGTTGTTGGTTTCAGGGCCACGTCGACCATACATATTTTTAATATTATTTGATAGGCCTATTAATAAGATTTTCAAAGGTGCATAAAAAATATTTTTAGTATCGCTATTAATTTTTATAAATTAAGCAAATTTTCTACTAAAATATGAACGCGCGTCGTACTTAACCTTACTTTATTCAAATCAAATAAATTATAAATTAATTGGCGATAATAAGAGGGCCGTGGAGTTACCGGCTTAAGAATAGTGTTCCACCCTCTCTCCCCGTGGTTGCCGTAAGAGCCGGCTAAGGGTTAACAGATCCAGGGAACGGGCAGCAGCGTCCTCTGCAAAAAACCATCGAACTGCGCTCAACAACCCGCCTGCAAGCGTGTCGAGTATTCGCAAAACCCCCCTTTATGGGGAGGCCTATGTTCAGTAGTGGATTACCAACGGCTGAGATGAAGAGATGATGAATAAGAGGGCTACTCTTTTGGGAATATTATTGTGAATAACATTCTCTGCCCGGCTGTAGGATATTTAGCCAAAGTGTTTTGATGAAATTAATCATTTCATTTTCTCACAATCGTAGTGAATAGTAATGTATGTAACCCACGGCGCTGAAACACATTATAACTCGGTTTCTGTTTACTACCTCTTTCTTCTATTTACTATTGGTGTTTTTAGTCCCTTGTGTATCAATGTATTATTATTTAGCCTCATAGCAGCCTAGAGAGAGGGATTTACCCAAAAGTTATAGATGATAATAACTTATCATCAGGACCGCAGTGACAGGATGCACCAAAAGATAAGGGGCGGTGGGTAATACCCCACACTACACAATAAATGTTCGGGAATATCCCAAGATCCCCATGGAGAATGGGATCGCCCAAGGGGCCGCTCTTCCATACAAAATGAAATTTCTTCTCAATTGTTTGCTGTTACTTTTTGGTCTGGCCTTTTTAGCGCCAAAATATATTTGGTTGAAGAAACCCGTATGGTTTTTTTCACATTTATAAAAATGTAAGAGAATATTTTGAGGTTATTTTTATGTTTTTGTATATTATATGAAAAAAATACGGTTTTCTTAATCTAAATAAATATTGGCGCAAATTTGTTATGTTATAAGTAATGTGTTGTATATACATATATGTAGTTAATGTTATATATTATTTAGTAATTTTGACTTTTTAATAAGTTACATAAAAGAAAAGAGCGAAGAAAAATGAAATAATTGCAAAATTCTCAAAAAAAGACTTCCCATACAAAATGAATCGTCAAATTTTTATACGAAGTTGAAATTATTTCATGTGATACTTACTTTCTTTGCAAGTTGTTCAAGTAGATACCCATCTGACATCTGCCCAGATGCGTGAGTACTGTACTACCTACCACTTTTTGTAAAAACGTAAAAAATAGGTTGCAAGACAGCGTGCGCTGGTCGGATGCGTTTTCTTGTAACTATGTGACACCGTCCCGCAGCCAGCGTATGTGTGAATAAATCTTTTCAAGCCAGTTAATAAGTTTTCTTATTTACAACTGGAAAGGTAAACAATATTAAAATTTATCTGGGAATAAAATTAAAGCGAGTGCGAATGGTCAAGGTAGAGGCCAACGTAGGCGAACATTTCATGATATGAGTACTTTAAACAAACCATTTTCATTACACCACATTAACACATTCCCTTGCAATAATCGTAGGTAAAAATACATCGTCGCTTCGTTCAAAACAAATAAGTGTTGCATCAGAATGAAAGATATTTCTATTACCAGGATATGTAGGTACTTACTATGTACTAGCTAGCTTGTACTAGCCTAAGATTAATATAATTATTATTCCTTTATGTTTGTGTCCTATGTATGGTGTACAATAAAGTGTTTATCTATCTATCTATCTACTATTTTGCCATGTGGTCCCCGGCTATAGGAGTTGCTCTAATATATATAATAGGGCCCCCCCTTTCTTATCTGGTGGGAGCCGTGTGACCCGGTAGAGGGATATATTCAGAGAGTGGGCAGCAGCGCTCTCCAGCACCAAGTATTCCAACTGCTGCGATCACCAAGCCGCACAACAAGCGTGTTGATTACGGCAAAATCCCTCCATATGAATAGTTTATGGCGTTCTATGGGGGAGGCCTATGTTCAGCAGTGGACGTCTTCCGGCTGATGATGTGTAGGTACTCACTTTATTGTTACTTATCATAACAACTTTTTCCCAGACAGAGGTGTACCCAGGATCTAGTCCCATAGTAGCTACACACACATTTCGCTAGTTATATTTTTAGATGCCATGAAATAGGGCCGAGCCTATCCCATCTACCAGGCCAGTTTTGAGTCCAAGCCGTCATTGAACAAATTCCTAGTTTAAAAATCTAACAACGCTTTTTGTCCGGGATCTCATGATCGGCATTAGAGCCCACGTCCACTAAGCCAATGAGGCAGTCAATAATCTGTGTTCAGCGCAATCTGGATATTAGTTAAATATTACTCTAAAATTTTGAACACACCTGCCTTAGGGGCAATTTAAGGTGAACCTACAGATGTGCGCGCGATTCGAACCGAAAGCGACCAACAAAACGGATTTTAGAATTCTTTATAATATTAAATCCTATGAAAGCTTGCACACCTGTATCCGCATCGAATCGTCCGAATCGCTGCGGTGCGGTTTCATCGAATTTAATATTAATAATTCGGATAGATGTGCGTTCACTTTAAATTGTCTCAAGCAGGCGGCAGGTGGGTGAGTAGCACGATAAATGCATCTACCATGGCCGTAATCAGATCCAGAGGCGTTTTTTGCGTAAAATGATCAAAATGCGCTCGCAACCCGCCTGTCTTGCGTGGTGAGAATTGGAAAACCCTCCAAATGAGGGGAGGCCGATGTCCAGCAGTAGACTTGTAGCTGAGTTGATGATGATGATGCAGTAGACTCAATCCTCGAAAACGCAATATAGTAAAGCATTTCATAAGAACATAAATTAGCCAACTCACTACGTGCACGTGTCAAAAACGTTTTTGCCGATTCATGATAAAAAATTGATGTACCAGACATATAAGAGAGACGAAATAATAATAAATTATAATCGATGATAATGTTATCAGTAAATATTTAGTATTTATGTCGATAATAATAAGATATCGATTCGGTAATTCATTGTATCTTAATTACTGTTAAAACTGTTTTGATTTGGCGCCATTGGACTATAAGAAAAAATAATTAATTGGAAAAAGAAATAATATATATTATGAGGACTCCATAGGTACATACCTTAAAATAGAATAAAAAAGAATATGTTTATTGAAATAATGCGTACACACAAATATAATATCATTATACTATGTTTAAAGTACAAATATCAATGGCTATGTAAGCTATGTGATAATTCGCGTCATTCATTTTTCATAAGAAAATTGTAATACGTACATTTTACATTAATAAATACATAATAAATAATAAAGAGGTTAATAAACACGCCTTGTTTCCCTCAAAGGGTTAAGTTAAATGTACCCATTTCTATAGATAGGTATAGTTGGGATTTATTTAGGAATGTGACCTCTTAGCAGTTTGACACAATCTAATGGAAAATTTACCAAATCGATGTTTTGTATTCCCCTGTTTCCTATAAATACAGTAAACCTATTCGAAATATTCATATCCTGATATTTTGAAAATGAAGTAAACTATCATTTTAATATTATTTATAAATTCTTAATTTTGTTGTAGTGAACATCTAATCACGCGATGACGCGGGATTTTTAAGAGTTCACTTTGAAACAACCGAGAATTTATAAGAGGAACTAAAATGACAGGGACATAGTTTACTTCACTATAAAAATATCAAGACATAAATTTATAGATATAGAATGGGCACAGAACAGATAATAATGCATGGGTTAATTATATTCGAAGGAAACAGGGAAATCACCACGCTTGTTGTGTGGCTTGGTGATCGCAATAGGTAATTGGAATATAGTGCCGGAGAGCGCTGCTGCTCACTCTCCGAATATATCCATCTGCCGGGTCTCACGGCTCCCACGGGATGAGAAAGAAGTGGCCCTATTTATATAATGCCGGGAACCACACGGCACAGATAATACTAAAAATTAAAAATACGGTATATCTTGGGCATTTCCAAGTAAATGTTATTTCTCATTCCAATAAACCAAAACAAACAAAACCATTCCGAGTAAACGCTGACATTTGCTATCGGTTCGCTGCCAGTAAATTACCTATTAGGAGATACCGGTTATCAGGACACAATACCTAACAATTCTTATCACATGGGATTTTGAGTTAAGCGAAGCGTGAATGGACTTTAGTCCGTTACTAAGGCGTACAATACATGATAGGTATTGCTTTCAGTTTTACCACTGTCACGGTGATGATTGATAATTAACCTATCGTTTAATGTGATGATTAACGTCATTCAAGAAGAAATTAGTCACTACTCATGATTGACAGCAAATAAATAAAGTTTTTTATAAAAAAAAATTTGAAAAAATTTAACTGGCTATTTTTTATTCTTCCATAATAAAATACTATATTTTTTTGAAGCATACTATATTTTTATAGGTTTTTTTAAATACTATGTTTAGACCAAACAATGTTGGCAGCCCTAGCTGACTCCCACCACAAGTATTTAAGGTGGGATACCATTTCTATAGCCGGTACCGCCACGGCGTTTATTAAGGTATTTGTTTACTTTTAATCTTTTAATGTTTTCCACAAATTCTCAGATTACAGAGACTAGTACCGACCAGTATCGCGTCTGTTTGTACGCCTCCTTCCATTTTACGTAGAAACTTTAGTATAGTGTTACAATTAATCTGTTATTGTTTTGCGTTGTTGCGCTGAGAGGCAGATATGGGAGATTAAACTAGGTACAATAAAAAGTTATATCGATTTTATAGTATGGTCAACAGAACTGTGCATTAAATATCAGATTGATCAACAGGAAAGGGGTAATAGGAAACGGGCTTGGAATCCACGGAACCTAGGCCCAAAAATCCTTACACTATCTATCCTAGATAGATACCTTACACTATCTATCTAAATCTTAGATAGATAGTGTAAGATTTTTTGGTAGATAATGGGTAGATAATGACGGGTAGATAATGTTATAAAGTCTATGAGGATTTCGATCTAAAGGCACAGAACAGATGATAATAATAATATAGAATGGACACTGACATCCGCCCACCAATCGGGCCTTCCCCACCCCGCTAGCGAGATTAAGCTCTCCACGAGCTTCGCTTCGCTGGGAAATTACCTCGCGCACACTCTTGCACGTGTACAAACTCCATGTGTGCAGTGTCTGTGTAGTAGGTAGTTATAGCGCGGCTTTTGTACGGGAATGGAGTAGTGTCCGGGGTGTGCTAAAGGTTCCTTGTTTGGATTGTACCAATAAATACATCCTACTTCCAACTATAATATTATAAATGCAAAAGTTTGTAAGGATGGATGGATGTTTGTTACTCTTTCACGCCAAAACTACTGAACCGATTGGGCTGAAATTCGCTATGTCGATAGTATAGACCCTGGAATAACACATAGGGTATCTTTACTTCTTAGAGGTATCTTAGAGGTATCTTTCCGAACGCACGGTAGACTCAGAACTGTTTATCTTCATTGACGTACAAAAGTGTCAGATTATGACCTATTTGAATAAATCTGTTTTGAGTTTGAGTTTGAGGTAATGTTTATCCCGATATTCTAAATAATATATAGATAGATATAAAGTAGGCATAGGTGTACCCAGGAGTCAGTCCCATAGTGGGTACACCCACATTTCGCCAGTATGTAGGGGAGACTGCCTTCTTTTTGTAATGCCTTTTTCTAGCCTTTTTGTAGTGGTAGGTCTCCTTTGCAGGGTCCCGCCTGGGGAAGTACCACACCTTTGCCAGTTATTCATCCGCCAAGCAGTAATGTGCAAACATTACTGTGTTCCGGTATGAAGGGCAATGTTACCAGCGAAATTACTGGGCATGATGAGATTCAACAACTAATATCTCAGGGTGACAGGCGCAGTGCAGTGCCGTGCAGCATTTTGAATAGGGTATATGCATGTGTTTTTTTAATATTTTTAATTAATTGTTCACATCGTCATAGCATAGTAAAAAATATAAATTTAATTGGAAATGAAAGAATAAAATTTAAAAAAATAAATTTAAACCGAGTTAAAATTTGAGCTGTTTGAACACCGCCATTTTCGCGCGCTTTGTATGACGTCACATGCTATGCCCGGTGTTTGTTTACTGTAGGTGTTCTAAATACTTTACACAGAATTTCAATTTAATAGCCGTTTAAGCCATGGAAGAAGCTCATAAACAAGTTTATAAGTATTGTCTTGTGCCTATGTGCAAAAATACTATTAGAAGTGCACCTGATAAAGTGTTTTTCCCTGTTCCGAAATTATAGGTTATGTTTTGATAGTAAGCACTACTCTCTACTTATCGAGTGTATTTAAGAATAAAAACATACTTATTGTATTATTATGTATCATGTATCTAAACAATTACCTTGCAGCTTTCACTCCTTTGACCTCAGCGGACGTAAAATCTGGATTTGATGCAAAATATGCTGTCATCATGAACGCATCTATTCTCGGCAGATTATCGGATTGTGCTTTTACAAAACCAATTTCAGTCATCATTGTGATGATTCCTAATCTCACTAGGATGCTAAAATATGTACTAGCTATGGAAAAGGCTGCGGGAAAACGATTTTAAACTATTTTTATTTCATACGCTATACAAATAACACACAAACTTCTATGTTGACATAGCATTTGACGTCACATTTAGCTTCGACCAATGGCGATGCGTTTGGCAATTTTGAATATCCCTCGCATATTTTTCACTTTTTATTTATTATTTTATGCTAATAAAAAGGAATTAAATGAAAGAATTATGTTTTAGATATAATGTCCGGTCGATATAGATTCGGAAAAAAAATATTTGAACCAAATTTAAACTACACGCATATTCCCTATTCTAAAACACTGGGTGGCACTGTATCTGATATGGGCAATCATGATGCTTACCATCAGGCACCTGATTTGCTCGTCATGTCGCTTACTTACATAAATAAAAAAAGTACCGGACCCAGTTCCAGACTCGGCTGCCATTGAGATAAATTCCTATGGAAAAATCCAATAACACTGCCTGACCTGGAAATCGAGCCCGGGACCTCATTATCGGCAGTAGCCCATACGAACCTCTACTTAAAAGAAAAGGAATTGTTCCGAGGTTATCAAACAGGAAAATCATGTAAAGATATACATATTTGCATTGGTTTTTACCTGTGCGTCAACGAACGTACCCGTAATGAGGTCTCTTGAATTATTTATTAGAATACACGAAATTCAAGTATTTGACGTCTCTGACGGGGTTTATAAGCGCTTCTTAATAGAATAAAACGTGAGCTGTTGAATAAATTACCAGCATATGTACAAACCGCCATGGAGTTACCGGCTTTAGAATAGTGCTCCACCCTCTCTACCCGTGGTTGCAGTAAGAGCCGGCTAAGGGTTAACAGATCCAGAGGACGGGCAGCAGCGTCCTCTGCAACAAACCATCTAACTGCGCTCGACAACCCGCCTGCCAAGTATGTCGAGTATTAGCAAAATCCCCCTTTATGGGGGAGGACTATGTTCAGTAGTGGATTACCAACAGCTGAGATGATGATGATGATAAGTACAAATAAAAACGGAATTTTTAAAGTAGGTAGACATAAGGAAAGAGCAGCTGCAGCAATTTCTACGTGCATCATTGCATGTTTAAAATAGGGGAATTACCTATAGAAGGTAATATCCTACTAATATTATAAATGCGAAAGTTTGTGAGGATGGATGGATGGGTATTTGTTACTCTTTCACTCCAAAACCACTGAACCGATTGGGCTGAAATTTGGTATGTAGGTAGCTTAGATCCTGGAATAACACATGCGGTACTTTTATTCCCGATATTCCCGCGGGAACGAGGACAACGCGGGTGAAACCGCGGGGCACAGCTAGTATTGTAATAAAATTATAGCAATAATTAATAATAATCCAGCAATAATTTTTCCATGTGAATGAGATGTTTTTCCGCGGTAAAAAGTAGCCTGTACTCGTATTGATCACTCTTCAGCCTCCAAACCAGAAAATTACAAGTTTGGGTATGCAAACAAAAAAATCAAACGAAGGACAAACAAACAAACACACTTTCGCTTGTGTAATATGTCAGGGTGAATGGATTATATTCCTTATACACCTTCTTTATACAAAACTTCAGTATAATGGAGATGTTTTTCTTGTAAAAGAAATTGTGTCAATCGAAACGCGGTTGCTCAGATATTATTATGCTATTTACATAAGCCCATGTCATTGAACCTGTGAAGGTCGGCAGACAGCTGGCAAGTGCCGCGTGGAGCATGACTCACAGCTGTGACTCATTCGTGAATGAAATACTTGGAATAATAAAACTCGTGGACAGCCAACGGGGAAATGCCTGCATCACAGCTCTGTTATAGATAGGTACTTAAACTAATCATTATGTAACACTTCATAAAAGTAGAAGCCAGTCCATTATGGTACTGAACCACACCCCGGGCACTCAACCACATTATAAATAATAGTACCTACACTCGACTCAATCCTAGGACGATTCGTTCAAGACTCAATCCCATACAAAAGCCGCGCTATAACTACCTACTATAACACAGACACTGCACACATGGAGTTTTGTACACGTGCAGTGTGCGTGAGGTGCTTTCATAAAGAAGCGGGCCTGGTGGAGAGCTCGATCTCACTCGCGAGATGAGGAAGGCCCGTTTGGTGGGCGGGTGACAGTATCCATTCTATATGTAGTATTCAAATTTGTTCTGTGACTGAACTGCAAAAAAAAACAGAAAAAAGTTGATGTCTTTAAGTATGAACAATGACCAGTGGAGAAGAAATACTTATGTATAGCTAGACCGCTTAATTGGGGTCACCACCCCGCAGGCGAGGACTTCTACCTACGTGCTGTGTGCCCTGCTCGTTGCTCATTGCCAATTCGACTTGCTTTCACTTCATCCCAATTATGAGCCGGAAAAATGAGCGAGTGTGTTCCTCTGGATCGAATCTCACGGGTGGAGGTTTCCCCTGGGTCATATAGTCTGGGCGCTACCGTATTTCGGATGGCACGTTAAATTGTGGGTCCCGGCTGGTTCCTATAAGACCTACTTATGTAATGGTAGAGGGCAGTCTAGCTCATTACGGAGGTCTTGTAGGAATGTTGGCGACCTGTGACATAGACTGTAACAGTTAGAGAATAATTCGTAGTGATAGGCCTCCTTTGCAGGGGGCCGCCTGGGGAAGTACCTACCACACCTTTGCCAGTTATATTTCAACAACTAATATCGCAGGGTTACAGGCGCTTTGCAGTGCCTATATGGGCAATCATAATGCTTACCATCAGGCACCTGATTTGCTCGTCTTGTCACTCACTATCATAAAAAAATACATATAATAAATTCAAACTATTAATCTGGTAACTTTCCGGCTTAGGAAAGTTTCTTTGGAATAATTTTATCTCATTAATAAGATAAAATTAAAGCGCAGTTTTTAGAATTTTTCTGTGTGACGCAAATCGTTATCTTCAATCAAGGCTTATCAAAGGGGAGTGTCTCAAATATTTGTTTATCAATATCTTATAGTAAATTCAACTTTATGAACATTGCTTTAAGGTTGAAAAAAAAATTTTTGCTGTGGTCGTGCGTGATCTTCCAAATGCGCAGAAATGCTTCCTGCGTACGTTGTGTGACGTTAAAACGCTTGTTGGTCTTTTTACTCAGAATATAGGCCAATAGAAATATCAAACGCAACATCCAGTAGCTAATTTTACCTTCGATCTCTATGGGGTAAATCAAAGTCAAAGTTAAAGTCAAAAAGATTTATTCAAATAGGTTACAATCTGACACTTTTGTACGTCATAGAAGATAAACAGTAATGAGTCTACCGTAAATTCGGAAAGAAATCTTTACAAGAAGAACGCACAAGAAACTTGTAGGGCTTAATTTTTTCAGCTGATTGTTTTACAATATAATCATAAATCCTACATCAATTTTAAATGAGACGCAAACAATTAAATGCAATAG
This sequence comes from Hemistola chrysoprasaria, assembly GCA_947063395.1. Classification (NCBI taxonomy): domain Eukaryota; kingdom Metazoa; phylum Arthropoda; class Insecta; order Lepidoptera; family Geometridae; genus Hemistola; species Hemistola chrysoprasaria. The sequence goes on along the minus strand of OX346731.1, from coordinate 2,064,764 downwards.
ATTAGGTACACCCAAGGGTACAACCTTATGTCAGCGGTTGAACATAGCGGCACAGAATACTTATATTAAAGGGGCAGAAGGGACACTCCTCAAAATAATTCAAATAAATAGCCACTCTAGCTCCGATACAATAGGGTGCAATTTAGGTCGCACATCGCCTAACTAATTATCTTTATATTAACCAACAAGCTACCTCTCTTTCTATCGCGTATGGGAGATTCCACATTAGTGCGTTGCGCTGCGTTGCGACACATCGTCGCAACGTAGGTATCAACGCATTGTAGGTATGCCACATCTGCGTTGCGTCGACAACGAACAGCTCAACGCGTCACCCTCCCTCCCGCTTCGTTTCTTGTCCATCGATCCGTTGAAACATCGCAAGCGACGACGCAACGCATTAATGTGGCATGGCACAAAAAATCTATGAAAAACGACGCAGCGTTGACGCTGCGACGACGTTACGCAACGCAACGCACTAGTGAGGCCTCGCCTCAGATCGTTCAAACAAGGGAGATTAAGCGAGGGGTATGTAATAATACCAGCAGCAAAGTGAACTACGTGAATAATGGCATCTCTTTTCATACGTAAGTACTAACATAATATTGTATTTTCAATAAATTTAAGCAAAAATATATAAATTGAAGATGAAGTACCAAGTTCTTTACATTATCTAACTAGTAGGATAGGTCAGACACCATTGGTTGCTTAGTACAACTCGATAAAAAATCAGTCGGTTGTAATGGCGCAATGAATAATATATTTTACAGTTACTCTCTCTAACAAAATAATTTCGTAGTGCGGCCGCTGCACTGGTTTGCGTAAAATAGAGATGAGATGTGATTTCTTTTAGTTGTCGATTATTTTACTGTACTGAGTGATTTTACTTTGGTTACTAATATTAATATTTTTTAAACAATTTGTACCCATTTCATGTTTGTATGGTATAAATAGTTCATAAAACGTTTAAAATAGGAAAGTTATATAAGGTTGTCTCCTAAAGTGTGATTACTTTATAATAATGTTATGTAATATAATAGCTGTGCCCCACGGTTTCTCTCGCGGTGGTCATGAAAAAGGGAAATGTGTTTTTTATGTGTATCGAGTCTGATAACTTTTGTAGTAGCCTGCATTGTATGATGTACTCAATCCGTATCTATTAAAAATTATGACATTATGAGGAGACGAACCCATTGTTGTGTTGTCAATTATTTATGTTGATATGTCGTGTACTTATTCATTAATATCTTGCGAGTTTTTTTAATTGTAGCTTTCCGAAGGATCCAAACTTAAAAGAAGAGTGGATAAATGCAACAGGAAGAGGTACAACCAGGTTTCCAACCAAAAACCGCACATTATGCTTTTCTCACTTTGGGACAAAGTGCTTTCAACCGTTGAAGAAAGTTCATCGCCTGTACGAATGGTCGGTGCCTATATTGAAAATACGTATGGCAAATACGTTATGGTGGCAAATATTTACATTTTACGGACCAGTAATAAAATACTTAAAAATCTTATTATAATGTTTTATTTCACTGTAAATGTATCCTAAGGGAAAGAGCAGATAATAATTGAAAAGTATCGATTTTGCTTATATCGATTGCCAGTTTCTATCTCTAGTTACATATGTGTGTTTATGCAGAGTCCGTAGCTACTGGGTTGATGCATCACCCTTTTATGCATGTGTACAATCAATAAGGTCTTTGGTGTGCCTGCAAGTTTCTTAGTGTGCGTGAGAAATATGAGCATGTGCGTCGTACTCATTGTTTTTGTTTTTGTGTTAGTGTAATTGGAGGGAGAAATGTGGAGACATCGGGACCCGAACAATTTTGCGTAATAGCCAAATCTCCCTTGATCTGAGGGCCTCGCCCTATCTCTCTATCTGTTCTCTATGTCTAGGCTATGGGCTAGATTGAATTGATAATTCTATGGAATTTGTACCGTCAAGACGGACACCCCGGCTACTTGTAGCTTCATACCTTTATTGCGGCGTGTCCCAGGCCTGCTATCGCTGAAGAGCGTACATGGCCTTCTAGGAATTTGACACAATCCTATGAAAAATTTACCAAATCGATGTTTTGTATTCCCCTGTTTCCTCCGAATATAATAAACCCATTCTATTATTTTATAAACTGATATTTTTATAGTGAAGTAACCTATGTCCCTGTCATTTTAATTTTTCTTATAAACTCTTGTGTTTTTCATAGTGAACTTCCAAAAATCGCATTTTACTCGCGTGTTTGGACGTTCACTACAAAAATCATAGAGTTTTATAAACAGAAATAAAATGATAGTTTACTGTATTCGGAGGAAACAGGGGAATACAAAACATACAAAACATAGCGGTAAAATAATTTTTAGTAGCGTATATAATAATGAGCCGTAGATCCCGGGTTCGATCCCTGGTTAGGTCAAAGATTAATATAATATATTTATCGTTACTTTAAGTAGATACATGTGTGTGTATCTACTATGGGACTGAGTCCTGGGTACACCTCTGCCTACCCCTTCGGGAAAAAGGCGTGAATGTATGTTTTTTTTTTATGTTACTTTAAGTTTACTGTATTATTGCCGGAAATAAATGATTTCTTATAGGTATTAATATTATTATTCCACAATACCGCATAGGCACCGCACTGCTCCAGTTATTCGATGATTCACATAACGTGGGCTTTTCGTGTAGAGTTAGAAGGAATGAGTCATATAATTTATCGAGAGAATTTAAGGGATTTGGATAAGTATAACTATGACGGGAAACCGCTGAAAAATCTTTTATGGATTTATAGATGACTAGCGACCCGCCCCGGCTTCGCACGGGTAGCAGAAGTAGGTATAGTGGACGTTTATCAGGAGTAAATTCGTGATACATTGTATTTTAATAAATATAACCCTAATGGTTTACGCAGCGCACGCAAATTAATGACTATTTCTGTTACAATGACCAAACCTTAACACATGTTATAATTTATCGTGGGCTATTTTGAAGATATTGATGAGTACTACAAACCCCTAGTACATTACTTTATTCTACCACCAATACTTTTCACACCACATGAAAAATAATCACTGCTTCGATTATTGTGACTAAACCAGAAAATATGGATATAATCTATGTATACTGTTTTGTAGGTATTGATAATTAATACAATCCCCTAGTACATTACTTTAATCTACCACCGATAGTTTTCACACCGCATGAAAAATAATCACTGCTTCGATTATTGTGACTAAACCAAAAAAGATGGATATAATCTATGTATACTGTTTTGTAGGTATTAATAAGTACTACAAACCCCTAGTACATTATTTTACTCTACCACCAATAGTTTTCACACCGCATGAAAAATAATCACTGCTTCAATTATTGTGACTAAACCAGAATAGATGGATATAATCTATGTATACTGTTTTGTAGGTATTGATAAGTACTACAAACCCTAGTACATTACTTTACTCTACCACCAATAGTTTTCACACCGCATGAAAAATAATCACTTTCTTTATTATTGTGACTAAACCAAAAAAGATGGATAGAATCTATGTATACTGTTTTGTAGGTATTGATAAGTACTACAAATCCCTAGTACATTACTTTACTCTACCACCAATAGTTTTCACACCGCATGAAAAATAATCACTTTTTCGATTATTGTGACTAAACCAAAAAAGATGGATATAATCTATGTATACTGTTTTGTAGGTATTGATAAGTACTACAAACCCCTAGTACATTACTTTACTCTACCACCAATAGTTTTCACACCGCATGAAAAATAATCACTTTTTCGATTATTGTGACTAAACCAAAAAAGATGGATATAATCTATGTATACTGTTTTGTAGGTATTGATAATTAATACAATCCCCTAGTACATTACTTTAATCTACCACCGATAGTTTTCACACCGCATGAAAAATAATCACTGCTTCGATTATTGTGACTAAACCAAAAAAGATGGATATAATCTATGTATACTGTTTTGTAGGTATTGATAAGTACTACAAACCCCTAGTACATTACTTTACTCTACCACCAATAGTTTTCACACCGCATGAAAAATAATCACTGCTTCAATTATTGTGACTAAACCAAAATAGATGGATATAATCTATGTATACTGTTTTGTAGGTATTGATAAGTACTACAAACCCCTAGTACATTACTTTACTCTACCACCAATAGTTTTCACACCGCATGAAAAATAATCACTTTTTCGATTATTGTGACTAAACCAAAAAAGATGGATAGAATCTATGTATACTGTTTTGTAGGTATTGATAAGTACTACAAACCCCAAGTACATTACTTTACTCTACCACCAATAGTTTTCACACCGCATGAAAAATAATCATTTTTTCGATTATTGTGACTAAACCAAAAAAGATGGATATAATCTATGTATACTGTTTTGTAGGTATTAATAAGTACTACAAACCCCTAGTACATTACTTTACTCTACCACCAATAGTTTTCACACCGCATGAAAAATAATCACTTTTTCGATTATTGTGACTAAACCAAAAAAGATAGATATAATCTATGTATACTGTTTTGTAGGTATTGATAAGTACTACAAACCCCTAGTACATTACTTTACTCTACCTCCAATAGTTTTCACACCGCATGAAAATAATCACTTTTTCGATTATTGTGACTAAACCAAAAAAGATGGATATAATCTATGTATACTGTTTTGTAGGTATTGATAAGTACTACAAACCCCTAGTACATTACTTTACTCTACCACCAATAGTTTTCACACCGCATGAAAAATAATCACTTTTTCAATTATTGTGACTAAACCAAAAAAGATGGATATAATCTATGTATACTGTTTTGTAGGTATTGATAAGTACTAAAAACCCCTAGTACATTACTTTACTCTACCACCAATAGTTTTCATACCGCATGAAAAATAATCACTTTTTCGATTATTGTGACTAAACCAAAAAAGATGGATATAATCTATGTATACTGTTTTGTAGGTATTGATAAGTACTACAAACCCCTAGTACATTATATTATTCTACCATCAATGCATTTCACAGCGCACGCAAATTTATGAATATGGTAATTATATTATGTAACACCTTGGTTCACAATATTGCAGTTTTCTTACGGATCCCCATTTTTTTTCAAAATCTCATATAGCCTATGGCACTCACACTGAATTAAGCTATCCATAAGTGAAAGAATTTTTAAAATCGGTCCAGTAGTTTCGGAGCCTATTCGTTACAAACAAAAAAACAAAAAAACAAAAAAACAAAGTTTCTCTCTTTATAATATTAGTATAGACTAGCGACCCGCCCCGGCTTCGCACGGGTAGCAGAAGTAGGTATAGTGGACGTTTATCAGGAGTAAATTCGTGATACATTGTATTTTAATAAATATAACCCTAATGGTTTACGCAGCGCACGCAAATTAATGACTATTTCTGTTACAATGACCAAACCTTAACACATGTTATAATTTATCGTGGGCTATTTTGAAGATATTGATGAGTACTACAAACCCCTAGTACATTACTTTATTCTACCACCAATACTTTTCACACCACATGAAAAATAATCACTGCTTCGATTATTGTGACTAAACCAGAAAAGATGGATATAATCTATGTATACTGTTTTGTAGGTATTGATAATTAATACAATCCCCTAGTACATTACTTTAATCTACCACCGATAGTTTTCACACCGCATGAAAAATAATCACTGCTTCGATTATTGTGACTAAACCAAAAAAGATGGATATAATCTATGTATACTGTTTTGTAGGTATTAATAAGTACTACAAACCCCTAGTACATTATTTTACTCTACCACCAATTGTTTTCACACCGCATGAAAAATAATCACTGCTTCAATTATTGTGACTAAACCAAAATAGATGGATATAATCTATGTATACTGTTTTGTAGGTATTGATAAGTACTACAAACCCTAGTACATTACTTTACTCTACCACCAATAGTTTTCACACCGCATGAAAAATAATCACTTTTTCGATTATTGTGACTAAACTAAAAAAGATGGATAGAATCTATGTATTTTGTTTTGTAGGTATTGATAAGTACTACAAACCCCTAGTACATTACTTTACTCTACCACCAATAGTTTTCACACCGCATGAAAAATAATCACTTTTTCGATTATTGTGACTAAACCAAAAAAGATGGATATAATCTATGTATACTGTTTTGTAGGTATTGATAAGTACTACAAACCCCTAGTACATTACTTTACTCTACCACCAATAGTTTTCACACCGCATGAAAAATAATCACTTTTTCGATTATTGTGACTAAACCAAAAAAGATGGATATAATCTATGTATACTGTTTTGTAGGTATTGATAAGTACTACAAACCCCTAGTACATTACTTTACTCTACCACCAATAGTTTTCACACCGCATGAAAAATAATCACTTTTTCGATTATTGTGACTAAACCAAAAAAGATGGATATAATCTATGTATACTGTTTTGTAGGTATTGATAAGTACTACAAACCCCTAGTACATTACTTTACTCTACCACCAATAGTTTTCACACCGCATGAAAAATAATCACTTTTTCGATTATTGTGACTAAACCAAAAAAGATGGATATAATCTATGTATACTGTTTTATAGGTATTGATAATTAATACAATCCCCTAGTACATTACTTTAATCTACCACCGATAGTTTTCACACCGCATGAAAAATAATCACTGCTTCGATTATTGTGACTAAACCAAAAAAGATGGATATAATCTATGTATACTGTTTTGTAGGTATTAATAAGTACTACAAACCCCTAGTACATTATTTTACTCTACCACCAATAGTTTTCACACCGCATGAAAAATAATCACTGCTTCAATTATTGTGACTAAACCAAAATAGATGGATATAATCTATGTATACTGTTTTGTAGGTATTGATAAGTACTACAAACCCTAGTACATTACTTTACTCTACCACCAATAGTTTTCACACCGCATGAAAAATAATCACTTTTTCGATTATTGTGACTAAACCAAAAAAGATGGATAGAATCTATGTATACTGTTTTGTAGGTATTGATAAGTACTACAAACCCCTAGTACATTACTTTACTCTACCACCAATAGTTTTCACACCGCATGAAAAATAATCACTTTTTCGATTATTGTGACTAAACCAAAAAAGATGGATATAATCTATGTATACTGTTTTGTAGGTATTGATAAGTACTACAAACCCCTAGTACATTACTTTACTCTACCACCAATAGTTTTCACACCGCATGAAAAATAATCACTTTTTCGATTATTGTGACTAAACCAAAAAAGATGGATATAATCTATGTATACTGTTTTGTAGGTATTGATAAGTACTACAAACCCCTAGTACATTACTTTACTCTACCACCAATAGTTTTCACACCGCATGAAAAATAATCACTTTTTCGATTATTGTGACTAAACCAAAAAAGATGGATATAATCTATGTATACTGTTTTGTAGGTATTGATAAGTACTACAAACCCCTAGTACATTACTTTACTCTACCACCAATAGTTTTCACACCGCATGAAAATAATCACTTTTTCGATTATTGTGACTAAACCAAAAAAGATGGATATAATCTATGTATACTGTTTTGTTGGTATTGATAAGTACTACAAACCCCTAGTACATTATATTATTCTACCATCAATGCATTTCACAGCGCACGCAAATTTATGAATATGGTAATTATATTATGTAACACCTTGGTTCACAATATTGCAGTTTTCTTACGGATCCCCATTTTTTTTCAAAATCTCATATAGCCTATGGCACTCACACTGAATTAAGCTATCCATAAGTGAAAGAATTTTTAAAATCGGTCCAGTAGTTTCGGAGCCTATTCGTTACAAACAAAAAAACAAAAAAACAAAAAAACAAAAAAACAAAGTTTCTCTCTTTATAATATTAGTATAGATATAGATAAGATAAGATCCGTTGATAAGACCGTGGTAAGTGGTAGGTACTCATTTTGCAAGCTTTACAGCTCGCAGCCACAGATCAATAATATTAGTAGCAGATTTTTTTTTATGATAGTGAGTGACAAGACGAGCAAATCAGGTGCCTGATTGTGATAGCCCATATCAGACACAGTGCCACCCAGTGTTTTAAAATTCAAAAATCTGCGCGGCACTGCACTGCGCCTGTCACCCTGAGATATTAGTTGTTGAAACTCGTCATGCCCAGTAATTTCGCTGTTAACATTGCCTTTCAGACCGGAATACAGTAATGTTTGCACATTACTGCTTGGCGGATGAATAACTGGCAAAGGTGTGGTATACTTCCCCAGGCGCCCCTGCAAAAGAGGCCTACCACTACAATATAATATGTATATGCCATAACAATTATTTTTCTCTGCGGTTGCAAAATTATTGGTATATACCTACTTTTACCTAGGTATATATTTTCTATGGTTTCAACCTTTTTACTAAAACTCGTACCTACTGCTCAACTCTTTGGTAAAAAACTTTTTGACATCTTGACCGAAGTATATCTACTGCTATATAAGTCTATGAGTACTACCAAAGTACAACAATATTCATTCGTTTCTGACCATTACCACAGAAGCTACACTGAAGTAAGGTGCACGGATTGAAGTACACTTTAATCGATCAAAGTGAGGGTTTGGAACGCGAAATTCCAGTACGTAGTACATTAATATCGTTGTTTCTGACCATTTTTGACAGATAAAGAAAATCCTTTGACCTTTCAACTATCTGACGGGTGCTTTTACCTAATCATATAAAAATGGATTTAATATAGTTCATCTAATCTGTAACGATATAAAAATAGGACGAAAGATAATCTTATAACTGTCCACATTAATATAATAAGACAATCCAAAAGACCAGAATGCGCACGCGTCGTGCAGATAAATCGAGTAGTACATATGCAGAGGTTCCAGTGGGTCCGGGAGTAAGTAACTCTTCATAAGTAATTCGTTACTATAACATTATTTACTGTCTCTCTTGTATATAGTAACACCTATATAAAATTGTGTATCTATATAATATATAGTTTGTATATAATATGTTCCGTATTGTTATGTAGACAAGCATGCATCGCATGCTCGACTGCCAATCAAGAGGTCCCGGGTTCGATCCCCAGGTCAGGCAGTGTTAAATATTGGATTTTTCCATTAGGAATTATCTCAATAACTGCCTGGAGTCTGGAACTGTGCCCGGTAGATGGCAATAGGCTCGCCCCCTATTACATGGGACCAATAACATACTGGCGAAATGTGGGTGTATCTACATGGGACTGAGTCCTGGGTACATCTCTGCCTACCCCTTCGGGAAAAAGGCGTGAACGTATGTTATGTTATGTTTTTTTGTTATGTAGAATATAATAGAATAGAATTATACTTTATTGCATACCAAAATAAAATAAGAAACAAATTCTTTTTGGTGTAATAAAGCAACAAATAGACAATAAACACACACTAACACAATCTTTCTTACAGTGGGAACCGTTTGCGGCGCACTTGTGGTACCTCACTAGTGATAGGACTACTGCCTCCGTCAAGAGCCAAGTAGCTACTACAAAAATGAACCCTTATGCAGTGGGTGGCAGTGGGGGTAGTGGGGCTTATAGTGAGCGTTCAAAGTTTAATGCAGATACTGATGGTGCTGGGGGAGGTACTGGGGGTACTGGGGGTGGTAGTGGAGGTGCTGGGGGTGGTGGTGGGGGTGCAGGCAGTGGAAGTGGGAGTGCTGGGGGTGGCAGTGGGGGTGCTGGGGGTGCTGGCGGTGATAGTGGGAGTGCTGGGGGTGCTGGTGGTGGCAGTGGGAGTGCTGGGGGTGCTGAAGGTGGCAGTGGGGGTGCTGGGGGTGCTGGTGGTGGCAGTGGGGGTGCTGAGGGTGCTAGCGGTGGCAGTGGTGGTGCTGGGAGCGCTGGGGGTGCAAGTGTGGGTGCTGAGGGTCGTAGTAACTTGCCAAGATATCCAGCGATTATTGGAAGTGGGGTTGGATTTGGTAAGTTATCACTGGGTTGTACAATTATCACGTATATAACTACGTATAAAATAGACAAGTAATCAGTTAGTGTCCTGTTAATACCTATTGAAAGTATTAAAAACAGAGGACGAGTGTCGCGGAGTGTGGAGGGAACAAGACGGGACTGTATGTATAATAAAAACATATCATACACAGTACACATACAATTACACGTTTTTCCTGAAGGGGTAGGCCTTTGCCTACCCCTTCGGGTACCCCTTTGTGTACCCAGGACTCAGTCCCATAGTAGGCACACCCCTAGGACGATGTGGTTAATTCGTTCAAGGCACACCCACATTTTGCCAGTATGTTATCAATGGTCCCATGTTGTTATAGGGGGCGAGTCTATTGCCATCTACCAGGAACAGTTCCAGACTCCAGGCAGAAATTGAGATAATTCCTAATGGATAAATTCAATTTTTAACACTTTGCCTGACCCGGGGATCGATACCGGGACCTCCTGATCGGCAGTCGAGCTTGCGTCCACTACACCACCGAGGCAAAGACGAGGTATAATAATTAACTTATGGTTTTTGTGCTGGGTTTTAGTAGTCAGTAGTTCAGTGGGATGTAACGTTTAACTATAAATATTCAGTGAAATGGCCATAACTTTTGATTGCGTTCACTTTAGTGCATAGACTTTTCAGTTAATATTTTTCTAAAGCAGTCCGGTTTTATAATTCAAACTGAAACAGATTTATTCAAGTAGGTCATGATCTGACACTTTTGCACGTCAATGAAGATAAACAGTACTGAGTCTACCGTGCGTTCGGAAAGATACATCTACAAGAAGAACGCAGAAGAAACTTGTAGGGCTTAATTTTTTCAACAGATAGTTTCACAATATTTGGTTTGGTTGCATTCGTTTTCTTTGAAGGTGCCGCGAGGCGGCTATGCAGAAGTTTCCAGGCATCTTCTCCAGGCAGAATTCTTTTTTTATTAAATTTTTAGGTGCTGGTCAAGGTGGACGAAGATTAGACAATGAGACCCAGACTCTATACACCCCTATAGCTGTAGTGACGGCTGTACTCGGGATGTTGTTTATTGCCGGTTGTGCCTTCCCAGTAAGGGGTCCTAACAAAGTGTGAGTATATAGGTAAACATATGACCGTTTCACCAGCGTTGTCATCGTTAGATAAGATAAGATAAGATAACGTTTATTGATATATAACATGCAATTTTATCATATAAAACAATGGTCCCCAAACTAGGTCAAACCTGTATCTTGGGGGCCTTCTTCCCATATTATGAACAATATAAACAATATCGTTGAAATAAAAAACGGCTATTGTCGATTTGAATGCCAAGTCGATTGCGGCGTGTAGTCTCTTTCTTTTGCGTTTTTTTTTTTATTGTGAGTGACAAGACGAGCAAATCAGGTGCCTGATGGTAAGCATCATGTTTGCCCATATCAGACACAGTGCCACCCAGTGTTTTAAAATTCAAAATTCTGCGCGGCACTGCACTGCGCCTATCACCCTGAGATATGAGTTGTTGAATCTCATCATGCCAAGTAATTTCGCTGATAACATTGCCCTTCAGTCCGGAACACAGTAATGTTTGCACATTACTGCTTGGCGGATGAATAACTGGCAAAGGTGTGGTACTTCCCCAGGCGGCCCCCTGCAAAAGAGGCCTACCTACCACCACAGTACATTCGATGAAAGAGTGCGACTACTTAGAAAACGTTCAATTTAATGCTCACTCTTCAGGATTGATAATTGCTCCGAGGACTGTCTGTGACTTTGTCCTCGGATCATACAAGATAGTGTCTTTTTTTTTTACAGAATAGTAAGGTGTTGCATTACAATGACGATCTTCTGTATGTGGTTGTTGTAAGTACTACTTTTTTTATATTATATTGTGAGTCCGATTGACAAATGACAAGAAATATATATACCAACAAGGGGAGATAGGGTACGTTCTCCCAGCGCTTACTCAACAACTGGCATGTGCAATTTGAAACAACAAAGATAGGAAGACGTACCTAGGACCGAAGTGCGAACGAGGCAATTACATTTACTGACGTACGTGGACCTAATGGGACCTAATTTGAGCTTTGCATTTCCGAGAAGTCAGTACCTCATCTCCCTTTTCTTTAAATCAATGACACCAGCAGGGTAAAACAAGGCAGCAGGGCATGCAAACCGCTGCGAGGTAGTTTTACTAGTAACTAGAACTAGGTAATATATATAAACAGAGTAATAATGGGTTTCAGCGCCGTGTGTTACACTCTACTTTTCAGTATAATGATTGTGAGACAATAAAATTATTAATTTCATCAAAACATTTTGACTAATACCTTAAGCCCGTCACATACGTAGCTATGTTGGTGACGTCATAGAAATATATATTATAGCTGCGTGTGCGGTCAGTCGAATATTTGTATAGAAAATATATCGTAATATGCCTTGCTATGATTTATATTAATATATATTATAGCTACGTGTGTGACGGGCTTTATACGTGCGACACCAAAAAAATATATTATCGTAGCCCTATTTCGTATTTTTCGAGAACAATGAGCCCTTGGAGGAAACGGAACAAACCAGGAAAAGGTTCGTTTCTCTTTTCAGTGAGAGGTAGGTACTTATTAGGTATGCGCGGAGTGGGCAGTCAGCGCTTTTTGTTTCGAAGTATTCCAACTACTGCGATCACCAAGCCGCACAACAAGCGTGCTGATTACGGCAAAATCCTCCTATATGAATAGTTTATGTTCAGCAGTGGACGTCTTCCGGCCGATGATGATGATTATAATGTATTATTTGTTGCAGTTGGACCACAGTGTACGTCTCTCAAATGAATCCAATCGTTGGACCACAACTTAACAACGCAACTCTTGCATGGATGTTATATAAGTATGTAAGTATCACACTCGGACTGCCTCTGTGGCGTAGAGGACGTAAGCTAGCTAGTACCTAAGATCAGGCAGTTATTGGATTTTTCCATTAGGAAAATGATCTCTATGGTAGCCTGGAGTCTGGAACTGTGCCCGGTAGATGGCGATAGGCTCGCCCCCTATAACATCAAATAACAAGGGACCAATAACATTAGATTATCTAAGGCCGGTCGGCGAGTTAATAGCCCCCTCTTGCGTTGACGCCGACGCTATTGGTTGTCAGCACTAGGTTTTTATTTACATAATAATATAATATAGGCACCTATTTTATCTAAGCCGTGAGGTGATTTCCCAGCGAAGCGGGGCTCATGGAGAGCGCAATCTCGCTCGCGGGCTGAGGAAGGCCCGATTGGTGGGCGGATGACAGTGTCCATTCTATACGTAGTATTATTATATGTTCTGGTTTATATAAGACAATAAAATGATAGGGACATAGTCTTACTTCATCTTCAAAATATCAGTAAAATTTCCATAGAATTGTTTCGGATTGCAGAGGTCGCGTTTCCTATTAGTAAATAAAATATTATTTGTTACAGTCGCAGCAATAGTGTTTGTACCTACATATACACCAGCGCCCTCACGAAGATAATGCAAAAGTGTCTTCTAATCATGTAGATATAAAGTTTAAAATTATTTACAACAGAAAATGCTCAACGCGCCGACCGAAGCACAGAATCGAAGTCATATTATTCATAATGCCCTCATATATGACTGACAATATGATTCATATTGGGCATTACTTCATATGCCCGGGTAAAGAATAATGAATGATATGAGAGGGCAGATGTAATAATAATGATTGAATTATTTAATTGGGCATTAAGTATTTATAATTATCTATCGCCTATCGGACAAAGTAATAAATAAGCCTTGTTTTATCCCCACTCTCTTTCTCTCTCTCCCTCGACTGCCCCGGCGGAGTAGTGCACGTAAGCTCGACTGTCTATCGGTTTATTCCACTTTCTTCACTTGGGTGAATTCACATGATTTTTTTTTTTATGATAGTGAGTGACAAATCAGTTGCCTGATGGTAAGCATCATGATTGCCCATATCAGAACAGTGCCATACCCAGTATTTTAAAATTCAAAATTCTGCGCGGCTCTGCACTGCGCCTATCACCCTGAGATATGAGTTGTTGAATCTCATAATGCCCAGTAATTTTGCTGGTAACATTGCCCTTCATACCGGAACACAGTAGGTAATGTTTGGACATTACTGCTTGGCGGATGAATAACTGGCAAAGGTGTGGTACTTCCCCAGGCGGCCCCCTGCTAAAGAGGCCTACCACTACAAAAGGTGAGAAAGGTGAAGGGTGAACAAACAATTCACCTCGGAATCAATTCACCTGGGTGAATTGACTTAGGTGAATTACACTGTGCCATAGAATACTTCGAAAATCCACAGGCCGACATGTCAGCCTATAGAAAATCCAAGTGCTCTAAACCACTGCCAGATGACAGCGTACCCAAGATGCTAGCGGCATTGCCACTTTAAATGCTTCTACGTTGGACCAGATAAATACGAGCATTTTCATCAAGCGCTTATACGGCTTAGATATTATCATGAGTAGTATAATCATACTACTCAACTAAATTATTATAAGGGGCATTTCACGTGAAGCGGACAGCGAAAATAAAGTGAAGTTCTGAAATTCGTTCATATTAGGCATATTGGTACTTCTAGGGGATATAAACACGTACACGAAAATAAAAAGTTTTTTGAGTTCAAACTGTGGGGTTCTAAAAATTGAGCTGATTGATGGAAGGCTTCTTTTGGAATTATTTTTTCATATTAAAGTAATTGGAAATAAAATTTTGATATAGATGCATGGAGACAATTGAAGGTTTAAAAATAAATAAACATTTATTAGAACATCAAACATTTATTAAAAATCATGCTTTTTATAAAAAGTAAAATTTCTATAAGTATTCTTCTAGTCTACTGTATATAATAATATTCTTATCTATTTATCTCTAATTAATTAAAAAGGGAAGGCAATAGACCACCCTAACAAACATCATATTGTTTTCGTTGTTAAGCCTTACTTATTATATTTTGGTATATAAACTAACATTTTACATTATTTTCCAAATACTCACAATTCGGCAAGTATGTACACATCTGAAATATTTTGTATTATTAATAAACTTTAATATCTTCCTAATTTAGGATAAATGATAATATGTGAAAATTGTTAGTTTAGCGCCATCTATACAAAGCTATTATAATCAAAAGTAACGCTAGTCGACTCTAGATGAAGGTAGAATAAATAATTCCGCGCAATCTGTACGAAAAACTTTACATGCTTTTAGTACTGCTACTGGACGGTAGATGGCGACACTTCCGTCAACATTTGGAAGAAACTCTTGGTTTACAAAATGAGCGTCCGCCAAAATGCTTGAAATAAGATGGCTTTTTAGTAGCTACAAGGCGAATTTAGAAGAAAGCGCCTAAAGTTAGTTTACGTTATATTAAGATAATTGATTGATTGATTATTGATTGATATTTACAAAATAATTATTTTTAAAAGAAAATATAATTTATAAATATATATTGGTATTTATTACAAGTAATTATTGATATTCATCATTCAATTTACATTATTTATGCTAAAGGTATCGCTAGCGCCATTGTGGCGGGTTTTGTTACTATTAAATACTTACAGAGAAATCATAAATAACAAGGCACTAGAAACGTGTAGGTGTAAGAAACAACTAAACCCGGTGCAGGATTCTTTGTTGCGTTGTTTGCGAGTAATATAGTGACAGTAAGACAGTTAACGTGGCGAAAAATAAATTATACATTATAATACTATGTGTTGTTACTAAAAGGTGTAATAATACTTAAGGGCGTTCATCTATAGTTCGACACAAGAGTAGAAAATAATGGGGGCGCCACTGTCTCTTACTAGAGTAAAAAAAATGTATGTGTTGATTATATCAACACATACTCTTTAAATTAGTTCCGTTTCTACTCTTTTGTGTCGAGCTATACCTGTCAAACCTAAAAACTTTAAAAAGACAGAATCGTGAAATTTGTGTAAACAAATTTCAATTTGTACTTCCCATAAAACTTGGAACAGCTGATCGGCAAATTTGTATGAAATTTCTAATTTTTTATTCACCTCTTTCACCATTTTGTTACACGTTGCTTAAAGCTTGATACGTGACAACTGAACAAAAATATATTTTTTGGTCACATTTCCTTAAGAGGCACATAAATAGTATCATATCAGATAATGTATAATACAAATGTATGAGAGTATAATAACTTAATTTACGGAAAAATGGCCAAAAATTTGATTTTTGTTCAGTTGTCACTTTTATTTTACAATAGTGACTTTAACATAATTTCTACCTTGATAATTAGATTTCTATGTGTACGTTATATTATAAGCTAGCACTTTTGTCCCATAATGGACGCCTGACGCCATCATCACGCATCCAATACACGATAGATTTAACCGTCAGTTTTGTTCAGTCACGGCTGAGTTTGATGGTTAGCACATTGTTACCCGTTGAAACATAAAAGAAAATAAACGTCCTATCCAGACTGTGACACAAGTGTTACTCGATGGGGAAAAATCCCAATGTGTCACAGTGTGACTCGTTGGGAACCCATCTGGTTATCGTATCGCTATTGTGATGACGTCAATCAAGGAAGATTAGCCATAGTCCATCACTCAGTATCACTGGTGTTTAATGGTTTTTGATTGACCCCTAACCTACTGTGTAATAGAAGCCTATAAGATAATCCTCCTTTCTTATTAATGATATCTCATCATCATCTCGGCCAAAGACTGCTGAACATAATTTTTAACGTTTAAAATGTAACAATTAATTTTTAACGTGCATTATAGCGGTTTCACATTGTTCGATTTTCTTGATCAACTGCATAATCGTATACGATTGGGACTGAACAGACTTTCAATATTTTTATTAGAATAAGGCATTTTCTTTATAAAAATAGTTCTCAAAGGAAGAAAAGATGGCGTTGTTTAGGAAAGAGAAGCGTCAACATCAGTGATTGAAATTGTAAAGAGTTAGTCTGTGGTACAAACTTTTTGACATTTGCTTTTCTACATTATTAAATAAACTAAATTAATTTATTGCAGGTTTTACAGACCCATAAAACATTTCACACATTATCACATTATTAATGCTAATTATTATTATCTCAATATTAATATTATACTGAATCCCATATGAATAAACGAATTAAATTTAAAAATTAAATTACATAAAATGATTATCAAAAAGCTTTGAGAACTGCATTTTTTTTTAAGAAAACGCCTTATTATGCGAAGCAATGTAGATGGCATATTTATGTAGAAAAGCAAATTAAATTTCAAAATTTTTGTACCACAGACTATACACTATACAGCTCAATAATTTCTTTCACTTTAATGTTGACGCTTTTTTCTAGAATAACAACGCCATCTTTCTTTCCATTTTTTTTTAAAGTATACGCCACATTTTGTGTTGAACGACAAAAGTTGATTAACTAACATTGAAACGTGTGAACCCGATAATAATTATCTTCATAACATGAAGTGTTAACGTCCATTCCAGCCGTATCTAGGAGCGGATCTGCCGGAGTAGTGTGAGTAAGTGTCCATGTCCATGGGTGCGTGTGGGTGCATTATAAGGACCGGTTGCAGCGCCAGAGACTTGCGCGAACCAGACACAGATGGCGCCTCTGTCACGTAACCGTTGTTTACTTCGCCTGGAATTAAGAATAATAATCTTATCTTATATATATAAAAATCTTGTGTCACGATGTTTGTCCCGAATAAACTCCAAAACTACTGAACCGATTTCAATCGAATTTCACATGTACCCGTATTTTGGTCTAACTTACTGGATAGGATAGTTATCATCTCAATTATTCGCTTATGTCGTGAATGTAAACGAATAAAATGTATCAATTAATTGTTTCATAAGCAAGTGTTTATAAGTCTACTGTTTAGTTTTATGAAGTTCTCATAGATGGCGGTGTACGTTGATTCATCGATAAAATTCTTCAATATTGTTTGACATCTAGGTTGCAAATACACCCAATAGATGGCGCTGTGTCCTGTTTCTTAGAATATAAATTCTATTACTTTATTTTACGTTATATTTATTTATGCTCACGATATAACCGTATTATTTTAATGGTTTGTGACTGATATTTTTATAATTATACTGCGTATGTTACAATATTTTTACCATTAATAACAAAAAAAAAAGTACTATTTTTGTTAGAGAATTATTAAAGTCTTGGCGCCAAATTTTAATCAAAGTTTCAAGATCTGGCCATCAAATTCTATCGAGTCGACATCTCTGGTTTGAATGTCCAAAGCTTTGGTATCTCATTCGTTCTCGAGACCTCCTCTGAGCGTAAACAAAGCTCCCTCTCGAACCATCGAGACCCACTATTTCGAACAATCTTTCAATCGATTCTTCTCGAAGCATGCGATCTAGAACGTTCGGGAAATTCAAGGTTCAGGTATAAATACTGGCGCCGAGTGTCACCGCAGTTCAGTTCCTTTTTAAACGAGTGAATTAATACTATCTCCCGGAAAGTGATAGTCTCAGTAAAATCTCCACGCATTTTGTACAACAATATGAATGTTTCAATTGAGTACTCCAGTTTATTTTACAATTTATGTAATTCTATTTTACCGGAAGGGTTTTATTTCCTCAGTTGCGATTAGAGAAATAAAATATGGCGGTACGAAGTTCGCCGGGTCAGCTAGTATATTCTAAGATCTCAGCATTCCTTTCTCAATCTTTTTCACTACATCTTCTAACATGCCACGGCGTTTCCTTATAGCACTGGTACAAACGCGAATAAAAAAAGGATGATATTTATTATCACCTTTATACAGATCTGGGGGAGGGTAACCAGTGTCTGGGTGTAGACGCACGTGTCTGGTAGCGAGAATGAAGGCAAGCGCAGACAACACCGCGCCATCCAGACAACCTATCACCGCTAGGAGATACGCCCAACGGATGTGACATCGACCTGTAAACAAAATTTCTATTATACCACAGAATAAAAGACTTAAAAAGAAAGGACACTCACTCATATTCATGTCACAGAACAGATAATAAAACTATTTATAGAATGGACACTGTCATCCGCCCACCAATCGGGCCTTCCTCACACCGCGAGCGAGATTGAGCTCTCGACGAGCCCCGTTTCTATGGGAAATCACCTCACGCACTCTTGGGCGTGTACAAAACTCCATGTGTGTAGTGTCTGTGTAGTAGGTAGTTATATCGGGGCTTTTGTATGGGAATGAGTCGAGTGTCCGGGGTGTGTTCATACATAAATAGCGACTCTGGCTGCAACGCAATTAAGTTCAATTCAGTTCGCACAATGCTAATAACCTACAGATATATTCATCTACAAATAGCCTCTCTTTCAATAGCGTATCTCTCTCGCTTTTTTATTTATTTATCATACAAGAAGAAAGCTAACTCTGACTGCCTCGGTGGCGTAGTGGGCGCATGCTCGACTGCCAATCAAGAGGTCCCGGGTTCGATCCCCAGGTCAGGCATAGTGTTAAATATTGGATTTTTCCATTAGGAATTATCTCAATAGCTGCCTGGAGTCTGGAACTGTGCCCGGTATATGGCAATAGGCTCGCCCCCTATTACATGGGACCAATAACATACTGGCGAAATGTGGGTGTATCTACTATGGGACTGAGTCCTGGGTACACCTCTGCCTACCCCTTCAGGAAAAAGGCGTGAATGTATGTTATGTTTATGTTATGTTAAGAAAGCTAACAGTATTAAATCAAAACGCTTCCTACCTTAATTACATACTATGACTTAAATATATTCTTGAATGGCTAACAACTACATTCACTGTGTCCGTAAGTAAGTCTAGATGGTGGAACTCTTGCGCAAATGAATTGAAGAGCTCCAATTTTCTCTATTTCTAGCCCATTGAAATTGTACCGTTTTGTTGCAAATCGCAAGCCCTGCCTACTTGTAGCTTCAGGAGTATCCCAGTTACACTCAATACATAGAGGACGAAGATACACCTGGACACTTCTACTCCAGGCTTAGGACACTCCGTAATAAAGATATGAAGCTACAAGTAGCCGGGGCGTCCGTCTTGACGGGAATTTCTATGGGCTAGACAGAGAGAACAGATAGAGAGATACGCGATAGAAAGAGAGCCAGCTTGTGGATTAATATAACGATAATTGGTTAGGCGCTTTGCGACCTGAATTGAACTTTATTGCGTCGGGGCTGGAGTCGTTATTTATTTAAATGCTTTTGAGGAGCGTCCTTTCTGTCCTTTTAGTACTTTAGTATTCTGTGGCTATACTAAAAGGGGGGAATGTTGACGGCTATAAAATTCACAGATACTACGTTCTATCTACTCCCTTCATATAGGTTATTCCGTTTCCTCCAAAGACTCATTGTTCTAGAAAAATACAATTTCATACATCGATTCCCGGTTCCTCCACGACATATTTTCAATTCAATTCAATTCTTAATTTGTGGCTTGTGAAAGTGTTTTTAACACCACAACTTTGCCAATAACACGTTGGGAGATCAAACGATGGAAATTCCTCTCCCTCCCGGACCTCGTTGAGAGTAGACGTGTGTTGAAATAAAGTCATCTGTTATTCCAAAAAATATACACATTTTCGCAAAATTTAATCTCAAGAAAAAATAGGAGTGCATAAATGAACAGGAGATCGTCGCACATTAGCAACTTACCGTCGTACCTACGTGTCTCACAGTTCTCGCTCACATACAAACCTCAAGACTGCAGTGCACATCGGCCTACGCACACTACTATGCACCTAAGCAAGTAAGCTCAATAATTAACTACTTAGCCTACACACTTGCCGCACACATCGGCATAACGACTTTTATCGAAAATCATAACTGGATCTTACACACTGTCGCTGCTTTGCTATCCGCCTGGTACACCGCACTGTACTGACTGACAGTACCTTGTTTCTGGAACTTCTGTTTGCACCGCTCACAAAGTACAGTAAAGTTATGCCTTTGAAACGCACTCCACCATCATCTCCTGCACTATCTGCTTTTGCTTCCCCACTTCAACACTCTCAATCAGACATAAACGTTGCTGAAGTTGGTCTAGAAGCTGGGGTAAGTGCTGCCTCATCTGCATCTTCTCTGAGTAATGCCAACACACGAGTTGTGAAGCGGAAGCGTGAAGAGGTTACTAAAGATGACCTGATAGTTATGCTGTCAACATTACAAAAACAACAGGACGCCAAGCTTGACGCAATATTAAACTCCATCAATGACGTCAAGCTTTCCGTGGACTCTATTAATGAAAAGTACGATGCAGTAGTACAACGGCTTTCAGTTGTAGAAGAGGAGAATAAAAATCATATCGCCAATATCCAGCACTTGGAAAACAGGATTGAAGCCTTAGAGCGAAACGCAAGGGGTGCTAGCATCGAGATAAGGAACATCCCGCAAGCTCCTAAAGAAAGAAAAGAAGACCTAAAAGCACTCATAAAAAAAACAGCTGAAACCATTAACGTGCAATTGGAGAGTGCGGACTTTAAGGACGTATATCGAGTTAACACCAGAGCGGAAATCAAGCCGATAGTGGCTGATTTTGTAACGGTGTCCAAGAGAGACGATTTCCTAAGAGCTTTCAAAAAATACAACAAAGCGCAGCAACCACAAAAAATCAGTACTGCAACAATAGACGTCGACGGGCCTGCTAACACAATCTACATATCAGAGTACCTGACGCCAAGAGAACGCAAGCTCCACTATCTAACCCGGGAATTCGCGCGAAGAAACGGATTTTCTTTCTGTTGGACTGTTTTTGGAAAAGTTTATCTCCGAAAAGCCGAAGG
The DNA here is from genome assembly GCA_947063395.1 of Hemistola chrysoprasaria. Classification (NCBI taxonomy): domain Eukaryota; kingdom Metazoa; phylum Arthropoda; class Insecta; order Lepidoptera; family Geometridae; genus Hemistola; species Hemistola chrysoprasaria. Next base: position 2,042,984 of record OX346731.1, on the reverse strand, counting down.
TCTACCGCAGATTCGCATAAACAGCGAAGACGACCTCAATAAGCTTGAAGACAGTAATAACTAGCACAGTATTTCTTAATTTTAATTGTTAACTTTATGCTTACTTCTTTATGCAATATATTAGGTATAAAAACAAATTCACTTTGTAAATTACTAGGTAATAAAACACACACACAAAAAACACACTACAATCTGAACAGCACATTAATCTTATAAAGCTATTATTATAGGTAGTGTATATTTTGTATGTGTACCTATATAGTATATCCCCTCCCTTGTACTTAAAATGATTGACTGTCGTGACATAATAAATGAACTAGACAAGACAAATCTTTTGACAACTTTTCATGTCTTTGATCCAGGCTTATGTATTAAAAATATTGGTGATCCTTCTAATCAAATAACAGTGCTTACACAAAATATACGTAGTATAAGGAAAAACTTTGATAAATTGATAGTGCTTCTCTCGACACTCAGATTTCTCCCTGACCTTATTGTATTAACAGAGTGTTGGCTTGATGAGAATACCCCTGAATTATCGCTTGACCACTATATTTGTCATAAATCTCTTACATACTTGAATAAATGTGACGGCATTGTCATCTATTCAAAGATTGATTTACAAGTTGATATACGCGAACCCTTTTTCAAAGACTCTAACTGCATAATAGCCACTGTAAATGATAGTTATAGCGTTGTATGCCTTTATCGATCTCAAGAAAAAATAGGAGTGCATAAATGAACAGGAGATCGTCGCACATTAGCAACTTACCGTCGTACCTACGTGTCTCACAGTTCTCGCTCACATACAAACCTCAAGACTGCAGTGCACATCGGCCTACGCACACTACTATGCACCTAAGCAAGTAAGCTCAATAATTAACTACTTAGCCTACACACTTGCCGCACACATCGGCATAACGACTTTTATCGAAAATCATAACTGGATCTTACACACTGTCGCTGCTTTGCTATCCGCCTGGTACACCGCACTGTACTGACTGACAGTACCTTGTTTCTGGAACTTCTGTTTGCACCGCTCACAAAGTACAGTAAAGTTATGCCTTTGAAACGCACTCCACCATCATCTCCTGCACTATCTGCTTTTGCTTCCCCACTTCAACACTCTCAATCAGACATAAACGTTGCTGAAGTTGGTCTAGAAGCTGGGGTAAGTGCTGCCTCATCTGCATCTTCTCTGAGTAATGCCAACACACGAGTTGTGAAGCGGAAGCGTGAAGAGGTTACTAAAGATGACCTGATAGTTATGCTGTCAACATTACAAAAACAACAGGACGCCAAGCTTGACGCAATATTAAACTCCATCAATGACGTCAAGCTTTCCGTGGACTCTATTAATGAAAAGTACGATGCAGTAGTACAACGGCTTTCAGTTGTAGAAGAGGAGAATAAAAATCATATCGCCAATATCCAGCACTTGGAAAACAGGATTGAAGCCTTAGAGCGAAACGCAAGGGGTGCTAGCATCGAGATAAGGAACATCCCGCAAGCTCCTAAAGAAAGAAAAGAAGACCTAAAAGCACTCATAAAAAAAACAGCTGAAACCATTAACGTGCAATTGGAGAGTGCGGACTTTAAGGACGTATATCGAGTTAACACCAGAGCGGAAATCAAGCCGATAGTGGCTGATTTTGTAACGGTGTCCAAGAGAGACGATTTCCTAAGAGCTTTCAAAAAATACAACAAAGCGCAGCAACCACAAAAAATCAGTACTGCAACAATAGACGTCGACGGGCCTGCTAACACAATCTACATATCAGAGTACCTGACGCCAAGAGAACGCAAGCTCCACTATCTAACCCGGGAATTCGCGCGAAGAAACGGATTTTCTTTCTGTTGGACTGTTTTTGGAAAAGTTTATCTCCGAAAAGCCGAAGGTCTACCGCAGATTCGCATAAACAGCGAAGACGACCTCAATAAGCTTGAAGACAGTAATAACTAGCACAGTATTTCTTAATTTTAATTGTTAACTTTATGCTTACTTCTTTATGCAATATATTAGGTATAAAAACAAATTCACTTTGTAAATTACTAGGTAATAAAACACACACACAAAAAACACACTACAATCTGAACAGCACATTAATCTTATAAAGCTATTATTATAGGTAGTGTATATTTTGTATGTGTACCTATATAGTATATCCCCTCCCTTGTACTTAAAATGATTGACTGTCGTGACATAATAAATGAACTAGACAAGACAAATCTTATTGACAACTTTTCATGTCTTTGATCCAGGCTTATGTATTAAAAATATTGGTGATCCTTCTAATCAAATAACAGTGCTTACACAAAATATACGTAGTATAAGGAAAAACTTTGATAAATTGATAGTGCTTCTCTCGACACTCAGATTTCTCCCTGACCTTATTGTATTAACAGAGTGTTGGCTTGATGAGAATACCCCTGAATTATCGCTTGACCACTATATTTGTCATAAATCTCTTACATACTTGAATAAATGTGACGGCATTGTCATCTATTCAAAGATTGATTTACAAGTTGATATACGCGAACCCTTTTTCAAAGACTCTAACTGCATAATAGCCACTGTAAATGATAGTTATAGCGTTGTATGCCTTTATCGATCTCCATCACAAGCTGATATCACCGGTTTCTTAAACTCACTTGAATCTACAATACAAGACACCAAAAGTGAAAATATCATAATAACAGGAGACATAAACATTGACATTGGCACAAACTCAATAGACAACAGATCAGAAATATACCTTGACCTAGTGGCACATTATGGATTCATACCAGGACACATAACATCTACACATGGACAAACATGTCTGGATCATGCCCTAATAAAAAGCAGCCATAACTCAAGAGTCGTTATCTGTGCGGCTGGTATAACTGACCACGACGCAGTTATTATTGGCGTAGACAAATCCTTTGACAGTCCATCACCTGCCTCAAATAAAACAATTACGAAACTCAAATATGAGGCAATAGTATATAGCTTACAAGCCTATAACTGGAATGGTCTATATGAAATTAATGACGTTGATATGGCATTTGAGTCATTCATTGAAACAATGTCGAATGTAATAGAAGATAGCAAAATTATTACAGCTGTTCGTAATTCAAAACACATTCGGAAGCCTTGGATTACCAAAGGATTACTAAGATGTATTGAGCGAAGAGATACACTACATATGCGTGCGAGGAAGCAACCGAAAAACGAGGAACTTCAAGTGGAATACAAGGTTTATAGAAACCACTGTAATAATATTCTGCAGAACTTAAAAATCGAGCATGATAGGTCCACATTAGTCAACAGCAGAGGGGATAGCAAAAAAACATGGAATGCGGTAAAAGAAATCTGCAATATTGGCTCCAATAAAACATCGAATTCTGCTATCCTAAATGTTGCATCCTCACCAAATCACTCACTACAAAACACTAACGCATTTTTCACATCTGTTGGAGGTGATTTAGCAAACAGGATCCTACAAAATCTCAACACGACAGAAGAAATGCTAGCTCAAACATTTGCACCTGGTAATGCACCTCCCGTACAGTCTTTGTACTTGACCCCGACCAATGAATTCGAAATCATTAAAATTATAGAAACCCTTAAACCAAAATCTGCTCCGGGATATGATGGCATCAGCAACGACATACTGAAGAAATGTAAAGATGTTATTTCTGTTCCTTTGGCGCACTTGTGCAATTTGAGCATATCCTCGGGAAAAATGCCAGCATGTCTTAAAATCGCAAATGTTTTTCCCATCTTCAAATCAGGTGACCCACTTTCCGTAAACAATTATCGGCCGATATCCTTCCTAACAACAATATCGAAAATAATAGAAAAAGTTGTTAACAAGAGATTGCTCTCATTTTTGGAATCAAACAAGCTATTGGCTGAGAATCAATTTGGCTTTCGTCGTGGCAGATCGACGGAAGATGCCGTTGCTCACATGATCAACTGTCTCTCGGAAAGACTTGATTCAGGGCAAAAATGTATCGGCGTTTTCCTCGATCTCGCAAAAGCGTTCGACACGGTTTCTCGACCTCTACTACTAAAGAAGATGGAAGCGCTGGGTATACGTGGAGTGGCACTACAGTGGTTCACGTCCTACTTTACGAACCGTACACAAAAAGTAATGGTGGGTGAACACTGTAGTGGCTACGCAGAAATAAATTTTGGTGTCCCTCAAGGTAGTGTCCTCGGACCTACCTTATTTTTAATATACATTAATGATATTAGCAACCTGAATCTACAAAATGCAGAAACGCTCGCTTTTGCGGATGACACTGCTCTGATATTCCATGGAGACAATTGGGAATCTGTTGCTGATTTTGCCCAAACTGGTATGACCCAAGTGTCAAAATGGCTGCAGACAAACTTACTCACACTGAATGTATCAAAGACTAAATTTCTAACATTTAACATCTCACAGCGTACATCACCAAAGCAGCCCATAAACATAGTGGTACATAACTGCAAAAACTCAACGTGCTGCGAATGTAAACCCCTTGAACACGTTTCCTCCTTAAAATATCTTGGTGTAATACTGGATGACAAACTCACATGGAAAAACCAAATAGACGTGTTAAACGGTAGGGTTCGAAAACTTAAGTACATTTTTAAGCGCCTCGGTGCGGTCGGTGATAAACTCACCATACAACTTGTGTACAATGCACTATGTTTATCCATCCTAACATACTGTGTGGTAGTTTGGGGTGCTGCCTATGGTACACATTTAATTAAATTGGAACGCGCACAACGAGCTATATTGAAAATATCCTACAAAAAGCCATGGCGATATAGCACTGACTCTCTCTACTCGGAGTGTAAGGTACTTCGTGTGCGACAAATCTTCATAAATGCCATGCTACTGCGGTTCCACAAAACAGCGTTGTTCTGCCATCAAGTGTCAACAAGATCACAACGTACAATGACATGGTCTGCCCCGCGAAGGAAAACCAGTTTTGCACGAAGAGCACCTGCATTCTTAGAACCTTATCTATATACAAAAGTCAACAAAGAACATAACATCGTAAATTGTCTCAAAAAGTCGTGTAAAATAAAAATTAGAAACTGGCTACTCACCCTAAATTATAAAGAAACTGAAGAAGTACTTAAAATTCTAAAGTGACATGGTACACACACACACACACACACACCAACGTACTACACAGACGTCCATATACTCCAACCACACACACCCTAACATACTACACAGACGTCCATACACTCACGCACACACCCCCACCACAATTCACCCACACACATACAGGCGCTCGCGCTTTCACTCTCGAATGTACACTCACTCACCCCCTCACTCACTCACTAACACACAAACACAATCCATTCCAGCCACAGAATTCCGCGTGGGAAAAGTTGGGCAATTGATATTATGCAATTTATTACTATACTTATTAATAAAATTCAAGCCCTGCTTGATTTACTGACTGACTGACACAGTCACTCATCGATACCCAGTTTTGGCCCTTCCTTGCATCTAGGTATTTTCTACAAATATTCATTATTATGTAGACAAGGAATAACAAAGAATATCCCAAGGGAGAAAAGTCGCTAGTATAGGTCTTAATTAATAGATCTTAGTTATTTATTTAAAACCAGACTGATAGCTATAAAACTTGATAACAGTTTTTATATACAATTAATATTTTTAATTTACACACAAGTACACACAATTAATAATTTTATACATTATTTCATACTAGTTAGATCATAATGATATGATTATTATTATAAAATTCTAAACATCACGTACTGACTAGGTCTATATCATGTTGCTCTCATATTGTATAGATACTCACACATGCAAAGAGACTTAACTAACCTGGTACTATAGTCATTAGTCATTAGTCGCCAGCGGCGGCCAGCAGCCGTCAGTCGCCTCGCAATGCCCGAATGCGTTGCTTGTATGTATCGGATGAACGTGGGGAAGGCGATGGCACTAATAAGTAGGTATATACCTACCTAACTAATAATTACTCTCATCATGCATCATGCATATTAATAATTTTGACCGCCTCGATGACACAGATACACAGGTAGTAACTCTGCTCTGTGCCATAGGCCCCGGTTTCGATCCCCGGCCGGCTCAAACATTTGTGTGCATGAACATGTCTGTTTTGATCTATGTCTGGGTGTTATAAACTTATATAAGTATGTATATCAGTCATCTGGTTACCATAGTGTAAGCTTCTAGCCTAGTTTTGACCAGATGGTAGTGTGTGGAAGTTATAAATACTATTTTACCTCGTAGTCTTATGAACCACGACTCACCGCAATTCTTTTTGGCTAATAATACCAATGCTATGTCTAACTTACTGCCAGTGTAATCATAATTTTATTATTTTCTCAAACTATAATTACTAGGTACCGAAATTATATTAAATTATATAATATATATTTACATCGATGTTGTATGGAGCACATTACCCTAACATCTATTATTAGTAATAAATCTGTGGGTAGCCTTAACAGCTACCTACCCTCCAATTATTGTATGAACTTAGAATTAGTACCGTATATTTTTTCGTCTATTCTTAACTGTAACAAATATAGGAGCATAATACTAGATATAAATTTATTTTGTTACAATTACTTATAAGCTACTTTATTTAGTGTACCAACTTACTGACTGACTTAACTTTCCTGTCTATATACTCGTAAATTAACTGCTTTAGCGATTAAAGAAAGATGTTATCTACTCTCACCTACCTAAACATAATCTTTAAGGTTTTGAAATTACTAGGGAAGAGACTAGCGCCCACGACACAGGGTATCCTAGTGTGGGGGCTAGTGTTCACACATTATAGCCTGAAGAGTACTTCAATGTTTGTTATTTTCTTAATGTTAAACTTACTTATCATTATCACTTGTTGTTTATCATAGAAAGTTTAGGATTAATTAGTTAAGCTATAATGCAATTTTGTACCTATTATTTTTGAGAAATAAACTATTTATTTATTATTTATTATTTAATTAACCAACAAGTGCTTTTGAATTTTGAACACAATCAGCAATCATATTCTACAGCTTGATACTAAACTATAATGCACTACAATAAATATTAAAAAAAACTCATACTTCCTTTGATAAACTATTTACTAAGTATATATAACTAATAATTACAATCTATACACAAATCTATATAACATAATTACGATCACAACATATAAATAAATACCTAATAGCATATCCTCTTTGCATGCAATTTTGCGGGCGGGAGGGAGGTTCACTGTGCATGTTGTTTTTGACACTAAAAATCGGAACTAAAAACTAAAATAGATTAAACTAGTAGTTCGCCTCGAACTGAGACCTCGCAAACCCCAATTCCCTGTAACATCTAGACCTCTTAAGGTCTAGAAGGGTAAAGTCTAAGTTCTTTAGGTATAATTGAGGTATGAGGTAATTATTTTTTAAGATTAGCTCTGAAATTCTGATTAGGGATGTAAAAAAATAATCGATTATTTAAAAAAAATCGATTACCATTTCTTAAAAATCGATTTTAATTGAACGATTATTACGTTAAAAAATCGATTAAAATATATGTGGAATCTGTTTTCGATTGACTGCCTCGGTGGCGTAGTGGGTGCATGCTCGACTGCCAATCAAGAGGTCTCGGGTTCGATCCCCGGGTCAGGCAAAGTGTTAAATATTGGATTTTTCCATTAGGAATTATCTCAATAACTGCCTGGAGTCTGGAACTGTACCTGGTAGATGGCAATAGGCTCGCCCCCTATTACATGGGACCAATAACATACTGGCGAAATGTGGGTGTATCTACTATGGGACTGAGTCCTGGGTACACCTCTGCCTACCCCTTCGGGAAAAAGGCGTGAATGTAAGTTTTTTTTTTTTATGATAGTTAGTGACAAGACGAGCAAATCAGGTGCCTGATGGTAAGCAACATGATTGCCCATTTCAGACACAGTGCCACCCAGTGTTTTAAAATTCAAATTCTGCGCGGCACTGTACTGCGCCTGTCACCCTGAAATATGAGTTGTTGAATCTCATCATGCCCAGTAATTTCGCTGGTAACATTGCCCTTCATACCGGAACACAGTAATGTTTACACATTACTGCTTGGCGGATGAATAACTGGCAAAGGTGTGGTACTTCCCCAGGCGGCCCCCTGCTAAAGAAGCCTACCACTACAAAAAGTAAAAAGTTGTTATTAATTAATCGATTTTTTTTACTGTTTAGTCACATCCCTAAGCAAATGTTGTTCTAAACTCATCACTAATAATATTAGTTAATATAATCTATTCAACATTACGATAGTGCGACTTAACGACATCTGCGCGCCATCTAGTTGTTTTGAGCGGAGATGGAATTTTATCTCTTGAGAATCGGGGTATCTTTTATAACTTGACAACACCTTAACTGATCAATCTCAAACTGGATATTATAAACATTATAAGCCTATCCTACGTACATATTTAATTTTATAAAAATCGAATGAATAATTTTCAAGTTATAATCGAAAAATATTGAGATCTTATAATAGCTACAACTCTAGGACCCCTTGACCGATTTAGCTCATCTTCGAACTTAAAAATTCTTTTATCCTATACTACATATCTGCAAAGTTTTAACAAGATTGGATAAGCGGCTTTCAAGTTATCGTGAGACAAACATACATACACACATACCCACATACATACATACAAACTTTGGCTAATATTTTTAAGCAAGTCCTAAACAACGTGTCAAAATTTGAAAAAGAAAATCGGACAGTCGGTTTCGAAATTATCGTCAGACCTTTCATAAATACCTCGTAACTCTTATATATCCGGAACCCCTCGGCCGATTTTGCTCATTATTTAAAGTAAAAAAAATTATCACTTTAAACTACATGTCTACAAAGTTTTATCAAGATCGGACTAACAGTTCTCAATTTATCGTCGATCAAACTTACATACCAGAGGTCACCCCTTAAGCTGGAACAAGCGCAGGTTTTTCCCACTTGTCGACTCTAAGACCTCGCTTCGCTCGGTCGAATAATCTATTCAACATTACGATAGTGCGACTTAACGACATCAGCGTGCCATCTAGTTGTTTTGAGCGGAGATGGAATTTTATCTCTTGAGAATCGGGGTATCTTTTATAACTTGACAACACCTTAACTGATCAATCTCAAACTGGATATTATAAACACTATAAACCTATCCTACGTACATATTTAATTTTATAAAAATCGAATGAATAATTTTCAAGTTATAATCGAAAAGTATTGAGATCTTATAATAGCTACAACTCTAGGACCCCTTGACCGATTTAGCTCATCTTCGAACTTAAAAATTCTTTTATCCTATACTACATATCTGCAAAGTTTTAACAAGATTGGATAAGCGGCTTTCAAGTTATCGTGAGACAAACATACATACACACATACCCACATACATACATACAAACTTTGGCTAATATTTTTAAGCAATTCCTAAACAACGTGACAAAATTTGAAAAAAAAAATCGGACAGTCGGTTTCGAAATTATCGTCAGACCTTTCATAAATACCTCGTAACTCTTATATATCCGGAACCCCTCGGCCGATTTTGCTCATTATTTAAAGTAAAAAAAATTATCACTTTAAACTACATGTCTACAAAGTTTTATCAAGATCGGACTAACAGTTCTCAATTTATCGTCGATCAAACTTACATACCAGAGGTCACCCCTTAAGCTGGTACAAGCGCAGGTTTTTCCCACTTGTCGACTCTAAGACCTCGCTTCGCTCGGTCGATAAGATACAAGATACATGAGAAAACTTAATAAGTAACATTTCACCTATTTCGCAGTACTCTCGAAATATTAATTAAAACTGCCATGAAATGTAATCCGTATCATGCCGCCATGATGTTACCGAGCCAAACTCTATTATTATAGTTACCTACCAATATTATATTGATCAGCTGTAGGGCCGCAGGTTTCTTGCACAGAAGTTTCATTCCAAGCAGCTGGATACACTGCTACGCCTGCTACCATCGACACCGCTGCAACAATACAAACATTATTTTTCATTGGGCTCTCGGATTTATTCAATTAGGTCATAATCTGACACTTTTGCACGTCAATGAAGATAATCAGTAATGAGTCTACTGTCTACCGTGCATTCGGAAAGATACATCTACAAGAAGAACGCACAAGAAACTTGTAGATCTTAATTTTTATATTATGGAGGTCACTATTTAATTTGAATTTATGTAAATTTTTACGCACATGCATGACGTTCTCATAAATGTATAAGGATATGGTCAGTATGTTTATTTCTTTAAATAATTCTCTCAGGGATTCACGTGAACGCATCTCATAGATGTGCTATCTATCGCACGTTTTTGTAGTATAAAGATAGTTTCTATACCTGCGGCTGAAATTGCAAATACAACGAGATAAAAAAAAGGTATATTAATACTTAAGGGGCTGCATCTACCCGTCAAACTGAACAACTTTCAAAAAGAATTTCGAAATTAGCTAAAATTTCGACTTCCCAAACAAAATGGATCAGCTGCTGATCGGGAAATTTGTATGAGAAGACCAATGACGTTGAATTGCTTTCTTGGGAAGATGAAATATTTTTTTGCTAATTTTGGAATTCTTTCTTTTGAAAGTTGTTCAGTTTGACGGGTCAATGCACCCAATTAAGTATTAATATACCAATATAATATACCAATTAAGTATTAATGTACACCTTTTTTTAATACGTTATTTGAATTTATAGAGTCAATTCATATGGGTTATGTGGACAACCCATATTGTCAGAGTTTCAGGTCGCCAAGATTCCTACGCAGCCTCCGACATGACCTAACGACTGTCCCCTACATATCTTATAGGAACAGCCGGGACCTACAGTTTAACTACTAGGCACGGTAAGGCACGGTAAGGAGTAAGGTACGTTGTAAATTTTATCACCCGTCATGCAAAACTTGTTGTTTCTCAAATCAGAAAGCATGGTGTCAGATGCCCCATTACCATTTAAGATCATAGTGAAATTGTCATTATGCTTGCTTTCTTTAACGCGACGGAGCGTGGTATGTTCTTACTGGATCTAACAACATACAATCACGCCTTTTCCCGAAGGGTTAGACAGAGGTGTACCCAGGACTCTGTGTGTTCTGATATGGGCAATCATGATGCTTACCATCAGGCGCCTGGATTTGCTCGTCTTGTACCTACCAAAAAAAGACACTACAAAAATTCAACCTGTACAATTTCCGTATATTTTAACGCAATGCCCATCACCCTAATTAGTTAATCTAATGAATTCGAATCGCCGATTACAATTACATCATCAGACCTTTTAAAATTAACACCTACCTGATCAAATTACAACACGCATCATGCCGCATCATTATTATAACATCATATTACGGAATTGATGTTAGCTTGTAAACTACGAAAAGACGATCGAACATAGTACGGCCGAACCACGAACTTGGTTCGCCACTATACCATGTTCGATCGTCTGGCGCACTGTCAGGTAATAGCGTAGTATTATCTATTCTGTGTTAATAGTTATTATTTTTTGGTCAGCTGAACATTATTATTATTAATTCCTTGTTCTTTTTTATTTCTAGATCAGTAAGCCCAACAATATGTGTAAAACGAATTAAAGATCGTTTATAAATTAATAATCATTGCAAAAATCACAGAAAAATAGTCTTAAAATCGCACGACGCGGCTAGCGCGCGAGCCTAGCGTCAGCCATTTGTCAAACCCTCTGCAAGAGAGTCACGAGCCGAACATACCTAAACAATGGTGACATCAAAGACCCCGATCAAAGACCTTCGATCGTGTGGCGTGAACTCCATACCGAACGGTATCATAGTAATAGTTATTATTCTTTGACGGTACGGTGGTACGGCCGAACCATGTTCGATCGTCTATTCGTTGTATCTAATTATTCGGTCTACTGACTACCAATCGTAGTACTGTAATACCTACTATTATTTATTTATTCTGTGCTATCGTGAGAAATACTAACACAGTAGGTACCTAACCTACATAACTTACGACACCACACACATACAGAACATTTTACAATGTGTTCAAGATAAGGGAGTAATATTAATCCTGCCTCGGTGGCGTGGTGGGCGCAAGCTCGACTGCCGATCATGAGATCCCGGGTTCGATTCCCAGGTCAGGCAAAGTGTTATTGGATTTTTCCATTAGGAATCATATCAATGACAGCATGGAGTCTGGAACTGTGTCCGATAATTGACATTAGGCTCGCCCCCTATTACATGGGACAAATAACATACTGGCGAAATGTGGGATGTACCTAACCTACTAGGACCGAGTCTTGAGTACACCTCTGCTTTTTTTTTTTTTAAATATGCTTACGTTTGGCCTCAATCTCGCTTGATGGAAGGCGAAGATGAGGCCTAAGATGGTACACGTTACCCCTTCGGGAAAAAGGCGTAATATTATGTTATGTTAACTGTAATTCTTATTATAATCATCATCATCATCATCATCTCAGTCCACTGCTGAACATAGGCCTCCCCCATAGATTTCCATCCAGAATCCAGACCGGTTGTAAGCGACCTGCATCCTGCTGTCTTCATGAGATCGTCATATACTACATGCTATATTATGTGCCCTGCCTATTATGTGGTCCAGAAAGAATATGCTTTAAATCCGGAGTCCCTGAATCGAATCTCACCATGCGGACTTTTCGACTGGCCGCTACGTGTTTCAGATGGCACGTTAAACTGTAGGTCCCTATAGTTTCCTATAAGATATGTAGGTGGCAGTCGTTAGGTCATGTCGAAGGCCGGAGGAATCATAGAGACCTGAAACTGACAATATGGGTGGTGTCCACATGACCCATATGAATTGACTTGAGCAGTGTAATTGTCTTGAGCATTCTGTCAGAGTATATGAGAATGGGTTATTATTCAAATTATTTAATTATTATATACCAATGACTCTGCATTCATTGATACCTGATAAAAGAGTTATATCAATAAAACATAGATCTAACTAGCAAATTGCAATTTCATTAAATTGAAACAATTAGTTCCGCCATTAAATTTGCCATTAGCTATGAGTGAGAGCGATATAATAAAATGAGTGTAAAATGCTCTTCCTCGTTGCATCAGTCGTGAGTTCTTAGGTAACCGCCATCTGTGTTTGAATTCATTTTGTTAATGGCGGTCTCTCACTGGGAACATTCACTTGTAATTTGTAATGTAACAATCCAAGATTTCAGTCTCAGATAGTTTTTACTCAGATTATACATCTTTACCGTGGTGTTGTCGAAATTACGCAGTTTGCTTACACGGTCCGGCGTGTAAGTTTAAACCAAAGGACGCGGCCTTGTAAGGAGCCATCCATCCAATTACGTCACATGTTAAGAGGGAAGGAGGGGGTCGACGAAGTGTGACATTGTGCGACAAGAGGCGTGGAGGGGTCCCAAATTTTGTGACATCACATTTTTCAAAATATAATCACTAATCCTAGAATCTTGAAACTTGGAATGTAGGTTGTTTTCGTTGTCTGGACGTGTGATAAGAAAGGATTTTTGAAAATTTACATTCTAAAGGGTCCAAAAAGGGCGTCAAAGTTTTGGTATAAAACTCCCATATTTCATAATTGCGAGCGAGCAAAGCCGCTGTTCATACACTAGTTATATTATATAACACATAAACATAACATACATTCACGCCTTTTTCCCGAAGGGGTAGGCAGAGGTGTACCCAGGACTCAGTCCCATAGTAGATACACCCACATTTCGCCAGTATGTTATTGGTCCCATGTAATAGGGGGCGAGCCTATTGCCATATACCGGGCACAGTTCCAGACTCCAGGCAGCTATTGAGATAATTCCTAATGGAAAAATCCAATATTTAACACTATGCCTGACCTGGGGATCGAACCCGGGACCTCTTGATTGGCAGTCGAGCATGCGCCCACTACGCCACCGAGGCAGTCATATAGAGGCGAGTTATATTATATGTATTAAAAAAACGATAATATAGGGATTGAAAAACTTTTCTATCTCAGTGTATTAACTATAAGGAACAGGACCGCAACTTTTCTAAAAGTGTATCTACGGAAAAAGTGTATCTATACGGAAAAAGTGTATCTCTGGGGAATAAATCATGTGTTACTCCGGGGTTTAAGCTATCTACATAGGCAGGGCCGGATTTAAATTTGTGCCGCCCTGGGGCACTGAAGAAAATGCCGCCCTATAAATTAAATTTTATTTTAATAGTTTTGATATCTTATTTTTTAAGAATTAGAGAATAACTAAACTTGAAAAAATTTTTAATTCTTCAAAAAAAACTACATTAATTTATCAATTCCAGAAAATCAAAATATCAACTTAAATTTTTTCCAACCTTTATGGAAATAAATTAATTAAACTATTTGAATAGTTTTTACTTAAATTTCCTATATTATAATATACAAAATTTTAATTTGATACATAATGCATAAATTATATTTCTTGAAGGATAAAATGTTTATTTAAAAGAATTAGTTAATTATAATATAATCTGTGTTGCCAGACATCGCTGTCGCTGTGGTGACCCAGTTGACCCGCTGGGTCATCACGGATTATCCTGCGGCAGAAGCGCAGGGCGTGCCCCTCGCCATGCCAGCCTTAATGATGTCATCCGTAGGGCCCTAGCCAGCGCGGGAGCACCGGCTGTTTTAGAACCAACCGGCCTCGCCCGCGACGACGGTAAGAGGCCCGACGGCATGACCCTCGTGCCATGGAGGATGGGACGGCCCCTAGTTTGGGACGCGACGTGTGCCGATACTCTGGCGCAGTCCCACCTTCGTGGCACCGCTGTAAAGGTTGGCTCTGCCGCCAATTCGGCTGAGTCCCTCAAGCGGCGCAAATATACAAATTTAAATAGTGGATGTATATTTGAGCCGTTTGGGGTTGTGACTCTAGGACCCTGGGGGGAAAGCGCCGTCTTTAAAGAGTGCAGCTGGCGATTGGTAGAGCTGACACGTGACCAGAGGGCTGGCTCATATCTAGCACAGCGGATCAGCATTGCCATACAACGTGGCAATGCTGCCAGTTTTCTGGGCACGCTACCAATCGACGGCGATTTTGGTGAAGTATTTTATTTATAGTTGGTTTTTAAGTCTAGTTTTTAATTTTAGTTTTTAATATTTACTTTTAAGGTAGTTTTATCCTTTATATAGGTATTGTGTGTTCATAAAGTCTAATAATAATAATTATAATATTATATTGTATAGAAAAAATTTTCTCACTCCAAATTTTGCCGCCCTAGAAAATTTGCCGCCCTGGGCACTAGCCCCGACTGCCCCTAGTGTAAATCCACCACTGTACATAGGTACCAAATTTCAGCCCAATTGGTTCAGTAGTTGTAGCGTGAAAGAGAAACAAACATCCATCCATCCATCCTCACAAACTTTCGCATTTAGGAGTAGGATTTGTAGTACGTTGTACACAGTATATCTAGTTAGGTACATTCTCTCAGGCGTAAGCGTGATAAGTGAAACTACGTGGTATCATAACATCACGTATTCGTGATACGATCTAAATGATCACAGAATAAGCGTGATGTTGCCAACATTATGGTTAATAGCTTTTTCATGGTATCATTTTGACAAATGAGATAATGTAATGTGGAATGTGTGGAATGACGCGAAAATTTCTATGCACCCTGCGGTAACTTAAATTACGCCGATAACGGTGTGCCCGAGCCTGAGCGAAACTATTTTTTAGGTAAACCTACACTCCTTGCTAACTGTGTACGCATACTATAACTTACAAGTTGCCGCCTTTACGAAACTATTTTTTTTATAGTAGGCTCCTATCCCCCAACTGAGTCAGGAATCGTATTCTCATTCATTCTTTCACACACCCATCGTCCTATTCCTATCTAGCACAATCTTCATCACTCGCTCAGCATACTCCAAAAACTCTCCCGTCACTTCATAATATCCCATACACTCTCCTTCGTTACATAACATAACATACATTCACGCCTTTTCCCCGAAGTGGTAGGCAGAGGTGTACCCAGGACTCAGTCCCATAGTAGATACACCCACATTCCGCCAGTATAACATCCATCGCCAATTTTGTCTTATATCCTCCCGCTGGCGCTCAAAGGCTTGGCTTGCACTTTTTTTTAAATTATTGTTGAAGCTATTGTTTTAGGTACTTAGTAGGTAGTAGGTAGTTATCTGATCGAAGCGCGCGCGCAGACTTTAATCATCTAAGTTTTCCATGTTTTACAATCGGTAAATATGTATCACAGATCAGATGATGTTTTTTTTTTTGGTAGTAGTAGGCCTCTTGCAGTGTGCCGCCTAGGGAAGTAACACACTTTTGCCAGTTATTCATCCGCCAAACAATAATGTGCAAACATTACTGTGTTCCAGTCTAATGAGCAATGTTACCAGCGAAATTTCTGGGCTTGACGAGTTTCAACAACTAATATCTTAGGGTGACAGGCGCAGTGCAGTGCCGCGCAGAATTTTGAATTTTAAAACACTGGGTGGCACTGTGTCTGATATGGGCAATCATGATGCTTACCATCAGGCACCTGATTTGCTCGTCTTGTCACTCACTATCATAAAAAAAAGAACTCTTTCATCTCCTCTGTGGTAAATAGAAGTAGGTATTAGGTATATTCACAATCGTTCTTACATCATGTTCCCACACGCAAAAACTGGGTTGCGATGAGCCAACGATTGAAATTCATCTATTCAAATAGTCATTTCATTCAAATGTGTGAAGTTGGTAATACTGACTGACTAGATTACTGACTGATACAAAGGGAGCTTAGATAATTATTGATACATCGCGTTCTGATCCAATAATCTCACGAGAACGAAGACTACGCGGGTGAAACCGCGGGGCACAGCTAGTTTCTACATAATACCTAATAGTTTTAAATTATAACAATAATAATCATCATCATCATCATCAGCCGAAGACGTCCACTGCTGAACATAAACTATTCATATAGGAGGATTTTGCCGTAATCAGCACGCTTGTTGTGCGGCTTGGTGATCGCAGTAGTTGGAATACTTACTTGGTGCCGGAGAGCGCTGCTGCCTACTCTCAGAATATGTCCCTCTGCCGAGCCCTCTGCACGGCTCCCACGGGATGAGAAAGGAGTGTATTATATAGCCGGGAACCATTAGAGTATTATTAGACAGAACGAGTTTTTCTTCAATTAGACTCTTCGAATCTAACTAACTAACTGACTAACAAATATGATAAACTCACAAATAATATGAAATAGTACATCACTTGTGTCTATTCAACTTCCGTGTGTGGAATTTGTCCCATATTATTATTATTATTATACGCATATAGCACCCAAACACAGATCAAAGAGACATGCTCACGCACACAAATGTTTGACCTGTATCAACCTCTTCCTCTGCCGTAGAAGTACCTACTACCAACTGAGCCATCTGGGCAGTCGAAGGAAACAGGGTTGTAATCCAAGGAAGCTGGGCCCAGAAAACCTTTACACATTACCTATCTACCTACATTATCTATCCTATATGGCTGGATAGAGAATGTTATTCGTAATAATATTCCCAAACATAGTAGCACACTTATTATAGCCAATTTAATTATAATTTGATTTGAATTTAAGTACTAATTGCTTAATTTATAATAATTAATGGCGCTACTAAAAATATCATTTATGCACATTTGAAAATTTTAAGGCCTATCAAATAAAACCAAAATTATAATGGAAAGTCAACGCTGCCCTAAAACTTAAAACCAACAGCTTTTTTGCCATCCGATAAACTTCAAAGACATTTTATCGGGCTGCCAAACGACAAATCAGGATTAGTATCAATCATAAGTTATGAGTCATGAGACTTGAACAACTATAATATAGCTCGACAGAAAAGAGTAGACACGGAACAAATTTTTAACTGTAAGTTTTGTTTTCATTGTAAAAAAATACAGAGACGCCCCCATTATTTTCTACTCTTTTCTGTCTAACTAAACCACAGTTGGCCACATACCAATTTGATAAGAATTTAAAACTAGATTTCTACAGTTTAACTGAAGATTTTATTGAAGCTAAGCCGCTGCGAATTCCTCAGGAGTGGGCATATGGGCCCGCACTCTCGCCAGTCTATTTTGGTCTATATTCAAACTCTTCCTTTTACAAGCAATATCTTTCTCCAACTCCCCTCTATACTTCATCAGCTCGTTTCTTATAGTCTCTGCTTCTCTTATCTTATTATTCAAAGAGTCCGAAGTTTCTTTAATAGTTTTAGCTTCAGCTATCAATGCGTATTGCGCCTCGTCCCTACAATTTTCTACTGAAGGCCTTTCGTAGTTCCTCGTATGTAGTCTCGTCATCACCAATTTGTTCCTCCCGTTAAGTTGTCTTACAGTTTCTAGTAAATAGTCTATGCAGTTTTCTAAATTTGCCGTCATTTGTAAATTTTCCTTTAGAGTGTCTTCTAGTTTTTGGCACATTGTTTCGGTGGCAGCTACGGTTTCAGCCAAAGCAGAATTAGTTCTCTCCGCTTGAGTTTTCATATCCTCGCTTCCTTTGAGTATAATAGTCGTCAAGTCGCCTCGTAGATTTTCAGATTTCTTCCTAACCTCGTCGCAGTTATTGATACTTTCGCGGCAGAAATGTTCCCAGTAGTCCAGGCCAGTGGCGTTCTCCGGCCATCTGGCTACTCCAGGATGCCAAAGGACCAAATTCGAATCGGTTCCTAAGCGTAAATTATTCGTATCAAGTTTTAACGTTTGCATTTTATCACTCCAATCAGCCTCGATGTTAACTTTTGCGGCTTTTAACATTAACATCTGTTTTTCCACCTTATTTAAAGTATCGTTGAAAGCTCTTCTTATTTCTCCAACGATTGCTACTTCTTTAGTCAACTCTTGTTCAGCATCATCTCTTACCAAATCAGGTTCGTATCTGTTGGTCCGTAAATCTAAGCATTCTCTAGAAATCGCTTCAGGCATATTGAGAATCTTGCTTGCGCTTTTTAATTTACTTCTATTCTCGTCTAGCAGCTCAATCTCATGTGTGATAGCATTTAATGCTTCTTCTACTTTTTTCTTCCAATAAGTCAAGTCTTTCACCCTTTTATCGAGCATTTTATTAGATTCGTTGAGTTTGTTGTCCAAATTTTGGAAAACGTCAGTAATGCCCTTTCTGGTAAATTCTTCCATGGCAATAGCCTTGTCATTAGACCTTGGGGTTATCGTATAAAGATTGTTCTTTCTCCACTGTCCAGTAGAGTAACTGGTTATGGAGTATTTGTCTACGACAGGTCTTACACCGGTCGTGCCAGCTTGTGGAGTCCAGTCTAGATGACCAGCTGCCCAGGGTCCTATAGGAGTCATGCCGAGGAAATCTCCACTGGTGCTGTCAGTAGGTTGAGGAAGATAGGCTGGAGGAGCTCCTGGTGGGAACACAGTCTTCTCTCTCTTCGTTATACAGCCAGGGACATAAGGAATAGCGTAAGGGTTCGCCGGCCCTCTCGACATGCCAGCCTCAAGGTAAGCTTGAGATTCCTTCTTCTCTTCTTGTGCACCTGGGCAGATGTATGGGCAAGTCATTTTGCTTGGGTCGGCCATTTTGACAATAATTTTGTTGTGTGGCTAACAGCGCTTTGGCTAAAAGATTTTATATTACAAAAATGTTAAAATATAAATGGCAATAAGCCTAGAAATAAAACGTAATATAATGACAGTGTCAAGTAAAGTTAATCAAAGTGATGTCGTGATTGAAAAAGTTAGATTTAAGTATGTAATTTTATGCTAAAAAAGGTTTATACAAAGCCTACCATCCTATTACATGGGACCAAAAACATACTGGCGAAATGTGGGTGTATCTTCTATGGGACTGAGTCCTGGGTACACCTCTGCCTACCCCTTCGGGAAAAAGGCGTGAATATATGTTATGTTATCAACTTGCTGGCGGGGGCAAAATGGAACTAAGGCCTGTCAGCCACAATTTTGAGGAACGTCATTACTCATTAAGATAAGATAATGGAACTATAATAAATTATATTATGATCATCATCATCATTTTCGCTATTGGAATTTCACTGCATAGGTCTACTCCATTAGGGGGTTTTGACAATACTCGGCACGCCTGGCAGGCGGTTATTTTAAAGCCGGTAACCCGACGGCTAAGAGCGGTTTCGCACCTCGTCTGAAACGAATCCGATCCGAATCCGTGAAATACGGTCCGAAGTAGTCGTAGAACTATTTGTATGATAGTTAACGCACAAGATACGATTCCGTCATCCGTGAATCTCCATTTCGGAGACGATATTGACGGACCGAAGTAGCCATAGTCTTATATAGGCATGTATCGCGCACTGAGCACTGCATCCGGACCGCGTGTGTTCGTGATCACGGATTTAGATCGGAGGTGGTGCGGAAAGCAATATCCTAAATCGGTCAGTCTTCCGAATAACGGATTCGGATCGGATTCATTTTGGACGTAATGCGTTACCGTTGTAATCGTGTACAACGTGTTACAAAAAGGTGTAGTAATATTTAAGGTGCTGCATCTGCTGACTGAATACAAATTTGTCCATCAGCTGATCCATTTTATATGGAAAATAGATTAAATAAATAAACTTTTTCGTGAATTTCGTAATTATTTCATTTGCAAGTCGTAGGCGTTTAGGTGGACGTGTAGATACACCCCGTTGAGTATTACTTCACCGTTATTAACACGTTGTATATCTTGGAATCCGCTGTGGAGTTACCGGCTTTAGATAAGTGCTCCACCCTCTCTACCCGTGGTTGCCGTAAGAGCCAGCTAAGGGTTAACAGATCCAGAGGAGGCAGCAGGGTCCTCTACAAAAAACCATCGTACTGCGCTCGACATCCTGCCTGCCAAGCGTGTCGAGTATTGGCACAACCCCCCTTTATGAGGGAAGCCTATGTTCAGTAGTGGATGGCTAACGTCTGAGATGATGATGATATCTTGGAATCTCGAATAAGTATCTTTCTTCATAATTGGATAATGAACCACCATCATTCAATGGCTAACGGGAGGATGTTATCAGATAATCAGAACCCATGGGATGGGAGCTACAAAGGTCAAACACATTCATTGTGAATTCTCATTCGTGAGATCCAGTAGCTGTAGCTGGTATCTACTTGCTATTGTTTTAGTGCAAATTGGTTTTACTTGATACAACTATGCAAGACAAAGTAATTTATGTGTAGGAAAGCACTTTGAACCTACTTAAACTAAGCACGATAATTATTATTTGAATTTGTATTTATACTTAACAGATAATAACCTAGTACCGATGAGTAGCGTTGTATAAAAGAAATACTTACATAATATAAAATTTGTAAGAAGCTAATAGTCTGATTATAAAATAAATTAGGCATACGTATGTAAGCATAGTCTAGGGTTCCCTATTCCCTATCAAGATACCAAGAACATACAGCGTCATTTATTAGCTACTTGCGCCAAGTTAGGAAATATTTTGTAAAATGGCAATAACTGTTGATTGCGATATGATTTTTTTACAGCCATAAGGGACCGCAGGTTTGAATAGTTGATATCAATTTCAACTTGATACCTTCACGCGTTCCCGTTAAAAAGTCCTGACAGACAGACAGACAGACGGACAACAAAGTGATTCTATAAAGGATCCTTTGTTCCTTTTGAGGTATGGAACCCTAATAACAGATTTTACTAATACGTTATTTTAATCCATGCCATTAAAAGTTCAAAAACTATTAGCAAAAGGTTTATTAATAGATAAATAACAGAACCGTGTCAATTTACGAAAACCGAACATTAGAATAACAAATTTCGTACGAGTGTGTAACCAACCGAAATATTTCAACCAATTTCAAAGTGACATAATGACATAATCATCAAAACATGCTACTGACACATAAGACCACACCTATGTTTCCATTTTATGCTTTATTAAATCTCATTAGTTGGGCCGACATCATTTCCAATACAAACTTCGAGGAACCAATGACGATAATAGAAGACATATTTTTTCTTTATTGATGTTTTGTTATATGTAACAACCAATTATAAAGTGGCATTTGTCTTGTTATAGTACAAAAAATACCTTTTATAACTGCGAAAAGGTATTTAAAGCCTTTCCTTGAAAATTCTATATTCCCTTATAAACCTATTTGCATTGTTTCTAGATTTTTAGACGTCGTGTTTACTGGAGAAATTTTCCGCAAATTTTAAGTATGAGAATAATAAATTATGGCTATGTATTGGCATTTTACGCTGGAATCACATCCGCCAAAACGTAGACAACGCACAAAATGGTAGATTTTTCGGCGCTTTGCTTTATACGGCATTTCGGGTGTACGTATGAAATTACGTATGAATTAATACCCAGCCAGTTCAGAAGCAGATGGGTAATGCGACCGCACCATACCACATCTCTCTCTATCTATATTCAAAGTCTTCCTTTTAGACGCTATATCTCTTTCCAACTCAATTCTCTTAACCAACAATTCACTTCGGATTCGCTCAGCGTTGCGCAACTGACCGAGCAATGAGGTTACAGTCTCGTGAATCTTTTTGACCTCATCGATTAACCCTAAATGAGGTTGGTCTCTAACCGCTTCTCCGTGAGGTCTCCAATTGTTTCGATTATCCAGTCGCGTTTGTGCCAGTTTCATTGCTGCATCCATCTTTTGGATCGCAGCTTTGAGGTTGTCAATTAGAGTTTCCATATCAGCTATTTTCTGTAAGGTGGTGAGTAATGTTTCTTCAAGTTTGGTACAGAGTTCTGAAGTGATTGCAACTGTTTCAGCTAAAGCCATGTCAGTTTTGTCTGCTTGGTTGCGAAGCTTTCTTCCGCCTTGAACCAGAATTGCGTTCAAACTTCCTCTTAGATCAGCTGATTTCTGTCTCGCTGCTTCACAGTTTTCAACCGTTTCTCTGCAAAAAAATTCCCAGTATTCTAATGGAGCTGTATTATCGCTGAATCTTGTAGCTCCTGGTCTGAACATGATCGTGTTAGATTTAGTGTTAAGACTTAAATTGGTAGTTTCAGTATTATAAGCCATGCTTTTATCACACCAATCGTATTCGATCTTATGTTTAGCTGCCTTATTAATAGCCAATTGCTCTTCAATCTTTTCGAGCGTGGTTTTGAGAGTTGCTCGTACTTCACTAACGAGAGTCATTTCTTTAATCAACTCTTGTTCAGCTAGATCTGCTACTAAGTCCGGTTGGAATCTATTCGATCTCAAGTCTAAGCATTCTTTGGAAATTGATTCAGGTAGCATTAAGACACGCGAAGCTCCTTTTAAACGTTGTCTATCAATTTCGAGGAATTCCACTTCTTCGGTGATAGCTTGACACGCTTTTTCGACTTCGACTTTCCATCTAAAGATGTCTCGGGCTTTCATCTTCAATCTCTTATTGTTTTCAGACTGTTGTTTGTCGATGTTGCCGAAGGCTTGCATCATTGCTGTTTTAGCGTTATAATCTACGATGTTAGACTCATTGATGGATTCCTGGTCTAATACATGTTCATTATGATTTCGCCATTCGTTGAGAGAGAATCTGCTGATGGAGTATTTGTTAACTTCGGGCCTCGTTCCTGTCATGGCTCCTAGCGGTGTCCAGTCGACTTTTCCATCGGGTCCTGGTTTTAAGTTGGGCAGGTATTCTTCCTGAGGTGGGC
Organism: Hemistola chrysoprasaria; assembly: GCA_947063395.1. NCBI lineage: Eukaryota > Metazoa > Arthropoda > Insecta > Lepidoptera > Geometridae > Hemistola > Hemistola chrysoprasaria. Next base: position 2,019,334 of record OX346731.1, on the reverse strand, counting down.
CCAAAACCTCAGGCATATCTTGAGTTTTCCCATCTCCTTGGACCTCAGTTTTCATGTCCTCTTTAGCCTGTTCCGGCGTCTTGCCGGCCTTTTTAAATGCGCCGATGTCGTTGCATACCTTTGCGCATTTGTCTTCGGGTGATTTTGTGGTCATAATGTTTCTTATAAATTAATTGGCAAATCAACTATATGCACATAAAAATTAGCACAAATAAATTCCAAAACTATAGCAAAAGTCAAAATGACGACAATTTATCATCATATTAAAAAAGTAATAAATAAATAGGTGCAAATAGCATAGATTTATATACAAACTCCTTGGTAAGTAGTATGAAGTTCTTCTTTGTAGTACTTACTAGATTAACACAGTAGATGCAGTAAATATGTGAAAACAAAATGCGTAAATGGCATTGATTTAAAGAAAAGGGGAGATGTGGTAGGTAAGTAAAGTGATTTTTGAATCAGATGATACATATTTTTCATTAAACTCGGAATAAATTTAAAGATACGACATTATTTTTTTCAAATACTATATTCCTAAGCCGTTAAAAACATTGTGAGTTAAATGTATTATGAATTATTGGCTTTGTTTAATTAATTTGTTTGAAGTTTATTAAATCCTTAACCATACGATATTTAGTTAGTATTATTATTTATTCTGTGACTGAACAAGGAATACGAAATGTAAAGCTATTTGTGTGGTACAATTAATGCTCACCCATCCAAGAAGAAACCCATCGGAAGTTGCTTATTAACCCTTGCGATCTCTATCAAAAACGGCTGGATAAGTTTACACAACAGACGCTATGTGCGTTACAAATTGAAAAGAAAACCAAGCAAACCAACTCGCATCCTGTCGTTAAACGTTTAAAAACTGGTCAGTTCAGACATAAGTACCTACTATACCTACCCCTCGGTTCGCCGAACCACTTTCTAAGCGCTTTTACTAAGATTGGTCCCGTTTCACGTCACTCCTAGACTTTCTTTGCTTGGCAAATGCATAAGTTGTAACGCGATAAAAAAAAGTTTTGTGTCAGGGCATAGTAATTATATCTGTTCTGTGATCAGGGTAATCATACCAATTTAACGAACAGTAAAAACTTAAATGTAAACGAAATTGATAAGTTATGCAAGTGATTTTAGCGTAGAGCCTAAAATATCTAGGCAGGTACTGACATTAATTTTTCTGCATTACCTTAAGATCTAAATTGTTTATATATAAAAAAACTCGTCTTGTTTTATAATAATCTACCTAAGTACCTATTCATAATCATTATATTAGTCATGGCTTTGTTGTTGTCATGGTGTTGTTTGTTTGACTGCGTCGGTGGCGTAGTCGTCGCAAGCACGACTTCCGATCATGAGGTCCCGGGTTTGATACCCAGGTCAGGCAAAGTATTATTGGATTTATCCATTAGGAATTATCTCAATGACAACCTGGAGTCTGGAACTGTGCGCAGTATATGGCAATTGGCAATAGCCCCCTATTACATACACCAATAACATACTGGCGAAATGTGGATGTACCTACTATGAGATTGAATCCTGGTACATCTCTGCCTATCCCTTTGCGAAAAAAGCGTGATGGTATGTTATGTATATATTTTTTTACAACAAAGCCATTGTAAAAATATCCAAAATTAATTAATTTTACAAGATAGGTACAAATGAGTTGAATTTTAAGAAAAGTAAAATCTCTTGTGTAATAACCGAGTAAAATACCATCACTTTTTCGCATAAAGTTCATTCATACAATTGTATGGTTGTAGTGAAAGCGCTGTTACATGGCTTTAAATTGTTCAACATTCATACAATGAATGGGTAATTTCGTACAATTTCGTATAATTTGGATTAAGCTATTAAACATATATACATAAAACTATGCATTTCTAAAGAAATAAACTTGTCAAATGCGTGTTGGGACGCGCATGTGAAGGGCTCCTCACTCTCCACCGTATGTACTGATATAGCTATAGAAATCACGCATCTCCTCATCAAATTAATGTACCTTACACAGCAAATTAATAAAAAAACAACTGTCGGTCAAGTAAGTCACATAATAAATTCTTTTCAAACGTCAATTTCTAAAGCCAGTATCATAAAAAATCTGCGGGTCTACCACTTTTATTGAAAAACACGTTCCTTGTACTATTCGGACTCTATTGTTCCTCTTGAAACCAATCTTCACACATTGTTTGTCCATTTTTTTCTGTCCATTGAAGTGCCACTTGACGATGAACTATTTGTCCCTCAAATCTTAATGACCAGCTTCCAAAAAAAACAAAGAACAGATGTTGTATAGTAGGTATTTTACTTTGTTTTTAAGAGGTAACTGATCGTTTTACAAAAATACCAATATGTGGCTTAGATGTAATATTATGTTATGTATTCTTTATCTATTTATTTAACAGTTCCTAAATAGGTTAACCTCACTGCTGCTGTTCAATAGGTACTTTGTTTATCTATGATTATTACGTAGGTATTGAAAATATTTAGAGATATGGTATTTTAAGGGTTGTTAGTTAAGGGAACGTAGGTGGCAATGGTTTTTGTTAAAACTTGAAATAATAAGGAAGACTGTAAGTAGTCTCATCACATTAAGGAGTTTTATACAGATAACCTGATGATGGTATGCAATAGACAGGTATCTAGATTATAAATATTACACAGAATACGGTATCTTGCTTGTATAATATAAGGTAAATCATGATAATGTTATATGTGAATTGCCAAATATTGATTGAAATCTTCTTCGAAAACTCTAGTCAGAATTAGTCTTATTTGATTTTAATTAGTCGGAAAAGTGTCTTGTATGGGAACGTCCTTGAATTTTTGAATTTATTTAATTTTTAGTATTTGTTGTTATAGCTATTATTATAGTTACCCATATTGTGTAAGATTTTCAAGTTGATAACTATTGCCATTATGGTGTTACAGCGTGAAACGTTGAAAAAAAAATCGTGATTTGTATGAACGCTCTAGTTATTTATTAATTTTATTTAGTCATAATTATTTCATATTATAGCAATTATAATCATTAAAGTTCCGTGAAAAAATCAAATACCTAGCTGATGCCGTTTTCACGATACACGAACGAAATCGAGAAATAAATTTTGAGCAAAAACACGTTGCTTGTATGGAGAGTACCTTTAATTATAAACTTCTTTTTAATTTTATTATTTGTAGTTGTAGCGGCTAATGCCGCTACACAAAACATGTATTCCTAATGGAATACATGTTTTGTGAAAATTACAAGTACCTAGCTATAACGGTTTATGAGATAGAGCCCTGTGACAGACGGACGGACGGACGGACGGACAGCGGAGGCTTAGTAATAGGGCTCCTTCGGCACCCTTTTAGGGTTCGAATAGTGCCCTCTCTTCGTCGACCTATATGGTCGACGAAGAGAGGGCACTATTCACTATAGTCTATGTGTGTTTTAGTGGCAATTCATTCAGACTCAAATATTTTTAGTAAAATTGGTCCTATTATTAAGATAATTTTATGAGTTTTTAAGTTTGTGTTAGGTCATGAACTACCGTGTTCGCAAAGATACCTATACAAAAATAACACACAATAAACTTGTAAATCTTAATTTCCTACGGATAGCTTAATAATATTATTTAATGTGGTTTGAAAGGTGCCACGTTGTGGCTATGCAGAAGCTTCCAGGCATCTTTGAGGATTTGCCCGCTAGCAATTATGAAATGTAGGAGTTTTATATCAAAACATTGACGCCCTTTTTGGACCCCTTAGAATGTAATTTTCAAAAATCCTTTCTAAGCACACGTCAAGACAACGAAAATAATCCACATTCCAAGTTTCAAGTCTTCTAGGATCAGTGGTTTGGGCTCTGCGTTGCATTTCAGTCAGTGATTCATTTACATGTCTCCTTACCTACCATCACTGCATACAGTGCAGTTACATATTCGACCACGTTCATTTGATTTTCTGACGATTCGGACACAAAATACTCAAAGTATTGGCACTTTTTTATATCACTAGTCTCTGGTGGTCTTGGAAGTGTTCTTATTGTAACTTGTGTAATAGTGGTTAAAAAAAAGGTCCGTTAAGCTTGGCTTATTTAATTAGGGTTATTATTTGTCTCGGTCTACTTTCATTTTTGGACCCGTCACAAATAGCGTAACATTGAAATCTGTCATTATATCACAATTAACTTTTACTTTTTACGATGCTACAATTGAACGGATAATAGAGTACGTGCGTGCAATATTTCAATGGATAAGTATATCAATGATTTTGATTTGGCAACGAGGAACGAATGCACATAGTTACCTTGTCAACTAAGTGATAACTTTATATATCCGCCCCTTTATTACGAATAGAGGATTGTATTTTTTTTTCATATACAATCATTGTCTTTTGGTACCAAACTACAAGGCAAACACATACTTAAATGCACTATAACCTAACGGAAATGTCTGCCATAATTAGACTGCTCGAGTTATTTTGAGTTGAGTGGTCAACCATTAGCCCAAATGTTTTAGTTTCGGGTCGCCAAAACCCCCAAGAAAATGGTTTTCACCACGACGTAACGACTGTCCCGTATAAGATATTACTTAGATAATTAATATCTTATAGGAGACAACTACAACAAAGGTAGGGAACTTTATTTATGTCATAGGTGGCAAACAAGCAGACGGTGACTTGAAAGCTAGAAGTGAGCGGTTACCGCCGCCTATGGATACCTGCGGGGTATTGCCAGTATTTTGCCAACTTTTCAAGACTCTATTCACTCTTTTTTTGAAGAGCCCCATGTTGTAGCTCTACAGGAAGACCGCAGCAGGGAGATCATTCCACAGTTTGCACAATCAAATCAGAAATTATTCATATGGGTACCAATGTTTACTCTGTCTGGGATCGGACCTTAGGCTTAGAAGATAGGCGCGGTCACTGGACCTACCAGTCATCAACTTGCCAGTTTGATAACATTGGTGTATCAAAATTGGGTATACACAGAATAAATAATAGTACTGACGTAGTATTCATCATCATCTTAACCATAGGGCGTCCACTGCTAAACATAGGCCTCCCCCATAGATTTCCGGATCTAGACCGGTTGGCAGCCTGCACCCAGCGTGATCCTGCTGTCTTTATCAGATCTGTCCCCCTTGTGGATGGACGTCCTACGCTGCGCTTACCGGTCTCCATTCAAGAACTACGTGCATTGTGCCTTGTGCCCATTGCCACTTCAACTTGCTAATCCTCTGGGCTATGTCGGTAACTTTCGTTCGTCTACGGATCTCCTCATTTCTGATTCGATCTCGCAGAAAATCCCGAGCATAGCCAACATAGTATTACATAGATAAATTTAATATTAACCGGGTTGTTTACTTTATAAATGGCAACTAGGTATTACAAGAATCTCAATAAATAATGAATAAATTATACAACGAGTAGGAATGCCACTATGTCGTGCTTATAGGTTTGTAGGTTAACGGAATTCAAACGCCTCCATACAAAGTTTATGTTAGCGTGTGTTTCAAATGTCTGCTTGTAAGTACATCTTCAACTTTCCATATTTAACCAAAACTCTCTTGTTCAAATTAACATGTTAGTCGCACAATCTTAACAGTTCACTCAAGACGTGTGACTTAATACGTGATATATTCGTCTTTATGCCATTGGAATAGGAACCAAGGAAAAACTGGTTTTGAAAAATTGCCGGTCACGTAGCGGTAGTGAAGTTGCTGATGAGGTCAGAGAAACATGGCTACGTTGTAATTGTAATACTATTATGTTAACAATGTCCAACTCAAGCCAATAGCCTCATAAGAGTGTTATGCATTGCAGCTAAATGAAGGCTTTCTAATTCTTAAAACGCTGGGAAACTGAAATTCTATAGGGCATAGCGATATTTTAATTAGCGAGGAATTTTTCAGTTCAGACTTATATCCGAAAGTCTACAAACCTACAAACCAAAGACGCTACTTATTTTTGATCTTAGAAGTAAAACCATATCGGCAATTTTGGTGTGAGTAAGCCTTGCAATACAAAACAGGCATAATATGTACATAGTATCACATAAGACTTAGAAAATCCTATATGCCTCATTGTCAAATAGAGAAATCGGACTGTTTATTCTTTCTTCCTACATCCGTAAATTGAAAAATTACTGTGACTCGATGTGAACCTACTGACAAAACTCAATCAAATCCTTCTACAGTGGAAATCTTCGTATAATATAATAGTCGGACTAAGGACTCCCCGGTGCTCAGGGCTGAATGGAGAAAACGTACCAAAACAGGTTCTGATCTCTAGGAAAATTACGACTATTGCGATTTGATAATTTAGGTTTGCGAAGACTATACAATCTTACCCAGTTCTATAAACATTATTATTGATCAAAACAGGTTCCAATGGTCTAATGGCTTTATAAAATTGTCATTTCGACTCGCTATCGCTGGTCGCGCTTCATTTTTGTTCGAAATTCTTGTTGCATGACCGAATCGTTTTACCGGTTATCTCGCAGTTTCGCAATTACTCACATAAAAGAAAATGACTGTCAGCGGTAGTTAAGTATGAAATTGATCTTGGAGTTAGAATATGAACAAATTTATTGCTTTTTTTTTCCGGTCTGGATGGAAAACTATGGGAAAGGTCTAAGACCAGCTGATACCCTACGGCTGATGGTGATGCTGATTGCTTTTTACAATAGTTGGCATTAATTTTTTTTTAAGTTTTACCTATTACTAAATGCGACAAATACAGGTACCTACAAGTCTAATTTGAAGATTTTTCGAATAGGTAAGTACCTAAGTATGTGAATAAATTAATAATTTTACTACTCTGTTAAAGTTTACGATAAACAGCGTGATAATCTTTAATCAATTCGTGTTAATGTAAATGTAAACTAAAATAATCGGTGAAGCTGTTTGTATTAATATGAGTTTTTATGATAAAAATTCAAAATACATAAAGTCAAGGTTTTAACACGGAACTGCTTACCATATCTTTATCATTCGTCTGTATTAAAATACAGAATGTTTATTATTAGCATCAAGAATCAAGGTTTGTTCTGTTAATTGTGTTAAAACAATAGAATTTGATCACAATCCGAGCTCAAGTGTCCGATTTCTAACATTCCAATTGCCTCGATAAATTTTGTTACACTATTTTCTTATTTCGTAAGTTTTGCCATTTAAAGATCCTTCGTGGTTGCCTTTCGTTTTTGCCCGAGGCAGGTAGGATTGCGTTTGTGATACACCTGCTTCATTCCTCATACCCTAGAACGACGATGTCAAGTATTTAAAGTCTATAGCTTGTGAGTCTTTTTGGGACTACTTCAATATCGTAGATTCTTACACTTAGCTTATCAAAGGTTATTATTATTAGAGTCTTTTATCGCTGTCAGGGTATTGTAACACTCTAACGAAAGTGCACAGAATCGATTTAGAAGAAAACTAACGCGATGTCAGGTCTAGATAGATGGATAATACTATATTGTAAACCTGGAGTAACACAGAAATAACATACAGGACACCAAAAACTGTAATTAAATTATGTACCTACAAGCTGCATTTTAAGACCTAATAAGCGATTTCTTATAGATAACGATGGACAGAGATAATATAGATTTGAATCAGAAAACAGTAGCGGATCTTTTTATTTATACGTTTATTTAACAATCTACCTATGTTCTATTCTATTTGTCTGATTGATTGTATTATCGATGCTCAGAAAAGACACCTGCTTTGTGCATTTGATACGCTTTACGCTCAGTTTCTGTGGATAAAGGCTCGTTTTACGACTAGTCGATGCAAGGTCAATCTGATCCGACGCCTATGCATAACTTTCACTGGTCATAATACCAGTTTTTTTAAATGTCAGACCGTTAGGTGTGCTATCTTTCGAGATTCCGTGGCCTTTTTTAGTTGCTGCAATCTTGTTTGAAATCTTGTTTGGTTAGTTAAACTTACAAGATATAAGGGAAAAATTCTTTCTTTACTGCTGCTGTTTTGTGTTTATGAGAAAAGAAAACGATATGATTTTATATCAATCAATTTTTCCGATTACAATTGGGTAAAAACTAGGACAATATATGCCATGCTTGGGAAGTTTGTCTTGGTTAGTTTTATGTGTTTGGTTAGTTAGTAGTAGTAGTTTAGTCGTTTTTCAAGGTCATAAACTCACCAGAAATGAGTTGCAGCCATCCGCAGATATGAAAGACCGTCGTTGACTGACAGAAGAAGAACAATAGCATGACACATATCGTGAACAATGCCAGGGTGACGGCTAAAGCCACGAGCAGAGTGGCGATTTTAAACACAAAACCATTTATCGACATAAAATCGTCCAGTCTCCCTTTACAATCTTCTATGGCTTCGTCGGCTCGGCACACTTGCCATAATCCAAACTTCCTCGGATATTCAGTCTCTAAGTCACCGATCCATTCCGGTGTCACAAAAGCAACGATACTGATAATTGCGTAGCATATTGTGAATATAGCCCAAAGTACACCTATAGCTTTCGAATTACGGACGTAGTTGGTCGCGTAAAGTTGCGAGGAATCCACGTACTCGATTTTAGAACCCATCGTGTCCGGTTGATTATAAAAACCCGAATTCACTCAACAATTCGATCACAATAAATATTGGTAACGCATTTTAGCACTTATTACGTTTGGCACAGTATATTCATGTCGCAAAGGGAAGGTAATATTGCAAAGTACTCGAGGACACAAGAAACACGACACGAATCGAACGAGTCCGTACGAAGTTACGACGCGACCAGCACAACCTCTCGCCGCGCGCCATTCGGTTAAGTGACTTGTAGTGGGGATAAGTAGTGAAGCTGCAAACATGACCTATTGCCTTGCTACTCTTGCTTGTTTTATTGGAATGCTATGGTTATGATTATTTGCGTCACAGCAGATGTTCTTTTTGTATAATACCTATATTATGCTAACGTTTTAAATTTATAATATAATATATATATAGGAATAATATAATAATATGTATTTAGGATAAGTATTGAAAAATAATTTATTTCAAAATGTAATTAATTTAATAATAGATATTATTAGGTAGGTATATCGAGAGATGACAGCGCCACTAAACACCAACACTAATTTACATCTTAATCATAATTATCATCATCTCAGCCATAGGACGTCCACTGCTGAACATAGACATAGGCCTCCCCCTTAGATTTCCGTCCAGTCCGGTTGTAAGCGGCCTGCATCCTGCGTGCTCCTGCCGTACTTATCAGATATGTCCACCATGGGACATCCTAGGCTGCGCCTGCAAGTCCGTGGTCTCATTTACATAAATAATAGTAATTATTTTATTTTTCTAATTAATAACAGCATATTTTTTTTTCTAAGAATGACTATATTTAGGAAATGAAGACATGATTGTAACCTTTGACTGTTACAATTATAGGCACATTTACCCTAATCACCAAAATAACCTTTTGCCTTTATTTTACGCGCTTGCATGACTATTGCATAGGATTTGGTGTTGGTTTTCATATCTTCTATTTCTTTTAAAATATTATGTATAATTTAATAATAATTCTTGCAAGTTTTTATAAACTAACATTTTTAAAAATAAAGCATCAAAAAATCTAAGAATTATCGTCTGACGTTTTTCATATTTTCAGGACAAGGCAAAATAAAAAGTGTCAAAACCTTCCTAATTTGATGGACTAATGAAAAAAAACAAAACAGTGGCAAATTTCAAAGTCCATAAAAGGCAAATTTTATGGTGATATTCAGCCAGATATCCCTCATAAACCCTGGTTTTCAAAATTCCAAGGGGCAGATAAAGTTACTACTTCAACGATCTGCCGGTTACGCTTGAATCACTCGTGTACTCCTGTCTTTTTGGCTAAACTAAGAATAAGAGACCATTCCATATGCGAGTGTGGTTTAGATTATGGAAATGTGGACCATATCTTTTTTTCTTGTCCAAAGCAACAGTTTTCTCTATATGATATTATTCCTTCTGATATCCCTCGTCCTGTCTCCTTTAAATTCCTCTTATCCTTGGTTTTTTCACCATTAATTTATTAGGCTATTGTGTAGATATATTAAAGTTAATAAAATAAAATTATAAGTATAAACTTAAAACATAATATATTAATGTGTATTCGTTATATAGCTTTGTGTATAGATTGTAATTAGTTGTATACCTATTCAATATTCTTAGTAAATAGTTTATGATTTAATAAAGGAGATATGAGTTTTATTTTAATATTTATTGTAGTGTTGCTTATTATAATAGTTTAGTATCATGCTGTAGAATATATAGGATTGTTTTCAAAATTCAAAAGCACATAATGGTTAATTTCCATCGTTTGATGTCCAATCTCCCAACGTGATATTGGCAAAGTTGTGGTGTTAAAAACACTTTCACAAGCCACAAAATAAGAATTGAATTGAATTGAAATTCTGCGCGGAACAATGACGTTGAATCGCTTCCTTCTACAGACACACAATCCCTGAACAAGCTTCACAAGCTTGTGCTTGTGTTTGCACAAAAAGGTGTCCATCACTGACAATTACGCGCTTTGACATCTACTGAATTTCTATTATTTGAATTTAAACTCTATTTACCTGATTGTTTTAAAGCCTAATTTGGATTAAACGATTTTTCACCCTATGAAGTTCAATGTTACACATTTGACACTAAGCGACGAGGGCGAACATAGGAGCATTGGAGTAGACTTATATGCACTAAAATATTTAGTGATTTAAATATTTAAATAAATTAATCACACTTATACTTTTTAACTTTTAGAGAAGAAATAAAATTTAAAAGGGTCAAAAAGTTTAAAAATTAAAAAGTATTTATGTTTGAAAAGATAATTATGTTACATGATAGAATCTTGGTTTAATAGTGAGTACAGGTTCGTGGGCCTGATTCTAGCACGTAGAAAGGGTCTTAGACGATATTATTCTAAATTGTTACGTGATATGATTACTTTTATACTCTTAATAAATAGTCGAAAGTCACAAAAATATTAAAATGTTAACATAAATTGTAAAATTAACGAGGACTATGCAATGTTAACCAATTAGAAATAAAAAGTATAATATTATAATGCACAGTGCGTTATAGAAATAAAAGAAACAAATATTTAATTCAATGTTTAAAATGTTTTCAATCCACTAGGTAATTAATGCCAAACCTTAATTTATTTAAAAAAATATATATTTATGGTCGGATAATATTATGCAAATATATTTAAAATATAATCGACTTCATAGTTTTCCATTTGAACAAAGCGCTGTTGTCCATTTTATTGTGTTTAAAAAATTAAAATAAAATAGAAACACGCAATGTAGATAGGTACATAAATTCCTAAAATTATTGTAAATACATGCCTAAATTATGAAAAGCTATCGCTTTCACGCACGTATCTGTTGTTATTCGGTTAGCTTTTTACCTAACTCTGGCATCACGCGGTCGGCCTACGGTTGCAACATGCAACTAACCACATAGTACCAGACTATATTGTGGCGGTACCAGACTCGCGGCTTGGAACAGATTTTTGCACGACTGGTTCTCTTTGGTATCTTTACTGTTTCGCCGAGTGCCAAGTTACACCGAGTTACACATTATTCACTTCAAACAAATTTCAAAATGTCAATGTCAGGTGTCAGCCGTCAGCTGATGCTGACGAATTAAGAATTGAAAACTTTTGTTGTGTTTGTGTAATTTGTTGTGGTTTTGTGCATTTTTTGCGATTTTGTGATGAATAAATGATATTATAACAAAATTTCTATGACATACATATTCCATATTCTAATTACCGCGATGGTAAATAATTTCCAAAAGTTTATATTATAGAAATAGGTGAATTTATAGTAAAAAATAAGGTGAATAATTTGTGCAAATGTCGGCAAAAGATCAGTGGGTTCGCCGGTTTTCCGTCGATGAAACGGCAAAACACAAGAATGGATTCACCATTTACAAGATCATTTCTGTGGTAATATCATAGCTTTTAATATTTACATTAATATTAAGAAAAACATTCCCTTTGTAAGCTACCTAGTATAATAAAGTAGATCTAAATCCCAACATGTAAATAACAGGTAAGTAAATAAAAGCCTAGCTATTTCTGCACATGCTTTAAGCGAGAAAACCTATCATAGTTTAAGCTTAAAAAGGAATGGTAATAACACCAAAATCTTATTGCATGAAATTGAAATTTTCTGCATTTTAATATGACTAAAAGATAAAATTAATAAGCAAAAATGTATGAGTCACCATTTTAAATGTTTCTTGTGCAATATTAAGTAGGTACATACCTAAGATGTAGCTCAGATGTATTACTATACATATGGTAACCAATAAATGTTTTATGCATCAATATTATTATACAAGTAGGTATGTTTAATAGACAAGCAACCCACAAATTCCCCATACAATTCTAGGAACAATTGCATGGGAATATCAGGAAAAAAATTGCCTTATGCATTGATTTACAGAAAAGGGGAGATAGGGTACGTTCTCTTAGCGCTTACTCAACAACTGACATGTGAAACCAGTTTTCGAGAAGCCAGTACATCATCTCCCTTTTTCCTAATCAATGACCCTATGTGTGTTATTCCAGGGTCTAAACTATCTACATACTGAAATTCAACCCAATCCGTTCAGTAGTTTTGGCATGAAACAGTAACAAACATCCCTCCATCTTTCTTTACAAACTTTCACATTTATGATATTAGTAGGATAGGACAGATAACAGTAGATTATACCTGGTCTAGTTTATCTTCATAAATGACAGCAGAACAAAAATCAATTTTATTTTCATATGTTATTGGGTAATTAAATATTCAATTGATAAATTAAGAATCCTCTCAGAACTTAATTTACAGAAATATGGTCAAAAAATTGATTTTTGTTCAGCTGTCATTGTTCAAGCTATATATATAGGTAGTGGTAGGCATCTTGCAGGGAGCCGCCTGGGGAAGTACCACACCTTTGCCAGTTATTCATCCGCCAAGCAGTAATGCGCAAACATTATGTGTTACGGTGTGAAGGGCAATGTTACCAGCGAAATTACTCGGCATGACGAGATTCAACAACTTTCAGGGTGAGAGGCTCAGTGCAGTGCCGTGCAGAATTTAGAATTTTAAAACACTGGGTGGCACTGTGTCTGATATGGGCAATCATGATGCTTACCATCAGGCACCTGATTTGCTCATCTTGTCACTCACTATCATAAAAAAAAAATACTATCATAAAAAAAAATCTGATGAAGTGTAAATGATTTGTAAACAGTTAAAAAATTTGAATAGAGGCTATATATGTCTTTGTAGTGGTAGGCCTCTTTTGCAGGAGGCCGCCTGGGGAAGTAACACACCTTTGCCAGTTATTCATCCGCCAAGCAGTAATGTCCAAACATTACTGTGTTCCGGTATGAAGGGCAATGTTAACAGCGAAATTACTGGGCATGATGAGATTCAACAACTCATATCTCAGGGTGATAGGTGCAGTGCAGTGCCGTGCAGAATTTTGAATTTTAAAATACTGGGTGGCACTGTGTCATGAGAGACAGTGCCACCCAGTATAGATCATGATTGCCCATATCAATGGGCCATCATGATTGCCCATATCAATGGGCAATCATGATGCTTACCATCAGGCACCTGATTTGCTCGTCTTGTCATGCACTATCATAAAAAAAAAAACTGACAAAGCGTATGTGATTTGTAAACAGTTTAAAAATTTGGATAGAGATTATTTCTTATTATTATTATTTGCAGTTATCGTAACAGCTTCTATATTGTTTCCAGCTATTCCCCCTCCACTCCCCAGAGGCAGTGACAACAGTATCCGTATGGAAGAGATACAGCGATGTTCAAACACTGCATAAGATAATGCATACTTTACACACCGGGTTATATCTACGCGGCACATTCCCACCTTTACCTAGACATAGCTACTTTAAGAGATTTCAGCCTGAGGTAAGAAACCTTGCAATGTAATGTGGACTCCTTTTCTGCACTTAGATTTTTATCTGGTCCGTTGTATGTGACGTGGTAAGACTCCTTTTAAAAAGCCTTGTACCTCTATGATCTAGCTGTGCCTTGCGGTTTCATGTGCATATACATCGTTCCTATGTACCCTGTGCGTTATTCCAGGGTCTAAGCTACCTACATACCAAATTTCAACACTATCTGTTCAGTATTTTTGGCGTGAAAGAGCAACTAACATCCATCCATCCATCAATCCATCAATCTAACCAAAACCTCACTAGATGGCGCTGGAGGTCTAGATCTAGTGTTTACAAAACGTTGTGAGTTAGAACTCACAAGCGTTTCCAACCAAGCTGCACAACAAGCGTGCTGATTATGGCAAAATCCTCCCGTCAGCATTCTATGGGGGAGACCTATGTTCAGCTGTGGAATCTTCCGGCTGATGATGTGATGTGATTGGTGTTAATTTGTTACCTGAAATAAATGAATTCTAATACTTATAATATTTCCTTTTTAGGTAATAGAAGAGAGAGCGAAAACGATAAAAGCCCTACTAGAATTCGTGGCTGAACATAGTCTACTATTTACAAGCACTGATTTCGTAAATTTTCTACAGGTAGGTATATGTTTTTTACTTTTATAAACATAGCCTATTATAAAATGTTATGTATGTGTGTGTATTGTGCCCCACAGTCTCCCTTTTTTAGGGTTCCATACCTCAAAAGGAAAAAAGGAACCCTTATAAGACCACTTTGTTTTCCATCTGTCTGTTTTTAACGGGAACGCATAGAGGTGTCAAGTTGAAATTTATATTAACTACTCAGATCTGCGGTCCCTTGTGGCTGTAAAAAAATTAATACTTTTAAGTTAACGCAATCAAAGGTTAACGGCAATTTTACTGCATATTTCCATACAGTAGTTTTGGCGTGAAGGGGTAACAAACAAACACAGACACGCACACAATACAAATACTTATCGTCAAACTAAGTCATTTATCAGTTCCAGTCTCCGCTAGCACAGCTACTAATAGCTGACTGACTATACTGTAACTGTGCCTGTTAGATGGCAATAGGCTCGCCCCCTATTACATGAGATAACATACTGGCGCAATGTGGGTGTGACTATTATGGGACTGGGTCCTGGGTATCCCTCTGCCTAGCCCTTCGGGAAAAAGGCGTGAATGTATGTTATGTATGTAATTTCAGACTGGCTACCCGGAACCGGAAGGGCAGTCAAATAGCGTGATAAATGCAATACGGACATCCTTACACTTGCCGATAGAGGAAACTCCTCCGTTGGAGTACCAGACGGATGATGAAGATGCCAGGAGCCCCACACATTCAGGTAACGGGGTTTCAAGTATTACCAGCCCTGGGACACTCCGGAATAAAGGTATGAAGCTACAAGAAGCTGGGGCGTCCGTCTTCACGGTATAATTTTTATGATAGACGAGCAAATCAGGTGCCTGATGGTAAGCATCATGATTGCCCATATCAGACACAGTGCCTCCCAGTGTTTTAAAATTCAAAATTCTGCGCGGCACTGCACTGCGCATGTCACCCTGAGATATTAGTTGTTGAAACTCCTCATGCCCAGTAATTTCGCTGGTAACATTGCCCTTCACACCGGAACCCAGTAATGTTTGCACATTACTGCTTGGCGGATGAATATCTGGCAAAGGTGTGATACTTCCCCAGGCGGGCCCCTGCAAAAGATGCTATAAAAATATGCTGTTATTCCAGGCTCTAATCAATCTTCATATTGAATTTCACCCTAATGCAGTAGTTTTGGCGTGAAAGAGTAACAAACATTAATATGAATTATCTAATTTTCAGCTCAACTACAAGAAACTATACCGCCTTTAAGTGTAGACGAAACCGACTTCATATCTCAAATACCAATCTACGAGGCGGCCGAAGTAGAAATGCGAGAATCTCCGAAAAACACTAAAACTGACAGTTTCGAATCACTGTCCTCCATAGAAAGCTTGGACAGCGACTTGTTTGACGAATTGAACAAATTGTCAATAAAAAAAAGCAAGCCGAGCGTGAAGAAATCAGTTTTGCCTGATCTGATCAATTTCGACGCTCCATCCACTTCTAAATTCGAAGATTACCACACTATGCCTTGTGACAGAAGTGATAGAATTGACAAAAGTGATAGAATTGACAGAAGTGATAAAACTGACAGCAGCGATAAAATTGACAGAAGTTATAGAATTAACAGAAGTGATAAAATTGATAATAATGACAGCTCCGACGTATCCCTTTCGAATTACACGAGCGAAATGGAACGTAGCAGTTCGAGAGTTTCTTTGTATAGCAGAAAAAGTGCGCTGTCTCTTTCTAACATTGAATGTAAGACAAGGACGGAAGACAGTTATGTTTTCGAAGCGGGCTATCTATTGAATCTGGCGGCGAGATGTGAAGATATGGCTGATTATAGTAGAGCTTTTGAATGCTACAAATCTGGCATAGAAAAGATGCTGATTGGAGTTCAGAGTAAGTTATTTGATTACTACTTCACGCCTTTTTCCCGAAGGGTATGCAGAAGTGTACTCAGGATCCGGTCCCATATTAGGTACACCCACATTTCACCAGTATGTTATTGATCCCATGTAATAGGGGGCAAGCCTATTGCCATCTACCGGGCACAGTTACAGACTCCAGGCATTGGACAAGTTTCTAATGGACAAATCCAATAACACTTTTATCAGGCAAAAGCCTGACCTGGGAATCGAATCCGTTACCTCATGATGGGCAATAGCGCTTGCGAATCACTATGCCACCGACTGCACTATGCGTCAGAGCCGAATCGGAGTGGAAACTATGGAACTGGGTCCGTGTTACCTTTGCCTAGCCCTAAAAAAAGGCGTGATGTGAAACCCAAAACTTAGGTTTATTGTGCGTTCTTCTTGTAGACTTTCTTTTTATACTTGAATACTAGGAATAAAGACAAAATAGCTATGCCTTTAGCTTTAGATTATCTAAAACAAATAAAAAATCATTCTTAGGAAATAGTGTAGGTACGTTTGTTCTATAATAAAATCCCAAAAGAGATAACGGGGCTCTTAGAGGGTAAATTTAAAACCTATATAAAATCTACTTTACAAAAGAAGGCTTATCTTAAATCTTGTGTCATGATGTTTGTCCCGAATAAACTCCAAAACTACTGAACCGATTTCAATCAAATTTCACATGTACCCTATTTTGGTCTAACTTACTGGATAGGATAGTTATCATCTCAATTATTCGCTTATGTCGTGAATGTAAACGAATAAAATGTATCAATTAATTTGTGTGTTCAATTAAGCAAGTGTTTATTTACTGTTTAGTTTTATGAAGTTCTCATAGATGGCGGTGTACGTTGATTCATCGATAAAATTCTTCAATATTGTTTGACATCTAGGTTGCAAATACACCCAATAGATGGCGCTGTGTTCTGTTTCTTAGAATATAAATTCTATTACTTTATTTCACGTTATATTTATTTATGCTCACGATATAACCGTATTATTTTAATGGTTTGTGACTGATATTTTTATAATTATACTGCGTATGTTACAATATTATTACCATTAATAACAAAAAAAAATTTACTATTTTTGTTAGAGAATTATTAAAGTCTTGGCGCCAAATTTTAATCAAAGTTTCAAGATCTGGCCATCAAATTCTATCGAGTCGCCATCTCTGGTTTGAATGTCCAAAGCTTTGGTATCTCATTCGTTCTCGAGACCTCCTCTGAGCGTAAACAAAGCTCCCTCTCGAACCATCGAGACCCACTATTTCGAACAATCGATCAATCGATTCTTCTCGAAGCATGCGAACTAGAACGTTCGGGAAATTCAAGGTTCAGGCACAGAATAATTATAAGTTCAGGTATAAATACTGGCGCCGAGTGTCACCGCAGTTCAGTTCCTTTTTAAACGAGTGAATTAATACTAGGTATCTCCCGGAAAGTGATAGTCTCAGTAAAATCTCCACGCATTTTGAACAAGAATATGAATTTTTCAATTGAGTACTCCAGTTTTATTTTAAATTTAGGTAATTCGATTTTACCGGAAGGGTTTTATTTCCTCAGTTGCGATTAGAGAAATAAAATATGGCGGTACGAAGTTCGCCGGGTCAGCTAGTTATAAAGTAAATCAGTACATTGAGTTGAGTTCTAAACAAACGAATGTAACCAAACCAAATATTGTAAAACAAACAGTTGAAAAAATTAAGCCTGTATGGGCTCACCATACAGAGCACTTGAGTAACCACGCTAAACTTGACACTTAACATAACTCTACAGATTTCTTTAACCATAAGTTTGTTAAAACCAATAGTACCAATAAAGGCGTCGTTCAGAGCACACTGCTCTTTTATTTTTAAAACTAAGCGTCCCAGCGTCGCGCACCCGTACTCAACAACGAACAAACAATTAACTATTAACTCTTAACTTATAATCCTAATCCTAATACTATTATAAAGGCGAAAGTTTGTATGGATGTATGTATGGATGTTTGTTACTCTTTCACGCCAAAACTACTGAACCGATTGGGCTGAAATTTGGTACGTAAGTAGCTTAGACCCTGGAATAACACATAGGGTACTTTTTATCCCGATATTCCCACGGGAACGAAGACGACGCGGGTGAAACCGCGGGTCACAGCTAGTTTAACTATAAAATCAATGTATGCAGAGTCTCCAAACAGTCGAGACTCTACAAAGCCCTACAAGTTTCTTGTGCATTCTTGTAAAAGTATCTTTCCGAACGCATGGTAGACTCATTACTGTTTATTTCCATTGACGTACAATAGTGTCAGGTTGTGACCTATTTGAATAAATCTTTTTGACTTTGACTTTGACTTTGACTTTGACAGCCTCGTTGGTGCAGACGGTAGTAACTCTGCTTTCTGTGCCGCAGGCCCCGGGTTCGATCCCCGGCCAGGTCAAACATTTGTGTGCATGAACATGTCTGTTTGATCTGTGTCTGGGTGTTATAATCGTATTTAAGTATGTACATCAGTCATCTGGTTACCATAGTACAGGCTTCTAGCCTAGTTTGGGACCACGTGACCGTGTGTGGAAGTGGTCCCATATTATTATTATATTATTATTACTGATCATAAATGTGCTGTATTATAATTTGGTATATGTTGCCTTAATTAGGTTAATTAGGTTCATCATCTGCCATTAGTTAATAGTTTAATTAATGCAATTAATTATTAAACTCATTTATCAAATGACTCACACATTTTTTATCTCTGTTACTCAGATATTTACTTAGTTAGTTATTAGCTTATTTTTCTGATAATGGATTTGAACTACATGGGGTGTGATCTAAGTGATAAACTTTTAGAAGAAAAAAATGGTAATACTTTATTGAGCCCAGGTCTGGATTAAAGTGTTATTGGATTCTTGCATAAAGAATTTTCAAAATACCTCAGTGCCTCAAGTCGAAGGCCTTCGACCAGTGTGTGTTACCAGTGATGATTTACGGATCTGAAACGTGGCCTCTAACTGTGGGCCTTATCAGTAAGCTCAAAATAGCGCAACGAGCTATGAAGAGGCTCGGGATTTCACTGCAAGATCGAATCAGAAATGAAGGGATCCGAACGAAAGTTACCGACATAGACCAGAGGATTAGCAAGTTGAAGTGGCAATGTGCAGGGCACATAGCACGTAGAAGTGAAGGCCGATGTGGCTGTAAAGTTCTCGAATGGAGACCACGGACCGGCAAGCGCAGCGTGGGACGACCCACAAGGTGGACAGAGTATCTGATAAGGACGGCAGGGGCACGCTGGATGCAGGCCGCTAACAACCGGACTGGATGGAAATCTATGGAGGAGGCCTTTGTTCAACAGTGGACGTCCTATGGCTGAGATGATGATGATGATGATGATTAATAATTTACTCAGTAACAGTTTGAAATATGAAACTGTGCCATTCCATCTATCGAGCCATCTACGGGACTTATATTATTACCTCCGAAGTGTGGGTTACCACTGATACCCACCTACTATAACCACCCACCCTTTCGGGGAATAAGGCATGGTGTTATGCTATACATATACATATAAGAAGGCTTACTATAAAATCAATCAGTACATAGAGAACAAAGATGCCTGGAAAATTCTGCATAGCCACCACGCGGCACCGACACAAACAAACGAATGTAACCAAAGCAAATTTTGTAAAACTATCAGTTGAAAATATTAAACCCTAAAAGTTTCTTGTGCGTTCTTCTTGTAGAGGTATCTCTCCGAACGCACAGTAGACTCATTAGTTTATTATTCTGGTTATCTTCATTGACGTGAAAGTGTCAGCTCGTGACCAAATTGAATAAATATACCCGTTGGGGTAGGCAAAGACTTTATCTCTCCACTTGCTACGATCCTGACACACGGCTTTCGCTTCTTCCGTTTTCATGACATTCTTTATACATGGGAGCTTGGAGTCTGAAACACGCCTTTTTCCTTAGGGGTAGGCATAGGTGTACCCATAGACTCAGTCCCAAAGTAGGTAGATACACCCACATTTCGTCAGTATTGGTCCCATGTAATAGGGGGCGAGCCTATTGCCATCTACCAGGCACATTTCCTGATTCCAGGCAGTTATTGAGATAATTCCTAATGGAAAAATCTAATATTTAACACTTTGCTTGACCTGGGGATCGATCCTGAAACCTGATCGGCAGACGAGCTTGCGCCCACTACGCCACCGAGGCAGACACCTATTTTTAACACATTGAAAATCTCTTATGTTTTGGATACTCAGCCTATGACTTGTACCAATCATTTCTAAGTATCGATAAGTTATCAGGGCTTGGATTATCAGTACCCACTCGTAAGCCTGACTATATTACCGTGTTCAAACTTATTTAAACTAAATAATTGAATATATATTAAAGTATGTAACTAAATAGTTACAAGTACCTTGAAGCGGTTAAAAAAATATACCTACCTATAGTCCGCGTGAGAGTTATGAGACATCGTCCTTTTGTGCTATTTTACTTTTTAACTTCTATAAAACCAAAATTAATGTTATACTGAACTGCAGGGCGGTGACCGAAGAATTCCCCATACAAATGTGATAGTTAAATCCTAAGATATCAGAGCATATTTCCAACATTTAATGACGTTATTCGGAATGAGACACTAGTTATCTAGGTTCCTAATGATATTTTAGTCTAACATACTTACAATTTGGAGTTATATTTGAAAATACCTATATTTTGGATTTTTATCATGTTTTAGTCCAAATTACTTCTATTTTGGATTGAAATATAATTAGGAACCTAGATAACTAGTGTCTCATTCCGACTAACGTCATTATATGTTGGAAATATGCTCTGATTTCAAATGATTTAACTATTATTACGTTTGTATGGGGAATTCTTCTGTCGCTGTCTCTAAACAAAAGAGAAGTAGGTACATAGACTACACCTAATATAACTAAAAAAATGTATAAAATTGTAAATAAAAAAAAATCTAATATAAATTTCTCGAATACTGATAAAGTTTATTATAATTAGTAGTTTTTTAGTGTTTACTATTTGTGGACAATGGATTTTCTACATTTGTGTCATTACATGGAAGCAGAAAGGAGGTACAACGCGATCGAAAATTCTTTATGTAAGAATAATATACATAATTTTTGTACATTAATTTTAAATTATCACGAAATTTCATGCGCTCATAGGTGGCGCTCAACGCATTGCAATTTATAGCATTGTAGTAGTTTCTTTTATGAGTGACAAGACTCAAACTCAAATTCAAACAAATTTATTCAAATAGGTCATAATCTGACACTTTTGCACGTCAATGAAGATAAACAGTACTGAGTCTACCGTGCGTTCGGAAAGATACCTCTACAAGAAGAACGCACAAGAAACTTGTAGGGCTTAATTTTTTCAACAGATAGTTTCACAATATTTGGTTTGGTTACATTCGTTTTCTTTGAAGGTGCCGCGAGGCGGCTATGCAGAAGTTTCCAGGCATCTTTGTCCTCTATGTACTGGTTGACTTTATAATAAGCCTTCTTTAGTAAATTAGATTTGATATAGGTTTTGAATTTACCTTCTGAGAGCCCAGTTATCTCTTTTGGGATTTTATTATAGAAACGTACACTATTTCCTAAGAATGTCTTTTTATTTGTTTTAGATAATCTAAAGTTAGGTACAACTATTTTGTCTTTATTCCTAGTATTAAAATTATGAAGGTCACTATTTAATTTGAATTTATGTAAATTTTTACGCACATACATGATGTTCTCATAAATGTATGAGGATGGTAGGGTCAGTATGTTTATTTCTTTAAATAAATCCCTCAGGGATTCTTGTGGACGCATCTCATAGATGGCACGAATCGCACGTTTTTGTACTTTTGACTAACAAATCAGGTACATAAATTCTAATTAAATAGTGACCTCCATAATTTTAATACTAGGAATAAAGACAAAAAAGCTATACCCCTAGCTTTAGATTATCCAAAACAAATAAAAAATCATTCTTAGGAAATAGTGTACGTTTCTATAATAAAATCCCAAAAGAGATAACTGGGCTCTCAGAGGGTAAATTAAAAACCTATATAAAATCTACTTTACTAAAGAAGGCTTATTATAATTTAAATCAGTACATAGAGGACAAAGATGCCTGGAAACTTCCGCATAGCCACCACGTGGCACCTTCTAAACAAACGAGTGTAACCAAACCAAATATTGTAAAACAATCAGGTGAAAAAATTAAGCCCTACAAGTTTCTTGTGCGTTCTTCTTGTAAAGGTATCTTTCCGAACGCACGGTAGACTCGTTACTGTTTATTTTCATTGATGTACAAAAGTGTCAGATTGTGACCTATTTGAATAAATCTTTTTGACTTTGACTTAGACTTTGACTTTTCAATGAATTAAATATATCGTAGATATTTAGTTTCTTAGATTAAGAACGTAAAAGTTGACCGTTTAATACAAAAATTACGTTTGAAATTTGGATAGGCTCTTAAGTTAAGTATTTCTAAAGTCAAACTCAAAAATCTCTATTGCATTATGTCTCTAGAAGGCATTTATAAACGTCAATGAAGTTAATAATATATAAAATAATATTTGAAGATATACATCTACAAGAAGAACGCACAAGAAACTTGTAGGGCTTAATTTAAGACTGAGTAATAACAACATAATTATAATACGAGAAAGAATTTAAAAAAAAATGCATAGTTTCTTCGTCATCATCCGAAGCCCACTACATCCCACTGCTGGGCATAGACCTCGTTCATAACGTGCCACTTGACCCTGTCCTGTGCAAGCCGTGTCCAGTTAAGATAAGATCCAAACGGTTAAGTCCCGATTTAATTGACAGCCTCGTTGGCTCAGATGGTATAGTAACTCTGCTCTCTGCGGCGAAGGGCCCGGGTTCGATCCCCGGCCAGATCGAACATTTGTGTGCATGAACATGTCTGTTTGATGTGTGCATGGGTGTAATAAGCTTATTTAAGTATGTATATCAATCATCTGGTTACCATAGTACAGGCTTCTAGCCTAGTTTGGGGCCAGATGATCGTGTGTGGAAGTTGTCCCATATTATTATTATTATTAATTATGTACACAGTAAAATTAAATAAAAAAAAACAGCTAACTATGAAAGTCCCATTTAAATCGGTCAGCCGTTTCGCAGATTTCATATTTGTCGTCGATAGTTACAGTTCCAAACGATCCTTTACAAAGATGCTAAGTTTGTTAGTCATTCATAGCATACAATCATGCCTTTTTCCCGAAGGCGTCGGCAGAGGAGTACCCAGGACTCAGTCCTATAGTAGCTCCCACATTTCGCCAGCTATTGGTTTCATGTAATAGGGGGCGAGCCATCTACCGGGCACATGGACTACAGACTCATTGAGATAATGAAAAATCCAATAACACTGCTAGAAGACTACAATAACACTACTTGAAGATCGAACCCGAATCATGATCGGCAGTCTAGCCTACGCTCACTCCGCCACCGAAGCAGTCAGCAGCAGCAGCTGTATGAATTAATTTTTTTTTCAGCTGATACGGACCCGCAAAGGCGAGCCCTGATAAAGGAGAAGACCAACAAATATCTATCGTATGCCGAAGAAATATATAAGAAACATTTGTGTAATGTTGAACAAAACGTGAGTCACTTTAATGCATATATAACAATTTTATACGTTTTTTTTTATGATAGTGAGTGACAAGACTAAGTCTTAAGTAGAACAAGACTTTTAAGTAGGGGGCAGTCGTTAGGTCATGTTAGAGGCCTTGTAAGAATCTTGCCGACCTGAAACTCTGACAATATGAGTTGTCCACATAACCCATATGAATTGACTGAGCAGTGTAATTAGGGTAACCCGTTCTGTTAGAGTATAAATTCAAATTATTATTAAATTATTTATTTATACTTGTCTCTTTCCCTCAGTTAATGCCAGAAGAGGACGCAAACATAATGTACAAACATATCGTACCAGCGACAATGTTGCAGCGTCCTTACGATGATCTGTCCATATATAATACGCTAGCGGTATTAGGAGATGCTATAATGCTGGTTATTAATAGAACGGATAATAAGTGCTATGCTATGAAGGTTAGTATCTTTATTATTAAATCTTCATCATCATCTCAGCCGTAGGACGTCCACTGCTGAACATAAGCCTCCCCTATAGATTTCCATCCAGTCCGGTTGTAAGCGGCCCGCCTTCAGTCTATTAATTAATACTCAACACAAATTATAGGTCACCATCATTGATGTCATAGACAAAAAAAGACGAAAAAACCGCACGAAGATTGCTTCGTTAGCTATATTGATAGCAAATAGGTAAATAAAATATTACAAGCCAACAAATGTGACCAAACCAAATATTGTAAAACTCGCAGTTGAAAAAATTACACCTTACAAGTTTCTTGTGCGTTCTTCTTGTAGAGGTATATTTCCGAACGCACGGTAGATTCTTAGCTAGTTTGATATTATTGATTGACGTTTCAATATGTCTTTTTAAGACTTATTTAAATAAATTTTCTTTGAGTTTGAAAATATTACGCGATGGACTCCCTCAAGATAGTCTAAGTTGGTCCAATAAAAAACATAACATAACATACATTCACGCCTTTTTCCCGAAGGGGTAGGCAGAGGTGTACCCAGGACTCAGTCCCATAGTAGATACACCCACATTTCTCCAGTATGTTATTGGTCCCATGCCTATTGTATATTATGTTGTGTTATGTTCAACATAACACATAACATACATTCACGCCTTTTTCCCGAAGGGGTCCGCCATATTGGATTTAGAATGGCATCTCTTAGGGTAGGCAGAGGTGTACCCAGGACTCAGTTCAATAGTAGATACACCCACATTTCACCAGTATGTTATTGGTCCCATGTAATAGGGGGCGAGCCTATTGCCATCTACCGGGCACAGTTCCAATACATACGATATAATTATATTAAAACTCATTATAAATCATAATCATAATTCCTAATATCTTACTTCTTACTAATATTATAGTTCTCTAATCTATAATTGCAGTACAATGTATAAAAGTTACGTTTGTAACAGGTGAACAAAATGCTTGCGAGTTCTAACTTACCTCTAGCGCCATCTAGTGCGGTTTTGGTTAGATGCATAGAAGGTTGTTTGTTACTCTTTCACGCCAAAACTACTGAACCGATTGAGCTGAAATTTGGTATGCAGGTAGTTTAGACCCTGGAAGAACATATAGGGTACTTTTTTCCTGATATTTCCAAGGGAACGATGTCTATGCCTGTCGTGGGGTTACCGGCTTTATAATAGTGCTCCACCCTCTCTCCCCGTGGTTGCCGTGGCGGCCGGCTAAGGGTTAACAGATCCAGAGGAGGCAGTAGCGACCTCTGCAAAAAACCATCGAACTGCGCTCGACACCCCGCACAACAAGCGTGTCGAGTATTGGCCAAACCCCCTTTTATAGGGGAGGCCAATGTTCAGTAGTGGATTACCAACGGCTGAGATGATGATGATGTCTACGCGGGTGAATCCGCGGGGCACACTAGTTGTGGTATAAATGTCAATGTAGATAAAATCTGCAACATATTTTACACGATACTGTTAAACGTTGACATACTTTTCGTTTACATTTTTAATAATAAAACTGATAACGGTTTCACAAATACTGATAAGGTTTTTATGAAACAGACCAGGCTTATA
Source organism: Hemistola chrysoprasaria (assembly GCA_947063395.1). Taxonomy (NCBI): domain Eukaryota; kingdom Metazoa; phylum Arthropoda; class Insecta; order Lepidoptera; family Geometridae; genus Hemistola; species Hemistola chrysoprasaria. The sequence goes on along the minus strand of OX346731.1, from coordinate 1,993,206 downwards.
TATTATATACAATTTGTCAGCGTTGGTTCCCAACCTATCTAGAGAACACACAGCTATCTAGAGGGAACAGCCTCGTTGGCTCAGATGGTATTAACACATTTGTGTGCATGAACATGTCTGTTTGATCTGTGTCTGGGTGTTATAAGCTTATGTATGTATATCAGTCATCTGGTTACCATAGTACAGGCTTCTAGCCTAGTTTGGGACCAGATGACCGAGTGTGGAAGTTATCCCATATTATTATTATTACAAGGAAAACTGGAACAAACACGAAATGAGATCCCTTTGTTTAAACTATTTTGTTTGTCCTTATTTAATTAGGCATAACGAGTTATGCATATTTTTTGTGTTATAATAATATTTTGATATAATTGTTTTTTGGCATGCTATTTCAGTAAGCGTAAAATATAGGCTGATGTTTTTTTGCCCTAATTTTGATTTGAATAAAGACGCCTCACCCTCTCTACTTTCTACCCGTGGTTGCCGTGGCGGCCGGCTAAAGGTTGTCAGATCCAGAGGACGGGCAGCAGCGTCCTCTGCGTAAAATTCACCAAACTGCGCTCGCCAACCCGCCTGTCAAGCGTGGCGAGTATTGGCAAACCCCTCCTTTATGGGGGGAGGCCTATGTTCAGCAGTGGACGTCCGATGGCTGAGATGATGATGATTATATGATAGGGATTGCTGAGAATACTAAAACGCTTGTTTTTAAAACAGTTTATAAATTTATAATTTATTAACTTGCAGGTTATTAAAAAAGTACCAAACAACTTAACGGAATTCGACGAGTATTTCTTACAAAGGACATCAGAAACCCGGTCACCAATCTTGCCCACAATAGTACCATATATGGTACCTCTACATGCATTTATCGAAACAAATAACTTGATCTTTTTAATTGTCGGATGCGCCCCGGGAGAGAAACTATTCGATTATATAAAAAATTATGCCAAATCTATACCAAATACGCCATCAAGATGTCTAAACTTGGAAAATGTGTTCCCGAAAAAGAGTTTCGATGAAGAGAATAATCTGAAAATGACAGAAGTTGATCAAAATATCAGTCAAAATGTCGTTGATACGAATAAATGTGTTGCAGAAACTTTTGACAGCAAAAAATGTGTCGATGGAGATTCTCTTGACAACAATAAATGTGTTGGTGATATTGAAAGTGATAGTAATAAGAATTCCAGGAGTAGTGTTGATGAATTAGTGTTGAATTCTCAGAAGTTGTTGCTGAACGTTGATAAAGTGTTGACGGAGACTGTTCCGAGTGTTGAAATCGAGAATGTTGTTGAAAATAGGGATGTGCCGAGTCGAAATAGTATCATATTGGTGAGTATAATAATAAAGTTTTTCATTCAACTTGGAATGTTTGTTTAAGTAAACCCTAAATATTTATGTAAAGCTATGCCCCGCGGTTTCACCCGCGGAGTCTTCGTTCCCGTGGGAATATCGGGATAATAAAATACCCTATGTTTTATTCCAGGATCTAAGCTATCTACATACCAAATTTCAGCTCAATCGGTTAAGTAGTTTTAGTGTGTACTTTGCCTCCATAAAAGGAAAAATAAGGAAGGAATAAAGGAAAGGAATGCAGCCGAAAGATTACTATTGGAATTACGTTACAAAAAGTGCTAAGAGAGTCGAGTTGGTCCTATCGCTAAAAAGCTATTTCTACAGACAACCAATTATTATACACAAATAATTTAGATGATTATAAGGTCTTGGAATAATAATTAAACCCTTAAATCCAGCCTTTGATGTGTTCGCTGATAAGTGGTATACCGTTATGACACCTTGTCAAATATTTTGTGACACGTGTTAATTTTTGTTTTTTTTTTTGTGATATGACTGTACTTATACAATTTTTATTATTTTAATCTTTAATTTTATTTATCTTTTGACATTTTAATTAATTTTTTTTTACTACTTAAGACTAATGTACTAAGACTAATTGACTAATGTAATTTTATAATAATTATTTATGCAATGTTCGTAATATTATCAATGTGTTATTTAGTGTAAGTGGTATTTTATAGTGCCGTACTAATTATCAATAAATAAAAAATAAAAATAAATAAATTCTACGCAGACATGGTCGCGGGTACAAAAATAATCCTGGTGTTTATTTCCAGTCGCCCCCACCACGGGATGTGTTACCCCCCTCGGCTATATGCAAGTGGGGGGCGGAGATATTGACCGCTTTGGAGAGTTTGCACAATACTGGTGTCATATGCAGGTAATGATATTCATCGTCAGCTTGGCCGTAGAATAGGCCTCCCTAGAAGAGGTGTACCCAGAACTCAGTCCCATAGTCGGTACACCCACTTTTCCCCAGTATGTTATTGGTCCCATGTAATAAGGAGCGGGCCCATTGCCATCTACCGGGCACAGTTCCAGATTCCAGGCAGTTATTGAGATAATTCCTAATGGAAAATATCAATATTTAACACTTTGCCTGACCTGGAGATCAAACCAGGGACCTCATGCACGCCTTGTTCCCGATTGGGTACGCAGAGGCTATTTCTCTTCATTTGCTACGATCCTGACATACAACTTCAGTTTCTTCCACTTTCATCACATTCCATATACATGCTCGTCGGTTGTTGGTACCATCAGGCGCCTGATTTGTTCGTCTTGTCACTCACTATCATCAAAAAAAAAAAACATTAACCGGTAATATTGATATATTACCGATAAAAGTTGTAACCGAAAAAAATCTTTAAATTAATTGTAGAACGACATTATCAGAGTTACTATTCGAAAATGTTCCGCCATTTCAACATACCACACTTCAACCAAAAAGGCTTAAATTTTTAATTGATTACTATTATAACTAACCTTTTTTCATCGGTAAGCATCATGATTGCCCATATCAGACACAGTGCCACCCAGTGTTTTAAAATTATAAATCTTCGCGGCACTGCACTGCGCCTGTCACCCCGAGATACTAGTTGTTGAATCTCGTCAAGCCTAGTAATTTCGCTGGAAACATTGCCCTTCATTCCGGAACACAGTAATGTTTGCACATTACTGCTTGGCGGATGAATAACTGGCAAAGTTGTGGTACTTCCCCAGGCGGCCCCCTGCAAAAGAGGCCTACCACTACAAAGTACACTATATATTTAATTATTAATATTCATATTCTTCACAAGTCTGTTCATTCGTGGCCGAAAACTCATAGAAAGAGGACGGAAGCCTTTATTAATGTTTTGTATGGAACAGCCAACCACCTTAACATATTTTGTTCCTTTTCAGAGATTTAAACCCAAAAAATATACTACTAGGCGAAGGGGGTCAAATAATCCTAACATATTTCTACTCGTACACGGGACTAGAAATGAGTTTGTCGAAAATCCGACAAAATTCCGATATTAATATGTATATTGCACCGGAATTGTATATAAACACTATTGTTGATGATAAATACGAGTGCCCGGAAAATGTTTGCGATTTCTGGAGCTTCGGGGCGATTATGTATCAACTGATTTGCGGCGTGGTGAGTATTAGTTCGCAGTTTGTAACTGTAGATGGCGCTTTTTTAAGGATTCGGGGTTTTCTTTGTGTTTTTAATATATTTTTGCACTCTTCTTCCTCTAAAGTCCGTCATTTTTGCGCACCAGAGCGGGGCTAAAATAACTTTACAACCTATAGGGAATAAAGTAATTTTATTTTTAATTTTTGCCTGTTACCAACGAGATATTTTTTTGATGTCGCACGGATAGGATGTTGGCCAAAATGCTTTGATTAAGTTAATTATTTTATTATCTCTGGATCGTAGTGAAAAGTAATGCTAATTTTCACTACATAATTCTTTTTCAGATTTTCCTTGAAAAGTGTTACATACAAATTTTAATGTTTTTTTTTAATTTCAGCCATTAAGCTACTATCATAGAACGTTATTCTCAAGCCATACGATCCTGCATTTACCTGACGGTCTGTCTGTTGAAGAGGAATCACTGTTAACACAGGTAACATTACTTACAATCACGCCTTTTTCTCTAAGGGGTAAACAGAGGTGTACCCAGAACTTCCCATAGTGGGTACACCCAAATTTCATCAATACGTTATTGGGTATAGTTCGACACAAAAGAGTAGAAAATAATGGGGGCGCCACTGTCTTTACAAGAGTAAAAACAATTTCATCAACACATACACTTTAAATTAGTTCCGTTTCTACTCTTTTGTGTCGAACTATATTATTATATATTTTCAGCTGTTAACTTACGAGCCATCGGAAAGACTTGGCGCGGGAAAAGACGGAATTGAAGAGATAAAAAAGCATCCATACTTCAAAAACATCGACTGGCAATATATCTACGATAACTGGATCGTTCCTGATTGAATTCAGAGCAAGTCTTACAAAGAGGTTTAGTAGAACTCTGGGGTGCATGCATTTAATACTACGTCAATCTGAACAATTTTTAAAGAAAGAATTTTGAAGCTTCTCATATTTCTACAAAAAAAAAATGGATGATTTAAATAATAATTATGCTGGTGTGTTTTAGTATAATGGCCAAATAGTCACATTCATGTTTTTGGCACTTATAATTTTTTATTTTCAAATTACTGTAATAGCGCCATCTGTCGGATTATTCAGGAATTTGTTTAAATAATTTTAACGCTATCTCTTGTCTAGTAGCTGAACTTGGGTTTTAATTTTACCTTACATCCGTATTCAAAAACAATACTCATGTTACTTGTACTAAGTATGGAATTTTCGCATTCGTCAAGGCAATTGTTGGCAATTATCATGATTTACCGGCTTTATGCGTTAGGGCTACCTTTATATTGTTTCTGAATACAGGTGTAAGTATGCTACTCGTCAATAGATGGCGGCACGTGTTTCTGTTTCTAGTTTTATTTAGGCAATACGGCCTTTGCATTTGCCAATTTGAATTTTATGCTTCATATAATATTATATATATTAATTTTATTCCGTGCTTGTGATTTTATTGTTATTTTTTTGATAAATCTCTTATAATTACGAATTTAATTTACAAAATTATTTATTATTATTTCCTAAGTAAAAAACTATAATCTCATAAAAAAAATGTGGTAGACTGATTGTTTGTAAGCGTACTTGCACTTTGATCAATTTTATAACTGGATATAAAGTTAAATATAGTATTAATATAATATTGAAAGAAAGAATAGTATTACTATATATTTAGAGATAAGTGCTTATTTAATATTATAGTATTCAATTAATATAGGACTTTTATAGACGGTATATAAATTTTCAAAGAATTTTGTCTAATATAAATTCAACAGAATAATTTGAAAACGAAAAATTCTTACTTCATGGCTTTTATTTAATTCCCATTAATATGTGTATATTCTAGTCCAGAGTTTTGAAAATATTGCGTTAAATTATAAGTATAATAAAATTATGAATAAATATGGTATATAATATGTCGCAAGGTAATCGGAAAAGCGTATCATTGCGAAGAACCGGATAGTTAAAAAAGCTCGACTGCCGATCATGAGGTCTCGGATTCGATCCCAAATGACAGCCTGGAGTCTGGAACTGTGCCCGGTAGATGGCAATAGCCTCGCCCCCTATTACATGGGACCAATAATATACTGGCGAAATGTGGGTGTATCTACTATGGGACTGAGTCCTGGGTACACCTCTGCCTACCCCTTCGGGAGAAAGGCGTGATTGTATGTTATGGATTTTTCGCAATAATTCGGATTTTTAGATTATCCTACGACAAAGATTTTAGTACAAATAAGTATGTTTGTGTTATTTCGTCTTAAGTTACTTAATTTTTAAGTTATTATTTTTCTCCTTATTTTAGTTTGAAATTATATTTCAATTCATTTATACGTTATATAATCTTTTCTTTAATAAATAATGAAATGTTACGTACTTATTATTTTTTAATATACTTTTTATACGAGTAATTGACGAAATAAATGTTAAATTAAATATTATTTAAATTTTATTTAAGTTTATAAACTGTAATGTCCCGAGTATTATTTGCTTTTTTGTCAGACTTCAAAAAGGATTAGTTTTTATCATTTGAAGTCATAAATATGAAAAAACCGTAAGGTTTTGATTAACCAAACATGTTTTCGCTATTATAGGCCAGATCCAAATCCAACCACAAACAATAGAGTGGAAAATTATTCCCTATTTCTTTATATCTGTGTATTTTCATTTCGTATAAAAGTCGAAAGCCCTTAATTAATGGTGTCATGATTAGGTAATAAGTTTATTTAATATTATAATATTTACCGACTTGAATTAAAATAAACTCACCTTCACGAAGTGAAAAATTAAGTAAATATGTGTTTTACGTGTTTGACCAAAAAGTAAATTCCAAAATTGATCTCAGTTGTAATTTGAATGTATTTCTGAAAATGTATTATGAATAAAAAATTATAGTAACATTGGAGTTGTTTTAATTTTTTCTCCCATTAGTAAGTATTTCTATTATAATCATCATCTCAGCCGTAGGACGTCCACTGCTGAACATAGGCCTCCCCCATAGATTTCCATCCAGTCCGGTTGTAAGCGGACGCCTCCAGCGTGTTCCTGCCGTCATTATCAGATCGTCTGTCCACCGTGTGGACGTCCAGTTGCATAACTGTATTTTTGATTTAAAGCACCTTATTGAACAAACAGAAACAATTTGTCCTGTTTTACATAGATGACGCCAGTTTCTATGCAAGCATTAGTCATTTAGCGGTAGATTTCTTTACGTGGAAATAGTACAATCTTGTCGGTTAACAGCGTCGCTAGTGAAGAACTTAGTAACGACTTTCTTAAAAATGGCTGTTGACAGGCCGTAGTTCCAATTTAGCCCACCGGCACAGCTATGTTGCTGACAATGTAATCAACAGGTAAGTCACGTTAGAATTGTTGACGGAAGCGAAATACGTGAGCGTCATTTATTTTCTATTCAATTCAATGTTTGATCGTAAGAAAGTCGACATAGAGAAAACTTTTTAATGTTAACCGAATTGATTACATACTTATTTTGAAGTAATTAAATTTTCGTCCTGTTGGTTCAACTAGTTGAACATATCGGTTGGTCCACGGTAGCTTCCGATCAGTAGCGAACCGATTGGGCTGAAATTTGGAATTTATGTAGGTTTAGATACTGGGTACTTTTTATCTCGATATTCCTACGGGAACGAAGACTACGAGGAAACTAAAACCGCGGGGCACAGCTAGTAATATGTTATAAAACAATTTCATTGAATTTTATTTAGGATATTTTAATGTTCAAAATAATATCAGTTCAATTTAAATCCTAATTTTATAAATTGTATGGTCTTATATTATATCTATCGTAAATATTTGTTGTCACATATAGGCCAACTTATACTATTTTTATTTTATTTTATTTATTTAAAACTATTCTACAATCTAGCCTATTCTACACGAAAAGAACAGTAACATTGATTTATTCATAAAAAATATTTTGAGAAGTAATTAAATGCGTATATTTACAGTCACGATCTGAAAATGGTTTAACTCTATCTTTTGTCAAGTAGCTAAACATAATGATTAAATGTGTTTTCCTCTGCTACTCATCAATAGATGGCGCTACACGTTTTTTAACAGCTAAAATTACAAAATTGTTTATAATATAATATACAATACATGGGAAATGCATATAAAATTATCACATATATATGCATTTACATCTTCCATGCATAATAAATCAATTACAGTAATGTATTAGTAAAAAATATTTTCAGAAGTATTTTAATGCGTACATTTTACAGTCACGGTCTGAAAATTGTTTTAAATCTATCTTGTGTCAAGTAGCTACATAATCTATTTTATATGTGTACTCATCAATACTCTGCTACTCATCAATAGATGGCGCTACACGTTTTTTAACAGCTGTAAGCTTGTAAAAACTTTTATTTCAGAAACTAATTATCAAAACAAAACTTTTCTTGCGCGCGGCCATAGGCAGACTTGAGACCCTCTCATTGGCCAAACGTTTTCTCGGCGAAGCTTATTGTACGAGTCGTCATTGGTGGAGGCTTATGGTTGCGTTCCCATTTTATTAAAATTTACGCGTTCAATCACTATATAAAACTGGTGGTGTTACATCCTCCCCCTCTGACCGAGACCTAGCGCCCCTGCGTCTTGGTCAGTCAAGATACCTTTTAGGCCTACCACGTTTGCGTTTTTCATTTACCGGTGCTGAAACTACGCTGCCAATGAATGGAGTCAGCTGTGAGACATGATACTTACCTAATATCTCTCCATTCCTGGGTCGTTCTAAAACGTAGGTGGTGGTACTCGCTGCCTCCTTAATACGATAAGGGCCATCTCTGCGAGGTATAAATTTAGGCGTCTGGCCGTGGGTGGTGTCGTTGCTTCCCTGGGTCTTCAGAAGCACGAGATCCCCGGGTGAATATTCCGGAACGGGGCTCCGACCCTTGTCAACAAAACGCTTCTGCTTCGCCAGTACCTTCTCGTGCATACATCGTGTCTTAAAGAGCACGGTGGAAAGAGGCTGAAGGCTTGGCGTGAGACTGCTCTTGGTTATGCTATGCAGATCGGCTGAGCGTTCATCAGGGCCCTCCCCCTGGATTAGAGCAGCCCCCAAACAAGGGACACTGCTGTCAGTCGTCTGGTCTCCAATCAGTTTGGTGCCACCATTTTCCTTCCATACTGGTCTTGACGCATCTATCTTTATCAGCTCTAGATGAGCGGGCTCAGTCAACTGGTATTTGGTGGTGAAGGAAAACCAACGTCTTGGGTTATCATGGAAACTCCATCTACCTTGCGCTAAGTCCATAACAATGTTAGCCTTAACAATGAAGTCCCTACCAAGAAGTGTACGGGTCTCAGCATCGGGGAATACAATAAATGTGGTGGGCACATTGCGACCACTCAATGAGACTACTACTTTGCACTCGAGTGTGGTGCGCACCTGCATTGATCCATCGGCGAGACTTATTGTACGTGACGTGGTACTAAATCCTACGCCAGCTTTAACAAGCAGCCGGTATAACGACGGGCCAGCGATGGAGTGCGTAGCACCTGTATCTAAAATCGCGACTCCTCGGTGCCGCCCGATATCTACCATCACCAGAGGGCGCGCGTCGTCATTGTCATTAAAATGTGCGCTCTGAAACTCCGCATCACTAGGACTACTTGAACTCGAAGCCTGTGCACCTTTACAATTGTCGCACTTTGACCGTATGACTCCCAGCTGACCACATCCATAGCAGTGCAATTGGGTACCATTGTCAGACTTCGGTGTATGTGTGCCATTATCGGCACCTCTACCCTTTTTATTACACTCATTTACTGTATGACCAAATCGCTTACAATACGTACATTTAGGTCGCGTACGTTTATTCTCCTCGCTATCCCCTTGTGACGTATTTGAATTTCGCGGGAAATCGCGACGTACATTCTCGCACGAGTCGGAGGACATAACACCATAAGTCGTATTCAAATTCGCAGAATTATTAATAGTATTTGAATCGGAAGGAATCGTGGTATTATTATGGGAAGTGGATTGAAGAGAACTCTGGCTATTATTAATAATAGTTAAGGTACTCACCTCCGCCAATGACTCCTCTACTGACCTGACTTTGGAGATAAGCTGTTCCAATCCGTCTATGGCATCGCGCGGTACACGTTTTCTTATTCTACGATTAAGTAAGCCGTACACAATATCTAACTTAATCGCTTCCGGTACGACATAGGGTAACTTAGCAAAAAGCGCGCGAATTCGCGATACAAAAACATCGGCACGTTCACTATTTTGCTCGGACGCAGAAATGTCACGGAAAATCTTGTATCCGGGTCGCGGTACGCCGAACATCCCCCTTAACCTCTGCAGCGCGTCGCTCCAAGAAGATACGGTCGCCTTAACGCCCTGCCACCAGATGGCGGCCTCGCCGACCAGGAGAATGGGTAGACCACGGAGTGCATGCGCGTCGCTGATGTTGGTGCACTCGCGGAACACCTCGATAGCATCTATGAACGCCTCGAGTTCGTCTGAGTTCCGCGAGCTGCCGTCGAAGCGCGCTGTGCACTTCGCGAAGTTACCCGAGGATGTGTGACTCGACGCGTCGGGTCGCGGTGATGATGTGTACTGCGGCTGTTCTCTACCGGTCAGGATGCTCTCGATGAGTGTGCGGTTCGCCTCCGCTTGCCCCCGGGTGATGGTGGAGACAAGGGTCTGAAACATTTCTTCTGACATCGTCACGTTTGGCGTAGTTGGTAGGACAGTTCTATTAAAACCCTCGGTGTCTGTGTCGGATTCTGACTCTTCATCTCTTCCGGTTCTCCGTTTCGGCGGCATGACGACGATAGGGGCGCTCCCCCTACTCTCGCTCGACAACGGTGCGGGTGATGATCACGTAGTCGGGTTTGCAAAATGCAGATCCGCAATTCGACAGACAAACAGTTCAATCTGCACGCACGCGTAAGTGTTAATGCACACAACAACTTTATGCACGGCGAGTTTTCGCGGTAAAACAATGGCGTCACGAAAACTTTTCTTCGCCGGTGTTGAGTATGAAAGTTAGTTTTGATGTAAGTACGGTTCGATATGCGGTGACTATTATCACTAAACGAAGTTTAGGTGCTATGATTTATTTGTGAGTTCTTGCCGCAAGTTGGGCGCCACTGTAAGCTTGTAAAAACTTTTATTTCAGAAACTAATTATCAAAACAAAACTTTTCTTGCGCGCGGCCATAGGCAGACTTGAGACCCTCTCATTGGCCAAACGTTTTCTCGGCGAAGCTTATTGTACGAGTCGTCATTGGTGGAGGCTTATGGTTGCGTTCCCATTTTATTAAAATTTACGCGTTCAATCACTATATAAAACTGGTGGTGTTACACAGCTTAAATTACAAAATTGGTTAATATATACAACTACAAGGAAAATGCATATAAAATTATCACATAGGTATGCATTTTACATCTTATGCATAATAAATCAAATTACAGTATATATTAGGGAATAAAAATTAATTACTTTACTTATTATTAGGGGATTATTCCAAGTACCTATCATTGATTTAAAGAAGAGATTAAAAATAGGATTATTATTATGTATTAACGAATTAAGAAGAAAAATACGTCATTGTAACTGATACTTAAACCAAACTATTGATCATTTGTTAAATAATTAAATTTAACATTTTGTTACTTTTTATATATTTTTTTTCTCATATATTGATAAAAAATGTACTATTTACCTATGAACAATAATACTACAAGCTTGACAGAAAAGATGAGAAGAAAATAGTGGGGGCGCCTCTGTATTAACATCAATAACACAATTGAATTAACACTTATCTAAGATTAGTGCCGTCTCTTCTTTTTTCTGTCAAGCTATAGGTACTATATATATACCTACCTACCAAAACAACTTTTTAACAGGTGTGGTTACGTCAGTAGTAAAATAAAGATTCTGCGCGGGCTTTCAGAGTCGCTCAGGCATGCAACTCGCATAACCGAGGCCACATTTCTTCTAAGGTGATCAACTTGAGATTAACATTCAACATTTTCAAGCCATTTTACGCATTAACCCCTTCATTATTGGGCACAGTTTACCACTGACTAGATAACTCATTGAAAATACTCACTGTCGATTCAAAATCCACCATAAACTTCTCAGAGATAAGACTTAAATTTGAAAATTAGCGTCGAGACGAAACCTTCGAAAGAAAATGTAACGCAAATACAAATTAATCCGGACTTTATGCAGTTGAATTAAAAGAGAATATTGATTGTATCAGTGTTTAGGAGCCGGTTCTACAGCAAAGTACTCGTATTATACTACAGCTGAGCAATGAGCAACCATTCAAACTTGTTTGTGTAATACTGACAACGATCTTAATGCAAATGTGAGAGGGCGCTAGTATTAATGTTGTGTCATGCGCCATAGTAAGGAAGAATGTTGGTTCCATTTTTGACCACTTTCACTAGATTGTGGTTGATCTCGGAGAATGGTTCGCGCCGATTGGTTGTCAACAAAGAGTCTGACAGTCTTCGGTCGAACTTCGTGGTGACGCGCATGCGCAAAACGAGAGAACAACTTAAGTTTTTTAAAAATTAAACATTTTGTGCCAGTTTGTTTTGAATCAAAAAATCGACATTATTTTTTACTTTTATCGAATTGTTGATAATAAATAAGTGTCATTTTACGAAACTTGTTTGTGACTTGGATATTTCTATTTTTATGGATTTTGTCATCGAACAAACAATCGATCAGATTGTTTTACTGTTATTATTTAGTAATATTTTCGTATTGGATTCCAATTTGGAACGGTGAGTTCTTATTTTAAAATTGTTTGAAAATTTTATTTTATTTTCTAAACTTTTAGAGGCCGTATTCATAGTAAAAAATATGCTATAAAAAAGGACCCATATGCATAGTAGGTATAACGAAAGGAAGCGGTCTATTCTCATAATTATTGAACGTAATCTCAATATATATTTTTGGTGATCGATTTTTCTTATGTATTATTGTTACCATGATAATAATATATTTTATTAGTTCATATTAAAACTTTTATGTATGATAACGTTTAAACATAATTTATATTTGAAAAGTTCCCCTATTGTTTTAAATTTTTCATACGTTCTACGAAGGACGGCAGTTAAATACAATAGCTTCTAAAAGTTTCCGCCTCTACCACGATAACAAGCAATAAATTACCAGTAAAGTGTAAATTAAATTTAAATTGCATGAAATGAGCGCCTTGAGGCAAAAACTGAAGACATATATACGTACGTGAGGCGAGTTATAAATTATATGACCGACGATTTATATATTTTTTAGTTTTTTATTACCTTTATATACCTAGTTATACGTTCTTGTGAAAGTACCTAGCCCTATCTAAGACTCTAAAACAGACAGCCGAATCCTCTGTTTGTTTGTTAGGTTTACAAGCCTAAACTGCTAGTCCGAATTTGGTAAAGACATAGATGAGGCCCTGGAAAAGGGCAAAGGGCACTTTTTATCCCGGTATTTACACGGAAACGGTGCCTATGTAAAACCATGGGGAACCGCTAGTAAACCATAAATAAAAGGCCATAACATACTTAAAGACCATTTACACAGGTGTCATAATTTACGATGCAGCAACCAGCAACGGTCATTAAATTCTAATGGATTACTAATGTTCATACTTTCATACATAATAACAAGTTTTAATAAACGCATAACATTTCTATATGACATCTGCCTTGTAAGTGCACGTGATTTTGTTCGGTCATTAATAGAGGTTCGTCAATTTATTTACTAATATTATAAATCTCAAATCTCGGTACAATGTAAAAAAGTTACGTTTTTATAAGATGAACAAAATGCTTGCTAGTTGTAACTTAACTCCAGCGGCCAGCGTCATCTAGATAACACAAAAAAAACCGCGCTAGCACTGTTTTTTTGTGTGTATGTTTGTTCCGTTTTCACGCTACAACTACTGAACTGAAATTCGGTGTATAGATAGTTTAGACCCTGGAATAACATAAAAAAAACTTTTTATCCTGATATTCCCACGGGAACGAAGACTATGCGGGTGAAACCACGGGGCACATTTAGTTACTGATAATGAGATGTGTCATTAACCAGGCATAGTTCCAGACTCCAGGCTATCATTGAGAAAATCCAATAACACTTAACGTTGAAGCTATATAGTGTTTTGTTTTTTTTAATGAATGCGATGCAATAGCGATATTCGTTAATTAACGTGCGAATAAACATAACATACATTCACGCCTTTTTCCCGAAGGGGTAGGCAGAGGTGTACCCAGGACTCAGTCCCATAGTAAATACACCCACATTTCGCCAGTATGTTATTGGTCCCATGTAATAGGGGGCGAGCCATTGCCATCTACCGAGCACAGTCCCAGACTCCAGTCCCAGATTCCTAATGGAAAAATCCAATATTATCACTATGCCTGACCTGGGGATCGTCCTTTGTATAATATGCACCATAATCTTAGTTAGGTTTAAGCATTAAGCCAAAAAAATATAATATTAGCTAAAACCTAAGCTAAAACCAGTAACTACACTAAATCAGGGTCCCTAAAGCCTTAATAGGTGTGGTGTAATGGCAGTAAGGCAGTAAGAGATCCTAATCTGTAGTGTAATACCCTTTTATTTTGTGATGTTTCGTATATTTATCCTATGACATCATATTAATTGTGCACGCACACCACCCCACGTATGTAACATCTTCTCCAGTTCCAGGATAACTGTTAGAAAATGCTATTTTAGTCCTAGCGTTGTGCTGAATTATAAATAAATGACGTCTCATCCCATTCAGTGTTTTCCTAACTAATAAGTGTGTCAGTTTTGAAGATGTAGTGACAAAGATAGAGAAAGGAATCAGGTGGTTCGGACATGTAAATGGTCAAGTTTGTAGGGTTCGACCGCGGGCGTACTCTTCATGAACAAATTGATGATGTTATATGGAAAGTCCAGATCAAAAGTACCTACAACCGACGAGCATGTATGAAGAATGTCATGAAAGTGGAAGAAGCGAAAGCCTTATTAAATCTATATAATATCAGGATCGTAGCAAGTGAAGAGAAATAAAATAGTCTCTGCCTACTGCAACGGGAACGCGGCGTGACTGGTGTATATAGGTTAGGTATAGTACACAAGTAATAAATTAATGATAAACCAGAGTTTAGGCCGTACACAACACACACACCTGTAATATTGATCGTTTTGGGATGATAAAGCTTTCGACGACTATAGAATTAATAAATCAATTTCGCGAAATTTAGCAATAAAGAAACCCGAACAGGCCATGCCAGGGCGTGGCAAGATTTACATAAAAACCGTTGCGTTACGCAAGAAGAAAGTTGTTTCACTCTACTCCGAGTGGAAAATATTTAACGTTTAACGTTACTACGTTAAACGCGAAAGTGATGAACGCATGCGAAATTGTTAATTTGCTTTGTTTTAAACGGTTTTTGGAAGAGTTTGGGAGAACTGCACGCGATTGAGAAAGCAATTTTATGTGAGATGTTTGGCAACGTCATGGCATCCTAAAAAGTCCTGGTTGAATTCTATGAGTGAGGATAATATGTGGAAAAAGCTCACTCCATTTTTGCATATCCTCTTCACACAATGCAGATACGAAGGATGGTAAAATTAAATTCGAAATGGCGAAAGATGACGCGATGTGCCGACCACACCTAGTGTGAGATAAGGCCAAGAAGATGATGGTATAAGGCTACGTGGTTATTGAGTTTCTAAACCTATTTAGAGAAAATATAATAGCAATCGCCGTGGAGTTACCGGCTTTAGAATAGTGCTCCACCCTCTCTACCCGTGGTTGCCGTAAGAGCCGGCTAAGGGTTAACAGATCCAGAGGACTGGCAGCTGCGTCCTCTGCATAAAACCATCGAACTGCGCTCGACAACCCGCCTACAAGCGTGTCAAGTATTGGCAAAACCCTCCCTTTATGGGGGAGGCCTATGTTCAGTAGTGGACGTCTTCTGGCTGATGATGCGGACAAAAAAAACTCAAACAAAGTGACCGAATTGACACTTTATATTAATATTTTTGTCACTGACAATTCGGACACCAAAGCTGTTTGGTATACTTAGTCAGATAAAAAATTCAATATATTTTACGTATATCCCTTGTTGCCGGTAAGTATAGGCGGCGGTAATAGCTCATCATCAGGAGTCTCGACTGCTTTTTTGCCACCTATGGTATAATATTATTAATGTTAGTAAAAAATGCTAAGGTTACTCATTTTTCTTTGACACGGTGTTATCAAAATCAATTGCCTCTCCGTACAGCTCTCCATGCAGGTACTCTATACTACTGTATAGACCTAACCTACTGGTTAGTTACATATACAATATACATAATGTTGTTGCAAGACGACATAGTAGATCATTGTTGATAGTCTATGCGTTCCCATGGCTGGCTCCCATGCACCTACCATGATATTGTTATAAAATATGCGGAAACACGTTGTGCGGTTGGTTCATTGATTCGTGATCGAGTTACAAGAAATCATTGAATGTTTTTGTTGTATTTTAAATAAATCGAACACTCTCATCAGAAATGGAAATCCCGAGGACATAATTTGAAATTGATAACTCCCATGCATGACAAAACTACTGAACCGATTAGTTGAAATTGCATTGGTAGGTAACATGTGGATAGCTGAGGCCCTAGAATAAGACATAGGGAACTTTTTATACCGATATTCTGATGGGAACGATGACTACGTGCGTAAAACCGCTTGATGCAGTGTAAAATGCGTGTGATTTAATTTATGATAAAAATTTCAAAAACCTATTATGCTCCACATTACACAATATTATTATTTTAATGTAAATAGCCATGGTTATGTTCTCACGATTCACGCACCCAATCTCATAAAATTCCAAAAACTGTTGCGTAAACACAAATATGCAAACGTAACTTTAGCTTACTTAACGCAACTAGGCTTCCCGAGAGAAAATCTCATGTTAAATACTAGAAAAATGTCACATTACGGAAATTCTTTAGATCACTGTAACTTATGTGTTAACTACGGAAAAAGTGGACCCCCACGATACAGGCAGAGCCTAGTGTGGGGGTTATTAGTAAATCTTACCTCTTATACCTCGCACATAGGATCTAAAACTCTCATACTCATTAATTTTGTTAGTAGTATTACTTGTTAATAGTTAAACAGTTATTATTATAACACTATTTCAATTAAGTCTGTGTGCTCCTTGTGCTAAATAAAATATTTTTCATTTTTTCATTTTCAAAGACACGAGATGAGATTTCTCAACTCATAATGAAGAATAATATAATTACATTGTCTGACTAAACAAATTAACCAGTAAGGTTATGATTATTACAGTTTTTATAATTTTTGACATAATATACGAGAATAATAGGGCACAGATTTAAATATAACGCAGAATTAGTTTGCTAGAATGTTGGGCCCATCGCGTTAAGGCACGGTGTTTTTTTGCTGGTGTAGTGTTTTAAAAAGATTTAATTAATACATTAGGGTCAGGTCAGGAGTGTGCCCTTTCCTGATGCCCAACGAGACAAGAAGAAATAAAATGTAAAAAGAATATTTTTCTATCGAACTATCTGAGTGATCTATCCTGACTTGCTGACGATGCGGACACAAAACATTCGGACACAGTGTCCGAATCGACACATTTAAATTTCAATATAATATTTTTCATTGACAATTCGGACACCTGGATTTTATGTAAACCAGGCCTAAAAACATAATATGTACTTCATAAGGCCTACCTATTATACTCATTGCAACATCAACGGTACATACTCGTACGTATGAGAAACCCGCATGCTCTCACGCGCCTCATTATCTAGATAGGTACCATGTACGATAGATATACGTGATCCAAACATACGTACCAAAACGATTAGCTGTGCCTATAATATTGCCAATGCGTGCGATATACGCAATAGCGCCCTTCTCTAATCGATATTTTATCGAAAGTTTACGTGATATTCGATATTTAAACGACACGATCGGCGAAAATCGGAACTTGTTGAGAGAAAATATGTAAAATTTTACGCTGAATAAAATTAAGTGAAATGAAATACAAATCAAAATGATTTAAAATCATGTCGATCACGTCATCTTTAAAAAAAACATGCAATCACACCTTTTTTCCCAAATTGGTAGACAGATGTTTACCCAGAGAGGTTTACTCAGGACTGTCCCACATTAGGTACACCCACATTTCGCCAGTATGTTATTGGTCCCATGTAATACGGGGCGAATTTAGCGACAACTACCGGGCACAGTTCCAGACTGCAAACTGTCATCAAGATAAGTAATTCCTAATGGAAAAATCCATTATCACTTTGCCTGACCTGGCATCGAATCCGGGACCTCATGATCGGCAGTCGAGCTTGCGCCCACCACGCCACCGAGGCAGTCAAAAAAAAGTTTTAATACAATGAGAATAATACAAATATTATTTATCTAATGCAAATATCGATCTGCTAATTCCGAACGTCTCGGAAAGACCGACCATTTTCACTTGCATACTAACTTTAAAACTGATTTAACCCGCAGACAAAACAACATTGTTTTCATTTATATCTCGCATTGATCTTCAATCAAGTAGGTATACATAGGTACTACACTTACACAATCAAGCTATTGTTCTAAGATATTATATTAGCTTCCATAACAATACTGACCGGTGTGTACCGTAACCTCCGATACAATGCAGTCTTGTTATAATTTATAAATTGATTTCAGTGCAGATAATATTTTACTTGACATTGGCTAGTAGAGGTTTACTATTGAAAAGCATGTATTGTCATAATTTACTTTGGCATAACAACATTCAGCATAATGATCACTACGCGTTATATTATTAGGCACAAATATTTTGCCTTTATGTTTATTATCATAAATACTATTAGCATAACAATAATAGTAATGAAGCATAATTTTGTAAAGCATAAGACTGTAAACGCATAATGATATTTACACACAATCTTCTTTGTCATAAAAGCCCATAAATATTGGCTTGCATAAACTTTTAAGTCCTAATTTACATTGGCATACAAACAAATTAGTCTTCTCGTTGTTTCGTAAAGTTGGTTCTGGCGCTTCGCTAACTGCTTCCGCGGCAAGCTCGCTTCGCTCACTCGGCTCGCGCACTGTCGCAACCTAACCTAACCAACTGATTCGGATCTCGCAATATATTTTTATGCCACATGATTATTATACGAATTATTAGTACCCCTTAAACATTTATGGGACAATCAATTATGCCTAAACATGTTATACAAATAAAAATAATAATGATTAATATATTCATACTTAATTAAGCTTTCTATTATCTACAGTATTATTATGTCAAAGTATTATTATGCGAAAACGTTATGCCATACAATTTTATGCCTAAAAAATGTATGCCAAACGGAGGAATCCCGCAAGTAGACTATGCGACGCTTTAATAAAATACACATACATACTTTACTTACCTACCTAAAAATCAAATGAATATAATATCTCAAATGAAATGAATATTTTACACATCGTGTTTCAAAGAGGTGTAGTGATACTTATAAGGGGATGTATTCTACCCATGCCCAAGCAAATTCCCTTACAAAGCCCATCAGCTGACCCAGTTTGTATCGGAAGTACCTATTTTTTATTTGCGAATTTCGCAATCCTTTTTTTATGAAAGTTGTACAGTTTGGCAGGTAGTTGCACCCCAATAAGTCGTATTACTACACCTTTTAACACATTTTCACAGAATAAGTTATAGTACAAGTTGTATTCTGTTTTTAATAATAATTATTAGAATTCTTTTTTATTTTATAAGATGTCAATCATACGCGCGAATGTTGTGGCTCCCTGTAATTGGATAAGCATCTTGAATTAGTTTAATTATGTAACTATTTTTGTATAATATGTGATAGTTGCTTAGTTGTTGGTTGCCCTTAATAAATAAATAAATAAATAGTACAAACGAAACATTGTATAGGTTTGAAAACAGCCTACTTACTATCTACTACCAGCCTACTTACTATATAGTATATAGGTACTTAAAATAAAAAAAAATATCTATTAAATTTTGTTTTTCATATTTATTGGCTGATAATTAATATCGAATGTGATATTTTACGGATCTCAGAATTGGACGCCAGAAATTCAAAAAATACTTTGACAACCTTAAGACAACATAATTAATTTTCACAGAGTATTAATTAAAAATGATTGATTATATTTTAACGCTTTGGGCCATAAATTTATAGGTTATTCATAGCTATTCATAATCAAGGATATCCGCATAAAAACATTGTATTAAAAACCTGCTTTTGCAGTATTTTGGTAATAAATACATCACCTTATTATGGAATCAAACATACATTGTCTATGATAATAACGCATGCGGCCGAAAATGGAACTATCATTTTGTCTTAAATAAGTAACTATCAAACGCACTAGGGCGAAGATGCCAGTGCCTTATATATTTTCCTCCGCCTTATAGGTACATTTTATATATTTAGTTAACAGTTTTTGTAGTGGTAGGCCTCTTTAGCAGGGGGCCGCCTGGGGAAGTAGGTACCACACCTTTGCCAGTTATTCATCCGTCAAGCAGTAATGTACAAACATTACTGTGTTCCGGTCTGAAGGGCAATGTTATCAGCGAAATTACTGGGCATGATGAGATTCAACAACTAATATCTCAGGGTGACAGGCGCAGTGCAGTGCCGCGCAGAATTTTGAATTTTAAAACACTGGGTGGTACTGTGTTTGTTATGGGCAATCATGATGGGCACCTGATTTGCTCGTCCTGTCATTCATTATCATAAAAAAAAAAAAAAAAAAAAAAAAAAAAAAAAACAGTCGTTTGTGCACTTTCTCTAAATGGCGGCTGACACGATGTAGTTCCAATTTTGCCCACCTGATAAGCTAAGTTGGTAGCAATAAATCGATGTTATTAACACCTGCGAAAACCTATATCGAAAGCAATAAAAATCTATTTATGATCAAAAGTAGTTCATGATAATATCTCAATTTCATGTAAGTAGAACATGCGACTAAATCACTTATTTTATAGCATTTCACAATAAATATTATTATGCGAACGAAATTATCGTTAGTGAGGCCAATATTGAAATGAAGTGAATTTCATAAATCCGCTATTTTGGTTGTAGTGGTAAGTAGGCCTCCTTGCAGGGGGTAGCCTGGGGAAGTACCACACCTTTGCCAGTTATTCATCCCCCAAGCAGTAATGTGCAAACATTACTGTGTTGCGATCTGAAGGGCAATGTTACCAGCGAAATTACTGGGCATGACGAGTTTCAACATCTAATATCTCAGGGTGACAGGAGCAGTGCAGTGCTGCGCAGAATTTTGAATTATAAAACACTGGGTGGCACTGTATCTGATATGGGCAATCATGATGCTTACCATCAGGCACCTGATTTGCTCGTAAAAAAAATTATATTCCATAAATAAATAACATTTACTTAATGCTATTTATTTTTAATAAAAGTTTTTACTATATGCATATAAAAGTATACAGGGTGAGTGGTAATTAACTAAATTCCTTCTAAGGGCTTATAGAGGAGCCTCATTAGCTATCAATTCAGCGAGATTTATGTTCCGAAATTTAACATATTTATTTTTTATGCCATTTTGTGAGCGGAAGCCGCCGCCTATGGATACCTACAACACTAGCGGTATTGCCAGTATGTTGCCGACCCGACCAACACTCTATTCACTCTCATTTTGAAGAGCCCCATGTTGTAGCTCAACGGGAAGACTGGAGCAGGGACGATTATTCCACAGTTTGCATGTATTTACAAAATATTTCAAATATCAAAAAAAATATCTATTTTGAAGTATTATAATGAACACGCCGATATTTTTGTAGTCCCCGCCTAAAAACAAACAGCTATGAAATTAACGCGTCCGAAGGTATTTATTTTTCTAAGTTCCGCAAACTGGCCGTATAGATAGGTATGTAACTGGCAAATGGTAAACCTGTTCGGTGCCTTGCGTCATGCGTCGCATGCCTGAGACATTCTGCGTTACCACATAACGTATAGAAAGGTACATATAGTTATGTATATGTAGGTTCCTTTTAAATAAATTGTTAAGGTATAGTTACGTACGTATGTATGCATAGTGTAGGGTTCCATACCTAGAGAATACCTGAACAAAACGCTTCCAGTCGCAAAAATAATCTGCCTACTAGTGACTGTAGGCGCCATCTAGTTTCAAACAACAGGAAACATGGATAGTATATCTTACTTCTTACTAATATTATAAATCTCATTACAGTCACAGGTACAACAAAACGCTAGCCTCCAGCGCCATCTAGATGGCACAAATATATTTTTTTTTGTGTGTATGTTTGTTCCGTTTGCAAGCTTAAACTACTGAACCAATTGAGCTGAAATTTGGTATGTAGATAGCTTAGACCCTGGAATAGCACATGGAGTACTTTTTATTCCGATATTCCCATGGGAACGATAACTACGCGGGTGAAACCGCGGGCACAGCAGTAGCTAGTATATATATAAATTGTATATATCTCAGTATCATTACCTATGTATCAATAAGATATTTTATGAAAAAGGTAAACAGGCTCTGACATTTTTTCTAAAGTCCGATTTTGCAACGCTCAGTAAGTCTTATAAGTCAATGGAATTGTGTCAGTGCTTTAATTAGCCCAGTTTTTATCATTATTTCACAGACTCTGGGCAAAGTAGAAGGTAGAATGCAATGAGATTTTATCTATAGTGATATTTTACTACTGTATATTGGCCAAACTCTGTTGAGGTGTTTTGCCATAAGTGCTTTACGAAAAGTGTTTCTTTAGAGACTTCATTTCATTGTAGATGCTGAATTCTGTGTATTGTAGATGTGATGTTCTGAACTCATCACAGGCTGACAGAATTTTTTTTTGACCGACCCAAAAAGGAGGAACTTTTTTATGATAGTGAGGGTCAAGGCGAGCAAATCAGGTGCCTGATGACTGATGGTAAGCATCATGATTGCTCATATCAGACACAGTGCCACCCAGTGTTTTAAAATTCAAAATTCTGCACGGCACTGCACTGCGCCTGTCACCCTGAGATATTAGTTGTTGAAACTCTTCATGCGTAATTTCGCTGATAACATTGCCCGGAACACAGTATTGTTTGCACATTACTGCTTGGCGGATGAATAACTGGCAAAGGTGTGGTACTTCCCCAGGCAGCCCCCTGCAAAAGAGTACCACTACTTAAAAGTTAATTCAGTATTTATTGTCTATGATTTACAACTATTACGGTTGTGTACTTACATTAGAATTACTTTTTCCGGGAATCATGATAAATATCCCGTAAAAAGTTCTATATACTCGTATATCTATCCATAGTTCAGAAATCCGTTTTTGTGTTATTTCCATAAAATATTTTGGAGCACTTTATTGGCAGTTGGCATATTATAAAGCCTCTACACGTAATATCTCATTGATTAAGTACCTATTTGGTTAAACTTGTGTGGTAAATGGTAAATTAATTACAGTTCCTTACCGAGAATATGATTTAACGAGATATACACATAATATTATGGACAAAACTACGAAATGCTTTCTATATAAGTGGTTACTGAACGTAATACTCGTGTTAGTATTAATTACATTAATTTTTTTACACCGGTCATTGTACACATAGGCATTCGATGAATTTACTGTTATAATGTGTCAAAGAGGTGTGGAAATACTTAAGGGGAAGTATCTACCCATAAAAATGAAAAACTTTCTGAAGAAAGAATTGGGAAATTTGAAAGAATGTTTACTTCCTGTACAAAATGGATCTGTAAATTTCTATTAACAGTTTTTCAGTTTGATCCACCCCTATAAGTATTACTACATGTTTTTGTAACATGTTGTAATGTAAGTATGTTTTATCTCTATCGCAAATTTTAGGCCTATGTTCAGCAGTGGACGTGCTATGGCTGAGATTTATTTTTTATGATAGTGAGTAACAAGACGAGCAAATCAGGTGCCTGATGGTAAGCATCATGATTGCCCATATTAGACACAGTGCTACCTAGTGTTTTACAATTCAAAATTCTGCGCGGCACTGCACTGTGCCTGTCACCCTGAGATATGAGTTGTTGAATCTCATCATGTCCAGTAATTCAGTAGATGATGATGGTGAAATTTTAAACCTTCTACATCATTTTCAGAATGCATACAAGGAATAAGTATAGAATTTTCGAATTTTCCACGAGAACGAACTGTGAGAACGAAGTATTACCGCTTTTACCTAATATGTAACATTTCCGATACACCGGCTGCCGAAATGTGGGTACTATGGACTGAGTCCTGGGTACACCTCTGCCTACCTTTTCGGGAAAAAGGCGTGATTGTATGTTATGTATTGTCCAAATATTATCTTAAGTATTTGAAAAAAATTGGATGCAAAATATCCCAGTGGAACCCTTCATTTGCGAATCTGACGCACTTAACCAATTCATTTAACTACAGTAATTTCTAAACTTACGCGATTCAAACACATATTTTATGAATGAAAAACCTCTCCACCGAGCGTCACTACTCACTACTCTACTCCTGAAGCTGTTGAAATTAAGAAACATCCTAATTTCAACCAAGCGTGGTTACAAGTTGGGTGTTTCTTGGAATCCAGTAATAAGTATGTGTTCGCGGCGTGATTTATCCCAAGATAGATCTACGGATATCGTTGTGTGTCGCGATAACAATTATTGACAAGACCAAGAAATAATAAATTGACAATTACTATGTATGCCTAGAAATTTAAATATTTGCACGACAGATAATATGAACAATGTTTTTACTTATAAGAATTTATTCGTACCTGTATTTACGAAAATAAACTTTTCATTCATTCATTCTGCGGGTAGTTGAAGATAATACTCGCTCTTCCCGAAATGACACCCGAATTCTTCAGTCTTCTCGTGACCACGGCTGATGCAACTCACACGAAACGTCAAGATAAATAATAAATGTTCTCATCTTAAAAGTTGTTAGAAAACACACTGCCTCCCATAAAACAGCAATTATATTTATGATTGCCAATTCGTGACTACTGCCTAAAATACAATAAGTTATTTAATGGTAGCAAACTATAAAATTAATAAAACGATCAATGTTAGAAACCATTTAGAAAACCTTCGAATTGCCCTCTATGGCGGAATACTTCGGATAACCTTGCCTTGCTTGGTTTTTAATTGATTATAAATAAATAATTTGATGTTGTGTATATTAAATCTTGACTTTGACATACCTGGTTATTGACCAAGCACGATAAGTTCTCTGTACTCGTCCTATCCTACTTAAATTATAAATGCGAAGTTTTGTAAGGATGGATGGATGGATGTTTGTTACTCTTTAACGCCAAAACTACTGAACCGATTGGGCTAACATTCGGTATATAGATAGTTTAGAGTTTAGACCCTGGAATAAAAACATAAAAAGTACTTGTTATCCCGATATTCTCACGAGAACGAAGACAATGCGGGTGAAACCGCGGGGCACAGCTAGTAATAAATATTGATAATCACTATATACATATTACATAATTATCAAATGACTCACTGACTGACATGCAACGCAGAGCCCAAACCACTGATCCTAGAGACTTGAAACTTGGAATGTTGGTTCTTTTCGTTGTCTGGACGTGTGCTAAGAAAGGATTTTTAAAAATACACATTCTAAGGGGTTCAAAATGGGCGTCAAAGTTATGGTATAAGTATATTCTAGTTTACCTATAATATGCTAGCTTTATAATTGATATCAATATAGCAAGTCCATAGGTACTGGTTCTATACTAGGCACATGAAGTCAATAAAGGAGGTGCAGTAACAAAAAAGTATTTTAACTCTTTTTTAGTCATGTCAGCCTATAGAAAATCCAAGGGCTCTAAACCACTGTCAGATGGCAGCGTTCCCAAGATGCTGGTGGCATTGCCACGTTGAATAGCAATGCTTATACGTTGAGCTAGATATATAAGTATATAAGCTTTATAATTGATATCACTATAGCAGGCAGGTTGTAGTGGTAGGCCTCTTTTGCAGGGGGCCGCCTGGGGAAGTACCACACCTTTGCCAGTTATTCATCCGCTAAGCAGTAATGTGCAAACATTACTGTGTTCCGGTATGAAGGGCAATGTTACCAGCGAAATTACTGGGCATGATGAGATTCAACAACTCATATCTCAGGGTGACAGGCGCAGTGCAGTGCCGCGCAGAATTTTGAATTTTGAAACACTGGGTAGCACTGTGTCTGATATGGGCAATCATGATGCTTACCATCAGGCACCTGATTTGCTCGTCTTGTCACTCACTATCATAAAAAAAAAAAAAAAAAAAAAAAAGCAGGTCCATAGTCCATAGGTACATGAAGTCAATAAAGGTGATGCAGTAACAAACAAGTATTTTAATGTCATAAGGTCTTGTACCGATGACCGTGACATAGGCAGCTGGAATATTGTTGCAATTTGTGTAAACTTTACGTTTTATGTAGGTACCTACTATGTTTGTAGGATATTTTAACAGCTGTTCATGTTACAGATAAGTCACCGTGAAGTTTTCTAATATTATTATCGATTTAAATATACTTATATGAATCACAATAATGTTCACTAGACGTTCGCAGTTAACTGAGATGTAGCGACTTCTTTTTACCAAAACAATTTGTAAAGGAAAGAATTGTAAAATTACCAAAAATAAATAGGCATACGTATGTATGCATAGTGTAGCGTTCTAGGTACCTGAACAAAACGCTTCCAATCCCAACAACAACCCACCTACTACGAGCATACAGATTTTTATGATAGTGACAAAACGAACAAATTAGGTGCCTGATGGTAAGCATCATGATTTCCCATATCAGACACAGTGCCACCCAGTTTTAAAATATAAAATTCTGCGCGGCACTGCACTGCGCCTGTCATCCTGAGATATTAGTTGTTGAATCTCGTCTGCCCAGTAATTTCGCTGGTAACATTGTCCTTCAGCAATGTTTGCACATTACTGCTTGGCGGATGAATAACTGGCAAAGGTGGTACTTCCCCAGGCGGCCCCCTGCTAAAGAGGCCTACCACTACAGAAACTCCAGACCAGACTCCATTGAGATAAATTCCTGCGCGATCAATAATCTAGTCCCATAATTAGCTAGATAAATGCTGATAATTTTCACACTGAATTGATTTTCCCAAACATCGATCATTCACGGCAAAGTAATAATTCAAACTTGAACTTTAAATTTATTACCAGCACCAATATTGCCAAGACACGTTTACGAAGTGAACTGAGGTTCACCTGCCATGGGCCTAGACCTTTGCTGTAATGGTTCTGATGCTTGAATGTACCAAGTTTCACTTTCTACCATTTTAATTAATTTCTTAGATTAATGATACCTAGTACAGCTTCGCAAAATGTCCCTTCCGCAAAATGTCCTTTTACCTGTACTTATAAAGAGAAACTGAAAATTCTTCATAAAAATCTTCAGTTTTTTTTAAATGAATTAACAAATTCTGAATAACATAATATCACCACGCCTTTTTCCCGAAGAAAAAGGCAGAGGTGTACCCAGGATCCAGTCTCATAGTAGGTACAACTACATTTCGTCAGTTATGTTTGCAAGTTCCATGTAATAGGGGGCGACTCTATTGACATCTACCGGACATAGTTTCAGACTCCAAGCTGTCACAGAAATAATTCCTAATGGTAAAATCCAATAACACTGCGTGACCTGGGGATCGAACCCAGGACCTTATGATCGGCAGTAGACCTTACGCTCATTTTATCAATAAGTTTCGACTAAAACGTACTAATAGAAAGTTATGATGCGATTTGGGATCAATGAATTATCATGCTTTCTTAGAAGCTTGCCGTAAAGTATTATTATGTGTTCTGTTGCTGTAAACACAAATCTTTCATTAAAGTAGGTATAGCCATTTAGATTTAATGAGGGTGTCTTCAACTGTCTAGGTTTGCGGCGTCTAATCAAGTTAAACAACAGTACATTAAGAACTCGTCTTCAGTAAGTTCGTCTTCATAGAAATTGGCCGCTGCCGGTTTGAATGTGTGCGCGTCGTATACGCACGCACTGCCACACACACATCAGCATAACCTGTGGGGGACTCGGGTGTCGGCAGTGTGGGTCGTGCTGTGAGTATGACTGGCCTTAAATGAACTACTGTTCTCAGTGTACTGTAGTTAAACTCAACGGTGCATGTATAAGTGATATTTAATGTCTGTGAAGTCTGTGAAGATGTTCACAATTTACGTTCTTGCATCAATTTACGTTGCGTAAACTCCATCATAATCCCATGTACTTGTAGAATCAAGGTCGTGTCAACAAATTATTGTGTTGTTCAAAATTAAGGTCAACAGTCAACGATTATAAGTCAATATTACATGGATTTTGGCGTAAAAAAACGTAATTTGTTTTTTCTGAATTTTTTCAATAATGTAATGAGTTTCGTAAAATGTACATTTATATAGGTATTATTATATTATATTAGACCATCTTGTTGAAGCGCATTTTGTTACATTTACATAACGTCACACATATGCAATACTTACGTCACATTAGCAAAATGTCATATCGCAAAACGTCATTATAATATTATTTTTACTAGTAACACTATATTGCCCTCTCAATAATTTTTGCGTTGTGACCATCTCAGCCTACCAAGCAATTTATTTATTTATCAGCACATAAATCAGAACGCAATTTGTACTTTATCATTACATCTACAATTGATTTTTTAATGATAATTAATATTATTATTATTATAGTTAGAAAACACGGGCTATACCCGTCAGTTTTTTGATAGGCGTTTTTTTTATTTAAACATTTGTGTGCATGAACATGTCTGTTTGATCAGTGTCTGGGTGTTATAAGCGTATATAAGTATGTATATCAGTCATCTGGTTGCCATAGTACAGGCTTCTAGCCTAGTTTGGGACCAGATGACTGTGTGTGGAAGTTGTCCCATATTATTATTATTATAAAACGTGTTTCAAAAAGGTGAAGTAACTCAAGGGGATGCATCTTTCTGTTGTGAAATTGTTAAATTAGCAAAAGAAAAATTCGACGTCCTATACCAACTTGCCGATCAGCTAATCCAAAACTTTTTTACAAACGTAACTATCTCTTTTGAAAGTTGTTCAGTTTGACTGCTACCAGTCAAACTGAACAACTTTCAAAATGCACGCCTTTAAGTATTACTACACTACCTACTACCTTTTTGTAACATGGGTCATATTATTATGTTACTAGATTAGATTTAAAAATATTCTAAAAATTCTTAAGCAACGCAGATTACGTTTCCCCACATTCCGAGTTGGCAAGCGTAACATTATCTAACAGAAGAAGGTATTTACATAAACTCTGCAATCATTGCTGTAATATTATAATTTGCAATTCACAAATATATTATATTATTATGTGATAGGTATCTTCCTTGTTTTTCTTGTAGAAAAGGCAAATTTGGAGCAATAATTTGTTTAAATGACCTTGTTGGCGGTGATTTTGGTCGCAGAACTTTGCTACCTATATCAAAGAAAGAAGGAAAGAAATGTGTGTATTTGCATAAATTCATACTAAATATTTATAGTTTCTATTTCAATATATTTTTTTAAAGCAATACTGGTATTATTATCTTTTCTATGGCAATCTTATGTGGATCTTAATTGGAAAAAAACTCCTTACATCAGTGGCAAATGCAAAAACAAGTTGACATCAAAGTAGTGTTTTATAATCACTTTTTTTTTTTTTTATTTATTGACGAAAGGAAAGGGCTTTGTCGCTGTGCGACCACATCGCCCAGTACAAAAATGTTATAAAAAAATATTATTCTACTTAAGTCTAAATAATCTATATACAAACGATTAATTAAACAATTCTTTACATTTATCGGATACAGGGTAGAAAAGAATACTATTACAAAGACCAACTTCGAGCGATCGACAACACAAATTTTCATAAAACGCAATTGTAACTAATTGTACCGTTATTTGTGAAAAATGTATGGGATTTGACATAACGACGATACGAATTCGATACTATTGCGATTGTTAAAACATTATTTTTAGACCTTACAGGTAAGTTTCATTTTCACCTCATTTCAAAAGCTTACGCACTAAATCAGGTCCTCAATAACGGCCATGGGATTTTTCTGCCTTACTGCTATTACACTGGAGATAGGGGCCTTAATTTAGTGTAATGTAATAGGCCTTTTACAAATTCGACCTTGTATAATAAGCCACAGTTTAATCAAGAGTCACCAATGATCTAACACATACGTGATGTCCCACAAAAAGCAAATGTTCTTGACATGAACACCTAATGGATATACCTGGTTTTTAATGTGACCACTTGAAAAAGCTGACGGATTGAATGTAAGTTTTTGCTGGATTCTTGAGACACGACATCGATATTATGTGACGAATGGAAATTATTAAATCTTATATAATAAGCCTCGTACACCTCCTTTTACTATATTTTTCTCATAATTCACTCCATATTCCATCACCACTACTTTGCCGCCATATTTCCTGCTTATCTGCCTATTCCATAGAGTATATCACCTCTCAGTACTTCTAACATCAAACCAGTTACCTTGTCATTGTCAATATTCTTGTTGACAGCGACAAAGCCACAGACTAAATCCACAAATCCTTACATTTGCCAAAAATACTTATAACAATTATTATAACACACACAAAACTGCTTTTATAAGTAGGATATCCTAAAATCAGGTATAAATTATGCCTTTTTCTTACTAAAATAAATTTAATATGATGTCCCTGCTGTGGTCATCCGGTTGAGCTACAAATGTGAGGCTCTTCAACACTCCAAAAGGATCTGTCGAAGCAGTGGTCTTTCGAAGGTCATGTTGTCGCAGTATGTTCTGTCGAAATAATGCTTGTCGAATATAATATATTCAGTCGGACCTGTCGAACTATTTTTTTTCGAAGTTAGCGGCGTGTCGAAATAACGAACTGTCGAAATTCAGAGGTACACTCGTAACCGCGAGCCATCAGGCACACCGTCGGCTTGTGCGGCCACCAAAGGCATAAAAAAAATAAGTTTTAGATTTTTAACAATAATATATACAATCGTTAATAGTGACTGCCTCGGTGGCGTAGAGGGCGCATGCTCGACTGCCAATCAAGAGGTCCCGGGTTCGATCCCCAGGTCAGGCAAAGTGTCAAATATTGGATTTTTCCATTAGGAATTATCTCAATAACTGCCTGGAGTCTGGAACTGTGCCCGGTAGATGGCAATAGGCTCGCCCCCTATTACATGGGGCCAATAACATACTGGCGAAATGTGGGTGTATCTACTGTGGGACTGAGTCCTGGGTACACCTCTGCCTACCCCTTCGGGAAAAAGTATCGTGAATGTATGTTACCTATGTTAATAGTGTGATAACTTAAAACTTAAACCTATTGCCTATCTTCAAGTATAAGATCGTAATTAGTATAAGAAGATTTAGATGTATTTTTTATCTATTGAAACACATCCTGTCATCCATAATAGGTTTTGTAAACGTAATCACTATAATAATCTATGATATAGCTTATATAACTAGTAAAATAATACTTGTTCCTTTGAAATACAGTTTAAAATAATTATCTTTTATAAAAAAATGTGAGGTGATTTGTACATGTGAGTCATAATGGTTTTCCTTTTTGGGGTAATGATATTTTAATATTTTTTGTAAGTGTCCATCCTTTTCGAAGGTCTAATGAAGATTTTATTTATTTAGTTTGAAACCTGTTTTTACAGTTTGCCTAGAGAAAAAATTCAACGAGTAATCCAAGGTATGTAAGGAAGCTGGGTCCAGAAACCCTTACACTGTTTATCTTAAATATTGCCGGGTACAGAAATAATATTCCCGAACATAGTAGCCCGCTTATTATCGCCAATCAATTTATAAATTGATTCAAATAAAGTGAGGTTAAGTACTAAGTATTTTTTAATGGCGACGCACGTAGGAATAGTAGTATTTTTTTTAATATTTAATATTGTTTTTTTTATTATTTTTTTGTTATAATTTTTTTTTTTGGCTCAATTTCTATAACACATCGCCAGTCCTAGGTAACCTAGGACCTATGTAATATAGTAAGTGCATGCATGCTTATGGCAGAATAATTTAGTATGCTAGCCTTTAATCTAGGTGCCCTGAATATCCTTCTATGAATACGGCTTCGTATCAAAATGGCGGCGAACGGATGCCATTCCTCATTCGAATTAAATCTATGCATAAATATATACCTAGGCATAAAATATAGGTTTGTTATAATACCTAAGAATTAAATAGATATATTATTATTTATACTAAATACTAATATAACCTTGTGCCATTTTTCTTTTTAAAAATGAAAGATAATGGCATTTATTAAATGTGCTTTTAAGGAATGTTTTGTTTATTTTTTTTTGTATTTACAATTACAATAATAATATAATATCTGTCTGCTAATGCTTGTCTATGCGCAAATATGAACATGCGAAGTGATGACCTATTTCGTTAATACATTCATAGGCCTCGGTAGCGCAGTAGGCAGCGCGTAAGTCTCATAATCTTAAGGTCGTGAGTTCGATCCTCACCCGGGGCATATCTTTTGCACTTACTTGTTTTGTTAAAAGATTTTTTACAATGATAACTTGTTTTACTTCTTATTGCCACTTGTTTATGTTGCAATGACCCACCTGGGTGTCGTGAATCTTGCGAAAGTTATGCAAATCTCATGGAATCTAACAATGTGCGAGTCTACCCACGTATCCACTTCATGGCGTTAGTTGTTTACGTTTGCCAATAGCAATGAGATTGGCAATTAAATCACTGTGAAAGAGATTTCGTAAGTGCGTGGAATGTGGAATGCGGCACGCAACATTATTGGGAAATTTAATTTAACGCCATCTATTGGCGAGTAGTGAAATTATAATTATGTTTCGCAAATTATATTGGTTATTAAAAAATTAAATGGTTTAATAAATAATATGTAGTAAAGTTTTATGTAATTATGATATTAATTTTTTTTATGCTATTGACAATTGTAATAATTATTTTAATAGCCTTGTAACCACAAGTAGAATTATATTGCTCCTAAAAATGAATTATTTTAATTTAATCTTTATTATTTTCAGATTCTAAGAACCCAGCGCAAAAATAAGGTAAATGCAAATACTTAAATTTTTTTTTGCAAGGTTCTTTGCACAAGATTAATAAATTATAAAAAAATAATATGTTATATTAAGAATGCTACTATTTTTACTAGTAACGATTAAGCTAGTATACTTCAACAACGTTTATATTATTTTATATTTTTAAAGACTAGAGCAGCCTTATCGCTTTATTTATAATAGGTAAAAAATAAATAAATAAAACTAATCAATTGTAGGGTTGATGTTATTTTGTGACGCGCATGCTACGGATTCTTGAACGTTTTGGTGGTTTTATGGAAAGTATTAATAATAAATAAATAAATAAATAATAAATAAATTCATTTATTTCAGGCAATAGTGCGTATAATAAATTATACGCACCAGAGGCCCATATTAATAAATACCTTACAGACTAACATACATAATAATATAATATTAACTATGCTTTAGGGATGATATGTTTCGGTCTCGCCTCCCTAAAGCGCCGGAACACTATGCCTTCCGGCCAAAATTCTGGCGCCAGGAGAGTCTCCTTAAATTTCACCGGAAACCGGAGCACGTAGGACTTGAAATTCTGCGTCCGCGTAGACTCCAGCCTCGACAGCAAGGTGTAGTTTCACGAAGATCTATGGCATGTGCGAGGGCGCGATGGCAACACAGGGAGGTAGATGCCAGCGCGACAGATGATTGTAGAGCGAGATTGAAGATGGTGGGCTTGGAATAAACCATTTAAAATATGCTGAAGTGTTCGAGTATTATCTAATGGAAAAGGCACGGCTACACAATAAATATACATACGTATAAAACTATGTAAATATTATAATAATATTTACATAGTTTATACTTTACTCAAAAAGTATCTTAAAAAATTTAACACAGTTACTTTATAATCTGTAGGCCATCTTCAAAGTCTTCATGCATTGTTTTTACATATTTTGCAAACGTAACTTTTTAAAGATAAGATATGTTACTGATCTTATGGTATATAAAATAGAGTTCGAATTCTCTTGTGCATTACGAGAAGTCAAACTATGTATTGTTATGTAATAAAGGTCAGTTTAAACAAAATGTTTACATTATCACTAAACAAGTTTTACTTGACGAGTGATTGGCAAGTTTTAAATTATTTTTAAGATTCCTATAGAGTATAGTTCGACACAAAAGAGTAGAAACAGAACTAATTTAAAGTGTATGTGTTGATGAAATTGTTTTTACTCTTGTAAAAGACAGTGGCGCCCCCATTATTTTCTACTCTTTTGTGTCGAACTATAGTACTTTGGCCACTTAAAAGTCCATAGTATTTATTAACATTTTTATAGACTAAGCGGTCAACATCCCTATATAATATTCTATATATATTCATATTGCACTTAAAAGTTTCATAAAAATATGATTTATTCAAACTTTGTGCTAATTTCAAAGTTGTATTAATATTTAACTATATTAATCATTGTACTCTTATACACTTGTGATATTCCAGAGTTAGAACAAAATACAATTGCAACATTTGCAGATGATACCGCAATTATGGCAACAGGGTTCACTCATGAGGAAGCAGTTAAAAAGGTTCAAACAGCAGTAAACATCATCTTTGATTGGACCAAAAAATGGAAAATTAAGCTAAATGAATCTAAGTCTAGTCACATAGATTTTACTAACAAGAGGACAAGCTATCATCCGGTTTTTATAAACAACACGGCCATACCATATGAAAATACCGCAAAATACTTGGGTATGACTCTAGACGCAAAGCTCCGCTGGAAGTCACACGTTAAGAAAAAACGTGATGAACTGGAGCTTCGCTATAGGTCAATGAACTGGCTGATTGGTAGACACTCCAAACTGTCAGTTCACAATAAACTGATAATTTATAAACAAGTCCTAGCACCTATTTGGACTTATGGCATACAGTTATGGGGATGTGCCAAAAATAACAACGTAGAAATTATTCAACGGTTTCAGAATAAAGTACTAAGGAGTATAGTGAACGCTCCTTGGTACGTAAGAAACGAAGACCTCCACCGTGATCTCAAAGTGGACCTCGTCACTAAAGTTATTAAAAAGTTCGCGGAAGCCCACGAGCATCGGCTTCACCATCACGTGAACGTCGAGGCCATCCAGCTCCTCGACACCACGGGACTAGTGAGAAGACTAAGAAGGAAAAAACCTTTTGAGTTAGTTTAAGTGCAGTTGTAAACAATTAGTGTAAAGCAGTGTTAGTGCCGCGTATAAAGAACACATGAAAAAAGTGTCTACCTTGTCATAATAGAGACAATAAGAATAAGTGTTAATGGACACATTCTTAGTTTTAACGTTTATCTAGCAGTTTAAGTTAAAGATAAATTACTTATTAGCCTCCAAGAGGCTAGATTGTAATTGGATGACATTCCTTTCTCGGCATGTCATTTATGAAAAAAAAAAAAAAATATATTAATCAAGTTACGATATTAAATCACATGTAATTAGACATTTGAAGTAAAATGTTCGACATTCACCGAAATCGATGCAGACTTGACACGAATCTAAATGTTTACCTGTTAGTCACGATCTTACTTGACATTGGTTACATTCGTGACATAAACTGCATGTATCATGCATTATAATGTAATATTAGATATCTTGTTCAGAATTAGAATTATTAAAATTATTTATGAAACATATACCTACATATATAGCATATCATGTAGAATTGATTGCTAATGGGGCTGTCAATTACTGGGCATGACGAGTTTCAATAAATTATATCTTAGGGTAACAGGCGCAGTGCAGTGCCGCGCAGAATTTTAAATTTAAAAAAACTGGGTGACACTGTGTCTGATATGGTCAATCATGATGCTTACCATCAAGTACCTGATTATTTGCTCGTCTTGTCACTCACTATCATAAAAAAAGGAAAAAAAACTCTTTATCCATATTATACTTTACTCGTCATGCCCAGTAATTTCGCTGATAACATTGCCCTTCAGACCGAAACACAGTAATGTTTCCACATTACTGCTTGACGGATGAATAACTGGCAAAGGTGTGGTACTTCCCCAGGCGGCCCCCTGCAAAAGAGGCCTACCACTACAATAAGCTACTGATCATGGAGTGCAGCATTCATTGATTCAATGCCACCAATAAAACTAGCGTGATAGTTTAAGTTTTAAACACATAATAAACACCTAATATTGTACAACATTTATAGTTTTGTACATAGTGTAATAAACCTACATAATATTATGATGATAAATGTATTCAAGGTATAACCTATATAATATAACTATATAATATAATACCTTCTTACATTCAGTAGGTGCATGAATGATGTTGCCTAATTCCTAACAACCAACAATACAACCTACGCAGACTTTAGCCACCTTTAGCTTCAGACACCTACTATAGCAAGGTCAGACAAGCCGCATATAGTACCTAAAACCAAGGAAATGCAATTTAATTGACAAGGCGTCTCAGACCTCAGTCAAATTGTATTCATAAGTTATCATTCAACTGTTAAAATTGGCGGTACCGAAGATTTAAAACTGTTACAATTAATTGTTTGAACAAATGGATTGTTACAATGGATTGTTTGAACATTTTGCAGACACGGCGAAGATTAACACCCTTTGGTTGTAAAGGTAGTTTTTTAATAGGGTCTTGTTTCGTTCGTTGTCATTTTTTTTATTTAGGTAAGGGGAAGGGTAGACTTCTTCTTAGTTTCTTATCTCAATCATAAAACAATTCAGCAATTAAAATTGTTTAAACCAGATAAATTAAAACATTTTTGATAAATTGGTTTAATAAAACATGTTTTTTTCCAATACTATTCTGAAAAGGATCATTATTTTTTTTATAATAACCCAAACTACATCATAACAATAAAAATATATTATAAATATTACGTATAAATATTATGTTTTAAAAGACTTTCATTTTTTAACCGACTTCTAAAATGGGAGGTTTACAATTCGACTGATTTACTCCGTCAATTATTATATGAACGGATGTTTGGTAGGCTCCAGAGGTGGTGCCATATAAATTTTTTCGAAATTAAATCAGCACTTTTTGAAAAAATCAACAAATACATGTATTTTTAACTAGAAAGATGTTAATTGGTTCAAGATTTTTAAGTTTCATGCCATATAGGTACAATGTAGATGGGTATACAATGTAGGTAGGTACAAGAAGTCGGTTTTTGTTTTTTGTAGAAAATAACTATAAACATTGTAATAACATGAACAGAACCCTAAAATTACATGAACAAAAACTGGTTACCTAAACAGCATATTATTATCACGAAGATCGTCTTCACTCTAAGTTGCAAAATGTTGCGTTTTCTTTCACGGTTATAATTTAATCTTGAGATTATTGCCGCTCATTGATTTTGTTGAAATATGCGGAAGTAGGTTTATTTTATGATCATTGGGGCGGAATAAATACGTTTTATGATTTATTATGCTCATCCAAACATATTATAAACGATATGATAAATAATATAATTAATTCTGACCCAGATTTTAAATTAAGTACAAATTTCGCGATTTTAAATTTAATGTACACGAAATCCAAATTCCAGAAAGATGAGTGAAGAATAATAAATTGATCATAATATCATTTATTCATAATAAATTAAT
This sequence comes from Hemistola chrysoprasaria, assembly GCA_947063395.1. Taxonomy (NCBI): domain Eukaryota; kingdom Metazoa; phylum Arthropoda; class Insecta; order Lepidoptera; family Geometridae; genus Hemistola; species Hemistola chrysoprasaria. The sequence continues at coordinate 1,955,949 of OX346731.1, read as the reverse complement.
AATTATTTTTATTTTACTTTAAAATTATTATTTAAAAATGAAATACCTAACATTAAATTGTTAGAAAAAAGCGCATTTTTGTCATAATACGCAATTATGCAAAACTAAATGACCTACAGTTACAAAGCGACATCTATCGTCAAGCAGCAAATTATAGGTTTGACGGAACTTTCGAATTTAATTTAGATTAAAAAACGACCTTATATGCAATAAGTACAATACATAGTTTTTGCATACAATAGTAGGTGTACATACTAAATCAATTCCCACTTATATTACGTAAGCCCACGGTGTTATGTCAAGACCCTGCGGTGCCTTTTAACCCAAAAGAAACCATCAGTTCATCTACGAAAACGTGTACGAGGGCGCTGGCGTCTAAAAGTTAAGGGATTTACAGCAACACTTATTATGGCGAAACTTTAGTACTATTTTTGACCGCATGTACTAAGATCGTAGAGGTCTACCTGTGCTGTCTCAATAGGTACTCAAGGTCTGTTACACAATAAACCATTCATTATGATTCGTAAGATGAATAGTCGTTTCACTTTTCTGAACGAAAAGCAACGTCGCAAATTAAAGATTGAGTGCATCGTAATAGAAAAAAATAAGGATAGCGACCATGATATTAAATGAACGCGGTTAAAATTGGAACTATATTTGTGACCCCTTTTGTAATACTACAGCGCCATCTAATATAACGCATTAAGATAAGACGGTAATTTTTCATGTTTTATGAAAACCCTCCTATAGTCATGTCTTCATGCATAGAACAATAAGAATAAGATATATTTAATGGTAGAAATAGCACTCAAATAAACGTGTTTTTTTTTGGACTCACGCGTTTTGTGTATTTGCCAGTATGAATCTTAAAGTAACATACCTATATAGTTGTTTTAAAATTTCTACAATTTACTAGATAGGTACTACCTACTTGTAAATATCAGTATAGGTATAAACTTACTAAAATGGTAATATGTACCTATTCAAAAATAATATAAATAAAAAATAAGCTTAAAAAGGTACAGAATACAAAGAGTTAAGTGCACATAAATCTAAAATAGAGATCAGGAACGTAAACAATGACGTAACTCCCGAGTTAGCACTAAACCACGTTGCAGAAACCACTAAATAACCAAACAAATACCCACTTTCCAAGATTACACGTACCTATTACCACAGACGATAATCGTCTTTGCTATGACGTAATGCAATAGGTTTTAGAATAGGCCGGTAAGAAAAGCAGCCGATGAAAAATGTATCCATGTTTGCTTAAAAATTATATATATTATAAGAAAACCCGAAGTAAACTATGTCTCTAGCATTTTATTATATTGTTAAACACTTAATTTTTTTGTAGTGAACGTCCAATCACGCGTGTAAAATTGGGATTTTTAGAAGTTCACTATGAAAAATCCGACAGTTTATAAACGAAACTATAATGACAAGGGACATAGTTCACGTCACTATAAAAATATCAGGATATAAATAATATATAGAATGGATAAGTTATATGCGGAGGAAACAGAGGAATACAAAACATCGATTTGGTATTTTGTTTCATAGGATTGTGTCAAATTTCTTAATGTAAATTTCGATCGCGCGCAGAGTTATTGTGCGTCGTGCGTTATCATATCAAGCTATAACGTTTTTACACCCACATTAATAAAGATAGCAAGACAGTTAGACTAGATTTACATAAGAAAATGGAGCGATTAGTTGATTGATATTGAAAAGTGTTAAACCCAGTAAACATATAAGAAATTAATAGCCATCTCACGCGCACGCACCATTTAGCACGATAATTAATACGATTAACATTTTGTATGAATTACTTGAAGATTTCATTGTACATTGATCTTAGTCTTAGAAGTAACATAATGTACAATCACGCCTTTTTCCCAAAGGGGTAGGCAGAGGTGTACCCAGGACTTAGTCCCATAGTAGGTACATCAACATATCTGTTATTAGTCCCATGTAATAGGGGGCGAGCCTATTGTCACACCCCGGACCACTACTCAATTCCATACAAAAGTCGCAAAAAATTACACGTGCATGAGACACGTCCCAGGGAAGCGGGGCTCGTGAAGAGCTCAATCTCGCTCGCGGGCTGAGGAAGGCCCGATTGATGGGCGGATGACAGTGTCCATTCTATACGTAGTATTATTATCCGTTCTGTGAGGAAAGTCTTATTCCAAAGTCTAATCTACATACATACCAAATTTCAGCCCTATCAAGTCAGTAGAGTAACAATCCATCCATCCATATAAACTTTCACATTATATTACTAGCTGCGCCCCGCGGTTTCACCCGCATACTCTTAGTTCCCGCGGGAATATCTGGATAAAAAGTACCCTATGTGTTATTCCAGGGTCTAATCTACCTACATACCAAATTTCAGCTCGATCGGTTCAGCAGTTTTAACATACACACAAAAAGCAGCGCTAGGTGGCGCTGCAGTCGAGTTAGAACTCACTAGCGTTTTGTATACCTGTTTTAAAAACGTAACTTTTTTACATTGTTCAGTACAATTAATCGCAGTTTAATAATAGTAGGATTAATAGAGCTAGTCTGTGACCGTTCTAAGAAAATTGTCTTATTATATCCATTGAATTAAATTGCTTGATAAATTCTTCTATGCTTCATAATTAAAGTTCTTAAGTTTTTAAATATACTGCATAATTTTCAACTATTGACCAACTTGATAATCGAAACTGTACATCGATTTCGTTATCGATATTCGCCTCGAATAAACGATTATACAACCAGAGATGTACCTTTATGCAATTTAATATTTTTATCGCGATTTTCGATACGGTTGTTTATTTTTTGTGAAATGTGTTCTGTAACGTTACATAGTATGAATGTATGGATTTAATTATTAAACAGTAATTATACGTTAGATGCCCTATCTAGATAAAACAAATTGTCAAGGAATACGTATGTATGCGTAGTGTAGGGTTCCACACCTAGATACCTGAACAAAACGCTTCCAATACCGATAAACACAATATACAGCGCCATCTATTAGTTCCTTGCGCAATTATGGAAATATGCAGTAAAATGGCCATAACTTTTGATTGCGTTAACTTAGAAGTATGATTTTTTTACAGCCACAAGGCACCACAGATCTGAGTATTTGATATCAATATCAACCTGATACCTCCACGCGTTCTCGTTAAAAAGTGTCTTGACAGACAGACAGACAGACAGACAGACAGACAGACAGACAGACAGACGGACAACAAAGTGATCCTATAAGGGTTCTTTTTTTCCTTTTGAGGTACGGAACCCTAAAAATAAAATTACTTTCGTCTCAATAATTTATTTACTAAAATACAAGCAAAAAGTATGAAGAAAATACTATTATACACTTTTAAAAGCAATTGTTGCCGTCTTAAAAGGTGTACTTTCCGATACCGGGAATCGAATCCGAGCCTCCTGGGTGAGAGCCAGGTATCCTAGCCACTAGACCATATTGAATATTTTAAAACTATTTGAAATCTTGAAACGCTATCGAAATAAGATTTTACCTACATAATTTATTTGTTAGGGTAAAATTAAAATTAATTTTATTACATTTCATTAAAAAAATCCATTTAGGTATGTTTAAAACTTATTCATTATACTTGACAATGGCAATAAATTCGTGATAGTTCATAAAAGAAAAAAAAATATGATTCGTAAAATACGTGGCTAGTTTTTGAAATGGACTTGTCAAAACTAATAAGTATTCACAAGTGACACAAGTGACGCGCACTTGCCACTTTCACTCGCATTCCTGATCGACTCTGATCTACAATATTACGATTGGGTTATCGATATCTTTCCAATTGAAAAAAATAACGCGTAAGGAAAACGTTTCTAACAAGTTTCTTAAAATTTTATTATGTTTTCTCCCTACAAGTTTCTTATGCCTTGTTCTTTCTTGTACTTATAGGCATTTATAAGTATCTTTACATAATTGTTAATAATTTATTTGCATTCAAACATGGTATTTAAGATGTTACATAGGTATTTTAGTACATAAGACATATTGAGCCAGTTATAAAGCATGCAAAATTTTATAAGTTATAAGCCAATGTCTAATTTTGCAAAATCTCACGTCCAAACCGGTCAAATCGAAAGGTCCTTTTATCATTAACAACTTTATAGCTTAATCAGTATGCTAAGTGAATGAAGTCTGTTACGGCATATAACATGCGTACGGAAGTCACAATTTCTTGATGGTTGGGTAACCTTCTTGACTTCCTAGTGTTGTCATTAATTATGTGAGAGTCTATTGTCTATGGTGCTGAGCTGTAGTATCTCATCACTGGCCTAACTTTACAGACTACAGGCAGATTCCGTGTGAGAGTCTATTGTCTATGGTGTTGAGCTGTAGTATCTCATCACTGGCCTAACTTTACAGACTACAGGCAGATTCCGTGTGAGAGTCTATTGTCTATGGTATTGAGCTGTAGTATCTCATCACTGGCCTTACTTTACATACTACAGGCAGATCCCGTGTCAGAGTCTATTGTTTATGGTCTTGACCTGTAGTACCTCATCACTGGCCTAACTTTACAGACTACAGGCAGATTCCGTGTGAGAGAGTCTATTGTCTATGGTGTTGAGCTGTAGTATCTCATCACTGACCCTACTTTACAGACTACAGGCAGATCCCGTGTGAGAGTCTATTGTCTATGGTGTTGACCTGTAGTATCTCATCACTGGCCTTACTTTACAGACTACAGGCAGAACGCGTGTGAGAGTCTATTGTCTATGGTGTTGACCTGTACTACCTCATCACTGGCCTAACTTTACAGACTACAGGCAGATCCCGTGTGAGAGTCTATTGGTCTATGGTGTTGACCTGTAGTATCTCATCACTGGCCTTACTTTACAGACTACAGGCAGAACGCGTGTGAGAGTCTATTGTCTATGGTGTTGACCTGTACTACCTCATCACTGGCCTAACTTTACAGACTACAGGCAGAACGCGTGTGAGAGTCTATTGTCTATGGTGTTGACCTGTACTACCTCATTACTGGCCTAACTTTACAGACTACAGGCAGAACCCGTGTGAGAGTCTATTGTCTATGGTGTTGACCTGTAGTACCTCATCACTGGCCTAACTTTACAGACTACAGGCAGATTCCGTGTGAGAGTCTATTGTCTATGGTGTTGAGCTGTAGTATCTCATCACTGGCCTAACTTTACAGCCATGGCGAAATGATGGTATAGCTACTATGGGACTGAGTCCTGGGTATACGCCTCCTATATAGGTATACCCCTACGGGAAAAAGGCGCGATTGTATGCTATGTTACGATAAGTAGTAGGATTATTTATCTCGACGATAATTCTGTATAACAAGTCAATAAATATTTGATTAGCATGTTCAACAAGTGAAAACAAAAGTTAAATTACAATAACACAAGATCCGTTCATTGTTGGAGTGAAAGTAGAGAGTGTCCGACCACTGTGACGGACATACAGAACCTTGCTGTCAAACTATTATATTTAATATTATTATAATTACGTATGTATTGGTTTTATAATTATTATTATCTATACTTATATAACATTTATTTATTACTAGCTGTGCCTCGCGGTTGCACCCACATAGTCTTCGTTCCCGTGGGAATATTGGGGAAAAATAATAATAATGTGAATTTATACTTTAACAGAACGGGTTACCCCAATTACACTGCTCGAGTCAATTCATATGGGTTATGTGGACAACCCATATTGTCAGTTTCAGTTCGCCAAGATTTATACGCAGCCTCTGACATGACCTAACGACTGCCCCTTACATTTCTTATAGGAAACAGCAGGGACCCACAGTTAACGTGACATATGAAACACGGTAGCGTCCAGTCGAAATTTCCACATGGTGAGATTCGATCCAGGGACTCCGAATTTAAAGCCGGGCATATTCTCGCTGAATCACGGACGCTACAGGGTACAAAAGTACCCTAATATGTTGTTCTAGGGCCTAAGGTACCTACATACCAAATTTCACCCCAATTTGTTTCGTAGTTTTGGTATGAAAGAGTAATAAACATCCATCCATCCATCCTCACAAACATTCGCATTTATAATATAAGTAGGATAGGAAAGTATGAAGTAGGATGAACAATTCATACCGTGTTTCGGATGTCACGTTAAACTGTTGGTCCCTATAGTTTCCTATATGATATTAAGGGGGCAGTCGTTAGGTCATGTCGGAGCGTAGGAATCTTGGCGACCTGAAACTATGACAATATGGGTTGTCCACATAACCCATATGAATTGACTCGAGAGAAGTAATTGGGGTAACCTTCTAGAGTATAAATTCAAATTATTATTATTATTATTCTTAATCACTAAAAATAAAATCTTTTAAACAAGGCAAAAAAATAACTGTCAAACCGTTGTTCTTAAATTTGATGGACTGTCAAGTTATTTGGACAATCTCATATGATTATTTTAACCACATCTGTAACAATGATAGCGTATAATATCTATCAATCACTTTCATAGACAGTGGACAGTGCTGTCTTACCACTTCTAAAGTAATTGATACAACACAAGACAGATTGTTAAAATTAGGGTTGAACGTAGTCAGTTTATTGAAGCTATAGGTGGCGCCCTCTATGATATTATTCAGATTCAGATTCATTTTTTACCATAACTAATAACAATTGTTGTTACAATGGCATGTCATTTGATACAGTCATACAATTTCAATAACAATTATTATAACAAAAATACTCAAAACTCAAACTCAGATTTATTCAAATAGGTCATAATCTGACATTTTTGTACGTCAATGAAGATAAACAGTACTGAGTCTACCGTGCGTTCGGAAAGATACCTCTACAAGAAGAACGCACAAGAAACTTGTAGGGCTTAATTTTTTCAACAGATAGTTTCACAATATTTGGTTTGGTTACATTCGTTTTCTTTGAAGGTGCCGCGAGGTGGCTATGCAGAAGTTTCCAGGCATCTTTGTCCTCTATGTACTGATTGACTTTATAATAAGCCTTCTTTAGTAAAGTAGATTTTATATAGGTTTTGAATTTACCCTCTGAGAGCCCAGTTATCTCTTTTGGGATTTTATTACACGTACACTATTTCCGAAGAATACTTATAGCTTACAAATTTTTAAATAAATTCCAAAATAATAAAATAAAACAAATGTGTGATATAATAATAAATAAATATTTTTTAAGATTGTGTTAAAAAAAGGTGTAATTAATACTTTAGGGGTGCATCTTCCCGTCAAACTGAATTACTTTGAGTAGAATTAATTGCGAAATTCGTTGAAGTCGTGATGGGATAGAATTATTTGCTTAATTCGTAATTTTTTATTTTGCAAGCTATTTAGTTTCAGTGGCTAATTAAATCTCCGGATTTAATGTTATGATGTGAAATCATACTAATTTTATAAATGCGAAAGTTTGTGAGTATGGATGGATGTATGGATGTTTGTTACTCTTTCACGCCAAAACTACTGAACCGATTGGGCTGAAATTCGGTATGTAGATAGCTTAGACCCTGGCATGACACATAGGGTTTTTTTTCACAATTTACCCTATATTCCTTCGGGAGCGAAGACTACACGGGTGAAACCTCGGGGCACCGCGAGTCATTCATATTTGCCAACCCTACTGTATCATTCATTACGTAAATTACGAGAGAAAATTGTATCAATTCGCTTGTTACGAGAAACAGGTTACAACAGCTCTTATATTGTGCTGCTACACCGATTTATAGCCGAAGAGAGCGTTGTTTAGATTGTTTCGTGGAAAGCTAATAATGACTGTTTTGCTGATTATCTGTTTAGCTGTATATCTGCTATCTAGAAAATAGATAGGGTGATAATTTTGTGTGAAATTTCACTTAATTTCTCTTGATATTACGTTGCCTAGTCTTAGATTTTTAAAGGTTTCCGGCGAAATACAAGGAGACGTTCCTGGATCCACAATTTTGGCTTGAAGGCATCGTCTTCCGTCTTTCAGGGAGGCGACACCGAACATAATATCCCTAGCCATAATAGTTGAGTGTTTTATATTTTTATGTATGTTAGTCTGTAAGGTATTTGTTAAGATGGGCCTCTGGTGCGTATAATTTATTATACGCACTATTGCCTGAAATAAATTAATTTATTTATTTATTATTAAAGGACCTTTATACTTTATATGCCCGGTATTAAATCTGGAGGCCTTGGATCGTGGATGTGGACTTTTCGCCTGGGCGCTACCGTGTTTCGGATGGCACTATACTCGTAAGATATGTAGGAGGCAGTTGTTAGATCATGTCGGAGGCTGCGTAGGAATCTTGGCGACTTGAAACTCTGATAATATGGGTTGTCCACATAACCCATATGAATTGACTCGAGCAGTGTAATTGGGGTAACCGGTTCTTTTAGAGTAAAAATTCAAATTATTATTATTGAAAAAAGACTAAACAATAGACCTACTTACTATCTACCCTAACTAAATACACTATAAGTATGCCATATAACACTTCGAAAATCCACAGGCCGACATGTCAGCCTATAGAAAATCCAAGTGCTCTAATTTCAGTATGTTATAAGTCCCATGTAATAAGGTGCGAGCCTATTGCCATCTACCGGGCATAGTTCCAGACTCCTGACAGATAATTCCTAATGGATAAATCCAATATTTAACACTGCCTGACCTGAGGATCGATCCCGAGACCTCCTAATCGGCTTTCGAGCGCCCACTACGCCACCGGAAAGCTCATACCCCTTTAGCCGCTGATAATCTTCAAACGGCTGAACCATTATTTATCAGTTAAGGCACAGAACAGAATAGATTTGATAATAAACTACGGTTAAAGCTAAGAACATTCTCGTCCACGTCAGTTTTCACTTAAAAAACCGCATCAAAATCGGTCCATTCGCTTAGAAGCTACGATGCCACAGATACACAGATACGTCAAACTTATCCCTTCCATTTTTTGTCGGGGATTAAATCAAGTAGCAAGCAAATAATTTTGTAGCTAAAGTTAAATGATTACCAGAATTACTAAATAAATAACAATGACTAAATAAATAACAGTGACTAAATAAAATTATAAGGTTTATAAATATTGTCAACTTTCACAAGGGAAATTAAAGTTACTACAATCACAGTGTTTAAACATAAACATTTATTAATCATAGTTAAAATGTTTTCTAATAACTTCCTCTTCTGTAACAAAACAGTGTTTAAGTGCCCATATGAAGGAAAAGTTTATCAAAATGTAATGAAAAGGCATCTTGTCTCAATAACAGCTGTGGTGTTGTATCCAATACATATCTACTTAAATACTTGATTTTGTATATATAAGACCGTGTGGTTTCCCGCTATATAATAGGGCCAACTCTCTCTCATCTGGTGGGAGGGGTGAGACCCGGCAGAGGGACATATTCGGAGAGTGGGCAGCAGCGCTCTTCGGCATCAAGTATTCCAACTACTGCGATCACCAAGCCGCAGAACAAGCGTGCTGATTACGGAAAAATCCCCCCATATGAATAGTTTATGGCGTTCTATGAGGAGGCCTATGTTCAGCAGTGGACGTCTTCCGGCTGATGATGATATATTTGGTCTAGATTCAAAAGATGTCTATAAAAACCAGCTTAAAGCTTATAATCATAACATAAAATAACATCACTCCTTTTCCTCGAAGTAGGCAGAGGTGTCCACAGGACTCAGTCCTATAGTATCAGTTCCAGACTCCAGGCTGTCACTGAGCAAATTCTTAATGGAAAATTCAATAAAACTGCGAACGCGCGACCTCATGATCAGCATCAGTGCTTGAGAACCACTACGTCACCATTTAATACGAACCACTATGGCATTAGTGTTTGCTTTGAAGTGTGTGTTATATTAGGTTGTCGATGATGGTGGTTTTAAAGTTTAAAAAAAAAGGGAGCTTTATGAATAACAATCACATTTTTGTTACAGATACGAATGCTTCAAACCAGTGCAACGAAAAAGTGAATGCAAAATACAAGTGACTAAAAACTAAAAAGCAAATCCAAGTGTCTAAGCATAAAATTCGAAGTGACTTAATAACAAAATCCATGTGACCAAGAAGCGAAATCCAAGAGCCTAAATATCAAAATCAAAGTGACTAAAGAACAAAATTCGAGTGACTAAACAGTGACAGTGTCTAACGTCAAAGATGTCGCCGTCATGACGTCACAAGTCGCGATGTATTGCGTGTATGTGTGCGTGGTGAGTGCGCTGCTCGCATGTGTGAGTGGGCATGTGGCGCTCACCTTCCCTCCAGCCAGGAAACTGGATCTAGACTTCCTGGACAATTCTAGGACTAAGCCACCATGTGGTATGCCTAAAGGTCAGTATTCAATAATTTATTAATCATTGGTTAATTCTACTAATATATAAATCTCTAGGCTCGCCCCCTGTTACATGGGACCAATAACATACTGGCGAAATGTGGGTGTATCTACTATGGGACTGTGTCCTGGGTACACCTCTGCCTACCCCTTCGGGAAAAAGGCGTGAATGTATGTTATGTTATGTTGTTATAAATCTCTAATCTCAGTACAATGTAAAAAAAAAATCCTTTGTAACAGGTTTGTAACAGGTAAATAAAAAGCGAGTTCTAACTCAACTCCAGCGGCATCTAGATGGCACAAAAAAAGCAGCGCTAGTTTTTTTGTGTGTATGTTTGTTCCGTTTTCACGCTAAAACTACTGAACGATTGAGCTGAAATTTGGTATGTAGATAGCTTAGACCCTGGAATGACACATAGGGCGGTTTCACCCGCGAAGTCTTAGTTCCCGCGGGAATATCGATATAAAAAGTACCCTATGTGTTATTCCAGGGTCTAAACTATCTACATTCCGAATTTCAGACCAATCGGTTCAGTAGTTTTAGCGTGAAAACGGAACAAACATACAACAGCGCTAGATGGCGCTGCAGGTGAGTCAGAACTCGCTAGCGTTTTGTTTGGTAACTTTTAGTTTTATTAAATAAATTACGTATTAGTTTTATAGAGATATTTATATACTTATTATATTTTTGGTATAGATTTTAAATTACTTAATTTGAATTGTGAAACCACAATCCTTCCAGCATTTTTATTATAAGACCTGTCACCGCATGGTTGCCTGGTTCTAGTTCTAGTTTTATTATGTGATTTAATTGTTTTTTGTACCTACTAGTTGTGATAACAATAAACAGTTTTCTATTCTATTCTATTCTATTCTTTTTAACATTGTACTGAAATTTGAAATTTGAAATTTGTAATATTAGTTGGATAATGTACTTATCTAATATTTTATATGACAATGTATTGATTTACAAAATTGTAACCGGTCCGTTGGAACGTAGTCAACTTTCGATCGAATGGCCCGCGGTCCATTAAATGAGGCCCTTTCAGTATATGTACCCTATCTAAGTATTTGTACCTGTCTCGTAAAGATTCCACCTCAGGTCATCGGCCCACTGACTCATCAGCAATCTGTCAGTAATTTACTAGTTGTTGCGGTAGGTCGTGATTATAGCTTATACTTGCGGCATTACTTCGGAATTATGTTATTATTATTATCTTTAATCTTAGGATTCTGATTAGAGTTAGTATTTTTAGGCGCTGTGCTAACCAAATTCGCCATCTCGCTCACACGTACCCACATTTTTGAAGATATAAAAAATACCACATGTAATTACGTAAAATAAAGATAACAACACATAACATAACATACATTCACGCCTTTTTCCCGAAGGGGTAGGCACTGCACTCAGGACTCAGTCCCATAGTAGATACACCCACATTTCGCCAGTGTGTTATTGGTCCCATTTAATAGGGGGCGAGCCTATTGCCATCTACCGGGCACAGTTCCAGACTCCAGGTAGACATTGAGATAATTCCTAATGGAAACTCCTGCCTGATCTGGGGATCGAACCCGGAACCTCTTGATTGGCAGTCGAGCATGCGCCCACTACGTCACCGAGGCAGTCAAAGACAAGGTTCAAACTCAAACTCAAACTCAAACAGATTTATTTAAATAGGTCATAATCTGACACTTTTGTACGTCAATGAAGATACAGTACTGAGTCTACCGTGCGTTCTGAAAGATACCTCTACAAGAAGAACGCACAAGAAACTTGTAGGGCTTAATTTTTTCAACAGATAGTTTCACAATATTTGGTTTGGTTACATTCGTTTTCTTTGAAGGTGCCGCGAGGCGGCTATGCAGAAGTTCTAGAAAATAACAATACAAAGATTCAGTAAAGAATCCAATTGCTGGGGATTGAGTCTACTTAGATCTTAAGGCAATGAATACTAACTTTTATTACGTAAAGATGCGACACTCACCAAGCCCCGCCATTTTACGTCGATTACGACCAGGGGCTCGTTCCCATTAATCCAAATTCCATTTTTATCGTAAAAATAATTTTCGAACATTTGTTCCCACGAGATCCAAAAAATATTGCAATCAACTTGTTAAAAAAGTTATATTAGTTTTCTATGTAGGTCGTTGAAGCAGGCTTTTTTTTTATTGCGCGCCACAGATTGAATGTAGTGACGGCCGGGGGTCTGTAGTCTTAAGTGGCGCGTTGATTTCAGTTTCGCGTTTTTGCCACAAAAAGCCTAAATGGTCTTTTAGGCCTGGTATTTAATGGGAGTGCCATTTCTAAACTTAATTTATTAATGCTAATTATCACCATAAGACCTACACAAATACTATAATGAAAAAATCTTAACTGACTCACTACTTCTTATTAAGTTAAACAGTGCTAAGAAGAAAATTGCTTCGCTTTAAGAAATATTTAAAAATGACCTTAGGGTACGTTAAGCAATTTCACAATAGTGACGCAAGCAGTCGTGGCCGAGTGGTTAAGGCGTCTGACTCGAAATCAGATTCCCTCTGGGAGCGTAGGTTCGAATCCTACCGGCTGCGAAACTTTTTTATTGATTTTTTTTAAATGGCGCCGCACGGTCTTCGCATTTGTAAGTATTGATTAGTTGAAAATTCTCTGCGTGCGCATCTCACCCCGAGGAGGTTTTAGATTCAACCCCTTATTGGCATGACCGTGTGGCCTAATGGATAAGGCGTCGGACTTCGGATCCGAAGATTGCAGGTTCGAGTCCTGTCACGGTCGCAACCAAATTCAGGATTGAGCAAATCCTGAATATTGGGATACTTTTTGGTAGTTTTTTTTTTAAACACCGGGTGGCTCTGGGTCTGATATGGACAATCATGATGCTTACCATCAGGCATCTGATTGCTCGTCTTGTTACTATCATAAAAAATAAATAAACTTTCAATAAATGCTTCCACCTTCAACCCACCAAATTTTGAGAGAGAAGAAATAACTTTGCATAGCCCTAACTCACACAATTTAAATATCCTATGAAATTATGATTTTTATCATAAAATTTACTAATCATAATCACTAAATACATATATAAATTCTTACATTTCCTGGGCTGTAGTTCTTAGAGCAATTGTAATAGGAGTTGTCATGATATGTATCTTTATAAGTGTGTGCTTGCCTTAGAATATATATTTATGATAGTGTGACAAGTCGAGCAAATCAGGTGCCTGATGGTGAGCATCATGATTGCCCATATCAGACACAGTGCCACCCAGTGTTTTAAAATTCAAAATTCTGCGCGGCACTGCACTGAGCCTGTCACCCTGAGATATTAGTTGATGAAACTCGTCAAGCGCAGTAATTTCGCTGGTAACATTGCCCTTCATACCGGAACACAGTAATGTTTGCACATTACTGCTTGGCGGATGAATAACTGGCAAAGGTGTGGTAGTTCCCCAGGCGGCCCCCTGCAAGAGAGGCCTACCACTATAGAATACCTACCAATACAATAGGCACCTACTTTATCTAAGGTGCTTGCTTTGTAATTGTGTGTAGCTTTTATTCATTGTATTGCCGCTTTATTTTCTGCATTCGTTTTCGAGATAGGAAGTCCATTACTGGAAACTGTCTAACTGCCTCGGTAGCATAGTCAAAGGCTACTGTCAGTTCTGACCCAGGTCAGAAAGAGTGTTTTGAATATTTCTTTCCATTAGGAATTTTCGCTATGTCAGCTTGAAGTGTGCCTGGTGGATTCAACGAAAAATTTTACACAATCCTATTAAAAATTTTACCAAATGGATGTATTGTATTCCCCTGTTTCTTCCGAATATTATTAACCCATTCTATAAATTTATATCCTGACATTTTTATAGTGAAGTAATTTACTTATTCAAACTCTCGGTTTTTACTTCTAAAAATTCCAGTTTTACTCGCGTTATTAGACGTCCACTAAAAAAAATAAAAAATAAAGTTTATAAACAAAAATAATATGATAGGGACACACTTTACTTAATCTTCAAAATATCAGGATAAATAGTATATCAAACAGGTTTACGATATACGGAGAAAACAGGAGAATACAAAACATTGTAGTGGTAGGCCTCTTTTGCAGGAGGCCGCCTGGGGAAGTACCACACCTTTGCCAGTTATTCATCCGCCAAGCAGTAATGTCCAAACATTACTGTGTTCCGGTATGAAGGGCAATGTTACCAGCGAAATTACGGGGCATGATGAGATTCAACAACTCATATCTCAGGGTGATAGGCGCAGTGCAGTGCCGCGCAGAATTTTGAATTTTAAAATACTGGGTGGCACTGTGTCTGATATGGGCAATCATGATGCTTACCATCAGGCATCTGATGAGCTCGTCTTGTCTCTCACTATCATAAAAAAAAAAAAAAAAAAAAACATCGATTTGTTAATTTTTTCATATGATTGTGTCAAACTGTTAAGAGGGCTGTGTAGAGGGTGCGCACGTCGATACGTCGATAATGTGTGCAGATTTTACTCAGAGCGTGCAAATTATCTTAAATTACAAGTTTTAAATGATTAGTGATTGGTCGACAATGGGCCTTATCGCTTTAAGCGATCTCTTCCAGGCCACCAGTCTTTGGACGGAAAGAGGTCTGATGGGATAATGTACAGATTGACGTTTTGCGAAGTTCTCGTTCTAATTAGAACCCTCATTTTTCTTACCATAAAATTATTTCGTCAACTGGGAAGTGCGTAATTGTCGTGAGAAACCCATAACCCATTTCAAAGCAACGAAAAATATTATGGTTTGTCAATGCAATAAATCTGATAATAAATAGTCTGATTTCAATCTAGTTCCCACGTAGAACAATTATATTAGCTACTTAGTTACGACATCTGTGCAGTGTGGTGGGAACTAGTTGGAATTTGGGTAACGTTCTGCTACTCGACGCTAGATGGCGTATTTTAAAACAATATTATTGGCGTTTACAGTGATATTTCTCATGTAATATGAACATATGCGGTTAGTAAAATATGTTTCAATTTGTTTCAGGATCATTGAGGACGTCATTCTTAGCAGGATCGAATTTTACAGTACATTGGCATTTAGCATACGCTCATCGAGTAAGTAATCACTATTTTTTGTAAAGTTGTCACCAGCCCGGCTAGCTCAGTCGGTAGAGCATGAGACTCTTAATCTCAGGGTCGTGGGTTCGAGCCCCACGTTGGGCGGAATCTTTTTTGCTTTGCATTTATTTAACCACGCTAATAATATTTAAATTTATCATTACCAATTTCTTATGGTCGGTTTTTTGTTCGTTGGTTACAGTTAACTATTTGTTAAATAAAACAGTTAAATTCCTAACCAATGGTTAAATCGTGATCAAAAAACCCTTTACTTTCTTTTTCTTAGCAGGGTTTTTTGATCACTAGTTAAATTGCCTAATGGTTAATTTTTTTGAAAAATTGTTATAATTGCGCAAAATTCGTTTTGTCATCCGTAGTTAACTATTTTTTTTCACAAGATTTATTAACCATTGGCAATTCTGCCGAGCTTCAGCGAGGGATTACATAGAAACCGAGTTGTAATGGGTTTTAGCGTCTACATTTCACTACGATAGTGAGAGAATAAAATTATTAATTTCATCAAAACTTTTTGGCTAATATCCTATATGTGCGACACCAAAAAAATATAATCTCGTTAGTGACAGATAAAAATTAAAGAGAAATTTATTTCATCCCCTAGAGGTTGAAAAGTTATTTTAGCCCCGCTCTGGTACGCAACAATGACGGACTTTTTAAGCATATTCGCTCTCTCGCTCACACGTACCAACATTTTTGAAGACAAAAATACTACGACATGTAATTACGTAATATAAAGACAACTAAGATGAATAATTAACTAAATCGTGCCTGTCCAAACGTCTGGCCACGCGCACCAACTTACTCGAAAAATAGAAAAATTTCTATTTGCACGCTAAATTTTAACTTGCAACTTATTACTAAATTCTTTGTTTACATGCATAAAATTAAGTTAGAATTTAGTTAACTGCTTTGACAACTTAATACGTGTACCTAAACCAGCCATTTTAGGTGAATAACCATAATGAATGTAATAAAATGATTTTTTCTTTAGACAAACTCACATCTGAAGTGAATGTTTATCTTAACTTAACTACCATGCAATATAAGAGTATTATAAAAACTAGTATGCATACTACTACTGACAAACAAGCGCCACTCATACAAGGAACCCGCCCAAAAACGTTATGTAAATCAACCAACCCAAAAAAAACGTACGTTCAGTCCTTAGAAAAGTCAAACTTACATCTAAGACATTATAAACCTTAATTTGCTACCACCTCATCTTATCTCCCACATACGAAATATGTTATTTTGGTAACGAGTTGCCTCGACCAAGCGCTCAGATATATTTGTCTTGTTGTAGGGTGGTTTCAGTCTGAGGATATTAGACTACCTTGAGCGACCCGTGTTGGACCTGACGCCGCGGGCGGGAGGGACGGAATTCGTACGAGATGATGTCACGTAAGTGTTGTTGGCATTTTATTTTGGTACCTGTTACATTTATAAACATATCATCACGCCTTCTTGTTGCCGAAGGGGTAGGCAGAGTCTAGGACTCAGTTCACAGTTCCATAGCAAAGAATACGATATTAATTTGGTCGATCGAAAATTCTTGTTTGATATTTTCTGTATCAATAAACATTTATGTTAACATAAAATTCTGGTACTTATAATAATAATAATAATAATAATAATAATAATAATAATAATAATTCTTTATTGCAGACCCATGATCCATATTAGGTACATATTACATTAAATATTTAAAATACAATAAAAAATACTAAAATAAAACTTATACAATAATAAAAATATTATGTAGCTATAGGTACAGACATTATGTCACACTCATGAGATCAGGAGGCTATCTCCACCCATCGTCTGTAGGTACTTGTTGACGTAAGTCTTTCTGCCACACTACGAATAATGCTATTACTACAACTGTCAACCCTGGAAATAAAAGACGCTATCCTCTTTCGCTGAATAGCATTGAATGTGTCCACACGTGCTTCTAGAAACATCCCAGAGGCGCTGCAGAAACGGTTCAACCCCATCATCTGCCTAAAGATGTTATTATAAGCCACTCTATAGTGTCTAACACCTATAGTGTTATATTTTTGGAATTACCCTCTTTAAGTGTTAATACTTTACTCATTACATACTTCAAACAAGACAAAACATAAACTGTCAAACGGCTTTTTTGAGATTTGATGGACTATAATAAATTTTTTAGTGGGTACCTTCTTTTAACTTAAAATTTCTAACTTATGTACAGCGACCCCCTTCTTAGATTAAGCACATTTTATTTTAAGTATATTAAAATTGCAGTTAAATTGATCAGTGACCCCCTATAATTCCAGGGCGCAGAAGTACGAGGTCCGTCTTCCTACAGAGTTCGCGTGCGACAACTGCACTCTACAGTTACAACGCGAGGCCGGCGAGTGGGGAGCCAACTATAGATTCTGGTCGTGCGCCGATATTGATATTGTGCCTCGTAAGTATTCTAATAAGTGTAGGCAGCGGCCGGCGAAGCGCCAGAACCAATCTAGTTAGTAGTTCGTAGTTAGTATTTTATGGGTATACTAGAATAAGGCCTATGCCCGCTCGCAATTTCGAATACTTTTATTTATTCTGTGCTATGGGAGTTTTATACCAAAACTTTGAAGGCCCTTTTTGGACCCCTTAGAATGTGAGTATTCAGAAATCCTTTCTGCACACGTCCAGGCAACGAAAAGAGCCGGCATTCCAAGTTTCAAGTCTCTAGGATCAGTGGTTTAGGCTCGGCGTTGTATCGGTTGTTGGCTCGGTGTTAGTGAGTCATTTAGGGATTTTATAATGTATAAAATATGAGGGCCTAGCCCTCATATTATACATTATATTATGTCATCTCATATTATATATTATACGTTGATAAGTGAGTGTGTCAGTCACTCATCACTAAAGTCAGGACTTTGACATACCACATCATCAAGAAAATAAATAAAACTGCTTCCCCTTTTTCCTCCGAACATAGTAAACCTATTTGATATATTTATATCCTGATATTTTTATGAGGAAATAAACTATGTCCCTATTACTTTGTAGTGAACGTCTAATCAAACGAACCAAACTGGGATTTTTAAAAGTTCACGATGAATTAACCGAGAGTTTAAGAAACTAAAATGACAGGGAAGTAGTACTTTTCTATAAAAATATCAGGATATAAATTTATGGAATGGGTTAATTAAATACGGAGGAAACAGGGGAATACAAAACATCGATTTGATAAATTTTCAAAGAATTGCGTCTAATTTCTTGTAGGTAGGATACGATCCTACTAAGTATATTATATATTTTACTTAGTACCTATATATTACATATTTTGCAATAACAATCAAACTACATTGCTAACTACATTCCTAGCTGTCCAAATATATACCAAGGCGATCTCGTATTTAAACATTAAACAAAGATTATCTTCGACATTACTATGAATATTTCAATAATAATTATGATAATCACTTGCCCAGCTTACTTCTGATTGATCACTGAATCACTGAGGTTAAGCAACGGTCGACCGGTCCCTACTTGCAGCCCCCAGATCTATTCTAACTGGGGCAGATACCTGATACTGGCGCCCCTCTCCAAACTTTCGGATATAAATAACTTTTAAAAAATCTATGAAATAACATTTTTAATAACTTTTATTATTTATTTTCACCTAAGACAATTTTCATTATTATATTTAGCTTTAATTTAGAGTATATCGCCATAAAAAGTTATGTATTCCTTTAATTGTCATATATATCTGTTATTTTTCTACTTAACAAAATCTACAATGTAAATTTTTAATATGTATGACGTGGAATGCTAAATAAATAAATAAATAGCTAAATAACATCAATTTCAGTTAAAAGACCATGGTTGCCACACTCAAATCCACAAGTTCACTTGTGTGGGCCTGTGGGGCGTCTTTTTCTTACAACTTGTCAGTGAGCCAAGCTTCTATAATATATGCTAGGCGCTTTGTGCAGCAAGTTTATTATTTTAACATAACATACATGTAATGTAATGTAATGTAAAGTGGACTCCTTTTCCGCACTTAGACTCTATACCTGGTCCGTTGTACGTGAAGTCCTGGCTAATCTAGCCAGCCTAACTCCGCCCAGAAGCTCAGAAGCTTCCTGGGAGCTTCGCAGGCTTCGCGGAGTGACCTCACTGTTCCGAGGATTTGTTCACGTTGAAGGGTTACTGCCTCGCATTCCAGGACTACGTGGGCAACCGTTTCTTCTGCCATGAAACAGCCTCTGCATAGAGGACTGTCTGTGGCGTTTATGGTGAATAAGTGTTTGTTTAAGGGACAGTGATCTGTTATAGTCCCTATCATTATTTTAAGGTTCTTTCGGTTTAGACTTAACAGACGCTTTGTAAGTCGCATGTTTAAGGCGGGTAAAGCTGATTTTGATTGTCTGCAGTCTATTGTTTGTAGCCATCTTTGATTATGGAGCTCAGCGGATCTCTGGCGGATCCATGTACGAAACTGTGAGAAGGGTAAGAGAAGGAGTGGGTACGGGCCGGTCACTGTCATCCCAGATCCTCTCCTCGCCAGTTCATCCGCGGCATCATTGCCAAGTGATCCGCTGTGTCCTTTTATCCACTGGAGAATAGTTCGATTAGTCGAAGATATTTCTTCCAGGGCCTGATGGCATTCAATGATTAGTTTGTTAGTGGTGTGTCTATTTGATAGAGACATCAGCACGGACGCGCTGTCAGATAGAAATTTAACGGTGAAATTGTTCAACTTCCGTCTGTGCACGGCTCTTGCAGCCTCGGTTAATGCCACACATTCACATTGGAAGATGGAGCTATATGCACCTAATGGAATGTGTATGTTTATGTTGAGATCGGAGGAGTATACTCCTGCTCCTGAGCCATTCGTCATTTTGGACCCGTCAGTGTATATGCGTACTTCGCGACATGACGAGTGGTCTCGCTCCTCTTCCCTCAGTTGTACCTCATATTTTTTGTTGAATATATATTGTTTATACGTTCTATCACTTGGGGCGGCTATTAGCGGCTGATATTCGATAGCCTTGCCCAGTATAGTGGTGTGTGGGCTATTGTGGTTTTTGCCCCAAAGATCTAAGTGCATAAGTCTGATAGCTGCCATTGCAGCTTCTTGCTGTATGTATAGATCTAATGGAGTGATTTGTAGGGCTATTTCCATTGCCGCTGTGGGGGTTGTTCTCATACACCCACTGACCGAAGAGCAAGCTAATCTTTGGAAGCGACCTAGTCTAGTGACTGTAGTCCGGAGTTCCGTTCTAGGCCACCAGACCAGGGCTCCGTAGGTCAACATTGGTCTTATTACAGCAGTGTATAGCCAAAGTGTTAGTTTTGGCGAGAGTCCCCATTTCTTACCAATCATCTTTTTACATTGGTAAAAGGCAATTGTTGATTTATCCAGTTTGTAGTCAAGATGCTTATTCCAGAGTAGTTTACTATCTAGAATTACTCCTAAGTACTTGACTTCGTTCTTAAGTGTCAGTGTTGTATTGAAGAGTTTTGGGAGCCTGTAGGGTCCGGGGACTCTTCTGTTTGTGAACATAATTAGTTCAGTTTTTGCCGGATTTACTGAGAGCTCATGTTGAATGCACCAGCTTTCAATTATCCTGAAAGCTCTCCTCATTAAATCACAAAGAGTGCCTTCGAAGTTACCGGATATTAGTATAGCTATGTCGTCAGCATACCCCACCGTGTAGAGATTGCTAGTGTTGAGCTCTGTTATGAGCTCATTTACCACTATGTTCCACAGAAGAGGAGATAAAACTCCGCCCTGTGGGCATCCTCTACTCACGATTCCTCGTGTAGTGGTGTTGACTGTGAACTGTATAGCTCGTTGTTTTAACATGTTGTTTATCCAATCTATAAGTGTTGTGGCCACTTTACATGCGTTAAGTGCCCCACTTATGCTAGAGAATTTCGTTTTGTCGAATGCACCCTCAATGTCTATGAATGCGCCCAATGTTGGTTGTTTAGACTTTAACGCATTTCCTATGCGTGACACTACATTGTGGAGTGACGACTCAGTTGATTTGCCTGCACTATAGGCATGTTGATTAGGGTGCAGCGGTTTGAATAGTGGCAGATGACTTCTGATCTCTCTGTCCCCCAGTCTCTCCAGCGTTTTTAACAAAAACGAGGTAAGACTTATGGGTCTGAAGGATTTTGCCTGGGTGTAGTCACCCCTGCCTGGTTTGGGTATAAATATGATTTTTACTTCTCTCCATTTCAAAGGAATGTAGCGGTGTGCTATGCAGGCTCGGAACACCGAGACAAGTTGATTTATTATAGCATCACCGCTCCATCTGAGCAGTCCTGGAAATATGCCATCCAGACCGGCCGATTTGAATGGTAGGAAGGTGTTTATGGCCCAGGTTACTTTATCTGTAGTGACTATACTTTCAGCTACACTCCAGTCCAGGGCAGTGGTGGCCCTTTCACTATATGGCTCCCAGACTTGCGAAGTGGCAATTTGGCAGCCAGGGAAGTGAGTTGTCAGTAGTAGTTCACTAGTTTCAGCGTCAGTTTTTGTATAGGTATTGTCAGGTTTTTTGAGGCATCCAATCGAGTGTTCGTTGTCTTTTGATAGACAAGTCTTCACTCTGATTGCCTGATTATTATTTTCAATGCTGGAGCAGAAGTGTCTCCAGCACTCTCGCCTTCTAAGACGAATTAGTTTTTTATATTGTCTCCTGGCGACAGTGTATCTGTCCCAGTCGGCCTGTTCTCGTGTGTTTTTTGCTTTATTGAACAGTGTTCTTATTTTTCGCCGGTGTTTCTCTAGCTGAGAGCACCACCAGTGTAGCTTGCCTCCTTGCCTTGGTATAGTTAGGGGGCAAGACTGTTCAAAGCTGGTTATGAGAATGGAAGTTATTTCATCTACATAGGTATCTATGTCTGTTACATTGATGTTATTTACGCTAGTGAGTCGCTTACCTATTTCAGCCCTGACTAATCTAGTGAACTTAGATTTATCAGTTTTTTGAGGTAACCTTCTCGGTTGTGGTTTTGGTAGGTTCATATTGATAGTGAATCTGATCCATCGATGATCTGAACACGATATCTCTTCAGACACATGCCAGTCCTGAATGAAGTCAGATATGCCTATCGTTGTTATTGTTAGGTCTATTATAGTTTGACATCGCGCGTTGACAAACGTTGGCTCTGAACCTTTGTTGTGTAAAGTGAGATTATTACTAAGTATAAAGTTTAGCATATCCTCACCTCGATTATTTGACTTGGCGTTACCCCAGAGTGTGTGATGCGCGTTGGAGTCAGCCGAGATCACCAGTTGCAGTTGCTCCCTCTCGCAGTACTCAGCTAGCAGGCTGAGTTCTGGCGTCGGCACATCCTCGTCTCCGGGCAAATACGCGGAAGCAAGGACGATATCCGGGAGCAGTTGATCTGTGGTTGTTATTCTTGTTGCTGTAAGGTTTTTTGTACAAAATTCGTTGATAAGTGTGGTTGGTAAATGCTTTGGTATGAATATGCATGTTCTTGGATTACTTACGGAGGTATCCAGCAACAATTTTCCTCCGATATTACCTAGACCGCTAGACATAACATACATACAAACACGCCTTTTTTCCCGAAGTGGTAGGCAGAGTTGTAACCAGGACTCAGTCCCATAGTAGTACACCCACATTTTGCCAGTATATTATTGATCCCATGTAAAAGGGCGTGAGCCTATTGCCATCTACCGGGCACAGTTCCAGACTCCAGGCTGTCACTATATAATTCCTAATGGAAAAATCAAAATAACACTTTGCCTGACCCAGGGATCGAACCCGGTATTTCATGATCGGCAGTCGAGTTTACGTCCACTACGCCACCGAGGCACCGTTTTACTTTAAATTGTAATATATAATGATTTTGGCGCCTCCTTAAACTGCCGCCCGGGGCGGGTTTTTTTTTTTTTTTGCCCGGGGCGGGTGCCCCGGTTATCCGAGGCCGTCTACTCAATAGGTGGATAAGTAACAATTTATTGTACTTATTTTAGTAAGTTTTTAATGAAGCCACCGTTATAAATTATAATGAATCATCATGAATCAATGAATTATAATGAATCGTGAGACAAGGGCGATTGATGCCCGTCATAAATAAGATGTCAACTGATAATTATTTTAGTAGAATATTCGAAAGGTCGATGTCGAAACAGTTGATGATTTATTTCTTTATAACTGCTTAGCCGGAACTAAACAAGTTGATTAAAAAATAACAATAAAATAAAAGGCAATAATAATAGTATTAAAATCCTGAAAAATTTGATATCGAGAGAAGAAGTTAGTTTAAGTCCCTTCCCGGGTGAGCGTCCCGTGTCTTTGGTATATTTATTTTTTAAATTTTATATATGATTTATATATTTATTTAAATCAATGGTCAAGGCTGGTCGCTATTTATTGAAATGATTTTGAGTCTACTATCATAAAAAAAGATCTCCCTTTAGTAGGGTTGATTAGTCCCTTAGGGGTTGTGCTACAATTTATTGCGTCGGAGCTAGTCGCTTTTTATTTAAATAATTTTGAGTAGTATCTCTTCTGTCCCTTTGCTATTGCCGTACGTGTCAGATTGTGACCTATTTGAATAAATCTTTTTGACTTTGACTTGACTTTTGAATTTACTTTTGACTTTGACTTTTGACTTCGACTTCGACTTTTGACTTTGACTTTGACTTTTGACTTTGACTTTTGACTTTGACTTTTAACTTTGACTTTTAACTTTTGAATTTGACTTTTGACTTTGACTTAACTTTTGAATTTGACTTTTGACTTTTGAATTTGACTTTTGACTGACTTTTACTTTGACTTTTGACTTTGACTTATGACTAGACTTTGACTGACTAGTATTCTGTGGTAGTACGTAACCGCTCTAACAGCTAGTATTTTTTATTCTTCCAGGTAAAGACTACCATGAGACCTGTTCAGGCCACGGTTTCCACATCCTCGGCCGCTGCAAGTGTCACAAGATGTACTCCGGAGCTAGATGTCAGTTCGCGGACGAATGTTCGGAAGACAACGATTGTGGCTTGCGCGGGAAATGTATCGACATCAACGCGACCGAGTCTCCGGGGAAGATGTGCTATTGCCCGTTTGGGTTTTACGGGAAAGGCTGTAATAAGAGTAAGTAACAATGATCTGTGTCTGGGTGTTATAACCTTTTATAAGTATCGGTTGTCTGGAAGAAATCGCTTATTAGCGATAAGACCGCCGCTTGTACATTTAAGTTTAGTTTCTGTGTCCTGTAATGTTATTTCACTGTGTGTGGTGTAAAGTATTATCTATCTATCTATCTAAGTACGTATATCAGTCATCTGGTTACCATACCAGGCTTCTAGCCTAGTTTGGGACCAGATGATCGTGTGTGGAAGTTGTCCAATATTATTATTATTATTAATAATAATGTTACTTTTTACTCCTCTTACTCGAAAAGTCCCGTCATTGTCGCGTACCGGAGCGAGGCTAAAGTAACAATCTACTATTTCAATCTCTAAGGGATAGTTTTTTTCTTTTAATTTTTGTTTGTTACCAAACAACGGTTTTTTCGGTGTTGCAAGTGTAGAATATTAAGTAGCGAAAATGTTTTGATGAAATTAATAATATTATTTTCTCACAATCGTAGTGAGAAGTGGAATTTAACACATGCCCATGGTGCTAAAATCTATTAGGTTATAACTCTTTTATTGACTCCCTCGTTAAAGTTCGGCTGTAAAACTACCGAGCTATAAAAAAAACATACATTCACGCCTTTTTCCCGAAGGGGTAGGCAGAGGTGTACCCAGGCCTCAGTCCCATAGTAGATACACCCACATTTCGCCAGTATATTATTGGTCCCATGTAATAGGGGGCGAGCCTATTGCCATCTACCGGGCACAGTTCCAGACTCCAGGCAGTTATTGAGATAATTCCTAATGGAATAATCCAATATTTAACACTGCCTGACCTGGGTATCGAACCCGGGACCTTTTGATTGGCAGTCGAGCATGCGCCCTCTACGCTTTGCAATGGGTCTCTTTAGCCCCGCGTGTAACAATCATCATCTCAGCCGTTGGTAATCCACTACTGAACATAGGCCTCCCCATAAAGGGAGGTTTTGCCAATATTCGACACGCTTGGCAGGCGGGTTGTCGACCGCAGTTCGATGGTTTGTTGCAGAGCACGCTGCTGCCTCCTCTGGATCTGTTAACCCTTAGCCGGCCGCCGCGGCAACCACGGGGAGAGAGGGTGGAGCACTATTATAAAGCCGTATTATAAAGGTAACTCCACGGCGGACTTGTGTAAAAGTAAACTATTATAATTTTCAGAGGCGCCATGGAAGGACAAGAAGATCAATTTAGGACTCTACAGCAGACGACAGATGTCGGACAAATATAACCTATATTGGCGAATTATTAAGGATGAAAATGAGATTGAAATGGTTATGGTGGTTAACGGTACTTCATATGCTGGTAAGTAAATATTCTACCAATGAAATGTGAAAGTTTCCTCGTCTCCTCTTCTCTCAGCATTGGTGGAAACCGGGCCTAAAATATCCACATATTATTATTTTTTCAGGTCTGGGATGGCGACCAAGTGGTTTGACAAAGCAATGTAAAAACTTTCCCGTGTTGGGCCCTGTTATCGAAGAAAAGTGTAAGTATAAGTAACACACAAATAAAATTTATTTGTCTAAAATGTAGCTAAGAGATTCCCCTATCCTATTTAATACCCTATTCAAAGGTTAGTCGCCTGACAAACATTAAACCGCGTTCAATGCGTTAAGGCCGCCCATTATCGACCGATAAGAGTTCCTTAATTATTTTAAGTTGAACCTGTATATTCTATTTTGGTGTCAATAAAGAGTATTGTAAGACAGAAATTTATTTTATTTTTATTTTATTGTAGCGAGCACATCAAGTTCAGAACCTCTGCCCGAACCGCAACCTAAAGCAGAATCTCAGGCGAAACCAGAACCAAGTCCGGAACCCAAATCTGAACCAGAACCAACTCCGGAACCCAAATCCGAACCAGAACCAAGTCCCGAACCCAAATCTCAACCAGAACCAAGTGCCGAACCCAAAGCGGAACCAGAACCAAGTCCGGAACCGAAATCTGAACCAGAACCAAGTCCGGAACCGAAATCCGAACGAGAACCTAGTCCTGAACCCAATTCCGAACCTGAACCAGAACCAACAACTCAAAACCCCACAGAAAATGACAGAAACAAGAGAGTAGCGATGCATTCGTTGGATGGACTAGATTTTAAGAATTTGGGAAATGACGTGACTGTCAAAACTAGCGTGTCTTATAAAGTGTCGAGTTCTAAAGGTAATTTATTGAATGAATTCAGATATTTATTAGACCTATTAGTTGCGCCTCGCGGTTTTTTTTGCTGAAAAGTTTTTTAATAATAAAGCTATACGTGAACCTACCTGTTTTTTTACATGAAAAAGAAAGGTACATAGATTTAACCTTAGTATATTCTGCTAAACTTATACATTTTTCAAATGGGGCTCTTAAATGTATGTCATTTTATCACAATCTATTTTTCCGTATTTATAAAATATAACGACTTTTCAAGGAAGGTAGAAACCATACCTATGACTTATTAAACACTTCATGCAATAATGGTTAAAAAATATCAAAAAATTATATTCAATTTTAGTGCTAAGGACCTTATTAATTATTTTAATTAACTGTTTAACAGGACGAAGGAAACGCCAAGCCGCCGAGTCGCCAAGTAAGTACCAAACATAACTAACTCACTTCAGCACAAAATCACAAATAACATCAGCTAAACAAACACGCATAGCACAACTTAAATACGAACAAACAAACTAACAAATACATGTAAAAACACTACTAATGTAAATATAACGCATCATTGTTTTACAGATGTCGACACATCGATTTTGTCCCAAGAACCAACTACCCCTCTTCCTAAAACTTCTGCACCTAAAAAACCAAAGTTTACGCCAAAGCTAAAACAAAATGTAGCTAAAACCACAATACCTATCCAATCAACGTCTGAATTTACTACTGAACCTATTTCCCATTATGAATCTACCCTAGAACCAAAATCTGAACCAGAACCGACTGCGGAACCTAAATCCCAACCAGAATTTACCGTAGAACCTGAACCAACTTCAGAACCAGAACCAACTTCCGATTCCGAACCTAACCCAGTGCCTGAACCCAAATCCGAACCAGAGCCAAGTCCCGAACCTAAATCAGATTTAAAATTAAGTCATGAACTCAACTC
Source organism: Hemistola chrysoprasaria (assembly GCA_947063395.1). Classification (NCBI taxonomy): domain Eukaryota; kingdom Metazoa; phylum Arthropoda; class Insecta; order Lepidoptera; family Geometridae; genus Hemistola; species Hemistola chrysoprasaria. The sequence continues at coordinate 1,928,292 of OX346731.1, read as the reverse complement.
TGAATTAAATACGAGTCCTCAACCTACATCTGAGCCAGAACCAAGTCCTGAACCCAAATCAGAACCCGAACCAAGTCCAGAACACGAGTCCAAACTGGAACCAAGTCCCGAGCCCAAATCAGAATCTGAACCAAGTTCTGATCCCAAATCGGAACCTGAACCCAGCCCTGAACCCAAATCTGAACCCGAACCCAGCCCTGAACCCAAATCTGAACCCGAACCCATTCCCGAGCCCAAATCTGAACCCGAACCCAGCCCTGAACCCAAATCTGAACCCGAACCCAGTCCCGAACCCAAATCTGAACATGAACCCAGCCCTGAACCCAAATCTGAACCTGAACCCAGTCCCGAACCCAAATCTGAACCCGAAGCAAGTCCCGAACCCAAATCCAAACCCAAACCAAGTCCTGAGCCCAAATCGGAACCAGAACCAAGTCCAGAACCCAAATCAGAACCGGAACCAAGTTCTGAACCAACACTTGAACCTAAATTAGAATCCGAATTGATCCTAGAACCCAAGTCTGAACCCACTCCCGAACCCCCCGCCGAGGACGAGAGTTTGCTAGTGAAGGGACTTACAGAAGAAGAAGGTAACGCACTACGCTTCGCACTATAATTAAAATACGTTCAGTAAAAATCTGATTTACTGGAAAAAATCTGAATTATTAGAACAATTCTGATAAAGCTGAGTGCCACCAACAAACTTTAATTATAACCACTGATCGGCCGACCGTTATATGTCTAGTTAGCCCTTTATTACACGTTGCACCATTTTGACAACTTTTAAATGGGGAAATCAATAAACGCACTTTAAAAGTAATGTTTTACACTTGAAAGTGCTTAGCTTTAAAATTAATATTTAATGAACTATACAAATAATGGTATCCACTATAAAGTTCAGAGCAAGCGGACTTCTGTAAGTATTAATGTTTGTCTTGTGACCACAACGAGCGAAGCGAGCCTGACACGGCAGCGGCCGGCAAAGCGCCAGATCCGATTCTGCAATGTTATAAAGTTGAACTCTGAACTCAGAGTTCAGAGCAAACCGTCTTCTGTAGGTTAGGTCTTGTGTGAAACTCATGATTTTCGACACAGTTATGCAAGCCATTATTTTTCTAGTGATAACATTGAATTATAAATTTAATTTAATTTAAAGTGCTGATATACAATTTTATAGCTGTTTTCATCAAATTTAAAGTGCTATTAAATACATCCCTTTTAAAATGACGTAAAAACTAACATTAACATGTAACGCGTATTGGTTTTAACCAGTAGTTTGACAGTCGGTTAGGCAATAGTTATTGTTAAAGTTAGTTAAAAGAGGCTAAAATTAATAAATAAATTATGATATTTTATAATTTTTCTTTTATTATTGATTTTATTGGTCCTTAAGAAGTTTTTTTTTTTTTCATTTTACTGAACGTGTTTGAATTTTATACATATATTTTATATTTGTACAGCAATATATTAAGCACCATTTGTGATTAAAAACTTAACACACTTGCATGTTTATAATATTTTTTTAAGTACATAATTATATCTTAAAATATTCATAAAATAATACTATCTAAATTAAATTAATTATAATAACTTATTAATAATAACTAAATTAGAAAATGCATGTTTAACTTTTACCCTATTTTTTCTTATTTTCAATGCTTTAATATTTCTAAATAAGCTTGGCCCTGCTTTCTGCTCGATCCTTCCTTTCTATCCCTTTCCTCAAATCTTCTCATATTCTTTTGTTAATTTTTCAGCCCTTTTCTAGTCTTCTTACCCACATTCTTACCTATCTTAGTTCTAATAGAGTGACTACAGAGGTCCGGTTTTTTAACCATATTGTTAAGTTAACCATTGGTTAAACTGATTATAGTTAAATTCAACGATTGGTTTTGTGTTAAAAATATACTAAGTAAATAGTGATATGACACGATTTTTTCCGAATTTTAACTAGGTACATATATTAAAAAAAATACCTTTGGTCGACTTAACCAGAGATCAAAGAAGCCAGCCTAAGTTTCCCTATTATCTATTAATTTACCGTGTACTTACTTTTACTTTACTATACCTAACTTTAATTACTTTTAAAACTTCTTGATTATTAAACTTCTTGAAAACTATTTCACTAAAATTTTAATTAAAATACTTTCTATCCTAAGACTTGCATATTGTAAAAATATAAACATAATTTATATTTATTCTTATTAACTATACCATTACGGGTTTACTTTATATATTATTTTTATTAGGGGTAATTTAAAAGTGAAATATTTTAATCGGTAAGCTCTAATGTAAATAACAACAATAATTAATTTTTTTTAACGGTAAACACTGACTTCAATATAATATATGCCTCAGAAGTATGACCCAAAAAAATCAACAAACAGAAAATAAATTATAATAATGTCTATTTATTCAGAAATGCTTTTTAAAGTCTGTTAAAAATGTTAATATATTATGTAAAGTATTATGTAAGTAGTAAAAACGTAGATCACTTGGGCTCATTTGCGTCAAAAAGGGTTAACAAAAAACTTATTTAAAACTGTATTTTAGTAAATCTGTGTAAAATTATGAAGTTAGGTACTGCGAGTAAGTGACGCAAGTGAGCCTTAATTAACACTTTTGTAATCAAAATGATGTAATTCCAGGTTATTTCCCCGCGCACGAGTATGCGCCGAAGTTCGACTTTAACCCCATGGACTGCACTGATTTGGTGATCGGGACTGCCCGGGGGAACTATCATAGAGTGATGGATTATTATACTAGGGATAGGTAAGATTAATGTCATGATAGATAAGTTATTTATTTATCGGTCAAAGTAGTAAATAGTAAATAAGGGTCATAATGTTTGGTTTGTTTAAAAAGGAAAAACAATCTTTATTTCGGACAGCTAGAAAATAATGGTTTTAAAATTAAGATCCGTTCTAGTAGTAATATAATATTATGATTTGTAATTTATTAAAAATATTATTTTTGAAAATATTATTATTAAGCCTATTCAATATAACCAAAACAACAATGGTAAGGTCGAAGTGGCCTTGAAACCAACAACTTCTTTTACAAGATTTTTATAAAGCCCTATTTTGAAGTAGTTACGAGTATTAATGATTTCAGATCCACTCCTCGCGTGGACACTGTATGGGGTGGTCACGACGATATTACCGCAGCTTCAGGATTTGAAGAAAACGGTGTCACCACTATTATGTTTAGGAAGAAGATTAAGGTAAAATATAACTTATTTTAACAAGTTGTGCCCCATGGTTTCACCCGCGTAGTCTTCTTTCCCGTGTTGGGATAAAAAGTAGATAGCTACAAAAACTGCACAATAAATTGCTAGCGCTGCGTTTTGCAAGGGGACGCGCCTTAATGGAAAATAAATAAATCTCCATGTCATGGTAAAATCCCCACCCGACGAAATATTTATAAAATGGGGATTATTTTACAAAAAATAAAAAAATCTCCACCGAGATGGATTTTCGGTGGGGATTTTTAGACTAAGCCGTTTATTTAATGCTATATTTTCTCTACAGGCTAAAGAACCAACCGACCATTCGTTCGTTGACGACTATATGCATATAATCTGGGCTCGGGGACAAGAGCCGGGGAAATATGTTCACAATCCCCCCTCGGGACTTGAGCGGGGAGTGGCCGCTGTGGGGGACTTCTATAGACCTGATGAGCTGAAATATCACGGACATGGGGCGCAGAGGGGCGTGGATAGGATAAACTTCTTTGGTAAGTTGGTTCTTTGGGCCGTATTGGGGGGAATTTAGAGAAATACCACAGGGAAGCTAATTGATGAAAGCTAAAGTTAGCATAATATAATAAGGAGAAAAAGTGAAAATTATTCATTCCAGATTAGATGTGTTTAGCGGGGGAGTAGTTAACTTTTTAAGTAATGTAAGTATCACGGACATACGGCTCAGTGAGCGTAGATCGGTCTAACTTCTTGGTAAGTTGACTTTTCCCCCATAGAGTGCTTACGGGGGAAAATTTAGACAACATTGTTTCATCATCATCATCTCAGCCATAGGACGTCCACTGCTGAACATAGGCCTCCCCCTTAGATTTCCATCCAGTCCGGTTGTAAGCGGCCTGCATCCAGCGTGCTCCTGCCGTACTTTTCAGATCGTCTGTCCACCTTGTGGGAGGACGTCCTACGCTGCGCTTACCAATCCGTGGTCTCCATTCAAGAACTTTACGGCCCCATCGGCCATCAGTTCTACGTGCTATGTGCCCTGCCCATTGCCACTTCAACTTGCTAATCCGCTGGGCTATGTCGGTAACTTTAGTTCGCCTACGGATCTCCTCATTTCTGACTCGATCTCGCAGAGAAATCCCGAGCATAGCCCTCTCCATAGCTCGTTGCGCTATTTTGAGCTTACTTATAAGGCCCACTGTCAGGGACCACGTTTCAGATCCGTAAGTCATCACTGGTAACACACACTGGTCGAAGACTTTCGACTTGAGGCACTGAGGTATTTTGGACGAGAAGACATAGCGCAGATTTCCGAACGCTGCCCAGCCTAGTTGGATTCGACGATTGACCTCTTTCTCGTAGCTGGATCTACCGAGTTGGACTACTTGTCCTAGGTAGACGTACGAGTCAACAGCTTCAAGAATCGCGTTTCCAACCGGTACTGGGGTCGGCGCAACATGGGCATTAGACATCACCTTCGTCTTGTCCATGTTCATTTTAAGGCCGACCCGTTGAGAAACTCGATTGAGGTCTTCGAGCATTATGCTGAGATCTTCCATCGATTCTGCCATGACTACAATGTCGTCGGCAAACCGAAGGTGAGTGATGTATTCGCCATTAATATTGATGCCGTGTTTTTGCCATTCCAGAAGCTTGAAGGCGTCCTCCATTGCGGCAGTAAACAGTTTCGGAGATATAACGTCTCCCTGTCTTACGCCTCTATCCAACGGGATCGCCTTCGAACTCTGGTCCTGTACTCGAACCGACATAGTGGCGTTACTATACAAGCACTTCAACACTTCGATATACCGATAGTCAATATGGCATCGCTGGAGAGACTCGAGCACCGCCCATGTCTCGATCGAATCAAAGGCCTTTTCATAGTCCACAAACGCTAAACATAATGGCAAATTATACTCCTCGGTCTTCTGTATAATTTGGCGAAGCGTGTGGATGTGGTCTATGGTGCTGTAGCCTTTTTGGAAACCTGCTTGCTCAGACGGCTGGAAGTCATCGAACCTGCGACTGAGACGATTCGTAATGACCCTCGAAAACAACTTATAAACATGGCTCAGAAGCGAGATGGGTCTGTAATTCTTCAACAAGGTGTATTTAGCACCTTTTTTGAAGAATAGCACCACCACGCTTCTGTTCCATGCTTCTGGCGTCACACCTTCGAATATGACAGAGTTAAAGAGCCTCTGGAGGACTTTAAGTACCGGTGTTCCACCCGCTCTCAGAAGCTCTGATGTAATTCCGTCATTACCCGGCGCCTTGTTGTTTTTGAGTTGTTTCAGGGCCATTCTAATCTCGTACAGGCTGATGTCCGGGATATCTTCGGTATAGTGTCGGGTCCATAGCTGTCCATAGAACCTCTCGATCTCCTCTAACACCTCCGCTTTTGTCGACGCCATACTGCCATCTTCTCTCTTTAGCTTTGTCAACCGGCTTTGCCCAATAGACATATCTCTTGCAAACACTTTGGAGCCTTTCTTCCGCTCTACCGTCTCTTTAATATTATTAGTATTAAAGATACGGATGTCATGCCGCAAGGATTTGGAAATTCGTCTATTGAGCTGCCTATAGGACTTAGCATCACTGGAAGACTGCAGTCGTAGCGAGCGTCGCTCAGCCATGAGGTTTAGGGTGTGGTCGGACAATTTCTGAGGTCTATTTGTACGGCGGGGCTTATAGAACTTAGAGCCCACCGTTTGGACAGTTTCTACGAGCCTGTTATTAATCTCGTCCACCGATGCATCGATATTCTCCAGGCAAGCGAAGCTATTAGATAGTTCGAGTTGAAAGATTTCGGGGTTTTGTATATGGGCGCGAGTAGGTCGGAGCGTGGACTTCATCAGGCGTGACCTTTCAAGTTTGACGTCAATATTCAATGTGCCTCTTACAAGTCTGTGATCACTCCCGGTTTTCACCATGTGGATCACGGAAACATCATTGAATATATGTCTCTTGTTGGTCAAGATGAAGTCTATCTCGTTTCTCGTGGAACCATCGGGGCTCAACCAGGTCCATTTCCTATGAGGCGGCTTCTGGAAGAAAGAGTTCATCATAAAGAGTCCCTCCTTCTCCAGGAAATCGGCCAGCCTCTGTCCCCTAGGGTTCCGTTGCCCATATCCATATTGCCCCACTCTCAGCTCGCCATCGCTTTTCTTGCCTAGCTTTGCATTAAAGTCCCCCATAACAACAGTGAAGTGGGTCTCGGACATATGTATGGCCCTACTGACGTCCTCATACATAGTCTCCACTTCATCATCTGGGTGTGACGAGGTGGGTGCATATACCTGAATGACCTTCAGCGAATATCGTTTGGATACTCTGAGTATTAGGTATATGACCCTGCTCGAGACACTTTCGATGGTAATAATGTTGTTAGTGAGGGACTTGTGGACGAGAAAGCCGACACCACCTTGGGACTGTTGGTCGCCCTCCCGGTAGTAAAGTAGGTTACCTGATCTTAGGGTTATCGTGTCCTCGCCCTCTCTACGGACTTCAGACAACCCCACGATATCCCAACGTAGCCTACCTAATTCCTCTTCCAGCTCAATGATCTTCTCGTCGGTCCTCAAAGTGCGTATGTTGTGTGTTACCAGGGCCAGTCGTCGTTGTTGGGGTGGGTAGCCCGAAAACTTCCGGGGATTCTTAGCACCCCCTGCTCCGCCGTTACCGTGACCGCTACCGGAGTCAGGAATAACGAAGCTGCCGGGTACTGGGGGCCTGGTCTGTTTGGTTCTCATCATGTGGGGGGTTTTGCCAATACTCGCCACGCTTGGCAGGCGGGTTGGCGAGAGCAGTTTGGTGGTTCTTACACAGAGGACATCGCTACTTGTCCTCTGGATTTATATACCTATTAGCCGGTTCTTACGGCAACCCAGGTTGAGCGGGTGAGGTACTATTCTGATGCCGGTACCCCGCGGCGGGACAACATTGTTTGTTAGGTCCATAATATGGAATTTTAAAGACGACCGGATTAAATACTTTAGTAAGTTGATTTGGGAATACAAGGGAAAACGTGTGGTGTGATGTTATGTGTAATGTTTACCATAACCATTTCTCTTACAGAGGAAACCAAAGCCCCCATAGCAGGGGGAATCACCCCCCTCCCAGACAAATGTGGTGCCCAGTTCAAACTGCCCACCAACTGCGATCCAGAAGCTAGGAATACTAACAACACATGTGATTACTATGCTTCTTGGGAGTATCTCGGGCTGAAGAGAGGCAAGGACGCCGTGAAGTTCACCATTATGACTCGACAGACCAAACATTGGACTGGAATTGGGTTTAGCGATAATAGAAAGATGGTGAGTCAATTTTTTTTTCTCCAAACTTTGATTTCTGTTACCTATTTGTTTTTGATTTGACGTTGTCTTTCCCCCCTCGTTTCATGTTTTTGTTTTTTGTCATGGAAGGACTCACTGAAAATAGAGCCTAAGAAATAGATTGAAGGTTAGAGAGGCTTTTCTCCATAAGTATCGATCAAATTAATTATTCAAATAGAAAAAAAACTTTGATTTATGTGTGTATGTTTGTTACGAGTTTCGCCAAAACTACTAAACTTATAAGCTGTTTTTATAATGATAGCTTAGACCCTTGATTAACAAATAGATAGGATGGATAGACAGTCGGACGGGGCGGCCGTTCGTGATGGACGCCTGCATATATATCTCTAGTTCATTCAACATTGTGTTGTGTACAGTCGCAGACGGATGCGATAGTAGGATGGATAGACAGTCGGACGGGGCGGCCGTTCGTGATGGACGCCTGCATATATATCTCTAGTTCATTCAACATTGTGTTGTGTACAGTCGCAGACGGATGCGATAGTAGGATGGATAGACAGTCGGACGGGGCGGCCGTTCGTGATGGACGCCTGCATATATATCTCTAGTTCATTCAACATTGTGTTGTGTACAGTCGCAGACGGATGCGATAGTAGGATGGATAGACAGTCGGACGGGGCGGCCGTTCGTGATGGACGCCTGCATATATATCTCTAGTTCATTCAACATTGTGTTGTGTACAGTCGCAGACGGATGCGATAGTAGGATGGATAGACAGTCGGACGGGGCGGCCGTTCGTGATGGACGCCTGCATATATATCTCTAGTTCATTCAACATTGTGTTGTGTACAGTCGCAGACGGATGCGATAGTAGGATGGATAGACAGTCGGACGGGGCGGCCGTTCGTGATGGACGCCTGCATATATATCTCTAGTTCATTCAACATTGTGTTGTGTACAGTCGCAGACGGATGCGATAGTAGGATGGATAGACAGTCGGACGGGGCGGCCGTTCGTGATGGACGCCTGCATATATATCTCTAGTTCATTCAACATTGTGTTGTGTACAGTCGCAGACGGATGCGATAGTAGGATGGATAGACAGTCGGACGGGGCGGCCGTTCGTGATGGACGCCTGCATATATATCTCTAGTTCATTCAACATTGTGTTGTGTACAGTCGCAGACGGATGCGATAGTAGGATGGATAGACAGTCGGACGGGGCGGCCGTTCGTGATGGACGCCTGCATATATATCTCTAGTTCATTCAACATTGTGTTGTGTACAGTCGCAGACGGATGCGATAGTAGGATGGATAGACAGTCGGACGGGGCGGCCGTTCGTGATGGACGCCTGCATATATATCTCTAGTTCATTCAACATTGTGTTGTGTACAGTCGCAGACGGATGCGATAGTAGGATGGATAGACAGTCGGACGGGGCGGCCGTTCGTGATGGACGCGTGGGTGTCGGGGTACTCGGCCCCGCGGGTGGACTCGCGGCAGGACGTGGCGCGGGAGGGAGGGGAGGCGGCCGACGGAGTGCATACTATCACCTTCCTGAGGAAACGGAACACTGGGGATCAGAAGGTATGTGGAATTATAAGCTGTGACAGTTTTGATTCCGACAGGACAGCGAACTGAGGCAGACCACCGGACTGGTTGTCAGACGACATAGTCTTTGTTGGATTATAGGTATGAGACTCTAGCACAGACCGGAGAGTGTAGCCAAGAGGAGGCCTATACCCAGCAGTGGGGTGGATAGGAGCTAAGTAGAAAGATTACTCTACAAGTTTGTTGTGCCTTCTCTTCTTGTAAAAGTATACTTAGCAGAGGTTTTCTCAAACTCAAATTAATTGTTGTTCCGATAGACATTACAAAGCAGTTTTGTCTGTCACTAAAGCAAAAAAATTATATAAAAAAAACTGATCAACAACTGATGAACAACCGTGGCAGTTCCTGAACGCATTCGATCATGAGTTCCCTGGTGCGATCCCCAAGACAGCCTAGAGTCTGGAATTGTGTGACCTAAAAAACATAACTTGCGGAGAGTGGATTGACTTACGACTCACTATAAGATTGGATCCTGGGCCCTCGGTACACCTCTGCCTAACCCTTCGGGAAGAGGGCGCGATTTTATGTTTCTTAATATACTTGAACTGATTAATAATACCCTTTCCATGATATTTTTCCAGGATCTAGCGTTCACAGACGCACAATGCCTATACATGATGTTTATTACCCACGGAGGGAACTACGACCAGGTCAATAAGAGGACAAGCAAACATTTACAAACTCCCATTGTTTCTGAGGAACGCGTGTGCATTAGGGCGTGTGGGCCGGGTGAGTGATTTATATTTTTTTTAAAGCTGAACGCATCTATCTGAAAGCATCGAAAATATTTTTTATTTTTAAGACAGTGAGTGCCTCGGTGGCGTAGAGGGCGTATGCTCGACTGCCAATCAAGAGGTCCCGAGTTCGATCCCCAGGTCAGGCAGTGTTAAATATTGGATTTTTCCATTAGGAATTATCTCAATAACTGCCTGGAGTCTGGAACTGTGCCCGGTAGATGGCAATAGGTTCGCCCCCTATTACATGGGACCAATAACATACTGGTGAAATGTGGGTGTATCTACTATGGGACTGAGTCCTGGGTACACCTCTGCCTACCCCTTCGGGAAAAAGGCGTGAATGTATGTGAGTGACAAGACGAGCTAATCAGGTGCCTGATGGTAAGCATCATGATTGCCCATATCAGACACAGTGCCACCCAGTGTTTTAACATTCAAAATTCTGCGCGGCACTGCACTGCACCTATCACCCTGAGATATGAGTTGTTGAATCTCGTCATGCCCAGTAATTTCGCTGGTAACATTCCCCTTCAGACCGGAACACAGTAATGTTTGCACATTACTGCTTGGCGGATGAATAACTGGCGAAGGTGTGGTACTTCCCCAGGCGGGCCCCTGCAAAAGAGGCCACTACAAAAACTTTAGAATTTTAGAATTTTGTATATGAAATCCTATAAAATAGTCCGAATTGGATAGGCGTGCAAGGTTTCATATGATTACATAATATGAACAATTCTAAAATTCTTTTTGGTCGTTGCGTTCGGCTTGTATAAGGTAGATGTGCGATCATGGTGGATCGCACAAAATGTTGGATCAGATTTTATTGTGCTTGCCCCCGATATAGGTTAAATAAATGATTTACTGAAAAGAATTCGAAAAAAGCTTATAAAAAACTCGTTATAATAAGTTCTTAAAAATTTGTCGAGGGAGCGAATAGTCTCGCGTTTCAACTTGAGCAGAAATGCTTTTGTATGTCCGTACGGCTGTTCTCCTCTACAGATCGGTATTTTGTGAACAGATTCGATATGTATATAGGTTTTTTTCAAAATGGCGGAGCCATGGGGGTTGAAATCGTAAGGTGCGCGGTGAACATCCTGCTAATATTATGAATGCGAAAGTTTGTGAGGACGGATGGAAGGATGGATGTTTGTTACTCTTTCACACCAAAGCTTCTTAACCGATTAGGGTGAAATTTGGTATGTAGGTTGCAGCTTAGATCCTGGAATAACACATGGGTTACATTTTCCCCCGATATTCCCATGGGAACGATGACAATGCGGGTGAAACCGCGGGGCTCAGCTAGTATACACATACATACATACAGTCACGCCTTGTTCCCGGTGGGGTAGGCAGAGACTATTTCCCTCCATTTGCTACGATCCTGACATACAACTTTCGCTGCGTTCACTTTCATGACATTTTTCATACATGCTCGTCGGTTGTAGGTACTTTTGACTTGGCCTTTCCTAAGAACAACGTCAACTTGTTCATGAAAAGTACGCCTAGGACGACCGCTACCGACTTGACCATTCACACTAGCCTTATAAATCTATTTTGTTAATCTCCTTTCATCCATCCTCTCCACATGTCCGAACCACCTCAGCATTCCTTTCTCTATCTTTGTCACTACATCTTCTACCACGCCAGCTAGTATAAATATATATAAAGGTAGGCTCACAGAGCTATACTAGCTTTAAGCTTAAATTAATTTTATTTATGTTTATCCAGAACCAACAGACGAAGAGCTAACAACAGAGAAGTTCGTCCCCGGCTCCGTATCGTACACAATGTTGATCCGTATCACGGGACTAGCGGACAGCTTCAAACCTCCCGCGCCAGGGAGCAAGGAGTACGAGGAGCTCAGCCAACAGGTGGTGGACAACTTGTCCGCTGAGATCGGACGGACCAAGGGGTACCAGGCGCTCGTTGTCAATGGATTCAGTCAGTAAGTTTATAGGAATTTACTAGTGTAATAAAAGCGGCTTTGCCCGCTCGCAATTATTAAATATAGTACATTATTTTATTCTACCATCAATAGTTTTCACAGCGCACGCTAATTAATGAATATATGTGACACCTTGGTTCACAATATTGCAGTTTTCTTACGGATCCCTAATATTTTTCAAATTCTCATATAGCCTATGTCACTCACACTGAATTAAGCTATCCATAAGTGAAAGAATTTTTAAAATCGGTCCAGTAGTTTCGGAGCCTATTCGTTACAAACAAAAAAACAAAAAAACAAAAAAACAAAGATTCTCTCTTTATAATATTAGTATAGATGAGAGTCTTATACCAAAACTTTGACGCCCTTTTTGGATCCCTTAGAATGTGAATTTTCAAAAATCCTTTCTTAGCACACGTCCAGACAACGAAAACAACTTTCATTCCAAGTTTCAAGTCTCTAGGATCAGTGGTTTGAGCTCTGCGTTGCATGTCAGTTAGTGAGTCATTTATAATTTTATGATATATAGTGATAGGAACAGTACCAGGAAAGCAGTTGTAGAGTTAAACAAATACGAAGTGGAATTGAATAAAAGGGTACCAGGTACCAGGCGCTCGTTGTCAATGGATTCAGTCGTCGATAAGTTTATTAGTTTATAGAGATATATTAAGATAAGTACAAGGAAAGCAGGTGATGTGAACAGTTAAGTCAGACAGCCAAGTTGTTACAAAAGTGGGTTCCCATCCAGTCACACTGTGACACGTTGGGACTTTTTTTCCCATCGAGAAACACTGTTACTCGTTACAAACTTTTTTTAAAAATTAGTTCCCATCGAGTAACAGTGTTACTCGTTGCAACATTTTATTGTCCCATCGTGTCACACTGTTACCCATTGCAACATGTTTTTGTCCCATCGTGTCACACTGTTACCCATTGCAACATTTTTTTGTCCCATCGTGTCACACTGTTACCCATTGCAACATTTTTTTGTCCCATCGTGTCACACTGTTACCCATTGCAACATTTTTTTGTCCCATCGTGTCACACTGTTACCCATTGCAACATTTTTTTGTCCCATCGTGTCACACTGTTACCCATTGCCACATTTTTTTGTCCCATCGTGTCACACTGTTACCCATTGCAACATTTTTTCAAAACGGAATAGGGAAGTTTCTAGTTATTTATAGAAAAGTAAGGTTGCAGTAAATATTATGATGTGTTAATATGCTATGGATAGTTTTTTCGATAAGATCGCATAATTTTGAAAAAGAAAACAATAGTTGACTATACAAAACATATAAAACAGTATGGTAATTTGTTTTTCAGAAACGAGACCAAAGCGATACTGGCCGATTTGACCCTCAAATCGATCGATTCGAATATAATCGAGGGGTCAAGTGGGCGGTCCCAGTCGACCAACGACACCGGGGACGAGATGGGACGCTGGGAGAAAGTGGTGCGAGATACTCTCGCCACGGGACGAGTTGGGAACCTCAATGTGGATCCCGAGTTCTTGGTGTTTGAACCTTTGAGCTGTGAGTTTATTATAAATCTGCTATAATATCCCAACAATATCATAAATACGAAAGTTTGTGAGGTTTGTGAGGATTAATACCCAATTTTTCGAAAATATAGTATTTACTAATAAATTTAGAGGAGATTGTCAGTTAATTTTTGTCCATTTATTTGAGTTATTAATGTTATTTTATGTTTTTTTTTTTGTAAATCAATACATTTCAGGGAATGATAATAAATTTTGTAGCCATTAGATTAAGAGAGAAAACTGACTAAATTCATTGACTGAAATTATCAGACAATTTTGGGAAACCATTAAATTATTTTTTCCTCTTTTTTAGTATAATATTTGCTTGTGTATAATATATAAAAAAATCAGATCATTCAGATCCATAGTATTGGTTACAATTATTAAAAAACTATGTTAGTACCATGTGTTAGTAGAAAATAAAACTTAATACTAGTGTTAGGTTAACTTACATATTATGTACCTACGTACTTGACAGCTCCTGTCACAATATCTCACTCAGAATTTCTGGATGGGACAATCCGGACGGGATACAATCAAAAGATTGTTAGTTTTTGGGGACTGAAACTCAACTTTCTGAAAAAATTAAGGTCTTGTATTAATAATTAAATTAAAATTAATTATTACAGGTTGCCTATGCAACCCATAAAAACGTTTCACATTTAATTATCCTTAAATTATTATTATCACAATATTAAAATTAATTAAATAAATTAAATTTTACAAATATAATTAATCAATTATATTATTGTTACATTATAAAATTATTTAATTATATTATTGTTACATTATAAAATTATTTAATTATATTATTGTTACATTATAAAATTATTTAATTATATTATTGTTACATTATAAAATTATTTAATTATATTATTGTTACATTATAAAATTATTTAATTATACAGTTACATTATAATGAATTTAAAATTTACATTACATTATATAAAATTGTATCATATCATTAAAAAAAATATTAAATAAAGAACAAATAAATAATAATAATAATATGTATAATAATAATAATAATAATAATAATATGGGACAAATTCCACACACGGTCATCTGGTCCCAAACTAGGCTAGAAGCCTGTACTATGGTAACCAGATGACTGATATACATACTTATATAAGCTGATAACACACAGACACAGATCAAACATACATGTTCATGCGCTCAAATGTTTGACATGGCCGGGGATCGAACCCGGGGTTACTACCATCTGAGCCGACGAGGCTGTCACAAAGAACAATAATATAATATTTTATGTATATTTCCTTTTACAGTGTTATCAGAAGCTCCAACAGAAGAACCAGAAGGCAATTCCCGAGCGTTCTTCGGTAAAGCGGAGACCAAGTTGTACGTGGTGGTTGGATGTGTCGCCGCATTAGTTCTAGTTGCCTTACTGCAGGCTGCGTGTACGTTGTACAAGACTCGAGCTAGCCAGAAGAATAAGGTGATTTGTACTTTATTTATATTGAAATACGGTTGATTTTATTCTGTAGGTACATTGTATGAGTCGAGCTGGCGTTATTAGCGAACGAGGGTTGTTTTGTCTAGTTTTCTGTTTGCTGCTTAGGAGTTAGGCTAGTGAGAAGACAAATGTGATTTAAACTTTTTGTATATTGTGAGTTTACTTTTAGTTCTGTTACTGAGAGTCGAGTCGAATCGCTAGACTGAAAAATAAGGCAATTTGAACTTTATTTGTATTAGAAAAAAATTAGTTCTAGTTGCTTTACTGCAGATTGGATGTACGTTGTACAAGAGTCGAGCTAGCCAGAAGAAGAAGGTGACTTAGACTTTATTTGTATTAACGAAGAGTTTAAATTTGGTTGTGTCAGTACTATTCAATAAATTCGTATTTGTTTTGTAATTATGACTTGTTTTGTTACCCAGGATCAGTTAATACCTAGTGCCGCG
Organism: Hemistola chrysoprasaria; assembly: GCA_947063395.1. Taxonomy (NCBI): domain Eukaryota; kingdom Metazoa; phylum Arthropoda; class Insecta; order Lepidoptera; family Geometridae; genus Hemistola; species Hemistola chrysoprasaria. The sequence continues at coordinate 1,913,040 of OX346731.1, read as the reverse complement.
TGGAAGGACTACACGGCTAACACTAACTATGCGTTCGAACCGTTCGAGAACGATGACAAGTACAACAGTACCGCTTCTACTGCACCACTGAGACACCGGCCGCCTTCTACTCCACTCAGGTGAGCATTTTATGGTCATTTGGTCATTTATGACCATTTAGTCACTTAGTCACTCTTTGGTCATATAGTCAATTTCGGGTACGTTAGTCACATTACGATAATTTAGTCATTTTTATGCATTTAGTCACTTTTGGTTATTTAGTCACTTCATGGTCTTCGAGTCATTTTATTATGGGAGTTCAGTCAGAATGTATTAGTAACTCATTTGATCACCTAAGTATACGCGTTCGAACCGTTGGAGTTATTTAGTCACTTTTTGGTCATTAAGTCACTTTGGGGTTATATAATCGCTTAATGGCCATCTGGTCAGTTTCAGTCACTTTGTAATAAGTTACAGTGTTGTTACTCTTTCTAGTTTTTAAGTTTTCTTTTTGCCTTTTTTGTATAATTGTGGTACCAATAAAGTGTTATCATTCATTCATTCATTCATACAATAAATAATATTAAAATACAAATTTGCCTGTTCGTTTTGTATTTATTTAGTTACTTTATGGTCTCGTTAATTCACTGATATAATTTCATGATGAATACTGATATATGGCATATAATTTATATTTTAAAAATACCATACAATCATATTTCTTATTAAGTACGCGGCCTTTTACGAATTTGCAAAATCCTATGAAAAATTTGTCATATCGATGTTTTGTATTCCCCTGTTCCCTCCGAATATTATAAACCCATTCTATAAATTTATATCCTGATATTTTTATAGTGAAGTAACCTATGTCCCTGTCATTTTAGTTTCTCTTATAACCTCTCGGTTTTTTTTATAGTAAATTTCTTAAAATCCCAGTTTTACTCGCGTGATTGGACGTTCACTACTAAAAAATTAAGAGTTTATAAACAAAAATAAAATGATAGGGACATAGCTTACTTCATCTTCAAAATATCAGGATATAAATATATCAAATAGGTTTTCTGTATTCGGAGGAAACAGGGGAATACAAAACATCGATTTGGTAAATTTTCCATAGAATTGTGTCAAACTGCTAAGAGGTCCGCTTTCCTGTTAATTCTAATTAATTTTAAAACCTTTTAATTACAGACCGACCGATCCTCCTCCACCGCGACCAACGAGCGCAATCTCCAACGGCCACAATATGTCCAAAAACGGCCACAACATGGCCACAAACGGCCACAACATGGCCACAAACGGCCACAACATGGGCACCAACGGCCACATGCCCACAAATGGCCATAGAATACCACAGAATGGTACCACGGGAAGAATGAAACATGCAAACAGTGCCGCGCAATATTATCACGAAACTAGGTCTTTACAGAGGCCTAGACATGACCCACAATTATATGGGTAAGATTATCCTACTAATATTATATATGCGAAAGTTTGTGAGGATGGATGGATGGATGGATGGATGGATGTTTGTTACTCTTTCACGCCAAAACTATTGAACCGATTGGGCTGAAATTCGGTATAGATAGATAGATAGATAGATAATACTTTACTGTACACCACACACAAAGAAAATAACGTTACAGGACACAGGAACTAAACTTAAATGTACAAGCGGCGGTCTTATCGCTAATAAGCGATTTCTTCCAGACAACCGATGGATGGAGAGGATTTATTTATAGCAGAAAGACGGTGGTATAGGTAGTTTAGACCCCAGAATAACATAATAGTATTTTTATCCAGATATTCCTACGGGAACGAAGACTAAGCGGGTGTAACCGCGGGGCACAGCTAGTAAATAAATAAAATAAAAATGTTTTCTTATCTAAATTTCTAAAATATTATGATTAAAGTTAACTAGCTTCACGAAGCTAAGTTATGTAAATAATAACCCACAGTGTCATCCGCTGAAAAGTATATATCCTAAGGTACTTACGTACCAAATTGCAACTCAATATGTTCAGTAGTTTCGGCGTGAAGAGGTAACAATCGCGCCCGTCAATCTAAACTGCATTTATTGTGAAAAACTTCATGACATTTGAATTTCAACTTTATGACGATGATTTTACGGCGTAATTTTGCTTATTATTAAAAACGGGGTGAAGTCTAAGGGTGAAATACCTATGCAATAACAAATGAGAGATTTCGAGTAAACTCTTATTAGACCGTGTGGCCTAATGGATAAGGCGTCGGACTTCGGATCCGAAGATTGCAGGTTCGAGTCCTGTCACGGTCGAATTAAAGTTTTGGCATTTTGTTACATTTTATTGTTTCTTTTATTTTATATGAATTTTTTTTATAGCACTTTTGTTAAAATTTCATTTGTAAGATAATAAAATAATAATTATTTTTAAGTTTCATATTTCCAATAAAAAAGACAATTCTTATAGAATAACTGTTATATAAGGCGGTCTTCCATACAAAATGATAATTCCCAATTATGGAGAATTAGATAACAATTTTCCACTCAATTGTTGGTTTTTGAACTGGCCGTTATTTACCCCGAAATATATTCGGTTGAAGAAAACCGTACCGGTTTTAACATCATCATCATCATCATCTCAGCCATAGGACGTCCACTGCTGAACATAGGCCTCCCACATAGATTTCCATCCTACGTAACAGTACCTTACGTTTTGTTCATGAATACAGATCTGTAATTACAAGCTGCACACAAATTCAACCATAGAAATCTAAATGAGAAGGTACTAGAAGTAATTTATATCCGCGTGACCTTGTCGCCGTAACAAGAAACTCATCAATCACTGCATCATGATCCCAGTCGTAGGGAGTCCAGTGCTGGACATAGGCATTTTTGGTTATATTTCGTGCGATTCGTGCCATCTATGTGATGCGTCCACGCGAATCCCTGAGGGAATTATTTAAAGAAATAAACATTCTGACCCTACCATTCTTATACATTTAAGAGAACATCATGTATGTGCGTAAAAATTTACATAATTTAAAATTAAATAGTAACCTTCATAATTTTAATACTAGGAATAAAGACAAAATAGCTGTACCTAGCTTTAGATTATCTAAAACAAATAAAAAGACATTCTTAGGAAATAGTGTACGTTTCTATAATAAAATCCCAAAAGAGATAACTGGGCTCTCAGAGGGTAAATTCAAAACATATTATATAAAATCTACTTTACTAAAGAAGGCTTATTATAAAGTCAACCAGTACATAGAGGACAAAGATGCCTGGAAACTTCTGCATAGGCGCCTCGCGGCACCTTCAAAGAAAACGAATGTAAACAAACCAAATATTGTGAAACTATCTGTTGAAAAAATTAAGCCCTACAAGTTTCTTGTGCGTTTTTCTTGTAGAGGTATCTTTCCGAACGCACGGTAGACTCAGTACTGTTTATCTTCATTGACGTACAAAAGTGTCAGATTATGACCTATTTGAATAAATATGTTTGAGTTTGAGTAGACTCACATGTCGCCAGTATGTTATGGGCCCATGTAATAGGGGGCGAGCCTACCAGGCTCTACCAGGTAACGCCAGCGTTTTCGTATGTATTTAGCGATTTATGACATTTCTAGGTTTCTGTGGTTCTAGGAGTTCTGTGGTTTGATAATCGGTGCTTTATGAATTTTGCTAACAATTAAATTTATTGTATCGTCAGATATTCAAGTCGCGGCGACCGCGCGGCGTATTCCCTCCCGCGAGGCGTGCGCCCCGAGCCGGGGGGACCCGCCGGGAACAACCCTGACTTCTACTTCATGCCGTCGCAGAGGAAATATGAAGGTGAAGTTGTTAGGGTTTATGTTAATAGAAGGGACCAATAGATTTATTATGAGGTTTGAGGTGACAGGTAGAAAACATAGGATTTTTTAGTGATTTCTTGAAGTTTTCGATTGTTCTCATTTATCATCATCTCAGCCATAGGACGTCCACTGCTGAACATAGGCCTCCCACATAGATGATGATTATGATACGCTATTAAATCCATTAACAGGAAAGAGGACTTCTTGGCAGTTTGACACAATCCTATGGAAAATTTACTAAATCGATGTTTTGTATTCCCCTGTTTCATCCAAATACAGTAAACCTATTTGATATATTTATATCCTGATCTTTTAAAGATGAAGTAAAGTGTGTTCCTATCATTTTATTTTTGTTTATAAACTCTACATTTTTTTGTAGTGAACGTCCAATCACGCGAGTAAAACTGGGATTTTTGGAAGTTCACTATGAAAAAACCAAGGGTTTATAAGAAAAATTAAAATGACAGGGACATAGGTTACTTCACTATAAAAATATCAGGATATAAATTTATAGAATGGGTTTATTATATTCGAAGGAAACAGGGGAATACAAAACATCGATTTGGTAAATTTTTCATAGGATTGTGTCAAATTCCTAGAAGGCCGCGTACAGTCTTAAAATTTGTTTATTCAATATGATTTTTAGTTAAAAAGAATAATAGGAAAATAGGGAGTATATAGAAGGAAAGTTTTCGTTTAAAATGACCAAAGTTTTTTGAAAACCTGTAGTAGGTACATAATATTTTTTTTTATTAAGTAAACGAAATACAAATTAAACACAATTTATGATATTTAGAAGCTTTAATTAAAATACATATTAACTGAATGAAGACATTTTTTTTCAAAGTAGTTTTTATTTTATTAATTAATTTTAATTGTATTATTTAACAGACAAAATCGATTTAATGATTAATTTATAAACCTAATTATCTAATAATATCTTTAATAATAGTCCTTATTATATTATTAAGAAATTGACTAATATTATAATTATACTAGCGAGATGCGGCCATATTTTATTTTATGTTAATGCAGCTCTAATTTAATTTCTCTAATGGATTTTTATGATATTTTAACACTTTGCATGCCAAGTTTAGATTATTTAATTAGATATAGATTTTTATTAAGCATTTCCTTCTAAAACACAACGTGTTACAAAAAAGTGTAGTTATACTTGAGGGCGTGCAGAATTTCTAAATTAGCAAAAAATCTTTCGACTTCCCATACAAACTGGATCAGCTGATCGGCAAAGGAGCTGTTGGTTGTTGGGCCGGGTCGACCTTACATTATAATTTTGATTTTATTTGATTGGCCTAATAATAAGGTTTTTAAATGTGAAAGCTTCTTGTAAAGGTATCTTTCTGAACGCACGGTAGACTCATTACTGTTTATCTTCATTGACGTACAAAAGTGTCAGATTGTGACCTATTTGAATAAAGTCAAAACTTTTTGAGTTTTGACTTTCACTTTGAATAAATCATATTTTTTAAATTTTAATTTAATTCATTTATTTCAGATAATAAAATCCATAAGTAACATTAAAAATCATTAAAACCATTGAAAACAAATAAGATTCCAAAATTAAGGCCAAAAAAGTAGAACAAAATTAATTTTAATTTATAGCATCGCTATTTATTATAATAAATTAAGTTATTATTATAAATTAATAAATTAAGAAATATTAATATAAAGAAGAAGGAATATTATTATAAATATAAATTAAAAAATAATAAATTAAGTTATTAATTTATTATAATAATTATTTATTATAATAAATTAATTTTCTACTAACAGGGTCGCGCCTCGCAAAAAAAATGATTTAAATAAAGTGAAGTTAAGTGTAAGAGGTAAAGTCACTTAACTTCACTTTATTCAAATCAAATTATTAATTAATCGGCGATAATAAGAGGGCTACGATGTTTGGAAATATTATTGCGAATGACAATACCCGGCAATATAGGATAGACAGTGTAAGGTTTTCTGGGCCCAGCTTCCTAGGATTCTGAGTCCATGTCCTTTGTATTGGAAGTCGAATTTTTTTTTCTTTGAATTTTTTTCTTTTGAATGTTGTTAAGGTTCACGGGTAGATGCACCCCTGCAAGCATTACCACACTTTTTTTTTTAATATTGTAAAAAATAAAATGTCTGCAACTAGCACTTAATAAAGTGAGTAGATTGGACGCTTATTGGACGCTCAAAGTTCGCATGCACATAACACAATATTTTCAAAATTTCGCACGCTTAATGCAAACATTACCTTTAAATTGGCTTTTCAATCCTGGCATAATCTTAAAACACTCTGTTTACGATCATAATGAAAGCGGCAAGAAATGGTACTAACGTAACGCCTTAACAAAAAGCTGTCAAAAGTCACTATCGCGTAGACGCCAGCGCCCCCGCATTCATAAAGATGACAGAGAATTTTAATAATACTTGAGTATCCTTGAGGCGTTGTCATAAAAATTATATTAAGAAAACCGTATGTTTTTTTCATATTGATTTAAATTGGTAAAAAATCGTTCATAGGTTAAATTGATATTTTTTATAAATAAAAAAATAATATATGGTTTTATTCTTTATAAATTGTAATTCCAAGATCAACGAATTATTAGACTGCTTTATATTTAGAATTTACTTATTATGGTTGTTGGGCCGACATCATTCCCATACAAACTTTGAGGAACCAATGTCGATAAGAGAAGAGACGTAACTTCTTCATTAATGTTTTATTTTAAGTAAAAACTAATTTTATATCTCTCATATTCGGTAAGTAGGTCCATATTACCCCCAAATGGGGCTTGTAAGTGACCAATTAGCGCTCTAGGGTAATAATGTAGCTAGAAAAGCCCTAGGGCGGTAAGTAATTAAAAAAAAACTTCACTCTTTCAAAAAGTTTGCGTACATCTAACCATCATACTGGCAATAGACATCATGCATTCAGGCCAATGACAAAAGAGGTCGCTTCGCTGTTCCTTGTCTTCGTATGAGTATAATAGTCATCAATTTTAAATATCGAACTACGAAGCTCAATTTCGTTCTTGAAAAAAATAATTTAAAAAAGAGATGAAAAAAGGCGGGAATAGAAAACTTTTACTTTAAAATGTTTTATTCTTGTAATGCCGGTGTTTTTCTACTTACCTCACAATCGAGATGTAAAGCAGAGTAGTTAGCTCGGGTGTAAGCATCAATTGCACCCTCGAAGTATATCTCGGGCTGCAATTGATGCCTTACAGCCCTTAGCTACTAATCTACTATTAAAGTGGTATATATACAGATATACTACAAAAGATACGTTTTAAAACTGTCAAAAGGTTTTAACGGATTTTTTTTTTTTATGATAGTGAGGAACAAGACGAGGAAATCAGGTGCCTGATGGTAAGCATCATGATTGCCCATATCAGACACAGTGCCACCCAGTGTTTTAAAATTCAAAATTCTGCGCGGCACTGCACTGCGCCTGTCACTCTGAGATATGAGTTGTTGAATCTCATCATGCCCAGTCATTTCGCTGGTAACATTGCCCTTCATACCGGAACACAGTAATGTTTGCGCATTACTGCTTGGCGGATGAATAACTGGCAAAGGTGTGGTACTTCCCCAGGCGGCCCCCGAGGAAAGACTTATACCTAAGACTTTAAATACCTATTTTTTGTTATTAAAATGTTGTTTCTTAAAATAAAACACATTGTCATTGGTTCCTCAAAGTTTGTATGGGAAATGATTTCGGTCCAACCACCTTAATTCTTAGTTATTATTCTTAATTAAATAATCTGTTACCATTTATTGTTATAATGTATTAGTAATTGTTCAGACATCCCAGTTGTTACGAAAATGTGTAGTAATACTAAAGGAGTGTATTTATGCGTCACATAACATAACACCACGCTTTTTTCCCGTAAGGGGTAGGCAAAGGTGTACCCGTCCCATAGTAGGTACACCCACACGTCGTTAGTTATGCTTTGAGTCGCATGTAATAGGGGGCGAGCCTATTGCCATCTACCGATTCATATAATAAAAATCCTATAACATTTTTTGCCTGAACTGGGGATCTAACCCGGGATCTCATGAACCTATGCATCAACTTATAAAAGAGTATTGCAAGAAAATCGACGTAGGGTGTTACCACCTTAAGTGTGTTCGATCGATTGTCAATCGACGGCATCGATCGATGGTGGATTCAATTGATTCATAGTTTCTACATAGTAAAAAAGCTATCAATCGACGTCGACTAATCGAATCTATCATCGATCGACGATCGATCGCCTGGTGTGATAACACCCTTTAGGTCAGTTTGTATAGGAAGTCGAATAATTTTTATTTTTTGAAATTCTTTTTTATGGATAAAATCTACTCCTTGAGTATCTACACTTTTTTGTGACTCTTGCCTAATGTTATAGGTATAGCTCGACAGAAAAGAGTAGAAACAGAACTAATTTAAAATGTACGTGTTGACTTAAAAGTTTTTCTAATTGATAAATACAGTGGCGCCCCCATTACTTTCTACTCTTTTATGTCGAGCTATAACGTAAGGGACGACGCAATATTAGTAGTTTTCTTTAATTAAATTGATAAAACTATAACAATTTTTATTTTCCTCTCCGCTTTGCTTGGTGACCAGGGATCTAAAGGTAGGCATGATTTTTATTAATTTGCTTTATTTATTAAATGTTAAGGCTCAAAGCCACCGCGACGCACGAAGAGACTGCGCACGTGCGTCAAGCTTCGCTTTGCAAGTAAAAGCTTCTGATTTAAGTAAAGGCTTTTGATCTTTAAATTATTAACTCAAATTCAAAAAGATTATTCAATTAGGTCACAATCTGACACTTTTGCACATCAAAATAGACTACTATGCGTTCGGCATAATATATATTTTTTTTATGATATTAATATATATTTTTTTATGATATTAATATATATTTTTTTATGATATTAATATATATTTTTTATGTTTTCAGATTTTTGATAGAAAACCGAAGAGTTATTATTAATACAGTTACCAAACATTCGATATTTCACCGAAAACCGTACCTCTGAGTGTAACAGAATAATTATGTTTTATTTTATTAATTATATTTTATTTTATTTTCATAACAGATCTAGTCTCACGTCACAGTTTTAAAATAAGTTATTTTCACTCTTTAATTTTATTTTCATTTAATATTAGATTAAATATATAATTCTAATGCAATGTTATTATTAAGTGAGTAATATGATTATTGAAATAGCTCAATATCTTGTTTCTAGATATGGTACATAATAATTTAATCTAAGATGTAAATAATAATTTAAGATTTATTTAATAAGAAAAATTGTATTTAACTGTTATATAATATTAGCTGTGCCTCGCGGTTTCACCCGCGTAGTTTTCGTTCCCGTGGGAATATCAGGATAATAAGTACCCTATGTGTTATTCCAGAGTCTAAGCTATCTACATACCGAATTTCAGCCGAATCGGTTCAGTAGTTTTGCCGTGAAAGAGTAACAAACATCCATCCATCCTCACAAACTTTCGCGTTTATAATATTAGTAGGATACTTTTAAAATGCTCAATTTAATAAATTAACGAAAGAAATTATGGCCGTAAGTTGTAGGGTATTTTTTTATGTATTTCATACAAATATTCAAACTATAATAATTAAGTATTGTTCTGGCAATGAACGTGTTAAATAAATTCTAGATTGAGTAATTGATATTCATAATGCTGATAAAATGTATTTTCTATTGTAATACAAAGAATTCGTAATAGCCTTAGTTAAAAAAAATTGTGACATGTAAAGGAAATTAATTTGTTCATTTAACAAAAAAGAGGACCTCTTAGCAGTTTGACACAATCCTGTGAAAAATTTGCCAAATCGATGTATTCCCCTGTTTCCTCCGAATACAGTAAACCTATTTGATATATTTATATCCTGATATTTTAAATATGAAGTAAAGTATGTCCCTATCATTTTATTGTTGTTTATAAACGCTACAGTTTTTTGTAGTGACCGTCCAATCACGCGAGTAAAACTGGGATTTTAAGAAGTTTACTATGTAAAAACCAAGTTGTTAAGAAAAATTAAAATAACAGTTGCCTGTATAAGGTTACGGTATGTATAAGGTTACTTCACTATAAAAATATCAGGATATAAATTTATAGAATGGGTTTATTATATTCGGAGGAAACAGGGGAATACAAAACATCGATTTGGTAAATTTTTCATAGGATTGTGTAAAATTCCTAGAAGGCCGCGTATGCTCTTAATAAATACTTAAATTAACATTAAATATATTTTTCTATTATATAAGTACTTTTAATTGATTTATTTTATAGTAAATTAATAAATACGCCCCCTGGTGGCAACTTTACTAATTAAATGAATAGCCTCGGTGGCGTGGTGGTTCACAAGCTGTACTGCCAATCATGAGGTCCCGGGTTCAATCCCGAGGTCAGACAAAGGTTTATCGGATTTTTCCATCAGGAATTATCTCAATGACAGCCTGAACTTCTGAACTGTGCCTAAAAGCAACTGTCGAAGTTTTGTACCTACTATGGGACAGTCCTGAGTACACCTCTTCCTACCCCTTCGGGAAAAGGCGTGATATTTTACATAGTAATATCATATCAATATCACAGAATAAATAATAGCCAATTTTACAAAGGTATTTTTTTATTGCAATAAATAATATAAGTAGTACTTATTTTACTATAAATTATATTAAAAAATAATAATTTATAATTCTGTACCGGACCTAAGATTTAATCATAATAAATAATATTTTATAATTAATTTATTGTTTTATTTTAATCACAATACCAACAAAACTTTAATATACGTAATAATAGTTAAAACTCATTGTTTTTTTGTTGTTTTCAGATTCAAATTAATATTTTGTTATTTTACAAATGACATTTGATTCCTTGAACTGGTTTGCTTTTAATTCGCCACAAATCCTGAAATAAACAAATTATTATATAATAATGCACAATTTATAATAAGATTAACAATGGATATCTATACCACAGAACATATAATAATACTACGTATAGAATGGACACTGTCATCCGCCCACCAATCGGGCCTTTCTCACCCCGCGAGCGAGATTGAGCTCTCTACGAGATGACTGTCGTCGTCTCGTCTCGACTCTTGCGCGTTTTTTTTATGATAGTGAGTGACAAGACGAGCAAATCAGGTGCCTGATGGTAAGCATCATGATTGCCCATATCAGACAAAGAGCCACCCAGTGTTTTAAAATTCAAAATTCTGCGCGGCACTGCACTGCGCCTGTGCTATTTGGATCCATTGTGGACCCGCAATTTTTTTGATATCATCATGCCATCGTTTGTGCTAATGTTATGGGAAAACAAATCGAGTATTAATTTTTCGTTTGATTTAATTAGTACTTGTTAACATATTTGACCCTTAATACTTTAATGAACTAAGTAGCAGAATTTGAGCAAACATGAACATTTTTTTCTATAGTAGAATTTTTTTTTATAACATGGGACAACTTCCACACACGGTCATCTGGTCCCAAACTAGACTAGAAGCCTGTACTATGGTAACCAGAGGACTGATATACATACTTATATAAGCTATTATCACCCAGACAGATCAAACAGACATGTTCATGCACACAAATGTGACCTGGCCGGGGATCGATCCCGGGGCCTGCGGCACAGAAAGCAGAGTTACTACTATTTGAGCCATCGAGGCTGTCTGAACGTCTGATACGTTAATGTTCAAATGTGTGTAAGTCTCACGGCAAATACAAAGGTCCCCCCGCGGCGTCGTATTTCTTGCTCCATGTTCTGAGCCAACACTTCTTGTGGTGTCCCCACACAATCTATGTAGTGGCAACTGCTGTTGCAGTAGTGTGACGTCATTGATTTTCGACAACCCTGGAACAGACAACTAAGGCTGGGTTTTTTGATTAGGTTAAGTCGACCAATGGTTAAATTTTTTGACAAATAGTTAAAATTCGACAAAAATCGTTTTTTCATCCCTGGTTAACTATATTTTTCCACAGGATTTAACCATTGGTTAGAAATTTAACTATAGTTAGTTTGACAAATGGTTAACTTAACCGTAACTAACGATCAAAAAACCGGCCCTTAGATTTATGCGTCTCCGCACGCGCTCGGCCCCCTTATTACGAACAGCAGTAGAAGTGTGGAAAGAGTTTAATTGTCTACCGTCAAACAGCATACAAAAAATGACGTTTGACAGCAAAATTTACTGCTGTTGTTATGGCTCGACATTTAAGAGCAGAAAATAATGGGGGCGCCACTGTATTTATCAATTAGAAAAACTTTTAAGTCACTTTAAATTAGTTCCGTTTCTACTCTTTTCTGTCGAGCTATACGCGATTGCATGTTCGTAATACCACCCGCGGTTTCCGCCTACAACCCGCTGGTATACCTACTGCGCTGTAATACAGTTCTAAAATCCTGTGCAACACATTTTTTTACGCACACTAACACTCTGTGAAATGACTTTTGTAGTGGTAGGCCTCTTTAGCAGGGGGCCGCCTGGGGAGTACCACGCCTTTGCCAGTTATTCATCCGCCAAGCCAAAAAATGTGCAAACACTATTGTGTTCCGGTGAGAAGGGCAATGTTACCAGCGAAATTGCTGGGTATGACGAGTATCAACAACTAATATCTCAGAGTGACAGGCGCAGTGCAATGCCGACCAGAATTTTGAATTTTAAAACACTGGGTGGCACTGTGTCTGATATGGACAATCATGATGCTTACCATCAGGCACCTGATTTGCTCGTCTGGTCACGCACTAAGTGTTATAAAAAAATTATTAAAGTATTTCCTTAAAAATTCCATAATATCGATAAATACCTATAAATAACTATTTGCGTATAAAACGTTTTTTTGTTAGTATCAACTAGATGAACGCCATTTTATATTTACTCGTTACTTAAAATAAAACAGTAAGGAAGAAGTTATACCTATCTCTTCTGTCAGTCAAGATGGCGCCCGCCTTTGTGTATGAATTAATCCTTAGACTAATTATAATTAAGCACCTACCTGAGACACATTATCCCTAGATCCGTGTACAAGATAAGGATGGAAGAACACAGTGTCTCCGGGCGACATTTCTAAATCTACCCGCTTTTCTTGTGGAGCTATGACGTCACCCTTCACTATGCCGTGGAAAAACTGATTCTTTACCTATATGGAATAGAGGTGAATTCTCAATGATTAAAATTACATTGAAAAAGAACAAAAAACGAGTACAAAAGATACTAAGGCACTCATAATTTTACATAACATAATACTGCCAGTTATTCATCCGCCAAGCAGTAATATGTTAACATTACTGTGTTCCAGTATGAAGGGCAATGTTACCAGCGAAATTACTGGGCACGATGAGATTCACCAACTCATATTTCAGGGTGACAGGCGCAGTGCAGTGCCGCGTAGAATTTTTAATATTAAAACACTGGGTGGCACTGTGTCTGATATGGACAATCATGATGCTTACCATAAGGCACCTGATTTGCTTGTCTTGTCACTCACTATCACAAAAAAAAATCACGCCTTTTTCTTGAAGGGGTAGGCAGAGGTGTACCCAGGACTCAGTCCCATGGTAGTAGTCGCCATTATGTTATATGTCCCATGTAATAGGGAGCTATATAAATCTAGGCGTACTTTTCATGAACAAATTGACGTTGTTCTTAGGAAAGGCCAAGTCAAAAGTACCTACAACCGACGAGCATGTATGAAAAATGTCATGAAAGTGAACGAAGCGAAAGTTGTATGTAAAGATCGTAGCAAGTGGGAATAGTCTTTGCCTACCCCACCGGGAACAAGGCGTGACTGTATGTATGTATGTATGTATAGTCTATAAAAATATGAAAATATAAAAAAAATTGTCGCGCTCGCAGCAAGTTAGGGCTCAGGTATTATCAGGACGGGGTTTTTGCTGGTCTAGAGCTCGACCCTCTCTGACATGAAACGGGTATGTCAACGTCACCTGTCAAATTAGAAGTACAATCTGGCTTATCGCTCTTAACTGTCATTGTGTCATTCACCTTTCTTCTTGCTCATGCTGCGTTGGTTACGGTTGTAATAGTTCAAGAAATTAAATCCGTTCACATCAAGTGATTACGCGAGTTTTATTAAACCACAATACGTAGTAAATATCTACACATATAAAGAAATACTAACCGCGGCCATGTCCTTGTGAATATACATCGTCTCGATTTTATGCGTTCCTGGTATAATATAAAGACATCCGTTCTCTTTGGTCACATTGTCTATGGCTGTCCATGTTGCTATGATTTTATCCGCCGGTCGGAAAGGGAAGTAGTATAGATCCTGAAATAATAATATATTCTAACATAGTTTTGCCCCGCGGTTTCACCAGCGTAGTCTTCGTTCCCGAGGGAATATCGGGATAAAAAGTACCTTTGTTTAAGCTACCTACATAGCAAATTTCAGTCAAATCGCGGGGCACAGCTGGTACCTAATATAAATTTGTAACAACGATACTAATGTACTACGTACTAGATTTCGTGTTCCGAACACTCACTTTTCTCGACTAGTGTACAGTAATCCGTACACCTTACTTTATATGTATTATCTATGCACCTTACTTTAGTGTAGCTTCGACATCCATGCAGTGTAAACGCGTACGGAGCTGTGCTTATATTACGAGAAAACAAATAGAGTATTTATTTTTCATTTGATCTGAATACATTAATTTATTACTATTGTTAACGTATTTTTGACCTTAATAAATAAACGCAACTTTAATGAACTAAGTAACAGAGTTTGAGCAAATATTTTTTAGAACGTTCTTGTCTATCGTAGAATATACGTCAATGATTTATTCATACTCCCAAGAAAGAGTACTTAGCTATTCTATTGAGGGTCATCTACGTAGAAAATAATGGAATCCAGCCGTTGGACTTAATTTTTACGCGTTTGGTATAATTTCAAAGGGCTGCTCACCTGATGCGGCGGATGCCTGACAGAACCCGGCGGCTTGTTGATCAACATACAGTTGACAGCAGTCAGCTCATCGCCTATGATCTGAGATACTATGTATAGCAAGCGCCCGTCTTCAGAATACTTCGTGTACACTGGGTCGTAGAGGAGCTCTTGTATCTGCTCAATTAAATAGGTTCGGTTTAAGGGGAGGTCCGTAGACGAACGAAAGTTACCGACACAGCCAGACGATTAGCAAGTTGAAGTGGGCAGGGCACATAGCACGTACAATTGATGGCCGATGGGGCTTTAAAGTTCTCTAATGGAGGCCACGGACGTAAAATAAGGACAACTAGGTTCTAGAAAATAACAATACAATGATTCAGTAAAAAATCCAATTCAATCCAAACGAGTTTTCATGTATAAAAACCTGCACAAAGAAAAAAATCTTAGAAAAATAGGTAAAAAGGCACTGAAAACTTGTTTGGATTAAATTGAATTTTTTACTGAATCTTGGTATTATTATTTTCTAGATCATAGTTGTCTTTATTTTACGTAATTACATGTAGTTTAGCTATTTATTTGAATGATTTTGAGGAATGCCCTTCTATATTAGTATTCTATGCTATATGATCAAAAAATATATTTTTGTTCAGTTGTCAGGTACTTATCAAGCTATCTTTAACAAACCATAATAGGTAACCTAAATAAGTAGGTATCTAATTTGCGGTAAATGTACAACACCCAGTCATCATCATCTCAGCTGTTGGTAATCCACTACTGAACATAAGCCTCCCCCATAAAGGGCGGTTTTGCCAATACTCGACACTTGCTTGCTTGGGCTTGTTGTGCGGGTTGTCGAGCGCAGTTCGATGGTTTTTTTCAGAGTACGCTGCTGCCCGTCCTTTGAATCTGTTAACCATTAACCGGCTCTCACGGCTCTCACGGGTAAAGAGGGTGGAGCACTATTCTAAAGCCGGTAACTCCACGGTCACGGCAATAACACCCAGTAGGTACATTATCTTAATTAGTTAAGGACATTCGGTTGGCTATATTATTCCAAGTAGAGGTATCTATAGGTTTATAGATATACATTAACATTGCCCTTGTCACCCGCTAGTGACCCGCTACAGTTCCTTACGTAATTTGTTATATAAATACATAATAATTATGTGTAAAGCGTCCAACGGGACTTTAAATTGCTGATTATAATGTGGTCATTAGTCATTAGTAAACAAATTAAAATAAGCAGGTAGGTAGGTATACCTAACTATTAATCATTCGGTTATATGACATCCTTATACATACCTACTACATCCCTGTCATGTTATTTTTATTTATAAACTCTTTATCTTTTTGTCGTGAACGTCTAATTACGCGAGTAAAACTGGGATATTTTTAGGGTCACTATGAAAAACCTAGAGTTAATAAAAGAAACTGAAACTAGGTTGGCGAGCGTATTTCGATGGTTTTTACATATAAGACAATGCTCGTCCTCTAGATCTGCCACCTCTTAGCCGACTCTTACGGCAACCCAGGGTAGAGTTTGGGCAATAATATTCTAAAGCCGGTTACCACACGACATAAGTCAAGCGCGACTGAAGTCAATTGAAGGAGTGTGAGAAAGGATGAGGATTGTGAAAGATAAGATATGGACGAATGCGCGACAGCGCAAGATGATGGATGAAGGAGTGTGAGTGAAAGGATGAATGAAGAAACGATCCTTGATTCTGTTGGGGGACAGGAGCCTACTACAAAAAAAAAAAAGAAGTCAATTGTCTCGGGTAGACACAATTGCGTCGGCCCAACTAACAAAGTGCGTCACGTCTTTTTTGTTATCTGTTAATGGTAATTTCTTTTTAAGTTTTTAATTTTTACTTAATGTAATTGTAACATCATATTTTAAAAGAAAACTATACCTTATTGATATACATTTCAGGGTTTAAACCTTCCTTATAAAGAGACGTGTCTTTTACCAATGAATAATATTTCCTTGATTCAGGGTCGTTACATATTTCTATAAATCGGTCTCTGAAAAACGATAATAATTATTGAGTACCTACGTAAGTAATTATTTAGGAAAAATCCCTCATATGAATAGTTTATGGCGTTCTGTGGGGGAGGCCTATGTTCAGGAGTCGACGTCTTCCGGCTGATGATGAATTATTTAGGTATAGTTACTTTTGTCCAGTTTAGTGAAAGTTATTTTAGTTAGTTTTGTTCAGTTTAGTGAAATTGTGTGTTAGGTTAGTCAGTTTTGTTCAGTTCTTATTGGTTTATTTATTTTTGTTCAATTTAGTGAACTTTGTTTTGTTAATTTTATTCAGTTTAGTGAACTTTGTTTAATAATTTTGTTCAGTTTAGTGAACTTTGTTTAGTAATTTCGTTCAGTTTAGTGAACCTTGTTTAGTAATTTAATGTTCAGTTTAGTGAACATTGTTTAGTAATTTTGTTCAGTTTAGTGAACTTTGTTTAGTAATTTTGTTCAGTTTAATGAACTTTGTTTTGTTAGTCCAATTTTGTTCAGTAGTTTTTGTTACGCCTATTCAAAGTATGCTTACTTACCTATTAAAAAAAAATTAAAAGTATGAAACGTCAAACGATACCTCTTAGATTTGATGGACTATAGTTAAGTTAGTTCAGGTTCAGTTAATCTAAACCAAAACCAAGTACAATTAGAAAAAATTACTTACCTAAACAATTTTAAGGTAGTGATATCAAACAACTTTTTAATAATGAGGTAACCATTTGTCCAATAGAAATCAAGTTGTTCTTGAGACAGTGGGTAAGGACCCTTGCTTGATGCACTGAAAAATATCAATCAAATTTTTATAAAAAGATAAAGTATAACTTAAAGAGGTGCATCTACCCGTGAATCTAAACAACAAGAAATAATTGTGTTATTCGCGTATTTCGTCTTTTCATCAGCTGATCGGCAAAGGAGATCGTACATTTTGTATGGACTTTGGTCCAAGTGGCGTCGGATTATGATACCTACCTGTTTTATTTAGGTACCTATATGATCATTTCATTTTATAACACTGTGCCCGCAAATGTATCGACGCATGGAGGAAAAGTTATTGGAACTAGTCAGAATCATATTAAGATTAAACGTCACCCATACAAAATGAAAACATACATAACATAACATACGTTCACGCCTTTTTCCCGAAGGGGTAGGCAGAGATGTACCCAGGACTCAGTCCCATGTAGATACACCCACAGATGAAAACATACAGATATTAAGAAATAGGGAATAATTCTCCACTTAGGTAACTGTTTGTGGCTGGCTCTGGATCTGGCATTTATTTGAGCGAAAACATATTTTGTTAAAGAAAACCGTATGTTTTTTGCTATTTAAAAAAAAACATGACATGAAAACTACTTTTTACAATTTCCATAAATATGAAGAAACTGTAAGGTTGTCTTTAAACAAAACATGTTTTCGCTCGAATAAGTTTAGTCGACATAATTTGGATCACATCCGGATGTTCTCCTCTGTATGGAAAGTCGATATTCTTGCTAATTCCGCAAGAAGTTTGCAACTTGCAAAAGAAAGTAGATTAGGTTGACATGTAGATGCATATACTTAAGTATAATTAGGTACACTAAACCTCACCTTTATTATTACAAGGTACAAATATTATAGGTGACAGCCTTGTTGGCTCAGATGGTAGTAACTCTGCTTTCTGTGCCGCAGGCCCCGGGTTCGATCCCCGGCCAGGTCAAACATTTGTGTGCAAGAACATGACTGTTTGATCTGTGGCTGGGTGTTATAAGCTTATATAAGTATGTATATCAGTGATCTGGTTACCATAGTACAGGCTTCTAGCCTAGTTTGGGACCAGATGACCTTGTAGGGAAGGTGTCCCATATTATTATTATTACAAATGCTCCTATTAAAGATAGGACTTACAGTTCGGGAATTATTTTTCCATTAAAATCCATATTAGATCTAAAATTATTTTTAGAAAGGCGTCTGTGCAATACGACACAACTTTGAATAATAAATAAAAACGACTATAAATTTCATAATTAAATTCTTATTACACTAAGTACTTATGTTCATGAATAATTAAAGTTTTAATTAAAAAACATAGGTTGCAGTTGTACTTATTGTATCTTATGAATATAATACTTACTTATCATACATATATATACATTCACGCCTTTTTCCCGAAGGGGTAGGCAGAGGTGTACCCAGGACTCAGTCCCATAGTAGATACACCCACATTTCGCCAGTATGTTATTGGTCCCATGTAATAAGGGGCGAGCCTGTTGCCATCTACCGGGCACAGTTCCCGACTCCAGGCAGTTATTGAGATAATTCCTAATGGAAAAATCCAATATTTATCACTTTGCTTGACCTAGGGATCGAACCCGGTACCTCTTGATTGGCAGTCGAGCATGCGCCCTCTACGCCACCGAGGCTTATATACGTACTTATTAGGTATAAAACATATCATCACGCCTTTTTCCTAAAGGGTTACAGAGGTGTACCCAGGACTTAGTCTCATAGTAAGGCCAGACCTGCGGGACACTCTAGAGTCGCTATTTATTATGATTTTGGGCAGTGAAGAGTTTCATTTGCCAGTTATTCATCCGCCAAGCAGTAGTGTGCAAACATTACTCTGTTCCGGTCTGAAGGGCCATTGCCAGTAATTTCTCTGGTAAAATTTTACCAGAGAAATTACTGGGCATGACGAGTTTCATCAACTTATATCTCGGGGTGACAGGCGCTGTGCAGTGCCGCGCAAAATTTTGAATTTTAAAACACTGGGTGGCACTGTGTCTGATATGGGCAATCCATACCATCAGGGACCTGATTTGCTCGTCTTGTCACTTATTAACATAAAAAAATATTACTTTAGTATTCTGTGTTAATAGGTACTTACCTATATCCACACTTGACGAGATATGTTTTTAAGTACGTAAGGCCGTGTGATCCGGCTATATAATAGGGCCACCCCTTACCCTATGGAGACACGTATTCCTCGAGTGGGCAGCAGCGCTCTCCAAACTCAAACTCAAAAAGATTTATTCAAATAGGTCTGTCAAATAAACAGTAATGAGTCTACCGTGCGTTCGGAAAGATACCTCTACAAGAAGAACGCACAAGAAACTTAGGGGGCTTAATTTTTTCAACAGATAGTTTCACAATATTTGGTTTGGTTACATTCGTTTTCTTTGAAGGTGCCGCGAGGCGGCTATGCAGAAGTTTCCAGGCATCTTTGTCCTCTATGTACTGGTTGACTTTATAATCTCCGGCACCAAGTATTCCAACTGCTGCGATCACCAAGCCGCACAACAAGCGTGGTGATTACGGCTTAATCCCCCTATATGAATAGTTTATGGCGTTCCTTGGGGGAGGCCTATGTTCAGCAGTGGACGTCTTGACAAGCACAGTCTCAGAGGGCGCAGAGCGTCACTCGCGATACTTACACCCGTATTCAAGGACAATAATATTATACTTATGCAGGGCCCGGGTTCGATCCCCGGCTAGGTCAAACATTTGTGTGCATGAACATGTCTGTTTGATCTGTGTCTGTGTGTTATAAGCTTATATAAGTATGTATATCAGTCCTCTGGTTACCATAGTACAGCCTAGTTTGGGACCAGATGACCGTGTGTGGAAGTTGTCCCATATTATTATTATGTAAGGTATTTTGTTAAGAAAGGAATTTCTCGCAACGTTCGACACGGCAGGCAATTGTTTCCAGTTAGATTGACCGACCCTATGCGTTCGGGCTCTCATAGTATTGTTCATGAATACGCGTATTTTCACCGAAGTCTCAGCAATATATTCTAAAATTTTTCGCCGCGCTCGCAGCAAGCTGTTAGCGCATTAACTGTCATATTATAACCGTGAAATTTTTACTGTCATAGAAACCTATTAATGCAACTATGCACCAAGGGAAAAAAATAGTAAATTCAAATAATTTTATTGTAAAAAGATAGCTTAATTATATGAATAACATTATATTGCACTTTTTAACAACTATTTCTCGAAACTAATATTTATAACAATAATAATTGTATTTTTTAAAATCAACTTATGTATATAGTCATATATTTTTTATATGAACTTTTTACCATTTACATATCGCACCCTCAATAATAAAACGCATTAATTCGAAATTTCGGGTTTTTGAGTTTTTATCATAAAGCGCATTAACTTTGAAAGAAGATTACGCTCGCTCCAACAGCCGTTTCAATACGACGTAAAATAAAGGAGATAGATGATCATCCGTCTCTTTTTGATTTACGATCGCTGTCAACTCAGCAATCATAAAACGACGAATTCAGTGATGCGCCGGCACTGTTCAAGGACACACCCTAGTTTCGAGATATTAAAACGAAATAAAATGGAAAGTTTCATTGTTTGACTACAAGGTAAGACATTTTATTTACGTTGGCTTAATCATAAAGTGACGATTGTTAGTTTTAATGCACTTTATTAGAAAAATGTTTGCAGATATTTTTGTATCATTGGGATAAATTTCATTTTATTTTTAAAAATATTGCAGTTAGTGTGAATGATTTCAGTTTAACGCAGTTTAATATTAAAAGTTTATCTTATTACTTGTTGCGAATGTGATTTGTTTCATTATTGTATTAAAATGTGTATGAAGACAAGATTCTTATAAGTTTTAATGCTGTTTATGATTAAAATACAAACAAAATCTATGTGTTATTGTTAATTGATTTACTTTAATATTACGAATATAATGATTTTGGCTAAAAATATTTATTATTGAACTGCGTCTTATTAAATAAAAAAGGTTTTGCTACTTATTACATTAGTATTGTTTTATTGATCTTGCTCCCAACGACACAACAAATTTACTCTAATGTTCTTTTAATTTTAGGATGGATTCAAGGGCGAGTAAGATATTAAGATTGATAACAAGCCAGAATGATTCACCGGGCCTTATTTCAAAAGCCGAGAATCAACATAATATTGTAAACAATCTTAATGACGAGGTGAGAATTGAGATACATTTTTAATAACACTGTTTCGCTTTCAGTGTTTAGGTAGTTAGGTAGGTAGGTACTTACCTACTTTGCATTTTCTAATCAAACATTTTTTTTAGTTGCAAACAGAAAAATATTATGATGGTCCGGGTTATATGGAAATAGACAAAGAATTACTAACGCAAGAATCAACATGCTGCAACAATGCAACTAATGAAGAAATTAAAGAGGTATGGAACTTAAAAAATATAATTTATTTCAACCTATTGCAGGCTGTTGCTAACCTGCGATTATTTTAATATATTAATTCAGTGTATGTTTGTGACTGTCAGTTTTTTTCAAAAGATCTTACTGGAAGCCCAAAAACATGAAAACAATAGGTGACTTTCTTCTAATGTAATTTCATTTAGTGAAAGGTGTTTGATTATTAATTTTTATTACAGAATTCCCAGTCGGAGGTTATTCAACTTAAGGAAACAACAAATGAATGAAATCTTTAGCCGGTTTTGGGAATTGGGAGATGTAGTAAGGCAAAGAGCTTATATCACTGCGTGTATGCTCGATGTTGTGCCAAAATACAAGTACACCAATGCTGAGACACCTAGACGCAACAACAAAGCATTCCATTTTGTTGTTGGCAGCATCCAAATTCGGGTATGCAAAGCTTTTTTCAAAGCCACACTAGATATTACGGACCGTATGATACTTACGACACAGACTAAAGTCGACGAGAATGGGTTTTTGCTTGAAGATTTAAGGGGAAAACACCAGAACCACAAGACACTTGCCCCGCAATTAAAAGCTGACATAAGGGCACATATTCATTCTATACCTCGGATTGAATCACACTACTTAAGAGCTTCTACTACAAGAGAATACATAGACGGCAGTAAAAATATAAAAGATTTATACAAAGATTTTGAATTAGATCAGAAAGAAAAAGGACAAGATCCCGGTACATACAGTGCATACTACAAAATATTTACAACTGAATTCAACGTCGGCTTTTTCCAACCCAAAAAAGACCAGTGCGATTTATGCAACGCTTACAGTAACGCCAATGCTGACCAGAAAAAAGAAATGGAAGACAAATACCAAAAGCATATTGAACAGAAATTTGCAAGTCGAATAGAAAAGCAAAATGATCGCAAAAAGGTAAACGCAAATATCAAAGTAGCAATTTATGATTTGGAAGCAGTGTTGCAATGTCCCAAAGGTGAATCTTCGTCGTTTTACTACAAATCTAAGCTTAATTGCCACAATTTAACAGTCACGGAATTAACTGATGATAAATCGAAGGTGGCCTATAAAAACGTTCATTGCTATTTTTGGACGGAGTCAGATGCAAAACGGGGAGCTAATGAAATTGGCTCGTGTGTATGGAAATACCTGAAAGCTTTAAGCGATGAATTGGAAGGGGCAGAAGAAGTGGAAGTGATATTCTATTCTGACAATTGCTGCGGACAGAACAAAAATAAATACATCGCAACCTTGTATTTATTTGCCATCGAAACCTTAAACATCAAAAGCATAACACATACATTTTTAATAAGAGGACATACACAAAATGAGGCGGACAGTGTCCACAGCTTGATAGAGAAGGAAATAAAAAAGAACCTCAAATCGGGGCCCATATATACACCCGACCAATACATCGCATTGATAAAAAATGCAAAAAAGACAACACCCGCCCTTAATGTCCACGAGATGACTTACGAATCATTTTATGATTTGAAATCATTACAAGCGGAATGGGGCTACAATTTCACAAAAAATACGGATGGGCAAACAGTTAACTGGAATGAAATAAAGATTCTGAAAATGACGAGAGATGACACAGCGAAATTTTTGTATAAAACATCTTACATGGAAGATACTTACAAAGAAGTTGAAGTGCGAAACAAGAGGAAGAAAATGAAGCCTACATCAGACATAAGCCTGAGTCCAGCATACACTGAAAGGCAAAAATTGAGTGACAACAAAAAGAAGGATTTGAATGAGCTTATTACAAAAGCTTTAATACCATCCTTTTATGCAAATTTCTACAATTCCTTATTCTAATTTATAAGTCAAAATGATTATTGATAAGTTTATAGCTAAACTGATTGTTGACTAGTTCCTAGATACTACCAATGTGCCATAATTGAGACTGAATAGCTAAGCTATGTTTAGAGATTATTGACAAGAAAGTTAACATAATGTTTACTTAACTAATAACAGACCACATTTAAAAGTTCCTATTAGGTAGCTGAAGCAGAACTCAAGTATTTTGTTTAATTGATTTTTGTTTTAATAATTTACAAAAGTACACCTAGTTTAAAAACTAGCTAGGTACTTATTCCTGAAATATTCAGGTCTATGTTATTATTTTTTATTGCATTTAATTTTATTTCCTAGTACCTACTTTTTGGCTGTTGTCTAAGGTCTGAAGTTGGCTGTTTTTTATAATGGTAAATATAACAAATAAACTTTAAATTGCATTTTATTTACAAAAAAAAAGCATCAACTAAAAAGTGTGTTCCCTTAAAAAATTAAACAATTATAAATAATACTTGAACCAATAAAACTGTGTAAAACTATAATGAAATAAATCCTAAACACATTACACAACTCCTCAAGATCTAAATAAAATAACGAACTATTTATAGTTAGTTCGTCTTAACTTGTTCCAACATTTAATCATAAACTGCACTAATTACGAACTTTTTTTTATAAAATTAATTAAAATATCTTCCTAGTAAAATAACAAAAGTTCAGTTATACAGTAGCATAGCCAATTAAATTGTCTAATTGGATCTACAATTATAATATTAATTAAACCTTTAGTTATTTTTTTGTATATTTAAAAGTATGGTAACATAAATGTCTCAAACTTTGAATGCGATTTCCCACAAACTTGAAATTTAGAGTTAGTGCACTTTATGGTTAAGGGAGCGATATGACCCTTAAACCATAGTTTAACATATTTTTAAATAATATTTATTAACATATAATAATATTTATATATAATGCCTTAAGGAGGCGGCGACTGGAGAATTCCCCATACAAACGTAATAGTTAACTCATATGATATCAGAGCATATTTCCAACATTTAATGACGTTATTCGGAATGAGACACTGGTTATCTAGGTTCCTAATTATATTTCAATCCAAAATAACTTAAGTAATTTGGACTAAGATATGATTGGAATTTTCAAATATAACTCCAAATTATTAGTTTGACATCGATATTTTTTTTTTTTTTTTTTTTTTATGATAGTGAGTAACAAGACGAGCTAATCAGGTGCCTGATGGTAAGCATCATGATTGCCCATATCAGACACAGTGCCACCCAGTGTTTGAAAATTCAAAATTCTGCGCGGCACTGCACTGCGCCTGTCACCTTGAGATATGAGTTGTTGAATCTCATCATGCCCAGTAATTTCGCTGGTAACATTGCCCTTCATACCGGAACACAGCAATGTTTGCACATTACTGCTTGGCGGACGAATAACTGGCAAAGGTGTGGTACTTCCAGGACTTCTTTATATAACTAGTGTCTCATTCCGAATACCGTTAAATGTTAGAAATATGCTCTGATTTCAAATGATTTAACTATTAAGTTTGTATGGGGAATTCTTCGGTCGCCGTCCCGTTAATAATCTTAATTTAAGTCCTAATCTTAATTAAGTCACCAGGGTGGTGTTAATTTTTTTAGGTAGTTTGTTTTTTTTTTCACATTTGACACTGTTTTTTTTTACACACGTGTGGATATTTTCAATAAGACCGCGCGTCGTAGATGTTCCTAACATGTGTTTATAATTTAGACCGTAGCGGTGTTATTGGTCGCGATTTTAAAGTGAAGATTTCCTGAAATAAACATAATTTTAATTAATTAATTTACCTTATAACTCATATCTCAGGGTGACGGGCGCAGTGCAGTGCCGCGCAGAAGTTAGAATTTTAAAACACTGGGTGGCACTGTGTCTGATATGGGTAATCATGATGCTTACCATCAGGCTTTTGATTTGCTCGTCTTGTCACTCACTATCATAAAAAAAAATTACCACTACGCCACCGAGGCAGTCTAATAAGACTGCCTCGGTGGCGTAGTGGGCGCTCGGCTGCCGATCATAAGGTCCCGGGTTCGATCCCAAGGCAGGCAAAGTGTTAAAAATTATCTCAATGATAGCTTGTAGTCTGTAATCTTGCCCTGTAGATGGCAATAGGCTCGCCCCCTATTACATGGAACTTTAAACATAACTCACGTAATATAACTGTACCTACTATGGGACTGAGTCCTGGGTACACCTCTGCCTACCCCTGTGCGAAAAAGGCGTGAAATTATAAGGTTATGTTACCTTAAACCGTAGATCAATCCCCTTCTTCTTGCTTTCTATTTCTAGATCTTTAGCGATAGGTTTCTGTGAGTCTGGTACTTCGTCCATACAGTAACATGAGCTGTGTATGAAGTGATATGTTATCACTTTGCGATACCGCTGAAATTATACATATTTTATAATAATACTAGTGTAAGAACAGCAATTATGAAACATGGTAATTTTATACCAAAACTTTGACGCTCTTTTTAGACCCCTTAGAATGTGAATTTTCAAAAATCCTTTCTGAGCACACGTCCAGATAACGAAAACAACCTACGTTTCCAGTCTCTAGGATCAGTGGTTTGGGCTCTGCGTTGCATGTCAGTCAGTGAGTCATTTAGGATTTTATAATATTACTAGCGGCCTGCCCCTGCTACTTCGCACGGGTAGTAGAAGAAGGTATAGGGAACGTTTTAACAGTAGTAAATTCGTGATACATTGTATTTTAATACATATAACCCTAATGGTTTACGCAGCGCACGCAAATTAATGACTATTTCTGTTACAGTGACTAAACCTTAACACATGTATAAATTTATCGTGGGCTATTTTGAAGATATTGATAAGTACTACAAACCCCTATTACATTATTTCTAACACCAATAGTATTCATACCACATAAAAAGAATGACTTCTTCGATTACTGTGACTAAACCAAAACAGACGGATATAATGTCCGTGGACTATTATGTAGATATTGATAAGTACTACAAACCCTTAGTACATTATTTTATTCTACCATCAATAGATTTCACAGCGCACGCAAGTTAATAAATATGGTAAATTATGTGACACCTTGGTTTACAATATTGCAGTTTTCTTACGGATCCCCAATTTTTTTTAAAATCTCATATAGCCTATGTCACTCACACTGAATTAAACTTTCCATAAGTGAAAGAATTTTTAAAATCGGTCCAGTAGTTTCGGAGCTTATTCGTTACAAACAAAATACAAAGTTTTTCTCTTTATAATATTAGTATGGATTACGATGGTAACAGGCTCGCCCCCTATTACATGGGACCAATAACATACTGGCGAAATGTGGGTGTATCTACTATGGGACTGTCCTGGGTACACCTCTGCCTACCCCTTCGGGAAAAAGGCGTGAATGTATGTTTTTGTTTATGTTTATAGATGACGAATAAAGTTTAGACTTACATCAGTGATATTAGGTCCTGAGCCATGTACCAAGTATGGATGGAAGAATATGGTGTCTCCTGGAGCCAGCTCCATGTAGACTCTCTTATTGGCCGGCGCATACTTGTCCTCGTCCACAATACCGTGGTACAACTTTATTGATATCTATAACAATATTATGGCTTATAGCTAACAGATAATAATACTACGTATAGAATGGACACTGTCATCCGCCCACCAATCGGGAGTTTCTCACCCCGCGAGCGAGATTGAGCTCTCCACGAGCCCCCGTGAGCTCGGAACGTACCTCATGCACACTCTTGCCCGTGTTCAAATCTCCATGTCTGCAGTGTCTGTCTAGTAGTAGATTTTTGTACGGGAATTGAGTCGAGTGTCAGGGGTGTGGCAGTACCACACATGGCCGTAGCTAGGGGGGTGGTTTTGGGTTTGTAGAAAAATAAATGATTTATGATATGATTTCAACCCCCCCCCCGAAATGCGAAAAAATAAAATGTGGAATTTATTAGTACCATAAAATAATTCCTTGCGCACGCAGCAAGCTACACGCGTCTTCATTATTTTCGCCGCGCTTGCAGCTAAGAATTTTAAAAAATTCGCCGGGTTTTTACCTAATAAAGGCATGAAAAAAGGACTCAGCCCTAGGCTTTTTCTATTCTGGTCTAGAACTCGAACCCCTCCGAAATAAATTCCTGACTAAGGTCTTTATACCACAGAATGCTAAAGTACTAAAGAGAAAGAAGAGACACTCCCCTTTTCTTTAAAGCAATGTTACAAAACGTCAAAAAAAAAAAAGTCTACACAATAGAATTTTGTACACAGTATCAGAATTGTTAAACGAAATTGACCATAATATATTGTATTATTCTTGGCGCTGTTTGGTATGACTACGTCCTCTCTGTTTTTTATTACTTATTTCAGCTGATTTAGAAACAATAAACGATAGACAACAAAAATTGCTTTTGTATAGGTATAGCAATTTCTATTAGCAAAAAATCAATAAGAACATTTTAGCAAAAAGTGTGCGTTGGCCGGGAATCGAACCCGGATCAACTGCTTGGAAGGCAACTATGCTGACCATTACACCACCAACGCAGCTGAAGAACGCGTTGAATTTTAGAAACAGAACCTACGCATAATCTTAAGCGTGACAAAAAGGCGAAGTAACATTTACAGTGTAGTAATACTAAAGAAAGTCCTTCTTACTAAAATATACAATAATTCTACTATATTATAAATGCAAAGATTTGTGAGCATAGATGGTTGGATGTTTGTTACTCTTTTACGTCAAAACTACTTATCCGATTGGGCTGAAATTTGGTATGTAGATAGTTTAGACTCCGTATAACACATAGGGTACTTTTTTTTATTTTATTTATTTATTTATTTATTGATCGCCAACACAATATACATTTTTAAATTCAAATAAAAATTAAATTATTACTTATACATGATTAATGTTATTGTAATTACAGGCGAAGACAGCATTTAATATATTGGGCGAGTTATATAAATTAAGCAAAGCAAAAATTAAAATTATATAAAATTCTATAAATTACGGATCTCAAATACACAAACGTCATTAAATTGTTTACTAAAATGGTATTGATGTACATAAGTTGTATCATTTTATAAATTTTTATTATAAAATTACAAACAAACAAAAATTAGATAATTAATAAAAAATAAATATGGGTATTAAGTGTTGGAGTATACGAAAAAGAAAATCACTGCTTACTTGTTAACATAGTACGCATGGGCCTTATTTTTAAGCTTGCAATTGTTATCCCCAAATATATCGATGTCATACGACTTCGCAGCGGTGTTATATTCTCTTACCAGACGATTGAGAGGTGAGTAGTGACCAAGATTTGACTTTGAAGTGCGTGGTTGAAATAAATTGAATCGCAATACACGAGGCAAACGCGACGGCATTGAAATGTTTAAGGAGGATAGCAGCTCCGGAGTATCCAGAATCCCATTCGCAAGCTTATGCAGAAATAACAAGTCGAGCATACGTCTTCGATCCGTTAATGAACTCATCTTGAAATATTTTAATCTATCGTCATAAGATAATAAAACTTTTCCAAGATTTACAGAGTAGGTTAAGTGCCACATGAACCTCTTTTGAACACTCTCTAATCTCTTCAAGTACACATCGTAAAAAGGGTTCCAGACGACACTGCAGTACTCCAAGCCGCTGCGAACGAGTGAGTTGAACAGCAAGACCTTGGTAGCAGGCGACCTGAAGTCTCTAGAGTTTCGAAGCATAAAACCTAAATTCCTTAAAACTTAAATTCCTTTATCCCGATATTCCCGCGGGAACGAATACTAAACGGGGCACAGTTAGTTAAATAAAAATTAAAGTCCCGACGGACATACTTATCTTCGGACCTAGAGAGTTGAAGTTTTGCATATGACAGCCTCGTTGGCCCAGATAGTAGTAACTCTGCTTTCTGTGCCGCAGGTCCCGGGTTCGATCCCCGGCCAGGTCAAACATTTGTGTGCATGAACATGTCTGTTTGATCTGTGTCTGGGTGTTATAAGCTTATATAAGTATGTATATCAGTCCTCTGGTTACCATAGTACAGGCTTCTAGCCTAGTTTGGGACCAGATGACCGTGTGTGGAAGTTGTCCCATATTATTATATTTATATTATATATTTTTTTATAACGACCAGGAATAAGAAAGGGATTCCAAAACTCCCGCGGAAACCAAGCCAAAATTATTCCATAATTTCTCACCATATAAAGCTTCTCTGGACTTCAGGTATTTGAAAACCCAAATTAATACTTGTTACAGAATGAAAATACACAGATAATATGAAGAAATAGGGAATAATTTTCCACTCTATTGTTTGTGGCTGGGCTCTGGATCTGGCCTTTATTTGCGCGAAAACATGTTTTTTGTTAAAGAAATCCTTACAGTTTCTTCGTATTTATGAAATTGTAAAAGTAGTTTTGAGATTATGTTAATGTTTTTTTTTATGACAGTAAGTGACAAGACGAGCAAATCAGGTGCCTGATGGTAAGCATCATGATTGCCCATATCAGACATAGTGCCAGTGTTTTAAAATACAACATTCTGCGCGGCACTGCACTGCGCCTGTCACCCTGAGATATTAGTTGTTGTAACTCGTCATGCCCAGTTATTTCGCTGGTAACATTGCCCTTCAGTCCGGAACACAGTAATGTTTGCACATTACTGGTTGACGGATGAATAACTGGCAAAGGTGTGGTACTTCCCCAGGCGGCCCCCTGCAAAAGAGGTCTACCACTACAAAATATTTTTAAATAGCAAAAAACTAACGGTTTTCTTTACCTCTATTATAATATCTATCTAATATTATATTGTATGTTCCATAGTAGAGTTTAAAAGGGCCGTGTTTTATGATTTATGTTTTAATGTGTGATAATAATAACTAATTTTCTTTTAAAATTGTGTATGTAATGAAATTGTTTTTTATTTAATTTAAATTTTTATTGTATATAATTAATGAAATTGTTTTTTTTTTAATTTAATGAAATTTTTATTGCATGTCATATATTAGTAATTATAATTTTATTTTTATTTTTTAACATTGCAAACTTACCTACATTGTTGTATTGGGATGAACTGTAAGAATAGTTGTAAATGAGAAATAAATAAATAAATATTATATTATATGTATCTTCTATGTAATATTACCTCTCTATCGCCATGTGGGAATATCTGTTCCTGTTTATGAGAGCCTGGTACTATATAGAGCGCTCCGTTGTCTGTAGTCACGTCGTCCACGGCGGTCCACGCTGCCACTATTTTGTCCGCGGGACGGAATGGGAAATAGTAAAGATCCTGGAAATTACATTATGTTTATTTAAGTCTAAAAAGTATGATTTTAAAAACATCGAAATAAAATAAATGTACAACTCCTCTTGCTCAAAAAGTCCGTCATTGTTTCGTACCAGAGCGGTGCTAAAATAACTTTTCAACCTCTAGAGAATAAAGTAAATTTCTTTTTAATTTTTGTCTGTTACCAACGAGTTCATACTTTTTTTGGTGTAGCACATATAGGATATTAGCCAATATGTTCCGAGGATATTATTATTTTTATTTTGTCTCAATCGTAGTGAAAAGTAGAGTGTAACACACGGCTTTAAAACCTCTAAACTAAACTACCTCGCATAAAATGGGTCTCTTTAGCCCCTAGTGTGTAAATCTTGCTGATATAAATAATATTGTTTGATATGGAAATTGTTATAATAATGATTAATGTTACATCACAATTTATATTCAGTTAAATGTAGATTTGTTAACACTACAATTGTTCAATTTGTAACAAAGTTGAAAAGAATGGTCGCTACAAGTTTCTTGCTCATTTCTTCTTGTGGTGCTGTAGTTTGGAAATGGGCGCTAGAGTCCCAATAAGAGTATATTACAGTGAGAATTCATATTGAGTGTTTATTATATGTTCCCATAATGTTAAGTGAATATATATATAAGTAAACCAGGGCACTGTATTGGATGTCGCTTTTATCCTTTTATCTACTGCTACTATTTTAGCAAAGATTATTTTAAAAAGTTATTGTAGCCCGCTCTAGTACGCAAAAATATTTATTTATTATAGCACAACGCTAGGACTAACTTAATGCTAAAATAGCATTTTCTGCCAGTTGGTGGAAAGTGGAGGAAATGTTACATATATATCGGGTGGGGTCAGACAGAGGAAAATGTTTGAAGACAATTTTGTATAAAAACAATGATCGACTTTTCGAGCAAGAGGATTGAAAAGAATATTAATAGACTTCTGGAACAAGAATATTTAGTTTTAAGTTCCAATTTTTAGTGTCAAAAACAACATGCACAGTGCAACGCCTTCCCGCCCGCAAAATTGCATGCAAAGAGGAAATGCTATTATAGTGGTAGGCCTCTTTTGCAGGGGCCCGCCTGGAGAAGTACCACACCTTTGCCAGTTATTCATCCGCCAAGCAGTAATGTGCAAACATTACTGTGTTCCGGTCTGAAGGGCAGTGTTACCAGCGGAATTACTGGACATGATGAGATTCAACAATAAATATCTCAGGGTGATAGGCGCAGTGCAGTGCCGCGCAGAATTTTGAATTTTAAAACACTGGGTGGCACTGTGTCTGATATGGGCAATCATGTTGCATACCATCAGGCACCTGATTTGCTCGTCTTGTGACACCATTCATATATCAACACGGGCGGTGCACTGTGCATGTTATTTTTTATACTAAAAATCGGAATTAAAAACTAAATATTCTTGTTCCAGAAGTCTACAATGGAGTTCCGAAAAGTTACGCCAAATTCAATTAATTAAGAATATTAATCATTATTGTTATATTATGACAGCATCGTTGGCTCAGACGGTAGTAACTCTGCTTTCTGTGCCGCAGGCCCCGGGTTCGATCCCCGGACAGGTCGAACATTTGTGTGCATGAACATGTTTGTTTGATCTGTTCCTGCGTGTTATAAGCTTATATAAGTATGTATATCAGTCATCTGGTTACCATAGTTTGGGACCAGATGACCGTGTGTGGAAGTTTTTTTTTATGATAGTGAGTGACAAGACGAGCAAATCAGGTGCCTGATGGTAAGCATCATGATTGCCCATATCAGACACAGTGCCACCCAATGTTTTTAAGTTTAAAATTTTGCGCAGCATTGCACTGCGCCTGTCACTCTGAGATATGAGTTGTTGAATCTCATCATGCCCAGTAATTTCGCTGGTAACATTGCCCTTCATTCATACCGGAACACAGTAATGTTTGCACATTACTGCTTGGCGGATGAATAACTAGTAAAGGTGTGGTACTTCCCCAGGCGGCCTCCTGCAAAAGAGGCCTACCACTACAAAAAAAAGTTGTCTCATATTATTATATTTTTTTTTTTTTTTTTTTTTTTTTTTTTTTTTTTTTTTTCCTCGATTATCTGCCATCAGTCCCCAGACTTTTATCAGATTGGTTGTGTTTATCCATTGGCTTTTGATGAGCAAGTCATAGACAACGCCTAGAGCTTTGCCCATCCTGAGTAATGAGCACGTTGGCTCTTTTAAGGCGATTAAATTCACTTTCGCGCAACAGGTTGCCCGCCAAAGGGTTAGGGTGAAGTTCTAGTCTATTTATATATTTGGATGAGTATCGTTTTGCTTCTTCCTCAACTGTTTTTATATTAAGATATTCATGTATTTCCGAGTTACGGGTGAACCAGGTTGCTCCACTGATTGTTCTCGTGATGGCATTTTGAGCTCGTTGTAAACACAAGATGTTAGATTTGCTGGCTGTAGACCATAGTTGAATCCCGTAAGTCCAAATCGGTTTGATGACCGAGCAGTAGACTCTGACTTTGTTACTTAGTGATAGTGTAGACTGTCGACCAAGAAGCCACAGGAGATTTCTAAAGCGGTTGTTCACGTCGTCTCGTTTATGTTTTATGTGATGTTTCCAAGTCATACGCTGATCCAGATAGAATCCCAGGTATTTCACACATGTGGTCTGTGGTAATGGAACCTGGCCAAGTTTAGTTGCAGGACACAGATTTTTTCTGAGGGTGAAAGTTATGTGGTGAGATTTTGGGGCACTAGCTTTAACTCGCCACTTTTGCAACCAATCATTAGTCAGGTCTAATTGTGTTTGGAGAGTTCTACTGGCCTCATCTGGATCATCATTGGACGAGAGGAATGCAGCATCATCAGCGTAGGTTGCAACTGTCACACTGGGAGCCTGTGGTAGGTCATAAGTGAATATGTTATATAGTACTGGTCCAAGCACCGAGCCCTGAGGCACTCCAGCGCGACATGTGTGGAAGGATGATCTGGCGTTTCTTTGCTTAACTTGGAATATCCTCTGGTCGAGGTAAGAAGCCATTATGTGGTAATATTGATAAGGGAGAGTCTTTTTTATTTTACATAATAAACCTTTATGCCATACCCGGTCGAAAGCTTGTTGTATATCGAGAAATGCGGCGGAGCAGTATTCTTTTTTCTCGAGGCTGTGTCTTATAGTGTTGTAGACCCTGTGGACTTGTTCCACGGTAGAGTGATTTTTGCGGAATCCGAACTGGTGATCCGGTATCACATTGCTGTCGTCTAAATGTGGAATGAGTCTGGTCAATATTATTCTCTCCCAGAGTTTCGACACTAAAGGAGTGAGGCTGATGGGTCGATAAGATGTAACTTCATTGGCTGGTTTGCCAGTTTTATGGATCATTACTATTTGCGACACTTTCCAGGGAGTAGGAAAATAATGTAATCTCATGGTAGCATTGAATAAGTTTGTTAAAAAGACAATGCACTTCCTGGGCAGCTCTTTTAGTAGCTTTGGAGTAATCAAATCGTATCCAGGAGCTTTATTTAGTTTAAGAGATGAGATTTCCTTACGCAATTCGCCCGGAGACGTCGGACGTAATGGAGTGCTAAGCTGGAAGTCTTGGTTGAGAGTTTCATCTATTTCTGGGTCCTCAGAGCAGTCGGAGTCATTAGGCTTAAAAACCTCTGCCAGGTGAGCTGCAAATAGTTCAGATTTTTCAGAGTCTGTACGAGCCCATGTTTGTCCAGATCTGATCGGCGGAAGGCATGGTTGAGGTTGAGCCATGGAACTTGTCGCTTTCCAAAGAGAGTAAGGGCCATTATTATGCGGAGATAGCGATTCCAGTTTTCGTTTGAGGGATTCGTTAGCAATTTCGGCGAGTGTGGTTTTTAGTTCTACAATCGCACGATTCAGGCGAGTTTTGTCGTCTTTTTTACGTGAAAGCTGCCACACCCTTCGCAGTCTGCGTTTTTCTGATATTTTTTTGCGGATCTCAACTGGAATTGGAGTACTGTTAGAATGTGTAGGCAATTCAGGGGTATTTGTCCAGGCCGATACCTGGATCAGATTTGTGAAGTATATGCAAGCTTTATCAATGTCTTCGGCAGTTTCAAGTGGAAGATTGAGATTAATTTTAGATTCAAGGTAATCTTGGAAGTTGAGCCAGTCTGTTTTAACATTGTGAAGATTTTCATCATTAGTATCACGATTGATAACTGTTGTACTCAATATCATCAGTACTGGGGTGTGGTCTGAGGTCCCGTCGAGGCTTGATTCCATATGGATGTACAGGTTGGATATATTCTTGGTGATGAAGAAGTCCAAGAGATCAGGGATCTTGTGATTATCTGTGGGCCAATAAGTCGGCTCTCCAGTGGAGAAGGGTGTTAGTTTGTTAGCGTCGAGGCTCTTTTTTAATTCACGACCCCTTGTTACGGTGGTCCGTGCACCCCAGTAGGAATGTTTAGCATTCCAATCTCCACCTGCTATGAAGCGGTTACCTAGAGTTTGGAAGAATTCAGTAAACATTGCTTCCTTAATAGTGTGACGCGGAGGGCAGTACACTGCCGATAGGTTTAAGTAGCCACAATGGTCTTCTATTCGAACCGTGGTAGCTTGAAGATGGTCAGTAGAAAACTGTTCTAGCAAGTAGTGTTTAACACTGGTTTTAATGGCAATTGCTGAGCCAGCATGTGCTCCGCCGTCAGGATGACAGGTAAAGTATATGATATACCCCGGGATACATATTCTGCTTCTAGAGGTAGTGTGTGCTTCGGATATAAGACATACATCAAGCTTGTTATTCTTAAGGAATGCTTCTAATTCATGGGTATTAGGTACTAAACCGTTGATGTTCCAAGTGGCTACGTGTAGCATGCTACATGTAGTCCTATTCATTTTGATAACTTCTGAACAAGAGTCATGATAAGCCCCAGCATTGAACTTATTTGTTGAAGTAAGAGGTCAATCTTCTCACTTTGTTTTAGGAGAATATTTTCAAGGTTGGTTGGAGTACTGGTAATGTTGCCAGAGCTAGTGGCTGTTTGTGGTGCTTTGTTGTGGGTTTGCGGTGCTTTAGATGCTTCTGCATATGATTTTTGATGTGAGACATGACTTTTCTCGGTAGATGGGAGCGGCATGCTGGGATCAATAGTAGATGTAGTAGTAAATTGTCTGTTATAGGCAGGTTGCAGTCGGTTGTTGAAGGCTCTTTCTCTCGGCTTAGAGTTGTTGAGTCTCCGAGCAAGAAGCTCCCTATAGACTTGACAGCCTTTGTAGTTTGCTGGGTGATCGCATGTGCATAGAGCACATTTGGCCGGAGTACTTCGATCTTTCTTGGCACAGTCGGATGTTTTGTGATTTCCTGCACACTTGACACATCTAAATGGTCTCATACAATTGTTCTTGGAGTGGCCATATTCTTGGCATCGTTGACATTGGACTATAGTCTTGGATTTACGGGGATCTTCAATTTTAACTTTTTGATTGTAAATGTTAGTAATGTTTTTTACTGCAGGATTGTCATTTCCTGGTTCGAGGTTAACAAAAAATGTAGATGAGGGTTTCTTTTCAGGTCCATATCGCGCATTTATTATCTCTCCCTTCACCTGGTTACCAGTTGCCTCAATAGCATTGATAATGGCTTCATGTGGAGTAGAATAGTGCAGGTTTTTAATAACAATGCGGAAGCTTTTTTTGTCCTTTGGGGTAAATGTATATCCAATCAGTCCATTTTCTCTGATGATGGTGATTATTTTCTTGTAGTATTCTGCTGTTGTGGCTAGCACATGCAGTATTCTTTTGTTTAAAATTTTGAGGCTGAATTGATCCTTACCGCACACAGATTCAATTAGTTTTGTGAGCTCCTTGACATCTTGGATGCCATAAAGGACAATCGGAGGTGGTTTACTAGGGTTTTTGGGGTGATTTGTGAGCCCTATGTGTTTGTCTGGGGAGTCCAAGGGAAGGATTTCAAACCTGTTGCTTGTTGCATTTCTTTCCAACTGGGGGGGAGAGTCACTTATTTTCCTCTTTTTATTGAAACGGGGAGATGGGGCTCGTTGCCATGAGGGTGGAGCAGGATTTTGGTGGTTAGATTCTATTCCTTGAATTGGATTTCTGGATTCTTTAATGTTTCCATGTTGAGGTTTATCTTTCATTGAGTTCTCACTCAAGGATTGGCTTCGTTGTCTAACTTCAAGCATACCTTTATGGAATAATTGTTGAGTGAGAACCTTCTTGGTTGGTGCTGGCTTTAAATTAGTTTCTTCACAGTCTTCGGTAGCAGATTTCACACTCGTAGGCCCGGGTACCTGCGAGCGCCGGGGGTCAGCCGGGTTGCATGACCGGTCATCGGTAACATATTTCTCACTCTCGGGCCCGGTTACCGGAGAGCGCCGGGGGTTAGCCGGGTCGCATGACAAATCATCTTCATTATTTAACATTTTTTCATACTTTTTGTGGGAATGAATAAGCTTGGCACTTTCCCAAGGTGACAAGTCCACTTTTTAGGAGGGTATTTACCTCCTCCAGGCCTGTGGTGGCCTACGGGCTATTTACCGCCGCCCGTGCCCGGCGTTTGCAGCTCGTTTAGCACCACCCAGGGGGCACGTGTAGGGTGGGTCTTAGGAAAGATGGTAAATCCTACGGACGCGAGCTGCCTCCGCCCCCCATATTATATATTTATTAATATAATAATTGTTATATTTACCTGATGCGGCGGATGTCTGGGCGTGCCGGGAGGTTTGTTAATGAACATGCTGTTGATAGCGATGATGTCGTCTCCGATCAGATCAGTAACGACCCGGTACAGGCCCGGATGTAGCGCGTACTGCACGAACACGTCGTCGTAGTGGATCTCTTGTACCTGTTACAGGTACATTTTATATGACAATATATGAAACATGTGGTATTAAACGTAAGGAATATTTATCATTACTGGTTAACGTAGCGGCGACTAAAATTCGCCATACAAACGTAATAGTCAAATCATTTGAAATCAGAGAATACTTCCAAAATTTAATGAGATTATATTTTAATCTAAAATACTTATAACTTGGAGTTATATTTGAAAATACCTATATTTTGGATTATTGATAAACTATAATTCTATAATTGATATTTCGTTAAATTAATAATTCGAAAAATTCAATTTAGCTTCTACAAAACACTCTTTCGTACACATACACAATCACATAACATCAACATACATACATTCACGCCTTTTTCCCGAAGGGGTAGGCAGAGGTGTACCCAGGACTCAGTCCCATAGTACATACACCCACATTTAGCCAGTATGTTATTGGTCCCATGTAATAATAATAATAATATTCATTTTATTTCAGTCATAAACCATACATTATACATTAAATAATTAAAAATCGAAATATAATAATATATAAATAATAGGAGGCGAGCCTATTGCCATCTACCGGGCACAGTTCCAGACAGTTATTGAGATAATTCTTAATGGAAAAATCCAATATTTAACACTTTTGCCTGACCTGGGAATCGAACCCGGGACCTCTTTGTTGGCAGTTGGCAGTCGAGCATGCGCCCTCTACGCCACCGAGGCAGTCACACACAATCATTGAAAACAAAATTACAATTAACAATTTTTTACTAAAAGGTTGGAGTTGATAATAATAACTATCGAATATGAAATATATAGTTATATCGAGATAAGTCTAACACACAGAAAGTGTTGAGAGAGATAAATATTATATACTCTATATACTATATATATATCTCTCTCTCTCTCAACACTCTTTCTAGCATCACACACACACACACTTAGTATATTAATAAAATTATATATACATACTTTATTAACATAGTTCTCAGGTATCGTGGTTTTAATTAAGAGTTCTGGCTCTTTTATAGTTCTCATGATGGGACTCCTCGGGACTTTTCCATTCACCACATCCATGAATCGTTGCCTGAAATTTATCAACAATCATCACTGGCCTACATTTCCAAACAAACGAATGTAAACAAACCAAAATTTGTAATTGAAAAAAATTAAGCCCTACAAGTTTCTTGTGCGTTCTTCTTGTAGATGTATCTTTCCGAACGCACGGTAGACTCAGTACTGTTTATCGTCATTGAAGCAAAGGTGTCTTCTCGTGTCAAATTAGATTTTTTTAATGATAGTGAGTAACAAGACGAGCAAATCAGGCAGATGGTAAGCATCATGATTGCCCATATCAGACACAGTGTCACCCAGTGGTTTAAAATTCAAAATTCTGCGCGGCACTGCACTGCGCCTGTCACCCTGAGATAGTTGTTGAATCTCGTTATGCCCAGTAATTTCGCTGATTACATTGCCCTTCAGACAGTACAGTAATGTTTGCACATTACTGCTTGGCGGATGAATAACTGGCAAAGGTGTGGTACTTCCCCAGGCGGCTCCTGCAAAAGAGGCCTACCACTACAAAAAAATTCCGGCAAATTGTAAGCTTCTGCATGAAACTTTGCCGTAATAAAGAAAAAAAGTAAACACTCATTACAGGCTATTTCTCTTTCCTCAAAATTACTTTGACATGGTCCTTTATTTATGTTAAATGTTGAAGATACAGGTTTTTAATTTAACACTTAAGACTGACAGACAAAAATTGACACACGGCAAAAATTTAAACTAAATATTTTTTAGACCTGTCGCGATTATTGCATAAGTGCTAGCGCCGCACGTCGATGACAAGTTAAGACAGTCTCTATGAAAGGTGTTTTTAATTCCAGAGTCGTTAAGTTTTATTAAATGAAACTATGTAACTTGCTAATGTTAATAACATTATGAGTTTTATGATAGTTACTTAACTGTAACTTAGTATCAATTTCGTATTTAATTTAAATATTTGACCTATCTTTAGTTACACAATTAAGATTTAGGTATACTGAGCAAACAATGTTATATAGCAAAAAACGTTGAATTATGTGAATCTTAATTACCCACTTCTATAAGTAGACTTTTAATTTGGAAATAACATCATTGTCTTTTTTGTTCAGCCTTAGGTAGATAGATAGATAATCACTTTATTGTACACCAAAACATGGACATAACAATACATTAATAATAATTAAAAGATTCTTAGGCTAGTAGAAGTGACGGTCTTATCGCTTAAAGCGATTTCTTCCAGACAAGCAGAAGGAAAGGAATACTGAGTATTTCTAAAAAGGTGCTCCTAGCCTGTAAAGCAACTTAAATTAAGTTAGATATAACTTAGTATTATAGCTGAGTTGTGTATTTATAAGTTTTTATGACAATAAAGAATTTTAAAAATCAATCAATCACTGAGTATTTCTGGTCGGCGGTGTACTTATAAGAGTACATAAATAATTGTACTTATATATTAGATACAAACAAATAATTACTCATATACCTACATACATATATAGCTACATACTTAAACAAATATACTTATATACTAATAAAATATTCATATACTTATGATCAAGGAAAATTCTTTGACAAAAGTCGAAAAAATGTTTGAAAAAAGTCTGACCATTGTGCATTTGCCGGTTACAAATAATAATAATAATATGGGACAACTTCCACACACGGTCATCTGGTCCCAAACTAGGCTAGAAGCCTGTACTATGGTAACCAGAGGACTGATATACATACTTATATAAGCTTATAACACCCAGCCACAGATCAAACAGATACGTTCATGCACACAAATGTTTGACCTGGCCTGAGGCCTGAGAGAGCAGAGTTACTACCATCAGTGCCAATGAGGCTTTCAAAAATAAATATATTTTCATTTTATGGTTCCATAACTCAAAAAGAAACAATAGGCATGATGACACTATAACAGATTAAAAAAATAAATGGTTTTAGTGAAAAATATATATCGAAAGGATTCTAAAAAACGACCCAGTATTATTGAAAACATTGAGATTAATAATATTTTTAATAAAATAAAAGTACAAAAAATTGCAATCGGCCATCTTAACTGAAACGCCAAGCAGAGCGAATGACGTCACGCCTCAGTAAATACTGTTACTGAGAGTATAAACACTTGAAGTAAATATTTACCATATCGCATTAACTTTTGTTGTGTTGTGATCAGTCACTTAATTTGTTATATATTCGTGGCAATCCAGGAATCATCGAAGATGGAACAAGGTTTTATTAAGGCAAAAATAAAATATTTACTTTGCGTGACGTCAGGACCCGACGCCATGACACATACGAGCGTTTTCGCGCTCATTTTAAATTAGAAAG
The DNA here is from genome assembly GCA_947063395.1 of Hemistola chrysoprasaria. Classification (NCBI taxonomy): domain Eukaryota; kingdom Metazoa; phylum Arthropoda; class Insecta; order Lepidoptera; family Geometridae; genus Hemistola; species Hemistola chrysoprasaria. The sequence continues at coordinate 1,871,771 of OX346731.1, read as the reverse complement.
TTAAAAATGCATTAATTTGCGGTAAAATGTAATTTTATCCTGAAAAAATGTTTTTTTCGGTAATATTAGACGTGTACCTACATTAAGAAACGGGATTTCAAAATCTGTCACCATGCCTATTGTTAAGGCATACTTACGTAAGTATAAGTCAACAACTTTTAGAATCGAGTTCCCAAACGATACTGGGGTCGGCACAACATGAACATTAGACATCAACTTCGTCTTCTCCATGTTCATTTTAAGACCGACCCGTTGAGAAACTCGATTGAGGTCTTCAAGCATCGTGCCGAGAGCCTCCATCGTCTCTGCCATGACTACAATGTCGTCGGCAAACCGAAGGTGAGTGATGTATTCGCCATTAATATTGATGCCGTGTCTTTGCCATTCCAGAAGCTTGAACTGCATAGGACAAGCAGTCCAACTCGGTAGGCCCAACTTCGAGAAAGAAAGAAGAACTCTGTCATGCCACTGACCAAATCTGATATAAAATTCTCTCCTCTCCCTGCACGGCTGCCTGGAAGAGGTCGCTCTTAGCGATAAGACCGCCATTTGTTGCACATATTAGCATTAAAGTTTATTGTTTGGGGTGTACCAATAAAGTTTATCTATTCTATCTTTAACAATTACTTTTAAACATAAATATGTACTTACTTGAATACAGTTAAAGAAGTGAAGTCAATAAGTCCTTTAATCACTAAATAGCCGTTCTCTTTGTAGAACTTCAGTTGATCACTTGATAGTTTGAAGTTATCTGATATTTGATCATGGGATGATGTCCTGAAAAATAAAAAAAAGGTTGTTTAGAAGTTGGTATGTATTAGTAATTGGCACGAAATGGTTGAATACGGACTATCAAATACAGACAACATACAATAAAAACTATTTCAACCAAAACCCCGCATCTGTTTCAAATGGCGCCTCAAACCCCGAATCTGTTTCAACTGGCGCCTCAAACCCCTGAATCTGTTTCAACTGGCGCCTAAAACACCCGACTCTGTAACAAATGGCGCCATGGCGCCACCGCCACGCTACCGACGCCCATGGCATTTAAAGGCGAATCTAAATAAATTTATGAGTTTGAAAGAGTATTTCATTATTAACTTACAGTTTTGGTGTAATTGTAATTTTATTAGCCGCCATTTTCACGGAAACACTGGCTGAAAACAAGAGATAGTAAATTGTTAGCACAATAATTAAAATTTACTATGGAATTTAATGCTTTTATTTATAGAAATTATGGAATTTTCTAAAATTTAACACAAAGTACAGTTTCTGCTTTGTCATGGCGAGTTCACAGAGCCTATTTTCAGACTCGCCAAGATAAAACGCACGTACCATTATACATAATAGAAGATTAGTATTTTTTGCTTAATAAAGGATTTGAGTTTAAATATATGTATGTAGTCAAAAACATCAAATTCCAAAATTAAGAGCAAAAAAGTCAATAGAAATAGTCAATAGAAAGTAAATAGAATTATTTAAAATATACTATGACTAGTGCTCAAGTACCTATATCTTGAGATAAAATCAATTCCGAGGTTTTACAGCGGAGATTATTGAAATTGTGAGTTAAATGCCTATACAAAGTAATTTCGGCTTGAAAAGATCAAAAATAAAACAGTACTAGTCAAATCAAACAGTACTAGTTACTTTGATTCGAAGGGTGTAGTATTTGGTTAAAATAATATTATAATAATTAATAAAGACTTGTTATTATAAAATTTGATAAATATCTATTTATTACTTGTATCTGGATCCACAGGTCTAATGCGTAAGTATATGATAAAATGACTGAAATGAATAAGCAAAAATTGTATATTAGGTTAAATTAACAATGACAATGATATTCTTAAAGTTTTTCAATTAAAATAATACTTTGTTTTTGTTTTTCAGACAATTCATTAACATAACTACCAACATTTAAGGCAAAATTAGGGTTCAATATTATATTATTATATTTTCTTTTAAAACTATTAATATAACATAACATATCACGCCTTTTTCCCCAAGGGGTAGGCAGAGGTGTACCCAAGACTCAGTGTCATAGTAGGTACACCCACATTTCGCCAGTATGTTATTGGTCCTATGTTATATTTTTTTTATGATAGTGAGTGACAAGATGAGCAAATCAGGTGCCTGATGGTAAGTATCATAATTGCCCATATCAGACACAGTGCCACCCAGTGCTTTCAAGTTCAAAATTCTGCACGGCACTGCGCTGCACCTGTCACTTTGAGCTATTACTTGACAGGCGTAGTGCAGTGCCACGTAGAATTTTGAAGTTTAAAACACTGGGTGGCACTGTGTCTGATATGGGCAATCATGATGCTTACCATCAGGCACCTGATTTGATCGTCTTGTCACTCACTATCATAAAAAAAATATAACATAGTACCAATAACATACTGGCGAAATGTGGGTGTACCTATCATAAAAAAAATTAAATCTAAATTATAATGTAAGGTCAATGTGGCCCTTAAATCAACTACTTTTTTGGTTCAGTAATTTTGTAAATTCTGGTTTAAGATCTTTATTTCTCATTAAGAACTAGGTTCACTTACATGAGAAACTTATATAAAACTAGGTACCTATTACAGTTTATTTGGTCCAGCTTTTTCACTCTAAAATTATATTATTTATATTGCTTACTTTAGCACACTAACACTTAGCTTATTTAAAACAATATTACACCATAAACACCTGCTGTACTATACATATGATATACTAGCGGCCCGCCCCGGCTTCGCACGGTAGCAGAAGTAGGTATAGTGAACGTTTAACAGGAGTAAATTCCTGATACATTGTATTTTAATAGATAATATAACTCTAATGGTTTACGCAGCGCACGCAAATTAATGGCTATTTCTGTTACAATGACCAAACCTTAACACATGTATAAATTTATCGTGGGCTATTTTGAAGATATTGATAAGTACTACAAACCCCTAGTACATTACTTTACTCTACCACCAATAGTTTTCACACCGCATGAAAAATAATCATTGCTTCGATTATTGTGACTAAACCAGAAAAGATGGATATAATCTATGTATACTGTTTTGTAGGTATTGATAAGTACTACAATCTCCTAGTACATTACTTTACTCTACCACCAATAGTTTTCACACCGCATGAGAAATAATCACTGCTTCGATTATTGTGACTAAACCAAAAAAGATGGATATAATCTATGTATACTGTTTTGTAGGTATTGATAATTACTACAAACCCCTAGTACATTACTTTACTCTACCACCAATAGTTTTCACACCGCATGAAAAATAATCATTGCTTCGATTATTGTGACTAAACCAAAAAAGATGGATATAATCTATGTATACTGTTTTGTAGGTATTGATAAGCACTACAAACCCCTAGTACATTACTTTACTCTACCACCAATAGTTTTCTCACCGCATGAAAAATAATCACTGCTTCGATTATTTTGACTAAACCAAAAAAGATGATGGATATAATCTATGTATACCGTTTTGTAGGCATTGATAATTACTACAAACCCCTAGTACATTACTTTATTCTACCACCAATACTTTTCACAGCGCATGCATATAATGTCTGTTTCGATTATTGTGACTAAACCAAAATAGATGGATAAAATTTCCGTGGACTATTTTGTAGATATTGATAAGTACTACAAACCCCTAGTACATTATATTATTCTACCATCAATGGATTTCACAGCGCACGCAAATTTATGAATATGGTAATTATATTATGTGACACCTTGGTTCACAATATTGCAGTTTTCTTACGGATCGCTATTTTTTTTCAAAATCTCATACAGCCTATGTCACTCACACTGAATTAAGCTATCCATAAGTGAAAGAATTTTTAAAATCGGTCCAGTAGTTTCGGAGCCTATTCGTTACAAACAAAAAAACAAAAAAACAAAAAAACAAAGTTTCTCTCTTTATAATATTAGTATAGATTACATTAGATAATTTTTTTTTTTCTATTAGAGGCAGCAGTGGAACTGGCAAGGTGTAAATATAAAGAAACATAAACAAATATGCTAAATTTTGGTATACCTATAAAAAAATATATAAAACAATTTCAACACGGGTAAACCCGTGTCACATACCTCATATAATAACATACTTAATAAGAGAATCAATTAATAAAAATATAATAAGTTTAGGTTAGTAGAATACTTTTAAACTTAATAGGTACATATTACAAATAAGTGCCTAAATAATGCATTTAAATGCTTTAATACCTAATTAATTAATTGTGTTAATACTTTAAAATGTACTCACGTGATAATAATTAATATAAGTATTTAAAGCGGTTTACCTTGAAGCTATTAATTATTCAGAACTTCTAAAGAACCTCGGTAACTGACGAGGTTGTAGTTTGAACTTTTGTACGACAATAAATAAAGATATTGAACGTTGACCAGACACTAGGTACCTACAAGATAACAGATTCACAAATCACATAATAAGTATATTAAATTTATCACAATGGAATCGTCATTAATAATTATTGTAATTAATTTTGTTTACTCTGGAAAGATCATCGGTACAAAAGTGATAGCTTTGCGTTTTGCAATAAAGTTTGAAAACTGTAAGGAATTGAACAATATATAACAGTATGTACTTTATTTATTCAATAATTATTGTGTATTTTTTTAACTCCCGCAAAACTACTGCGAAATTAATAAACACAGATCACTTTTAGTTAATAAAATACAAAAGTCAGTGAAAAATTGCGAACAAAAACAAACTTTTTTTGATATCAACTTGATCAGACATTCACATCAAGCTTGATAATGTAATGACACTGACAGTAAGAGTTGACACTGACAGTAGCATTTTTTTTTCTTTTATGGACCCACACGAATGTATTGCCCATGTCAAGTTATATAAATTTTCAAGTTATTAAGGTCAATTAGTCAATTCAGATTCAGGGCAAGCCCAATCAAGTCACAGCTCTAGTAAAGTGATGGTTTTTACAAGAAGCTGCCGGAATTTTGGCGGCAACACGAAAAATTACATTTCAACTCTCGCATCACTAGCCAAGAGACTTATGTATCTTCGAAAACACTCAACACGTAATATTCTGCCATTATTACACGTTAAACACTCGAAAAACAACCGATAATTGATAAAGTTACGGGAGCCAAACTGTATTCTTCGGTCTCCCGCCAAAACTCCTAGTAGCATATTGACGTCAATCGAAAGTCAAACTTTTTAAATTCACAATGCTTTGCATGGTTTATACATTTGCCAGTTTATTTTACTTTACATGGCTTGCTTGGCTTTCAAATACAGTTCTATAATACAAATATTATTAAGTATCATATTAAATATTAATACAGTCACACAAAACAGATACTGTGATGATTAAACTCCATACATGATATTATACTACTTACAATATAATTTTAGGAATAATAATAATAATTATTGAATGTTTGAGAAGCGCTTAGTTACCTATTCACCCATGACAAGTCATAATTTAGTATGAAAATGCAAGTACTTACAGCAATGACGTTGAATAGCTTTCTTAACTTACAGCGTTAAATTTCTTTATTACAGCCCATCAAATCTAAGACGTACTATTTGTTGTTTCATCTTTTCAAGCATTTTTGAAGCTGAAATAACTTTGGATAGGCGTAACTCACACAATTTCAATAAACTTTGCCGTAAAACCTTGACACCACTACATACTTACCAATACCTTACATCAAAAATGATCTTCCTAACACAAGTTAGGAAATCTATTCTGACAATTAGGTATCTATCTATCTATCCTATGTATCTTTCCCCCAAATCATTATCGCTAATGATTTCAATTAACAATGGTTCGTAAAAACATTCAAAAGTATCCTTTATTACCTCACACATAACATTACTTTTCTCATGTAACCGGAGCTCCAATTAAAACGCATTGCTAAATGAAGGAATCTTTATGAATCTCGGTAATTAGAGCTCTAGAACATGTGCCTTCTTTGATTGACCCAAATAAAAGTCGACAAAATATTATTGCCCTACCTACTTATTGATATACAAAGAAAAGAAAAGAAAGAAAAAATATTTATTCCAACACACGAAAATATTAGTCATAATACTTACATAAATTGCGTGTACCGCGAAAATGTACCAACTCAGCATAAGTAGGTTGCTAACAACAACAACAACAACAACTTTACAACCTGCACTGCATAATGGTTATAATCTACGAATAATTATAAGTCGGTATAATATATTATGATATAATATTAAACGATTATTATTATACGTATAGAGAGAATACTTTGTTAAATAAATTGTGAAGGCATAAGTATGTGTGCATAGTGTAGGCAGGCCTCCGTCACTCCATACAAACTCTCGCACTTAATAGGTAATTATTAATGAATAAATATAATAAATACTGGCGCGCCGCGGTTCCACCCGCTTAGACATTGTTCCTGTGGGAATATAGGGGAAAAGGTACCCCATGTGTTATTCCAGGGTCTAAGTTACTTACGAGGGTTACGAGGGTCAAAAAGTTCGCGGAATGGAGGGTTTAGAGAGGGAAGGGGGTAGTTATTTTTACCTGTCGCTACTTGTTGACTCAATACAATTATAAATACTAAGTTTCAGCCCAATCGGTGCCCAACCTTTGAGATATCGCTGGATAAACAAGTCAATCGGGTAGAAAATATCAACTATGGAGAAAATTGAGTATCGTGCCGTGATTAAGTTTCTCACTAAGCAAGGAAAAACACCTCAGAACATTATGGAAGAAATGTCATCAGTTTACGAGGACTCCTGCCCTGGAAAAACAATGATTTACAAGTGGCATAGTCTTTTCAAGCAAGGCAAAGACTCAATTGAAGACGATCAGCGCTCAGGTCGGCCAATTGAAGCAACGTCGTCAGACATTGTTGAAAAAGCTGAAAAACAGAGACATCGCAGAGATTACTGGAGTATCATCTACGACCATTTTGAATATTCTCCATGACCATCTTGGCATGTCTAAGGTCAGTGCAAGATGGGTACCGAGAATGCTCACAGCGCTTCAAAAACAGCAGCGCGTCGAGTGTTCGCGCGAGTTTTTGGAGCTGTGTAGTGAAAACAGGGATGAATATCTGAACCGAATTGTGACTGGAGATGAAACTTGGGTTCATCACTATGAACCTGAGTCGAAGCAGGAGTCAATGCAGTGGCACAAAAAAGGCGCAGCACCGCCCAAGAAGTTTAATGTGTCACAATCGGCCGGAAAGATTATGGCTACAGTTTTTTGGGATTCCAAAGGGATTTTATTGATCGATTATAAAGATAAAGGTGTCAATATCACGGGGAAGTACTACGCTACACTACTGGAAAAATTAAAAGTAGCAATTAAAGAAAAGAGAAGGGGAAAATGGTCTCGAGGTGTGCTCCTTTTGTACGACAACGCACCCGTTCACAAGAGTCATGTTGCGATGGCTGCCTTACACAAGTGCGGTTTCGAAACTCTAAACTACCCTCCCTATAGTCCAGATTTGGCCCCTTGTGATTATTATTTGTTCCCAAACATGAAAAAAGAGCTTCGTGGAAAGAAATTTACGAATGACGATGAAGTGAAGTCGGCAATATCTGCTTATTTTGAAGGCCTTGACAAATCATTTTTTTTCGAAGGTATAAACATATTATTTGAAAGGTCTGAAAAGTGTATTAGGGTGTAATGGAGAATATATTGAAAAGGAATAATAATTTCATGATTAAATTCACCCCCCTTCCCTTTCATTCCGCGAACTTTTTACATACCAAATTTCAGCCCAATCGGTTTTGTAGTTTTGGCGTGAAAGAGTAACAAACATCCATCCATCCATCAATCTAACCAAAACTGCACTAGATGGCGCTGGAGGTGAGTTAACAAGTTATAGCAAGCGTTTTGTTAGATAGACTTGACTTGTTGATATGAGTTTCAACTTGATACCTCAACGAGTTCCCGAGAAAAAGGGTCTTGACAGACACACAGACACATAGACGAATAGACAGACGGATATACGAAGAGATCCTATAAGGGCTCCTTTTTTCCTTTTCAGGTACGGTTCTACGGAACCCTGTATTACCCAGTGTGCGTGTGTGTGTTGTAGTGGTAGGCCTCTTGTGCAGGGGGCCGCCTGGGGAAGTACCACACCATTATGCCAGTTATTCATCCGCCAAGCGGTAATGTGCAAACATTACTGTGTTCCGGTCTGAAGGGCAATGTTACCAGCGAAATTACTGCGCATCATGAGATTCAACAACTTCATTCAGGGTGATAGGAGCAGTGCCGTGCCGCGCAGAAGTTTTAATTTTAAAATACTGGGTGGTGGTCAGATATGGGCCATCATGATGCTAACCATCAGGCACCTGATTTGCTCGTCTTGTCACTCGCTATCATAAAAAAAACCCCTAAAAACATCCATTTGTTTTGTTTTACATCTGTACACATTATCGACACGGTTTTCTATTACGAATTCAAAGAAAGTTGTCTAAATATTTTGGTACAAACTCCAGACTGAGTTATTTTAGACCAAAGATTTCAATCGAAAAGTATTTGGATAGTCGCCAATTCAGAATTAAAACGGTTCTTTGAAGTTCAATGTCTTTCCGGGTACGAATAGTAAATCTAAATCGAGCCTAAAATCATTACTTTCGTAAAACGAAGTCTAGGTTTCCTAGATTTCTTACTTCTAGTTTGCTTTCTCTTTCGAACAAGAATCACATGTTAACTAATAGTTCCTTACGGAATATTTTATGTTTTTATAGACATAGTCATGACTGTGACAAAAATGGTGGCAAATCATGCTGGCCTGTGGTATTTTCTCCACTCTAACTAGTCTTCTTGCTCTCTAGAGCAAAAAGTAATTAGATAATTAGGATTTATGCTTAATAGTTTCTTTATTGGATAAAAATTTTCTCTTCTCTTTTAAAGTTGTATACTAATAAATAATCACCATCATATTCCTGCTCTTACTAGGTTCAAGGTAGTGTTGTCATAGCACATCTTCTTCCACCATTCCAATCTATCATCCTTCATTTCTGCACATACCTACTATCTCTTCACGCATCCTTATCCCCACAGTTCATTCACGTGTATTAAAATTCTGTGCCTCACTTAAAATTGTTAAGAGTCAAAACATACACATAAATGCACTATATTTTCGTCCGAATCTAATGTTATCTGAGGTCAAAACGATAATGTTCCCAACCACAGTAAATCATTAGTTCTCGACGTCTCTTCGACTGGCTTAGTACACAAAATGGCACGATTTAAAATATTCATATTATTCATCTGTCTATTTAGTACAATATCAGCGCAGTGCACTCTGGAGAAAGCCCAGCAGTATTTCAAGCGATCAGTTTACGATTTTACAGTGCAGTTAGCCACACGAATCAGCCAGGAAACTGATGGGCATTTCATTGCGTCCGGCCTGTCACCATGGACCTTAATATCAGCTATATCTTTAGGCGCCACTCAAGACACGCTGACAGAAATTACCCACGTATTAAAAATGCATCCCCATCTGTGCTTCAATAGGAAATACTTCGAAATCGCTCGGCAGCTGACCTCGAACAATGATACCATCTTAGAGAGAAGTGCAGCCATGTTTGTCGATAGAACACTGGACATCAAAGACGATTTCCAGAACGATGTGAATAGAGCAGGGATTTGTTCTATAGAAGTGCTTGCATTCGAAGAATATGCTGCTTCAGCAGCTTACATAAATGATTACGTAAGTGAAGCTACGCATGAAGCAATCGATGAAATAGTAACTGCGTCTGATCTTGAAGATGCTTACATAGTTATGGTCGATGCTCTATATTTCAAAGGTGCTTGGAAGACTCAATTCCCATACGCTGATACAGAGACCAGTGCGTTTTACAACAGCAAGGGCTCGCAAATAGGAGACGTCAACTTGATGTATGTAACCGGAAGATTTAATATGACTTCAGTTAGGCAGATCAATGCTAGAGTACTAGAACTGCCTTATGGCGAAGATAAGCGATTTTCCATGTTGATATTCTTGCCTGATAGAGAATTTTCTGTTGGTACTCTACTGAATAACCTCAACAATATTAGCTTGAGGACTATATTTGCGCTTTTCGAGCGATACGGTGAAGACACAGTATCAGTACAAATCCCAAGATTTAAGGTCACATCTGACATAAACAATTTGAAAGAGCTATTAATTGATATGGGTTTGACTCGGATGTTTGATTCCAATGCAGCAAGGTTTGAAGATTTGACCGACTTTCCAGTTTTTGTGTCAAATTTTATACAGAAAGCTGACATTGAGGTGACAGAGGATGGTACAGTGGCGAGTGCAGTCAGTGAGGCGACGTTTCAAGCGAGAATGATGCCCGAACAATTCATTGCGAACAAACCTTTTGTTTTCATGATAATCGATCGAGCTACTGAACTACCTCTCTTTACGGGGGCTTATTCTAAGCCTAATGTGTTTTGAGTGTGATATTTTTGGTCGAAATAAATTATCGCTAACAGCTGTGTGTTTATAGTTATTATGTCATTCCGTTATCATATCTTATACGTAAGTTGAAAGAGTGCCAGATAGGTTTATCAATTTTAGCTCTATAATTTGAGTTGTATATATTTAGTTCAAAATTATCATTGCATAGTTTCGTTAAATTGTGATAACATGTAAAATTTCTTTTTATGATAGTGATAGTGACACTACACGCAAATCAGGTGCCTGATTATGGTAAGCATCATGATTGCCCATATCAGACACAGTGCCACCCAGTGTTTTAAAATTCAAAATTCTGCGCGGCACTGCATTGCGCCTGTCACCCTGAGATATTAGTTGTTGAAACTTGTCATGCCCGGTAATTTCGCTGGTAACAGTATTCGGAGTATTAAACCCCGGTATAATCAATTTATATATGTATCAGGTATATATATCACCTAATATAATTATAGCCGACCAAATAATAAAGTACCGTTTTACAGTTCTTATTTTGCCTATTTATCTAGTGTAATATATTTATTTAGTGTAAGGGTGCCAAGCCATCCTCACCTGAACGTGGTGCATACAAACCTGCTAGCATACAAACGTGGCAAACGACCGTCAACATCTAGGTGAAATTGGTCTAATAGTTACTTTTTAGACCTGCAACCGACCCCGCACTACACGTATTGACTCGTCATTTCTGTGGATCCTGCCGGTTAGGTGAGAGAGTGGTGTACGTTTATGGCATGCCTGCACCACCTTATTTGCGTCCCAGGCGATGCAGCGTCCGTGGAGAGGACACTTCACCCACTTTAGCGCAGCTAAGGAAATCAGCCTTACTAGTCATGTACCTACGTCAATGCCGATCCTCGAACATGGACGCTGCTTGAATCATGTTCTATAGATGTTTAAGGCTAGTGATGATATTTTATTTAGTACCGTAGATTATTATCGATAATATTAGGTCAAGAGTGTAATAAAACAATACTGGGCATGCTAGACAACATAGGACAATATAGGCCTGCAGAAGCCATGATGTCATTATTGCGAATACGAATACTCCCATTAATCTCTATAAATAAAGCAAGGTTGGCTGTTGCCACCGTAGACGCCCATGATCAGACAATACTGTACTAGATTATATTATTTCAGACTAGCTGATCATGACAAACTATGTACTGTAGGGTTATCATATAATGCGTGTATGGGGGCATACACGTTGTCAGGTTGGCCGAGTGTAGGGTTGATGTTATTTTGTGACGCGCATGCTACGGATTCTGTGAACGTTTTGGTGGTTTTATGGAAAGTATTAATGGCAACGTGTGGTTTAAGGAAGATCTATGGCATGTGCGAGGGCGCGATGGCAGCACAGGGAGGTGGATGCCAGCGACAGATGATTGTAGAGTGAGATTGAAGATGGTGGGCTTGGAATTAATCGAATATTATTGGACTGAAGTGTTCGAGTATTATTTAATGGAAAAGGCACGGCTACAGTACAGTATAATAAAAGGGTATTTTACCTACGATAAATTTGACACAATCCTATGAAAAAAATACCAAAACGATGTTTTGTATTCCATTGTTTCTTCCTAACATTATTAACCAATTCTATAAATTTATACTATCCTGTTATTTTTTTAGTGAAATAAACTAGGTATGTCCTTGTCATTTTAATTTCTCTTATAAACTCTCGATATTTTTCCTGGTGAACTTCTAAAAATTACAGTTTTACTGGCGTGACTTAGACACAGATCACTAAAATATGGACTTAGACGTTCACTACAAAAAAATGAAGAGTTTATAAACAAAAGTAAAATGATGTAGGGACACAGCTTAGATCACAGAGGAGATGAAAGCATCCTGATCTGTGGCTTAGATTATATTAAAAAAATCGGGATATAAATATTGAATTTTTATGTCCCCCCCGTGGCATTGAAGTAATATTAAGAGGTAACTAACGCCTCGAGCAATGTAGGTAGCAATGGGGAAAATTATTCTAATGAGAGTATAAATAATTCCACCAAAAACATTTTCATGTAAAATGTTGCCAGGACGAGACCATATGCCTTATCAAAAAGTTATGATAAATTCTTACAAGTTCTAAGCTTACAAGTAAATATATATAACTAACCACAATATCAGAGTTGAAAACACTAATATCTCATAGACTCCGCCGCTGCGTTAAGCTATTTTCCCATAAATGTAGCCCATTGCATATATACTGCCATGATTTATAGGGCAATTACAGGCCATAGGACACTATTAAACTTTATATTTCTTGGCGCTTGGCTTGTTTGACGTAATCGTTATTGACATTGAAAATAAATTATTACAAGATAAAACACTGCTTGTCTACGATTTCTGATAAATTTTGAAATTTGCTAAACATTTTTTTTACTTCCCATACAAAATCGATTAGCAAAATGTACGAAATGGATGGTCTACTAATTTGCCGAGCAGCAGGGCTATTGGCGTTCTTCATAATCACCAGTCTCTATCAGGCTTATGTCTTTATGTTCTGTGGTTTGAGTTAGTTACAAAGACGTTTTACCTTTCTAACAAGACTTTACTGTCAAATTTGGAGGGGAGAAAAGGAAAAGGATAGATACTACGAGCGGTTCTCACTCGGGACCGACACAGTGCACAGTCTACTTAGTAAGTTTATCATGTCTTTGGTTAGTAACCGGACTTTGACATTTGTAGTTAATGTCAAATCAAGTTAATAGTCATTATAGTGATAGTCACCAAGAACGCCAATAGCCCCCCTGATCCATTTTCTTTGGGAATTCAAATTATTTTTTGTCAATTTACAAATTCATTTCTTTTTAAAAGTTGTTGAGTTAATGGGTAGGTGCTCCCCCTTTAGTACTACCCTTTTTTTTAAGACGTTGTATATCGGAGAATAATCGGAAATCGTAGAAAAACAGTGTTTTTGTCATGATAGTCAATGACAAGACGAACAAATCAGGTGCCTGATGGAAAGCATCATGATTGCCCATTATCAGACACAGTGCCACCCAGTATTATAAAATTCAAAATTCTGCGCGGCACTGCACTGCGCCTATCACCCTAAGTTATTGGTTGTTGAAACTCGTCGTGCCCAGTAATTTCGCTGGTAACATTGCCCTTCAGACCGGAACCACTATCAGCCACCTGATTTTATTGTCTTGTCAAAAATACATTGTCTGGATGCCCCAGGCATTCCATATTCCATACATTGCTTAAGTCCTTGGTATTGTACTTAAAATCCGTAACATTTTAATGAAAAATTAAAAAGAGATTGAAAAGTGATTGCATCAGTCAGTCAAGCAGGCAGGACCGAATTTTATATCCTACTCTATCTTATCCTAGTTCCTACTAAAAAGTTTGTGAGTGATAGATGGATGATTGTCACTCTTTAATGTCAAAACTACTGAACCGATTGGACTGAAATTTGGTATGTAAGTAGCTCAGACCCTGGAATAACACAGAGGATACTTTTTATCCGGATATCCCCACGGGAACGATGACTACGCGGGTTAACCCGCGGGGCACAGCTAGTAAGTACATTTAGGTGGAGAATGGAGAAACAATTTTATGAGTTCCAATAATGAACGCCTATTGGAATTAAAACACAAAATTGTTTTACTGTACATTACTTCCTATCAATTAATTTAAATTAAAAGTAGTAGTGGTAGGCCTCTTTAGCAGGGGGCCGCCTGAGGAAGAACCACACCTTCGCCAGTTATTCATCCGCCAAGCAGTAATGTGCAAACATTACTGTGTTCCGGTCTGAAGGGCAAATGTTACCAGCGAAATTACTGGGCATGATGAGATTCAACAATTAATATCTGAGGGTGACAGGCGCAGTGCAGTGCCACGCAGAGTTTTGAATTTTAAAACACTGGGTGGCACTGTATGATATGGGCAATCATGATGCTTACCATCAGGCACCTGATTTGCTCGTCTTGTCACTCAATATCATAAAAAAATTTAGTTAATTAAAAACGCAACACACGTTTCGATAATAAAGTTTATAATCAAACGAGTGTTTTATTAAACAAGACTTGGTTTAGTAATGAAATACAATGGATTTATTTACAATGTAACTGAGAAATAGATGCATTGTCCATTGTCAATTATCGTTCATGCACTATTTGCACTTATAGTAAATTTCGTCGTGAGAAAAATGTTAACTACATATTATAATTCCTTATAATATAATTTCCTTATATTCCTTATAATTTTATGGTAAAATAGGCCATGTAGGACATTGTAATATAAATCTTTTTCTTAATTAGGGATCCGTACCTTAAAAAGAAAAAAAAAAACCCTTATAGGATCACTTTGTTGTCCACTGTCTGTCTCTCTGTCCGTCTGTCAAGACACTTTTTAACCGCAACGCGTGGAGGTATCAAGTTGAAATTGATATCAACTACTCAGATCTGACGATCTACTGAATTTCGAAGTTTATATTATCGATGTACTGTATTCAATAAGTTTAAAAGTGCGATTTGCGTGAGTTAGAAAATTATTTAATTCAGAATGTTCATAATCGCGATGTACGGAACTTCGAAAGGTTGCTATGACGATTTACTGCGGTCCCCTGTGGCTGTAAAAAAGTCATACGTCTAAGTTAACGTAATCAAAAGCTAAGGCCATTTTACTGCATATTTCCATACGAGGGACTAATTGAGCAAGGAACTAATAGATGGCGCTGTATGTTCTGTAGGCGGGTTGTTTTTCCGGTATGGAACCTTACACTATGCATACATACGTATGCCTTAACAATTTATTTTCTAATTACGATATTTAAGACGGACATAGTTATATATTTAAGCCATAATGAAAATATCAGGATATAAATTCATGAAATAGGTTAATAAATTATGTTCGGAGGAAACAGGAATACAATACATCGATTTGGTAAATTAGGGTTGTGTCAAATTGTCTAAAGGTGGCATAACCTATTAGAGGAATTATGCACTACGTCCGAAACGAATCCGATCGGAATCCGTATATTTCCGAATTACAGTACAATCTTTTGTTTTCTGAGTTGCATTTCGCACAACCTCCGATCTAAATCTGTGATCACGCACTTAGATCGGACTCGACATGGAAACAGTGCGCGAGTGTTGATACAAATAAAACTATGGGTACTTCGGTCCATCCGATATCGGATCAGATCGGCTGGAGATTCACGGATAACGGAGAGAAATCGGATGACGGGAATCGTATCTAGTGGTCTAGTGCGATAAAACGCCTATAGGAGCCAAACTTCGATCTCGCTCGCGCAATTTACTGCAATTTACTTTATATTATATATTATGATAAAAAAATCACTAAATGCGAATTTCCAAAATAGCACTTTCCATTTGTTTTTCTTATTAGATTAATGCACATTTTAAGAATATTTCATTCTTTTTCTTTTTATTTGATGGAGTAGATCGAAAAAAAGGAAATAACAATATTTTTTTCTATCTCTTCTGTTAAATAAATCAACACTAAGTTTTCTTGAATGTATTAAAAATTGTATAATTGAGAAACACAACGTATGATTTTTGGAAATTCAATGCCTATGTACTATAAACTTGCAAAGTGCGAGCGAGATGGAAGTTCGGCTCTTATAGGCCCTTAAATATATTATTAACTACGATTTCGGATCGGATTCGTTTCGGACGTGGTGCGAAACCGCTCTTAACAGGAAAGAGGACCTCTTTTTTTTTTAAGTTTGACACAATCTTATGGAAAATTTACTAAATCGATGTTTTGTATTCCCCTGTTTCCTCCGAATACAGTAAACCTATTTGATATATTTATATCCTGATATTTTAAAGTTGTAAAGTATGTCCCTATCATTTTATTTTTGTTTATAAACATTACCTACTTTTTTTATAGTAAACGTGCAATCACGAGAGTAAAACCAGGGTTTTTGGAAGTTTATTATGAAAAAAACCAAGGGTTTATTAGAAAAATGACAGGGACGTAAGTTTATGGAATGAGTTTATATATTCGAAGGAAACAGGGGAATACAAAACATCGATTTGGTAAGTTTTTCATAGGATTGTGTTAAATTCCTAGAAGGCCATGTACGCTCGTAAAGAAGCCATCATATAGAGGCTCATTCAGAACAACTACTATCGAACTAGCTTTTAATCGCTAAAAATTGCTGTTCATATGCATGCATGATCATTATCAAAACGTAATAACCAATTTGATTTGCGTGATTTCAGAGATCCATTAACAAAGTATCAACCCTTGTATTTTGTTGGGGTGATTCAACAGTAAATAAAATCGATTAAATACATTCCAACTAGAATCGATAAATGATTGTTATTTGACAAACATTTTGTCCACTTGAAAAACAATAATATTAATTGATCTCTAGTTGGGCTCTGCCCACAATTTGTTCGTGTCAATTAAAATTTTTGTTTGTCATTAATTAATTTCAATTATTATTGCGATTGGACATACTCGTAATTTTTAATGATTGCCGAATTCTTCATTAAAAAATATGTGACTTTTAAATCACACGTCATTAAAATGCGACATAATATAGTAACTTAATTATTATTGGATAGTTCCCATTGATTCGAAGTCCATTGTTTTCGTAAATATATTTTTCGAACATTTGTTCTCGCGAGATGTCTAGAATTGTTAAGATCGTACACGGCCTTCTAGGAATTTGACACAATCCTACGAACAATTTACCAAATCGAGGTTTTGTATTCCCCTGTTCCCTCCGAATCTAATGAACTCATTCTATAATTTTATATCCTGATATTTTTATAGTGAAGTAACCTATGTTCCTGTCATTTTATTTTTTCTTATAAACCCTTAGTTTTTTCATAGTGTACGCCCAAAAATCCCATTTTTTACTCGCGTGATTGTACGGTCACTACAAATAAAAATGTAGAGTTTATAAATAAAATTAAAATGATAGGAACATACTTTACTTCAGCTTTAAAATATCAGGATATAAATATAACAAATAGGTTTACTGTATTCGGAGGAAACAGGGGAATACAAAACATCGATTTAGTGAATTTTCCATAGGATTGTGTAAAACTGCTAAGAGGTCCTGTATCGTGTTAACAAGGGATTTTAATAAGTTTTTCAGATTTCAAGTAGGAAAGGGTGAGCAGCCATTTGATCACTTTTTGTTTAGCCTGTTTAGCTTTTATGTCAATAATATTTATTACAATATTTTTAAAAAATGAATTATAATGATTTGACTTCGACTATGATTTTCGTTTCTTATTGAATTCAATGTTTGCGCCTGACATGTTTGAAGTCTGAACAATCCAATAAAAACTATCAGACCTCCCGCACTGCTCGCACACCGTCATGCTAAAATTTATGAAAGCGGAGTCTTTTACTTTGAGAGGTCTGTGATGGTATAAACCTATCTACTGTTATAGCTAGTCTTTATTATAATGTCATTGAACCATAGATCCATTGAACTGTCGGTCACGGTCGACTGAGCGTTTTTTTACTTCTCTCTGTACTTAGATTATTCACAGGTCTGCGCGCGCTCCGACTAGATACCTGATACCGTTGGCATATTTGTCAAATACGGGAACTAAAACTACGCCAAAATCGTCGCACCTAACCTGTACCTACAAGACATTTTTTGATGCACATAATTAGTACTCCTTGCAAACTGATTTTCACGCACACTATTGCTACTACACATTCTTGTTTGTAAGTTGCCGCCATATGAACCCGGAAAAAAGGCGGCGGGATCTTCTTAAACAAAAATTTAAGTACCATAGTAACTGTAAGCCAGCTCGCACACTTGTTTGGTGAGGTCTACCTTGAGTAGACGGAAAGGATTTTTGTACTAAAATCTCGATAAGTAACCACTTAAGCTGACCTGTAACTGCTTGTGTGCACGCACACATCCACACCTGTTTTTCTTCACCTTTAGGTTCATGGTTGTGAATGTGTGCGGGCCGTCATGTTTGTATTAGCGAGCTGGTTTACTATGGTGCTTCAATTTTTGTTTTAGAATACTCCGTCCGCTTTTTATTCAAGTTTCCGCGTTTTCGAATCTGTTGTTTCTAGGTAGCGCGACACCTTGTCGGAAACGCGTGGAAACTTAACAATAATCTAAGCCTCTGTGGTTTTGTGCACTCTTTTTGCACTCTTTAGTTTCAGAATAATTTACTAAGGAGTATAGTTAACGCTCCTTGGTACGTTAGAAACGAAGACCTCCACCGTGATCTCAAAGTGGACCTCGTCACTAAAGTAATTAAAAAGTTCGCGGAAGCCCACGAACGTCGGCTCCACCATCACGTGAACGTCGAGGCCATCGAGCTCCTCGACACCACGGGACTAGTGAGAAGACTAACATAAAACATACATTCACGCCTTTTTTCCCAAAGGGGTAGGCAAAGGTGTACCCAGGACTCAGTCCCATAGTAGATACACCCACATTTCGCCAGTATGTTATTGGTCCCATGTAATAGGGGGCGAGCCTATTGCCATCTACCGGGCACAGTTCCAGACTCCAGCCAGTTATTGAGATAATTCCGAATGGAAAAATCCAATATTTAACCGCATGCTCGACTGCCAATCAAGAGGTCCCGGGTTCGATCCCCGGGTCAGGCAAAGTGTTAAATATTGGATTTTTCCACTAGGAATTATCTCAATAACTGCCTGGAGTCTGGAACTGTGCCCGGTAAATGGCAATAGGCTCGCCCCCTATTACATGGGACCAATAACATACTGGCGAAATGTGGGTGTATCTACTATGGGACTGAGTCCTGGGTACACCTCTGCCTACCCCTTCGGGAAAAAAGACGTGAATGTATGTTATGTAAGGCTAGATTGTAGTAAGATGACATTACATTCTAGGCACGTCATTTATAAAAAAAAAGAAAAAATTAGAATAGTTTATGGCGTTCTATAAGGGAGCCTTATGATGTGCAATGGACGTCTTCCGGATGATGATGATGGATAAATTTTTTCATTAGAAATTTCCTATGGAAACTAAACACTGTAGGCAAACAAAAACAAGGCGTCTTTATATTAAAGTTTTTCATCGAAAAATGATTGAAGATCATTTCCGTTCCGTAAAATAATAATTTGATAAGAGCTGTCATAATATTTGCATGAGAGTCGGGGACGTTTCTTCTGAGAACCGAACTCGAGCGTTTGATTAACGTCTGAATGTACTGTACGTGTGTATGTATATATGTGTAGGTATTCCCATAATATGTTTGAGAGGCCTTGGTACAATAATTTTGATGTTAATTAAGCTCGTGTAAATAGCGAAATCTAATAAGGTACCTACTTAAATATTTACTGGTATTATTATCACATTTACACTGGCCAGGCAGTTATTGAGATAATTCGTAATAGAAAAATCCAATATTTTACACTGCCTGACCTGGGGATCGAATCTGGGACCTTCTGATCGCCAGTCAAGCTTGCGCCCACGAAGCCACCGAGGCACTCTGTGTATACATAGGTTGGGGATAACTGCTTGAAATTTCAGTTGCAAGATTAGACTCGAACATACAAAATATAGGTAGTCCTAACATAAAATCTTGTAAATGAAAGTCTACATAGGAACTTGTCAAGAAAAGTTAAGCTGGGTCCAGATTACGCGCAGCAAGCCCTCCGACATTGACGCGCGCAGCCACCGTTCACATTGTGGATGGAGTCGCCACGCGCAGCATCTCGAATAGTTCGAGCCTTGATCTGTGAGTTCGAGCGTCCGCGCGACCCTGTCTAAATTGCGTTGCCAATTGCCAATGTTCGAGGATTTGCCGCGCGTTATCCAGATCCAGCTTAAGTAGGTATAGAGCAATTAAAATTTTGGTTTATTTTAGGTCGCACACGCGTATCACAGTACCACATGGCCCCTCCTATGGCATGATTTAAACCATAGCTATCTATACTTACGCCAATGATAAGAGTGTATGTTTTGGATATGTGGTTTATTTGTTGCTCATTCATGCTAAAAGTAATATTTTTCTTAGCTAAAAGTATTCGATTGCATTCAAATTTAATTCTAATTCAAATTAGTCTGCCTACTTCTGTTTGTGAGGATGGGTGGATGGATGATGTTTGTTACTCTTTCACGGCATAACTACTGAACTGATTGGACTAAAATTCGGTATGTAGATAGGTATATAGATAAATTATTAAGGCATACCTTGTTGTAGGGTTCCATACCTAGATTTCTGAATGAAATAATATCGCGTTCTAAGAACATACAGCGTCATCTAGTTGCAAACTACTGCAAACATGTTTCTTTTGTTAAATTTTACGTATTTGGGATTTCTTCCTTTACTTGTGTTTCAGATGGCACGTTAAACTGTAGGTCCCGGCTGTTTTCTATAGATATGTAGGGGGCAGTCGTTTGGTCATGTCGGGAGCCTTGTAGGAATCTTGGCGACCTGAAACACTAGTCCACATAACCCATATGATTGACTCGAGCAGTGTAATTTGGGTAACCCGTTCTGTTAAGATAAATTAAGATAATAAATTCAATTTATTATTATATAGGATTTTTTTTTATGATAATGAATGACAAGACGAGCAAATCAGGTGCCTGATGGTAAGCATCATGATTGCCCATATCAGACACAGTACCAACCAGTGTTTTAAAATTCAAAAATCTGCGCGGCACTGCACTGCGCCTGTCACCCTGAGATATTAGTTGTTGAATCTCGTCATGCCCAGTAATTTCGCTGGTTACATTGCCCTTCAGACCAGAACACAGTAATGTTTACACATTACTGCTTGGCGGATGAATAACTGGCAAAGATGTGGTACTTCCCCAGGCGGCCCCCTGCAAAAGAGGCCTACCACTACAAAAAGGATAGGATAGGATCTTGCTTCTTGCCAAATTTCAGGATGCTAGGCTAACGGGAAGAACCTTAGAGGTTTTCGGTCCGTTGCGCAAAGTATGGAAATGTGCAGTAAATTTTACATTAGCAAGGGATCGTAGACTTGAGCTGTCTTGCTGATATCAGTTTCATTTTGATACCTCAACGCGTTCTCGTGAAAAAGGTCTGGACAGATGGACAGACAGACAGACATCGAAGAGATCCTATAAGGGTTCCTATTTCCCTTTTGAGACACGGAACCCTAAAAAGGATATCTTGTTATTTGTTCAATTTTTAATTATCTTTTTTTCTTTCTTAACTTTTATAATACCTACTCGTTCATTTTTGTTAATTTTGTCTAAGTTTTTCAATTGTATTTGTTCATATCATTTAAGTTTTTTCCAGTTGTTTGTATTCACTCATATAATATTTTATTAATTAATTAATTAATAACGAGCTCTATGGCGAATGCTATGTACGCCTATATATTGTTATACATAAAATAACTTGCCTATGTAAAATTAAAATTATGTAAAAATGTATATGTATAATGTGGCTGTACTCATTAAATAAATAAATAAAAATAAAAACGAGCGAACTTAGTAACCTCTTACTAAAATCGATAAACAATAAATGTTAAATAAATGTTT
The DNA here is from genome assembly GCA_947063395.1 of Hemistola chrysoprasaria. Classification (NCBI taxonomy): domain Eukaryota; kingdom Metazoa; phylum Arthropoda; class Insecta; order Lepidoptera; family Geometridae; genus Hemistola; species Hemistola chrysoprasaria. The sequence goes on along the minus strand of OX346731.1, from coordinate 1,849,851 downwards.
AACCGACCTTGTGAATAAGCTTATTCATAGAGTCGTCCAAGCTCGAACAGTTTACCGGACCACTAACTCAGATCAATGAATCGATGAGAATCTATGGGAAGCTGTAGCTGCTCGACCATGAAATAGCTATGAAATTTTTGTTCTAGCCTTGATATGCTAAATCTGATCATGCATTAGCAATTTTATTATGTTATGCAACGACTTAACTCACGTTAAAAGTCGAAAACGCTCGACCTAGGTTTCGGACAACTCCGGTGTCCTGCATCAGGAGCTTATGCGTGTGCGGGATCGCAACTCGCGACGGACTGACGGCCCGCGCGCGCGCTCCGCCCGCATCGCTCGCTGGGATCGCGGTGGCGGGGCCTCGGTTGTATAACATAATAAATATGAGTACCACTCACGGTAGTTTTAAAATCGTATGCATTATGCAAGTTCCTCAATAAGGCACCTCTTAGTAATTTGACACAATCTTATCGAAAATTTACCAATTCGTTGTTATTCCGAAGAAACAAGGGAATACCTTATTTCTTCCGAATATCATTATTACCTATTTGATTCATTTATATTCTGAATATGAACTGAACACTGAAAAAATAAGAAGTTTTCATATGGCATTAATTTTATAATTTATATAAAATTCTTGTTGATTGGGTAAAATGAACAAATTATCAAAACCACGTTGTACTCACCTTTCACAAGATTACAACCGCTTTTAGGGTTCCGTACCCGAAGGGTGTGGAAAGAACCCTATTACTAAGCCTCCGCCGTCCGTCCGTCCGTCCGTCCGTCCGTCCGTCACAGCACTCTATCTCATACCTAAATCATAATAGCTAGACACTTACTTGTAATTTTACAATATATGTATACCTATTGCCGCTATAACAACAAATAATAAAAATAAAATAAAGTTAATAACTAAACGTCTCCATACAACCAATGTGTTTTATAAATTGTCATATAAGACATTTTACTGCGGCAAATTTTACCATAACAATAATAATTTTTTACACTAATTAGAATAAAAGTAATAAGAGCTTTATAGGGTACAGGTAGCGTCACGGTTTAATAGCGCTGACCTTGAATGCACAGAAACTGATTTTTAGATCTGTTAGGACTTTTTAGACCTGCGCAAAGCCCCCCTCCACTTTTGCCGAGAGCTATTAAACCGTGACGCAACCTGTAGGTGAGGTTACATATTATTTTATACATAGGTAGGTAATAAGTACATGATGGATGGAACCCTTCACATGCGAGTCCCATTCGCAATTGACCAGATTATTTTACACAATTAATTAGTGGTCGATCTATAATCTATACGAGGGTAGTACTTATCTATATATTATCAGTTCCATAAAGCAAGCCTTGGATGCGTCTTTAGTAAGAAGATCTGTAAGTCAAGGTTGCTGAGACTATGGGTTCCGTTGTTCATTAGTTCTGTAACATCAACTATATACACAAATAGACCACACATCGTATTCTTTCCTTTAGCTGTAGGTAAGCTGCAGTTTTCGCAAGGCGGTACAATTTAAATGGGCTTAGAAAGAGAAAAATGCTAGAGAGAAGATACGCGATAGACAGAGACGCAAATGTAAATGTAAATTGTAAAGTGGATTCCTTTTCCGCAATTAGACTCTTATCTGGTCCGTTGTGCGTGAAGTCCTGGCTAATCTAGCCAGCCTAACTCCGCCCAGAAGCTCAGAAGCTTCCTGGGAACTCCGCAGGCTTCAAACTCAAACTCAAACTCAAACAGATTTATTCAAATAGGTCATAATCTGACACTTTTGAACGTCAATGAAGATACAGTACTGAGTCTACCGTGCGTTCGGAAAGATACCTCTACAAGAAGAACGCACAAGAAACTTGTAGGGCTTAATTTTTTCAACAGATAGTTTCACAATATTTGGTTTGGTTACATTCGTTTTCTTTGAAGGTGCCGCGAGGCGGCTATGCAGAAGTTTCCAGGCATCTTTGTCCTCTATGTACTGGTTGACTTTATAATAAGCCTTCTTAAGTAAAGTAGATTTTATATAGGTTTTGAATTTACCCTCTGAGAGCCCAGTTATCTCTTTTGGGATTTTATTATAGAAACGTACACTATTTCCTAAGAATGTATTTTTATTTGTTTTAGATAATCTAAAGCTAGGTACAGCTATTTTGTCTTTATTCCTACTATTAAAATTATGAAGGTCACTATTTAATTTTAATTTATGTAAATTTTTACGCACATACATGATGTTCTCATAAATGTATAAGGATGGTAGGGTCAGTATGTTTATTTCTTTAAATAATTCCCTCAGGGATTCGCGTGGACGCATCTCATAGATGGCACGAATCGCACGTTTTTGTAGTATAAAGATAGTTTCTATATCTGCAGCTGACCCCCACAACAGAATCCCATAAGACATCAAGCTATGGAAATATGCAAAGTACACTAATCTCGCCGTGGCTACATCTGTTAGTTGCCTAATTTTATAAACCGCGTAAGCTGTAGAGCTTAGTTTCCCTGAGAGCTCGGTGATATGAGTGCTCCATTGCAGTTTAGAGTCTATATTTATGCCAAGGAACAAAGTTGCATTGTCAATATTGAGTCTTTCACCGTCAAGAACTATGATTGGTTCTATACTTCTGACGTTAGGCAACGAAAATTTCAAACATTTAGTCTTTTTCGCATTCAATAACAGATTGTTTGCTGTGAACCATCTGGATATACTTGCTAAAGTATTATTAACATGTACTAGTGAAGTATCCTTCCTATCAACTGCTTCGCGGAGTGACCTCACTGTTCCGAGGATTGTTCACGTTGAAGGGCTACTGTCTCGCATTCCAGGACTACGTGGGCATCCGTTTCTTCCGCCTAAGACAGAGACGCAATAATATAGGTGAATGTAGTCAAAGTCAAAGTGAAAAAGATTTATTCAAATATAGGTCACAATCTGATACTTTTCTACGAGGGTCAAAATAGCGCAACGAGCTATGGAGAGGGCTATGCTCGGGATTTCTCTGCTAGATCGTATCAGAAATGAGGAGATCCGTAGACGAACAAAAGTTACCGACATAGCGCAGCGGATTAGCAAGTTGAAGTGGCAATGGGCGGCACATAGCACGTAGAACTGACGGCCGATGGGGCTGTAAAGTTCTCGAATGGAGACCACGGACCGGCAACCGCAGCTTGGGACGTCCACCCACAAGGTGGACAGACGATCTGATAAAGATGGCAGGAACACGCTGGAGGCGGGCCGCTTACAACCGGCAGTAGATGTGAATCTATGGGGGAGGCAGTATGCTTAGCAGTGGACGTCAAATGGCTGAGATGATGATGATGTACCAAGGACTCAGTCCCATAGTAAGTACACCCACATTGCGCCAGTATGTTATTGGTCCCGTGTAATACGGGGCGAACCTATTGCCGTCTACCGGACACAGTTCCAGACAGTTGTTGAGATAATTCCTAATGGAAATGGAACATCAAATTTTCCTGATGTGGGGATCAAACCTCAGTCAAGCTTGCGCCCACTACGCCACCGAGGCAGTTTCCAAACCTTTCTATAAAAAAGGTGGCTTTTATTAGTAGGTTAGTAGTACAATATTATCTTAATAGCGTTATGTTAGTACTAAGTATTATTTATTCTGTGGTAACGTACGGGAATCAGTTTCATATTCAATTAAGTATCATATTATGTCGTATAGAAACACCTTATCAATTTAATTGAATACTTTTGATAGCCTCATGACATTTCTATTATCTAATAAAATATAAGCCTATTATATTTCGCACCCATTCAGATATTTTACGTTTCTAACGCTAAAATGAAATCTTATTTAAAACAGATGTCGATTTAGTAATAGATCATGTTTAGGTATACATTCACATGTCATTATTCAAATCTATGCTAATCGTAGAGAACTACGTAAGATAAAATCTTACCCATCGTTCGAATTATTAATGAGTAGTGAATAGTGAATAAAAAATCCTCGTAATAATTATAGCAAGTTCAAGAATAAGATCCGACTGAAAACAGCTCTGTTTCGACGTTAGAAGCAGTGTGTTCTAAACGTCGAGCTTGAGTTGACGTGCGCGCGCGCCGACGTCTGCGCAATCGCGAAAAAATGGTACCAAAAATTTTTATTTTCCTAACTTTACTTCATTATACAATATGTCAACAACATTACGAGTGCAGCCAGCGGTCTGTGATGCTCCTCCTCAAGAGACCAGCGTACGACTTCTCAATGAACATCCTTGAAAGAGTAGCCCAAAATAATGATGCACATTTTGCTTATTCACCGTTTTCAACTTGGCTCCAATTGAACGCCCTTGCAGAAGGCGCCAAAGGACGAACCTTAAGTGAACTCCGAGCCTTTACCAAGCATCACAGACAGCAATGCTTTAAGCAGAAGTTCTCGCGAATAATTCACAAAATGAGCAAGAATTTAAAACGTGAATTCAAGAGGAGAAGCTTGATAGCAATCGACGAGCTTCTAACTCCAAAACAGCAGTACATGCAAAATGTGCGAAGATATTATGGAATCAAAGTTTTGTTGGAAAAATTCGATTCTCCCGAAACGGCTGCTCTCAAAGTCAACCAGTTTATATCTAAAGGTTTAAATCTAAGTGATGTGGTCGAGGACATTGTTTATCCTGAAAATTTCTATCAAACAGTGATGGTGTTAAGTGATAATGTGCTCTTGAGCAGTGCTTGGAAATTTCCTTTTAATTTCGCTCACACGAAAAAGGAAATATTCACTTCAACGCAAAATTCTGGCTTCGTAAACATGATGTCCATAACAGGATACTTCAACGTCACAGAGCTGCCGTACATAAATGCAAAGATATTAGAAATTCCCTGCCTCGGTGACTTTTCTATGCTGATTTTAATGCCTATAAAGAATTATTGGATAGGGGATACATTCTACAAGTTAAAGAAGATAACGTTACACGCAATATATAACAGGTTTAAGCAAGAAGGTAAGAAATTAGTAACAGCTAAATTACCCAGGTTCAAGATCAACTCAGTGGTTGATAATCTACCTGAATTGCTTTTCGATATGGGTATTAAAAGGGTGTTTAGTCCTATGCTATCTGAGATGAATATTAGTAAGTTTTCCTATTATTCGGATATAATGTACGCGTCGATTATGACACAAGTGTCTAACATAGATATAACAGAGAAAGGTGTCAGAGGGAACGTTTCAGCGGATTTTTCAATCAAAGACAGTAAGGATGTTGTTCAATTCACAGCTAACAAGCCGTTTGCGTATCTTTTAGTTGATAGAACGACGCAGTTTATTTTATTCGGTGGCGCTTATTCGGTACCATCTCTCTATTGAATAACATCTGTGCCGAAGGTTACTTGTTCGAAAAACCTGTCGTGTAGAGGAAATAATTGGAATGCTAGGCTTACATCACAATAGGTTATGCAAATCGTGTATTTTTAGTATTTGAAGAGTCGTAAATAAGACGCTATTTTAATGTATTATAAATAGGTAATTATATATATGATTTTGTTAATTTGTATTTAAGTCTTAGTCATTATAGAAAATAATGGCGATAATGTAGTGATACTGAAAGGGCTGCATCAATATAATCCTTTTGCAATAAATTATATGTTTTCTACACTCAAACCAGCTTGCAAACATTTGAAAAAAAAAAAAAAAACTATTATGCTAGGTTGTCTGTAAGAAATTGCTTTACGCGATAAGACCGCCGGTTGTTTACCGTGTCTTTTGTATTGTGTCTTTTTGTGAAATTGTTTCTTTTTTTTGGTATGCAATAAAGTATTATTCTATTCTATTCTATTCTATGCATTCACCCGATTTGTCAGTTCGTACGTGAACAAAGTATTTCAATACTTTTTTATTACAAGTTATTCATCTTATATTATTGACGTGTGTTCGTCAGAGGTGCATGGGTTCGTCTCTTAGAGCCACATTCTCGGAGAACAACGTGCCAACCGTAGAGCCACAATTTTGATTAAAATTAAAATCATTTCCCTTATGTACGCTCTACATGGCCTTCTAGGAATTTGACACAATCCAATGGAAAACTTACCAAATCAATGTTTTGTATTCCCCTGTTTCCTCCGAATATAATTCAGTCATTCTATAAATTTATACCCTGATATTTTTATAGTAAAGGAACCTATATCCCAGTCATTTTAATTTTTCTTATAAACCCTTCATTTTTTCATAGTGAACTTCCAAAAATCGCAGTATTACTCGCGTGATTGGACGTTCACTACAAAAAAATGTATAATTTATAAACAAAAATAAAAGGATAGGGACATACTTTACTTCATCTTCAAAATATCAGGATATACTCGTAAATAATATCAAATAGGTTTATTATATTCGGAGGGAATAGGGGAATAAATACAAAACATCGATTTAGTATATTTTCCATAAGATTGTGTAAAACTGCTTAGAGATCCTGTTAAAAATATCGTGAGCTCTAGTTCTTAACCAAAATAATGATAGAGAAATATTTGCAATCTCCTTATGTCGTAACAGCTGTTATTTCCTCGAGCCTTAGCTTAAGACAAATATAATATAGATAGATAAATTAAGGCTTATGTACAAATGTCATCAAATCGTTTGTTTATACGATATGTGTATTTCACGGAGAAGAACTTCAGTCATTAATTTATTTTGTCATTAAATATTCTATTAAGGCCTCTGTTCGTAACGAGGTTATAAAGATTTGATTTATAGTGTTAAGATTTTGATAACTAGGTAATTTGTGGAATAAATACCTAATAAGTCTTAGATTATTGACAGATCTCCACGCGCTTTGACTATATACCCTAGAAAAAAACCGGTTTTTACGTCAACTCGCATTTTTACGCACTCTACAATTTGAAAGTTGCCGTATTTATGAAGTTGTAGTTTGTATGTTATATTTTATCTGGTCAGAGCGCGCGCGGAGAGCTCGCAATTACCTATCTAAGTATTTTGTTACGATAACAGTGCGAATAATGTGTAATGATGTCGATTATGTATTATGAATCATTTATTAATTTATTATCGATCATTATCTATAGATAGGTAATAATAAAGCTTATATGACATTTAGTGGATATAGATACCATGTATTTATTCTCATATTATTCCGTAAAATGAGTGAGTTTGTCGGTAACTATGAGAGTGTATCAACAATTTTGTGCCTGCCAGTACATTTAACAAAAAAATGCTTTGTATAAAATTGATCATTCGAGAACGGACCGGGTGAAAACGCGACCGGCCCCCGGGGTGGTATTACGAACATCGCGTAAAACAGCAGTAAATTTTGCTGTCAAACGTCATTTTTAGGGCTCCGAACCCTAAAAGGGTGCCGAAGGAGCCCTATTACTAAGCCTCCGCTGTCCGTCCGTCCGTCCGTCCGTCTGTCACAGGGCTCTATCTCATAAACCGTTATAGCTAGGTACTTGTAATTTTCACAAAACATGTATTCCTAATGCCGCTACAACGACAAATAATAAAATAAAAAAAAAGTTTATAATTAAAGGTACTCTCCATACAAGCAACGTGTTTTTGCTCAAAATTTATTTCTCGATTTCGTTCGTGTATCGTGAAAACGGCATCAGCTAGGTATTTGATTTTTTCACGGAACGTTAATGATTATGATTGCTATAATATGAAATAATTATGACTAAATAAAATTAATAAATAACTGGAGCGTTCATACAAATCACGATTTTTTTTCAACGTTTCACGCTGTAACACCATAATGGCAATAGTTATCAACTTGAAAATCTTACACAATATGGGTAACTATAATAGCTATAACAACAAATACTTAAAATTCAATAAATTCAAAAATTCAAGGACTTTCCCATACAAGACACTTTTCCGACTAATTAAAATCAAATAAGACTAATTCTGACTAGAGTTTTCGAAGAAGATTTCAATCAATATTTGGCAATACACATATAACATTATCATTATTTACCTTATATTATACGAGTATTTATTGCATACCATCATCATGTTATCTGTATAAAAACTCCTTGATGTGATGAAACTGCCGGTTACTTACAGTCTCCCATAATATTTCAAGTTTTAACAAAAATCATTGCCACCTACTTTCCCATAACTAACAACCCTTAAAATACCATATCTCTAAATATTTTCAATACGTAAAAATCATAGATAAACAAAGTACCTATTGAACAGCAGCAGCAGTGAGGTTAACCTATTTAGGAACTGTTAAATAAATAGATAAAGAATACATAACATAATATTACATCTAAGCCACATATTGGTATTTTTGTAAAACGATCAGTTACCTCTTAAAAATAAAAATTAAGTAAAATACTACAACATCTGCTTTTTGTTTTTTTTTGGAAGCTGGTCATTAAGATTGAGTCTGGGACAAAAAGTTCATAGTCAAGTGGCACTTCAATGGACAGAAAACAATGGACAGAAAAAAATGGACAAACAATGTGTGAAGATTGGTTTCAAGAGGAACAATAGAGTCCGAATAGTACAAGGAACGTGTTTTTCAATGAAAATGGTAGACCCGCAGATTTTTTATGATACTTGCTTTAGAAATTGACGTTTGAAAAGAATTTATTATGTGACTTACTTAACCGACAGTTGTTTTTTTATTAATTTGCTGTTTATGGTACATTTATTTGATGAGAAGACGTGATTTCTATAGCTATATCAGTACATACGGTGGAGAGTGAGGAGCCCTTCACATGCGCGTCCCAACACGCATTTGACAAGTTTATTGTATGCCGTTTGACAGAAGACATTAAGCAATTAAACGCTCTCCACACTCTTCTACTGCTGTTCGTAATAAGGGGGGCGGGGTGGTGTTACGAACATGCAATCGCGTAAAAAAAAGCAGTAAATTTTGCTGTCGCACGTCATTTTTGTATGCGGTTTGACAGAAAACATTAAGCAATTAAACGCTTTCCACACTTCTACTGCTGTTCGTAATAAGGGGGCCGGTGACAACAGGGCGGACCGGTCTGTTATCCGCTGTCCGTTGAGTTACACAAAGACGTGTCCGCCCTGTTTCTTATGTCATTTAATTTCATTATTTTTTTTATGTATCTGTTAAAATAAAAAAGCATGTTAGATTTAGTCAACTAAGCACATTTCTCACTGTTCATCTCTTTTTTCCAGTCCTCACGACACAGACTCACGTCTAGTATGAGGACCACAATGAATTAATTTTAATGACTGTGCAAATGTTCAATAAACATATTTTCATTAAGTTTGGGCCCGTTTGGGCTCAAATTAAGTATTTAGAAAGATTAGACCCTAATATAACACATAATAAGGTACTTACTACAATACGGCCGACGTTTCTTGGCGAGTCTGAACATAGGTTCTGGGAACTTTAACGCATGTATACTTACTCATGAAGAAAACTGTCATTACTATGATTGAACTTCAGTTCAATCACTTCAATTCACTGAACATTACAGTTACCATCAGGGCCGTATTTAAATTTGTGCCGCCCTGGGGCACTGAAGAAAATGCCGCCCTATGACTTAAATTTTATTTTAATAGTTTTGGTATCTTATTTTTTAAGAATTAGAATAACAAAACTTGAAAATATTTTTAGTTCTTCAAAAAAACTACATAAATTTATCAATTCCAGAAAATAAAAATATCAACTTTAACTTTTGCAAACCTTTATGGAAATAAATTAATTAAACTACTTTGAATAATTTTTACTTAAATTTCCTATATTATAATATACATAATTTTAATCTGATACGTAATGCATAAATTATATTTCTTGAAAGATAAATAAATGTTTATTTAAAAGAATTAGTTAATTATATATTGTATAGAAATTTTTTTCACACTTTCCAAATTTTGCCGCCCTAGAAAATTTGCCGCCCTGGGCACTAGCCCCGACTGCCCCTAGTGTAAGCCTTTGTTCGTATATTTATTTGTTTATTTGGTAATAACAGTTTTGTTCACGAGTTTACATGCACTAAACTTCGCAAAACCTATGTTCAGACTCGCCAAGTTACGCCGGCCGTATTGTTTTTACTACGCAATGACGTTGAATTTCTTTATAGATACGTCTGAAAGGACCATAATAAAAGGACCGCGGGCCATTCGATCGTAAACGAAAATCGACTGTTCCAAAGGACCGGTGATAAAATTTTGTAAACAAATTCAATGTCATGGAAATTATTAAGTACAGTCGGGTATAAAAAAGTTAATTTTATTTCAGCGGATAATGTTGAAATATCACAACCCACGATTTGACTCGAGAGATTTTAATAGAAGAGTTTATTATAAATGTAGATAATATAATAATATTATGTAATATTTAATAATATAAGTGAACATGGAGAGGAAAAATTACACCCACCAGTGGGATTTGAACCAACGACCTCTGCCGTTCCGTGGCGGTGCTCTAACCAACTGAGCTATCGTGATTCGGTGAAATTCTTCTATCTCACATACCTTATAAACGGGCTTGCGTGTTATCTTTTTAGGTTGATGCATAAGGCTAAATTATCTTATAATGTTTTTAAGCTCTGTCTACGAGCATAATGAATTTGTGCGAGGGCGCTGGGGTCTATGTGTTAATGCGTTTTGACAGTTATTTAATTAAGGCGGAACTTTAGTACCATTTTTAGTCGCATGCATTATGATCGTAGATAATCGATATGTTAATCTCATTTCCATAGATTAGGTAGTATGAATTGTGTGTTCTGGCACAGAATACTAAAAAACACACGTGCACATTGGCACAATGGCACATTTATATAATATATTATTATATAATTTTAATATCGAAAATGTATTGTGAAAGTTTGTATGTATGTTTTATTGTCAAAAACGTCTGGATCGATCCGGGTGTTTGGTATAGGTATATAGGTAGCTTCATATATACGTACAATGCATAATTCATAGGATGTTCAATATATATATCTTTTTTTCTTTATATAAATTTTAAAACATATAATTTTAGTAAAAACATATTAAAATATATGTTCTACTTAGGAGTAATTTAGAACGTGTGCCTCTGCGAACATGCCTGATGCGCTTCAGTAGCGACTTAGCCCCAACAGAAGTGGCCATCCATAAATAAAGTCACACGAGTTTAATGATTTTTGACCCCTCCTCCCCCGTCCTTGTCACAGCTGATCACATTTGTGAGACCCCCCCCTAGTGTGATTTCACATATTTTGCAAAATTACATTTAGAAATTTATGAAAATAAAACAGCAGTGTTCGCAAATTATTTATATATCAGTTTAAATTCTTTTACAATAAATCAACATCAAAAATATATATAGGCATGAAAATTCTGTAGTGGTAGACTTCTTTTGCAGGGGGCAGCCTGGGGAAGTACCACACCTTTGCCAGTTATTCATCCGCCAAGCAGTAATGTGCAAACATTACTGTGTTCCGGTCTGAAGGGCAATGTTTCCAGCGAAATTACTGGGCATGACGAGTTTCACCAACTAATATCTCGGGGTGACAGGCGCAGTGTAGTGCCGCGCAGAATTTTGAATATTAAAACACTGGGTGGCACTGTGTCTGATATGGACAATCATGATGCTTACCATCAGGCACCTGATTTGCTCGTCTTGTGAATGTATGTATGAACATCATTGGTTCCTCAAAGTTTGTATGAAAAATGATGTCGAACCAACAACTAATGTTTCTACATAATCTAAGTCTGTCGTAGTCAGGCTGTTGGTTTTTCTTATCAATGTACCTACAACTCTGCATCTTATCAATGAAATTCAGTGATATCATTAATTTGAATATTCGGTCTCTGGCCTCGCCCTATTTGATAAACCTTTACCTTCTTGTACCTATCTATAAGTACCCACATGTTATTTGCTAGGTTCTTGTTTGGCCAAAATATTTCGTTAAATCTTTGTACATCTGCGTCTGTAGCCCAGTGGTGGTAGGCCAGGCTTCAAATCCGGAGACCCTGTTCAAATCTCATTGCATGTAGTCCATTGAAAAGTTACATTTGGGGTTGCGTGTTTTAGAGGACGCAATTTTATTTTTTTGATGTGTAGGGGGGATCAGTGTAAAGCTAAAACCAAGTTTGTGGGGTCGCCACCCTTGTCCCACGGCCGCCATCTTGAAAATAGGGGTTGAAATGGTTTTTACGGTATATCTCTTAAACTATTTATTAGATAAAAAAAATGTTTTTTACATTTTTTGTTGCAAATTAAATTCTCTACAACTTTGGTCCAGTAATTTTTTGTCATAGAACTATAAATAAAAAAGTTATAAGCGAAAATCTTCAGAAATTCGAGAAAAAGATTATATTTTTCGATGTAACTTTTTTTTATCATTTTACAAAAAAATGATATCTGACCATTTTTGTAGATCGTTTTTTGAGGAACAACTTTTATTCGCATCATTTTTTCATTAAGTCAAGTCATTAGCTCAGGTTTTACAGCGCTCCGAAGCGAGTACTATTTTTCAGTACTCTTAACTATACCTACATTATACGTGTGTACTAATAATATGTCATCAGTTAAGGTTTTTTTTTTTTTTACTTTGTTATTATAATTTTTTTAGAATTTAACAATTATTGACTTTTAAAATAATTTTAAATCTGATAGCCGTTACCGAGAATACTGTTCAGGTAGAAAATACTCAAGTGAGCATGAGGGAATAAAAGAACAGCTGCCTGCTATTGTTATTATTATTCCTAACCTCTGTTATTGTAAGAATAGCTCTCATAACATTGTGTTGAAGTTGTCGCTTAACCTATATCTTTTAGTTGTGCTACATATTTCTCCACGTGCGGATGTATTTTATTCTGTTTTTAATTGTGAAGACGATTTCAAATAATTTTAGATACGATTTAAACTTATAAACATAAATTTTAACATCGAAAAATATATTTTTTTTTCTCGAATTTCTGAAGATTTTCGCTTATAACTTTTTTATTTATAGTTCTACGACAAAAAATTACTAAATCAAAGTTGTAGAGAATTTAATTTGCAACAAAAAATGTTAACAAATTTTTTTTATCAAATAAATAGTTTAAGAGTTATACCGTAAAAACCATTTCAATCCCTATTTTCAAGATGGCGGCCGTGGGACAAGGGTTGCGACCCCACAAACTTGTTTTTAGCTTTACACTGACCCCCCCTACACATCAAAAAAATAAAATTGCGTCCTCTAAAAAACGCAAGGTAAGGCCTAAAAAATGTAACATTTCAATGGACTAATGTGGACTTGTCGCTTGAACTCTACCGTTTGGTGTCAGATGGCACGTCATTTTTGTATAAAAAAAGTTACATTTGACAGTAATCATTGCGTAATTTTACTTCCTGATGCTACGCGATTGCAAGAATTATGACCGGGGTGGTAGACGAACATGCAATCGCGTAACAACAGCAGTAAATTTTGCTGTCAATCGTCGTTTTTTGTATGCCGTTTGACAGCAGATATTTAGGAAATTAAACGCTTTCCACACTTCTGTTGCGTCCGTAATAAGGGGGCCAAGCCCACGGCCTTATATAATAATTATACTATACCGACATATATATACCGATTTATGACATATTTGTTACGTTTTCATTCCAAAACTACAAGACCGATTGCGTTAAAAAGAAAGAGACAAAGAGAGAGATGAACACCTATATTATTATTTTTTAATGCGATTTTAAATTTTAATTTGCTTTCTATTATTTATTATTAAATTTCGATCGTTAATTATTTAATGTAATGTGAAACAAAATGTTTTTTGACTGGAATAAAATTAATATTATTATAATGATTAATTTCTAAATAAAATAACACTGTTTAATCGGTAGATTTATATCACAAAAGTAGCAACTGAAGAATTATAAAAAAGTTTGGTAGTAAGTATACACCTATACAGTCAGTATTCGAAATATCCCGCGATTCCAGCATTTTTTCACTTAAACCGAGGAGTTTTTAGCTTTCTTTTGCTCTTGGCTACTTGACTACTATTTATTCTGTGGCCACAGTAAGATTAAAAATGATGTAAAATCGTTTAAAAGTCTCAAGGCATCATTCCAATGACCCTGAAAAACAATGAAATTATTGTCTTTTGTTTATATAATAAACTGGTCAAATGCGAATGAGACTCTCATATGAAGGGTTCCTACCCACAATGCTATATATTACCTTTCTATTTATAGGTGTCACACTTACTTACCAAATAAAATTCTTATTACTATTATTCTAATTGGCATAAGAATTTATTCTTATTGCAGTTAAATGGTAGGAGACATATTAAGACAATTTATTAATCACGTTAGCTGTATCAGCACCTTTCATTATTATGAAATTTATTTGTTGAATAATCTTCTTTAGATTATCCATTTAAATGAAACAACGGACTTATATTGCGTTTTGCGCCATGCACCACAGACCAGAGGGGATTTATTTAAGTACCATAGACAATTAAATAACTTCAACATATTTTTATTATTTGTTGAAGCGGCAAAAGAAATACATACCTTTTGAAAAATTAACAAGTGTCTAGCTCTAGCTATTACGGTTTATGAAATAGAGCCCTGTGACAGACGGACGGACGGTTGGACAGCGGAGGCTTAGTAATAGGGTGCCTTCGGCATCCTCTTGGTACGGAACTCTAAAAAGGTGTTACTAGGTGTTAGGAATGTGTAATTATGTGTGTAATGTGTAATAATAGTGTAAATAGATGACATCATGGTATCAAAGCAAGGTTAGAACACACCTAAAGTCAAGTGACGTAACTATAATTATTATTGCATATTAATAGTAAAGCGATTTAATATCATTATAAACTAAATTAACATAAATTTATATAAAATTTGAATAAATTGATATTATAAAATTATTAGACTACAATAAAATTTGACACATTCCTAAAAAAAATTTATGAAATCGATGTTTTGTATTCCCCTGTTTCCTACAAATATAATTAACCTAGTCTATAAATTTATTTTCTGATATTTTTATAGTGACGTAAATTATATCCTTGTCTTTTTAGTTTCTCTTATAAACCCTCAGATTTTTCATAGTGAACATTTAAAAATCCCAGTTTTACTCGCGTGATTAGACGGTCACTACAAAAAAATTAAGTTTGTAAAAAAAATTATATGATAGAGACATAGTTTACTTAATCTTAAAAATATCAGGATATAAAATAAATATATCAATTATATTAACAATATTCGGAGGAAATATGGGTAGGTATACAAAACATAAATTTGGTGAATTTTCCATAGAATTGTGTCAAACTGCGAAGCGGTCCCATTTCCTGTTAAATACCTATGTTATTTTAAAAGAAATATTATAATAAATACATAATATTATCAATACATATATTAGGCAATTTAATAAAATATTATTATTTAATTTTCAATTTCAATTTCAAACCATTTATTTCAATCAACATAGATCATAGCATTAAATTAATTAAATTAAATTAAACTAACTTAAATAGAACTAAATTAAATTAATTAAATTAAATCAAATTAAATTAAACTAAATTAAATCAAATTAAATTAAACTAAATCAAATTAAATGAAATTTAATTTTAATCGTTTATTTCGACCAACAGTGGATCATAATAATAATAATATTATAATATTACAATAGTGAATTTAAGAAACAAAACACGTCGTTAAGTCATGTCGGAGGCTCCCTAGGAATCTTGGCGACCTGAAACTCCGACAATGTGGGTTGTCTACATAACGCATATGAATTGACTCGAGCAGTGTAATTGTGGTACTCTACTCGTTCTGTTGGGTTATAAATTCAAATTATTATTAATAATTAACAAACAAATAAATAATATTGCCAGGTATTAATGAATGCTGTATGCAACTGTACCAATTACATTTCTTTTAATTTAATTTTATCACCGGTCCTTTCGAACGTTTTTTTTTGTTATGACAATTAATGACAAGACGAGCAAATCAGGTGCCTGATGGTAAGCATCATGATTGCCCATATCAGACACAGTGCCACCTAGTGATTTAAAATTCAAAATTCTGCGCGGCACTGCACTGCGCCTGTCACCCTGAGATATTAGTTGTTGAATTGCCCTTCAGTCCGGAACACAGTAATGTTTGCACATTACTGCTTGGCAGATGAATAACTGGCTGGTGTGGTGCGGTACTTCCCCAGGCGGCCCCCTGCTCAAGAGGCCTACCACTACGTAGTCGAATTTCGTTTACAGTCGAATGGCCCGCGGGTACTATGTCTTTCAGACATAGTACCCTTTTGAAAGTAGTTCAGTTTGATGTGTAGATGCACCCCTTCAAGTATAACTATACCTTTTTTAAACACTGTATAAACACCGACATTTCTGATACCTATTTGTATAATTTCCGACGAACACTAAAACTAAATATAAATAAACTTCAACGTTCGAGTGTTATGAATTATATGTTTATTCAATATTCGGTTGGTAACTAATGTTTTATTACTGTTATTTTAGTCTGTGTCTAGCCTAGATCTGAGCCTAGGCATTAATTTGTAACTTTATAGTTTTACGTTCAGTTACGCAGATTGACTGTAAATACTTGCAAAATAATTTGGGCGCCACTGTATTATTCAACTGAACGTTTTATTGATATTAAGTTCACTACAGTGTGGTTCCGGCCTATATTATAATAGTTCCACCCCTTTCTCATAAATGGTGGGAGTCGTGAGACCCGGCAGAGGTACATATTCAGAGAGTGGGTAGCAACGCTCTCCAGCACCAAGTATTCCAACTACTGCGATCACCAAGCCGCACAACAAGCGTGCTGATTACGGCAAAATCCCCCCATATATGAAAAGTTTATGGCGTTTTATAAGAGAGGCTAATATGTTCAGCAGTAGACCTATTCCAGCTGATGATGGTGATGAAATTGTCTTTACGACTTGTTTGTTGTTTCGTAATCAATCAAGATAAAATTACTATGTGCGTAAATTAATTACCTATTCATTTATCTAACTTACTTAACCGTTAAAAAGATAAAGAATCTAGGTTTTTGGGTGTAAATTGGGAAAAAAAGATAATAATACATAATTTTATTTATCTACGTTTCTGCATCAATTTTAAACATACTTACGTTTACATCTTATTTTAAAAGAAAATAAATCGTTAATGTTATTTAACAAATAAAAAAAGGCTCTTAAAGGCTGAGTCACACGAGGACATCCAGATTTTTAGTACCAGACTTTTTCTGGATCAGCTGTAGTGACGTACGGACGACCAGATTTACGAGTAATCTGTATCCGTCCGCTCGGCATTCTGGATGCTCGTGTGAACATAAAGACGTCAAACGCCACTACATCCGAATCTAGAAAAAAATCGACTCCGTAAAAAATCTGTTGTTGTGTGAGAGTCGTAGACAGTTGAAATGATTTAAGGAGTTTAAACAAAATAACCTTAATTATCTATAAGACAAGAGAAAGCGTGATACATACAAATACCAGCATGTAAGGTATGTATGTATGGGTAGAGATAGTGGTAATTACCGTATTGTTTCGAACTAGGGCAGCGGAGAGAGCGTTATTAACAGGATGATTCGATTCGAATTTACATATACTGTATACAACGTGTTGCAAAAAGGTGTGGTAATACTGAAGGGGGTGCATCTACCAGTCAACCATAACAACCTGCGAAAGAAAGAATCATCTCACATTAAAAAAATACTACTTTCCATAAAAATCGATCAGCTGATTCATTTTATAAGGATAGTCGACATTTTTTTCGCCAATTTCGCAATTCTTTCTTTTGAAAGTTGTTCAGTTTGACGGGCAGATGTATCCCCGATGTAGTACTACAACTTTTTAACACGTTGTATACAAGATGTTACGAAAAGTTATCGTTAACCTTTAAAGATGTGCAATGTGCATCTCTATCCGCACGCTGGTGCCGTGGCTATTTATTACCACTAGCTGTGCCCCGCGGTTTCACCTGCGTAGCCATCGTTCCCGTGGGAATATAAGGGATAAGAGTAGCCTATGTATTATTCCAGGAACCCTAGTCCCCTGTCCCTAGGTAGCATAGAAGCTACCTACATACCAAATTTCAACCATTCAGTATACTTTTTGCGTGAAAGTGGTTAAAATCCAAACATCCATCCATGCATCCATGCAAACTTTCACGTTTATAATATTTTAGTGTGATTTTAAAAGATTCGTGCCAAATGTGTATATAAAACCATATTTAGCGAAGGTACGTTCCGCAAGACGCTTGAACCGCTTCGTGCCTTTTCATCCCATAGCTAATTTTCAAAAGGGACGTTTGGCGTTAGTGCAAATGCTTTTTTTAATTTATAAATTTTGTTTTTAATACAAACTATATAGATAGTGATATACCTATATAATAGACCTATATAGATACAACTTATATATATAGTGAATATATATATATATTCACAATATTGGTGCTATGGGATGAAATGGATCTAAACTGAATTAACTGAAATGAAATTGTAACCGTTTTTACTCCAGGCAGTTATTGAGATAATTCCTAAAGGAAAAATCCAATATTTTACACTTTGCCTGACGTGGGGATCGAAACCGGGACCTCTTGATTGGCAGTCGAGCATACGCCCTCTACACCACCTAGGCTTAAACTTAAAATTAATTATTATTTTAGCAAATTATGTTTTATAATTGAAATTGATAGTAAGTAGACCTAAAATTAATTGTAAAATACTAGCATTTTTAATATAATGTCTTTCTAATATAAGATATAGGTTTTAAGATCACCCTTTATAACTAGTCCATGTGAGTAGTTCAAATACTTATTAAAAATATACTTATATTGTTATGTTATGAAGTAACATTTAATAATCAGCCTCGAATACTTTTACTCACTTAAAAATAAAAATAACGCTTTTATAACTATTTCTTAAACTTATATATTTCACATAATTTAACATTAATATTAAATAGTGTTATTGATTTACCATATTATGTCATATCAAATAGTTATAACTAAAAAGCACTGCCAAAATAATTTATTTATGACGTGTAAGATGTTCAATTTTACCAACAAATCATTCAAATTTGTATAATTATAAGTAACTTTATCATTGGGATGAATGAGGAATATATTTAAGGAATAAACTAACATCAAAAACTTGCTGCAGAATGATGCTAATGATCTATTCCTTGTAAAAAATTTTAGTTAATAAAAAGAAGAGCAATGGGATGAGTGAGGAAAATAATGAATTTGATGTGACTTAGGATGAATACGGAACCCATTTTTTTTCAAATTAACCATAAAATGATAAGCTTTGATCACACGCACCGAGTAAATTGGCGAGACAAAATGTGCTCGGCCTAGTAGGAATGCGATTCAAATGAACACCTCGTCAACCAGAGATAGTTCTATTATTTATTCTGTGACCAGAGTACTTGGCCGAGCACACTGTCTCGCACATTTACTTGGTACGTGTGATCAAGGTTTTTGTACCATTTTTGGCCACTTGTGTTTCTTATTATTATTATTATTATTAGTTGTGTTTGTTGTGTCTCTTAATGTTTCTTTTTAAAGTGTCTTCAGGGCCATCTCCGAAACTACGACAAAAATGCTAAAAGGACTCGTGAGAATAATTTAGTTTAAAACTAAAAATGCATCATGACATTTTTGAAAAAAAAATGACTGCCCTCGCAAAGACTCGAACAAGTTGAACGAGTTAAAATCAGCCAAAGTTTCGGAGATGACCCTGAAGACCCCTTAAAAATTCATTCTGTATTAGCTATAAAAAACTTTATCTACTTCCTGTATTTTTACCTAGTTACTTATCTTAAACCGCCTCGACAGCCTCGTTGGCTCAGATGGTAGTAACTCTGCCTTCTGTGCCGCAGGCCCAGGGTTCGATCCCCGGCCAGGTCAAACATTTGTGTGCATGAACATGTCTGTTTGATCTGTGTCTGGGTGTTTTAAGCTTATATAAGTATGTCTATCAGTCATCTGGTTACCATAGTACAGGCTTCTAGCCTAGTTTGGGGCCAGATGACCGTGTGTGGAAGTTGTCCCATATTATTATTATATTATATTATAAACCAGGTTTAGTATAGAATATATAATTTTATTCGAGACCTATTATAATGTAGTCTTATTTAATAGCAATATAAGTCCATAGAAAAGTTTAATAAAACAATTTCAGTATTTATTCGTTGAAGAACACATTTTGTACAAATTATTATTAAATAAACGATATTGAATACGAGTTTTCTTTTTTTGTTACAATATACACCCTAGTATAGCTCGACATAAAAGAGTAGAAAATAATGGGGGCGCCACTGTATTTATCAATTAGAAAAACTTTTAAGTCAACACGTACACTTTAAATCAGTTCCATTTCTTATACTCTTTTCTGTCGAGCTATATGCTGTTCATACTTTTCTACACGAATTTGGCAATATATGAGAAAGTTTGTGAGGGTGGAGGATGCACAGTAAAGATAGATCTTCACCGTTGTAGATGGATGTTTGTTACTCTTTCACGCAAAAACTACTAAAATGATTATGCTGAAATTTGTAGATAGTTTAGACGCTGGAATAACACATTCATCATCATCATCATCATCATCTCAGCCGTAGGTAATCCACTACTGAACATAGGCCTCCCCTATAAATGGGGGTTTTGCTAATACTCGACACGCTTGGCAAGCGGGTTGTCGAGCGCAGTTCGATGTTTTATTGCAGAGGACGCTACTGCTCGTCCTCTGGATCTGTTAACCCTTAGCCCGCTCTTACGGCAACCACGGGTAGAGAGGGTGGAGCACTATTCTAAAGTCGGTAACTCCACAGCATGGAATAACACATTGGGTACTTTTTATCTCGATATTCCCACGGGAACGAAGACTAAGCGGGTGAATCCGCGAGGCACACCTAGCATAGGCAATATAAATTAATAAATAGACAAAACACGTGTTAAAATAGTACACGCTTAATATCGATCTTACCAGATATCTGAACCGGTTAACCATCGGTTTAAAGTTATAGTTAGTTTGTGCAACTCTTAAATATTGGATTATGCCACTCCGCTCCACGTCTATTATCTGTGATGATAATTTATTTGAATTTTTTTTTGCAAATTCCACACGATCATCCGGTCCCAAACTAGGCAGAGTCTGTACTACGGTAACCAAAAGACTGATATACATACTTATAACATAACATACAATCACGCCTTTTTCCCGTAGGGTAGGCAGAGGTGTACTCAGGACTCAGTCCCATAGTATGCACACCCACACACACCCACATTGGAAAAGTCCAATATTTAAAACTTAGTCTCCCCAGGTCAGGCAAAAATCTTACTCGGGATCTCCTGATCGGCAGGCAAGCTTACGCCACCGAGTCAGTCTAAATCTAATCTCGAAACGCCAATAAAACGTTAATTAACTTACTTTTTTACAATAAAATCAAGATTTTTACTTAATTGGTGTTGGTGTATGTTAAGAGGCCTGTGACCGACGAATTGCCCATAGAATCGATAAAAGCTAAATTATTTACGATCAGAACATATTTCTATCATTCATTGATAAATAATAATATCATAATTTTAATGTAACTAAATCTGCTGAAACTTTTTTAATTTTTTATTTATTTCAGTCAATGTTAATTACATATCTCTTTTATTTTTATTATAGAAGTTACGTTTATATTATGTTGTTGTTTATAAAAGAAGAATTATTTTAGTTAAATAAAGTACCTTATTCATTTTTAGAATGTACGCAGTAGACCGGCTAGTTATGTTAATTACTATACCTACCTTTAAGTTTAATGTTTAGTTGTGCATCCTGTGGCACCCTATAATTGCGGGAACACATTTACTTAATTCCCTAGTCATAAGAATATTGTATCTTTGTGTATGGGGGATACACAGTTGGGAGTCCTTAACAATAAATAAATAAATATTCGGAATGAGACACTTGTAATCTAGGTTACTGATTATATTTATTGTATCCAAAATGTAGGTAAGTAATTATAATAATAATATTGTAATTATCTTCTAGGAAAGCGTGTTCCATTAGGCCTCATCTTCACTTCCCATCTGGGGAGATAAGAGTCAAACGACCTATTTTTTATTAAAAATATATTATGTAATATATTAATGACGTATAAGTATTTTGACAAAATATAAATTTTCTGACAAAATATCAGTAATTTGACAGAATAATAAGGAACCTAGAAAACTAGTGTATCATTCCGAAAAACATCCTTGTATGTTGAAAATTTGCTCCGATTGCTAAAAAATCAGCTATTAACTTTCTATGGACAAGTCGTCGCCGGTCACAGGCCTCTTAAGTATCTATATGAGTAAAATACGTGTTTGAATGTCTATTGCATTTATTTGACCCCGATTAGTTTCCAATGGAGTATTAGCTAATCGATTAGGTATCTACTGGAATTTATAATCTATGAGAATCTGTTTAAGAATGTCGTATTTAAGAGCGTGTTCTAGCTACAAGAAATTTGACACTATCCTATGATAATTATCATGTCGATGTTTTGTATTCCCCTGTTTCCTTCGAATTTATATCCTGATATTTTTATAGTGAAGGAACCTATGTCCCTGTCATTTTAGTTTCTCTTGTCTTATATACTTACATACATTGGGTTATTTCAAAGTGAACATCTAAAAATCCTAGTTTTATTCGCGTGTACGTTCACTACAAAATAATTAAGAATTTATAAACAAAAATAAAATAATAGGGACATAGTTTACTTCATCTTCAAAATATATGGATATAACCTATTTGATTATATCTGGATATAATCAAATAGATTTACTCTAATCGGAGGAAATAGAATAAAATATAATATCGAATTGGTAAATTTTCCATAGGATTGTGTCAAAACTACTAACAGGTCCCTTTTCCTGTTAAGACAACTGTCGCATGGGTCTAATAGTCGCACGCGCTACTGAGGTATCGGGTTCGATTCCCAGGTCAGGCAAAGCGTCATTGAATTTTTCAGAATTATACAATGAATATATTATTATTATATAATCATCATCATCAACATCATCTCAGCCATTGGTAATCTACTACTGAACATAGGCCTGCCCCATAAAGGGGGGCTGTGCCAATACTCGACACGCTTGGCAGGCGGGTTGTCGAGCGCAGTTCGATGGTTTGTTGCAGAGGACGCTGCTGCCCGTCCTCTGTATCTGTTAACCCTTAGCCGGCTCTTACGGCAACCACGGGTAGAGAGGGTGGAGAACTATTATAAAGCCGGTAACTCCACGGCGATATTGTTATATATTATATCATTTAAATCAGGGGGGTTCCCAATCTTTTTCAGCCTGCGGTGCACTTACAAGTTTAGTATTTCATCACGACGCCATTCCTAGCTAAGTATTTGAAATAGATACAGTTGAAAGAAATAGTTACATACAATATAATTATTAGTGACATAAAAGTTTTTTTTTTCATCTTTTATGGATCCACACTAATGTATTACCATTGTCAAGTTATATACATTTTCAAGTTAATATGGTCAATTAGTCAATTCAGAGTCAGGGCAAGCCCAGTCAAGTCACAGCTCTAGTAAAGTGGTGGTCTTTACAAGAAGCTGCCAGAATTTTGGTGGGAACACGAAATATCAGATTTCAACTCTCGCATCACTTGCCAAGAAACTTGTGTATCTTCGAAAACACTCAACACGATTCCACCATGATTACACGTTAAAGACTCGAAAATGCACCGATAATTATTGATAAAGATACGGGAGCCAAACTGTACTCTTCGGCTTCCCCCCAAAATCCGACATAAAAGTTTATATTATGTTCAAAAATTGGGAGAAGCCACTGGCTCTTGAAATACAGTTTCTGCTGGTTCGGGAGCCAATGGATTCAAAATTAACTTGTGCCATATTAATTTATTATGTCAATAAAGATATTGATTTATTGATTTTTTTCGATGATTGCATGGATAGACGGCAATAGGCTCGCCCCCTAATGGACTTAAAACGAGCCAATCTAGGGTATCACGTAAACATGTCAAAGTAGCCATCTGAATAATAAATAATGTTGTTTAATGATTCTTTAGACGTTTAGTATTCATTACTTAAGGCTCATTTTCGTGTATATTGAACTCTTACGCAAACTGATTTGATTTTAATTTTTTTTATTAATATTATTTTATAATAATAGCCTTTATTTAACAATCTTATAGAATATGATACGATATGATAATACTAATTATTTAAATATATAATATAATATGGAACAACATCCACACACGGTCATCTGGTCCCAAACTAGGCTAGGAGCCTGTACTATGGTAACCAGATGACTGATATACATACTTACATAAGCTTATAACTGTCAGAAACAGATCAAACAGACATGAACCCGGGGCCTGCGGCACAGAAAGCAGAGTTACTACCACCTGAGCCAACGAGGCTGTCACCGATATGACACCAGTATTTCTTGCGGATTGTCTTGTTTTTCAGCACAGGCCTCCCCTAGAGGTTGCCACATTCTTCTATTGTGGGTCCTTCTTCTCCATGTGGACACTTGCAATCTTTCTAATGTGATCTTCTCACTTGCCACGCTGGCTTCCTTTTTTCTTTTATTGTATCTTGTTCACAATATTATTTACTTATATATTTTACTTATATACAGTGAATATTTGAAATTATGATGTAACATAACAGACAATCACGTATTTTTGAAGGGGTAGGCAGAGGTGTGCCCAGGACTCAGTCCCGTAGTACGAGTAGCTAACTACACCCACATTTCGCCAGTATGTCATTGGTCCCATGTAATAGGGGAGCGAGCCTATTGTCATCTACCGGGCACAGTTCCAGACTCCAGGCAGTTATTGAGATAATTCCTAAAGGAAAAATCCAATGATTTCAACACTTTGCCTGACCTGGGGATCGAACCCGGCAGTCGAGCTTGCGCCCACTATGCCACCGAGGCAGTCATTGCCGTGCAGTGTAGATAATGACAAACCGGGTAAATAGATAAGTTACCTACCAGCATGTTAGAGTGGATAAGCAAAACGATGGTTAAAATTAGAAAGCTATAGACAGACCTAAGTGCAAACAAATGTACTGCAAACAAGAAATTCACTCATCATTGGAGATAATAAAGTGTTGAAAGTACTAAAACTCTTTGTCGAAAACTAACCCTTAACATGTTATCTTAAAGTTATTAATTGAATAAAACAACTTATCGCACTTTGCATTCCTTTAACTTCCGTCGACGAATAGTTGCCTTATATAAGATATCTCGTCATGAAGGCATTATAAGAAGCTTATTCATTTCGACAATAGATAAGTAAATGATTCATTCATCATCAGCCGGAAGACGTTCACTGCTGAACATAGGCCTCCCCCATAGAACGCCATAAACTATTCAATATGGGGGGATTTTGCCGTAATCAGCACGCTGGTTTTGCGGCTTGGTGATCGCAGTAGTTGGAATACTTGGTGCTGGAGAGCGCTGCTGCCTACACTCGGAATATGTGTCCCTATCAAGGTCAAAGTAAAAAAAAAATTCAATTAGAAGCTTAAATGTGATGAGTCTACCGTGTTTTCGGAAAAAATATCTACAGAGCGTGCCTGTCTATTTCCAGAGCGTGCCAGTCTATATCCAGAGAGTGCCAGTCTATATCCAGAGCGTGCCAGTCTCAATCTATCTCCAGAGCGTGCCGGTCTATTTCCAGAGTGTGCCAATTTATTTCCATGACGTGCCAAACTATGTCAAGGCCGTGCCAGTCTATCTCCAGAGCGTTCCAGTATATCTCCAGAGCGTGCCAGTTTATCTCCAGAGCGTGCCAGTTTATCTCCAGAGCGTGCTAGTCTATCTCCAGAGCGTACCCACTACGCGGAATGGTGCGGATGGTGCGTGGTTCAAATCCCGCCCTTGGATGAAATTTTCCTTCATATATTCATAACGTTAATTTAATGTGTAATGAGTAATATCGGCCTAACCGTAGATTTAACGGTCAGTTTAGTTTAAAGCTAGGTGGTGGAACTTGGCTTTAGATTTTATCTTTATTAGGGAACAAACTGAATCTCAACTTTTATAGCCCATTCAAATAATGTTGTGAAGGTCGTTTACGTAACATAATTATAATAATCTTGTCTACCTCATCTTACCTTCACAAGGTACAAAGATAACAGTCACCTATAATGTACTACGTAGTAGCTCCCTAAGAGCGTATCCTCTACGAGAAGTTTTACACAATCCTGCGAATAATTTACCAAATCGATGTTTTGTATTCCTTTGTTTCCTCCGAATACAGTAAACCTATTTGATATATTTATATCCTGATATTTTAAAGATGAAGTAAGTATCCCTATCATTTTATTGTTGTTTAGAGTTTATAACTCTTCATTTTTGCTAGTGAACGTCCAATCCCGCAAGTAAAACTGGGATTTTTGGAAGTTCATTATGAAAAAACCAAGAGAAAATAAAAAAAAAAAAAGTAAAAGGGACATAGGTTACTTCACTGTAAAAATATCAGGGTATAAATTTATATAATGAGTTTATTATATTCGGAGGCAACAAGGGAATTCAAAACATCGATTTGGTAAATTATTCGTAGGATTGTGTAAAACTTCTCGTAGAGGATACGCTCTTAGGGAGCTACTACGTAGTACATTATAGGTGACTGTTATCTTTGTACCTTGTGAAGGTAAGATGAGGTAGACAAGATTATTATAATTATGTTTCGTAATAAAATATTTTTTTACAGGATTGTGCCAAATTCCTAAAAAGCCGCGTACGCTCTTAAGGAGAGTTAATAGTTTTGGTCGGGTCGGCAACATACTGGCAAAACCCCTGGTGTTGTAGGTATCCATAGGCGGCGGTAACCGCGAGCTATCAGGCACACCGTCTCTTTATGCGGCCATCTATGGCATATAAAAAGTTCTCATTGATCAAGCTATATTTTGACAAGGTATAAATTGACTTCTCAGCCTTAGTTGAGCTACCGTTTATCTTATAAATAATTTTATTCATAGATAATAGTTTTATAGTCACAATAATGCGCGTTTATAACATTTAAATTTTATATCTCATAAACTTGATTAGTTAGATTCACGATTAGCTTAATCAAGAATAACATAATAAAATACTTTATTTATTATTGATTAATTAGTTACTAATGAATCGATTTAGCGTCCTTTCAGACGAACGTCGGTGCGGCGTCAACGTCAACGCGGAGCTCACGCAGCGGCGAAATTTTTATGAATAAACTTGTCAAATGCGTGTTGGGACGCGCATGTGAAGGGCTCCTCACTCTCCACCGTATGTACTGATATAGCTATAGAAATCACGCATCTCCTCATCAAATTAATGTACCTTACATAGCAAATTAATAAAAAACAATTGTCGGTCAAGTAAGTCACATAATAAATTCTTTTCAAACGTCAATTTCTAAAGCAAGTATCATAAAAAATCTGCGGGTCTACCACTGTTATTGAAAAAAACACGTTCCTTGTGCTATTCGGACTCTATTGTTCCTCTTGAAACCAATCTTCACACATTGTTTGTCCATTTTTTTCTGTCCATTGAAGTGCCACTTGACGATGAACTATTTGTCCCAGACTCAATCTTAATGACCAGCTTCCAAAAAAAAACAAAGAACAGATGTTGTAGTATTTTACTTTGTTTTTAAGAGGTAACCGATCGTTTTACAAAAATACCAATATGTGGCTGAGATGTAATATTATGTTATGTATTCTTTATCTATTTATTTAACAGTTCCTCAATAGGTTAACCTCACTGCTGCTGTTCAATAGGTACTTTGTTTATCTATGATTTTTCCGTATTGAAAATATCTAGAGATATGGTATTTTAAGGGTTGTTAGTTAAGGGAACGTAGGTGGCAATGATTATTGTTAAAACTTGAAATAATGAGGAAGACTGTAAGTAACCGGCAGTCTCATCACATTAAGGAGTTTTTATACAGATAACCTGATGATGGTATGCAATAGATAGGTATCTAGATTATAAATATTACACAGGATACGGTATCTTACTCATATTTATTATTAAGTAGTGCGTTACTTTAACATTAGAAGTAAGTTTTTTACCTTGAATCTATTTTGCCTACCTTTTTGATTCTATTTTTTAGTCTAAAGCTATGATAAATAATATATTACCGTACTTTTATAGTTTATAAATAGTTACAGCTCGTTCGTTATAGTTTTCATAACCTACGTATGCATATCTGCATAACATAATTAACTTACAGACTTCTAAATACATTATATTACATAAGAAAACTAATATAATACTAATATAAAATAAAGAAAGCAGCAATCCCGTGCGCAGGCGTTCCGTATCATTCCACGCCTGCCGGGTCCAGTTCAGCCAACGAAAAAGGTCGATGAAAACGGCTTCACCCTTGTGGAGAAGAGGAAGCGTCAACCTCGACCTGCCCGCAATCAACGCGGTACCGCTCCCGCTGCGGCTACTTCCATTCGAGTCGCAGAACCGACAATGGCGGTCTATCTCTCCCGGTTTGACAAGAGCACATCCGGTGAGGAGATAGTCCGCTACATAAAAGAAAAGGGCCAACGACGAGTCCCACACCAGGAATTCTCTATTTCACTGTCGAGGCTGGAGCGGACGCAGAATTTCAAGTCCTACGTGCTCCGGTTTCCGGTGAAATTTAAGGAGACTCTCCTGGCGCCAGAATTTTGGCCGGAAGGCATAGTGTTCCGGCGCTTTAGGGAGGCGAGACCGAAACATATCATCCCTAAAGCATAGATATAGTTAATATAATATTATTATGTATGTTAGTCTGTAAGGTATTTATTAATATGGGCCTCTGGTGCGTATAATTTATTATACGCACTATTGCCTGAAATAAATGAATTTAATTTAATTTAATTTAATATAATATAATACTATAATACTTATATTATACGAGTAAGTTACCGTATCCTGTGTAATATTTACCTTAGTAAATCATGATAATGTTTGGCTATACACATGCCAAATATTGATTGAAATCTTCTTCGAAAACTCTAGTCAGAATTAGTCTTATTTGATTTTAATTAGTCAGAAAAGTGTCTTGTATGGGAAAGTCCTTGAATTTTTGAATTTATTTAATTTTTAGTATTTGTTGTTATAGCTAATATAGTTACCCATATTGTGTAAGATTTTCAAGTTGATAACTATTGCCATTATGGTGTTACAGCGTGAAACGTTGAAAAATAATCGTGATTTGTATGAACGCTCCAGTTATTTATTAATTTTATTTAGTCATAATTATTTCATATTATAGCAATTATAATCATTAACGTTCCGTGAAAAAATCAAATACCTAGCTGTTGCCATTTTCACGATACACGAACGAAATCGGGAAATAAATTTTGAGCAAAAACACGTTGCTTGTATGGAGAGTACCTTTAATTATAAACTTTTTTTTAATTTTATTATTTGTAGTTGTAGCGGCATTAGGGATACATGTTTTGTGAAAATTACAAGTACCTAGCTATAACGGTTTATGAGATAGAGCCCTGTGAAAGACGGACGGACGGACGGACGGACAGCGGAGGCTTAGTAATAGGGCTCCTTCGGCACCCTTTTAGGGTTCGGAGCCCTAAAAATGACATAGAATACACACGGACCTCATTTTGGCATCAGCGTTTCTTGACTTATGCAATACTGGGAATGCGATCGTCACGTCAACGTCGCATCGACGCGTCGCTCGTCTGAAAGCACGCTTAGTTATTAGATTACTAGCTGAGCCCCGCGGTTTAAATATTATCGAATATCGAGATAAAAATTACCTTATGTGTTTTGCCAGGCTTTAAACTATTTACATACCAAATATCAGCCCAATCGGTTCAATAGTTTTGACGTGAAAGAGTAACAAACATCCATCCATCCATCCATCCATCCATCCTCACAAACTTTTACATATATAATATTAGTAGGATAACATAACATACAATCACGCCCATTTTCCCGAAGGGGTAGGCAGTAGGTAGATGTGTATAGCTTGACAGAAAAGAGTAGAAACGGAACTAATTTAAAGTGTATGTGTTGATTCAATTGTTTTTACTGTTGTAAGACACAGTGGCGCCCCCATTATTTTCTACTCTCTTCTGTCGAGCTTTATCCAGGACTCAGTCTAATACTAGGCACACCCACATTTCATCAGTAAAGTTTATTATAACTATAGGTATATTTTTATTATTTAACCTGGCGAGCTTTCAGAAGAACGTCGGCGAGCTTTCAAACGAACGTCGGCGAGCTATCAGACGAACGTTGATGTAACGTCAACGTCAACGCGGCGCTAACGCGGCGCTGCCGTCGGGCGTTAATTTGTATGAAAAAGAACAGTAGAATACATACGGTGGCGCCGCTCGTCTGAAAACTCGCGTAGGTAATCTGGGTTTGTCTATTATAATAATAATAACATAGCAAATAATGTCTTAAATTTTTCAATAGAAATAAAAGCCTTTTTTATTTTTTATGTATTAATATAATATCACATTTTCATAAAAATAATCTCTTTGTGTAATAGGTACATACTTAGAATAAATTCGTTGACATTTTTCATAGTTGTTTATGTCACCCACAAAATTTAACAATAATAATTCACGCATTAATTTATTAATTCACTCATGAAATAACAATATAGGTAACTCATCTGTGACAATGACAATATTTAGATTAGAATACTCTTTATTATCTTCAAAAGTAAAAGAACAGACAACTAAACATACTCGTAATTCTTATTGGTCGACAGGCGGC
Organism: Hemistola chrysoprasaria; assembly: GCA_947063395.1. Taxonomy (NCBI): domain Eukaryota; kingdom Metazoa; phylum Arthropoda; class Insecta; order Lepidoptera; family Geometridae; genus Hemistola; species Hemistola chrysoprasaria. Next base: position 1,819,197 of record OX346731.1, on the reverse strand, counting down.
CTTATCGCTTTAAGCGATCTTTCATATTCAAATGTGTGTTGGATTCATCTATTTTGTACAATATGACAATTTTGTAAGTCAAAGAAGAGTTATGAATCTTCCGCACGTTCGGAAAGATATCTTTACAAGAAGAACGCACAAGAAACTTGTAGGGCTTCATTTTATCAATTGATAGTTTTGCAATATTTGGTTTGGTTACATTCGTTTGTTTGTGTCGGTGCCGTGTGGTGGATATGCAGAAGTTTCCAAGCATCTTTGTTCTCTATGTACTATGTACTGATTGATTTTATAATAAGCCTTCTTTAGTAAAGTAGATTTTATATAGGTTTTGAATTTATTCACTGAGAGCCCCGTTATCTCTTTGGGGATTTTATTATAGAAACGTACACTATTTCCTAAGAATGTAATTTTTTATTTGTTTTAGATAATCTAAAGCTAGGTATGGCTTTTTTGTTTTTATTCCTATAGTATTAAAATTACGGAGGTCACCATTTAATTTAAATTTATTTAAATTTTTATGCACATACAAGATGTTCTTATAGATGTATAAGGAAGGATAGTAGGGTCAGTATGTTTATTCATTTAAAGAATTCTCTCAGATTGGTTTAGAAAATCTAAAGCTACTTTGTCTTTATTCCTAGTATTAAAGTTATGGAGCCACGATTTATTTGATATGAATTTATGTAAATTTCTACGCCAACACATGATGTTATCATGTATTTTTAAGATGTATATTTAAGGATATAGGTTTAGGCTTTTTCAGATAACCAGTCTTTGGACGGGAATGACAATAATTACATTAAATAATAATTCTGAAATGTAATTTTAACAATCTTCTTTGACTTCAACAAAACCCTCACCAATTTCAACATTTCACTCTTCAAATATAACAATTTACTCGTGGAATTTAACATTCTTGTCTTTTATATATTTCACTCGTCGATTCTACCAATTCTCTGACTTTCGTCGACTTTTCAATTGAAAATTCTCATATTGTTGTTGAAATTTCGTCATTGAAATGCAAAAATCAAGATAAGAATTGGTACAGCGATCGCACAGAATAAGTAAATTGAGGTTCGCGGCTCACATTCGGATATTATAACGAATTGTTCGTTCCAAAGCGAGTCGTTGTCTCTCAAAGGCACTTCTAGGACTACCTGTAACAAAATCAAAGAATTAATACGAAATCTTGGACAAAGAACGTCTGAGGTAGGATTCTGCAACAGCATACTATCATGACCTATGTCAGATGATGCCTAATGCCTGCTCATTGTATAGACTAGTTGATTTAGGATTAAGTTTAGCATAATTAGAATAACTTTAGTTTTTTTTATTATTTTTGTTTATTATGGTCTACAGGACGACATTGTTGCTAAGCGATAAAGTCCTAAATAAATATAAAAAAAATGAAATCTGGGAGACTTGAAATATGGGTCACGGTAAAGATTAGATCCTTACCGTGTCTGGGTTGACCTCACAATTCAATATAATTAATTGTATTGACTCGAGCAGTGTAATCGGGGAAACCCAATCTGTTTTCTTCTTGCAATATCCACTGAACCAATTGGGCTTCAATTTTGTATATAAATAAAGATAAGTAATTACAACATGCTTAAATGATTAAACAATATTCAAATTCAAACATTTATTAGCGAACATGGTTACGAAAAATAGGTCTTAAACTTAAAGATACATTATGTGTGTCTACAGTCCACCTCAATAGGAATGCAAAATTAAATTGTAACAATAAACTGTTATAGTCAAAGGTTAATTTTTTATCATTTAGAAAGTCAGTAATTGTGGTTAACATTTTAAACATGTTATTAAAGTAGTCGGTGCTTTTAATGGAAAGAAAAAAAAAACAAAGTAATCATTAGAGAGATATCTCACCATATTTGTTGAAATTGAATGACAGGTAGGGTAGTTGCAAAAGCTGAACCACACATATTACAATATACATACGGCTTAAAATAAAACCTTCTCATACCAAAATTAAGTGCTAGCAAGTCGCCCCGGCTCCGCACGGATAGCAACATAGTATAGATAGATAAATATACTAGGAAAAGCTATCCTAAAGGAAAAATAAAAATTAAGAAGATTTGCCGTCATAATCATCATTGACATTTTGATAGCCTCGTTGCCTCAGATGCTAGTAACTCTGCTTTCTGTGCCGCAGGCCCCGGGTTTGATCCCAGACCAGGTCAAACATTTGTGTGCATGAACATGTCTGTTTGATCTGTGTCTGGGTGTTATAAGCCTGTATAAGTATGTATATTAGTCCTCTGGTTACCATAGTATAGGCTCTGCCTAGTTTGGGACTAGATGACCGTGTGTGGAAATTGTCCCAAATTATTATTATTATTATTATTGATCTAATTTTTCCTCATTTTTCGTTAAGCCCTATGCCATGTTCAAGGCTTCAAACATGGCATAGTTCCATAAAGTATTATATCAATCTATCTAGTAATATTCGGACGAAACAGGTACATTTTTCATTGGATTGTGTCAAATTCCTAAAAGGCTGCGTACGCTCTTAACCTTGGCGACAGCATAGCCTCTAAAACGTCATCCTTCAGGTTCAATTTATCTGTGGCATACACAAATATATTCGTCAAGTACCTTTAATAAATATTGTCAATTAAACAATGCTGTTTTTAACGATCTATGACTGAATAAGGAAGTACGGTGCCACGTTTTTTAACAATGCCACCTCTGATTCCTTTTTGGTAGATTTCTTAGCGCTATAAAACTATTTAAGGTACTTAAATAACAGTCTGAATCTCCACAAATGACTTCCTGTATGTGCCAAATAGAGCAAATTCTACTAAAGATGGTAGTAAAAAAATATTCCCCCTAAATAAACACCTTATGTGCTATTCTATAGTTTCAGAGTCTTTACTATCTTAATAGAAGGCGTACAAATGTCATAGAATATAATTAAACAACTACATTACATATACAAAAGATTAAAATCCCGCATTGTTTCTATATTGCCGGGTGGAGAATATGATTCGCAATGATACTCCGAAACACAGCAGTAGCCTTTTAACTATCGCTGTTTTATTTACAAAATAATAATTCAATTTAAAAAAAGTGAAGCTAATTTCAAAGTTTGTTTGTTTAGGGTTCCGTCCCTTAGGAGGAAAAAAGGAACCCTTAAAGGATCACTTCGTTGTCTGTCTGTCTGTCTGTCCGTCTATCAAAAAATTTTTTCTCTAGAATGCGTTGTGGTATCAAGTTCAAACTCATCTTCAACACAGGTTTACGGTCCCTTTATGCTGTAAAAAAATCAAACTTCTAAGTCAACGCAATCAAAAGATACGGCTATTTTACCGTAAATTTCCATAATTTGCGCATATGGCAAGAAGCAAGATTTTATACCACAAGTAAAGGAAAAAAAAAACTCAAAACCGTAAAACCTTTACAAAAAAAAAAGTGATTACATTAATTGTGATTAACATGTTTGCGATATACTCGTAGGTAGGTATGGAACCCTTATAAATTATAATATGCAGTTGACTGGGATGAAAATCTGAAATCACCTTTCAGCCTAACCAGTTCATTAGTTTAAGCGTGAAGACGTAACAAACATACACTCACACATAAACATAAACAGAAACATTATTTATAATACTAGTGGAATGGATTTTTGGGTGTGTTTTTAATTCACGGCTGAAATTGTTGTAATGCGAAATTCACCTTTATGTTTTATATCTGACACGGACGAAATCAAGGCTTTACATATCCTCCGAATAAAAAATTGACATTGACGCCACTTGACAAGTGCTTGTTAAATTTATTATAGAGTTGAATATTGTCGCAAATACAGGGTTCCTGATATTTTATATTCAACTTGCATACTCTGTGAGCTTTGTCGGTAACTCCCGTTCCTTTGCGGATCTCTTCATTCGGACTTTATCTCGCAAAGAAACCTCAAGAATAGCTCGCTCTATCGACCGGCCGGCATCAATGCCGATTTCATTTTACCAGGGACCTAGGTTTCATTTGAAATGATATCACTGTGATACCAATTAGTGTTTATTGTAAGTTTATGGTCAGCTGGTGATTGTAATAAATGACAGACAGACTGATAGCGTAAGATAACATCAAGTAATTTATACCTTGTATTAAATTGTAAACCGACTAAATTACTTTTGTCAAGGATTTTCACTGGTAATTTTCTGAATTATATTGATTTTGATTTTGATATTGAATATCAATGGTTTGATCTGTTCGATTATTTGGAGAGAAACTAACCGATCTAAAGGATCTGAGAGATCTTCGACCTTGCTGGCGAGGTCGGTGTTGTTTTTGTGTGAGTTGGTGGATCTGGTATCCGGCACCAGTAGCGAAAACGGAGCGACTGGACTGGTATGGACTACGAGGGAGTTGGGGTGGTGGGGAGCTGCGTCGTCAAAGTAGCGGCGGGAGCAATCCTTCATGAATTGAAGGATGGAGGGAAGTTCCAGGTCGCAGTGCAAGTCGGCGTTTTGCTGGTACCAGCTAGCGCCAACCGCCTTGCGAATGAAACGGTTTTGGATGACTTGGAGTTGGTCCAAGATGAGGCGTAAGTCATGACGGGGCGTATGCAAGTTTTGTAAAGTGTTACCTTATTTCTAAGGGGAAATAACACTCTTACCTTCTGACTAGTAAATATATCCAAATTGAGATGGCAACTATCAGTGCTATTGGTACACTCTCGTAGCTTCGTTCTTGCTACATCGTATCGAGTTTTCTGAAGATCGAATTTAGCTCGAATGAAGTTCTTTTGGACCTCGTTTTCTGAATTGAACACGAAGAAGTAGTATCCGTTTGCTGGTACTCTGGAAAAGTGTATAGACGTGATGAAAACTTTGATGAGGTCGATGAAGATTTTATAATATATAAGAAAATAATTTAATAAAAATTATTTTCCCGAAAGGGTAGGCATAGGTGTACCCAGGACTCAGTACTCCCACATTTCGCCATTTGTATGTAATAGGGGGGGAGCCTATTGCCATCTACCGGGCACAGTTCCAGACTCCAGGCAGTTATTGAGGTAATTCCTAATGAAATTGTAAATCCTTACTAATTTAAGGCTATTTCAAAGCCGTATAGTTTGCGTTTGGTGTATACTGTAAGCATTATGTGTATAATAAATTAATAGATGGAAAAGAAAACACTTTGTTTGACCTGGGGATGGAACCCAAAGAAGAAAGAGAAACAAAACAAATGACAAGAAAACAAATGAATAAAAAACAAATAGCAAAAATTAATGGGAATACTGAAAATGATGATGCTGAAAATGATTAAAACCGTAGATGATAAATCAAAACCCACCTGTATGTTAGCGCATTAGCTCTAGCAGCTGCGAAACTTTCATTATCCGATGCGTCTTTATGACATTTAGCATTAGGAGTCAATGGCAGATTTAATATTAACCCGTCACATTCCAACAGAGCCTCTTCGCTGCTGGAGAATGATGACCAGAACTCTGAATTGCTCATGTCTAATGCAGTCGTTTCGTTCACGGTGGAATGGTGTTCTGCGTAACCGTCTGGTTCTAAACCCTAAAATAATTAAACGTATTCTAGAAAACCACCTCTTTTCTATTCTTGCTCCATCATTACCATAACCTATCTATCTATTAGTATCTATTAGTAATTCCTAATATCTCAGGGTTACAGGCGCAGTGCAGTGCCGTGCAGAGTTTTGATTTTAAAACACTGAGTGGCACTGTGTCTGATATGGGCAATCACGATGCTTACCATCAGGCACCTGATTTGCTTGTCTTGGCACTCACTATCATAAAAAAAATCTATCGATCTATCTGTAACATATGGAAATCTATGGGGGAAGCATAGATCCAGCAGTGGAGTTTTTCACGTCATTGAATGAATCTACCGTGCGTTCGTTCAAGAAGAACGCACAAGAAACTTGTAGGGCTTCATTTCTTCAATTATATTATGATAGTATTACAATATTTGGTTTGGTTACATTCGTTTGTTTGTGTCGGTGCTACGGTGACTCTGCAGAAGTTTTCAGGCAACTTTGTCGGCTATGTACTGATTGACTTTATAATTAGCCTTCTTTAATAAAGTTTTAAGAGTAAGGTAATGCTTACTTCTTCAGCAGCATAATCTCGAGCCTCGTCATCTTCGTTGAGTTGCTTCGTTAGTTCAATCTGGCCTAAAATTAGTTCTCTCTTCGCTCGACCTTCTAACATAGACTCCTTTCTTCTTTCTGGAATACAATTAAATATCATATTTTCAATTTGTTACTTGTTACATGGGAGTTAAAAAAATACTCTTTCACCAAGAATTAGCAGAATAGTTTTTAGTTAGGTATGTAAGTTTTATTCTAGTTTAGTTTTAGTTTTATTTTTTGTAAGGGAGCTTTCAGACGAGCGACGCCGACGTATGTATTTTGTTATTTTTCATACAAATTGAAAAACAACGCCGCGTAAGGGTGTTTTAAAATTCAAAATTCTGCGCGGCACTGCACTGCGCCTGTCACCCTGCGATATGACGAGTTGTTGAATCTCATCATGCCCAGTAATTTCGCTGGTAACATTGCCCTTCATACCGGAACGCAGTAATGTTTGCGCATTACTGCTTGGCGGATGAATAACTGGCAAAGGTGTGGTACTTCCCCAGGCGGCCCTCTGCAAAAGAGGTATTTAAAGATATAATTAATTAATTCTCGCAAATTAATAAGTGCCTGAATGATTTCACTGAGTAGAGCGCCTTGTGGAAATATACGCTTTTTGTGCCGCACTATTATGGTGGTACCAGGCGTCCCCAGCACCAGTTGTTCCACCGTCCTATGACGCGGACCCACCACGCTAACAACACTGCCACTATTGAATATGAGTTGACAGCCTCGTTGGCTCAGATGATAGTAACTCTGCTTCCTGTGCCGCAGGCTCCGGGTTCGATCCCCAGCCAGGTCAAACATTTGTGTTCATGAACATGTCTGTTTGATCTAAGTCTGGGTGTTATAAGCGTATATAAGTATGTATATCAGTCATCTGGTTACCATAGTAAACTGGCTAGTAGGCTTCTAGCCTAGTTTGGGACCAGATGACTGTGTGTGGAAGTTGGCACATATTATTATTTTTATGAAAAAATTTTTTAGCAATTTAAGATGACATGTAAACCGATTTTATGAAATATATGAATATGAATAACAATCGTTAAGCTAGAACTACATCTGGCACACGTGTGCCACGTACACCGGATCTAGGCGCGACGGAGCCCATACATTTTATATGGCGACTACTTAGCTGTTTAGAGCTACATTACGCACACGCATTAGACGTGGATAATGTAGCTCTAAACAGCTAGTCGCCATACAAAATGTATGGGCTCCGACGCGCCCAGATCGGCGTACGTAGCACACGTGTGCCAGATGTAGTTCTAGCTTTATTATTACAAAAATAATAAATGAATGTCCATTTAAATTTCTTATTTCAAGATGTCTACAATACGTAAATAAAAGCTTATAATTACATATTATTCATAGTAACAAACATCATCAACATTTACATTAATTACAACGAAGCATTTTTGTGCCTGCCAGTACTTTGATAAAAATTGCTTTGGATAAAATTATCATACCTACACAAACTAAAATTTGATCAGGCGTTCGCCTTTTCAGGCGATAGAGAATATTTTTTTTTAATATTAGTCTATTACCAACGAGATCGTATTTTTTTGGTGTCGCACGTATAGGATATTAGCCAAGATATTTAAATTAAATTAATAATTTTATTTTTTCACAATCCTAGTGGAAAGTAGAGTGTAACACACGGCGCTAAAACTCATTATAACTCGGTTTCTAATGACTCCCTCGATAAAGCTTAGCAGTAAAACTACCGAGCTATACAATGGGTGTCTTTAGTTCTTGTGTGACAATCTACCATTGTATAATACTCACTCTCCCTCTGCGATCGATGCTTCTCTTCATCAATAGCTTCAACTAGAACGTTCCTCAGTCGATCCAGCTCTTCGCTGCTGCCCGTTACTGTCGACATTGTGCCTGATTTGTTCATCTGCAAGAATTATTGTACCAACAAATAATTACTGCGGAAGGGATTCAACTGGGTTAGTTTTTTTTTTTTTTTTTTAACTAAAAAAAATTGGTTCTATTTCTAGTTTTACTTTAAAAAGTGTTTAGAATAGGCCAGTAAAAAAAACCAGCCCAAGAAAAAAGTATTTACATTTCGAATTAGAAACTCTTTGTGGTTGACTTGTGATCTGACTTTTATTTGCGCCAAAACATATTTTGTTTAATGGTTTATTCACTATAATATATTGTAAAATCCTAAATGACTCACTGACTGACATGCAACGCAGAGCCCAAACCACTGATCCTCGAGAATTGAAACTTGAAATGTAGGTTCTTTTCGTTGTATGGACGTGTGCTAAGTATTTTTAAAAATTCACATTCTAAGGGGTCCAAAAAGGTCGTCAAAGTTTTGGTATGAAACTCCCACATTTCATAATTAAAAGCGGGCAAAGCGGTTCTTACACTAGTTAATTAATAAAATACGACTTTCTTACACTTAATGTGTTTTAGCGCAAATAAACGCCAGATCAACAATTGAGTGGAAAATTATTCTCTGATATTTCTCCATAATTATAAAATTCTATTTTGTATAGAAATCAAATCCACTCCATGACGCTAGTCTTTTTCTTTGGAGTTTTTGCTTCTTAAACTCAACAACAACTTTCAAAAAGAAGTTTCTGAATACAGGTACTGAATCCGTTCGAAAATAAACCTCTACATGAAGAACGTACAAGAAACGTGTAAGGATTATTATTTTACAATATTTGTTTTGGTTTTGTTTGTCGGGTCAAAGTAGTTATTATTTACCATATCTTTGTATTCCACTCCCATAGTTTCATGTAATCTGACGAGAACCCTCTTCCCTTTATCTCCTAAAGTTTGAAGTCTATGTAAGACATCTTCGAAAACTTCTTTGGAGTCTGGTTCTGGTATTACCTGAAACAGTTTCTTTTGTTAATATTAAAGTCCTGATGGACCATCTTCTGACCGTTGAATGTGAGATGCTACCATTTTTGGATATAGATTTTATTTATGATGTAGTCAATGAATAGGAAAGTAGTTCCATAAATTCTGATGGGAACGCTAATATTAATTTTTATTATCTGCCTAGTGGTTACAAGCGCCGTGCGGAGCATGTACTCGTAGGTTGATCATTAATTCCCAGATCGGGAACAGTGTTGTTGCGTTTATCCATTAGAATTTAGTGCCGTGAATTTATGCCGTGAGACCCGGCAAAGGTACATATTCGGAGAGAGTGCAGTAGCGTTCTCCGGTAAAAAGTATTCCAACTACTGCGATCACCAAGCCCCACAACAAGCGTGCTGATTACGGCAAAATCCCCCTTAAGAATAGTTTATGGCGTTCTATGGGGGAGGCCTATGTTCAGTAGTGGATGATGACGATGATGGACTCGATTGATGGTAGGTAATAGAGGCTATTGGCTATTAGTAATAGGAGCTGCTATTGCCGTTACTATTCAACGTGGCAATCCGCTAGCATTTTGGGTACGTACGCTGCCATCTGACAGTTGTTAGAGTACTTGGATTTCCTATAGGCTGACATGTCGGCCTGTGGCCAGGGAATCATAGTGCAAGGGTTTGAGCGTGTTGTTAGGGCGTCTAGAGTTAGATGTTTGGCTCTATATGAGATTTGATAACTTTTTGACAGTACGGGCCATATTATAGTCTCGTCTTGGCAACATTTCACATGAAAATGTTTTTTTGGTGGGATTTTATTATCCGTTTTTCTTTTACGCAGTTTAGTTTTTGGACCGGATGCAAATATTTGGCATAGATATTATTATAAAGTTTGTAGAAATACGCCTAATAATGTTATCTTTTTATTACATAATTTAAATTAGTGTAAATAAAAAATACGATATATTATTATAACGATAAGGAATTTTTACAAGATTTTGTTTGAATTGTGTTGTGTTTGTTGTAAACGTTTTGTTTGAAATATCTTTCATTCAGAATTTATTTTGCAAATATTAAATGAGTACATATTTAACGTCGTGTTTATTACATTTATTGGAAAAGATATCAACACCATAATATTGAAATGGATTTTCCTTATTTTTCGGAATGAAATGAGATAAGTTTTTGCTTTGCATATACTAATATTATATTTATCGATAAAGTGAATATTTTCGTTAGGGCCGATAATAACAGGCTCGTCTACTTTTTGTAAGTAAAATCATGTAACATAATACCTGCATACCTCGGGAGCGGTTACGTATTTAAACCGTTTGGAGTCGAGACTCTGGGACCGTGGACCCGGGAGCTCATCACATCTTCAAAAATCTATCTGAGTGCTCGGTCGAGGTACGCGTGATCAAAATGCTGGCGTTTATCTGGCCCAACGTATAAGCATTGCTATTCAACGTGGCAATGCCGCCAGCATCTTGGGTTAGCTGCCATCTGACAGTGGTTTAGAGCACTTGGATTTTCTATAGGCTGACATGTCGGCCTGTGGATTTTCGAAGTGTTCTATGGCATAGTGTATTTAGTTAGGGTAGATAGTAAGTAGGTAGTATTGTTTAGTTTTTTTTTTTCAATAAATGCACTCTGCTCTCTTTAAACAATGTACCTACTGAAGACTACGCGGGTGAAGCCACGGGACAGAGCTATTTAATATTATATATAAAAGGCTGTTCATTCGTTGGCAGAAGATGCTTGTAACTGGACAAGTGTATTTTAAGTCAATACTTACAATGTTCGAAAATTCGGTTTTCATTTCTTTTGGCCCAATTTCTTCTTCTTGGACCTTCTCGAACGTTCCATCTTCAATCTGTAAATCTTTTGCGTTATCGTTACTTGCATTTACTGAATTGCTTTTGATGTTATCTTCGTTTCTTATTTTATTATGTTCAACAGAATAATTTGGTGTTTTATCTTTAATTGTAGCATTTTTATCAAGTTGTAAATAAGTTTTGGTATGTATATCTTTAGTAAGAGTATTTTCAGCATTCTTGGGCGCATCTTTGAGTATATTATTTTCTGGTCTAGGCGTAGTATTTGGATTTTGAGTATTTATTTCTTTTGTCGCTTCACTGTTATTCCCATCAATATCTGAAATAAGATAAATATTAATAAAATAATTTAGTTTTTTCAATATTCTACATTTTAGAGGACATTCAAGATAGAAATGTTTGCTCCTTAAAATACAATCTAGCCTATGACTTGAGCTTATGAATAATTTTAATATAACTTAAATTCATAGAGATAGACTAATGTAAAAGTAAAAATGTGTCCATTAACACTTTTCTAATTGTATCTAAGGTGAAGACACTTTGTTCATGTGTTCTTTATGCATTCACTAACTCGAACGGTTCCGTTCTTTTATGTCGTCTTTTTAAGTCAGTGCAATAAAATCTATATGAAAACAATAAAAAGACAAGAAAATTCCTTGTCCCTACTAACTAATGCTATATTGAGCAGGGAATTGGAAACTGGTTTCAATAGTATGTCGACCATAGAGTCGTTAAGGACATTCTACCAAGAGATCTTTTGATCTCTGGTTGAGATTTATATCCACCTGTTGCATTTGCCCGCAACCACTAAATTGCTTATCGGATTCTTACCTCCATGCTTATTATTTATACTATATTTATATGTACTTATATGCTATATTCAACTATATCAAGTATTTTAAAAAGGGCTTTAAGCGTTATATAGTAGTGGTTATATAGTATAGTATATGGTATAGTATATAGTATATAGTATAGTGTATAGTATAGTATATAGTATAGTATAGTATATGGTATAGTATATATAGTATAGTATATAGTAGTTATATAGTAGTGGTATATAGTAGCCTCTTTTACAGGGGGCTGCCTGGGGAAGTACCACAGCTTTGCCAGTTATTCATCCGCCAAGCAGTAATGTTTTGCACATTACTGTTCCGGTATGAAGGGCAATGTTACAGCGAAATTACTGGGCATAACGAGTTTCAACAAGTCATAATATCTCAGGGCGACAGGCGCAGTGCAGTGCCGCGCAGAATTTTGAATTTTAAAACACTTGGTGGCACTGTGTCTGATATGGGAAATCATGATGCTTACCATCAGGCACCTGATTTGCTCGTCTTATTACTCTCTATCAAAAAAAATTATATCAAAATCTGTACATACCTTTAAATGACAAGAATCTTCGTTCATCAACATCTACATTAGCATCTCTATGTCTATGCAGTGCTGGCAAAGACATTAGATGTGAAGGAGGATGATAGTACTTCAGGGACTCTGTCTTTGCTGCTTGACGGAGCGCGTGGAGACGCTCTAGGAGCTCTTTTAACTCCTGAAGATTAGGAAAACATACTACATAACATAACATACAATCACGCCTTTTTCCCGAAGGGTAGGCAGATGTGTATCCAGGACTCAGTAAAAATTTACCAAACCGATGTTTTGTATTCCCGTGTTTCCTCCGAATATTATTAACCCATTCTTTAAATATAAATCCCGATATTTTATAGTGCAGTAACCTATGTCCCTGTCATTTTAATTTTTCTTATAAACCCTTGGATTTTTCATACTTAACTTCCAAAAATCGCAGTTTTACTCGCGTGATTGGACGTTCACTACAAAAAAAAAATGTAGAGTTCATAAACAAAAATAAAATGATAGGGACATACTTTACTTCAACTTTGAAATATCAGGATATAAATATATCGAATAGGTTTACTGTATTCGGACGAAACAGGGTAATACAACACATCGATTTAGTAAATTCTCCATAGGATTGTGTCAAACTGCTAAAGGTCCTGTATTCTGTTAATACTTTGCCATAAAGAGTCATTTTACGAGCAAGTGTATTGAAAAGGATATTATTACCTTAGGATCATGGTCAGTGATATCAGCATTGGTAGGAAAGTCTTCAGATGAAGTCAAATTTGCAACTGTATTCGGATCATGGAATTTTACTCCTGCTTTATGCCTTCTCATTGCCTCTAAAAAGATTAACGTAATATAGATAAATCTTTATGATACGATAAAGAATATAATAAATTATAATAAACATAATATAAATTGTTAGGCGTAGGGTTCCACCTCTTTAACATACTATCGCGCCTTTTTCCCGAAGGGGTAGGCAGAGGTGTTCCCAGGACTCAGTCCCCTAGGGAGGTACACCCACATTTTGCCAGTATGTTATTATTGGCCCTATGTACGTAATAGGGGGCGAGCCTATTGCCATCTACCGGGCACTGCAATTCCAGACTCTAGGCAGTTATTGAGATAATTCCTAATGTAAAAAAAACAATATTTAACACTTTGCCTGACCTGGGAATCGAACTCGGTACCTCCTGATTGGCAGTCAAACTTGCGCCCACTATATATGCTTCTGAGGCAGTCTCCTATACATTGTAAAATATATGATATGTGACAGCCACCCCTTTCTCATCCGTGGGAGCCGTGAAACCCGGCAAAGCGACATATTCGGAGAGTGGGTAGCACCGCTCTCCGGCACCAAGTATTCCAACTACTGCGATCACCAAGCCGCACAACAAGCGTGCTGATTACGGCAAAATCCCCCCTTATATGAATAGTTTACGGCGTTCTATGAGAGAGGCTAATATATGTTTAGCAGGAAACGTCTTCCGGCTGATGATGATGATAATATTATGATTAAATTTCACGAAATATTTATTAATTACAAAAAAAAATTATAATAACAGATCCATAGTCCAGAGGACGGGCAACAGCGTTTCCTCTGTGTTACAAACATCAAACTGCGCTCGACAACCCGCTTGTCAAGTGTGTCGAGTTTTGGCAAAACCCCCTTTTATGGGCGAGGCCTATGTTCAGTAGTGGATTACCAACGGCTGAGATGATGATGATAATCATAAAATATACGTAATAACAATTTTCTCACCAGGGTCATTAGCCTTTCCATCGACCTTCTTCAGTCGAATTTCCTTGATTTTCTCTATGAAAGTAGTGTTGGACATGAGACCCAGGTTGTAAGCTTCCACCACTTCTTCGACTTCCTCCGAGGAGTCGTCTCCGATGTAGGCACAGTCTTGTAGGTGACGGTAGCCTTTGATCATGATCAGTGATGCTCCTGGGTAACTGGAAATTATTATTAATATTTTGACTGTCAGGTGGACCGAGTAGTTTCTGAGTAGCAGGTTTTGGGTTCAATGTGTCGATCCATAAGTGCTTATGCCATAATCGTTTCTCTTCATCAGTAAGCTCAGCGATAAATGTAACATATCCGATAATAGAGTCATATCCTACTTGATAGCGTCTGTGGTCCAGCGGGAATATGCCTGGCTTTAAATCCGGACTGCCTCGGTGGCGTAGAGGGCGCATGCTCGACTGCCAATCAAGAGGTCCCGGGTTCGATCCCCAGGTCAGGCATAGTGTTAAATATTGGATTTTTCTATTAGGAATTATCTCAATAACTGCCTGGAGTCTGGAACTGTGCCCGGTAGATGGCAATAGGCTCGCCCCCTCTTACATGGGACCAATAACATACTGGCGAAATGTGGGTGTATCTACTATGGGACTGAGTCCTGGGTACACCTCTGCCTACACCTTCGGGAAAAAGGCGTGAATGTATGTTTATGTTTTTTTAAATCCGGAGTCCCTAGATCGAATCTCTTCATGTGGACTTTTCATCTGGGCGTTACCGCGTGTTTCGAATGGCACGTTAAATTCCCGGCTGTTTTTTTAGATATGTAGGGGGCAGTCGTTAGCTCATGTCGGAGGCTGCGTAGGAATCTTAGCGACCTGAAACTCTGACAATATCAGTTGTCCACATAACCCATACGAATTGACTCGAGCAATGTAATCGTGGTAACCCATTCTATTAGAGTAAAAATTCAAATTAAAAGAAATATATAATGTGATATTTTTACATCTTAAGGCTGAAATTAAGTTTGTTATAAATATAAAATATAAAAAAAGGAAAATATAAAATTTTCTATTGATTATAATAAGTCTATTTATTAATCTTTTATATTATCTGTATCGCAATGTAAAATTTGTTAGTTATAATCTAATGATAGCATTATGATAACAGCTGTTTCCAACTGCTATTCTAATCTACCTTCATCAGCCTATATTCTTAAAGTGTTAATCCGTTCAGTAAATTTGGTTTGAAGATTTTATTCACCGTCTGGAACAACTTGCAATTTTTTTTTTGCACAAGCCATGCATTTATGATTTATGTTTAATGAAGCCAAATCTGTAATCACAAAAATAATAACGGCTTCATGGCTAAGTTACACTGCCTGTAAAGTCCTGGGTTCGAACACTAGCCGGGGCAAGTATTTGTGCCATGAGCACAGAACAGATAATAATACTACGTATAGAATGGACACTGTCATCCGCCCACCGAGAACGAGGAAGGCCCGATTAGCCTTCCTCATCCCGCCAGCGAGATTGAGCTCTCCACGAGCCCCGCTTCTACGGGACATCACCTTAAGCACACTCTTGCTCGTGTACAAAACTCCTTGTGTGCAGTGAGTATCTGTATATTAGCTAGTAATAGCGCAGCTTTTGTATGGTATTGAGGCGAGTCTTCGGAGTATGCTATGAGCTCAAATATTTGTTCTTGCGTCTTGGATATGTCAGGAGTGTTATTGTATGTGTCTATGCCGCCGGAAGTAGAAGATTGCCTCATGCGAGCGCACGAGCGACAACACCGGAGATGAAGCTATCGCCGTGGCCGAAACCAGCCGGATCAGATCAGACATAGTAAATCCTAGTGCAGAGAAATGAGTGTGTAGACGTTATTTATTTATATTAATAAGCTGTTCAAAGGCTTTAACCTTGAAGAAAGTACCTATATTATGAGACATCTATTTTTTTTTTCGTGATTTCAAAGTTGACTCCATTACGAAAGTTATGATGAGTAAAGTGACCCATTACATAATATACAATCACACCTTTTCTCGAAGGAGTAGGCAGAGGTGTACCCAGAACTCAGTCCCATGGTAGGTACACCCACATATCCCCAGTAAGTTATTGGTTCCATGTAATAGACGGCGTGCCTGTTGCCATCTACCGAGCACAATACCAGACTGTCACTGATATAATTTCTAATGGAAAAATCCTAATAACAGTTTGCCTGACCTGGGGATCGGACCCGAGACCTTATGCTCGACAGTAAAGCTTGCGCCCACTACGCCACCGAAGCCGTCCCTTTAAGACGATGCTAAGTGATTACCAGCTTACTATTCTTACCTTACACAAGTGGAAACAGTGACGCTGGACCCCTTCAGTAGATAGAACCCCCAGTACTCCTTCATATCGTCTTCCAGCTCTAATTCTCTGGTCATAGAGACTGGCACTAACTCCTGGCTGAGTTCTGGAAGGCCTGGGACTACGAATGCATTGAACGTCGTGTTTGAACGGACTACTTGGCGCTGCGTGGAAGATAAGTACAGTAAGAAAAGATAAATAATGCAGATCGAGTTCGAGAGGGAGTGATTACTGATGGTTGGCTATACGAACAAACAAAAGCCGACATAGCCCAGCGAACACAAATAACACGTAGAACTGATGATCGATGGGGCTGTAAGGTTCTTGAATGGGGATCATGAACCGGCAAGCGCAGGGTGGCCCCTGGAGCCGTGGAGTGACTGGTTTTAGAATAGTGCTCCACCCTCTCTACCCGTGGTTGCCACAAGAGCCGGCAAAGGTAGCGTAGACGCTAGATGCAAGCTGCTAACAACCGAACTAGATGGATATCTATGGGTGAGGCCTATGTTCCTACGGCTGCAGGTCCTGCAGATGAGGTGATGGTGATGATAGCTAGGTTTAAAACAATCTTAGTTGTATTAAGAGCTCTAAAAGGAACTGTTAACAGGCGGCGACCGGAGAATTCTCCATACGAACGTAATAGTTATAATATAATTATAATAATTATTACGTTATTTTATTAAAGGATTTTTATCATATTTTAGTTCAAAGTCTTGATTAGTTTTCAAAAGTCAAAGTTTGGATTGAAATATAATTAGGAACCTAGATAACGAGTGTCTCATTCCGAATAACGTCATTATTTGTTGGAAATATGCTCTGATTTCAAATGATTTACCTATGACGTTTGTATGGGGAATTATCCGTTCGCCGCCTCCTTAAATAAATAAATAAAAAAAATAAAAATAAAAAAGCCTTTTATTTCTTACCATCTAACTTTAAAAAACATCCATAAATTTATACTTAACATAACATAACATAACTTATATATTAAATTTATACTTAATACTGTTATTAATTATTTTTTTTTTTTTTTATATTTACTTTATATATTTAATATTTATTATAAGAACCCTTCATTCTCGAAGGTGAAGGCCTCCTCTAGAGAATTCCAAGTGTCTCTGTCTTTTGCTATGTCCATCCATTGCTTGCCGGCCACTTGAATGATATCATCTGTCCACCGGGCAGCTGGTCTTCCTCTTTGTCTAGTGCCTTGAGGGCCCTTCCAACATGTTATTCTGTGTGTCCATCGGTTGTCTGTTAATCTAGCTATGTGACCAGCCCAGCGCCACTTTAATTTTTTACAGTAGTGTAGAGCATCAGTAACTTTAGTCCTTTTTCTAATTGTTTTATGTGATACCTTGTGGATCCTTCTTAATTTTAGTATGCTCCTCTCCATGCCTCTTTGACATGATCTGATTTTTGTTTTGACTCGATGGGTGAGCTTCCAAGTTTGGCAAGCGTAAGTTAACGATGGTAATATACACGTATCCATAACCTTTTGCTTTATTATGATAGGCATGTCACTTTTCATAATTTCTTTTAGGCTCCAGAATTTTTTCCATGCATTAGAAACTCTCCTTTCTATTTCTTGTTCATTTCTTTCTTTGTTAAATGTGACTTGCTTTCCTAAGTATATATAATTGTCAACATACTTCAGTGCTTCATTTTCTAGATATACAGGGTGTTTGATGTAGTTTGTCATAATATTAGTTTTGTTGCGGTTGATTTCAAGCCCTACATGTAGACTTGCGGCGTTTAAGGCGTTTATCATTGATTGTACCTCGGCTGTATTCTCAGATAGTAAAACAATGTCATCGGCGAATCTTAAGTGGCTTATATAGTGATTGTTTATAGGAAGGCCGACCTTTTCCCAGTTTAGTTGTTCAATTACTCTTTGTAACACAGCTATGAATATTGTTGGGGATAAAGGATCACCTTGCCTTACTCCTTTTCTTATAGGTATGCTAGGCCCTGTGTTTTCCAATCTTATTCTGCTGTTGCAGTTTTGATAAAGATTTTGTAGTACTTTCAGATATGCCGGATCTATGTCTTGCGATTGTAGAGATTCCCATATTGTGTGATGGTACAAAGTATCAAAAGCTTTTTTATAATCAATGAATACCATGTATAGCGGCCTTTGGAACTCTTGGTATTTATCTATGAGCATTTCGATGGAGTGGATATGGTCCACGGTAGAGAATCCTCTTCTGAATCCTGCCTGTTCTACAGGTTGGTGCTTTTCTATATTCATTCTGATTCTCTTCTCTAGAATTGATGAGAATAGTTTGTATATTGTAGGCAACAGGCTTATCGGTCGGTAATTGTTTATATCATTTGGATCTCCTTTTTTATATAATAAAATAATTTCTGATTCAGTCCATTGTTTTGGTGTAGATGCAGTTTCGAGTACCTGGTTATAGAGCAGTGTAAGAGGTCTCACTAAAAATGGCCCTCCCAGTTTCATGGCTTCGTTAGTTACTTTGTCAGGTCCGGGGCTTTTTTCAAGCTTTAATTTAGAGATTCCCTTTTTGACCTCGGTTTCTTCTATGTACTGCATTCTCATATCTGCTAATGGAGTTTGTCTTGGTAGAGTTGAAACCGTATCTTGATTTTCATATTCATATAATTTTTTATAGAAATCAGTTGCTACTTGGAGTATCTCATTTCTTTTGCAAGTGGTGTTATTTGAAGTTTTAAGTCCTTCTATCCAAGTTTTATGAGATCTTAACTCTTTGTTTGCTCTCTTAAGGCTTCCTGACTGTATTACATGTTTTTCAATGGTTTTCTTACGATGAGTATTGTAATCACGTTTGATATATTTGCTTATCAGTTTGTAGAGTGCTCTAAGCTCATTTTTCATACTTCGTGTTTTCGGTTTAATTTTTTGGAGTTGTTGCCGTCTTGAAATTAATTTCTTAGTATTATCTGATAACACAGGAGATATATTTTTGTGTTTTGTAGACACGTGAGCATTTCTAAGACTGTTCTCTATGGCATCAATGATTTTATCGTGAAGTTCTTGTACTGTGTAGCTGTTTTGGTAATTAATTTGTTTTTCTAAGTTCTCGTGAAGTAATTCTATGTAAATTTGTATTTCTTCTTCATTTTTCAAGGTACTTTTAGCAGTATTTCTGTAGGTTTTTCTATTTTTCTTTGAAGACTGCAACTGAAATGTCGCCCTTACTAATCTATGGTCGCTAGGGTATTTTACATTGATTACCTCTACATCATGGGCACATTTTTGGAGATTTGTTATTATATAGTCTAACTCGTTTTTGATTAAGCCATTTGGTGATCTCCAAGTCCATCTCTTATTGTTTTTCTTTTTAAAAAAGGTGTTTAGGATCGCCAATTTGTTTTCATATGCAAATTGTATAAGTCTATTGCCTCTACTATTTCTGTTACCGTAACCATGTTTTTTCATTATCAGATTTTCTTCTTGTTTTAGTTGGCCAATTTTGGCATTAAAATCACCCATAACTATCACGTTTTTTGTGGCCATTTCCAACGCTTTGTTAACAGTGGTGTAAAAAAGTTCAATATCTTTATCACTTGCGGCTTCTGTCGGGGCGTAGCATTGTATTATGCTTATTTCGATGTTGTTTATATTAAGTTGAAGTAGAGCTACTCGTTCTGATAATCCTTTAAAACAGATAATGTTCTTCTTATGGCATTTTTTAATAAAAAATCCGATTCCATACAACCCTGGTGTTTGTCCCATAAAGTATAAAATGAAATCCTCATGTTCTTCAATAGAATTGCCCAATCGTCTCACTTCTGAGAGACCGATTACATCATATTTGATGTTTCTCAGCGCTTCGCTTAGTTCTAGTAGGTGTGAATAAGATGACAGTGTTCTGACATTATATGTTGCTATCGCCGCCTCCTTATGAACAATAATTGCTACAGTTACGAGTCTCTACAAAGACACCAGTGTTTTATGCGAAAGTGACAGTGCTCTATGAAGCCAAAGCTGACTCCCTCTTGAACTCGATGTGCATTATTTATCTTCGCTTACCTACTGTATATAGTAAAACCTTAGGGGGCCGCCTGGGGAAGTACCACACCTTTGCCAGTTATTCGTCCGCCAAGCAGTAATGTGCAAACATTACTGTGTTCCGGTATGAAGGGCAATGTTACCAGCGAAATTACTGGGCATGATGAGATTCAACAACTCATATCTCAGGGTGACAGGCGCAGTGCAGTGCCGCGCAGAATTTTGAATTTTAAAACACTGGGTGGCACTGTGTCTGATATGGGCAATCATGATGCTTACCATGAGGCACCTGATTTGCTCGTCTTGTCTCTCACTATCATAAAAAAAAAAAGACTTATTAGCTCTCGGAACTTAGGCGTTTTGGGTGCGCAGTACTTATAATATTAGTATTGCGCAGTCAAAATGGCTGACTTCAGAGACCTCATAAAGATATGCGCAAGTTAAGCTGTATCCAGACTATGTGCAGCAAACTCGCCGCGAGCAATGTTCGAAGGTTTGTTGCGCTTAATTTGGACGCAGTATCAAAAACCGTCCTCAGGTTCGCCGTATGGGATGTTCCAGCGCGGCAATGTTCTCGTTGGGATCCTTTTTAAAAAAAAAATGTTGCAACGGGTAACAGTGTGACACGATGGGACAAAAAAATGTTGCAACGAGTAACACTGTTACTGGATGGGAACTCATTTTAAAAAAAATGTTGCAACGAGTAACAGTGTAACTCGATGGGACAAAAAAGTCTCAACGTGTCACAGTGTGACTCGTTTGGTGTGACTGGATGGGAACCCACCTGTTCGAGCTGCCGCGCGCACCAATTTTCGTGGGTGTGCCGTGCGTAATTTGGACCCATTGGAGCATTTGGAGCATTACATTAATTTTATCTAGTATACGATTAAGAGTGATAAAAGTGTCTAGTTACAAGATAGTCTAACTATTGACACAGAAGCGTTACACTCAAGTACAATGCAAGAATGGCGTCGAACGATATCATTATCTTCAAGTATTTACTATCTATTGTTAAAATTATGTCAGTTTACTTGATAAAACGACAGACTTTATTATGTACATTACAATGATAATATTAATAATAATGCCTATAGTTATATCGTTAAATGTAATCAAATATTTATTTTTATAAATATGACACAAGGATTTTGTAAATAAAAAGAGTTTGTATAACTTTAATTGACTGATTCGTCACCGACGCCAAAAACGCGTAACTCGAACGTGCGCTTACAGCATTTTAAGGTGCGTACTGACCAACGTTACAAGCCGTGATCTAACCATTCTCCATCTTGTACTAACTCGCTGTCAATGAAAGAGATGGAGAGTGTTACATTACGCTCTGTAACGTTGGTCAGTACGCACCTTTACTTTTAAAAAACATTGTACTAGACTGCGTTTGAATCGTTTACACGTTGTCGGTGATGATAAAAAAACTAGTGTGCTGTAAAGTCTAGTGTGAGTGACTGCTTTTTGTAAACAAAGAAAAGGAAACAAAAAAGTTGTAATACACACCTACCTGGCACCACGTAGGTGATATCTTGCTATCAATCAGTCTCATATCGGTCATGCTCATCGGATACATCTGACCCAAGAACACCCTGTACCTAAAACAAAAACACACTTTTTCGTTTCACCCAACTAACTGTCTTTATACGCACGCATTGCTGGATTATATACAACATTGCTGGGGCGTTGTAATGTTTCCAATTCAAAAAACGCTTCAGCAATGGATTTGATTTTCTTAGTCCGTAAATTCGATACTTCGCGTGTTCTTTTTTTTTTATGATAATACATACATTCACGCCTTTTTTCCCGAAGGGGTAGGCAGAGGTGTACCCAGGACTCAGTCCCATAGTAGATACACCCACATTTCGCCAGTATGTTATTGGTCCCATGTATTAGGGGGCGAGCCTATTGCCATCTACCGGATCCGTTCCAGACTCCAGGCAGTTGTTGCAATAATTCCTAATGGAATAATTCAATATTTAACACTTTGCCTGACCTGGGGATCGAACCCGGGACCTCTTGATTGGCAGTCGAGCATGCGCCCTCTACGCCACCGAGGTAGTCCGAGGACAGTTTTATGATAATAATTAATAATAATATGTAAATATGTAAATGTTGTAGGTATATCTTTATCGTATCTTTAAAATAATGACAATATTTCCATGCATGTTTGAGAAAAGAAATTTTGATGCAAATACCAGGACATCAGATTCAAGGAAGAGGTTAAACCATTGCGTAGAAAGAGAAGACAAATTAGTTTTCTCTGTCTAGGGTCGCTATAGACTTACCTCATATAAAGTGGTATCATTATAAACATGGTCGGCAGTATGAATAGCAATGCTAGCAGTCGGCACAGACGGAGTGGAGTTCTGTGACAAGATCTGGATGATGCTGTGTAGATCCTAGAAGACTGCACACGAGGCCTGGGGATACCAGCTGAAAATATACATTTTTAAAACAAATCATTGAAACAGGCATTGAAATAAAGAAAAGTGGAGATAGGGTACGTTCTCCCAGCGCTTACTCAACAAATGGCACGTGCAATTTGCTCAGTGTGAAGTTTGCACAGTGACATATAATGAACAACAAAGATAGAAAGACGTACCTAAGACCGAAGTGGGACCGAGACAACAATATTATTCGCTCGTACGTCCTTACTTTACTGACGTACGTGGACCTTGTGAGACCTAATTGGAGCTTGCCACTTTCGAGAAGCCAGTACCTCATCCCCCCTTTTCTTTATATCAATGGGATACAGGTCTTTCAAAATGATGTAGAGATATCTAATTACTAGCTGTTCCCAGCGGATTCACCCGCGTAGTCTTCGTTCCCGTGGGAATATCGAGATAAAAAGTACCCTGTGTTAATCCAGGATGTAAGCTATTTACATATAAAATTTCAATTCAATCCATTCAGTAGTTTTTGCGTGAAAGAGTATCAAACATTTACAGTAAAGGGTACTTTATTGTAGTTTGACACAATTCTATGGAAAATTTACCAAATCGATTATTTGTCGTCTAATCACGCGAGTAGAACAGGATTTTTAGAAGTTCACTATGAAAAAACCAAAAGTTATAAGAGAAACTAAAATGACAGGGACATAAAAACTTCACTGAAAAATATCAGGATAAAAGGTGGAAACAGGGGAATACAAAACATCGATTTGGTAAAGTTTTCATAGGATTGTGTCAAATTTCTCGGAGCTCGGATACGCTGACAGATTTTGGGAGGGTTAGTTAGATTGAAATTTTTGTTATGATAGTGAGTGACAAGACGAGCAAATCAGGTGCCCGATGGTAAGCATCATGACTGCCCATATCAGACACAGTGCCACCCAGTGTTTTATAATTCTAAATTCTGCGCGGCACTGCACTGCACCTGACACCCTGAGATATGAGTTTTTGAATCTCGTCACGCCCAGTAATTTCTCTGGTAACATTGCCCTCCATACCGGAACACAGTAATGTTTGCACATTACTGCTTGGCGGATGAATAACTGGCAAAGGTGTGGTACTTCCCCAGGCGGCCCCCTGCAAGAGGCCTACCACTGCCTTAAATAAACCTCTTTTTGCTCAAATGCTTCAATATTATCTAATATTTTTATTTGCGTACTCACCTTCTAGAGGCACTAATTCTTGAGGATCCATAACAGCTAATAATTATAACAATCTGTATAGTTTTTATTTATTGTTGTGAGTCACGCATAAAAATTTTAATTATGAATATTTCCTTTGATTACTTTATGACGATTTTATATTTATAATTATATCTTCTATTATGTATTATGTAGTCTTCACGTGCAGCCAATCTGTAACAATGACTTGTAAAATTATATCGCTCAAAAACCCTGTATTTGAGCTTTTAATCTAAAGGTAATGGATAGCACCTATCAGGGTCCATCTCTGAAACCATCTACAGAAGATGAAGCTCAAAGACAGCCCCTGCTAGGTGCAAGGACGATTGTGAATGGATGGAAACTACTTGATTTGTCTTTAGGTGTGATTTCTGGATGGATGGTAACCGGGCTATTGCTAGAGACTGCCACTTCCGTCTCATGGCAGACGATGACTCGCCGCTCACTAGACAGACCTCCCTCCACAAGGTATTAAAGGCGACGAGAGGGGAAATGTGCGGCTAATGGTAGGAGAGGACTTTAAGATTCCGTCGACCTCATTCCTATGGAAACAGATTTTTTCTTTATATGATAAGTGAATGTATTGGACAGTCTTTTTTTTTTATGATATTGAGTGACAAGACGAGCAAATCAGGTGCCTGATGGTAAGCATCATGATTGCCCATATCAGACACAGTGCCACCCAGTGTTTTAATATTCGAAATTCTGCGTGGCACTGTACTGCGCCTGTCACCCTGAGATATTAGTTGTTGAATCTCGTCATGCCCAGTAATTTCGCTGGTAACATTGCCCTTCAGACCGGAACACAGTAATGTTTGCACATTACTGCTTGGTGGATGAATAACTGGCATAGGTGTGGTACTTCCCCAGGCGGCCCCCTGCTATAGAGGCCTACCACTACAAAACACTGTAAAAACCAGCGTGGCGACACTCTCCTGATTGAGCCATCGTGGAGGTATTAGACATCAGCAAAATTTTTCTATCCCACCTACCGCCAATAGTATATAATTTAACACTATGCCTGACCTGGGGATCGAACCCGGGACCTCTTGATTGGCAGTCGAGCATGCGCCCACTACACCACCGAGGCCGTCCTACCATATTCATGAAATCTACCATATTCATATTGTATTACGAAACAAGTACACAAACACTCAAACACAGATACATGAACCAATTGTTCATGCCGCGTGGTAAAGGGGGACGTACGGTTGATGACTCCCGTTCAGAATGCTCTAAGCCTTCCTATCACCTTATTATCAGTATAATGAGACTGGGCTGATCACGTTATGTCTGTCTGTTTCACTTATTATTAAATAGTGACTGATAATGGCTTTGTCATCAATCAGCTTTATCAATAATTAATCATCGAATGGACTTGCCTCTTTAGTTTAGTGGTCGCAAGTGGTTCTGATGACCATTAGGTCTCGGGTTTGATGCCCAGGTCAGGCAATGTTGTTCGATTTTTCGTTGTACCACAGGTCGGTAAATTATTACAACAACATACGATTACGCCTTTTTCCAATGGTGTGTAAAATTGTAGCTCTTATAAAACTAATAACCTCTACTAGTGCCTCTGGTAGGCCTCTTATGCAAGGGCCCGCCTGGGGAAGTATCACACCTTTGCCAGTTATTCATCCGCCAAGCAGTAATGTGCAAACATTACTGTGTTCCGGTCTGAAGGGCAGTGTTACCAGCGAAATTACAAGGGTATTAAGGGTGACAGGCGCAGTGCAGTGCCGCGCAAAATTTTGAATAAATAGCTACAGTAGGAACAGAAAGCATAAGCTGCTTGACGTTCCATGGTGTCGCACTACAGCACGTGCCAATGCCCCCATACCACGCACTCTAGCAGCATTCAACGCTCTCTTGGACCACAATCCAGACTTTGACTTGTTTGCGCATCCGCAAATGGTCGAAGATATTAATTGAGTGTCTGAGGTACTGCGAGCGTGATGTATGACTAGCTTGCTGTGTAATTTCTTTTATGGATACTTTTTTCTTTTTTATTTCTTAATTTTATTTTAATCATTGTAATTGGTGTAACCAAACCGTTTTGATTAAATAAATGTTTGAAATTACTTACCAATTAATTTAATTTTTCCTGGTTAATTAAATATTTTTCTAAAACAAAAGTAGTTATAAAAGTCCACGCACAATGATCACAATGTAAATTCTATAAATAAGAACAATAACACGGACAAAATTTATGAAATTGGCAGCGAAATCAGTCTTTATTGTATATAAAATAAGGTTCAAAGTTCACCAACACAGTTTTACAAATATCACAGTTTAACATTTAATGAAACAAAACGTAATCGTCTCTCAACGTGCGAATATCGTAATTACACATTTTAAAAACAAAAATTTTGTTCCATACTTTTCCAATTTAAATAAGAACTGGCCGCTAAGAAAAAGAATCTGATGATTTAAAAAGAAGCTACTCGTACTGTCAAATTATTTACGCAATTTATGTCAAAGATATAAAAAATAGATATGCCACGAGCGTGGTTGCCGTTCGATCGCGAGTTGATGACTGATTTTATTTACATAATCTACTATTTATCGGAGCGAGTTTATTTTATCATCAAATTATGTACATTCCACGACGAACTTATTCCGTGGCAATATAAACAAATAAAAATGGATTCATTTTAGACTCTATGGCGTTGTAGTAAAGACCACATTCGTCGAGAACTTATTAATAAGTATAATTTAGTAATTATGTAGTTAAGTGATATAGTTACGGCATAGATTAGAGCAGCAATTAAGTAGGTAAAAGTATTAATACAATATTTTGATAGAAAGGCCTCTATAAAAACCTAAATATGTTTTATGAAGATGTTTAGATAAGCATAGGATTATGATTACGAGAATTATTACATTACAAGCAATCCGCCCTAGTTTCGCACGGGTAGAAGCAAAGTTAGGGCAGACCCCGTCACACCATACAATCAGCCGCGCGCAATAGCCTACTTACTACGTAGAAAGCATAACGTGTACCTATACACGCGTCAAATGTGTGCGTAAGTACAGGTGAGTTACTGCAGTCAACGAGGTGACTGCTTGGTCGCAGGCTAATGGCGGGGAAGGGAAGTGTCGCTTCTTTACGTGGTGATTGTTAGTATTCTTTGATCAGGGTAAGATTGCTGTAGTCGTAGCACAGAATAAATAATAGTTCGCGTAGCACGGCCTAAGTCGTACCCCGGTAATATCATCTCGTATGATGATAATTTCTTTTTATAAAAAATAAAATAAATAACATAAAAAAAAATTAATTGTTTATTGCAGGCTCTAAGCCCATATGTGACGACAAAAAATTTACAAAAACATTGAAATTATAAAAATAGAATTGAATTAAAAATTAACATAAATTATAAATTACAATAAAAAATTCCAAAATAAAATAATGACATATAAGTAATGTCAAATGAATGAGTGTTTATGAGTGACAAGAGCAAATCAGGTGCCTAATGGTAAGCATTATGATTGCCCATATCAGACACAGTGCCAGCGAGTATTTTATTATTCTAAATTCTGCGCGGCACTGCACTGTCTGTCTCAGTTCCCAGTTATATAATAATAGGGCCACCCCTTTCTCACCCAGTGGGAGCCGTGAGACCCGGCAGAGGGACATATTCGGAGAGTGGGCAGCAGCGCTCTCCGGCACCAAGTATTCCAACTACTGCGATCACCAAGCCGCACAACAAGCGTGCTGATTACGGCCAAATCCCCCTATATGAATAGTTTATGGCGTTCTATGGGGGAGGCCTATGTTCAGCAGTGGACGTCTTCCGGCTGATGATGATGATAATTTTTTGACCTTACGAAAATATGGCCCATAATGATGATTTATATTTAGCTATCTAGCAAGCTATATTTTACAAGCTTTAAGCCCGTCACACACGTAGCTATAATATATATTAATATACCGTCCTATAATAAATATTATAGCAAGCTACCACACACGGAGACGATGCCACAATATATATTTTAGCCTTCATTTCATTGATACAGTAGTTTATATTAATATGCAATAATATATATTTCGGTATATGTTGGTGACGTCATAGAAATATATATTATAGCTGCGTGTGCGGTCAGTCGAATATTTGTATAGAAAATATATCGTAATATGCCTTGCTATGATTTATATTAATATATATTATAGCTACGTGTGACGGGCTTTAAGCGAATACAAACCTCTATTATCTATGCAAAAGCTGGCAAGAGCTATAAAATGAAAGCTTACAAATCATACCCCGCCTCGACAGCTTTCATTGGCTAAAATTTAGCTTCATTTGACCAATCAGAGACTAATAATCCAACCCCCGTTGGAAAAGATACTCTGTCTACGATCATAAAACATGCGGCTAAAAGTGGAACTAACGTTTTTCCTTAATAAATTGCTGTCAAATTTTACTAACGTACAGACGCCGGCGCCACCATCCATAATTAATATGATTTTGGACAGAACAAGTATATTTTGTTTGAGTATTGAATGTTTAGTATAATTTGATCCGTGGTGAAGTGCAAACGTGTTTTTTTGTTGTGATAAATCGTTAGTTTTATGCCAACCATTACGGATCTTAGTGTGAAAAACGGTATATTTGTTATAATTTATTTTAATGTATTATTTTTTATTTTAATGTATTATTTTTTATTTTAATGTATTATTTTTTATTTTAATGTATTATTTTTTATTTTAATGTAGGTATTATTTTTTCACCCTCGACCGCCGATCATGAGGTCTCGGATTCGGTCCCCAGGTCAGGCAAAGTGTTAAATATTGGATTTTCCATTAGGAATTATCTCAATAACTGCCTGGAGTAACTGTGCCCGGTAGATGGCATTAGGCTCGCCCCCTATTACATGTGACCAATAACATACTGGCGGAATGTGGGTGTACCTACTATACAGTCCTGGGTATTTACTACATAACACATTTCATTCCAATCAGCTTAGTAGTTTTAGCGTGAAGATCTAAAAAAACACAAAATTCGAATTTAATTTTATCTTTCATAAAGTTCGTAGATAATCATAGCTCGTAGAGGGTCTACGCCGTAGACGCTTAATTTGTAAAATTTTCTTATTGATTTTAATTCCTTGGTAATTTCTTGTACGTATGTATTATACTTCTAAGATTTAAAAGGTTATTGTTTTGTTTCTACCTTCTGTCTAAGCT
Organism: Hemistola chrysoprasaria; assembly: GCA_947063395.1. Taxonomy (NCBI): domain Eukaryota; kingdom Metazoa; phylum Arthropoda; class Insecta; order Lepidoptera; family Geometridae; genus Hemistola; species Hemistola chrysoprasaria. The sequence goes on along the minus strand of OX346731.1, from coordinate 1,790,117 downwards.
ACCTACGTACTGAATTTCAGCCTAATCGGTTCAGTACTTTTGGCGTGAAAGAGTAATAAACATCCATCCATCCATCTTCAGAAACTTTCGTGTTTATAATATTAAAGTAGGATCATGTCACATTTTTTGGAACTTTTTACTGGTTTTCAGTGAATTTTTTTACAAGACGAGCAAATCAGGTGCCTGATGGTAAGCAACATGATTGCCCATATCAGACACAGTGCCTTCATCTTGAGATATTAGTTGTTGAAACTAGTCATGGCCAGTAACTTCGCTGGTAACATTGCCCTTCAGACCGTAACACAGTAATTTACTGCTTGGCGGATGAATAACTGGCAAAGGTGTGGTACTTCCCCAGACGGCCACTACAAAAAATATAATATTAAAATTTCAACTTTAAAAATATTAGTGTGTTAAAACATAACATTACACCTTTTTCCCGAAGCGGTGGGCAGTATACCCAGGACCCCAATGTAATAGCGAGCGAGCCTCCAGCTTATCCTTGAGATAATTCCTCACTTTTTGTCTGACCTCGGGATTGAACCCGGGACCTCATGTTAGTAACGCTACGCAACCAAAGTCGTGTGTTTTGCTTACATTTTTTTTAAATTGAAACCTATTTCAGGTTATTAACCTATTGATAAGAACTAATTCAGCTAATAAATTTTTGTACTAAACTAGCTATAAACTATTAATTAGTTTTAACCTATTCAGAAAACTAATTTAGTACAATACTATTTAGGAAAATCGTATCATATATAATATGACGCATCAATTTATTCTACTTTCTACTATTATAATAATAATTCTACTAATTCTACTTCCTTTTATATTATAAATGCGAAAGTTTGTGAGGATGGGTGGATGGATGTTCGTCACTATTTTACGGCAAAACTACTGAAACGATTGAGATGAAATTCGGTATGTAGATAGTTTAGACCCTGGAATAACACATAGGGTACTTTTTATCCCGATATTCCCACGGGAACGAAAACTGAGCGGGTGAAACCGCGGGGCACCGCTAGTCCTTAAATATTACTTAAGCTTTTTCTAAAATGTTTAAAAGTATTTCTTTGTGATATTAATGTTTAAAGCAACGCCGACCTGTAAAATTCCCTATGTTTTTTAATTATATTTTTAAAACGATAAGAACAATATTCCCGCGATAACTAATGTTGTAGCATAATTGGTTAAAATAACAAAAGTTAAACGAACGAGCAAGTGCACGTTTTATTTATAGCGTATCCTGTGATAAAAATATCCGGTAATAGCCCACAATAACTGAGTTATAATAACTTGATACGTGTATATTATAAAGTTTTAGGTATTAGGTTTTAGGTACTGTAGACGTGCCTTTTCCATTAAATAATACTCTAACACTTCAGCATATTTTAAATGATTTATTCCAAGCCCACCATCTTCAATCTCGCTCTACAATCATCTGTCGCACTGGCATCCACCTCCCCGTGTTGCCATCGCGCCCTCGCACATGCCATAGATCTTCCATAAACCACACGTTGCCATTAATACTTTCCATAAATCCGTAGCATGCGCGTCACAAAATAACATCAACCCTACACTACGTAGCACTGGCACACGGCACAGAGAGAGTAAAAAGTATTGTATGACCACAGAATAGATATTAATACTACGTATTCAATGGACACTGTCACCCGCCCACCAATCGGGCCTTCCTCACCTCATGTTTGAGATTGAGCTCTCGACGAGTCCCACTTCGCTGAGAAATCACCTCACGCAAACTCTTGCACGTGTTAAAAACTTTATGTGTGCAGTGTCTGTGTAGTAGATAGTTAAACAGCGGCTTTTGCATGGGATTGAGTCGAGTGTCCAGGGTGTGGTATGACTGACAGTAGAAAACATTAAGTCCAACCAATGACTTGTTTTTCAAGGATTGCCTTGGTGGCGTAGTGGGTGCAAGCTCGACTGCCGATCAGGAGGTCCCGGGTTAGAACCCCATCATTGTCATCTCAGCCGTTGGTTATCCACTACTGAACATAGGCCTCCCCCATAAAGGGAGGTTTTGCCAATACTCGACTCGCTTGGCAGGCGGGTTTTTTGTAAAGGATGCTGTTGATCCTCTGGATCTATTAACCCTTAGCCGGCTCTTACGGCAACCACGGGTAGAGAGGGTGGAGCACTCTTCTAAAATCGGTAACTCCACGGCGAAGTGCCGTACTTTGCCTGCACTTTGCCTAATCTAAGGTTAGATCCTCAGGTTGAGCAGTGTTTAATTAAATTTTGGATTTTTCCATTTCCATCTCAACAACTGTCTGTTGTCTGGAACTGTACCCGGTAGATGGCAATAGGCTCGCCCCTATTACACGGGACCAATGACATAGGTACTGGCGATATGTGGATGTGCCTATTACGATAGTACCTACTATATTTATTCTGTGCTATGAGACTGAGTCCTGGGTACACACTGCCTACTTACTCCTTCGAAAAAAAAGCGTGATTGAATGTTATGTTTTATGATGAAGAGTGAACCACGCCTCTATTTTTCCCTTCTGTTTCCGTTTCTCAGTGCAAGCGATGGCATCGGATCAAGAGTCATGTTCCGATGAAGAGCCAGACAGTGAGATGCTCAGCGACGACCTGTGCTTGCCTGACAGTGACGATGAGAGCCGACACCCTTGTAGGAGCGTCCAGGTATAATATGAGTACTAAAAATACTTTTATTTACTACAAAACGATCTTCCATGCAAATTAAAATTTCCCAAATATGGAGAAGCAGAGAATAATTTTACACTCAATTATTGTTGCTTTTTGATCTGACCTTTATTTGCGCCAAAATATATTTGGTTGAAGAAAACCGTATGTTTATTTTTCACATTTATAATAGTTTTAAACACTAACACTAAAATTACTAACACTAAATATTCTCCTTTTCGCAAATAATGTTCAGATTAAAAGCCAACCACAAACAATTGAGTAGAAAATTATTCTCTAATTCTCTTCTAATTAAATATAATTATATCTCTTCAGAGTCTCCCAGAAGACATACAACTGAGCTCGTGCATCCTCCGGCCTCCTCGCAAGCTGTTCACAAACTGCCGCGAGCGCTGGCGCCAGCAGAACGTGAGCGGAGCCTTCGCTGAGCTTCGGAGACTCGTGCCCACGCACCCACCTGATAAGAAGCTGTCGAAGAATGAGATATTACGGATGGCTATCAGGTAGCGTTGGACAACTGAGGAAGGAGAAGTCATTTTATTATGATTCAGATTCTTTATTGACCATAATAATAATTATTTCTGTTACAATCAGATGTCAACTTATATATTTTATTTTGTTCGCTCGTTACTCCACCTGATTGTTTTTCTAAGTGTACATCGTTTTTAAGTTGCAGTCTAGAAAATATTATTGTAACTAAATTTATTTTTGGACTGATTGTAATTTGTTATGTACGCCAAATAAATAAATAAAATAAAATTAAATTGATTGAATAGATTTTAAAAATAATATGTGAGGCCAAGAGAAAATAGAGTCAAAATGATACAATTATTATAGGCAGGCAAAGTCCGCATGCAAGAATGGCGATGACCATTCGTTGAGACGCATTTCCGTAAATTCATTTATTGCCTAAAATGGGTTCAGTACAAAAAAAGATTTAATAGATAGATAGATAGATAGATAGATAGATAGATAGATAGATAGATAGATAGATTAACTCTTTATTATTACACTACAAACATGAAACCTTAAATTTAAATATACAAATATAATACACATAACACAATACAAATAAAATATATAATTTTACTTATTTCGTGAAGTTAATTCGTAGTTAATGTTCATGACTATTTTATTATATCCTTTGCTTTCTTACTTTTAAATCTTATCTTCGGTTAGTAAAGCTTTTCCTTATATCTATTAAACATCAGGTCAACAACAGGGCTAATAACATAACTCTTTTCCCGAAGGGTTAAAGAGAGGTATATGTTCCGTCCCTTCAGTATCTGTATAATGTCCTTTCTCTGCATGGTTGTCAGGAAGAGATCGCTCTGAGCGATAAAGCCGCCAGTTGTTACTCTTTCTAGTTTTAAGTTTTCTTTTTGTCTTTTTTCTGTATTATTTTGGTACCAATAAAGTGTTATCATTCATTCATATGTACCCATTACAGCGGTACGCTAAGATTTCAACAAGTTACCTTTGCCTTCGGGGGGAACCAATTGTCATCAAATTAGCAATATTAGGCTGCAATAGTTCCAGACTGCAGGCACTTAAAGATAAAAAAAATTAATGCTTTTTGCTTGAATTATTGTATTAACTTAGTAAACTGGATCGTTTAGTTGCATCGTTTTATCGTAGAAATTTTTAAGTTCCCCCCTTTCTTGAGCGTTCATTTTGTAGAGATTTCTTTCCGAATGCACGGTAGATTCTATTATTCATCAGTGATAATTAGCTTTAGTTGGATAATATTATGTAGGGAAGGTTGTTTACGGGCTATTTGAGGCTATCGACGCAAAAGTGGTTAAGCCACTTTAGCTTAAGCCTTTGATTTGCTTTGAATACAGATTTGACTTTAAATTTCAAATGATCGATCATGCCACGGACTGGGAAGCTCAGCGTAGGTGGTGGTAGGTCCTACATGGTAGACAGACGATCTAAATAAGGGAAAATAGGCCATGTTCAGCAGCACTGAATAGGGAATATTCAGTGTTCAGCAGTGACGTCCTGCGGCTGAGATGATGATGACCATGACCGATAATATGACCGATAATAATTTCAAACTTCTGCTTTTGATTCAGGTACATAGGCCTACTCTGCGAAGTGCTCGAATGGCAAAAGAACCACTCCATCAACAAAGAAAACTCCGCGAGCTTAGCCATCAAATGCGAGTCACCAAACAGCCCCCAACCTCGCAGGCTTCGCCTGAAAAGACCCTACTTAGAAGACGAACCTAGATCGAAGCTCTTCCATGATAACCAGGAATTCCTGAACAAAACCTTCGGAAATGAAGAAAATGAGAACAAACGATTCTTCTTCTCGAAAGATCAAATGAGGGTAGTCAGGAATCCGTACTTCTTCAGTCATAGATGGAGACAAAATGTGCCGTTTAGGAATCTAGCGGATAGGAACGGGAATAATTTGCTGATGATCGCACCGACGGTGGAGGGGAAAGATGATAAGGACAAGGACAAGACTGAGAAGGATGGAAAATAAAATTAATGGTTATAATGTAGTTTTTAATAGGAATTTAAAAAGAGTGCTTAAGAGGAATAATGCTCGGCTACTTGTAATGGTTTTGAATAGGATTTAAAAAACGGATGAAAAATAAGAAATTAAAGTTCTATATTGAGGGAGACGGGTCAAGCTTTCAAATTGCAATTGAAAACTTGGGATTAATTTCATGTTTTGATAGCAGATTTGTAGAATAGAAATAATCTTTATTGTAACCACTAAAGCTTAACTAGGTATACTTATATAAACATACTAGTGTAAACCTAGCGGCGGACGGATATGGAGTAGTAATGAGCAATACTGTAGTACTCTACTACTATCCTGTAACAGGATGCGCACTTTTGCGTAGTTTCGTAGACTTTATTAAAAGTAGATTGCTTAACATAAAAACTTAGGAGTTTATACTAAACTTATAATGTATGTTACCGAAACCATGAGTAGTTTGTGTGTATGTGTTTATGTATCTTATTGTTTATGTATCTTATTGTTTTTTGTTGTTGTAAATAATGGTATAGTTTAACGTACGTAATTTAGTAATAAATAAATCTATCTATGTGTCTTTTTAAATTATCACAAAAGTCTTCCCTTCTTAGAGCGGTTATACGAACTACGTCCGAAACAAATACGAACTGAATCCGAAAAATACGGTCCAAAGAAGTCGTAGAACAATTTGTGTCGATTTCCGTCATCCGATTTCTCTCACACGCGCACTGCGACCGAACCGAGTCTGATCTAAATCCGTGATCGCGGATTTAGATCGGAGGTTGTGCGAAAAGCAATATCCGAATCCGCCCCCTTATTATGGATGCAACAGAAGTGTGGAAAGCGTTTAAATTGCTAAATGTCTGCTGTCAAACACCATTTTTTGTATACCTTTTGACAGCAGACATTTAGCAATTAAACGCTTTCCACACTTCTGTTGCGTCCGTAATAAGGGGGCCGGTTAGTCTTTCGAAGAACGATTCGGATCGGATTCGTATCGGACGTAATGCGTTACCGCTCCTAGAAGCTTTTTTTATGATAGCGAACAAGACGAGCAAATCAGATGCCTGATGGTAAGCATCATGATTGTCCATATCAGACACAGTACCACCCAGTGTTTTAAAATTCAAAATCTTGCTCGGCACTGCATTGCGCCTGTGACCCTGAGATATAAATTGTTGAACCTCATCATGCCCAGTAATTTCACTGGTAACATTACCCTTCAGACCGGAACACAGTAAAGTTTGCACATTACTGCTTGGCGGATGAATAACTGGCAAAGTGCCACCCAGTGTTTAAAATCCAAAATTCTGCGCGGCACTGCATTGCGCCTGTCATCCTGAGACCTGTCACCCAGCCTGTCCTTTGTGTCTCGTGTGGTTTCACGTTCCGGCATTCGATGGGACCCCCTCTAGTATTATCACACCTTTTTGTAACTCTATATCTACTGACAATTTCCCCCTTAAGGCGTGTCTGGGGGTATTTAGGGGTAAGCCACGCCTACCCCCCTGCCTCCCCATATTACTACAAGGGGTGTTTGAAAGGGATGTGTGTTCGGAGAGATAAGGCAGGTGGCAAACACCCTCTATAATAACATAGGGTGATTGTCTGAGCCTAGTGTTGTTAATATTAGGGGAAGTAATAAAATTAATTTTGTTATCTTGATGGGTTTGTTGGCATTTCTATACACTGAATTGGGAAGCAAACGGTGTTATTTTAATTTGATAGATTTGTAGTGTTAAAATCTAAAATGATTTAGACGCAGTTCGTCCAAGTCTAAGAATCTTTTAACACTAGGAATCTATCATATAAAAAATCTATATATAAGGAAATAACATATTATGTCGTTCGTAAACACGGACTGTCTTTTGATAGGCGTACTTGGAGATCATATTTAGTCCAACGTGCAGATGCGAGGCCCCTTCGAGCTTTTAATCTAAAGGTAATGGATAGCACCTATTGGGGTCCATCTCTGAAACTATCTACAGATAATGAGCTCAAAGACAGCCCCCGCTAGGTGCAAGGACTATTGTGAATGGAATGGATGGATGGAAACTACTTGATTTGTCTATAGGTGTGATTTCTAGATGGATGGTGACCGGGCTCGAAACTCCGGCACCTGCCACTTCCGTCTCATGAGGACATAGTATATTCATTATATTACTAGGTTCTGTAATTTTCTCTCCCAAAAACCATTTCAATTTCGAAAAATCGAGTACCAGTTTCTCACAATTAAAATTCCCTGCGAGAGTTTTATTACCCTCCCTAAAGCCACCCTAATAAGCCCTTAACGACGACAAGTTGACTGATAAGCGAATAATCCGCCGCGATAAAAAGTTATTTTTAATCCACGAGATTAATTCAAGAGTGCTGTGGAGTAAAATTGACACGTGACCATGATGATTAGGGACATTGATTTTTAGACTAATATTGAAAAGGTGATTAGATGGTAAGTCCGGTTTTTTGCAGAGAAAATGAACTGTTTAAATGCGAATGGTACTCATATGCTAGAATACAAATCATCTTCCTCACCTTATCCTCACCTCATCTCGAGTCTATCATCCGTTGCAACGCTGTCTTGCCTCTGCCACGGTGGCACGTTAATTAGATTATTACCGTGACGTCGGTTGTCGAAGGATTTGCAACACGATTCCGAGGTACGACTTTTTTCCGAATAACATGTTTCCAGAAGTTTGCAGCAGCAAAAAGGTATCATGACAAATAAAGCGTGATTGTGAATGAAACTTATTTCAGTTTCGCGTGTTATATGAAATGGAATTCACACCCGTTTGTGTTGCAGTTTTTCTATACAATATTAATTTTGTACAGTAAAAAGTATTTTATACCCCAATGAAAGTATAATACACGATATCGGCACGCGCGCGACACGCGCTCAATAGAATTAGGAAAAAGTGAGGCGGAAAGCTGTGAATTTTGTGGCAAGAGTTAAAACTCTTGTAATAAATTACAAGGATTGTGCTTTTGGAAGCCACAACACTTAATAAATATATATTATTTTAGATCATTCAGATATAGATCATCAGATTCAGATAAAGAATTGTAACTAACACTCCATAGTGTTAGTTACAATTCTTTAAAAAAATTAGATCAATTTCTTTTGTTTAGTGATAAATAATACCGGCAAGCGCAGCGTAGGACGTTCACCCACAAGGTGGACAGACGATCTGATAAAGATGGCAGGATGCAGGATGGCACGATGGAGGCGGGCCGCTTACAACCGGACTGAATGGAAATCTATGGGGGAGGGCTATGTTCAGCAGTGGACGTCCTATGGCTGAGATGATGATGATGATGAAATAATATTGTATAAGTAAAATTGGTAGACACGGAAGATGGGATCACGCTAAGATTTTGAGGTGTCTCCAGATAGTAAAACTTCGTTCTGCCAACCATCCAGAAGGACATAATGGCTTGTGTTCTCCGGAAGGGAGATCTTTGCCTTTGTTATTTTGTGGGACATTGGGCTCATAATCCTAATACTAATGTAAGTATGGATGTATGTATGGATGTTTGTTACTCTTTCACGCCAAAACTACTGAACCGATTGGGCTGAAATTTGGTACGTAAGTAGCTTAGACCCTGGAATAACACATAGGGTACTTTTTATCCCGATATTCCCACGGGAACGAAGACTACGCGGGTGAAACCGCGGGTCACAGCTAGTAATTAATAATGCACTGGATCGGATCAATAGGGAATTTTCTAATAGATCATCAAAACACTGGCATTCTTCTTCTTTCTCCTGGCCTCTTCCCAGTTTATCTGGGGCCAGGCCTCCTCGTAATGCGGCACCAGGATACTCTATCCTGGGTTTGGGTTAGGTTCTTCCACTTCCTTGTCAATATTGGACCACCACGTCGCTAAAGGTCTTCCTGTACCCTTAGGTATGCTAGGAATGTTCATTGCTTGCTTTACGACATAGCTTTCGTCACGCCTCATCACATGGCCATACCATCTTATCCTCGCTTCCTTGTGTTTTTCCGCGATCGGGGCGCTATTAAAACACTGGCATTACTAATGTATTCACAAATCTTTATTACAAAACACAAGACATTACAATTCAGTCTTTCCACTCTTTCCTAACTTCCTAAAAGCAGCGACTGCTTTCAAGACATCTTCAGCGAAGACCTCAGGCAGCTCGAAGGCGAGGAAATGGCCTCCGTCTTCAGCCACCGTCACGCCGACAATGTTGGTATACTTGAACTTGAGAAGAGAAGGCGGTAAATAAGCTATTTCGTGTTTAGCTTGGAGTATCCAGGTTGGTACTGCAGTTGGGATTCTGAAAGTTTGAGATCAGGATTACAGACACAATACAAAATACTTTATTTAAATTCCTTTAAAAAATATTTAGAAACTAGCTTAAAGCTAACGATAAACTAAAAACCATGTTGGGCAATTGCAATATAACAAGCAACAGGCTTGATAGAGATGATGAGGATGAAAAATAAATCTGAACATTATATATTGTATATAATGTTCAGATATTATGTGTAGGGTTATCATAGAATGCCTGTAAGGGGGCATACACGTTGTCAGGTTGGCCGAGTGTAGGGTTGATGTTATTTTGTGACGCGCATGCTACGGATTCTGTGAACGTTTTGGTGGTTTTATGGAAAGTATTAATGGCAACGTGTGGTTTTACGAAGATCTATGGCATGTGCGAGGGCGCGATGGCAACACAGGGAGGTGGATGCCAGCGCGACAGATGATTGTAGAGCGAGATTGAAGATGGTGGGCTTGGAATAAATCATGTAAAATATGCTGATGTGTTCGAGTATTATTTAATGGAAAAGGCACGGCTACTAGGGAAAAAAATATTATGGTATTATTTTATCATTTAAGCACTCTGTGACTTCATCTTTATCATCTCAGCCGTAAGAGGTCCACGTAGTCTCCCCCGCAACGGGGGATTCTCTTAATACTCGCCACGCTTGGTTGGCGGCCGGGTGGGGCAGGTTGGTGAGCGCAGTTGGATGGTTTTAACCCACAGGACGCTCCTGCCCGTCTTCTGGGTACACCTTTGCTAGTAGGTATAATAATAATAATAATCATTGGATAGGTACTAACTCATCCATCTGTAGCGCATGATGCCTGCTGTTAAACGTCTCAGAATATAATCTCATAGATGTGGTAATAGACTTGGTACTCCAGTAGACCATGATGTTATCGATCAGTTTCTCAGGAGTCCACCTCGAGGAAAGGCCTCCATCGGTCTTGTTGCGATTGTCGAGGCGAGTCCATGTCGAGAACTTTTCGAGGATGTAGGCTAGAAGACCAGCTGGGGAGTCCGTGAGGGCAAGTCCTGGAATAAAAATAGAAAATTATTTATAAAGTATGAAAGGGTATCAAACATCCATCCAACCATCAATCTAACCAAAACCACGCTAGATGGCGCTGGAGGTGAGGTAGAACTCGCAAACGTTTTGTTCACCTGTTACAAACTTAGTTTTTTTCATTGTACTGAAATTTGAGATTTATAATGTTAGTAGGATGATGGACGAGTAATAATAATAATATGGATAACGTCCACGCGCGGTATTCCCTTTTCAAATCACGCATTATGATAAAAGCATCAAGTAAATTTTTTTTTATTTTGCGAAAGTAGGTACAAAAAGGTCACAAACATAATATGTTATATTTATTATCCCCTACATTCAGCTTTTCGGCATGCGAAAAATGTTAAATTTAATTAAATACTATCTTTACCATGACAGATTTTCACGATAATAACCACGGAACTAGTACTAGCTCGTAATATTATTACCAGACGTAAAATATCGATAGACTGTTGTTAATGACGCATCATACTCTACTGGAAAATGCTTTTCATGCTAGCCCTGCATCACAAAAACTTACCCACTGTGTCAGGTTTAGTAGCTTGTATATGCATATATCCCATCTCTTCCATCAGATTAGCATATTTCACCGACAAGGGATACATTCTGTCGGCGAGTGACGAGTCGACAATTAGTGATGGGAAGAAGGAGCAGATCAACGATATCAGAGTTACTTTGGGACTGGTGGTGAACGGCATGTTGGTGTGATAGCCGAGGACCTCCTGCAAATACAATTTGATCATTAGTTTCTATGAAAGATCAAAGATTTTCAAGTAACTGTAGTGTACTGGCGACACTACCGTGCTGACCGCCGCCGGGAGCGGACGTGCGCACGAGCCTGTCGGTTAAAGTGTGTCGAAGCACATTACAAGTGGCAACGAGGATAAATCTTAGTGCTTTACAATTAAGTAAAAGATATCATCCTTAGGTTGGACAGAAGTGTACCCATTGACATAACATAGCACACTAGGCCAGGTATGTATTAAGTCCCAAATAATAGGGGGCGAGCCTAGTGCAATCAACCGGGCACAAATCCAGTCTCCAGGCTGCTATTGAGAAATTCCTAATGGAAAAATCCAATAACACTTTGCCTGATCTGAGCATCATATAATAAAATAATAATTTAAAAATAATATAATAATTTAAACTAATTTCTAAGACAACAGAGAGTGGTACTTGTACATTATCTTTATTCTATCAAAATATAAACCGCTTCTCTGGCAAAATTAACGACATTGAATTACTCGTAGATAAATATAATTATGATATTTTATGTTTCTGTGAAACTTGGTTAAAAAATGATAAAATGTTATTTAATGTTAATAATTTTCAGGTGGCCAGTAAGTTCAACAGAACATCTGCTGAAGGAGGTGGCTCGATTATACTTTTAAGAAAATCAATTAAATATAAAGAGCGAAATGATATTGTCAGCTGTTCTGTGGAACGAACTTGCGAGGTGGCTTGTGTAGAAGTGAAAAGGCACATAATCTTATGTGTATATAGGCCGCCGAACTCGAATCTCACTTTTTTTATGTCCTCTATGGAAATAATTCTAAACAAAATTTGTAAAAGTAATAAACATGTACTTGTATGCGGTGATTTTAACATTGATATTTTGTCAGATTCTCCAGATAAAACTAATTTGACTAGTTTATTTAAGTCCTTCGGTTTGAGTTACCTATTCTCTGAGCCCACAAGAGTTACAGTTACCTCATCGACCTGTATTGATAATATCTTTACCAATTTCGAAAGTAGGAAGTTATCAATAACGGGTGGAGTTAGGTCTGACCACAAGGGTCTCTCACTAGAATTTATAAGTGAAAAATCAAAAGAAAAACCAACAATTGAACATAGGCCCCTAACAACATATAAACTCGAAAAGCTTAGGAATAATATAGAATCAAAACTGGAAAATGTCGCTGTCTCTGAGGAAGACCCTAATTTCAATTATGAAAACATATTTTCTGTAATAAGTAAGGAGTTCAATGAGATATGTCCCAAAAAGAAATTACACACGAATGGGAAACTAGAATTTAGTGATTGGGCTACCAAGGGTATCAGGAAAAGTAGAGATAATATGTATGAGTTATATAGGGATAAAGCCCATTCCAATTCAGAATCATTTCATGAGTATGTTAAATGTTATTCAAAAATTTTTAAAGCTGTTTGCATCCAAGCAAAAGCCATAAATATTAGAGACAAAATTCGCAAATCAAGTAATAAAATTAAGACGGTTTGGAAAACAATAAACGTAGAAACAGGTAAAGATAAATGTAGAGATTCTGAATATAAACTATTAATTAATAATGAACACATTACAAATGTTGAGGAAGTCGCTAATATTTTTGTCGATTTCTTCTCTAACATAGCCCTGAACGCGACCAAGTCACTTGATTCATCCCCAGACTTGGCGGAGGCTTTTCTTAAAGAAAACTTCCAACGCACCATACCTGAATTTTCGTTTGAACACATCTCATTAATTGATATCAAAAAGACGTACAAGAGTTTAAATGTTAAAGCTACTGAAGATCTATGGGGTCTATCTGTAAAAATGCTAGATTCTATAACAAACACAATTGCTCCTTACTTAGCAGACTTATTTAACCTATGCATAGATAAAGGCACGTTTCCAGAACTAATGAAAATAAGTAAAATCACTCCTATCTTTAAATCGGGAAGTAAGACAGATCCCTCAAACTATAGGCCAATCTCTGTTATGCCAGTATTAAGTAAAATCTTTGAGAAATTGATGTTAAACCAACTGCTGTCACATTTCAATAGAAATAGAATATTGCATTCAAACCAGTATGGTTTCACCAAATGCAGATCAACAACCGATGCAGGCTGTCATCTCATGACTCTTGTCTTGGAGGCTTGGGAGAGTTCACAGGATGCCATTGGAGTGTTTTGTGACCTTTCCAAAGCATTCGACTGTGTAGAACACTGCACGTTACTGCGCAAGTTAGAAGTATATGGAATTCATGGGAATGCCCTGAACCTGGTGGAATCATACTTGTCTAGTAGGCAGCAGAAGGTTAGCGTCAATGGTATCACATCTGCTAGTTCTCCTGTCAAGATGGGAGTCCCACAGGGATCAATTTTGGGTCCTTTCCTGTTTTTGGCATATATTAACGATTTGCCTTACATGGTCCACGGTCTAGCAGATATAGTTCTATTTGCCGATGATACGTCATTGATTTTTAAAGTTGATAGGAAGGATACTTCACTAGTACATGTTAATAATACTTTAGCAAGTATATCCAGATGGTTCACAGCAAACAATCTGTTATTGAATGCGAAAAAGACTAAATGTTTGAAATTTTCGTTGCCTAACGTCAGAAGTATAGAACCAATCATAGTTCTTGACGGTGAAAGACTCAATATTGACAATGCAACTTTGTTCCTTGGCATAAATATAGACTCTAAACTGCAATGGAGCACTCATATCACCGAGCTCTCAGGGAAACTAAGCTCTGCAGCTTACGCGGTTTATAAAATTAGGCAACTAACAGATGTAGCCACGGCGAGATTAGTGTACTTTGCATATTTCCATAGCTTGATGTCTTATGGGATTCTGTTGTGGGGGTCAGCTGCAGATATAGAAACTATCTTTATACTACAAAAACGTGCGATTCGTGCCATCTATGAGATGCGTCCACGCGAATCCCTGAGGGAATTATTTAAAGAAATAAACATACTGACCCTACCATCCTTATACATTTATGAGAACATCATGTATGTGCGTAAAAATTTACATAAATTAAAATTAAATAGTGACCTTCATAATTTTAATACTAGGAATAAAGACAAAATAGCTGTACCTAGCTTTAGATTATCTAAAACAAATAAAAAGACATTCTTAGGAAATAGTGTACGTTTCTATAATAAAATCCCAAAAGAGATAACTGGGCTCTCAGAGGGTAAATTCAAAACCTATATAAAATCTACTTTACTAAAGAAGGCATACTATAAAGTCAACCAGTACATAGAGGACAAAGATGCCTGGAAACTTCTGCATAGTCGCCTCGCGGCACCTTCAAAGAAAATGAATGTAAGCAAACCAAATATTGTGAAACTATCTGTTGAAAAAATTAAGCCCTACAAGTTTCTTGTGCGTTCTTCTTGTAGAGGTATCTTTCCGAACGCATGGTAGACTCAGTACTGTATCTTCATTGACGTACAAAAGTGTCAGATTATGACCTATTTGAATAAATCTGTTTGAGTTTGAGTTTGAGTTTGAGTTTGAAACTCAGAACGTCAACTTTGCAACCACTACACCACATAAACACGAATATTAGACTCTATACTCCACAAACCTGGATCTATTTTAAAATCCTCTAAAAGTTCTACAAGAATCAAACTCAGAACGTCAGCTTTGCAACCACTACACCACATAAACACGAATATTAGACTCTATACTCCACGAACCTGGATCTATTTTAAAATCTTCTAAAAGTTCTACAAGTTTCCAGTCACGTATAACTTACATTAGGGAATAAAGTGGCCATGTTACTTCCAATAACCGAGCCCCAGTCACCGCCCTGCACGTAATACTTCTTGTATCCGAGTCGCTCCATCAGGTTCCTGAACACCACTGCCATTTCTGTTGCTCCGAGACCGGGACGCACTGCCGCCTGGAAGTACCAAATGAGACATAACCAACAATTAAAATTATCAGGTTTATTTATAGTACCAGGCTCACATAAACATGAGGAGATATTCCCGCATGGTGACAGAAGTAATATAATTTATAATAATGCACAGGTCTATAATAATGCTC
Organism: Hemistola chrysoprasaria; assembly: GCA_947063395.1. Classification (NCBI taxonomy): domain Eukaryota; kingdom Metazoa; phylum Arthropoda; class Insecta; order Lepidoptera; family Geometridae; genus Hemistola; species Hemistola chrysoprasaria. The sequence goes on along the minus strand of OX346731.1, from coordinate 1,774,796 downwards.
GTCAGCAATAAAAATGGAAATTGGTAAAGAATAAATGATTGCAATTTTTATCTCTTACAGAACGTCTCTCAAATTACAATGCTTGAGTCAAACCGTTATAGGGTGAGTGGCAAACCCATAGAATTGGATTGGAATTTCCCCATTGGAATTTCGGTTCGACTGATTCCTATACGGCCTCCGATATAACGACTGCCCTCTACTAATATTATTATAAGGGAGACAACCGGAACCTACAGTTTAACGTGCCATCTGAAACACGGTAGTTCCCAGGCGATATTTACATGTCAATGGGATTTGAACCCAGGGTATTTGAATTTGAAGCGGGATTCTAACAGGACTGTGGGCCACACCCAAATATAGAATGACTACTACTCAATAAGTACTTAATAGTTATCTCCGGATGTATCAGATTCAGATATACTTCTTCTCTTTAAATATTATATATAACATAAAATCACGCCTTATTCCCAAAGAGGTAGGCAGAGGTGTACCCAGGACTCAGTCCCATAGTAGGCAACACTTCGCCAGTATGTTATTGGTCCCACAACATTGGGATCGAGCCTATTGCCATCTACCGGGCATAGTTCCAGACTCCAGGCTGTCATCGAGATAATGCCTGATAGAAAAATCCAATACACTTTGCCTGACCTGGCGATCGGACCTGGGACCTCATGACCGGCAGGTAAGCTTGCGTCCACTACACCACTGGGGAAATCAGTCAGAAATTTTAAATATACGCAAATTACAATTTTGAATCAGACTTTTCATGTGTTCCTATAGTTCCACAGGAACGATACCTATGCGGGCAAAAGGACACAGGGCCTAAGGACACAGCCAATTTACAATATATTCAGTAATAATATTACAAAACTCACACTAGAAAATCCATATCCGGGTAAGCTGGGAGCAATAACTTCGATAGCAAAGTCCCGAACTTGGCTGAATGCTGTGATGAGAGGAATAGTCTCGTAGAACTCTCGCACTGACCCTGGCCATCCGTGGAGAAGGAGTAGAGGAACTATTTCTACACCTGCAGGGACCTGTCAGATAAAAAACAAGCTTAGTTAGAGCAACTGGGGAGAAGTATCATTGGAGTGACTTTGATGGACATTGATGTGTGTGATAAAGGAACGTTGTGGTGTATTAGAAGATGTGGTGACTCTCACTTTCTCAATAGGAGAAAGGAATGCTTGGATGGTTTAGAAAGTAAAGAGGGTGAATAAATTGAGATTGACAAAGGAGATCAATCTGCTTTGTTTTTTTGTAGTGGTAGGCCTCTTTTGCAGGGGGCCGCCTGGGGAAGTACCACACCTTTGCCAGTTATTCATCCGCCAAGCAGTAATGTGCAAACATAACTGTGTTCCGGTATGAAGGGCAATGTTACCAGCGAAATTACTGGGCATGATGAGATTCAACAACTCATATCTCAGGGTGACAGGCGCAGTGCAGTGCCGCGCAGAATTTTGAATTTTAAAACACTGGGTGTCACTGTGTCTGATATGGGCAATCATGATGCTTACCATCAGGCACCTGATTAGCTCGTCTTGTTACTCACTACCATAAAAAAAAAAAAAAAAAAAAAAAAAACCATTTCTGCCGACCCTTTCGGATAAAATCCGTGATTGTGTGTGGTCAAGTCAGAAGATGTCATCGAAGGGAAAAGTCGTCGAATTTTCGTGTTATTAATGTTGTCTTAAGGAAATTCCAATTCGAAAGCATCCACAACCGACTAAATATGAGTAAAGAATAGGATCATAAAAGATGATTTCGTCTAAATGTACCTTAGGCGTAACCCTGATAAAGTGGATATCCAAACCCTGGATATTGGTCTTGAACTGCGGGAATTGGTTGAAGAAATCCTCTCGCTCCTTGAAGGAGTAATCTTCCATCCAATATTTAATGTACTTGCCAATCTCTCCACTATTAAATCCGTATTGGAAGCCAACTCCTTCCAGTGCTGGCGTGAAAGTGGTCTTGCGTTTTATCCTCTCTTTAAGATCACTCACCATCTGATGAAAAATTAGTAAAATAGTGAATGTTGTGTCGTGGAGTTACCAGCTTTAGAATTAGTACACAATCTTTTCTACTCATGGTTGCCGGAAATGCCGGCTTGAGGTAATCAGATCCTGAGAACGGCAGCAGCGCCCCCTGCGTAAAACCATCGAACTGTGTTTGCCAGCCCGCCTGCCGCTGCGAGTAATGGCAAATTCCTGCTTATGGGGGAGGCCTAAGTCCAGCAAAGACTTCATATCACTGAGGTAATAATAATGATAATGTTGTGTGAATGTTGGCTAATTTCTATAATGTATCGCGCGGTTCAATTCTACTTTATTCCCATCAATTCACCTAGGTCAATTCACCCAGGTGAATTGATGCATAGGTGAATTGATGGGAAATTATTTTCCCACTTGTTCACCCAGGTGAACAAACGGGAATAAACCGGCGTAAAATATAGTTTTAGAATTTGACTTTATTAAGATTCCAGCAAGGCCTCCGCCATGTTCTAATGACTGCTTCATCATCATCACCATCATCACCTCAGTGGAAGAAAGGAGTTTTGCCAATTATCGCCACGGTTGGCGGGCGGGCTAGCGAGCGCAGTTCGATAATGACTGCATAATATATAGGAAACTATAACACGCCTTTCTTAACACGGTAGCGCTCTGTCGATGAATTAAAGGGCTACATTTATTATGATTACATAGAAAATGTACGCTAATTATTGACTCTTCAATATCCTGCCTAGATTCGGTGTGGCTAGCTTAACAAAGATAATAAGAAATTATTGAGCAGCGACAATCATTTATGTCTCAAGTCTCAAGTTACGGAGCGCAGTATACTTCGACCTATTAACTTCAAACCGAAATAAAAAAACTGTAATTGTAAGATTGTTATACTAGTGTATTGTATTATCATGATTGAACATGTCGGTTGATCTGTGTCTGGGTGTTATAAGCTTATGTTATAAGTATGTATATCAGTCATCTGGTTACCATAGTACAGGCTTCTAGCCTAGTTTGGGACCAGATGATCGTGTGTGGAAGTTGTCCCATATTATTTTTTATTATTATCAGGCGATGTCTTGTCTTGGACGTTTTTACAAGGTACAAAATAATGAGTTTATTTCGGCAAGCAACTCTACAATTAACATAATCGACATTTTATTGCAGTGATAAATTTATTTATGCATTGGAAAAAGTTATCAAGGTGACGAAACTGGCATTGGCCTTTGTAGATTGTGTCAAACTAAAACTAAAGCATATAAAATGTGGGATTGCATTTGATCGCGTGCTTCGGAAAGCGGGTTAAACCACGCTGTCATCATTGACGATATTATGCGTTAGGTTTATCGTTCGGCTCGGATAGATCTGCGTTCTTTCGAACCGAACCTTTGTCACCTGTATCTACGTTTATGTATATGTAAGAACTTATCACGCTGTAGTATTCCTTGTGTAGCGCTGTTTGGTTCCACGTTTAAAAATATGCGTAGGTATATGTTTTAGTGACAGGGTAAGGTGGTGACAATTTTTTTTTATGTAATTAGTGACTTGGCGTTTCTATTACAATATTATTTAGAGTTCTATGACAATATCTGTACCTCAAGAGTAAATTTGACTTTGAAAGGTTTAATACTAGCGTCCTTCGAAGACTTGTCATCTGCAGGTCCCCACCACTTCTTGAGGTCGACTTCTGGTAGCGGTGGAGGACTCTTCAAGAACAGGAAGTAGATGGGAAGGAATGTTAGCACCACCAAGGGGGCGATGAAAAGGAATCGAGCCATCTGGAAAGATAAATAAGAATTATTAGGTTATATCTGTGCCCCGCGGTTTCAACCGCGTAGTTTTCGTACCCGTGGGAATATGGGGATGAAAAGTAACCCTTTGTGTTATTCCAGGGTCTAAACTATCTATATACTGCAGTAGTTTTGGCGTGATAGAGTAACAAACATCCTTCTTTCTTCTTCATAATATTATAAATGCTTAAGTTTGTGATGTTGGATGGATGGATGTTTGTTACTCTTTCACGCCAAAATTACTGAATTGATTGGGTTAAAATTTCGTAAATAGGTAGTTTAGACTCTGGAATAACACATGTGGTAATTCTTTCAGATATTCCCACGGGAACGATGTCTTCGCCGGTGAAATCGCGGGGCACAGCTTCCTTCCCAAGGCAAGCCTTCCCAATTTTATTCAGGCTTTGAGTTTACCCTCTGAAAGCCCAGTTATCTCTTATAGGATTTTATTCTCGACTTTAAGATTATGTCATGTAATACTTACGTACACCAATCATTATCTTTATTTTAATTTTGTCGTTATTTGGATCTAATTTTTGCCAATCACTATGACTAACACAATAATATTAATTTTGTGTAATAAACTATGACTAAGCAATATTACTTCAACATTTGCAAGTCATCATGTCCTGTGTTTTTAAGAGAATAAGTAAACAATTGACCTAGTCATGTCTGCAGGGTCAATATTATAAAATATATATACATACCTACCTACATCGAATGTATCTAAAAACTTCATTTTATTTAAAACTATATACTAAATAAATATAATAATAATATAATATGTGACAACTTCCACACACGGTCATCTGGTCCCAAGCTAGGCTAGAAGCCTGTACTATGGTAACCCGATGACTGATATACATACTTATATAAGGTGTTATTGTATATAATATATCGGGATAACAAGTAGGTACCCTATGTGTTATTCCCAGGCCTAAAATATCTTAGTAGTTTTGGCGTGAAAGAGTAACAAACACCCATCCATCCTCACAAACTTTCGAATATTTATTACTAGCTGTGCCGCGCGGTTTCACCCGCGTAGTCTCGTTCCCGTGGGAATATCGGGATATAAAGTATATTTTATGTTATTACAAGGTCTAAACTATCTATGTGACGAATTTCAGCCCAAACGGTTCAGTAGTTTTAGCGTGAAAACGGAGAAAACATACCACAAGAAAAGAGTGCTAGTGTTGTTTCTTTTTGCGAGCTTTCAGACAAACGTCAGCGAGCTTTCAGACAAACGTCAGTGAGCTTTCAGACGAACGCCGGCGAGCTTTCAGACGAACGTCGGCGTAACGTTAACTCTATCGCAGCGCTGTGGTCTGGCGCTAATTTGTATGAAAATAAAATAGAATACCCACGTCGCCGTGTTAGTAATAAAATGTAGATGTAGTAAATTTTTTTTTTATTTACAAAAATTTGCACCTTAAGCAACCTTAAGCAAAACCACCTTTAGATAATGTGCTGTATGGCACTCTAAAAATAACAGGATATAAATTTGTATAATGGTTTAATTATATTCGGAGGAAACACGGGAACACAAAACATCTATTTGGTAAAATTTTCATGGGATTGTGTTAAATTCCTAGAAGGCCTAGAAGGCTCTTAAAAGGTGCATCTACACGTCAAAAACATCTTGCAAAAGAAAGAATCGCGAAATTCACCAAAAAATCCTTTCACAAATTTTATTCATTTATTTGAAACTTGTGTTGTAATAAAAAGGGACACTACAAAATCATTCAAATAAATAGCGACTCTAGCTCCGAAGCAATAAAGTGCAATTCAGGTTGCACAGCGCCTAACTAATTATCGTTTTATTAACATAGCTGCCTCTTTTTCTATCGCGTATCTCTCTATAATCTGTTCTCTCTGTATAGCCCATAGAAATTTTCCCGTCAAGACGGACGCTCCGGCTACTTGTAGCTTCAGCAAAGTGTCCCAGGCCTAGACCTTTTCGTTACTGTCATTTTTCAGTTACAAAATAGAATTATTATAATACACTAGCTGTGACCCGCGGTTTCACCCGCGTAGTCTTCGTTCCCGTGGGAATATCGGGATAAAAAGTACCCTATGTATTATTCCAGGGTCTAAGCTACTTACGTACCAAATTTCAGCCCAATCGGTTCAGTAGTTTTGGCGTGAAAGAGTAACAAACATCCATACATACATCCATATTAGGATTAGGATTTTACCTGTAACAATTTGATAATAAATATTCTTATCGTTTGTACTTCATGTTTCTTCGGTCGATAATCGTTTTAAAAAGTAAATAACGATTATAACTAATTATTTACCTATAGATACTTACTATATATTAAATAAAACCACATACAATCTTCAATTAATAAAGATATATCCAATCAATTAGTACCACGTGGATTTTCGAATATTGCAGTTGCACATTGAAAGCAGACCTACCTTGTTCCAATCTGATAAACACAGATAGCTAATCACTATTGTATAATAATTTAACTTCGATTTTTAAATTATGATTAAATCGACACATCCGTCATGGACGGAGGTCAAACTTATACTGGATTGATAATTATTGATGATTGGCGTACACATGTATGCTACATATATGCTATGACTTGCAAGACTTTTACGTCTTAGGAGCTGTACTCACCGAAACAACGCAACAGAAACAGAACGACGCTGTAATTCTGGAACGACATGCGATGGACCCACCAGGGTGATGTGCCAATTTTAGGGGGCGGCACATTCTTTTTTTATAACATAACATACATTCACGCCTTTTTCCCGAAGGGGTAGGCAGAGGTTTACCCAGGACTCAGTCCCATAGTAGATACACCCACATTTCGCCAGTATGTTATTGGTCCCATGTAACAGGGGGCGAGCCTATTGCCATCTACCGGGCACAGTTCCAGACTCTTATTGAGATAATTCATAATGGAAAAATCCAATATTTACCACTGCCTGACCTGGGAATCGAACCCGGGACCTCTTAATTGGCAGTCGAGCATGCGCCCTCTACGCCACCGAGGCAGTTCTTTTTTGTCTAACAGAAATTATAAATATCACAATAGTATTGTGATATTTATTATCTTCGTGGTATTAAGTATTAGGGCTTGTGTTAATCAAAAACATCACCCCGCCTTATACTACTTACTTTGCACCGTTCTTGCAGCAAATCAAAATTCTACAAAATGTTGCCCTTTCGATCCTATCCGACCGTGGGTACTTTTCAAATTTATGGTAGCGCAGACGGTAAAGCAGGGCGGCAAAATTTTAATAGCCTTTTTTTTGTAGTGGTAGGCCTCTTTTGAAGGGGGCCGCCTAGGGAAGTAGAATAGAATAGAATAGAATAGAATAATACTTTATTGCATACCAAAAAAAGAAACAATTTCACAAAAAGACACAATACAAAAGACACGGTAAACAACCGGCGGTCTTATCGCGTAAAGCAATTTCTTACAGACAACCTGGGGATGGAAAAGGACAGTAAACATTTAACGACGGTGGTGTGCAATTATATAGGTATTTACATAGATAATATGGCTACTTACATATTATATAAACATACTTTAAAATACTTATATTATAAATATTAACATATATACGTACAATAATATGATAATAATATAATACACATTATATACTTATATATAATAATAATAATAGGTAATATATAAGCATACAAATTACATACATATATACATTGAGCCGCAGTCCTGTCTATGAAATTGAAGATAAGTAGTGTTCTTTTACAAGTGTTTTGAAAATATGGATGGATTTACCTAATGGACACAGGAAGTGCATTCCACAACCGAACAGCTCGCACTGTAAAGGACTTGTCGTAGTGCTGGGAGCTGGGCAAGGTTAATTGTAACTGTCGCGTGTATGTGGAACGCAGGTTAAATGAATGAGCAAGATTAACGTATTCAAACCGCTCTTTGAGATAGGAAGGAAAGGCAGAGTTAAAAAGAATAGAATATAGCAAAGAAAGGATGTGAGAATTCCGGCGAAGTCGGATTGGTAACCATTTCAGCTTTGCACGAAATTCGGATATGTGATCATATTTTCGCAGACCGAATATAAATCGAATACAGACATTTTGAAGACGTTCGAGTTTATTGAGCTGTTCTTCGGTTAAATCTAGATAGCAGGCGTCGGCATAATCAAGTATGGGAAGTAAAAGAGACTGGGCAAGGGCAGTTTTGGTAGAAATTGGTAGGAAATTGCGCAGCCTTCGTAGTGAACCCAGTGAGGCAAATATCTTTCGACTGACTTCGGCTACCTGCGGTGCCCAAGACATCTGCCTATCTATGAGAATTCCGAGGTCTTTCATTGAAGTACCACACCTTTGCCAGTTATTCATCCGCCAAGCAGTAATTTGCAAACATTACTGTGTTCCGGTATGAAGGGCAATGTTACCAGCGAAATTACTGGGCATGATGAGATTCAACAACTCATATCTCAGGGTGACAGGCGCAGTGCAGTGCCGCGCAGAATTTTGAATTTTAAAACACTGAATGTCACTGTGTCTGATATGGGCAATCATGACGCTTACCATCAGGCACCTGATTTGCTCGTCTTGTCACTCACTATCATAAAAAAAAAAAGCCTACTGGCGGCAAATGTGTAAATCCGCCACTGTTCATAATATAACATACAATCACGCCTCGTTCTTAGTACCTCCACAGCAGCTGAAGTGGTAGGTGGTAGGTGGTAGTAGTAGTAGTAGTGGTAGTGGTAATGATGAGAGGTCCATTTGAGTGAATGGTCGATGTTAAAGTGATAAAAATTATGCAACTAGATATATCATGTACCGTAATGAGTTTTTTTATTTGAACTTTAACCTAGCCTAGGCCATTAAAGTTACATTTGTTTTTATGCAATGGAATCTTAATGAACGAATGTGGCAGAATTATTATATATTGTTAACTTAACTAAACTTCCATTATAATTTACAAAACTTAACATAACATCACGCCTTTTTCCCGAAGGGGTAAGTAGAGGTGTGCCCAGGACCATAGTAGATAAGTACACCCTCATTTCATTGGTTCTTCTTCTATGGTCCAATATAATAAGGGAATGTAATAATAAAATCCAGATGACGAGCAGCAGCGTCCTCTGCATAAAAACCACCTAACTGCTCTAGCCAACCCGCCTGCCAAGCATGGTGCGTATTAAGAAGGAATATGAAAAGCACTATACAGATTCCCCTCCGTAGACGCCCTCGCAACGTCCTGGACGACCCGGACGACTCTATCGCCGCCGTCACATCGGCGGCGCTAGGTTCGCCCAATCCTACCAATATACGCAACAGACGCTCCGTTTTCGGTACTGGTGTCGGATACCAGATCCACCAACTCACACAATCGCAACACCGACCTCGCCGGCGAGGTCAAAGATCTCTCAGATCCTTCAGATCGGTTAGTTTCTCTCCAAATAATCAAACAGATCAAACCATTGATAGGGCCCTAGGACACTCCCCTTCTGGGGTGCCAGGGCAAGTCTGACCCCACGTATTCTGGCGACGGCCCAAGCCGAGGTTCGTACCGTCTAGGTGCCCTTGTGCTAGTTGCCCTTAAACTTTGGGTCGAGCGCCTCCTGCGCTCACCACTTCCCGGTAAAGCTGTAGAGGCCATCTGAGGCCAACAGCATAGGTCATTTAAAAAAAAAAGGAAACTATACAGACCAGGCCTCCAGTCTCCGGCAGCTCCACTATTCCCGACTCCGGTAACGGTCATGGTAACGGCGGTGCAGGGGGTGCTTAGAATCCCCGGAAGATTCCCGGCTACCCATCCCACCGATGACGACTGGCCCTGGCGCAACGAGCGGTGGAAAAAGCTATGTTCGGAATTGATGATGGAACAGAAATCATGAGATCTGTGGACGAACGATAGTTACTGACTAAGCCCAGCGGATTAGTAAGTTGAAGTGCAAGCACGTAGAACTGATGCGGGAAGGAGCTGTAAAATTCTCAAATGGCGACAACAGACCGGCAAGCGCAGCGTCGCAGCGTAGAACGTTTACCCATAAGGTGGACAAACAATCTAAACACGCTGGACTTTCAACCAGTTCAGCAGTGGACGTCCTACGGCTGAGATGTTAAGATGGTGATAGTAGACCAGACCAATGAGGGTTAAAACTTTTAAAAATTCACAAAAAACCATCGAACAATCAAAGTATTTATAAAATTTATTGCAGAACACAAGTCATTATAATTCTGTCTTTGCACTCCTCTCTAACTTTCTAAAAGCAGCGACGGCTTTTACAACATCTTCAGCGAAGACATCAGGCAGTTCGAAGGCGAGGAAGTGGCCTCCCTCTTCTATCACCGTCTCGCCGACAATGTTGGTGAATTTGAACTTTAGGAGAGAAGGTGGTTGGTAAGACATCTCGTTTTTAGCTTGGATCAGCCACGTTGGTACTGGAGTTGGTATCCTGGAAATTACAGATCAGGTCTAAATAAGGTAAACCACACCTACCACACCTTTGCCAGTTATTCATCCGCCAAGCATTAATGTGCCAACATTACTGTGTTCCGGTCTGAAGGGCAATGTTACCAGCGAAATTACTGGGCATGACGAGTTTCAACGACTAATATCTCAGGGTGACAGGCGCAGTGCAATGCCGCACAGAATTTTGAATTTAAAACACTGGGTGGTACTGTGTCTGATATGGGCAATCATGATGCTTACCATCAGGCACCTGATTTGCTCGTCTTGTCACTCACTATTATAAAAAAATGATAGTAGTAAATGGCAATAGGCTGGCCCCTTATTACATGGGGTGTACTTCCTACTGTGGGTCCTAGGGTCTAGGCATAAGTTCAAATCTACAAAACCTAGGTCAACTGGGTAAACCGTCATCATCACCATCATCATCATTATCTCAGCCATTGTTAGCCCACTGCTGCACATAGGCCTCCCCCATAGGGGGTTTTGCCAATACTCACCACACTTGGCAGGCAGGTTGGCGCAGTACGATGGTTTTGCGCAGAGGACGCTGCTTCCCGTTCTCTAGGTCTGATAACTCTTAAACCAGCTTTTACCGCAATCGTAGAGCTGGTGGGGTACTATTCTATTTCCGGTAACCCCAAATGGGTAAACCCCGTAAGTTTTGATAAATATTAGTAAAGCCCACGGTGTTTTTCAAAATTATCAGACACTTACTCATCCATCCCCAAAGCTAAATTCCTGCTGTTAAATGTCTCAGAATATAATCTCATTGAGGTTGTGATTGATTTGGTGCTCCAGTAGAGCATGATATTATCAATTAGCTTCTCAGGAGTCCATGTGGAAAGGCCTCCGTCGGTCTTGTTGCGATTGTCGAGGCGAGTCCATGTCGAGAACTTCTCGAGGATGTAGGCTAGAAGACCAGCTGGGGAGTCAGTGAGGGCAAGTCCTGGAATTAGAATATAATAAGGTAGACTCACAATTAGCAAATTTAGAGCAAGCCCTGCTTTATTCAAGTTATCGATCAGAAGGGTTCTGGAATTAAATAAAATAATTAACGAGGGGTGGTTCCCCATTCAAATGTTAAATCATTTGAAATCAGAGCATATTTCCAACATTTAATGACGTTATTCGGAATGAGACACTAGTTATCTAGGTTTCTAATTATATTTTAGTCTATAATACACATAATTTAGAGTTATAATATTTGAAAATACTCGTACCTTTTGTAAAAATATGTATATTTTGGATTTTTATCATATTTTAGTTCAAAGTATTATTTATATTCAAAGTAGTACAGATTATCACAACCGCTGTTTCAATAATTATTATAATAACTTGACTTTTTACTAGTATATCTATAATTACGTGTTGGTTTATTAAGGTTAGGTAATAAACCTTATTGTCTTTCTTTCTTTAGCATTTATTTCTAACTTGTAAAAGTTGTTCTCTGGCGTGGTGTCGGAGAGTTTAGATAACACGAAGACCTATGATACTACCAAACAGATTTGAACGCACTTGGGACTTTTTATCTTAATTATTTTTTTACACTAGTAAGCTCTTCCCATGCGTCTGTATCTACGTGACAAAAACTTACCCACAGTGTCAGGTTTAGTAGCCTGTATATGGAAGTAGCCCAACTCCTCGAGGAGAATAGCATATTTCTCAGACAATGGGTACATTCTGTCAGCCAGTGACGACTCGACGATGAGTGACGGGAAGAATGAGCCGATGATCGATAGTATAGTTAGTTTGGAGTTCATTGAGAACGGCAGATTAGTGTGATAGCCGAGGACCTCCTGAAAATTTAATTTGAGGTCTCTATGTAAGATGAAAGATGATTTAAGCAGCGTTAATGATGATTTTTCCGCCGTGGAGCTAACGGCTTTAGAATAGTGCCCTCTCTACCCGTGGTTGCCGTAAGAGCCGGCTAAGGGTTAACAGATCCAGAGTACGGGCAGCAGCGTCCTCTGCAAAAAACCATCGAACTGCGCTCGACAACCCGCCTGCCAAGCGTGTCGAGTATTGGCAAAACCCCGCTTTATGGGGGAGGCCTATGTTCAGTAGTGAATTGCCAACGGCTGAGATGATGTTGATGATGAATGATGATTTACGCCACGGCATTTGTGCTTGTGACAGGAACATATAAGACTATTACTACGTACAGAAGCGACACTCATCTCCCCTCTCAACGAGGCAGTAACGCCCGTACTTACGCACACATTTGACGCGTGTCAGTACACATGTTATATTTTATACGTAGTAGCAGGATATTGCGCGCGGGCGATTGTATCGAGTGACCGGGCTTTTGAGAAATTCCTAATGGCAAAATTCACTTCTTATAACTGAAATGTAATCCAGGACTTCATGCGCCGTAGTTGCGCTTGTGACCATTAGACCAAAAAGGCAGTAGTATGAACGAGAATATTAAAATCGGTGTGGCAAATTAAAATTCATTTATTATCAATTTGTTCACAATATGAAACTTATGCAAGCCAATGAAGATAAACAGTAATAAGTCTACAGTGCATTCAGAAAGACACCTCTAAAAGAGGAACCCACAAGAAACTTGTAGGGCTTAATTTTTTACAATATTTGTTCTAGCTACATTCGGTTGCTTGGAAGGTGGCATACGCCACAAAACTGAATCTATTTTTGTACCTTTTATGTGGTCGCAAGCTCTACTGTCGATCATGAGGTCCCGGGTCCAATCCACAGATCAGATAAAAAGTTTTATTGGATTTATTCATTAAGAACTTTCTCAGTAACAGCCTGGAGTCTGGAATTGTGACCATCTACCGGGCACAGTTGCAGACTCCAGGCAATAGACTATAGACTAGCAATAGGCTCGTCCCCTGTTACATGGGACTTATAAAACATAACTGATGAAGTCTGGGTACAGTACTATGAGACCGGATCCTGGGTATACCATTGTCTACAAAAAGGCTTGATGCTGTTTATTGTAAAATTTCTGAAGGTTTTAAGTCATGTTTAACTTACTTTGGGAAACAATGTGGCCATGTTAGCCGCAATAAGCGAGCCCCAGTCACCACCCTGGACGTAGTACTTCTTGTGTCCGAGGCGTTCCATCAGGTTCCTGAACACTACTGCCACTTCAATCGCGCCAAGACCTGGACGTACTGCCGCCTGGAAGTTTACAATCACGCTAAGTTATCAATAAAGATTAGGATGGTTATACGCTAAGTTATCCCAATCTTTATTAGATTATCGTAATATCTAGAAATATTCAGTCCTAATACTTTTGTTAAACTTACACTAGAAAATCCATATCCAGGTAAGCTGGGAACAATAACTTCGATAGCAAAGTCCCGACCTTGGCTGACTGCTGTGATGAGAGGAATAGTCTCGTAGAACTCTCGCACTGACCCTGGCCAGCCGTGGAGAAGGAGTAGAGGAACTACTTCTACACCTGCAGGGACCTGTCAGTTGAAAAACAGCTTAGAGCAATAAATGAGGTGATGAGAGGTTTGAGAAATATAACTGGAGTGACTATAAAGGACAATGTGAGGATTAGTGTGATCGCAGGGAACGTTTTGGTGTATTAGAAGATATAGAGACAAATAGAGAAATGCATGCTTAAATGGGTCGGACATGTGCAGATGATGGAGGAACAGCTATTGACACAAGAGATTTAATTTTTATGGCGAGTATGAATGGCCAAATCGATAAGGGTTAGGTGTACTTTTCGTTTACACCTCTGCTTACCCCTTCGGGAAAAAGGCGTATGTACTTTTCGTGACCAAATTGATGTTGTCTTAAAGAAAAGCCTGGTCAAAATTATCCACAACCGACCAATAGACATTGAGAAAGAATGTGATGAAAGTGGAAGTAGGAAAAGTCATATAATGTCAGCGTGGCAAGTGGAGAGAAATAGTCTCTGCCTGCACCGGATACAAGGGTGTAAGTCAGAATATGACTTGAGAATAGGGCAGACAGAACTACCGAATTTCGTAGCGTGATTTTCAGTGAGAGATGATTATTCCTTTACATACCTTAGGCGTAACCCTGATAAAGTGGATATCCAAGCCCTGGATATTGGTCTTGAACTGCGGGAATTGGTTGAAGAAATCCTCTCGCTCCTTGAAGGAGTAATCTTCCATCCAGTATTTAATGTACTTGCCAATCTCTCCACTATTAAATCCGTATTGGAAGCCAACTCCTTCCAGTGCTGGCGTGAAAGTGGTCTTGCGTTTAATCCTCTCTTTAAGATCGCTCACCATCTGATGGATGATAGTAATAAATATTATTTCCCCATGAGACGAAAGTAGCAGGTGCCGGAGTCTTGAGTAAATTTATCTATTCATTGGAAAAAGTTATCAAGGTGACAGAGATTGGCATTGGCCTTTGTTAAATGCGTAAATATCTATAAGTGAAGCATGAAATGTGGGATTACACTTTTGTTTTTACATTTTAACTTTTATACTTGAAGGTATATTTATTATAGTTATTTTAGTTATAATTATAGTTATAGTTAATTATAGTTATAATTGGGTTCGGAAGGTTTCGGACTCAGATCATACAAACCTTGTTTGTATGATCTGAGGTTTCGGAAGGCATGTGTCGCGTTGGATTCAGCTGTCATGACAAAAGGCGTTATGTTCATATCAGACGCCCTCGGACGAGAAGAATGAATGAATGAATGTAAACCCTTTATTGCTACCACAATATAACAAAAAATAAACAAAGAAGAAAAACTTAAAACTAGAAAGAAGTAACAACTGGCGGCCTTATCGCTCAGAGCGATCTCTTCCAGGCAACCATGCAGGGAAAGGAAATACATTATATACATACAAAAGAAAACTTCATAAAACATATCATACAAACACGCCTTTTTCCCGAAGGGGTAGGCAGAGGTGTACCTAGGACTCAGTTCCATAGTAGGTACACTTACATTTCGCCAGTATATTACTAGTCCCATATGTGGCGAGAATTTCGCTGGTAACATTGCTCTTCAGATCGGAACACAGTAATGTTCGCACATTACTGCTTGGCGGATGAATAACTGGCAAAGGTGTGATACTTCCCCAGGCGGCCCCTGCAAAAGAGGCCTACCACTACAAAATAAGAGTTCAATGAGAATATCTATACCTCTAGAGAAAACTTGACTTTGAAAGGTTTAATACTAGTGTCCTTCGAAGACTTGTCATTTGCAGGACCCCACCATTTCTTGAGGTCAAATTCTGGTAGCGGTGGAGGACTCTTCAAGAACAGGAAGTAGATGGGAAGGAATGTTAGCACTACCAACGGGGCGATGAAAAGAAATCGAGCCATCTGGAAAGATAAATAAGAATTATTAGGTTCTATCTGTTTCAGACATGTTAAAAATCGTCTGTTTACTAAAATTTGGCTTATTTTATACACTTGTGCAGACATTTATTACGTGTTGAATGAAATACAAAACAATAATGTATGTAAAAGTATGTGAAAGATAATTACTTATTTTCTTTGTTTGCTTACTTATTAGTTGCTAAAATAAACCAAATACACAAAAACACGTTAACACTTCGCAGAACAAAAATTTGTTAATAATCAACACTTCGATTTTAAAAAAGAACTTGTTTTATTACATTATATTATACAATAAAATTACCCACAATTAAATATTTGATGAAATGACAATGTTCATTGTGTAAGAATATTAATATTTCCAGAAAAATTATGGAATATTCATTGATTGTATCCTTTTCCCAATATTTTTTTCAAAACCTTAGATTTCATTTAACTAGTGACCGACCAAAGGTTCGGTTTCGGTTTCGGTTTCGTAAATTCACTACAGAACAGGATTCCGGTGGTTTCATTCATCGAGTTTCTACTGGACACAGGACAACCCCGCGCTAATCACAAAAGTACCTTTTTTGTATTGTACTGATTTGAGTTTTTTTTTTTTTTATGATAGTGACTAGACGAGCTAATCAGGTGCCTGATGGTAAGTATCATGATTGCCCATATCAGACACAGTGCCACCCAATGTTTTATAATTCAAAATTCTGCACGACACTGCACTGCGCCTGTCACCCTGAGATATGAGTTGTTGAATCTCATCATAAAAGAAAACATAACATACATTCACGCCTTTTTCCCGAAGGGGTAGGCAGAGGTGTACCCAGGACTCAGTCCCATAGCTCGTAGATACACCCACATTTCGCTAGTATGTTATTGGTCCCATGTAATAGGGGGCGAGCCTATTGCCATCTACCGGGCACAGGTCCAGACTCCAGGCAGTTATTGAGATAATTCCTAATGGAAAAATCCAATATTTAACTAATCTCGTCATGCCCAGTAATTACTGCTTGGCGGATGAATAACTGGCAAAGGTGTGGTACTTCTCCAGGCGGCCTCCTGCAAAAGAGGCCTACCACTACAATAATATGAGTGATATAAGTAAGATTGGTAATGGTAAGATTTCCTGTCATAGGTAAGTTAACTGTGGTTATTGTGTACTCAGACATTTTATGCATGGACAGGCCTTGGACTGTAAGCGATTAACATAATTGTAACTATAGTATTTTTCTTGTTTTTTTAAAGTTGGGGCAGAGTACGTGGAGAGGTCACCTGACTATTCAGCCACGAGCACTGCCGTGGCCGGTGTTACGAGGTTAGCATAAAGATATAAGATAAAACACTTTTTATTGAGAGGTAAAAAAGACATGGCGTGAAGGTGGTCTTGCGTTTTATCATCACTCACCATCTTATGGATGATAGTTATAAATATTATTTCCCCATACATCATACACAGTTTCAAACAGAAAATTTTATGGATATTATACTGGCAATTGGGATAGGCTCAGCTTTGTTTGTGCTGCACCACAAGGGGGGAGGGCTGTGTAGCGCTGGTTTTCATCTCATATTCGAACATCGGTGTTTGTCGAGTAGAAAAAAAAGATGTGCTGCATGAGCAATAGCAGCATGTTTGAAGGGCCGTCATAGGGCGGACAAAAAACCTCTTAGGAATCTTATTCCTATTATAAATCCCAAATCTCAGAATAATGTAGAAAAGTTACCTATGTAACAGGTAAACAAAACACTAGCGTGTCCTAACTCGATCCCAGCGCCATCTAGCGCTGTTTTTTTGGGGTGTATGTTTGTTCCGTTTTCACGCTAAAACTACAGAACCGATTAGACTGAAATTTGGTTTGTAGATAGTTTAGACCCTGGATTAACACAAAGGGTACTTTATATTCCGATATTCCCGCGGGAACGATGACTACGCGGATAAAACCGCGGGGCACGGCTATAGTCAGGATATAAAATCGAATGCGTTAGAAAAGTTTTTTTTTTTTATGATAGTGAGTGACAAGACGAGCAAATCAAGTGCCTGATGGTAAGCATCATGATTGCCCATATCAGACGCAGTGCCACCCAGTGTTTTAAAATTCAAAATTTTGTGTGGCACTGCACTGCGCCTGTCACCCTGAGATATCAGTTGTTGAATCTCGTCATGCCCAGTAATTTCGTTGGTAACATTGCCCTTCAGACCGGAACACAGTATTGTTTGCACATTACCGCTTGGCGGATGAATAACTGGCAAAGGTGTGGTACTTCCCCAGGCGGCCCCCTCCAAAAGAGTGGTAGGGCCACTACAAAAACAAGCGTACAAAAAATTCGCAGTAAACAGGAATACGAAACATCGATTAGTGATTTTTTCATAGGATTGATTATGTCATAATTCTTATCAACTATTGTTTTCAATTCAAATCTTAAATTTAAGAAAATAAAACAATTCCAATCTTCAATTAAAATATATATCCAATCAATTAATACAACGTGTAAGTTAGATATTAAAGACCTACCTTTGTTCCAATCTGATAAACACCGTTATGTAGATAATCACTATTGAATAATAACTAATTTTGACTTATTATCATTATCCACACGTACGTCTTGGACGACAGTCAAACTTCTATTAAATGGTGATAAACTCTCTGCATGGAAGTTTATCTCTTGGTCAGACTTTAATAAATGTAAACGCACATCTATACGAACTCGCCGAACGAAACCAATTGTAGAATTCTTTTTACGAAATCTTAGAATTTCATATCCTACTTTCTACTTATCCTACTAATCAATATATGCAATAATAGCAACAACTAATATCTCAGGGTGGCAGGCGCAGGGCAGTGCCGCGCAGAATTTATAATTTTAAAACACTGGGTGGCACTGTGTCTGATATGGATCATGATACTTACCATCAGGCACCTGATTTGCTCGTCTTGTTTTACTCACTATCATAAAAACAACAATGAAAACTTACTCATAATCCTATTCTACTAATATCATATATGTAGAATCATCTCACTCTCATATATATATGAGAGTGAGATGGATAGATGAACAGTTGGATGGATGTATGTTTGTTACGCTTTCACGTCAAAACAACGGAACGGATTGGGCTGAAATTCGCTATGTAGATAGTTTACATCCTGGAATAAAACATAGAGGGTATTTTTTATCCCTATATTCCCACGGGAACGAAGACTACGCGGGTGAAACCGCGGGGCACAGCTAGGAAAAAATATATTCTAAAATTCGTTATGTTCGGCGCCTAAGGCTCGAATAAATGTCCGTTCACCTTTAAAAGACTAATTACCGCATTTTTATCTTATTCTCGTGCCTACCAACATAACATAACATAAATACAGGGTTACAGGCTAGGGTTATTAAGGGCGTTCGATTTAGATACAAAATGAAACGACACAAAGATGAAGAAATAGGGAATCATTTGTTCGTTGGCTCTGGATCTGGCAATGGCTCTCTTTAGCCCCTTGGGTAACAATTTAGTATTATAATATATTATCTAGGGCTTATTATTGCTTTCACTAAAATTATTATATTATACTCTATATTTTTGGTTGACTGCCTAGGTGGCGTAGAGGGCGCATGCTCGACTGCCAATCAAGAGGTCCCGGGTTCGAACCCCAGTGTTAAATATTGGATTTTTCCATGAGGAAATTATCTCAATAACTGCCTGGAGTCTGGGAACTGTGCTCGGTAGATGGCAATAGGCTCGCCCCCTATTACATGGGACCAATAACATACTGGCGAAATGTGGGTGTATCTAATATGGGACTGTGTCCTGGGTACACCTCTGCCTACCCCTTCGGGAAAAAGGCGTGAATGTATGTTATGTTATTATATTGTTCTCTATATTTTTTTTGTAGTGGTAGGGCTCCTTTGCATGGGGCACTTTAGAACTCCGCCCGGGAAGTACCACACCTTTGCCAGTTATTCATCCGCCAAGCAGTAATGTGCAAACATTACTGTGTTTCGGTCTGAAGGGCAATGTTACCAGCGAAATTACTGGGCAAGACGAGTTTCATCAACTAATATCTCGGGATGACAGGCGCAGTGCAGTGCCACGCAGAATTTTGAATATTAAAACACTGGGTGACACTGTGTCTGATATGGGCAATCATGATGCTCACCATCAGGCACCTGATTTGCTCGTCTTGTCACTTACTATCATAAAAAAATACACGCCACAGCGTTCCCATAACTTAATTAAAATCATGTACTCTTTATGTGTTTTAAACACATAAAGAGTGACTTTATTTCTATTTACTTTTTAAGTTCTGATTCCTCTTTATATTATTTTTCGCAACCATCAATATAATTTTCGCATTAACCACCCCTAAATAAATATAAATATTAACAAATCCTCAATCACGTGGCGCTATTTGTCCGAGATCCTATTATAGTCACTTGACTTGACACCTTATGCACCCCATGGGAAACCATTATTGATATCAAACCCCTAATGTTTGGTGGCACGTGATAAAAAACTTGGCAAATGGGTATGCTATCAATCACTCTAGACCCTAGATAAAAAAATAAAAATTGATGAGAAGTCTATCAACCTTTTTTATATTGATAGGATAATTCACCACCACCAGTGGGACGGCCACAAATGAGATGGAAGGATGACATCAAAAAGATAGCGGGCAGCAACTGGACTCTAACTGCCCAAAGTAGAGGAAATTGGAGATGTTTGAAAGAGGCCTACACCAGTCTACTGGTTGAGAAAGGCTGACAAGAAGAAGAAGAGAGGATAATTCAACTAAGAAATTTATATAAAAAAGTACATACATGATACATTTATGCAAACTTTTATTTAAATTCCATAAAACGAAGAAAATGAACTTTAAATAAAATTATTAAACAAATCCATTATTTTATTATTGGCATATTAATTTTACAATTTTTATATCATAAAACTTTTTTTTATAGGAGTAATGTGATAACCCTGGTGGGGCAAATTCCACTCGGCTTTTCGCGCGCCCCAACGTGTCGCCTTAGTGGGGCATATTCCGCTACAAAATTTATAGCATTCCACTATGCCCCACCAGTGGGGCGGCTTGGTGGGGCAGAGTGGAACAATCCAATATTTAGATAGCTTGTAGAGAAATACAGACTAGTTGAGCCACGTTCACACGACGTGCGATTAACGTGCGTTTTGGTAATATAATAATGAAAACGCACGCTACCACATTTGGTAAGTTTGGTTGGTTGGTTGGAAGAGATCGCTCAATTGCTACACATTTTCTAGTTTTAATATTTGATTTTATTGTTTTCTGTACTACTTAATTGTGCTACCAATAAAGAGTTTTCTATTCTATTCCATTCCATTCCATTCCATTCCATTCCATTCCATTCTATTCTACATCTCATTACATTTGTATAAATGGGCTTCGGCATCTCAACCGAGCTTGTATGTATTAATACAAAAATAATAAACAAATATTTATTTACTCAAAAAGAGTAAGGACTTATTTACATTCTTTACAATAAAAGTAAATCCGCACACGTGAGGCATTTAACAATATTAAATACAAGAAAGTGGTCATCTGTATATTTATGCGTAGTTGTTATATGGAATAGCTTGATGGCTTATAAAGGGTCCAAAAATGGAACCGATTACTCACCTAAATGAATTTTATGAGTGTTAGTATGGTTTCTTTTGGTTTCTGAGTTAGCCTTCGTGATCGGTTTTATACCAAAAAATTCTGCAACCGGAAAGCGGATCGAATCTCAACACATAATGTTGTGGGTTATTTATATCTGGGAAAATTGCCTAAATTGCCTGAATTAAAATATTATGTATATTACGTGCGTTTTGTCTTGGCGAGTCTGAACATTGGCTCTGCGAACTTTCATCTCATCCTCATCTCATCTCATGTAACATAACTTATACATTCACGCCTTTTTCCCGAAGAGGTAGGCAGAGGTGTACCGAGGACTCAGTCCCATAGTAGATACACCACATTTCGCCAGAATGTTATTGGTCCCATGTAACAGGGGGCGAGCCTATTGCCATATACCGGGCACAGTTCCAGACTCCGGGCAGCTATTGAGATAATTCCTAATAGAAAAATCCCATATTTAACACTGCCTGACCTGGGGATCGAACCCGGGACCTCTTGATTGGCAGTCGAGCATGCGCCCACTACGCCACCGAGGTATCAAATGTAAATTGGTGAAAAAAACTGTTATTACCTGATAAACAAATATACGAACAAATGTTTATTGTTAATGTAATGTTCAGTTAAGTTCAATCATAATATTAACAGTTCTTCACGAGTTTTCATGCGCTAAATATTACAGAGCATATCTTCAGACTCGCCAAGATAAAACGCACGGACTGTTGTACTAAGGGTTTGCAGTACCTATCAATATCTATTTTATTTTATTTAAATATTTTTTTTTTTTCAAATTAACAGACAATTTATCACGTCTTATAAAGTCTACGAAAAATGTAAATCCGTCTGTTAACAGAAAAGACGACCTCTTAGCAGTTTGACACAATCCTATGGAAAATTTACTAAATCGATGTTTTGTATTCCCCTGTTTCCTCCGAATATAGGAAACCTATTTGATATATTTATATCCTGATATATTAAAGATAGAGTAAAGATAGATGATGTTTATAGCTCATAAACGCTTTAAGATTATGAATTACAGTCCAATTAACGTTATTTCTATAATAAAAAATCGAGTTTCACAAGATTTATTGGACAAATATTTTTATAACCACTACTTTTGAGTGGTTCTCTGATTTTGTTATGGTTACTTTTATGATATTGAATAGAGTAAAGTATGTCCCTATCATTTTATTTTTGTTTATTAACTCTACATTTTTGTGTAGTGAACGTCCAATTACGCGAGTAAAACTTGGATTTTTGAAGTTCACCTAAAAAAACCAAGGGTTTATAAGAAAAATTAAAATGACAGGGACATAGGTTACTTCAGTATAAAAATATCAGGATATAAATTTATAGAATGGGTTTATTATATTTGAAGGAAACAGGGGAATACAAAACACCGATTTAGTCAATTTTTCATAGGATTGTGTCAAATTTCTAGAAGGCCGGGTACACTCTTAAAATTTGATCATTGTGACAGAAATAACTATTAATTGGCGTGAACATTAGTGTTATATAAATACAATTAACTATCGTCTCTGCTACTTGTGCTAGTAAGGAAGGTTACAGATATTTATAAAATTGTCCGTTAGTCTTATGCCATCTTCTAAACGCTTCTATCGCCTTCATAAGATCTTCAGCCAAGACCTTAGGCTTCTCCAACGCCAGGAAATGTCCACCGTCTTCGAGAACTGTGGTGTAGAGGAGATTCTTGTACTTGGTCTTTATGATTCCTGGAGGCTGATAAACTAGTTCATAGCGCGCTTGGATTGCCCAGGTCGGCACATATGATGGCATACTAGAATGAAAACAAAATGTGAATGTATTTTATTTATTTATTTATAAGAACTCCCAACGGGCGATACACAGTACACTATTATCTTATGACTATGACTAATCATGACAGTGTTATCCCGCATTTACAGGGAGCCACAGCGAGGAGGATGGAGAAAGACTAACTTAATTACTCTATTAAAATAAAATGTACTGAATGCGATCTTTTTTTTTTTTATGATAGAGTGTGACAAGACGAGCAAATCAGGTGCCTGATTGTAAGCATCATGATTGCCCATATCAGAGACAGTGCCACCCAGTGTTTCAAAATTCAAAATTCTGCGCGCCACTGCACTGCGCCTGTCACCCAGAGATATGAGTTGTTGAATCTCATTATGCCCGGTAATTTCGCTGGTAACATTGCCCTTCAGACCGGAACACAGTAATGTTTGCACATTACTGCTTGGCGGATGAATAACTGGCAAAGGTGTGGTACTTCCCCAGGCGGCCCCCTGCAAAAGAGGCCTACCACTACGATCTGCTGACTAGGTCGGCAGGCTCGCCTTTTTGTGCATATACCCTTACAGGTGATGCCTATAACAGTACGCTACTAATCATAGTAGGTTATTATAACATGTGAAATATACATATTATTAGTTAATTTACATACCTAAATTAACACATACATTCACGTCTTTTTCCCGAAGGGGTAGGCAGAGGTGTACCCAGGACTCAGTCCCATAGTAGATACACCCACATTTCGCCAGTATGTTATTGGTCCCATGTAATAGTGGGCGAGCCTATTGCCATATACCGCGCACAGTTCCAGACTCCAAGCAGCTATTGAGATGATTCCTAATAGAAAAATCCAACACTATGCCTGACCTGGGGATCGAACCCGGGACCTCTTGATTGGCAGTCGAGCATGCGCCCACTACGCCACCGAGGCAGTAGTAAATTATTTGAGTGAATAAAGTAGATGCTAGATATGTTTAAATTTAACAAAACCACGGATATATATATACATAATATATATAATGTCTCAATCAGTCGAGGTAACATTAAAATAAGAAACGAAATTTCTTCTGGAAGATGTCTGTTTTAGCAATAATACCGTAAACGTGTGTGTATGTTATTTTCTTTATGTATGAATGTCTGTGTCCCGCGGTATCTCACCCGCGTAGACTGCGTTCCATTAGATATATTAGAATAAAATTTGCTTATGAGTTATTCCGGGGTGTAAACTATCTACATAATTAATTTCAGCCCAATCGGTTCAGTATTTTTGGCGTGAAAGAGTAACAAACATCCATCCGTCTATCAATCATTAAGAAGGATTACATACCTGGGCACCAGGGTAGTTAACAGCTTGCTAGTACTCTCAGTGTAAACTCTAAAAGACGTAGTTATACTGTTAGTAGCCCAGTAGAACATTAAGTTGTCCATCAAAGTCTCCGGCTTGTACAAGCTAAGACCACCGTCCTCTTTATATACGGCAGACACATTGGTTCCAGAGGCTATAGCTTGCAAGAGGAACGCCAGCAAGCCGGTCGGTGAGTCTGAAAGACCTATACCTGAAAAGTAATATAAAAACCATTTCATTCTTAGGAAACTGTGTACGTTTCTATATTATAATCCCAAAGATAACGGGGCTTCCAGCTACATTAAAACTTTTAATTTTTTTTGTAGTGGTAGGCCTCTTTTGCAGGAGGCCGCCTGGGGAAGTACCACACCTTTGCCAGTTATTCATCCGCCAAGCAGTAATGTCCAAACATTACTGTGTTCCGGTATGAAGGGCAATGTTACCAGCGAAATTACTGGGCATGATGAGATTAAACAACTCATATCTCAGGGTGATAGGCGCAGTGCAGTGCCGCGAAGAATTTTGAATTTTAAAATACTGGGTGGCACTGTGTCTGATATGGGCAATCATGATGCTTACCATCAGGCATCTGATGAGCTCGTCTTGTCACTCACTATCATAAAAAAAAAAAAAAAAAAAACCCTAATTAAAATCTACTACTATAATAAAAACATAAAAAAACATATAATAAAGGAGGTTTATTATAAAGTCAACCAGTACGTAAAGGACAACGATGCCTGGACACTTCTGCATAGCCACCACGCGGCACCGACACTACACACGAACGTAACCAAACCAAAGTTTGTCTCAAGCCTCCTTACCCGTCAGGTTTGGAGGCTTAGGGGTCCGCAAAATTTCAAGTGTCGCTCTCCCGGCTTTTTTGTCCTCAGTGCACAGTTCGGACAACCTAATTCAAAAAATCCTCGCTCCCTCGCGAGTCCCCTCTTTAGGAGCTTTCGATGTTTCTAATTTGGCTGAGGCAAAGAGTGCTTGGGTTGCGGCTTGCCCCAATACCGATTTACCTAAACTACCATCTTCACAGAGACTGTGGGATGGGCCCCTCTGTGCGTTGGTACGGAATTGTCTCATACAAACGTGCGCCAACTCCACAGACAAGGCCCGACTCCTGGCAGTCTCTGTTAGGGAATCTGGTTTTTGGTTGCAAGCAATCCCATCTTTCAATACTGGCAATCTATTAGATCCATCTGCTTTTCGTGTAGCTGTCAGCTTGCGTTTGGGTGCACCTTGCTATGTAGGTCACCGTTGCCAGTGTGGTACTGCCGTCGACGAACGCGGTCACCACGGTCTCTCATGTTCTCGAAGTGCTGGCCGGATCTCCCGCCACGCTAGCCTTAACGACATCATCCGCCGGGCTTTTACCAGCGCCAATGTACCAGCCGTTCTCGAACCGAACGGTTTGATGCGTGACGATGGTAAAAGACCTGACGGTATGACCCTCGTTCCTTGGAAGCTGGGACGGCCGCTGGTGTGGGACGCTACTTGCGTTGACACACTAGCGCCGTCACATGTACCAGAGACCCAAGGTACGGCTGGTGCGGCGGCGGGTTCTGCCGAGCAACGCAAGCGGGGCAAGTATGCAAACCTCGGTAGCGGTTACATATTTGAACCGTTTGGAGTCGAGACTCTGGGACCGTGGGGGCCGGGAGCTCATCGCATTTTCAAAAATCTATCTGAGCGCTTGGTCGAGGCGACGCGTGATCAAAATGCTGGCGTTTATCTGGCTCAACGTATAAGCATTGCTATTCAACGTGGCAATGCCGCCAGTATCTTGGGTACGCTGCCATCTGACAGTGGTTTAGAGCACTTGGATTTTCTATAGGCTGGCATGTCGGCCTGTGGATTTTCGAAGCGTTCTATGGTATAGTGTATTTAGTTAGGGTAGGTAGTAAGTAGGTAGCTCTATTGTTTAGTCTTTTTTCAATAAAGGCACTCTGCCATGTTAAAAAAAAAAAAAAAAAAAAAAAACCAAATATTGTAAAACTATCAGTTGAAAAAAGTTTCTCGTGCGTTCTTCTTGTAGAGATATACCGGGTGTAGCCCATTTTTTCGAGCAACAGTATAATTTTACAATATCAATAATCTTACGCTTACCTATAGTTTCAGGTTTCGTAGCCAACAAATGAAAGTAACCAGTCTCTTGCAACAGCCCAAATAATTTTTCAGATAGAGGGTACAAACGCTCAGCCAGTTCTGGCTTAACTACCAGTGAAGGATTAAAACTCCCTAATAAGATCATCTGGAACGCTTCTAGCGTTGATGAAAACGCAAGGTTGGTGTGGAAACCTAGAACCACCTGGAAAGAAGACAATCGAGCTAATAATATGGCCAAAAAGAGAAAAATGAAAAAAGAAAAGTAAGAAAAATATTTGAATGAAATCATTTACTCTCGTATCTTAAAAGCGCCAGCGCATTAGCCAGGCAGCGCGGCCAGGCCATACAATTCTTGTATGACAACTAACAACAGTTATAAACTGTTAACAAGAGTTCTTGTTACTGATTGAACAAATTATGAAATATACCGCCTATTTTATAAAATAACTATTATTGACTACCTCGGTGGCGTAACGGGCGCATGCTCGACTGCCAATCAAGAGGTCCCGGGTTCGATCCCCAGGTCAGGCAAAGTGTTAAATATTGGATTTTTCCATTAGGAATTATCTCAATAACTGCCTGGAGTCTGGAACTGTGCCCGGTAGATGGCAATAGGCTCGCCCCCTATTACATGGGACCAATAACATACTGGCGAAATGTGGGTGTCTCTACTATGGGACTGAGTCCTGGATACACCTCTGCCTACCCCTTCGGGAAAAAGGCGTGAATGTATGTATATACTATTATTGAGATGGAGCCAAGAATGGATAAAATTAGAAATGAGTACGTAAGGGGAAGTTTAAAAGTACCAGTGACTGAAAAATTAAAGAGTGGAAGATGAGCCTGTTATGGGCATGTTATGCGGAGGGATGAAAATCGCGTGACCAAAAGGACTATGACGATGAATATAAGTGGTTATGTGAGGAGGAGACGTCCTTAAAAGACTTGATGAACTGTGTGAATGAGGATATGCGTGTGCAAGGAGTGAGTGCAGAGATGACGGGTGGTAGAGATGGAGGAGAAAGATGACGTGCTGCACCGATCCCACCTAATGTGAGATAAGGGCAGGAAGCTGATGATGATGATTTTATATCAAAACGATCTGGTGCACGTAGTAATCGATTACAGTATCCAGAGGAATTTTCTGCTTTCCGTTAAAATTTTTTTAATTGAGAGATTATCAATCGTGAAAACTTTAGAAATCACTATTATTTAATAACTAGCTGTGACCCGCGGTTTCACCCGCGTAGTCTTCGTTCCCGTGGGAATATTGGGATAAAAAGTACCCTATGTGTTATTCCAGGGTCTAAGCTACTTACGTACCAAATTTCAGCCCAATCGGTTCAGTAGTTTTGGCGTGAAAGAGTAACAAACATCCATACATACATCCATACTTACAAACTTTCGCCTTTATAATAGTATATATATATATATATATTAGGATTAGGATATACCTACTTTAGGTACGTTTTACAAGGTTTTAGATATATAATAGGTATTACCTCAGGATATATCGTGGATATATGACCACCTATGCTCGACCCCCAATCGCCACCTTGGATGTAAAACCGGTCATGCCCTAGCCTGTGCATCAGATTCTTGAAGATATTGGTCATATTCTGAGTTGATAACCCTGGACGGGCAGCAGCCTGTAAAGTAAAATCATACATATATAAAGTTTATATATGATATGAGCTGACCAGCAAGCTCAGCGAAGGACGGCTACCCTCAAGGTGGACAACAGATGACTTTATTATAGTGATGGCAGGAACACGATGGATGCAAGCCGCTTACAATATTGGTCTAGATGTTTTAAATCACATGTGAAAGTCGAGACTATCCAGCCCTTTGACAACACTGACACGGAACCTAGTAAGTATACTTAAGGTGACGGGTATACAGGTGACATAAAACATAACATAACATACATTCACGCCTTTTTCCCGAAGGGGTAGGCAGAGGTGTACCCAAGACTCAGTCCCATAGTAGATACACCCACATTACAGGTGACCTTGGGAATTAATCTAGGCGAGCGGGCACGGACATACCTGACGCTAAATTATTATTATGTGGTACCCTACTATTTATTATTATGTGAATTTACTTGCGAAGATTAGTTCCTGATCATATTTGCAAGCAAGGAGCCTACGCGGAAGAATAAATTTTACTTTTTACGCGACATTTGTATGAAAAACCCAAGGTCAAACCATGTCCTTGGGTTTTGCATAGAAGTGTCGCGTTCGTTTATTATAAAATTTGAGATAGTTGTTCCAATAGCTAGCACCTTTTTCTTGGTCTTTTATTTATTGCTATCAGTAGCAGATTATTGAAGTTATAAAAATAAAATAATCACACCAACTAAAAGTAGTCTTCCGCGTATGCTCGTTGCTCGCAAATATGATCAGGCACTAATCGTTGGTCGAGAGTATGGCCACAGAATAATAAATAGTACTAGTATAGCGCCAGGCGAAGTTGCATGACCGTGCCCGCCCGTCTTGATACATTTCCAAGGTCACCTGTATACCCGTCACCTTGAAAGGACAAACCTTTCGAGTTAGTATAGTAAAGTGACAGTGAAATGTAGTATTAGGTATATGGAATTTAATAGTGTAGTTCTACTGAATAAGAACCCATGAACAAAGTGCTTCGCTTTAATAGATAAAGACAGTCAGAATTACGTGTTAATGAAAACATTCTTAGTTTTAAATGTAGAGTAGTTTAAGTTCGAGAATTTATTACTACATTGGCCTTTAATTAGGCTAGATTGTAATATGATGTTATATCTCTAAAGGTATGACATACAACAAAAAAAAACTGTGATAGGAGGAGAGCCTATTGCTATCAACCGGGCACAAATCCAGATCCCAGCTGCAAGTGAGAAATTCCTAATGGA
This sequence comes from Hemistola chrysoprasaria, assembly GCA_947063395.1. Lineage (NCBI taxonomy): Eukaryota > Metazoa > Arthropoda > Insecta > Lepidoptera > Geometridae > Hemistola > Hemistola chrysoprasaria. Next base: position 1,745,497 of record OX346731.1, on the reverse strand, counting down.
AAAATCTAATAACACGACGAATAGAAGATGCTTTGCCTTCTATGATATATCATTGTTAAATAAAAAGTCAAGAAGAAAGAATACACTAACAGGTTTCCTTAAAACACATAAATCACGAGGACTTTACAAGAACCCATAACTAACTTACATCAGAATATCCAAACCCTGGCAAGCTGGGCACCACCAGCTCGAAGGCATAGTCCCTGCAGTGGCACTCCTTTGTCAGATGTGGTATGACCTCGTAGAACTCCCTGACTGACCCTGGCCAGCCGTGCAGGAGGAGAAGTGGCACTACTTCCACTCCTGGGGGAACCTGGGGTGAAATTTTAAGGTTTTATCTCCTTCATTTTTTTATGCCAAAGGTTATCTGCAACACAAGGGTGCCAGTATGTTGCTGACCTCTCAACACTCTATTCACTTTCCTTTTGAAGAGCCCCCCGGGGCCTGCACAGAAAGCAGAGTTACAACCATCTGAGTCAACGAGGCTGTCATGTAAACATCTTAAGTTTCAATTGCTAAGCTCTTATGTAGATGTAGTGGTAGGCCTCTTTTGCAGGGGGCCGCCTGGGCAAGTACCGCACCTTTGCCAGTTATTCATCCGCCAAGCAGTAATGTGCAAACATTACTGTGTTCCGGTATGAAGGGCAATGTTACCAGCGAAATTACTGGGCATGATGAGATTCAACAACTCATATCTCAGGGTGACAGGCGCAGTGCAGTGCCGCGCAGAATTTTGAGTTTTAAAACACTGGGTGGCACTGTGTCTGATATGGGCAATCATGATGCTTACCATCAGGCACCTGATTTGCTCGTCTTGTTACTCACTATAATAATAAAAAAAAGATCTCGAGAATTTAGATTATCTAGTATAAGCCAAACCCAATTTATGACAGTTAAAAAAACAAAAAGGAGAAAACGCCTTTTTGAAGCCAGCCTTTGTGTTTCGTTTGGCTTGTCTTGGCGAGGGCTCTACCATGCCCCCATATTACACATATAATGCTAAAGTTATCTACGCCCAATGCTGAGAGATAATGTGGCAACACGGAATAAACGCGACACGAGGTAACTCTGGTTGTAGTTCATGTAACTCCAGTTTAACTCGAGTTAAACTGGTGTTACATGAATATTACTACGCTCCTAAATATTTTTTTATGTAACTTTACCTTTTTATTAAATTTACCGAACTTTATATTAACTATCAAAACTAAGTATCAATAAAAACGACTATTTAAAAACCACTCATCCAATGATATCCTCAAGTTCTAATTTACCAGATAACGTTCAGTTAAAATTCATGATTTATCTGTATTAAACGTCTACAGAGCAAAAGACACATGTTTTTTTTTTCCCATTAGTAACACATCTCAATTTAGTAATAGAGTATTTTGTATAGCTCCTCGTATTAACAGGATTGAGGACCTCTTAGCAGTTTGACACAATCCCATGGAAAATTTACTAAATCGATGTTTTGTATTCCCCTGTTTCCTCCAAATACAGTAAAACTATTTGATATATTTATATCCTGATATTTTATAGATGAATTAAAGTATATGTCCCTATCATTATTTTTGTTTATAAACTCTACATTTTTTTGTATTGAACGTCCAATCACGAGAGTAAAACTGGGATTTTTGGAAGTTCACCATGAAGAAACCAAAGGTTCATAAGAAAAATTAAAATGACAGGGACTTAGGTTACTTCACTATAAAAGTAATAGGATATAAATTTATAGAATGGGTTTATTATATTAGAAAAAATAGGGGAATACAAAACATGGATTTGGTAAATTTTTCATAGGATTGTGTCAAATTCCTAGAAGGCCGCTCACGCTCTTAATGTTTATTTGTTAAGCAATCATCATTATGTGAGATAGTAAATTCATTTAAATTTAAATTGAAACAGTTCCTGGCGAAAATAAGGCTTATCATAGTAGGTATAATTATATTGAACAAATGACAAATTTAGTTCTAATTGCATGTGTGTTAGTTTAATGACCTTTGTTTCTTTGAACAAATTTTATTTGAGAGATATTTAAAAAAATTAATCTGTACTAAGCCGAAATGGCCACGGTAATGATATAATAAGACCTCAACGCATTCCTAACTACCTATCCTGAATGTGATATTTTTAATGATAAATGGCGTGCTATATTAGCTTTACTGTTACGATTTTGTGAAAATTATGATCTTAATGATAATATATATTCCAGAATGTAACACTGTTATAATTAATTTCAATTAAGTTTATAATTAGGTACATTATTATTCAAATTGTTCGCGGAAATTATTATTATTACTATTGTTTAAATTATATTATTATTATTGTATTATGTATAGTTTTTAAGTAATTGATAATATGTACAAAAGCTTACGCATTCATATTATTACAATAAATAAATAATAATATCTATATTACCGTGACTTTATGGCGGCTTATCATAGCTTGTTCAATTGTAAGAATTATCAATTCTCACCACATAATATGATATATTATGTACCTTTGTATCACAAATACCTAAATTATTACAATTTTAATTTTGTTTGTGCCTACTATGGGACTGAGTCCTGGGTTATCTGTTGTTTACTTTATACGGTAGTGAGACGTGGCTGCATTGCAGCGATATGTCACAGACAGAAGAGAAAATGAAAAATGCATGTGTGACGTTATGAGACGAGATCGTTGAGCATATTCGTAACGAATACTCGTACATCTGTTGCAACCTTTACGTATGTGAAGAATTGGATAAGTTCCAGGAGAGTCACCTGATGGTATAGCCTTGTCCACATCTCGCCTTTGTCATGTGTTTTAAAGCTTCAAGTGGCATCAAGTCACAGAGAACACCTGTGACCTCGCGTCATTTTGCCCTCGCGGCACTAAATATTTATATACTCGTAGGTAGGTTGCCATGGGGTGCTGGTAATAGAAAGAGTACTGCACGGTATAATACCTGCTGCGGTCTTCCCGTTGAGCAACAGCTTAGGGTTCTTCAAAAGGAGAGTGAATTGAGTCTTAAACAGTCGGCAACATACTGGTAATACCCCTGGTGTTGAAGGTATCCATAGGCAGCGGTAACCACTCACCATCAGGCGGCCCGCCTGCTTTTTTGCCACCTATAGCTTAAAAAAGTACTCCAGCCTTTCTACCCATGTCTGCTGTAAAAATCGGCCAAAGGTTTTCGATCCAGAGGACTGGCAGCAGCGTCCTCTGCGTCAAACTATCAATCTGCGGTCGGCAACTTACCTGCCAAGCGTGGTGAGTATTTTCAAAACACCCCCCCTTATATTGGAGACCTATGTCTAGCAGTGGACTTTTTAATGGCTGGGATGGTGATGATGGGTGATAGGATATAAAAAATGCTTTTGTGTTAGTATCATTTTAAACACTTTTCCCTTTAACTGTACTTACCATTGTTATCATAAATTTTTCTTTGGTATGTATTTTCGAACAGAGCGAATCGGGAGCAGTGCGAAACTGGCCTAATCCTATTAACTTGATCATCATCTCAGCCATAGGACGCGGCGTAAGTCACAAGCGATAATATGATAGCAGGAACACCCTGGATGCAGCCATAAGCAGCCTGCATCTAGTGTGTCCACCTTGTGGGCGCACGTCCTACGCTGCGCTTCCCGGTTCGACGTCTCCATTCGAGAACTTTACAGCCCCACCGGCCATCAGTTCTACGTGCTATGTGCCCTGCCCATTGCCACTTCAACATGCTGATCCGCTGGGCTATGTCGGTAACTTTCGTTCGTCTACGGATCTTTTCATTTCCGATTTGATCTCTCAGAAATCTCTATCAACTTACCTCCGGTCTAATCCATATGAAATGTATCCCTAACCCTTGAATATAAGTCTTGTACTGTGGCATTTGATTCAAGAACTCCTCCCTTTCTTTAAAAGGATAGACATTTGCCCAGTAGTGAGTCCACTTGGGGACTTCTTTTGTGTGGAAACCGTACGCGAAGCCTACGTCTGGGAACGTGGGTTTGGACGGCCGGTGGTAATTGAGGCGAATCTTGAGGTCTTGTATCATCTGGAATCATAATGGCAAGATAATCTAACATGAATTTAAATATGGGAAGGAAAAATTACACTCAGGAGCAGGATTTGAACCAACGATTTCCACCGTCCCGTGGCGATGCTCCAACCATGGCGATGCTCCAACCAACCGAGCTATCGTGGTTCTATCACTCATTGGCGAATTTCTTCTACCCCACATACCTCCTAAAGTGTCGTGCATGTTATCATTCGGTTGATGCATTAGACACCCTGCCTACCGACAAGTCTAATAGTATATAGGTAATTAATATAATATAATAATATGTAACAACTTCCACACACGATCATCTGGTCCCAAACTAGGCTAGAAGCCTGTACTGGTATGGTATGGTAACCAGATGACTGGTATAACATAAACATACATTCACGCCTTTTTCCCGAAGGGGTAGGCAGAGGTGTACCCAGGACTCAGTCCCATAGTAGGTACACCCACATTTCGCCAGTATGTTATTGGTCCCATGTAATAGGTGGCCTATTGCCCTCTACCGGGCACAGCTTCAGACTTAAAACAGTTATTGAGATATTTTAACACTTTAGTCTTGGCTGAATTTGAGGAAATTTACAAAAGAACATACCTCATCGTCGAATTCAATTCGAAAAGGTCTCACTTCATCATCGATCTTATACCTCAGCTCGTCGGGACCCCACCAATAGTCGTCTTTCGTTATTGTAATCCTATAATCACTAACACAATTAACAGAAACAAGGAATGTTAATGTCAGAAAAACTGCAAAACTACTCATATTGGAAACCCAACTGAGTTTTCCGACGGTCATGAACGAAATGTGTAGTTAATTGGAAGTATTACTCATATATATATATCTACTAGCTATACTTATAAGTTATTTTAGTTAGTTGGTATTTGTTAATAAATATATTGTATACAGGGTCACAGAAACCAGTTAGCATCCACATAAAGATTCCTTTTACTTATCAGGATTAAATTCTTCTTTGGAAGAAATTATGATTTTTTTAAAGGACACAGACTTGTAATCCAAGGAAGCTGGGACCACGTCGCCATTAAACCTCACTTTATTCGCTTCTCCGAATGCCACGCGTTTCTATTTTAGCAGAAAATTTCCTTAACCCTGCTATTCTATCCTATCTTAAAAATATTATTAAAAGAAAGCATTTATATTAAAAGAAAGTAGCAATCCCGTGCACAGGCATCCCGTATCATCCCACGCCTGCCTGGTCCAGTTCAGCCAATGAAACAGGTCGACGAGAGCGGCTTCACCCTTGTGGAGAAGAGGAAGCGTCGACTTAGACCTGCCCGCAACCAACGCGGCACCGCTCCCGCTACGACTACTTCCATTCGAGTCGCAGAACCGACAATGGCGGTCCATCTCTTTCGGTTTGAAAAGAGTACATCCGCTGAGGAGATAGTCCGCTACATAAAAGAAAAGGGCCAAGGACGAGTCCCGCACCAGGAATTCTCTAAGATTTCACTGTCGAGGCTAGAGTTACGCGGACGCAGAATTTCAAGTCCTACGTGCTCCGGTTTTCGGTGAAATTTAAGGTGACTCTTCTGGCGCCAGAATTTTGGCCGGAAGGCAGTGTTCGGCGCCGAAAGGCGTGACCGAAACTTATCATCCTTAAAGCATGGATATAGTTAATGTAATACATCTTTTGAAATATATAAGTCTGTAAGGTATTTATTTAATAATATGGCCCTCTGGTGCGTTTAATTTATTATACACACTACTGCCTGAAATAAATGTATTTTTTATTATCTTACGGATAATCCTAATATACTATTATAAAGGCGAAAGTTTGTAAGTATGGATGTATGTATGGATGTTTGTTACTCTTTCACGCCAAAACTACTGAACCGATTGGGCTGAAATTTGGTACGTAAGTAGCTTAGACCCTGGAATAACACATAGGGTACTTTTTATCCCGATATTCCCACGGGAACGAAGACTACGCGGGTGAAACCGCGGGTCACAGCTAGTATATTATAAATGCGTAAGTTTGTGAGGATGGATGTTTGTTACTCTTTCATGCAATAACTACTCAACCGATTGGGCTAAAATTCTGTACGTGGATAGTTAGGACCCAGGAATAACACATAGGGTACGTTTTATCCCGATATTCCCTCGGGAACGAAGACTACACGCAGGGCCGGATTTAGAGGTCCAGAGGCCTCGGGGCAACAAAGGAGCGGAGGCCCCCTCGCCCCAAATTATTTTCCAAATAAAATAAAGAATTTTTTTCTGTCGAGTTTTTCGATAAACAATTTATTGTGAAACCAAGTATTTTCTCTAAGTATTTAACAAACACATAAATATAATCGGAAACAAGAATATCTGAAATTAAATTTTAGATTTAAAAGAAAATATCAAAGGAAAAGATGTTTACTAGTGTTTACTAGTTGGAATTTAAAAGATTTCTTTTTCCGAAGTCTCTATTGTGGGGGCCCCCTGCTTGTGGAGGCCCCGGGGCTTTCGCCCCGGTTGCCCTCCCCTAAATCCGGCCCTGACTACACGGATGAAACCGCGGGGCGCCGCTGGTATATTATTATAAATACTGGCAATACTAAAAAGGTATAGGTTAGGGTTTTATAGTTGGGTTCCATAAAATATTAAAGTTGTTCTGAAATTGTCTACAATGACCCTCTCGGTTGTTGCTAGCTAATTATGAACCCTGTATAATATGAGTAGGATCTAGTCTTTTTTTTTTATTGAGTGAAAAAACTGATTTTAGTGTTGAATGGAAATTAAAATGCTACGTATTGATGATAATTAGCTTATGATCATTAATCTTAATCAATTTAGGATTAATGAATAATTATTGTAACCACATTCGCGCGACTGCCGAGTGTGCGGGTGCCGCCACGGCGTGGGGAAAGGTAATAATTTGAATTTATACTCTAACAGAACGGGTTACCCCAATTACACTGCTCTAGTCAATAATTCATATTATGGGTTATGTGGACAACCCATAGTGCCAGAGTTTCAGGTCGCCAAGATTCCTACAAGGCCTCCAACATGACCTAACGACTGCCCCCTACATATCTTAAAGTAATCTATAGGGACCTACAATATAACGTGCCATCCGAAACACGGTAGCGCCCAGGCGAAAAGTCCACATGGTGAGATACGATCCAGGGACTCCGGATTTAAAGCCGGGCATATTCCCGCTGGCCCACGGACGCTACAGATGAATGAATGAACGAATTTCATTCATTCTTATATTTACATAGGCTATGCACGCGATACGAATTTCGTTTGCTGTGATTTGCGAAATACGTCAAAAAAATCGCAAATTTCACAAAACTGAGAGGTATAATTGGTATTTTTTTACCGAGTTGCGACTTATATTTGCACCGATTTAACATTCGAAGTGCGCACAAGTATTAATCTTATAAGCTGTTGTGTTTAAAGTAGAAACAACCATCTATCGAATGTTATCAGTAACAGCAAACGTAATAAAATAATCGTGTTTAGTTCCTTTGATTCCACTTGCGAAGATACGAACCCAATAAGGATAAACTGCTACAAAGTGAACAAGGCACAGTCACAATGCAAAATACAGCAGCTGCAGAAAGGCTACTGCGTAAGAGTTTCCGATGGCGACGGATAGATGGCGCTTTATTAAATAATATTTTTTAGCTACGTTATAGTCCGACACAAAAGAGTAGAAGCGGAACTAATATAAAGTGTATGTATTGATGAAATTGTTGTTACTCTTGTAAAAGACAGAGGCGCCCCCATTATTTTCTACTCTTTTGTGTCGAACTATACGTTAGTAACTATTATTTATTAAGTATTTTGTGGCTACGCACTACATTCTGCCATATCGTTTTAAAAAAAAGGCCATATCAGATTTTATTTCATTATTTTGTAATTAAAATTTTTTATACTTATTACTTACTAGTCGTATCTCTCGTTTCACCCGCTGTAAGTTATTATTTTAGGGTATTTTCAAGGGATATTATTATCTTCTATCCGTCAACCTCAACCACTTCCAAAAAAAAAACTATTGCGAAACTTGCGAAAAAAAAAATCATCTACTCTACCCTGTCCGAACCACCTCAGCATTCCTTTCTATATCTTTGTCACTAGGTACATCTTCGCCACAGCGTTCCCTTATAGCACTCTTCCTCATTTTGTCCATCAAGGTCACTCCAGTCATACTTCTCATATCCACAGCGTTAATCTTAGTTTCATGCTTCTTGCTTCTTCTTTAATAAATTAGGTAGGTACTCTATTTCTTGTAAATACCTATGTAGCAGGTGAACAAAACGCTTGCGAGTTCTAACTCACCTCCAGCGCCATCTAGCGCGGTTTTATTTAGATTGATAGATGGATGGATGTTTGTTACTCTTTCACGCGAAACCCATTGAACCGATTGGGCTGAAATTCGATATGCAGGTAGCTTAGGTACTACTTCTTTCCGATATGCCCACGGGAACGATGACTACACGGGTGAAACCGCGGGGCTCAGCTAGTTACTTATAAATAAATAATCTTCGTAACACCGGTCCTGGGACACTCCACAATACAGCTATGAGCCGAGACGTCCGTCTTGACGGAACAATTTCTATGGGCTAGACAGAGAGAACAGATAGAGAGATAAGCGATAGAAAGAGAGGCAGCTTGTAGATTAATATGACGATAATTAGTTAGGCGCTGTGCGACCTGAATTGCACTTTATTGCGTAGGAGCTAGAGTCGCTATTTATAAAAATGATTTTGGTATGCATGATTGTTATCATCCATATTATATTATTAGGTACATATTATACAACACCAACAATCGCGTCTTGCCGGCCGGTATACACTTCGTAAACATGTGTGCTTTATTATCATAGTATAAATATACAACATAACAAAAGACTCTCGCCCACTATACCGGTCCATACACTGACAAACATTAACTCAAACTCAAACTCAAACAGATTTATTCAAATAGGTCATAATCTGACACTTTTGTACGTCAATGAAGATACAGTACTGAGTCTACCGTGCGTTCGGAAAGATACCTCTACAAGAAGAACGCACAAGAAACTTGTAGGGCTTAATTTTTTCAACAGATAGTTTCACAATATTTGGTTTGCTTACATTCATTTTCTTTGAAGGTGCCGCGAGGCGACTATGCATTACATTACATTAAATTATTACATTACATTAAAATTAAAATTACATTACATTATTACATTAAAATATAATTTCCAGTCCAGACAATATTAATATAATATATATTTAGCATTACACATAAAAATTAAATTGCAGATTTTGGATTTGTTGAATAATAACAGATATATTTATGACTCTTCGGGAAAAACGGCGAGATTGTAAGACAATTATGGGAATAAGTAAAATATTAATATAATTATAAGGCGATATTAATATAATCTTAATTAAAGCTAAACATTATAAAAAGAAAGGAATGGAATTACATAGCAAACATTTATTTATTATTCAAATATGGCAATCGTCAAAGGAAAATAATGAAAATTGGTTTTAGGTGAAAATCAATAATAAAATAATGTATTCTGACAGAGAAAAATTATGTGTGATTCATATCAAGAACATTATATCCATCATCCATTTCGTCAGTGTGCTTAGTGCTAGAGAACATGTGAGCGTAATATCTCATAGTGCAGGGATGGCGAACCTTTACGTATCAACGTGCCATTTTTCTAAAGAAATGCTTAATGAGGTCATAGACGTGCCATCCAATAATTTTGAGTTTTTGATTATTGGTCAACTCAAAACTCTTCATTTACTACATAATTATACGAGTAATTTAAATTAGAGTAAAATTAGTGTGACTTCTGTTAGTACAGATTAGATGAAAGATAACATACCTATTATTTTAGGGTTGTAAGATGTTACTTTATTATTCATCTCTGAAAATGATGACTCGCAGGCATAGGTAAATATTGGTTGGAAAATATTGTTAAAAAAGCACGAGACAGCTACCTACTTCAAACTATTAAATGTGTCTGGTAATGCATTCGATGTTTCCAAAATGTTGTAGCGTAGTGATACTCGCGTTCGCTCGTCATATAAACCTACTTCACACTTTTTTACGTAGAGGAAAATATTGTGTCGCGTGCCATTAATGCCACATTTTGGGTACCATTATTTATATTTTACCATTATTTTTTATATGATTTGATAGGTTGTATTTTTGCGTTACGGTTTCGTCCAAAGTTTTCGACCATGGTCCAATGTTTGTTTCAGTGTGATGGACGCGCTTCTCAATCGAGTAAAGTGTACATAATTGAACATTCTGTTATCCGCTGGTCGCAGCAGCGGTCGCGTTGGCTGTCAGATAAAGTTTTTATCATTTGGTAAGACATATTTTGATATTATTATACGTAACATCACACCACGCCTTTTTCCCGAAAGGGTAGACAGAGATGTACCCAAAACTCAGTCGCATAATAGTATCTACACCCACATTTCGCCGGTATGTTATTAGTCCCATGTAATAGGAGGCGAGCCTATTGCCATCTACCGGGCACCGTTCCAGACTCCAGGCAGTCATAGAGATTCCTAATGGAAAAATCACAGAGTACTTTATAGGAAAAATCTAACAACACTGTCTGACCTGGGGATCTAACCCGGGACCATATTATTAGTTGATTTTATTTTAACTTTGTGAAATGTGTTTTTATAGTGGTAGGCCTCATGAAGGGGCCCCCTTGGGGAAGTACCACACCTTCGCCAGTTACTTATTCATCCGCCAAGCAGTCATGTGCAAAAATTACTATGTTCCGGTCTGAAGAGCAATGTTACCAGCGAAATTACTGGGCATAACGAGATTCAACAACTAATATCTCAGGGTAACAGGCGCAGTGCAGTGCCGCGCAGAATTTTGAATTTTAAAACACTGGGTGGCACTGTGTCTGATATGGGCAATCATGATGCTTACCATCAGGCACCTGATTTGCTCGTCTTGTCACTCACTATAGCATAAAAAAAATGTTAAACAAGACTGTATGATTCATCATCACCATCCAGCCGTTAGAAGTCCACTGCTGAACATAGGCCTCCACCATAAGGGGGGTTGTTGCCAATACTCACCACGCTTGGCAGGCGGGTTAGCGAGCGCAGTTTGATGGTTTACGCGGAGGACGCTGCTGCCCGTCCTCTGGCTCTGTTAACCCTTAGCCGGCTCTTACGGCAACCACGGGTAGAGAGGGTGGAGCACTATTCTAAAGCCGGTAACCCCACGGCCTGTATGATTGCATGATATAAAATATTTTATGTGATTAAATATGTGTTTATGTGTTCGTTTATGATCTGGGAAGTCGTAGTTTATGTCTCTCAGACAGTATCTAATTGTGGTAACAAGATGTTGATACGTAATTACGGTGATTACGTACAAAGAAACAATCCGTTGAGATTGCCGGTGGTTCTATTTACCGGTGAAGTGGTTCGACAGGAAGGAATAGGTTTTTTTTTTTTCGATTTTTATTTAATGTTAAACGTCACCCATACAAATAAAAATAGTAGTGGTGTAGCTAACACGACGTAGTTTTATATATTATATATATAGATTATATTAGTGGGTAAATACAAACACACAGCCCTAGGTCGACAATAATAGATATACTTTATTATAATATCTTACGTTCAAAGTCCATCTACCATGCTATATTGACTACATCATTCTGAGACATCAGAAAATTATAGACCATTTATAATTTACATATACTCGTATTAACAGAGCAACAATGTACGTGTCGTAAATCGTAACTTACTCAGCAGATGTAAACTAAATGTTTCAGTTTTCCAGAGTCCCACGATGCTGCTGAAGTTAATCGGCCTGGCGTCATTAGTAGGGATAGGATGGTACTTCTACGTGTGTATGAGTGGGCCCGAACCCCCCGAGACTTTCAATCCTCACGAGTGGTGGGGTCATGACGAGCTGAAGGGGAAACTGGACCACAGTATCAGACCTTTTAGGATCAAGTTTGAGGAAGAGGTCTGGTTTTTTTTGTATTTTTTAATAATAACAATAATAATTCTTTATTCAGACCAAATAATCCATTGATTGTTGTTGTTAGTATACATGAAATGCTAAAGACTAATGTTAGACAAATAACAAAACCACAAAATTCTAACAGGGCAACCAGGCCTATGCGTTACCCGCCTGTACCATATGAACACCAATTCAGTGTTTCTATATGGAACAGTCAGGTCTGTCAGCTAATACATTCAGGATGCTATTAGAGCTCCCGTTCATCAGTGATGCAATCATGGAGCGCAGAATAGCATGAAAATCATTCACCGAGGCCTCTGCTAGCATACCCGAAGCACTACATCGACGCGGAATTTTATTAGATGGTAGAATCCTATCTCCCAACTTAATCAGGGATCGATTTTTCATTCTCCCGGCCTTGTTTGTTGCGTCCATGAACCAGCGTAAATATATGCCCGGATAGTCCGGAGTCCCTGGATCGAATCTCACCATGTGGACTTTTCACCTGGGAGCTACGTACGCTACGCTACGTATATATGCCGGCTGTATTCTATAAGATTTGTAAGAGGCAGTCTTTAGGTCATTTTAAAGCCCTTTAGGAATCTTGGCGATCTGAAACTCTGACAACGGGATGTCAACCTTACCCATAATATTGTATGAACTGACCGAAGCAGTGTAATTGCGGTAATCCGTTCTGTTAGAGTATAAATTTAAATTATTATTATTATTCTCTCTCAGTCCTTCATTCATCATCTCGCGCATTTGGCTTATCACTGCCTATTACTTCTTTAATTAACAAATCGTTCAGCTATTGAAACTCTGAACTAAACTCTGGATTAGAAGTTAACTCGACCGCGTGGTTCGTTAATTTCCATTATGAATTATCCAGATGACACCCTGGAGTCCCTAGAACCGCCGCCCCCAATTATAAGGAACTAAAAGACAAAATTGGCAAAGTTTGGGTGCACCTACTAATACCCCTGCTAAACCCTTCGAGTAAAAGAGCGTGATGTTATGTTATATTTACAGGTGATAAAAGACCTCAAGAACCGTCTGAAGAATCCAAGAAAGTTCACCCCTCCCCTAGAAGGTATAGCCTTCGAGTATGGCTTTAATACTGCCCAGCTTAACTCCTGGGTCAAATACTGGGCAGAAGAATACCCATTCCAAGAAAGGGAGAAGTTCTTGAACAAATTCCCCCAGTTCAAAACCTATATCCAGGGTCTGGATATACATTTTATTAGAGTTAAACCCCAGGTAAGATGAATTACCAAAATTTTCTAATATTTACATAATATTGTGCTGGTATAGCAATAGCGTTACCAAACCTACCTATTGCTCGAGCCAGAAAGCGCAACGAAGATTGGTGGACAGACGATCTAATAAAGGCAGCAGAAATGCGCTGCATGCATGTCGCTTACAACCTTGAGGGAGACATAGACCTCCCCCAATGATTTCCATCTAGTCCAACTAAACCAACTAGCAAGTCCACTACTGGACAAATTTTAAGCAGTGCACTTTCTGAGGCTGAGATGGTGATGATGACGTCCTTGATGGTTTAATGATCATGATCGCAAGCCTTACTGCTGATCATGGGGTCCTGAGTCCTGGGTTTGTTTTGAGAGTGAATAGAGTCTTGAAGGGTCGGTCGGTCAGTGTAGGAACTACGTATGTACTTAGTACTTACACCTAAATCTATGTATCTATATCTATCTTTATCTACCTATATCTATATATCACCTACATTTTTCCAGTACATGAGACTGAGTCCTGGGTACACTGCCTACTCGAGAAAACACAGTATACGTTGTAATAAAACTGTTTTACCTCCAGGTACCAGCAAATGTCCAAGTGCTACCCCTTCTACTTCTCCATGGCTGGCCAGGTTCCGTCAGAGAGTTTTACGAAGCCATTCCACTGCTGACGAGGCATAACCCTGACTATGATTTTGCCTTTGAGGTCATCGTTCCCAGTTTACCTGGATATGGGTTCTCTGAGGTCAGTATCATTGAATTTTATTTATTTATTTATTGTTAAGGACTCCCAACGGGGGATACACAAAGATACAATATTCTTATGACTAGGGAATTAAGTAAATGTGTTCCCGCAATTATAGGGAGCCACAGCATGCACAACTAAACATTAAACTTAAAGGTAGGTATAGTAATTTACATAACTAGCCGGTCTACTGCGTACATTCTAAAAATGAATAAGGTACTTTATTTAACTAAAATAATTCTTCTTTTATAAGCAACAACATAATATAAACGTAACTTCTATAATAAAAATAAAAGAGATATGTACTTAACATTGACTGAAATAAATAAAAAATTAAAAAAGTTTCAGCAGATTTAGGTAAATTAAAAATAAGATATTATTATTTGTTTTAGATATTTTTTGAATTTTGAAATAGGGTCAGTAATGTCTAAATCGTGGTTTTTGGATAGCGAATTATAATTTCTGCAAAGACGCGAGATGGTGGCGTTATAATCTACATGATGCTACAAAAAGGTGTAGGGATACTTAAAGAGATTTAGGTACCTACTGTTAGAAAATGTCGACAATCTTCCAAATTCCAGGCTTCAGTTCGTCCAGGCCTAGCCATCCCTCAAGTGGCAGTGATCTTCAGAAACCTGATGCATCGCCTAGGGCATAAGAAGTACTACATACAGGGTGGAGATTGGGGAGCGGCTATAGCTGGAGCCATGGCGACTTTGTTCCAAGATGACGTTCTTGGGCATCATAGCAACATGGCTATGGCACAGGTATACTAATTCTGAGTAATTCGATTTTTCCATTAGAACTGTTTTCAATGACAACATAGAGTAGTGTAGTGGTAAGCCTCTTTTGCAGGGGGCCGCCTGGGTAAGTACCACACCTTTGCCATCCGCCAAGCAGTAATGTGCAAACATTAATGTGTTCCGAAGGACAATGTTATCAGCGAAATTACTGGGCATGACGAGTTTTAACAACTAATGTCTCAGGGCGACAGGCGCAGTGCAGTGCCGCGCAGAATTTTTTACATTAAAAAATAGGCTGGCTATCATGAAAAGAGTCTGGAACTGTGTGCCTGGTAGATAGCGATAGGCTCGCCCCCTATTACATGGGACCATTAACATACTGGCGAAATGTGGGGTAGCTACTGGGGGGTAGGGACTGAGTCCTGCTACACCTAAGGGCATCTACCGGGCAGAGTTTCAGATTCCAGGCTGTCCACCGAGATGTAATTTCGAATGGAATAATCCATTAACACTGCCAAACCTAGGGAACCTAGAACCTCATGACCTCATGACCCAGAACCAGACGAGCTTGTGACCACTACGCCACCGTGAGGCAGTCTTAAACTCTCGTTTTCAACACTAAATTCCTAGAAAAGTCATATATTTACTTCTTAAAAATAACGTTACAGAGTAGCTGCATCATGCTGAAGACGATCATCGGCGCCTGGTTCCCTTCCCTCGTCGTAGAAGATCACCTCGCTGACAGAATGTACCCACTTTCCTCTATCTTCTCCAACTTGCTGGAGGAGTCCGGATACTTCCATCTGCAGTCGACCAAGCCTGATACTATTGGTAAGATTGAATAAGGAAGCCTGTTGCCTAGGCCACAATGAGTCACTCCCTCTATGGACACATACAGGCGGTTTTATAGATTTTATATGACTAGGTATATAAATTATGTGCCCATTTAGATTTGCTAAAAACTTGGATTATTTATATAAAATCCTTATAAGTCTCTCTCTATAAGACTCTCTGTGTGTGAAATTAAAAAAATCCATCAATATTTGTGAAGACTACACAATATTAACTATCTACTATGTATATTAAATGCGAAAGCGTGTCGGTATGTCTGTTTGTTTGTAACTCCTTCCAGCCTAAACTACTGAACCAATCCAGCACTAGGCTGTGTTTGTTTTTTGGTTTAGAGCAATATCATTTTTGATAGCAATTATCTCAATGACAGTTGGGCTGGAGTCTGGATCTGTGCCTGGTAGATAGTAATAAGCTCGCCCTCTATGAATGGGACTTAAAAACATAACTGGAGAAATGTGGGTGTACCTATGAGACTGCGGGCCCTGGTTATATCTCTGCCTAGCTTGTTGGGAAAAAGGTATGGATGTTGAGCTATAATTATTTATTTATTGTTAAGGACTGTCAATGGTATATACACAAGGTTACAATATTCTTATGACAAGGGAATTAGGTTGTTTACGGAGCTATGTACGATTCATCGAATCATCATTCATCGAAGCCACCAGCCATTATAGGTTTTCTTCGTCACCGGTCAGTTTATCTAAAATATTTTTTGATTATTATGTTCCCGCAATTGGCTATAGAGGAGCCATAGCATCATCTTCCTGCTGTAATCCCGTCAGGTGGGGTCGGCACAGGTTTTACTTTATAGCTCAATAAACAAGCTAAAGTGACAAAGGTAACCTCGAGCACAGATCCTAATAATAAATTTAATATGATTGATGTATTTTTAGGCAGCCGTGTAGTTACCGACTTTAGAATAGTGCTCCACCCTCTCTACCCGTGGTTGCCGTGTCGGCCGGCTAAGGGTTAACAGATCTAGGGAACGGGCAGCAGCGTCCTCTGCAAAAAACCATCGAACTGCGCTCGACTACCCGCCTGCCAAGCGTGTCGAGTATTGGCAAAACCCTCCCCCCCCTTTATGAGGGAAACCATTGTTCAGTAGTGGATTACAAACGGCTGAGATGATGATTTTTAGGTGTTGCGCTGACGGACTCTCCTGCTGGCCTCCTAGCCTACATTCTGGAGAAATTCGTAGTCTGGACTAGACAGGAACACAAATTCAAGGTAAATAATCTCTGGACCCAATAATTACTGAAACCCTACCAATTTGTAGACACCCATCATTTTCCTGCAAACATTAATTTATTTTAAAAAACGTTGCCATTTCATCAAATATTTAATTGCTGCTCTTCTAAAGAAATGAAAAATTAAATCGATCGATGATCAATTTCCAGGAAAACAGGAAAATGATGGAGTGTCTATAGTTGGGTAGGGATGTCGATAATTGGGTCTTTTACTATTTATAAATAATACTCGCACTTGGAAGTTTGATGAGTTGGTGTGAGTGTCCTCTCTGGTGTGTGGTTGTATTCCTCAGGAACAGGTTTACAATGTCCTTCACATCATAGTGTCCATTTAGTATTTTGTATGTTTCAATGAGATCACCCCTCTGTCTACGTTCTTCTAGTGTTGTCAACTTCAACTCAATCAGTCGTTCCTCATAAGTTAAGTCAAGTAAGGTAAGTTAGTATACTCATGATTTCAACTTGGCTTCCCTGCAGGCTGATGGCGGCTTCGATTTCCGATACACCAAGGACAGATTGATCGATAACTTGATGATGTACTGGATCCCCAACTCCATCACCACGTCTATGAGGTTCTATGCCGAGAATATGAGTAGAAAGACGAGGGAAAACAATTGGCAGAAGTAAGTTTTCACATGTATTTTTTGCTGCCATAGATGGCCGCACAAGCAGACCATATGCGGTGATGGGTCGCGGTAACCGCCGCCTTTGGATACCTGCAATACCAGGGGTTTTGCCAGTTGCCGACCCGACCAACTCTATTCACTCTCATTTTGAAGATGAGTTTATATACCTACCCATATTGTAGCTTAACGGGAAGCAGCAGGGAGATCATTTCACAGTTTGCATGTATACGGCAGAAAAGAACGGGAAAATCGCGCAGTGTCTAATAAGGCCAGGACAAAAATACCCATGTTGCCTTTAAGCCATTGGCCGTGGGGTTACCGGCTATAACCATCTATTGAATCGCTCGCAAACCCGCCTGACTAGCGTGGCGAGAATATTGGCAACCCCCCATGGGGGAAGCCTATGCCAAACTATTTCTACGTAAAGAAGTGACACTGACCTCCCTGCGCCAGTCAACAACGCCCGTACTTACGCACACATTTGACGCGTGTACACGTTATGATAGCAGGCTATTGCGCGCGGTCGATTGTACGGAGTGTCGGGGGTCTGCCTATGCCAGCAGTAGATTTCCAACGTCTGATATCATGATGATTAATTCCAACCACCAAAAAGCATGTATGACGAAGCGACAGTCGTCTGTCAGGATTATAGCTACTTGTTACGAGACTGCCTCGGTGGTGTAGAGGGCGCATGCTCGACTGCCAATCAAGAGGTCCCGGGTTCGATCCCCAGGTCAGGCAAAGTGTTAAATATTGGATTTTTCCTTAAGGAATTATCTCGATAACTGCCTGGAGTCTGGAACTGTGCCCGGTAGATGGCAATAGGCTCGCCCCCTATTACATGGAACCAATAACATACTGGCGAAATGTGGGTGTATCTACTATGGGACTGAGTCCTGGGTACACCGCTGCCTACCCCTTCGGGAAAAAGGCGTGAATGTATGTTATGTTTTTTTCAGATATCCATCCCAAGTGCCAACCTGGGTGTTCCAGGCCAAAAACGAGATAACCTATCAACCACCAAGTTTCCTTCGATACAAATACCCTAACCTGTTAAACGTCACAGTCCTCGATGACGGAGGCCATTTCCTAGCGTTCGAGCTACCTGAAATCTATGCAGATGATGTGTTAAAAGCAGTGAAGGCATTTAGAGATTGGCACAAGAAATCGGCCAAAACCGAGTTGTGATTAGATTAAGTAAAGGTTGTTTTTATATTTTCTTTGTTTCATTTATGTTTAGAAAATGCCTTTGCAATACGAAAATAATTAAAATATGTTTGGGTCTATAGCTATATTTTTTTTATCTTTGGGGAGAATATGAATCCAGCGGTAATTTTGATCTTGACTTTTCTTTAGGCGCAAGGGCCTTTAAGTTATAATATGCATCAGAGGGCGTACTTAATAAAATATTCTTCTGTAGTCAGTTAATATACTAGTAGTTCGCCTCGAACTGAGACCTCGCAAACCCCAATTTCCTGTAACTTCTAGACCTCTTAAGGTCTAGAAGGGTAAAGTCTAACGTCTTTAGGTATAATTGAGGTATGAGATAATTAGTTTTTAAGATTAGCTCTGAAATTCTGATTAGGGATGTGAAAAAATAATCAATTATTAAAAAAATATCGATTATTATTCCTAAAAAATCGAATTTATTTGAACGATTATTACGTTAATAAATCGATTATTTATTAATCGATTTTTTATTGTGTAATCTGTTTTCGATTGACTGCCTCGGTGGCATAGTGGGCGCATGCTCGACTGCCAATCAAGAGGTCCCGGGTTCGATCCCCGGGTCAGGCAAAGTGTTAAATATTGGATTTTTCCATTAGGAATTATCTCAATAACTGCCTGGAGTCTGGAACTGTGCCCGGTAGATGGCAATAGGCTCGCCCCCTATTACATGGGACCAATAACATACTGGCGAAATGTGGGTGTACTACTATGGGACTGAGTCCAGGGTACACCTCTGCCTACCCCTTCGGGAAAAAGGCGTGAATGTGTGAATGTATGTATGTCCCATGTAATAGGGGGCAAGCCTATTGCCATCTACCGGGCACAGTTCCAGACTCCAGGCAGTTATTGAGATAATTCCCATGGAAAAATCCAATATTTAACACATTGCCTGACCTGGGGATCGAATCCGGGACCTCTTGATTGGCAGTCGAGCAAGCAGTAATATGCAAATATTACTGTGTTCCGGTCTCAAGGGCAATGTTACCAGCGCAATTACTGGGCATGACGAGTTAAGTTACAACAACTAATATATCAGGGTGAAAGGCGCAGTGCAGTGCCGCGCAGAATTTTGAATTTTAAAACACTGTGTGGCACTGTGTTTGATATGGGCCATCATGATGCTTACCATCAGGCACCTGATTTGCTCGTCTTCTTACTCATTAACATAAGAAAAAAAAATTCAAAAAATAGTTCTAAGAGGGTATTTATTGATTGACGCTCTCCACGCTCCACGCGTTCGTCGTGGCTCTCCACGGTAGCTCAAGCACAGGGTAGAGTGCCCCAGTGCCCACTAAGCGGAATAGTGTGGAGGGTGCGTGGATCGAATCTCACCCGTGGATGAAATTTTTCATTTTTAAGCTTTGCTTGGGCAAAGTTCGTACATTAGCTAGGTATGATTATTATTGAAAAAAAGCTGATTTCTTTCGTTAGGATTTTTTTTAATAAATATTTTTAGAAAAGTCGATTATTATTCCATTAAAAATCGATTTTTCATTAATCGATTTTGTAGGAACAAATAAAAATCGATTATTAATTAATCTTATTTTTTATGATAATGAATGACAAGACGAGCAAATGATGGTACGCATCACGATTGCCCATATCAGACACAGTGCCACCCAGTGTTTCAAAATTCAAAGCTCTGTGCGGCACTGCACTGCGCCTGTCACCCTGAGATATTAGTTGTTGAATCTCATCATGCCCAGTAATTTTGCTGGTAACATTGCCCTTCATTCCGGAACACAGTAATGTTTGCACATTACTGCTTGGTGGATGAATAACTGGCAAAGGTGTGGTACTTCCCCAGGCGGTCCCCTGCTAAAGAGGACTTCCACTACAAAAATCATTTATTTTACTGTTTAGTCACATCCCTAAGCAAATGTTGTTCTAAACTCTTCACTAATATTAGTTATAATAATCTATTCAACATTACGATAGTGTGACTTAACGACATCAGCGCGCCATCTAGTTGTTTTGAGCGGAGATGAAATTTTATCTCTTGAGAATCGGGGTATCTTTTATAACTTGACAACACCTTAACTGATCAATCTGAAACTAGATATTATAAACAATATAAGCCTATCCTACGTACATATTTAATTTCATAAAAATCGAATTGATAATTTTCAAGTTATAAACGAAAAATATTGAGATCTTATAATAGCCACAACTCTAGGACCCCTTGACCGATTTAGCTCATCTTCGAACTTAAAAATTCTTTTATCCTGTACTACCTATCTGCAAAGTTTCATCAAGATCGGATCATCGGCTTTCGAGTTATCGCAAGACAAACATACATACACACATACATACATACAAACTTTGGCTAATATTTTTATGCAAGTCCTAAACTATGTGTCTAAATTTGAAAAAAAAAATCGGACCATCGGTTTCGAAATTATCGTCAGACCGTTCATAAATACCTTGTGACTCCCCTCGGCCGATTTTGCTCATTATCTAATGTAAAAAATTTTATCACTTTAAACTACATGTCTGCAAAGTTTCATCAAGATCAGATCAACAGTTTTCAATTTATCGTCGATCAAATTTACATACCAGAGGTCAACCCTTAAGCTGGTACAAGCGCAGGTTTTTCCCACTTGTCGACTCTAAGACCTCGCTTCGCTCGGTCGAAAAGTACCTGGATGACCGAGCTTTGCTCGTTATTTGTTTTTTTTTTTAAATTAAATGACATTTTCTAAAAATGATTCCTAACTAGATCGATTTATCGCCCCCGAAACCCCCTATATACTAAATTTTATGAAAATCGTTGGAGCCGATTCCGAGATTCCAATTATATATATATATATATATATATATATATATATATATATATATACAAGAATTGCTCATTTAAAGTTATAAGATAAGATAAAATCTTATTATAGGTCATTTAATATGCAAAGAGCCATAATTTTATATCTAAAAGGAAAGGCTGGCCGATCTATCTGAGCATAGCAGGAGCTGCTGAATGCATAAACATGGCAGAGCGGCAGAGCGCTGAATAGACTAGATGGAAAGGCAGATATAGGTAGAGACTTAGTTAATAGGACAGTCAGTAAGTAATATTATTATTTATTCTATGATAAGACGTGAAAGGATTTTTGCAAACCCCAACTATAAGACCCCTTTTAATTTATTTTATGATAGTAAGTAACAAGACGAGCAAATCAGGTGCCTGATGGTAAGCATCATGATTGCAACCCAGTGTTTTAAAATTCTAAATTCTGCGCGGCACTGCATTGAGCATGTCACCCTGAGATATTAGTTGTTGAAACTCGTTATGTTATGAAATTAAAGCCATATTTATTTAATCAATCTATATTTTATTGAGGCATATAATTCAGCATTTAGGTACATACATTCAGAATAGATTCGTATCTAGTTACGCCAGAGTTTACAGCAAATAATACTCATATAATTAATATTAAAATTATTGTCGTATTTGTTTTTTATTCAGTTTGTAGGAAAAGTTATATTATTTATATCATTTACTAAAAATATATTTTTATAGTATACTGAAAATAAAGAGGCCATCACGATTTTTACTCAGTTATATGTAATATAATTATTACGCATATTTATTATGTTATATAACGACGAAACCTAGGTCGAGCGATTTCGACTTTAAACGTGAGTTAAGTCGTTATATAACATAATAAATATGAATACCACTCACGGTAGTTTTCAAAATCGTATAATTATTACGCACTTTTCATATGCCTTCTATAGAACCTATTGCTATCTACTGGGTACAGTTTCAGACTCCAGGCTGTCACTAAGATAATTCTTAAAGGAAAAATCCAAATAATAATTTGCCTGACCTGGGGATAGAACCCGGGACCTCATGATCGGCGGTCGAGCTTTCACTCTACGCCACCAATTCTTTATGTTTAATTTTCCTATGTTTAATTTCATAAAAAAAATTTAACTGAAATGTTTTGTTTATGTATTTATATAAATAATTATATATATTACAATAAATCATTCTACTTAAGTATAGGTAAGTATAACTTTTCCTAAAAACTGCTTTCATGAACAATACAAAGTCCACACGAATTTGCCGCAAAATTTACTCAAAAAACAAATTTTTAAATTATATAAGGTACATAAATTCCTTTAATGCATAATTTATGACATAATAATAGATGATAGTTTATAATGCATGGTGGTGATCATGATACCCGTTTGGGCGTAGCAAGTAGTAAACAAATATATATTATATTTGATTAAAAAAAAAATTTACTTTTAATTATTGAACGTGAAGTAGGTCACTTTATTAGTCCTCTTTTTTCAACTGAATCTGGCTTACTTAAAGCGGTTTAATTTAATTTGGGATACAATAATATTATCATAACTGTATAATATATTTTTTTATGTCAAAATACATAGATATTATGAGTAACCATTATAAAAATATTTTGATATAAGTAATTAATATTAGGGGAATAAGAAATATGTATACAGTTTCATCTTAGCTTGTGTCAATCCGATTTTTTATTATGGCTTAAGCCATTATAAAAAATCTTAAAATTATTTGAATATACTTAATCATATATATATAATAAAAAAAAATTTAAATATAGTTATAATTCATTAAATAATTGACTAAAGATGTGAGCACATTGTGTGAACTTCATATTAGTTACAATATAATATATTATTCTATAATTTAATTATTGTCATCCCACTCAATTCCTTACATTAGGAGACAAAATAAATTTCGTTGCAAGATTAATGGAAATAGTTTAAAAGAATTTATTATATTAGTAAAACCTTTTGTACAATCTAAAGTCTTTGAAACACTAAGCTAGTTAAAGCCTTTCTATTCTTAGTGACTACGTATTTTAATAGTAAGTATTTTGCCATTGTGGAAGAGTACTTCTACAATTGCCTCCAATTGTACAAGTACTTTTTAAATAAAATATTTTAATAAATTTTTCAGACATTACGTCCAATAGACCATAGACATACATTATATTTAAATTAACAGAAATAATCATCGAATTTAAAATAATAAAATCATAATAAAATAATTCAAATAAATAACAAAATTACACGCTGTTTAAAATAATACAATTATAATAAAATAGTACAAGTAAAATAACACAACACAACATTTTACAAGTACGTAGTAATTATTTTACAAGTAAGTAGTAAAATAGTATTAAAATAGTACAATTATAACATTATTTAAAATATATTATTACAACTAAGAAAAAGTTACTACATTTATAAATAAAATTATTAAGTATGTTACTCTTCCACAATGGTTAATATCTTTTTTGTAATTTACATAATATTTTTTATGGATTTAATTTTTTTTCTGTGTAGTCTAAGCCTAAGATTACTAGAACAGGCACACTCTTCTACCACATCACGTAGCTAAAGGCTAAGCCAGTAAAGCTAGTACACACTCCACACAAAACATAGGTATTTATATTGAATCACTTAAAATACATACATATTATAAAGTATTGTATTATTCGGTGAGGGTGACTAAATTGGTATACAAATACTCTTCAAATGGCTAAACAGAAATATTTTCAAAAATATTTGACAAAGGGCATTAAATAATTAAAATTTATAAGTAATACAGAACAATTAATATTCACAGTAATACTGAAATTCGCGGTTGTATTTTAACGACAGATTTTCTTGTATAATAATGTTGAGTACATAATAACTCTTTTAAAGAATATTTATATGTAATACACTTTTAAAAAAAGGTTTGAACATACTAAAAGTAAGTCACTGCATATATATATTTTTAAATTATTTTGAATATTACATAATATTTCTTTATCACTCACACAATTCAATCTAGTGCAAGCAAGCTTTAAGGTAACTTACATTATATAAAGCGACATTTTTTTTACATTTTTGCATATAATTCAGTATTATAAAAAATCTAGAAAATGTATAAATTCACAACCTATTAATTTGTCTATTAATCATGATTACCTTTGAATTAGAATAACTATTAAAATTCTAATATGGCAAATTATTTTTTCTATTATAAAATATAAATTATTATATTTATTATAAGATTTTTACGCGGGGCTTAGGCCTTCTATTAATTCGCTAATTACAAGCTAAATACCTAAATTTAATAACAATTTTAGTAGAGAAATAAAAATTAAATAAATAACTATAACATTATAATAATGTTAATTTCAATATAATAATATTATATAAGTTGGTCGATTATAACATTTAATAAAAAATAGGCTGACTTGGCAGGTTCTACAATCAAAAGGCGTTTTTATCGTAATTTGGACATAATAATTTAATTTGTTTATATTATAATAACTACTGAATTGATAATTGTATAAACATGTTTTTATAAAGTATCTATAATAAATATTCCACAAACCAACGGGTCGTAGGCGTACTGTTCATGAACAAGTTGATGTTGTTTTGAGGAAAAGCCAAGTCAAAAGTACCTACAACCGACGAGCATGTATGAAGAATGTAATACAAGTGAACGAAGCGAAAGTCGTATGTCAGGATCGTAGCAAGAGCAGATATAGTCTCTGCCTCTGACTGTATGTATTAATTACAAAAATATTTTGACAAATCATACACTAGTATTTAAATAAAATATAAACGAAAAAATGTCTATTTTGAGACATTATGTCATGTTTTTTTACAATAACTATAAGTAATTTGAATTTGTCTTTAATTTATCCCAGTTGATGTGAAAGTTTTGATTAAAAGAAATAAAATAATTCGGTATTATATTTTTGAATATTCTGACAATTATTAAATATTATTTATTTATAATGTCATTTTAGTGTAAAAAAATAATATTGCCTATATTTCTATGTAATAAAACCAAAAATATATAAATAATGCAAGAGTGTAAAGATGATATTAACAAAATTATAGGTTTTAGATTTACCTACAGTAACTTTTAAGTATAATTAGTACTTAAAAATATTATAAATTAATTTTATAACTAAAAAAACATTCACTAAACTATGTATTATTAATAACATTTTCATAAAGATATATTCATGACATTTTTAAGGATAATTATTGTCTTATAATATTATTGTCATAGAGTAAGGAAAGCTCGATTATTATATTCAGTAGAATAACGAGATAACTTAGATTATTGTCAAGTCTCCGCGCGCACGCCCTCTAGATACCGCTGTCATAATATTATTTTAAACTAGTGTAAAACTAGTGGCCTGCTCGCAATTTCTTTTCAACGGCAGTATAAGCCGCGCCGAGCCGTATCTCTATTGAACTCGTTTCTATGCGAGATCCAACATATCGACATATTTCATGATAGCATAAGCATTTTAATAACTAATTTAAGGTTATTTCTAAGCCGTTTCTAACATAGTATCCATTTGATGTATACTGTAAGCATTCTGTGTATTTAATTAATGAATAAATAAATAAGCCGGTGAAGGCAGCATCTTAAAATGCTCAAACAATGATTAAATTATTTTATTTCAGAAGCGTTTCTACCAAACATTATGAAATTGAAAAAAAAAAAATCAAAAATCTAACATGTATACAGTTTTGAAGATAATACGTGAGATATTTTTAACTAAAACTTTGACACCCTTTTTGGTCCTTACAATGTGAATTTTCAAAAATCCTATCTTAGTACACGTCCATATAACGAAACAAACCAAAGTACCAAGTTTCAAATCTAGGATCAGTGGTATGAAATCGGCGTTGCATGTCAGTCAGCAAGTCATTTAGGTTTTTATAATATATTATAGTGATACTACGCCGAAATCGGCGTACCCGAGCCTGTACTGTCAAACTGTTTTACGCACACTAGCATTATGTTACGCGCACTATACTTTGAAAGTAGCCGCATTTTCAAAGCTTTTGTTTTAAAGTAGGGCGCTATTTGGTCACTGATTGAAGCGCGCGCGGAGACTTCAATTATCTTAACAAGATAATTTTCTATTTTTCTTTTCAACTAGTTTCAACATTCGTTCCAGTAGACGTTCAAGTTTACAATTGTTTTGGGGCTCGATTGTGTAACTTTAGTTCAATCGTGTGTCAAATGACTATTGTGTGACTGTCAATAAAATCAACTAATTATTAAATCAAAAACTTATTTATTTAAATCAACTTATTATTAATACTTATTTTGCAATCATGAAGAATGATGACTTGCACCTTCAGTCCATTTACTGAAGTTTTTACTGTCTATTCTACTGGCAGCCCCGATTGATAGTCATTTGAACCACGGAACTTAGGTTAAGTTACAGAATCCTGTTTCATAGTAAACCAGTGTTGAGAATGCGAAGGATACTCTTTATGTCCAAAATCTAAAGGGTAAAGATAGGATAATATGTAATATTAATAAAACGTAGATATTTTGTAGTTAGGATATGGAAAGATATGCGAGTAGGTATAGGGGTTCCATTAATTACTAGAAATCTAAATTTATAACCACCATAAAAATTTTGTGGCGTAGAATAAGATTTGAATAAGCACAGCCAACAATTTGCGGTGGATTGGATATATCTTTGTTCCTTACTAACGTACATTTTACTAAGCAACGTGTTGCAAAAAGGTGAAGAACCTTCTATACCCGTCAACCTGAACAACTTTCAAAAGAAATTAGTATAAAAAACTTTAACTTTCGATACAATATTATATCCAGCTAATTAACTTTGTGTGGGAAGTCAATATTTTCTTTATTAAAAAAATTTTTATTAAAAAATTTTTATTAATATTAAAAAAATTAAAAAAATTTTTTGCGATCTTCGCAAAAAAATTTTTTTAGTTATTTTGTTTGTCATTTAGATGTACCTCCTTAAGTATTACGACACCTTTTTGCAACACATTGCATATTTTTGAATTTTGATTTTACTTGGTACCCCGAAAATATTGAGACTATTTCGAATCAATATATATTAATCAATACTATATCATTTAACTTCCGTATCTTTATCATTAAAGGATACTCAGGCCTTTAAACAATAGAAAATTAAAGCAATTTTATTATGCTTTGTATTATTTTCTGCGTATAGAATATAAATATATAATAGGTAGTTAAACTTAAAATTAGAGGCATTTTCAAATAAATTGCCAACTACATCTATCGCATGTTTCGATTGAATTGACTTAAAAGTTAATATTTTCAAGGGTCTAGCCTGTATGGGAAGACTTCAGTTTTTGATATTAACTTCAAGGTGATACTTTCACGCGTTCCTGAGAAAGATTTGAACAGACAGATGGACAAAGAAGCAATCCTATAAATTGTAAGGACTCCTTTTTTCCTTTAGAGGTATGGAACCTAAAAGATGGCATCAGGTGAAACTAAAGTCGACGTGGGACTTGATTTTCATCTAAATAGCACTTTTTTGTATTGAGCATCGATGTTTTGTATTTTATAATAAGACCTTTAGGTACCTAAGAATGGATAGCGGGCGCTAATCTATGCCTCCAATTTTAAACTTGACTGCACCTTGTACCTAATATACTTTTTATATATGTATATTTACTTGAATATGAAGTTTTACTGGGTAGATGGGTAATAGATTTAAAAACAGACGAAATCTAAAAAGAGACCAAGTAAAACCAAAGGACCCTACACTCTCTACCTTTTAGGGGACAGATTATTCACATAATTAGGATCCATTTCATCAAGATCCTTGCCTTTTGTCTCCGGGACGCAGCAAACCACAAAACACAGTCCGCCTACACTTATAGAAGCATACAACCAAAATGCCCCATGCAGTCCTAAAGCTTGCTGGAAATCCACAAAGGTCTTCACTCCCACAAAAGCGCACAAGTAGCTGAACGCTGTAGCCATAGCACTTCCAAACGCACGGTATTCCAAAGGAAATAGCTCTCCAATCAATAGCCAAGATATCGGACTCATGCCCAAGGAAAATGCTATAGTAAACACCAGCACGCAAAGTAAAGGGATCCAATCATTTTGTCCAACAGTTTGGTGAAACATAACATTCTGGATTCGTTGGTTACGGTGAACCTCTTCGTAATATGCGTAACTTCCAAAACCTGCTAAAGCCATCGACATTAATACTGAACTGACGATTAGTAAAGGCAAACGGCCAACTGTGTCAATCAGCAAACCAGAAAGACACGAAGCTAGCAACTGTACAAAAGAAACAGCAATAGCCGCTCCGTGTGGATTCATTCCCCCAAAAGTTTTACGGAAAATCGGTACAGCGTAGAACGAAAACGCGTGCGCTCCAGAAAACCTTTGAAACATCATCAGACCACACGTTACTAAAATAGGACCTAACAATCTATTCATAGTTCGCACGTCGAAAGAGTTTATCAGCTGACTGCTAGACATTTGACTCTGCCGTTGACTGAAGTTCTTGCTAGCTAAGACGTTGGTTCGAATCGTCGCTAATTCTTGAGCAACATCCGAATTTGGTCCCCTCAACCACAGCAGGCTTTTGTAAGCTTCTTCATCCTTTCCTATCAAAACAAGGTAGCTTGGTGTTTCTGGGATGTAAAGGATAGTGCAAAAAAGTAGTAAAGGTGCAGCAGAAATGCATAAAGCAAGTTGCTGCCAGTCCAAGTACGCGCCGATGGTGAAACTGAAGAGAACTCCGAGGTGACCGACTATTTTGAGGACGGCGCTGAGGCAGCCCCGAATGTCCGGTACTGATATCTCGCTGATGTAGACCTGAAATGAGAAGATTCTTTATTTTCACATGTCCTTGGATTACATTCTTAATTCTGTAATCATTTATTGACACAGTTTTAAACGTTTAATGGTGACCATTAGAGTCCATTCTTTGGTCAATTGGGATACACGCGTCAATAAACTCGGGTAAAGTTACGAAATCTATATCTGATGTTTAAAATTATATTCCTTTTAGCATCACTGGTACTAATGACACTCATTTTGGATCAATATATTTATTATTGTCGTGAATATTGTTATAAAATTAAAGTCTGCTGAAGCTGGTGTTAGACTTGAGTATTTCCTAGTAATGTACCATTCGTGCAAATGGTACAATAAAAATGCTCAGTCTTCTTTTGAATGTTCGATGCTCCGCTCACCGAAATGCTCACGGGTAGTTAACAAAACATCGAGCGTCGTGTTCGAAGTCGTACGGTTCGATAAAATGAGAAACGGCGAATGCACGATGTTCTCTCGGGAAAATGCAGTCTATCACCACCTTTAGACAGAATCGGCCCATACTCAGCGATATAATATTCTGTGACGTTACTGAAATAACTAAATATGACATTTGTGTAATTAATTTAACAACCCTTTCTACTTTGATTTTTCAGGTTGGTAGGTAGAAGATGCTGCTAGAAGTGACTAAAATTATTGATCATCGGTGACTATAATATTTTGAAAACCTCCGAGAACTTCGGCAAACAATTATTCGTAAATTATAACATATTGTTACAAGGGGTCGAAAATGATGCGAGTTGTCTGCTACGACCGTGCTCGCCTTGGAGGGTGTACTGCCGTGCGCCCAAATTTGCATAGAGGCTTAGATTATATTATATAGAAAAAAAGCCAAGAGTTTATGAGAAATACTAAAATGATAGGGACATAGGTTGTTTACTATAAAAATTTAAGAATATAAATTTAAAGAATTAGTTAATAATAAATATTCGGAGGAAACAGGGGAGTACAAAGCATCGAATTGGTAAATTTTTCATGGGATTGTGTAAATTTTTTCGTAACTACGCTCTTAATTTTTTCCCATACAAAAGCAGCTGATCACACACAAAAGCCTAAAAAACGCCATTAATTTTGATAGCTTCTGTCTTTTGCAGTATCATAAAGTTATTCAGAGTTCGAAGTTTTCACTTAATGTTTGTTTTCAAACTGCTATTATTTCCAACTAATGAAAAACTCATTATACGGTGAACGGCGATTTTCTAAAGTATAATAAATAATGTAATTTAAGCCACTTTCCTTTTAGAAGCGTTTTATTATTACATTTTACAAAGGAACTAGCTTTTTAAGGGCCACCAAATTTGGTATGTACTTTGTTACCCGATATTCTCACGGGAACGATGTCTACGTGGGTGAAACTGCGGAGCACAGTTAAAATATATAGCTTGATACGTAGTTGCTGAACAAAAATAAATTTTTTGGTCATTTTTCCTTCATAATAGTATATTACAATTCCATAATCTCATAATTTATAATACAAATGATTAATTAAACAAATACTCTCTTAGTCCTTAATCTATGGAAATATGACCAAAAATTTTTTTCATGATATAATAATTTATTTTTAATTAATTTATTTAGATCATTTAATTTACAACATGTACATCAGTTTGGCTACATTATAATATATCTTAATTCTAAATGTCATAATATTTAAAGATGAAGACAGCATGCATAAAACAAAAATCATTGAACAACATAAATTATTAGTAGATATTAAATAAAAATCAGTTTTACATAAAAATGTTAGTAGATAATTTTCAAAATCAACAATTTAAAACAATACAGATGACTAAATTAAAATTAAAAAATAATATATAAATATGTCAATAGATAATTGTTACAATAATTATAATTTTGAAACTAGACTAGACTACTAGTGTAAGAGTGTAGACGCGAAACACGTGTCGATATATGAATGGTGTCACTAACAAAAATAATACCCTCTTTGGATGCAATTTTGTGGGCGGGAGGGCGGTGCACTGTGCATGTTGTTTATGACACTAAAATTAGCTAGATTCTTGTTCTAGAAGTCTACAAAGGAGTTCCGAAAAGTAACGCCAAATTCAATCAATTGAAACTAGACGTCTAAATTCATGCACTTAGAAAAAATGTCAAACGCTGTATTTTTTGGAATATTATTGAAGTTTTTTTATGATAGTGAGTGGACAAGACGAGCTAATCACGTGCATGATGGTAAGCAACATGATTGCACATAATATCAGATACAGTGCCAACCAGTGTTTTAAAATTCAAAATTCTGCGCGGCACTGCACTGCGCCTGTCACCCTGAGATATGAGTTGATGAATCTCATAATGCCCAGTAATTTCGCTGGTAACATTGCTCTTCAGATGGAAACACAGTAATGTTTGCACATTACTGCTTGGCGGATAAATAACTGGCAAAGGTGTGGTACTTCCCCAGGTCCTACCCTGCAAAAGAGGCCTACCACTACCTACCTAAGTTACCGACAAGACTGGCCACGGGAGCATTATGACCAAGATTAGAATTAGAGAAAGGGGTTTTACAAGAATAGCAAATATTGAAAAGATTTCCAACTTCGCCTACTATTTTCTTACGTTTGACGTATTCATTCAGAAATAACATGCTTATTTTTAGACTTATTCTAAGTATCAATGTGTACTTAAGAAATCTACCAATTTGAAACGAAATTTCCAAAACTTTTGACAAAAGCGAAGTTTTGGGGCTTTATCAATTACGAGGCATGCGGGCTCAGAAATAAGTTTCTTTACAAAGATTACAATCAATCGTAAGCCTTATGCCAACCTGATAAAGTCTACATTACCTTTGAAATATCTTTCTTTTCATTGAACCTTAAGCTTCGAGGAATAGAACTCAGTGTTCCTTGTATTAAGGCCTTTGTTTGTACTTTTAATGAACGATTCGTTATCCCAGATTAAAATCTTGTTTGATTAAACGGCAAATCGTAATTTGTACCTAATGATAAGTGAATGTTGAAAATCTGCGCAGCTAATTAAACTTTTGTAGAAGAAAAAAGACTTAATTTTGGAGAGCTACCTACTTACTATCTATTTTTGTAGTGGTAGGCCTCTTTTGCAGGGGGCCGCCTGGGGAAGTACCACACCTTTGCCAGTTATTCATCCGCCAAGCAGTAATGTGCAAACATTACTGTGTTCCGGTATGAAGGGCAATGTTACCAGCGAAATTACTGGGCATGATGAGATTTAACAACTCATATCTCAGGGTGACAGGCGCAGTGCAGTGCCGCACAGAATTTTGAATTTTAAAACACTGGGTGGCACTGTGTCTGATATGGGCAATCATGATGCTTACCATCAGGCACCTGATTTGCTCGTCTTGTTTCTCGCTATCATAAAAAAAAAAAAAAAAAAAAAAAAACCCTAACTAAATACACTATGCCATAGAACACTTCGAAAACCCACAGGCCGACATGTCAGCTTATGTGCTATAAACCACTGTCAGATGGTAGCGTACCCAAGATGCTGGTGGCATTGCCACGTTGAATAGCAATGCTTATACTCGTACGTTGGGCCAGATAAACGCCAGCATTTTGATCACGCGTCGCCTTGACCAAACGCTTACACAGATTTTTGAAAATATTTTACGGTTATGAAGGTAGTTAATTAAGGCAAGTGTTATCAAAAACCGTTGTTAGGTTATGGGCCCAGTTCACCTACATCCTAATCCTAATAATATTATAAATCTCAAATTTCAGTACAATGTAAGAAGCTTACGTTTCTAACAGGTGAACAAAACGCATGCGAGTTCTAACTCACCTCCAGTGCCATCTAGCGTAGAGATAATAAATACCGTCCCTCTTATCCTATCACAATATTATAAATGCGAACGTTTGTGAGAATGGATGTTGGTTACTCTTTCACACCAAAATTACTAAACTGATTGAGCTAAAATTCGGTATGTAGATAGTTAAGACCTTGAAATAACACATAACGTACTTTTTATTTAGATATTCCCACGGAAAAGATGACTACGCGTGTGAAACCGCGGGGCACAGCTAGTGAATTTTAAGATTTAAATGATTTTTACCTGTGACAACATAGTCAAAATAGAGCAGCAGAATCCTCCCAAGAAAGCCGTGATGCACATCATCTTGACCGAGGTGGCGACAACCGTGAGCAGCCATGAGATGCTGCAGGGAGCCGCGGCTAGTGACAGCACGCGGCGCCGTCCGTGACGCATCGCGGCTCCGCCTGCCATGCCACCGAATAGGGCACCTAGGGATGATAAATTGGATTCATCATCATCAAATAAGCCGTTAGAAGTCCACTGCTTGACATAGGTCGCCCTCATAAGGGAGGGAGCCAATACTCGTCAAGCAGAGGATGCTGCTGCCTGTCCTCTGGATCTCATGAACTACATCTTTTTTTTAATAGGTTGTATAGACCTCAGTCCTGACTGACAGACTATGTATGTTATGTATGTTTATGTCATGTATGTTATGTAGTGGTAGGCCTCTTTTGCAGGCCGCCTGGGGAAGTACCACACCTTTGCCAATCATCCGCCAAGCAGTGCAAACATTACTCTTTTCCGGTCTGAAGGGCAATGTTAACAGTGAAATTACTGGGCATGACGAGTTTCAACAACTAATATCTCAGAGTGACAGACGCAGTGCAGTACCATGCAGCATTTTGAAATTTGTAACACTGGGTGGCACTGTGTCTGATATGGGCAATCATGATGCTTACCATCAGGCACCTGATGTGCTCGTCTAGTCACTATCTACTATCTGTTTAGTCTTTTTTCAATAAAGGCACTCTGCCCTTAAAAAAAATCTATCATGAAACTACACTATCATAAAAAAAAGTTATAGATACTCATTCCGTACGTAGTTCAATGGACACATATAGCTGTTTAAAATTCGTAAGATTTTCTGAGGTATATTTCTCACATTACCCTTCGTACCTAGGAATTTCTCAACAGCAGCCTAGATTTCTGATGTTCTGTGAGTCTAGATTTCTGCCCGGTTTATGGTAAAAGCCTCACCCCCTATTTAATGGGACTCCTGGCAGGAAATGTTCCTGTACTACTACTATGAAATAAACGTCAGCTGATTGCAAATATTTACCAAGAAAGGATAATGAAGCCAGCCAGCTAGCTTGCTGGTCCGTCAGTTGGAAGTCCCTCCTAGTGGCATTAGCTCCGGGGCCTTGCAGCGAAGCAATGGCGGGGGAGCTGTACCCCTTCCCCAGACCGGCTGAGAACGGGGCTAGAGACACTGCTAAGGCTGCTAGCACCTGGAAAATAAGAAAATACAGGATATAATAAAAAAATTACAGCTGCAAGGGACCGTAGACCTGAGTTGTTGATAATAAGGTTCAGCTTGATACCCCAACGCGTTCCCGAGAAAAAGGATCTTGAATGACGGACAGACACGCAGACGGAAATACAGATAAACAGAGCTATCCTATAAGGATCATTTAACGGGAAACCTGAGTGACGAAGAATTTAAAATTTCGGTTTTTGTAAAAACTATCGCCGTCGCTCTGCTCCTGAAAGTATGAGCTATGAATGTGTGTGTAAGAAGATTATTATTGCGACTTCGCGCGCATATTCATGTCAGTAGTAAAGTTTGTGACGCTTGTATTCAAATTAGGTAGGTACTTGTTCGAGCTGGTGCTCTTGGTGTAGGTGTTTTAGCTTAGTTTTAAAGAAAAATACGAGATTTCGTCCAAAACTGTGTAATGTTCTACGATACAGATAAAAGCTTAGAAATTATAAGCGGCGTGTATATCGCGTCATGAGCGCGCGCCGCGATTGGTCCGCGATCGCGTCATCTTGCCCCGCCACCCATGCGGACCTGATGAGTAGGTGGCGGGAACATGCCCCCGGCCTTGAAAGCATTGCCTTTCAATAGACTGCGACTGCAGCTGCTGGATCTTGCTCCCTATGCAACGGGCAAATCTTAGTATAGGCCCTCCTGATGACACCTGTGGCGGTCCGAATATCGGCCACACGCGAGACGCCGTCCTTTCCGGGAATGGTCCGTAGCACGCGGCCCATCTGCCACTTTAAGGGAGGCAAATTGTCGTCCTTGATGACAACGAGCGAGTCTGGCAGCAGCTCGTCCTTGTGCTCCGTCCACTTGTTCCGGATCTGTAGGTGCGACACGTACTCCTTGGCCCAGCGCGACCAAAAATGTTGGCGAAGTTGTTCGATCCTCTGGAAGCGCTGAAGTCGGGTAGCGGGGACGTCGCGCAGGTCGTCGCTGACTGGCGCTGTGAGTGGTCGACCAACCAGGAAATGGGCAGGAGTAAGAGGATTCAGGTCACTTGGATCAGAGGAGAGTGGGGACAGTGGACGTGAATTGAGGATCGCCTCTATTAGTGTCAACACCGTACTAAGCTCCTCAAACGTGAGGTGCGCGTTACCTACCACACGCCGAATATGGTGCTTACACGACTTTATCCCCGACTCCCATAAACCACCAAAATGACTCGCATAACTAGGGATGAAATTAAATTTAATCTGTTGACTAGTTGCATATTCTAGAATATCTGGACTACAGTTGCGTAAGAAATCTTTGAATTCATTCTTGAGACCAACAAAATTCCGACCATTATCCGAAAATATTTCCGATGGTTTACCACGACGAGAGATGAACCTTTTTAGCGCTAAAAGATAAGCCTGACTGGAGAGGTCACTGACTAGCTCCAGATGAATAGCCCGCGTGACGAAACAAATAAATAAACAAATATAGGATTTTATGGTTCTAGCGCCCCTACCTTTGCGATTGAGTATGAGTACTGGTCCAGCGTAATCCACTCCGCATCGAACGAAGGGAAAACCTGGGCTGATACGTTCTCTAGGCAGATTGCCCATTAGAGGTGTTAAAGTCATGCCCTTTATGCGAGTGCACGTAACACACTGATGCACAACTTGACGCGCCAAATTCCTACCACTCATGGGCCACCATGATTCGCGAATGTGAAAAAGTAATGCCTGCGGCCCCACATGGAGTAGTTGCATATGTTCATGACGGAACAATAAACGAGTAAAATGGTGTTTACTGCAAAGTAAAATCGGGTGTTTTTTATCGTAGTCGAATTCATCTGAATATTCCAAACGACCCCCTACTCGCATGATTTTATTGTCATCAACAAATAGATTTAATTTCGATAAAGTAGATTTTGATTTTATGTGTTTACCCTTTGATAGTAAATTTTATTCAGTAGGGTACGATTCCCTCTGTGAAATCCTAACCAGCCTAATTTGAGCATGTTTTAATTCGTCGACGCTCAAAATGCCTATGCGTTTCATAACTTTATGACGACAGTTGTGAATGAATCGCAAAACGTATGCCATAGTGTGTAGCATACGATTAAACTGTGAGAATCGAGTAAAGGGAAACAGAGACGCGTCACCTGCCTCATGAGTCACGAGCGCCGTAACAGCTGATTTAAGCTCAGGCAGCTGATTGTCTGCCTCGAGTGACGACGTATCTGTCTTCCTAAATACTTCGAGTGAAAACTCGGGATCGCGTAAAAACTCAGGCCCCTGCCACCACATTGTAGAAGTGGACAGATCACTCAGAGTAGCCCCACGTGACGCAATATCAGCCGGGTTATGTTTAGTACCTACATGGCACCACGGGTTGTCTTGCGTTAACTCTTGTATCTCGGCTGTCCTATTTTGGACGAACGGTTTTAAACGATTGGGTGACATTTTTAACCAGCCTAACACTATGGTCGAGTCCGTCCAAAATACGACACTCGTGAATTCTAAATGTACCGAGCTGCGTACCTTGTCGCACAATCTGGCACCCAATAAAGCGCCACATAACTCAAGTCGCGGTATACTTATTGGTTTCAAAGGAGCAACTTTTGCCTTTGAAATCAATAAATGCACCGATATTGTGCAATCATGATTAACTGTACGCACATAAATACACGCGCCGTAAGCCGTTTGAGACGCGTCTGTGAAAACATGAAGCTCAAGATACATAGGTTGGCTACCTATAGCGTGCCGAGGAACGCGAATATTATTGAGCTCGCGCAGAGAAATAACAAACCGGTTCCATGCGTGGACGACGTTATGCGGAACGGCGTCATCCCATCCCAATTTTAAAAGCCATAATTGTTGCAGTATCACTTTTACGACAATTATGATTGGGCTTAAAAGACCCAGAGGGTCAAAAATTTGTGACACATTAGATAAAATTAGCCTTTTCGTTACTGGAGCTGGGTTAACTTCGCTCTGACATTGCGTATTAAAATAAAATGTATCAGATAAATTATACCAGCCTAAACCTAAGGTTTTTGAGCTGATGTTTTCATCTAGCGTTAATTCCTTCGACACATCAGACAACGTTTCATCTTCGAGCTCGAAATTATAAATCCACTTGCGGAGTGGCATACAACCTCGAGCTAACGTTGCTTTGAGTTCTCTGCACAGCCGTAGCAACTCATGCTTGTCATCTAGACCGGTGATGACGTCGTCCACGTACATGTCTTCGTTGATAATTCTCTGGACTTCCGGGTCTGGAGATTCTATGGCGAGTTGCTTAAGGCACCTTACACTGAGAAATGGCGCAGACGCGGTTCCGTAGGTTACGGTGTTAAGTTGAAACATACCAATATCTTGCGACGGATCGTCGCGCCACAGGATCAGCTGTAGGTCACGCTGCGAAACGTCAATAAGGCATTGTCTATACATTTTACACACGTCTGCGCAAATAACGTATTTGTGTTGCCTAAATCGAAGTAAGATTCCAATTAAGTCGCCTTGAATAGGCGGCCCAACTAGCTGTATATCGTTGAACGATAATCCAGTGCTTGACGCGGCACTCGCGTTAAACACGACACGTAGCTTCGTCGTCGTGCTGTGCTCGCGGTACACACCGTGATGCGGCATGAAGAAACATGGATGCGAATAGGATTCTATCTTGGTCATGTGACCTAGCTCAAGATATTCCTGCATGAAATTAGCGTATAACGACTTAAACTCTAGAGAACGTTGAAGTCGCTTTTCTAACGCAAGAAACTGTCGTTCCG
The DNA here is from genome assembly GCA_947063395.1 of Hemistola chrysoprasaria. NCBI lineage: Eukaryota > Metazoa > Arthropoda > Insecta > Lepidoptera > Geometridae > Hemistola > Hemistola chrysoprasaria. The sequence continues at coordinate 1,707,127 of OX346731.1, read as the reverse complement.
CATTAGCGTGCGTATCACCTAATACATCAGGTGACTGTTTTAACGGAATACGTACACAGAACCTTCCATCGCTCATGCGCGTAGTAGTGCGAATGAAATGATCCTCGCATGCACGTTCTTCCTCAGTCTGCGCGTCTCTGACCTTAGGTACCTCCTCCAGCTCCCAGAACCGCTGCAGTTGCGATTCCAGAGTGCTGGAAAAGTTGCATTGAATTTGCGTATTAGAAAAATGCGAATTAAGATTATTGTAAATAGGACCAGAAATAATCCATCCTAACTTTGTATTCTGCAAGTAGGGACCTACAGGCAATTTTATTATGCCCTCGCCTAGAAGTTCCCAGAACTTGTCTGCGCCTATTAATAAATCAATCTGTTTTGACTCAAAAAACTGTGGATCGGCTAACTGTACATTTCCTGGAATGCATAACTTCTTATATAAATGACACGCGTTTGGCATAGTTGAAGTTATTTCATGAAGTACAAAACAATTGATATGTGTAGTATAGGTTTTATCGACGCACGATTTGATCTCAATATTGCACGTTTGCGAGCAATTAATAACTGAATTACCTACGCCTCTTATTTCATGAGTGGACTGTAATATTTGTGCATTTAGTAGATGGCACAGTGATTCAGTTACAAAGCAACTCTGACTGCCACTATCGAGAAGCGCACGCGCTTTGTGATGTACGCCTCGCTTATCAGCTACCTCGACTACAGCTGTTGATAACAGAACGCACTCCGTAGCGGTAGATGTAGTGCACCGGTTTTTAACGTGTGATTGATTTACCTGAATGGGAAGGATATCCGCGGAGGGGGGCACGCTAGCGGGGATGGGAGGAGCCTGTGATAAGGCTGCACTATCGTCGGACCTCTTATTCTTAGCTTCGGCCGGCAGAGATGAATGAAATGCAACGGTATTATTAGCGTTATCATTATGGAGTAATGAATTATGTTTTAAGTTGCATTTTCTACATGTACCGAACTTACAGTTATCTACCGTGTGCCCTGAACGTAGACAATTGGCGCATAAGTTCCGCTCGCGAACTAATCGTAGTTTAGATTCTAAGTCGCTGTCTATGAATTTTTTACATGAATAAATCGGATGATTAGCGTTACATTTGAAGCACGACGACTTGCTATTAGATGAAACATTGCAATGTGACGTCGATTGTGACTTTGAACTGATGTTAGGCTTTTTAACTTCGTTACCTAGTGCATCTTTACTGCGTGACAACTGCAAAGTCTCTAACATATCAGCCCTGCTCCTTAGAAACTGAATTAAATCATCAAGTTTAATAGACTTACTCGTAGAACTAGAATCATTCGAAAACAATGACGATTTGTATGTTTCCCATTCACGCTCAGTTATTTTATCTAATTTAGATACTATTACATAATTAATTAATGTGTCCCAAGACTCTGTAGGCTCCCCTAACATTTTTAGTGCACGCATGTTTTTTAGAATAGTGTCAATGAGCATTCTGATGAGAGACGATGACTCTTTAGTTAGTGGTGCTAGAGTGAACAATGCTTTGATGTGGTTATGTACCAGAAGTCTAGTATTGTTGTACCTATCTAACAAGAGCTGCCATGCAACACTATAGTTGTTGGCTGAGAATTCAATTGACTCGATTATCAGCTGTGCATTCCCTTTAAGTGCCGATTTTAGATAATGAAACCTTTGAATATCACTAATATCTTGATTGTTATGCACTAATGATAAGAACGTGTCCCTAAACTCGAGCCAGCGCTCATACGAACCGTCAAAAGTGGGCATAGAAATAGTGGGCAATTTAACAGATGGTGTATGTGTTTTCTGACATGATTTATTATGAGAACAATCAGTGGCCTCTCCAGGGTCTAGCATGGACTCGGCGTGAGCCAACGTACTGTAATAATTATTCTCAAACTTTTCACGTTGGTTAAGTTGTTCGTGTAGTTCACCATCGGAAACACCCTCTTCTATTTTGGTCTGAATCTCATTGAACTCACTAAATAAACTAGTAGCCCCTTGAATCCTTAATTTTAAATCAATGCGATTTTGAGTTGTAAATTTATGACTACTATCTTCTAGTGACTGTACATAATTTTTAAATTTAGTTAGCCTGCCTTTAATAATTCCCCGTTTTCTCACTAATTCACAAATCGTAGTGTTACATTCTTTAGGTTTATCTAAAGTCAATAAATTAGGAGACGGATCGCGCGATTTATCAAACAGCATTTTGGTGTTTATGAGAATCAGGAATACTTACGGTTTGTTAGGAGAACACTGACCACGACACAAGCACAGCGTTAAAATGCGAAGCACCAGATTCGTATACCAGGACCTGAATGGCCCTGCACTCACGCGTAGAAATAGAAGAAACACTGAAATCAGTTAAGGACGAGTATCACACAGAGAACAGGGAAGGTGAAGGGAATAGTTTAGGTTGGTCCCACCAGAAGATAGCGCTTGTTGCTCCCGGTAAGCTGCCAATCCTGAGAATTCCTGCGCCTGGCCTTCGAAGTCCTTGTGATTGCGAACTCGTATCTCCCTGGTCCAAATTCTTGATAAATATGGCTCTGAAGGATCAATGTTCGAGCTGGTGCTCTTGGTGTAGGTGTTTTAGCTTAGTTTTAAAGAAAAATACGAGATTTCGTCCAAAACTGTGTAATGTTCTACGATACAGATAAAAGCTTAGAAATTATAAGCGGCGTGTATATCGCGTCATGAGCGCGCGCCGCGATTGGTCCGCGATCGCGTCATCTTGCCCCGCCACCCATGCGGACCTGATGAGTAGGTGGCGGGAACAGTACTTATCGTAGGTATTATTTTAGACTTCTGTTTTTATTTACATTCTCGTAAAGATGATTGCTTAAATTCATTAGCTACGTCTAGTATGAAATGGACCAGTGGTTGCAGTATTCAGACAGCGTTCACAAAATCGTGTCATCGATCAACGAATGCGAGTTCGAATCCAGTCCCAGGAGTAATTTTTGCCCGGATATTTTTTTGTTAGGAACTTTTTTCTTCATTATCTGTATTTATATTATTGTGATATTATATAATAAAAAAATAGATACTATAATATATATTTATAGTTTATATTATGACACCAGTCGCCCAGCGCTTAAAAATTCATATCAATGTGTATATTTTTTTTTTTTTTTTTTTTTTGGCAGAGTGCCTTTATTGAAAAAAGACTAAACAATAGAGCTACCTACTTACTACCTACCCTAACTAAATACACTATACCATAGAACGCTTCGAAAATCCACAGGCCGACATGCCAGCCTATAGAAAATCCAAGTGCTCTAAACCACTGTCAGATGGCAGCGTACCCAAGATACTGGCGGCATTGCCACGTTGAATAGCAATGCTTATACGTTGAGCCAGATAAACGCCAGCATTTTGATCACGCGTCGCCTCGACCAAGCGCTCAGATAGATTTTTGAAAATGCGATGAGCTCCCGGCCCCCACGGTCCCAGAGTCTCGACTCCAAACGGTTCAAATATGTAACCGCTACCGAGGTTTGCATACTTGCCCCGCTTGCGTTGCTCGGCAGAACCCGCCGCCGCACCAGCCGTACCTTGGGTCTCTGGTACATGTGACGGCGCTAGTGTGTCAACGCAAGTAGCGTCCCACACCAGCGGCCGTCCCAGCTTCCAAGGAACGAGGGTCATACCGTCAGGTCTTTTACCATCGTCACGCATCAAACCGTTCGGTTCGAGAACGGCTGGTACATTGGCGCTGGTAAAAGCCCGGCGGATGATGTCGTTAAGGCTAGCGTGGCGGGAGATCCGGCCAGCACTTCGAGAACATGAGAGACCGTGGTGACCGCGTTCGTCGACGGCAGTACCACACTGGCAACGGTGACCTACATAGCAAGGTGCACCCAAGATATATTATCTTCGAAGGTAAGTATTGACTTTTTCAGATCATCCTGTCAGTCTAGACGTTTGCTGAATATATAACTTTTCATTGTAATAGCTACCTAATAATAGTTCACCTTAATTTTTGGCCTGTGCTGTTGTTTACGGACTTGATTATTTTGCTTAATATTTTAAATTTTTAGACAAAGCGGTCTACTCGCCTGAAATACAATACGAATAAGGAAAGAATTATTATTGTATTCGTATTGTATTTCATGCCAGTAGACCGCTTTGTCTAAAAATTTAAAATATTAAGCAAAAAGGAAGTGTTTGTCAATTTCGATATGAATTCTAATTGTAACATTAGACTTGTCGGTGGGTAGATTGCGAAATGCATTACCTATAGATAAACACACGCCCCTAGAGCGTTAGGTAGAAGGGATAGAAAAATTTCGCCGATGACTAGTACCTCCACGGTAGCTCAAGTAGTAGAGCGCCCAACACGTATTGGTGCGGAGGGTGCGTGGTTCAAATCCCGCCCGTGGATGAAATTTTTCTTTCCTTATTCGTATTGATTCTTTTGCTTTAGTACTTACGGTTTTGGCTTGTTTGTATGAATTTCTTTCAGTATTTTGCTCTGAAAATTAGTAAAAGCAAAAGGGGCAGGACGTTTATTTTTGAACGCCCTACAAAAAATACACCATTTACGTATAAAACGGCAAATACATTTTGCGCCTTTGCCATCCGTTTGAGTATAGGTAATACGTACATACTTAATTATTTTGTGGTTTTCATCATGAAATTACGATAAAACGCAATTCAAATTAATTTCTTCAACCTAATGAGTGATGTTAGGGGTGAGCAGTTGATAGTCATGTCAACCGCAAAAATTCGATCCGTTCGAACCGTTGATCGCTATCAACTACAAACTTGAAAACCATTTAGGTGGTGTTTGAGCCAATCATATGATCATGAGAACCCGGGTTTGATCCACAAGTCATCCAAAAAATGTAATTGGATTTTCTATTATTTCTATTTTATATATAGGGGTTTTCTGAATGACAGCTTGGAGTCTGAACCTAATAGATGACAATAGGTACGACTTCTACTACAAGAGATTTAAAATATTACTGGCAAAGTGTTAGAAAATTTCACTGAGTACAGACACAAGACTCAGTGAAATTTTCTAACATTTTGCCAGTAATATTTTAAATCTCTTGTAGTAGAAGTCGTACCTATTGTCATCTATTAGGTTCAGACTCCAAGCTGTCATTCTGAAAACCCCTAATAGAAAATCCAATTACATTTTTTGGATGACTTGTGGATCAAACCCATGAACGCAAATGCCGTAGCTTGCGATAATGCTCTTGAACCATCTCTTTTTTAAAGATGTATCTACTCGTATAAGGCCAATAATGATTATGATGATAAAGTAATACATTTTAATACAATTACATATTATATAATATTTATTAACAAATTACCTACTTAACAGTATAGAAGACAATGAAAGATCACCATAAAAACAAGTGCTATGCACATTAGGTTCTCCGAAGGTCTAACTGAACGAGAATGGGCCATATGAAAATAAATTAAATCGATATTGTTACATACTATCATTTTTTCGTAAGAAGTATTGGTTTAAACTCGTTTTCTATGAACATCACTAGGATTTTTCAAAATACTATGTCTATGAGTCCCTTCCCTAGTTGTATAAGTGTGAGTGGAACCCCCCTTCACCGCCTGCCGCACCCCGTAGAACGCGAAAGGGACAACTGCAGCTCAAAGCGATTATAACTACGAAAAAATGATGAAATCGATGTTTTGTATTCCCGTGTTCCCTCCGAGAATAATTAGTTTTATCCATAAATTTATATCTTGAAAATTAGGAAATAGATTAGGCTATATCCCTGTTATTTTATTTTTTTTCCTTAACTATTCATTTTTTTCTAGTGAACGTCTAATTGCGCGAGTAAAACTGGGACAGTTTTTCATTTTTTTAAAGGGTCATATTTCATTTAATAATCAGTTTGTAGAAAAATGAAAATAACAGGGACATGCTTACTGAAGACCTAGATTTTATAAAAAAAAAACCATTGCTCTGACGCAAATATCTAGGGAGGAAACACGGGAATACGTTTGTATGGAAAAATCACCCCTAATGTATCCTCTTAAGAGCGTACACGGCCTTCTAGGAATTTGATACAATCCTATGAAAAATTTACCAAATCAATGTGTTGTATTCCCCTGTTTTCTCAGAATATAATGAAACCCATTCTATAAATTTATATCCTGATATGTTTATAGTGAAGTAACTTATGTCCCTGTCATTTTAATTTTTCCTAATAAACCCTTGGTTTTTTCATAGTGAACTTCCGAAAATCGCAGTTTTACTCGCGTGATCAGACGTTCACTACAAAAAAATGTAGAGTTTATAAACAAAAATAAAATTATAGAGACATACTTTACTTCATCTCTAAAATATCAGGATATAAATATATGAAACAGATTTACTGTATTCGGAGGAAACAGAGGAATACAAAACATCGATTTAATAAATTTTCCATAGGATTGTGTCATACTGCGAGGACCTCTTTTCTGTTAAATATAAGGGTTTTTTTTCCTTTTGAGGTACGGATCCCTAAAAATCGAAGGTACCTTCTAAAAGATCATTGTACTTACTTATTTGAAACAACTTTTACTATAAAACCATCTCTAAAATCACAGATAAAATCCACTCTGCTTCTAGGTATACCAAATTTTTCATGACCAAAAAGCAAAGAACAGTTTTTTAGCGATTCCAGAGTTAGCTGCATATTAAACTTGTTTCAATGGTTGTTTCAAATGTTTGTTCCAAATGGTAAGTATGACGTAATTGAGTACAAATTAATGCTAAAAATCAGTTACCCGTAACCATGAACCTAGAAAAAAATCCGGACAGAGTCTTTTCCAACATAAATTGAAGCACCATAGTTATTCGCACACTTGTTTGGAAAGGTCGGAAAGGATTTTTGTACTAAAAGCTCGATCAGTAACCACCTAACTGCTTGTCTTGTGCAAGCAGAAATAAAGGTGTGAATTTACACTTTTTTTTCTAGGGTCATGGATGTGAATGTATGCGTGTCGTCACGCCGTTTGTATGAACGAGCTGGCTAACTATGGTGCTTCTCTTCTTGTTTTAGAACTTGTTCTTGTTCCGCCTTTTTTTTTGGTTCATGCCCGTAACTCTGTGAAATCGTCCCTGTAGGTAAGGCCTTTATAGTCCGTGTTTAACTAATTTAGTTTATGCCAATTTACATATTTCTCCATATTGAATCTCTCTGAATCTGCATAAAATCTGCATGCACATTATGTAAAAGACATTAAGCAATGAAAAATTGATTTGTTCCGGTTCTTACTTCTCATTTAAATTGAGCTACGTACGATTCATCGAATCATCATTCACCGAAGCCACCGACCATCGAAAGTATTCTTCACCGCCGGTCAGTTAAGAAAATATTATGTTCGACGATACCATTATTCTCCGCTAGCACGGTTCGCCGAAACCACCCTTCTTCGGCTCATCTAAAAATTTTTTTGAGACACCGAATTTCCTATACCCTGGTAATTCTATTTAATCGCCAATTGTGTGAAATACAAAAAAAAAGACTTTATAGTCGCACCAAAATAAGAATTTGTAAAAAGGACCCTTTGAAACTCATTCATAAAAACGACCATCAAAACAAACCCCTATTCGCTGATTGCACATAATATTGAAACGTTCATCTCTTTTGCAGTAAAGAAAACAGTAAATATATAATATAAACCAAATAATTCTCCAACCTCATCACATTCTTGTCAGGGAAAGTAAACATTTTAGTGAAAATATACGAAGTTTCTAAGCGAACATAAAACGTGACGAGGAATACAATGTATTTTTATCAGAGATTCTAAATGTAGACAGGTAAAGCGGTATATTAGATTTTACGGCTGCCTGAACTCGCGTAGGCATCATTCCTATAGAAATATTGGAATAAAAAGTAGGTACACAGTGTCATTCTACAAGATCCTATTTCTATAAAAAAAATCATCGTAACCGTTATATCGTAAAGCGTTACATACGGCCTGAACAACTTGACCAGTCTGAACATAGCAACTGCGAACTCCAGCACATGTAAACTCGTAAAGAAAACTGATATTGCCAGATATATACATATAAATATATTAATTGATTGAATTTGGCACTAAAATGTTGTTTTTGACACTAAAAATCGGAACTAAAAACTAAATATTCTTGTTCTAGGAGTTTATAAATATATTGACTGCCTCTGTGCCGACTGCCGATCTGGGGTATCGTGTTCGATCCTCAGATCAGGCAAAGTGTGTAATAGGTTAGGAATTGCCTCAATCTATGTTTATGTTATGTATTTATGTTATGTATGTACTAGCTGTGCCCCGCGTAGTCTTCGCCCATAGGAATAGCAGGATAAAAAGTACCCTATGTGTTATTCCAGGGTCTAAACATACCATATTACAGCCCAATCGGTTTAGTACATTTTGCGTGATAGAGTAACAAACATCCATCCATCCATCCATCCTCACAAATTTTCGTATTTAAAATATTTTTATAGTAGGATATTGTAAATATAATGTTTCGTTCAGTTCAATCATAATAATAACAGTTTTCTTCACCAGTTTACACGCGCTAAAGTTCGCAGAGCCTACGTTCAGACTCGCCAACTTGCGCCGGCCGTTAGAGTTATTTTTGATTACATTTACATTACATTTTTTTAATTTTTTTAAGTTAAGTATGGTTAATAGAGGTGTTTTAAAAAAAGAAGCCATAATACCTAATAGTATTTTCATCGGTATCTTCCTTTTGAAAGCGGTCTCCGCGTACGCCTATTTTCTGCCAAAAGCCTATTTTCTGCCAACAATCTTAGATTTGTGGTTGGTTTTCCAAAAGTAATACCACCAGAGAAACCTTTTAAAAACTTACAAAAAGCAAGATTTTATAAATAATCCCAGTGATATTGAAATCCGGAGTAGTGAACAAAAACCACAAACAATCCATTACGGTTTGAAATTAGCTGATGGGTTTTATAAATATTTACACATAATGGCTACCTTTTAGCATAATTAATGAGGATGAGATGGCATTTACTAGAGAGTAATGGGTACTTTAGCTGGTTTCTTTTCTTACTTATAATAAATGACGACATGTGTTTGCACGTTTACGTTAACACACAAATTCAAAGTCAAAGTCAAAAAGATTTATTCAAATAGGTCACAATCTGACACTTTTGTAAGTCAATGTAAATAAACAGTACTGAGTCTACCGTGCGTTCAGAAAGACACCTTTACAAGAAGAACGCACAAGAAAGTTGTAGGGCTTAATTTTTTCAACTGATTGTTTTACAATATTTGGTTTGGTTACATTATTTGTTTGTTTGGAAGGTGCCGCGTGGTGGCTATGCGGAAGTTCCCAGGCATCTTTGTCCTCTATGTACTGATTTACTTTATAATAAGCCTTCTTTAGTAAAGTAGATTTTATATAGGTTTTGAAATAACCCTCTGAGAGCCCAGTTATCTCTTTTGGGATTTTATTATAGAAAAACGTACACTATTTGCTAAGAATAATTTTTATTTGTTTTAGATAATCTAAAGCTAGGTATAGCTATTTTGTCTTTATTCCTAGTATTCACACACAAAAAACTATAGTACTTTTATTTTAAAGAAGCCTATTTCCATTGGAACCTCGTATAGACTCCATAATAAGCTGTATTATACGCTGAAGGGCCCAAAATGGCCAGTTTCCTTTACGTAAGAGGAAATCCGAACCACAAAGCTGAACGCGTCATAACACGTATATGTTCCTTCCTTTATTAGAGACGGAAGTTACCGGTCACTTTGCACATTTTTGCCGGATAACTACCAAAACATAATTATTTTATATTCTAGATCTATACATATTATTAAATATAAACTTTTCTTACTAATGATTATTATTGTGTCGCTCGAAAACACCATTATTACTTTTGATATAAATATATCAAATGTAGGTTTACCAAATTAAAATTATATGAAACATTTTTTTTTACATGGGAGTGGGCCTTTATTGAAAAAAGACTAAATAAATAAATAAATAAAAGAACTAAGTACCTATTTACTATCTCCCCTAACTAAATACACTATTCCATAGAACAGTTCGAAAATTATACCAAAATTTGGTATAATTTTTTTGTTTGTAACCGTGATATTAAATATCAAACGTTACAGTATATCAAATGAAAATTATACCAAATATGTTTTGTATCAATTATTTTTTTACCAAATTATGCGCACCCAAGAAAAACGTTTCAAGATCAGCTCAGGTGTTTAACGTATTTTTAGCAAAGAAGTGTAGGCTAGCCGCTTTTGTGATGGAATCATGGAAAAATCTGCTACTCAACGGCTTAATAATACGAGGTATATTACAACGGGTCAGCATCATCATCGTCATCAGCCTTCTATAGCCCACTGCTGGGCATAGGCCTGCCTTTGTTTCTGCTTTTCTACCCCCTCTTGTCATTCGCATCCTGCTGCTTCCTGCCACTCTTTTTTATATGATATTGAGTGACAAGACGAGCAAATCAGGTGCCTGATGAAAGCAGAATGATTGACCATATCAAACACAGTCAACTCAAAAAAACTCAAACTCAAACAGATTTATTCAAATAGGTCATAATCTGACACTTTTGTACGTCAATGAAGATACAGTACTGAGTCTACCGTGCGTTCGGAAAGATACCTCTACAAGAAGAACGCACAAGAAACTTGTAGGGCTTAATTTTTTCAACAGATAGTTTCACAATATTTGGTTTGGTTACATTCGTTTTCTTTGAAGGTGCCGCGAGGCGGCTATGCAGAAGTTTCCAGGCATCTTTGTCCTCTATGTACTGGTTGACTTTATAATAAGCCTTCTTAAGTAAAGTAGATTTTATATAGGTTTTGAATTTACCCTCTGAGAGCCCAGTTATCTCTTTTGGGATTTTATTATAGAAACGTACACTATTTCCTAAGAATGTCTTTTTATTTGTTTTAGATAATCTAAAGCTAGGTACAGCTATTTTGTCTTTATTCCTAGTATTAAAATTATGAAGGTCACTATTTAATTTTAATTTATGTAAATTTTTACGCACATACATGATGTTCTCATAAATGTATAAGGATGGTAGGGTCAGTATGTTTATTTCTTTAAATAATTCCCTCAGGGATTCGCGTGGACGCATCTCATAGATGGCACGAATCGCACGTTTTTGTAGTATAAAGATAGTTTCTATATCTGCAGCTGACCCCCACAACAGAATCCCATAAGACATCAAGCTATGGAAATATGCAAAGTACACTAATCTCGCCGTGGCTACATCTGTTAGTTGCCTAATTTTATAAACCGCGTAAGCTGCAGAGCTTAGTTTCCCTGAGAGCTCGGTGATATGAGTGCTCCATTGCAGTTTAGAGTCTATATTTATGCCAAGGAACAAAGTTGCATTGTCAATATTGAGTCTTTCACCGTCAAGAACTATGATTGGTTCTATACTTCTGACGTTAGGCAACGAAAATTTCAAACATTTAGTCTTTTTCGCATTCAATAACAGATTGTTTGCTGTGAACCATCTGGATATACTTGCTAAAGTATTATTAACATGTACGAGTGAAGTATCCTTCCTATCAACTTTAAAAATCAATGACGTATCATCGGCAAATAGAACTATATCTGCTAGACCGTGGACCATGTAAAGCAAATCGTTAATATATGCCAAAAACAGGAAAGGACCCAAAATTGATCCCTGTGGGACTCCCATCTTGACAGGAGAACTAGCAGATGTGATACCATTGACGCTAACCTTCTGCTGCCTACTAGACAAGTATGATTCCACCAGGTTCAGGGCATTCCCATGAATTCCATATACTTCTAACTTGCGCAGTAACGTGCAGTGTTCTACACAGTCGAATGCTTTGGAAAGGTCACAAAACACTCCAATGGCATCCTGTGAACTCTCCCAAGCCTCCAAGACAAGAGTCATGAGATGACAGCCTGCATCGGTTGTTGATCTGCATTTGGTGAAACCATACTGGTTTGAATGCAATATTCTATTTCTATTGAAATGTGACAGCAGTTGGTTTAGCATCAATTTCTCAAAGATTTTACTTAATACTGGCAAAACAGAGATTGGCCTATAGTTTGAGGGATCTGTCTTACTTCCCGATTTAAAGATAGGAGTGATTTTACTTATTTTCATTAGTTCTGGAAACGTGCCTTTATCTATGCATAGGTTAAATAAGTCTGCTAAGTAAGGAGCAATTGTGTTTATTATAGAATCTAGCATTTTTACAGATAGACCCCATAGATCTTCAGTAGCTTTAACATTTAAACTCTTGTACGTCTTTTTGATATCAATTAATGAGATGTGTTCAAACGAAAATTCAGGTATGGTGCGTTGGAAGTTTTCTTTAAGAAAAGCCTCCGCCAAGTCTGGGGATGAATCAAGTGACTTGGTCGCGTTCAGGGCTATGTTAGAGAAGAAATCGACAAAAATATTAGCGACTTCCTCAACATTTGTAATGTGTTCATTATTAATTAATAATTTATATTCAGAATCTCTACATTTATCTTTACCTGTTTCTACGTTTATTGTTTTCCAAACCGTCTTAATTTTATTACTTGATTTGCGAATTTTGTCTCTAATATTTATGGCTTTTGCTTGGATGCACACAGCTTTAAAAATTTTTGAATAACATTTAACATACTCATGAAATGATTCTGAATTGGAATGGGCTTTATCCCTATATAACTCATACATATTATCTCTACTTTTCCTGATACCCTTGGTAGCCCAATCACTAAATTCTAGTTTCCCATTCGAGTGTAATTTCTTTTTGGGACATATCTCATTGAACTCCTTACTTATTACAGAAAATATGTTTTCATAATTGAAATTAGGGTCTTCCTCAGAGACAGCGACATTTTCCAGTTTTGATTCTATATTATTCCTAAGCTTTTCGAGTTTATATGTTGTTAGGGGCCTATGTTCAATTGTTGGTTTTTCTTTTGATTTTTCACTTATAAATTCTAGTGAGAGACCCTTGTGGTCAGACCTAACTCCACCCGTTATTGATAACTTCCTACTTTCGAAATTGGTAAAGATATTATCAATACAGGTCGATGAGGTAACTGTAACTCTTGTGGGCTCAGAGAATAGGTAACTCAAACCGAAGGACTTAAATAAACTAGTCAAATTAGTTTTATCTGGAGAATCTGACAAAATATCAATGTTAAAGTCACCGCATACAAGTACATGTTTATTACTTTTACAAATTTTGTTTAGAATTATTTCCATAGAGGACATAAAAGAAGTGAGATTTGAGTTCGGCGGCCTATATACACATAAGATTATGTGCCTTTTCACTTCTACACAAGCCACCTCGCAAGTTCGTTCCACAGAACAGCTGACAATATCATTTCGCTCTTTATATTTAATTGATTTTCTTAAAAGTATAATCGAGCCCCCACCTTCAGCAGATGTTCTGTTGAACTTACTGGCCACCTGAAAATTATTAACATTAAATGACATTTTATCATTTTTTAACCAAGTTTCACAGAAACATAAAATATCATAATTATATTTATCTACAAGTAATTCAATGTCGTTAATTTTGCCAGAGAAGCGGTTTATATTTTGATAGAATAAAGATAATGTACAAGTACCACTCTCTGTTGTCTTAGAAATTAGTTTAAATTATTTTCCACAGTGTTATTTTTAGTACATATACTAATCACTGTGGAGTCATTATTTAACACCGTTATATTACCTATAACTGAATTAATATTATAAGCTACCAATGTAGCAAGCATCGAAATGCATTTCTTCGAACAGTACATAATATTGTCCGGGGTCAGTTGAAAGTTTTTAATAAACTTATTCATGTCAAAAAACATTAATTTGTCACTATGACGAGATGTCAGATTATGAAATAAATTGTTTATCATATGTGTGTGTTTATTTTGAGTTGAAGTTAACAATGAACAATATGGTAAGGCACACAGCATAATCTTAAAACAATTTATTTCAAGGAGAGAGGTTATGTTATTAATAACCTCCCTTTTGTCTATACCTATACTTTGTCCTATTAAGATGACAATAACTGTATTACTATCTATAGTATGAGCACTACTCCTAATCTTATCACATATTTGTGTGTAAGATGCACCGGGCATGCAATGATTATATATTATATGATTACTCTCATTGCACAACAGAGAACCAAAATCTACACCAATCCGGTCTGAGAAAACAAGTACCTTAGTCCTACTATGTCCAGCAATACATTGCATCTCCCTCCGAGCCACTCGCACAGGAACAGCACATGGTGATTGTGAGGTCACCTGAGGCTCAGTTGATTTTGTTTGCAATTCTGAGTTAATGAAATCTACATTACTTGTAACCAACTGGGCCAGATCTATAGCAGTATTATAGTGTTCTGCTAACTGAGTTTGTAAGGCAGTATAACTGTTGAAAATATCCTGCAGTGTTTGTTCTCTGCGTAGAAGCTCAGAGCGTAGTTGCAGTATGTCATCATCATATAATTTTCTTGTTATTTCTAACTCCTCTATACAATTTTGGAGTTGTTGATCTAATAAAAGTCTACTTTTTATAAGTTGGACATTTTTTGTGAAGTACTTCTTATTACACTTGAGTTTTTTTTGACATTTCCGAACAAGTTTTTTGATTTTTATATATTTTTTAGGCTTTCTATGGAGAATGGGTTTTGAGGGAGTCTCACCAGTGAGGTCAATAATGTCTAGGGGCTGAGAACACTTCACTTTACTAACTACTAACTCATTGTATAGGCACTGAGTGTCGGCTACTTGTTGAGCGGTTAACTTTGATTGCAACTCTAATATTGTTGATTGAGCCGTGTCTAGTTCACGCTCGAGGTCTCCAATACGGCTTAAGGCCTTAACATAGGTCAAGCCACACTCATCAAATGACAATACAATAGTCTGTAGGTGATCACATTTATGTAAGACATCTTGGTATCTAATGTCCAGTTCAGCCAGTTCATTCTTGAGGTCGCTGTTTATGGAGATAATCCGCTGAACTTCAACCTCACTGTCATCCCTCTCTCTAAGGAGTTGTTCATTTAGATCCTTATAGGTCTTCAGTTCCTGTAGTGTGGTTCTCAGTTGCTGTTCCATCTCTTTAACAGTAGCTCTGCGAGTCATCATGGTGGAGTTTCTGAAAAATTATGTTGAAAAACTTAAGTAAATGGATAAGAAACAGGTGGGTACTAGTCACCTTTGTGCATTGACAAAGACAAGTCACCTCAAAGTATATATCTGTCCACAATTTACTAATTCTGCAGAAAACACAGAGACCAGCGAGAACGAGAGGTAAACAGCTTGAAAACTGGAAATTATTTGAAATATAAGTTTATAGTTAGCGGTTAGACAGTTAGACAGTGATAGAACAGTATAGACAGATGATAGTAAGTATTTCACTAAAATCCGTGCAAACTACACAATTGTTTTATGATGTTTATACTTATTCAATAAAATAACAATGATTTATATAACAGAATGGACAATAATACCTACTAGAACAATATTAATTGTAAGTGGGTAATGCTATTATGCACAAAATTGAATTAAATGTACTAAGTACTTATACTTTGAGAGTGATCTTGTCCTTTATATTAACAGTGTTTATGCACAGTGTTTATGTAGTAGGCGCCTGTCTGAAACTATGTTTTGTTATCAGTTCTGCTTCCACTTTTTGTCAAGCAAAGTGATAACGAACGGCGTCAGTGTGTGGGTTTTGACGTCGCTCACTGCAGTGAGCAGTGTTGTAATTGTTAACGGGATATGGTGACTAGTGGTTAGTTATTAGATAAACACAATCAATACTCCCCGGGATTATGTAGTAGCATCCAGTGTTTTTGAATATCCACCCGTTAGTCCTTTGACAACACCGCCAGTTTCAGTTTCCCAAAAGTGTACTTATATCACTTTTTGCACTGTGTTTTTACATTTATTAGTTGATAACAGTATTTTTGAGTCACTTTTCACGATTTTTCTACTATATAAAGTTATTATCGCTAATTAAAAATAATAAAATTTATCATAACACATATTTTAACAGCTGTTCTCAGTGTTGCCACACGGCAAAAAAAACCAGTGCCACCCAGTGTTTCAAAAATCAAAATTCTGCAAGGCACTGCACTGCGCCTGTGATATAAGTTGTTGAAATTCGTCATGCCCAGTAATTTCGCTTATATCATTGCCCTTTTGATGCCCAAAGGACTGCATCCCAATCTAGGTCACTACTCTGTTACAGCTGTAAACCACACCCTCCATTCCATCACCTTAATTCTGACGTATTTGACCGTAGTTTGATATTTCTAACAGATACTTCTAAAATCTATCCATCCGGCATTATCCGGCTAAAACAGCATCACACCCATCACTACGACCGTTCGAGATCTCATTAAGGGCTAACGATCCCATGTGCAGTAAAAAGTTCTCAAAGCGACCTGATTTTAAAAGCCTTTTTAAGCGCACATTTTCGATGCTCGTTTTTGCAGAAAAGTATTTGGATAATGTAGAAAATTCGTTTTTGACGGCGAGCGCGGGTCAAGCACTGGCCATCTGAATGGCAGGTTAACTTTTATGTTAAAACGGAAGAGCTGTTTTGTCTAAAAGTCTAAAAAGTTTGCGTTTTTTAAACGAGTGTTTTTCTGCAGGTTTTTTGCTTAGTGTTGAGTTCTGCGAGATCATTAAAATAAAGTAGGTAGATGTTTAAAATGTACTACAATTTTAAAAAGTGTTACAATAAGGTGTAGTGATACATAGAGGAGTACATCTACTCTTCAAACAAAATAAAAACATACATTCACGCCTTTTTCCCGAAGGGGTAGGCAGAGGTGTACCCAGGGCTCAGTCCCATAGTAGATACACACACATTTCTCCAGTATGCTATTGGTCCCATGTTATAGGGGTCGAGCCTATTGCCATCTACCGGGCACAGTTCCAGACTCCAGGCAGTTATTGAGATAATTCCTAATGGAAAAATCTAATATTTAACAATTTGCCTGACCTGGGGATCGAACCCGGGACCTCTTGATTGGCAGTCGAGCATGCGCCCTCTACGCCACGGAGGCAGTCAACTACCTTTCACGATTGTGAGAAAATAAAATTATAAAGTTCATCAAAACATTTTGGCTCATATCCTATACGTGCAACACTAAAAAAAAACACTTTGGTAACAGAAAAAAAATAAAAAGAAAAAATTTACTTTATCCCCTAGAGGATGAAAAGTATTTAAGCCCCGCTCCGGTATGCAACAATGGCGGACTTTATGAGCAAGAGTGTAAAATAATTTTGAGGTTGCGAAAACCGACTATCCATACAAAATGTATTTTTTTTCCTAACTTTGATATTATTTATTCTTATATAATACAATTTAATTATTTATAGATGTATTTGTATTTATGGTAGATGGCAATAGGCTCGCCCCCTATTACATGGGACCAATAACATACTGGCGAAATGTGTGTGTATCTACTATGGGACTGAGTCCTGGGTACACCTCTGCCTACCCCTTCGGGAAAAAGGCGTGAATGTATGTTATGTTATGTTAATTATTTATATTTTACCAGATGTGCCATTAAAACTGAAAAGTAGGTAATACTAATAAATAATTATGATATTAATCCCTTTCATTTACATTCATTTATAACAATAATAATATGGGACCAATTCCACACACAGTCATCTGGTCCCAAACTAGGCTAGAAGCCTGTACTATGGTAACCAGATAACTGATATACATACTTATATATGCCGTGGGGTTACCGGCTTTAGAATAGTACCTCACCCTCTCTACCCGTGGTTGCCGTAAGAGCCGGCTAAGGGCTATAGGATCCAGAGGACGGGCAGCAGCGTCCTCTGCGTAAAACCATCAACCTGCGCTCGCCAACCCGCCTGCCAAGCGTGGCGAGTGTTGGCAACAACCCCCCTGGGGGAGGCTTATGTTCAGCAGTGGACTTACAACGGCTGGATGATGATGATGATACTTATATAAGCTAATAACACCCAGACATGTTCATGCACACAAATGTCCCTGCGGCACAGCAAGCAGAGTTACTACCATCTGAGCCAACGAGGCTGTCATCTACATCCTTTCGTCGAGATTGAGTATAATAACATAACATACAAACTTTACTATAGAGTAAGTGCGATTGTCTAATAAATAATTATATTACTAGCTGTGCCCCGCGGTTTCACCCGCGTAGTCTTCGTTCCCGTGGGAATATAGGAATAAAAAGTACCCTATATATGTTATTTCAGGGTGTAAACTAGCTACATAGCACCGAATTGCAGCCCAATCGATTCTTACGCATTTATATATATCTACATATTTATATACATCTATTTATATATATGCATTTATAGCGCGCAAGATCTCCTTACGTAGCATAACGCTGAGCATATCCCGATTGCCATATTACATACATACATACATTCACGCCTTTTTCCCGAAGGGGTAGGCAGAGGTGTACCCAGGACTCAGTCGCATGTTAGTGTTAGTTGCATGTTAGTGCCAGTTTGTTATTGGTCCCATGTAATAGGGGGCGAGCCTATTGCCATCTACCGGGCACAGTTCCAGACTCCAGGCAGTTATTGAGGTAATTCCTGATGGAAAAATCCAATATTTAACACTGCCTGACCTGGGGATCGAACCCGAGACCTCTTGATTGGCAGTCGAGCATGCGCCCTCTACGCCACCGAGGCAGTATATATATATATATAAGTATAGTAATTAATATAAGCTAGTTTAATAGGATTATTTTTTTGTAAAATATGGCAATAAATACTTTTTATTTATTTTATTTTATTTATATATAAGTAGGAAGTAGGACAGGTGTGATTAATTACTTAAGTATGACTACACTTTTTTAACACCTTTCTGAGCCTCTATTGAATAAGAAGAGTTATTAGTCTAAATACAAAGAATGAGGTTAAGAAACCACATAAGTGATACCTAAGTAATATAGCGCCTAGCGACTTAGAATTCTGTGCCATCTAGTAGACCGGAAAATCTTATTACTAAACTAACCTTACTATTTCTGTCACACCACTGACCAAATGTGATTTACTGTACTCTCCTCTCCCTGCACGGTTGTCTGGAAGAGATCGCTCTTACCGATAAGACCGCCAATTGTTACATTATTTATTATAATTTTATTTTGGACCCCTTAGAATGTGAATTTGTAAAAATCCTTACTTAGGACACGTTCAGACAACGAAAAGAACCTACATTCCAAGTTTTCATGCAGTTATTCGCAAGAAATTCGTCTCTAATGAGTCGGGTGAGAGGCAGTTAGCAACAGAATCCTGAAGACAATCGTTGACTACACATCCAATTTGTGGATGATTTTTGTGCAGCGAGTTATACTTTTGATAATAAACATTACCTACCCAATTTAATAGAGTTCTGTACCTCAAAAGGAATAAGAAACAATAGAGGATTACTTCTTTGTCCGTCCGTCTGTATATCTGTTCGTCTGTCGAGACCCCTTTCGCAGGAACGTGCCGAGGTGTCAAGTTTCCAGTCATTTTAACGCACATTTCCATGCCTTGCGAAACGGACTGAAAACTTTTAGGGTACTTCCCGTTGGCCTAGTACCATGAAAGGCAAGAAGCAAGATTACCGTATCAGTAGTAAAAGGTAGAAATTCCAAAATCTTAAATTATCTAGAAAGATTTTGTTGCCGAGCGAATTTGCCGAAATAATTAATACTTATTGTATTTTTGCAATGAGGAAGTAAGATTACTGAGTTCAAACATAACAGAAATATCTGAACTGTTTATACGTATGAACCAAAATCAATATTGTCTCAAAACTCAACATGACTTTCAACGTACGAGATACTTATTGCTCTAATTAATATATGTCAATACAAGTACCAGATTAATCATGATTATAACACTATATACTTTGATTACAGAGCCAAAAGTCTCGCGGGGTTATTAAAATTGCTATTGCAACGCGACAGGAAACATTTATTTTAATAAACATGTGAAGGTACTGATTATATATAGAAGGTACCCTACACTTACGTATGGTAGTGAATGTTGGGTCTGGCAGAAGAATCATGAAAGTAAGATTAATGCTGTGGAGATGAGAAGCCTGCGAAGCATGACTGGAGTGACCTTGATGGACAAAATGAGGAATAGTGCGATAAGGGAACGCTGTGGCGTGGTAGAAGATGTAGTGACAAAGATAGAGAAAGGAATGCTGAGGTGGTTCGGGCATGTGGAGAGGATGGATGAAAGGAGATTAACAAAAGAAATTGATAAGGCTAGTGTGAATGGTCAAGTCGGTAGTGGTAGACCTAGGCGTACTTTTCATGAACAAGTTGACATTGTTCTTAGGAAAGGCCAAGTCAAAAGTACCTTCACCGACGAGCATGTATGAAAAATGTCATGAAAGCGAACGAAGCGAAAGTTGTATGTCAGGATCGTAGCAAGTGGAGGGAAATAGTCTCTGCCTACCCCAACGGGAATAAGGCGTGACTGTATGTATGTATGTAAACATATGAACAACATTATTACAATATTTTGTAGTGACTTTATAAAATAAGGCCAAAGTCTAGGCTGTCATTGAGATAATTCCTAATGGAAAACTACAATAACACTTTGATTGACCTAAAACTCTCGAACCCGGTACTTCATGATCGGCAATCGAGATTGCGCGCACTAAACCACCGAGGCAATGGAGGAAAGCCTTGATACTGACTCTTTAGTACATATTTTGCGTGTTTGCTTATGTTCCCGAACTTGATAACTCATCGGTAAACAAGGGTTCGGTTGTAACTTAGCAGATGTGAACTCTATTTTCGTTCCCTTATGTAAATTGTGCCAGAAACTTGGTCTACTTTAGCAATATTTTTAATACGTTTTCGTGGTTTCACCTCTTAGAGACTTTTCTCTTTCCCAATGGTTGTCTGGAAGAGATCGCTCTGAGCGATAAGACCGCCAATTATTGTTTCTCACGTGTTAGTTTTTTTAAGTTTCATTTTGTTAATATTCTGTATTGTGGTATCAATAAAAGTGTTATCTAATCTAATTTAATCTAGAGTAAGGATAATCAACGTCATTGTTTCATTCTCAAAAAAAAAATTGTAAACTGTACTCTAAAGGTTCCCGTACATTAGGGTGGACCGGGCCGCAGCGCATTTCCCATCGCATAACAAAAATCCGCCCACACCAATTTCGTGCAGTGGGTCGCACCGGGCCGCATCGACCGCCTGTAGTGTGCGATAGTTCACAGCATACATATTCATAATTGCACGGTGCGGCCCATTACCTCTGCAGTCTACGTGAGCCTTTACCATAATACCCTGGAGTAGAAAAATCCCCTAGTAGTAGTAGTCATGGCAGAGTCGAAGGAAGATCTTAGTAGAATGCTCGAACACCTCAATTGAGTATTTGAAAAATAAAATGTCGTATTTTTTTATTTATCCAGAAAGTGTTAATGAAACTGATGTATCATCCGATTCAAAAACCACTTTAAAAATATTTTTCAATTCAAAATGCACTAAGCAATTCAAAATTGATAAAATTCTAATAAGAGTCACTTGATTACGAACACGCTACGAGTGGTCGCCATGTTTGTGATGTCATTATGTTATAATTATGTATGGTACTTTATAACATTGTGACGTAACTAAAGATCACGTGCCCGTTCGTGTACTATCGCCGTGTTTTCGGTACTGGATTAAAAATGATTTTTTATAATTTATTATAACATTGTAATTATAGCGAATAAAAAAAACTAAAAATAGTTTTGTTACAAATCTTATACATGATCTTTCATTTAAGCAAAAAAAAACCATTTCAAATACTCAATTAAGTTTAAAAAATTGAACTTGCAGAAGATAAATGATGTCTAATGCCCGTGTTGCGCCCACTCCAGTAACGGTTGGAAACTCAGTTCTTGAAGTTGTCGACCGTATGAATTCTTAGGACAAGCAGTCCAACTCTAGCTTCGAGAAAGAGGTCAATAGTCGAATCCAATCGGCTGAACAGCTTTCGGAAGCCCACGCAACGTCGTCTCGTCCAAAACACTTCAGTGCCTTAAGTTAAATGTCTTCGACCAGTGTGTTACCAGTGATGACTTATGCCTCTTAAATGTAGTCTCTTACCATATTGGCCTTAAGCTCAAAGTAGCACAAATGGCTATTGAATTTCTCTACGAGATCGAATCAAAAATGAGGAGATCCAAAGAAGTCAAAGTCAAAGTCAAAACGATTTATCAAATAGTTCACAATCTGACACTTTTCTACGACACTTTTGTACGAAAGACGAACGAATGTTATACACATAGCCCAGTGAATTAGCAAGTGACAATGGCACATAGCCCGTAGAACTGAAGGCCAATGAGGCTGTAAATTTCTCGAATGAAGACCACGGACCGGCAAGTGCAGCATACGACGTCCACCCACAATGACAGATGATCTAATCCACCGGATGCAAGCCGCTTATAACCGGACTGAATGGAAATCTATGGAGGAGGCTTATATCCAGCAGTGCGGACTGTTAAGATGGCCGTCCTTACATCCTTTTTACAAAACCCATGCACTAGCTAGAATAAAATTTATTTAAAAACTCACAATCACCAAATCACTTGAATTAACTAATTAGATTATGTTGATGGATAATAGATTTACAAATGGCTCATGGATGGGAATCTGTAAAACCGCGTGGCGGAGCCCTTTTATAAACTTTCATGCGACGGAACGTAATCGCTGACCTTGCAAAGTTATTAGTCTTGAAAAATATATCATTACATGACGTTCTACGACTGAAATAATGATGATGAAGAAAGAAGGTTTTAAAAAAATCTAATGGTTCCTCGCGAGAGAATTTAGTTTGACATACGGCAAGCTTCCGAAGTTGGCTCAACTATTACCATCCCCAGTAATGAGTTCGACTTGCCTTACTGATGTTGTATGTAACAGTCGATAATAACTCATATCCTGCCAATAACACCCCAGACCCTGGCATTAATCTCTGTTGGGCAGACTTGTTTATCTGAGTTCATTAGTTTACATCAATTTACACTCTAAAGGGTACCAAACAGTACTCATTTATCAAAGAAATATTATGGAAGCGTGTGTTATAGAGCTATAAACATTATATTTGTCATATTATCGTATATCCTAATTATACATTAGTAATAAGCAACGAGCTATGGAGAGGGCTATGCTCTGCATTTCTCTGCTAGATCGAATCAAAAATGAGGAGATCCGTAGACGAACGAAAGTTATCGTCATAGTCCAACGGATTAGCAAGTTGAAGTGGCAATGGGCAGGGCACAAAGCACGTAGAACTCAAGCCGATGGGGCTGTAAAGTTCTCGAATGGAGACCACGGACAGGCATGCGTAGCGTAAGATGTCCACCCACAAGGTGGACAGACGATTTGATAAAGATAGCAGGATCACGCTGGATCCGCTTACAATCGGACTAGATGGAAATCTATGGGGGAGGCAAGGCATATTATGTTCAGCAGTGGACGTCATATGGCTGAGTTGATAATGATACCATGAGACTGGGTCCTGTCCTCTGCCTACCCCTTAGGAAAAAGGAATGAGGTTATGTTGAAGCTCAATAACTTCTAATTGAGATATTATACAGGTAAATAGGTAAATAGGTGACTGCCTCGGTGGCGTAGTGGGCGCATGCTCGACTGCCAATCAAGAGGTCCCGGGTTCGATCCCCAGGTCAGGCATAGCGTTAAATATTGGATTTTTCCATTAGGAATTATCTCAATAGCTGCCTGGAGTCTGGAACTGTGCCCGGTATATGGCAATAGGCTCGCCCCCTATTACATGGGACCAATAACATACTGGCGAAATGTGGGTGTATCTACTATGGGACTGAGTCCTGGGTACACCTCTGCCTATCCCTTCGGGAAAAAGGCGTGAATGTATGTTATGTTAAATAGTTCAGGTACGCCCTAATGTGTGAGTAGCTTTAATTTAGGGGTATATCTGAACGGATCCCAGTTTCATTCACATCCGATAATTAAAACATTTATCCCGTATCGAACAATCGATGTACTGGCGACCGCCCTTCGATCGGGTAACCCTACGAATCATTAGTCAAGGCGAAGGGCCAAGCTATTAGGGACCCAGATTGCTTTAATGACTGCTATTATTTTGGTATTATAGCTTTATATTATTCTGCTATTTACAGGATAAATTAGAAGATAAACTTGGTGCAATTATTATGACTTCTTATTATTTTATTCTGTGCTTTCTTTTCTAAGCTGTTAAGGTTGTCGGCTAGATATACCTCCTTAACAGGATACAGGACCTCTTAGCAGTTTGACACAATCCTATGGAAAATTTACTAAATCTCTCCATTCAAGAACTTTACCGTCTCGTCGGCCATCAGTTCTACGTGCTATGTGCCCTGCCCATTGCCACTTCAACTTGCTAATCCGTGTCTTATCTGGGCTATGTCTGTCATAGTAGATATAGCTAGACAGAAATGAGAAGACAATAATGGGGGCGCCACACTAAAAACAATAAAAACATGTTGATACGCTTACAATTTTAATTAGTTCCGTTTCTGCTCGTTTCTGTCGAGCTAAATATATAGGTACACCCACACGTCACCAGTTTTGTTGAAGATACCTACCATGTTTTAGGGGAAGGTCTATTATAATCAAATGGGCACAGTACCAGACTCCAGGCTGTCAAATCCAACAAATTTTTTGACGTGACAACGTCTTATAATTCGATAGAGCCGGCTGCACGCACGAAAAAACATGACTCATGCGGCGTTACCTCGCTCTGAGGCGCTCGCTGTAAGGCTTGAAGTGCAAGCGAGAGCGCGGAACGAGCGACATCCGTCTCTCTCCTACTTGAGTGAGCGATGCGTCTGCGTGGACAGCTGCTATACTATAGTACATTTACATGTTTTGATCGAGTATCAAGTGCAGTGAAAAGTGAAACAAATGAAATTAAAATTTTCTTTTGAAAAATGCTACCATTCCATCAGTATTTTCTTAAGACGTTGTCACGTTCAACTATCGTCGGTAAACCGACTTTACAGACAACCAATATTTTTTTAAGTGTTAGACTAAACAGGCGTTTGACCGCAACCTTACCTACTGGTAAGTGATGATTCGGCCTACATTGGAGCACGCTTGTTCATTAAAAACTTATTTCCTCTTGATATGAACGCATACCTACATGCAGTAATGTGCAAACATTAGGTACTGTGTTCCCCCCCTTATTACGGACGCAACAGAAGTGTGGAAAGCGTTTAAATTGCTAAATGTCTGCTGTCAAACGGCATACTAAAAATGACGTTTGACAGCAAAATTTACTGCTGTTGTTACGCGATTGCATGTTCGTAATACCGGGCGAAGGGCAATGTTACCAGCAAAATTGCTGGGTATGACGAGTTACAAGTGCAGTGACGCGCAGAATTTTTTATCTTTAAAACCCTGGGTGGCACTGTGTCTGATCTGTCACCTGATTTGCTCGACTTGTCACTCACTATCATAAAAAAAAACACGCCCACGTTATAGTTTTCGGGGAAAACTGACGACAGTAGCGAAGTTCCATTGCTTCGCCATTCTCACATTCGAGCCTAACCTGAGGATCAAACCCTGGACCTCATTATCGGCAGTAGGGCGACCACTACGCCAGTCTCTCAAAATGAATATAATTTTTAGTACTTTTTCTTTAAAACTGATAAAACACTCACCTGAGGCAGGTGCCTTGTTCTCCGCGGCGCTTGTTTTTCCGCCACAATTTTCCCCGATAAGCATTTTCCGTTCGGTTCTTTTGGCATCGCTATCTCACTATTCACATCTTCCGTCTCCCTCCCACGCAGCAAAGGCTTAGAAATCGGTATATTGTGCTTCTCGAAATAACCATTCTGTATCATTTGGTCGAGGGAAACTTCTAATTCTCTGACAGGGACCACTTTTCGTCCGGAAATCGGATCGTCGACTATCATCCTTCGGCTGCAGGAAACTTCGGAAAATTTCACGTTCTTCTTTGCTTCTTCTGGTTTTTTGCGTCTTCTTTCAGGCACGTCTGTCGTCCAATACCTGAGAGTTTTAATTCAGTTTTTATTTTGTAAGTAGATACTCGTGAACGAACGAAACAACGCAGGATCCCAAATTTTTTTTTTTTTTTTTTTTTTTTTTTATGTTAGTGAGTAACAAGACGAGCAAATCAGGTGCCTGATGGTAAGCATCATGATTGCCCATATCAGACACAGTGCCACCCAGTGTTTTAGAATTCAAAATTCTGCGCGGCACTGCACTGCGCCTGTCACCCTGAGATATGAGTTGTTGAATCTCAT
Organism: Hemistola chrysoprasaria; assembly: GCA_947063395.1. Classification (NCBI taxonomy): domain Eukaryota; kingdom Metazoa; phylum Arthropoda; class Insecta; order Lepidoptera; family Geometridae; genus Hemistola; species Hemistola chrysoprasaria. The sequence continues at coordinate 1,680,859 of OX346731.1, read as the reverse complement.
CATGCCCAGTAATTTCGCTGGTAACATTGCCCTTCATACCGGAACACAGTTATGTTTGCACATTACTGCTTGGCGGATGAATAACTGGCAAAGGTGTGGTACTTCCCCAGGCGGCCCCATGCAAAAGAGGCCTACCACTACAAAAAATCAACAAAATGTCTGATAGTACCCAATATTCTATCCTTCTAATCCTACTAATATTATAAATTCGAAAGTTTGTGAGGCTGGATAGATGTTTGTTACTTTTTCACGCTTAAACTACTAAACCGATTGAGCTGACATTTAAAATATAATTAACATTGACCCACTAGTGGGGCGGCTTGATGGGGCAAAGTGGAACAATCCCATTTATTTAATATCAACAACAGGGTTGGTTAATCTTTAGCTACAAAAGAAATTCGATCGCTTCGCATTCAATCGTAATTCACACATTCAACATTAATATACACCATAAATCATTCAAAACAAAAGCCATTGTTATTGTGTTCCGATATAATAAGTAAGGAAAAACAGGCTATAGCTACTCGTATCTAAGACGCTGAAAATAATATATTTATACTAATTTAGTAGTGTTTTGTGGTTGACCTGACCGGGGATCTAACCCGGGACCTGCGGCTGAGAAGGTAGAGGCAGTACCGGCTAAGCCCACCAACCAGTCAATTGTTATTGATATTGTATGAGTTACGCCTACAAACTTCTTAAGATACTTCTACTTATTAGATTTGAATTCATACTATAATAGAATGGGTTACCCCAATTACACTGCTCAAGTCAATTCATATGGGTTATGTGGACAACCCATATTGTCAGAGTTTCAGGTCGCCAAGATTCCTACGAAGCCTCCGACATGACTTAACGACTGCCCCATACATATCTTAAAGGAAACTAACATAGGGACCTACAGTTTAACATGCCATCCGAAACACGGTAGTGCCCAGGGGAAAAGTCCACATGGTGAGATTCGATCCAGGGACTCCGGATTTAAAGCCGGGCATATTCCCATTGGATCACGGACGCCGCAAATATGTGTTGGCGTGATTTTGTAAATATATGCCGAACCTGTTTGCCTCACCCCGCGCACAAATTGTCTAGGTACTAGAAGAAGAATAGGGCCATTTCTTAATCTACCTATATATTCAACTAGAAACATATAACAACATGAGTGTGGGTGTCTATGTAAATAAATACCTTGCATTTTTCTCCGAAATCCGTAACGGCTTGCACACAGCCACATTCTTTCTATTACTTGATTTGGAATCGGCTGTTATAGGCTTAGCTTGCGAAACTCTAGGCCTTTCTCTTCTATCCTTTCTATAATTATCTCTTTCGATTCTAAAGTCATAATAATCCTTCTTGTACCGATCTTCTCTTTCATAGCTGTAGTAACTTCTCGGAAGAGAGTTATATTTGATGTCATAAGATGTGGGAAGATTCAGGAATTCGGGTCTGATTGGTCGGAATAAGGATAGTCGGCCTTGAGCCTCGTCGAAGTCGGAGTATATATCTTCGTAAACGTAGCCGTTCTTTCGTCGAGGTCTGTCGTATCTCTCTGGTCTTCTGTCGGGTTTGTATCGACTAGTTTCGTGGTACGGTTGGTATCTTCTGTAGTCTTCGTAATCGGATCTTCTTTCGTAGAGAAGTCGTTCTCTGGACCCCGCCATTGTTTTATGTTTGCTCCTGGAAAAAATATTGGGGTTAAGTCAATGACGTTGAATCGCGTTCTTACTAGGTTAAGTTTTAGAGACTCGGCAGAGGGATATACTCGTATTCGGAGAGTGGGCAGCAGCGCTGCAACCCAAGATGAGAAGCAGATGCGGCAACCCAAACTACGCCAAAATGGTGTATCCGAGCCATTTATTAACAAATGCAATTTACACATAAGAGATACCTACTACCTACCAGCCCCGGTAGCACAGTAACCAGGGAAAATGAAGTCCCAGAAAAATATTAAAAGAGGCGATTCGACCACCTGGTCCAGTTTATTGCGGTCGAGCTGCCGCCCAACTCTTAGAAAGAGATAGCAGATTATGTTATTTTGAGTAATACGTTTATGCTAATATTATTGATAAGTCTCACAGAAAACAAGGTACCGCACTATCTAAAAGCAAAAGCTTCGAAAATGAAGCATCTTTCAAATTGAATTGTATGTAACACAATGCTAGTGTGCAATGTTATATTGGCGAAACGTTCGTGGGTGGGTTGTTTTCTAAAGAAACCAAACAGGACTACAGGATTTTCCCCTACCTATAGCATTTTTTTAAACTGAACATATATGTTTGTTCTCAATAAAGTATGCGTTTAAAAACACCTTTCGTCAAATGTTTGCATACAGCGCCCTCAAGATAATGCAGTTGATCAACGATATGATTTACTTATCAGCGTATGTAACTAAGCCGGGGCGGGTTCCTTGTACAACATATTTCATAAATGCATCCACAGCATCTGTGCCAAGTGCCAACATATGAGCATTCATATGCTCTAATTAAATTTATATGCAAATGCTCCAGGTTTAGTCCGACATGATTAAATTTCATATTCATGGTTTGGTTTGGTCTCTTTTTTTTTTGTTTGGATTTTAATAGGTAGGTAGTAATTGTAGCTCCTTGTTAGGGGCTAAAATAACCCTTTATTCAACGTGTTACAGAAATATGTAGAAATACTTAAGTGGGTTGCATCTATCTACCCGTTAAACTTAACGAACTACATAAGAATGAAATGTAAAATTCGTGTAAAAACTTTTAGAGTTCCAATTAAATTTTTCTTCCAATATCATAGGTACGGCTGATTCCCTCGGTTTCACTCACGTAGCCTTCGTTCTCGTGAGAATGGGATAAAAAGTACCTTATGGGTTATTAGAAGGTCTAAGCTACCCACATACCCAATTTCAGCCCAATCGGTTCAGTAGTTTTGGCGTGAAAGATTAACAAACATCCATCCATCCTCATGAACTTTCGCATTTATAGTATTAGTACGATATAACAGTTATTCTTGCTTAAAAGTCTGTATGGCTCCTACGTCGTTTCGTCCCACGTCAGGTTCGTCGCATTGGGACGAATCGACGAAACTTAAAATTAATATATTTTGCGTTCGTCGATTCGTCCTATTCTTGGTTTTATCATATATTGGAAGGAACTAAAGGAAAAAGACTGTCATGAAGCATGATTATTAATTTATAAGAAATGTTATTATTATTAATAGATCTCAGAAAAACACAATCAGCATTTAGAGAAGGCTTTTTCCCTCAAATTAGAGTAAACTTTTAAAAATGAATCTGAAACGTCCCAGGCTTGATCAGAATACAATGTAGATAGTAACCAAATGAATGTAGCTGTACCGCTCTAGATGAAATTTATTGATGTCGATGCTCTTACCGCAGTGCGCCAGCTTGAGTCTTGTTAGAATGGAGATAAAATAATACTATCACTATAAAATAGAAGATTGTTACACAAGGGGCTAAAGAGACCCTTTGTATACGAGGTATTAGTTTTACTGCTGCGCTATTTAGAGAGAGAGTAAATAGAGAGTTATAATGGGTTTTAGCGCCGTGTGTTACACTCTACTTTTCAATACGATTGTGACAAAATTAAAATATTATTAAGAAATTATTTTTACAATATTTTGTAGGACCGACCGATTCCGACCAAGCAAAAGTAGTTATACTTTTTCACTCCTTTTGTACAAAAAGTCCGTTATTGTAGCGTACCAGAGCGGGGCTAAAATAACTTTTCAACCTCTAGAGGATAAAGTATTTATATATTATTTTTTACCGTTTCCAACAAGATTATTTTTATCGTCGCACGTATATTAGCCAAAAGGTTTCAATGAAAATTGAAACGGTAAAAAATAATATATAAATACTTTATCCTCTAGAGGTTGAAAAGTTATTTTAGCCCCGCTCTGGTACGCTACAATAACGGACTTTTTGTACAAAAGGAGTGAAAAAGTATAACTACTTTTGCTCGGTCGGAATCGGTCGGTCCTACAAAATATTGTCGCCTTGACAACATTCAGGTTAATTATTGATTTCAGTCAAACTCCTTATTATCATCCTCGAGGAATCCTCCTAGGAATCCTCTCATATTATATTATATTTTAGCAAAACCCAATATAATATTTTACGTTCCGTATTTTAAGTCATGTGGGAAATAAATAAGTACATTGTGTTTGGGAGCTTAATTAGAGTTAATTAGTCTAACAACTGTTATCATAATATTATTTAGAGATGATTTTAGGATATAACAAAAATGTCGCTCTAACAAAAGTGTTAAATATTGGATTTTTCCATTAGGAATTATCTCAATAACTGCCTGGAGTCTGGAACTGTGCCCGGTAGATGGCTATAGGCTCGCCCCCTATTACATGGGACCAATAACATACTGGCGAAATGTGGGTGTATCTACTATGGGACTGAGTCCTGGGTACACCTCTGCCTACCCCTTCGGAAAAAAGGCGTGAATGTATGTTTTATGTTTATGTGTATTATTATTGCAATCCCAACCGACCACACTGAGACTCGTTAGGATCCTTTTAAAAATAAATGTTGCAACGGGTAATGGTGTTACTAAGTGATAAGTTCAGTTTCCCCCCTCGCTTATGAAAAAGCCTTTAATTAAAATAGATTGGAGACAGGAACAAGTCCATCAGAGAAGATGATAGTAATCTAACGAAGCTATCATACTCCTGAAGTCTGAAGTTATTGGAATTCGGCCAAGATGTAGAGATAGGCGGGACAAAGTTTTGACACCATGCTACGTCTTTTCTATCGATTTGAGGGTTACATTGAATAATCCTGCAATCTATCCCTTATCAACCTTTCTTAATCTTAATAATTAACTATGCATGCATGCATACACTCACGCCTTTTTCCCGAAGGGGTAGGCAGAGGTGTACCCAGGACTCAGTCCCATAATAGATACACCCACATTTCGCCAGTATATTAATTTATGTTTATATTTATTTATGTTTTATATAATTAACTTTAAAGGTATTATTATTGACTCACTTGCAATGTACCTATATTATGTATATTAAATATGGTATTTGTATATATTGCATGTATTATTATTATTTATTTATTTTGTTAATTTTATTAAATAAATTACGTATTAGTTTTATAGAGATGTTTATTTATGTACATATTATATTTTTCTATTCCTAGCCTCATTATTTTATCTTTTTGATGAACTAAATTCAAATTAGTCAGCACCGACAAATTAGTAACCTCTACAGCAGTAGCTACAGTTACAGCTCTTCAGTCAAGTCATAAACCTTTAGCAATGTGGTCTAAACATGATACATGATCAAGAACACTTAATAAGTAACATTTCACCTCTAATTAATATTGCCATCAAATCCGTATCTTTCAGCCATGTTTACCCGCCAACACTAGCCTCATTATAATCATAGACAAAAAAGATATCTTTAAAATAGCGTAAGTTAAAACTAAAGTCACTGGCAGTACAATAGACAAGCCTTGTCGCATTGCAGGCGACACAGGCGATGTTGCTTGCCAATTTTATATTAATTTGTTTCAGCCATTATACGTCCAAGGTTCACAACACTTTAATTTGTGAAAGTGTTTGAAAGCTGATGTTTTCGTACATAATGAATAAGATAAGTTCCTTGACTGCCTCAGTGGACTAGTGTACAAGCTGATAATAAGGTCTCGGGTACGATTCCCAGGTCAGACAAAGTTACTGAATGTTTCCATGAGGAATTTTCACAATTGGCCTTGAGTCTGGAATTGTGCCCGGTTAATGGCAATAGGCTTGCACGCATAACATGAGACTCAAAAAACCTAACTGGCGATGTGTGGGTGTACCTACTATGGGACTGGGTTCTGGGTACACCTCCGCCTACTCGTTAAAAGGCGTAATGTCCTATATTACTTATTTGTCAACAAAGACACTTATTATTTGTAACAAGTACCTAGTCACTAGTCATACAAAATTTATCCCTTACGGCCGCCATCTTAACTGAATTTCATAACCTATTTAGTTACCTAAAAAGAAATTGTTTTCTTGTTTCGCAACCCAGTTAGAAACGAAAACTTTTCAGTCTGTGTTCGTAACTTTATGGTAAACACTGTATTTTCTTACCGGTTACATGAGAAGAAATTGTCGTTTAAAGGAATTTTAGGAATTTCACAATCCTATGACAATGATTTTAATGAAAAATTTACTGAATCGATGTTTTGTATTCCCCTGTTTCCTCCGAATATAATAAACCCATTCTATAAATTTATATCCTGATATTTTATAGTGAAGTAACCTATGTCCCTGTCATATTAATTTTTCTTATAAACACTTGGTTCTTTTCATAGTGAACTTCCAAAAATCCCAGTTTTACTCGCGTGAGTGGACGTTTACTACAAAAAAATGTAGGACATACATAACTTCATCTTTAATATATAAATATATCAAATAAGTTTACTGTATTTGGAGGAAACAGGGGAATACAAAACATCGATTTAGTAATTTTTCCACAGGATTGTGTCGAACTGCTAAGAGGTCCTCTGTATTCAAAACCTATATAAAATCTAATTTACCAAAGAAGGCTTATTATAAAGTCAACCAGTACATAGAAGACAAAGATGCCTGGAAACTTCTGCATAGCCGCCTCGCGGCACCTCCAAAAAAACGAATGTAACCAAACCAAATATTGTGAAACTACTTATCTGTTGAAAAAATTAAGCCCTACAAGTTTCTTGTGCGTTCTTGTTGTAGAGGTATCTTTCCGAACGCACGGTAGACTCAGTACTACGTGCAAAAGTGTCAGATTATGACCTATTTGAATAAATTTTTTTGAGGTGAGTTTGAGTTTGATGACGATGAAAAAATCATGTTAACAGGGAGGCGATTGGAGAATTCTCCAAACAAACGTAATACATAGTTAAATCATTTGAAATCAGAGTATATTTCCAACATTAAATGACATTATTTAGAATAAGACACTAATTATCTAAGTTCCTAATTTTGTTTTAGTCTAAAATACTTACAATTTGAAGTTATAAGTATTTGAATATACCTATATTTTGTCACAATAAAATATGTCATCATTGCTCATTTGTTCATTCGTCAGCATTCAGATTGTGCTACCTACATACTATATCTATTTATTATTCCCGCGAAAATATTTACTTATACACTCAGAGAAAGCAATTCAACGTCATTGCTTATACATTTTTTAATTTCCGCACATTTCGAGTGGTATTCCGCTTAGAGTGGAATGAAACGTATCTTTCGAGGAATGTTTCGGGACGTTCCTTTCCACGACATTTTTACTGTCTGATGAAAAAACTAATTTAAAACACAACATACAACCACGCCTTTTCCCCGAAGGCGTAGGCAGAGGTGTACTCAGGACTAAGTCCCATAGTAGGTACACAGACATTTCGCCAGTATGTTATCAGTCCCATGTAATAGGGACGGAGCCTATTGCCAGTTACCGGACACTATTCCAGACTCCAGGCAGTTATTGAGACAATTCCTAATGGAAAATTTAATATATAACATTTGCCTGCCTGGGGTACGAATCCGGGACCTCATGACCGGCAATCGAGCATGCGTCCACTACGCCACCGAGGCAGTTCTTTAGCTTCCTCTTCACCAATTTGGTGTAAGTAGCTCTAATCACATCCTACAAGACCGCGTCTCTTGAATAGCCTCACCCCATATTTCCGCAATTTATATTTATACAATATACAAATACGTACTTATTTGTCATATTTTGATTATTCGTCTACCGTGTATAACAAAACACGCACGAACTTGTACGAGCGTGTCCACGGCGCACCGCGCGTAAGTCGACGCTTGAGTTCTCTGTTCCACATGAATAGCCTCAGTTGACTTCCAACTGTCCTTGCATCTGTTTGTTTTTAATTTTTGATGCTAATTCATTGTACTAACAGTGTTCGTTTCATTTCATATAGTTTTTGGAATATTATCATTATGGGTCGTGGACGAAAATTAACGGATATCGAAATAGAAAAAATAAACTTTTATTTGGATGAACAATTGTCTCATCGCGATATTGCGCGTAAAATTGGTCGTAGTGCTAAAGTGATTAATAATTACGTGAAAGATAAGGAAAATTATGGAAAATATTATAAAGGTCGCACAAAATTGGCTACTTCGTTACGAGAACGCCGACTTATTTTACGTGCAGCATCTAATTCTTCGAAGACAGTGCGGCAAATAGCTAACGAGGTAAACACCAGTGCTTCATTATCTACAGTACGACGCATAATAAACTCTTCATCATACATCAAACGGAGAAAAATGAAGAAGAAACCCCGTTTGCGCGAGAGTCATGAAAAGGCCCGATTAGCGTTTGCTAGATTACATATGTCCTGGACTGATCAATGGTATGATGTTGTTTTTACCGACGAAAAAAAGTTTAATTTAGACGGTCCAGATGGATATTCATATTATTTTCACGATTTGAGAAAAGAAGAGAAAATTTTATTACGTCGTCATTCAAGAGGTGGTTCCGTAATGGTTTGGGGTGCGATTTCTTATCACGGTATCATCAGTATTTCTATTATTAAAGAAAAACAAACTTCTAAAGTGTACATAAACCTTCTTGAAGAAAAAATAAAAGAGATCCGTAAAGTTGTTAAAAAAAGAAAGTGGATTTTTCAACAAGACAATGCCCCTTCGCATACTTCACATGAATCAAAAAAATGGTTTAATCAAAATAAAGTTCAAGTTTTAGATTGGCCATCGAACTCTCCGGACTTGAATATTATAGAAAATGTTTGGGGCTATCTATCTCGCCAGTTATTTGCTGATGGACGCAATTTTAATAACAACGCTGATCTTATACAAGAAATTCATAGAACTTGGAATAATCTGGACAAAAATTACATTCGCTCGTTATATGATTCTATTCCCAATCGAATTTTTGACGTTATTAAGAGTAATGGAAAATATACAAAGTATTGAAATTAAAAAAAATAATATAAAATATTTTTTTTCTGAGTTTTATTTTACTGAGGCTATTCAAGTGACACACCCAATTTGTTACTTCAGAGTGCAATTTTTATTATTTATTATTAATAGTCTACTTCATGTGGTAAACTTGTAACAGTAACCTAGTATAATTTATTTATAAAATGAATGAAGCAATTGCTATCATAGAATTGGATTTACAACAAATTTTGGGAGTGAGGCTATTTAAGTGATGCGGTCTACTACTGACTATTCTGTAGTCTAATGGTTCCAAGTGCAACTTCTACCACTGAGCTGCTCCTTTCATGGGATCGATTCCCAGGTGGGGCAGAGCCTTATTGGATTTTCCATTAGGAATTTCTCAACCATACTGCAAACACTAGCTTCAATCTTAATTTTTATTTTTTTTATTTTTTAGGAAGTAAACTATTTACAATATTAAGCAATTGTGATTGTAATGATAAGAAATGTACAAATGATAAGAAAAAAAATATTAATACTAGATTATAATAATGTTAATACTATGTAAAGTTTTAATACCTACCTATTATAATACATAATGAATATGTATATTAATCTACCTAGCTACTCAAACTACGTGCATTTAGACCAGATGCTTTTAGATTACCTACTTATAACAGTAATAAACACCTAACAATAATTGTATGTTCTATATCTAAGTTTCTCATATAATCATTTCTAGATAATACAAGTAATGAGTATAAATACTGTATACTACATGGGGAAGACACTATCCCTTTGCAACACGGTTTTGTAAACTACAGCAAAGGGGTAGGGCTGACACCATTAATGTAATTAATCACTTGAAAAAAAAAAAATTTTTAATTTTTTTTTGTTACTCTCAATTTAATTTGTCACGGTTCTGTCAATGTACTAGCCATCATCGCCTGAAAGCTCATCCGCATATAATCGATACGTGGACGTCGCACACTGAGCGTTTCCGTTCTTTTCTGCGCATACTTACGTGCAAACTGTGGAATGATCTCCTGCTGCGGTCTTCCCGTTGAGCTACATCATGGGGCTCTTCAAAAGGAGAATGGATAGAGTCTTGGTCGGGTCGGCAACATACTGGCAATACTCCTGATATCCATAGGCGGCGAAAACCGCGACCCATTAGGCGGCCCGTCTGTTTTTTAGAAATAAAAACTACCAAAAAATTTCAACCCTTTGATAACCAGGTAGGTACCTTTTAAAATTTTAAATATAAACCAGTTCCCTATTTTAAATATATTCTTGCCAAGGGAAATACTTATGTAAATATTTTCTATACAACCTATTGTACACGACCTAGTTTAGCCGTAGTTTTATCTCACTGGGGTTGGATTCTATTCCGAGTAAAATGAAACGTATTTCAACAAAAACGGTTGAAAAGTTCCCCTACGTTCCGTTTTCAAAGGCTTCATTTTATTTTATCTGTGTAATAGGGACGGGCAAATAAGAAATAAAAAACTTCCTCATTTTATCTTTCCTGTTATGCCTGTTCTACATCAGACCTTGTTCATTGTTATCTATGACGCTATTTTTAATCCCCGACGATGGAACGAAGCAGAGGTGTTATAAGTTTGATGTGTGTGTATCTGTGTGTCTGGCTGCATCAAAGAATGAACTGATTCTTAGCTATCTCATCACTATATTTTTTTTTATTTCTTTATTTTTTTTTATTTTTCTTTATTTTATGCCATAGGTGACCGCACAAGAAGACAGTGTGCCTGATGGCTCGCGGTTACCGCCGCCTATGGATACCAGCAACACCAGGGGTATTGCCCGTATGTTGCCGAGTATTGCTGCGCTCGGGTGGTATGCATCAAGCATTTTCAAAAAAAAGGTGCGCGTCATTTATTGGTATAACAATTGAATTTCAATTGATATCACGTTCAATTCATTTAATTGTTATTTGATTTAAACTTATTTGATATAATTTCACTTGATATAATTTCCATTTGGTATACTGCTACTTTTTATATAAAAACATATTTGGTATAATTTTTATTTCATGTTATTTTCATTTTGTTATACTGCTACACTTGATATAAATTATATTATGCTACACGTGCCGCCGCAGCGGCCGGCGAATTGCCAAACGCGACTCTGTGATATTATAGAGTTCAAAATATCACTATAAAATGGTTTCTAAACCCTGAAACTATCTCCACTTTAAAAAATAGCCATTGGTATTATTTTGTTTTTTCCTCTAAATGATCTCTAGAATAAAAATGACTATTGTTTTCTATTGTCTTTTTCTGTAAATTATTCAACGTTTGAAGTAGTGGTTTGGACCACTTAGCGCCATCTATTTTAACATAATATGTCAAACAAAACTTTCACCTATATTTCGTGATAAATGGACATTTTAGTCGCATCTGTTCTTTGGAATGCATTGACACTGAAGTGTTAATTGTTTTTAACAGTCTTTTTTGTTTGTGAACTTTTTGTTAATGGGAAATGCATACGGAAGTAATATAATAAATTGTGCAAATAAGAAGCATTTCTGTTGTAAACCTTACCCCTAATTTTGTCTTTTAGTAATTAATATTATAATTTAGTGATCCCTTAGGTTGAAACGTCTGATACTTACTTATACTAAATAACTTATCTTAATATATTATACGATAAAAATCCTTTCACAGTTATTGTTTAGGTACATAATTCATATAATATTACTAGCTGTACCCCGCGGTTTGGGTTCTTTTTACTAAAATTTGAGATTTATGATATTGGTAGGAAGTAGGATTAATGGACTTTTTGGATCTGGGACCAATAACATACTGGCGAAATGTGGGTGTATCTACTATGGGACTGAGTCCTGGGTACACCTCTGCCTACCCCTTCGGGATAAAAGGCGTGAATGTATGTTATGTTTTTAAATTGTCATGTATTAGGGGGCCGGCCTATTGTCATCTATATGACACAGTTCGAGACTGGCTCTCTCTGTAAAAATTACTAATAGAAAAATCCGAAAAGGGACTAGTTTGACTTATTCAGGTCTATTCTGCTTTTGTCCATAGGCATCTCATACAAAATTGTGGACAAAAGCTGAACAGAGCTGTATAAGTGTGATTAGTCTCTAACACTTTTTTATTCGACCTGGGAATCGAACTCATGATCATGGTGTATGTTTGCATGCAAATAAACTATAATATAGTAAGTACAATCCCTATCTATCCGTCCAAAGGCTGGTTGCCTGGAACAGATCGCCCCATTGTTGACCAATAAGAATAATTTAATTTTTAAGTTGATTGTATTCAGTGTTAAGTATTCCTTTCCTTCTGGTTGTCTGGAAGAAATCGCTTTAAGCGATAAGACCGCCACTTGTGCTAGCCTAAGATTATTTTAAATATTATTCCTGTATACTCCTAGAACAAGAATATTTAGTTTTTAGTTCCGATTTTTTAGTAACAAAAACAACATGCACAATTTTTGACACTAAAAAATCGGAACTAAAAACTCAGAGTAAGGATACCAAAGAGAACCAGTCGTGCAAAAATCTGTTCCAAGCCGCGAGTCTGGTACTAAATCAATATTTTACCAGACTATGTGGTCAGTTGCATGGCAACCGTAGGCCGACCGCGTGATGCCAGCGTTAGGTAAAAAGCTAACCGAATAACAACAGATACGTGCGTGAAAGCGATAGCTTTTCATAATTTAGGCATGTATTTACAATAATTTTAGGAATTTATGTATCCACATTGCGTGTTTCTATTTTATTTTAATTTTTTTAACTCAATAAAATGGACAACAGCGCTTTGTTCGAATGAAAAACTATGAAGTCGATTATATTTTAAATATTTTTGCATAATATTATCCGAACTTAAATATTATTTTTTTTACATAAATTGAGGTTTGGCATTAATTACCTAATGAAATGAAAACATTTTAAACATTGAATTATATATTTGTTTATTTTATCTCAATTACATACTGTCCATTATGATGTTATACTTTTTGTTTTTAATGCATAGTCTTCGTTAATTTTACATTTATGTAACATTTTAATATTTTTGTGACTTTCGACCATTTATAAAGTAATCATATCACGTAACAATTTAGAATAATATCGTCAAAGGCCCTTTCTACGTGCTAGAATCAGGCCCACGAACCTGTACACACTATTAAACCGAGATTCTATCATGTAACTTAATTATCTTCACAAACATAAATACATTTTAATTTAAAAAATTTTTGGCCCTTTTAAATTTTAATTCTTGTAATATATATTTATAAAAGTTAAAAAGTATAAGTGTGATTAATTTATTAAAAAAATGTATATATTTAAATCACTAAATATTTTAGTGCATATACTCTACTCCAATGCTCCTATGTTCGCCCGCGTCGCTTAGTGTCAAATTTAACATTGAACTTCATAGGGTGAAAAATCGCTCAATCCAAATTAGGCTTTAAAACAATCATGTAAATAGAGTTTAAATTCAAATAATAGAAATTCAGTAGATGTCAAAGCGCGTAATTGTCAGTGATGGACACCTTTTTGTGAAGCTTGTTCAGGGATTGTGTATCTGTAGAAGGAAGAGATTCAACGTCATTGACTAAAATCTAAATATTCTTGTTCTAGGAGATTGCAATGAAGTTCCGAAAAGTAACGCCAAATTCAATCAATTATATTATTCCTGTATTGATGTGTTATGGTATTCAATATAGTGTTTATATCTATAAACATATAACATACATTCACGCCTTTTTCCCGAAGGGGTAGGCAGAGGTGTACCCAGGACAGTCCCACAGTAGATACACCCACATTTCGCCAGTATGTTATTGGTCCCATGTAATAGGGGGCGAGCCTATTGCCATCTACTGGGCACAGTTCCAGACTCCAGGCAGTTATTGAGATAATTCCTAATGTAAAAATCCAATATTTAACACTTTGCCTGACCTGGGGATCAAACCCGGGACCTCTTGATTGGCAGTCGAGCATACGCCCTCTACGCCACCGAGGTAGTCGGTTATTTATATAGATATAAACAATAAACACTACAAAATACTACTGTCGATCATGGAAAAATATATCTATGATTGGCAGTAGTATTTGAGAACCGCTACGTCACCGTGGCTGGCTATCACGTAATATATCGATATATTATTACGTGTCCCGAAAACCCACATTTCTTTCAGGTGCCTGAATTTCAGACCGTTTTTGTAACCGAAAATCATTTGTCAGACGTCAACAGCAAATACAATGGACGGTTCCGACGTAATATTTCATCTTTAGCTTTTAATAAATGGATTTCATTTCAGATCAAGTAAATAATGGACTGAGGCGCTCCGCATTTAGCAACTTTGATCTCCGTATTGCGGTAACAGGCAACGTTCAACTAGCTTTTACATTATGATAAAAAGCCTGCGCAAACATAGCAAGTCTGGTTGCGATGTTTCGATGATCGACAACAGTTTTGATGATGAGTTATAAGTCGATTGCTCTTCCATACAAAATTAAATTTTCCAAATGTGAAGGAAGGAAGAACAATAATAATTGTCCACTTAATTGTTTGTAGTTGGCTCTTAATCTGGCTCACTGAATAGGAAATATAATTCCCTATTCAGTGATCTGGCCTTTATTCGCGCCAAAATATATTTGATTTAAGGAAACCATATGTTTTGTTTTTCATATTTAAAAAAACATTGAAATAACCCCATAATATATTTTAGCAATTTTTAAAATATGAAAACAATACCATACGGTATTCTTCAACCAAATATATTATAGCGCAAACTAAGGCCAGATCAAAAACCACCACGAACAATCGCGGGGTTAATTATTCTACCGTTCTCCGTATTTGGGAAATTTCATTTTGTATGGAAGAGTGACCCCTTAATTTGTTGGATCTAGCAACTGTATTTATTCTAGAGGTGTCAAGTTGCTTGGTTTCCCAGAGAGTTTTAATTTCCTCCCTATAGCCCTAGTGGCGCCAGTTTTGATGATGACGAGTTCAAATTTAAAAAGAATGTTGATTCAGAATCGCGGAAATTGTAAATTGGGCTTTTTTGTTGCAACAACTGGTATACTTTCTTAAACTAAATTGATAGTTTCTTCAGCTTTAGTGGCTCTGTCTGTCTGGATTCTAAATAGAGATCAAAGCGTTAGAGGACGAATTTCTTGAAACACGCGTCACTTTTGTTTTGGGTGCCTATAGTAAAGCACAGAATAAATAATATTACCAACGGTAATGGCAGCAGATCACCTGAAAAACTGAAAAAATTACAAAATATAGAATTGAAAAAAAACCGGAAAAGAAAGTCAACTTCCGATTCAAAATGTGTCAGGTGATCGGTATTTTTTTTATTTTACCAATATATTTTTGCAGTTTTACAGGGGATGTACCTCCTTTAACTGTAGTAAAACACCTTTTTGTTCCATATTGTTTTGCAATGTTGCCAGCGAAATTACTGGGCAAGATGAGATTCAAAGTCAAAGTCAAAGTCAAAAACACTGGGTGGGAAGCTTACCATCAGGCACCCGATTTGCTCGTCTTGTCACTCATTATCATAAAAAAATATATATAATACTAGCGACCCGCCCCGGCTTCGCACGGTAGCAGAAGTAGGTATAGTGAACGTTTAACAGGAGTAAATTCGTGATACATTGTATTTTAATAGATATAACCCTAATGGTTTACGCAGCGCACGCAAATTAAGGACTATTTCTGTTACACTGACCAAACCTTAACACATGTATAAATTTATCGTGGACTATTTTGAAGATATTGATAAGGACTACAAACTCCTAGTACATAACTTTACTCTACCACCAATAGTTTTCACACCGCATGAAAAATAATCACTGCTTCGATTATTGTGACTAAACCAAAAAAGATGGATATAATCTATGTATACTGTTTTGTAGGTATTGATAAGTACTACAAACTCCTAGTACATTACTTTACTCTACCACCAATAGTTTTCACACCGCATGAAAAATAATCATTGCTTCGATTATTGTGACTAAACCAAAAAAGATGGATATAATCTATGTATACTGTTTTGTAGGTATTGATAAGTACTACAAACTCCTAGTACATTACTTTACTCTACCACCAATAGTTTTCACACCGCATGAAAAATAATGTAAGGTCCGTGGTCGAGGCGTATTAAATGAGAACACGAGTTACTTAGTTGGATGTCTGTTTATTACTAGTTACTTATGCTAATACATAATATACGATGTATACCTACAGTACATGCCCATCGGAAAAATAATAAAAAAAAACTTAATCTAAGGCTTTTTTTTTATATAAACCAAAGTTTTCCGTTTAACATAGTATAACATATACATAAATTTATTTTTAATTTAACATTTATTTTATGATTACTACAACTATAAATAAGTAAGGCCTTCTTCAATTTTATGTTCTAACATTTCTTTATATAGGTATCTTTACATTCATTTTACAATCTTCAATTGAATAAGTTCTCTAAATGGTCCGACATACAAAGTATCGAATTTGTTTACACTTTTTTCATATCTCAGTAATATCTCCTGTTGTATAAATTATTATTATTGGGTTCGTATAACAATCATACTTCTAATTGCGTAGCTATTCTTTTTACTGAACTCTTTGCTGACAATTAAATTGTTTCGTGCATCATGTTGCGATGTTGCGAACTCTGATAGTATTTGTCTAGGAATTCTATATGAAGTAATATGAAGTTGTTTACAAATGAGCTTGCTACTGAACTATATACTTATTCCTACTTAAGGTAGTTGGGCCCTATCTAATCTAAATGTACTTATTCTATCAAAAGCTGAATTTGCCGTGTCAGTAATTACCTACCACCGGTTCTTTATCGGTGTAAGGCGTTTTGATGCAAACACTTAGAACAACGTCCTACTAAATGACTTACGTCTTCCTCTACTCCTGGCTAATGGAACCTTTTCTTATTATATTCCATTATTATATATGGAATAAGACGAATCTTATTCCAGTATGTCCACTAGTGAGTACCATGTAGTCATTTAATATAACTCGTTTAGTATCATCATTATAAACTCTCATTAATTATATTATTTAAATCACATAATTGGAGTCCGGACCAATTTGATTTATTATTTGAGTTAACTCTTTTTTTCTTTCATTATTATATTCAAACATCTTTAATTCTTTAAACATATTTTCCAACTTTCTCACAAAGGCATCTTGTGCACATTATGATCGAAACGAAGGATTTTTGTATTATCTTAATATTCTCTATCATATTCAAACAATCAATCCATTATTCTTTACACATACATTCCAACTTTCTCACAAAGGCATCTCGTGCGCATTATGATCGAAAAGAAGGATTTATACGTGAATTACTAACTTTTTGTTGCAATATACATACGAGTATATGCAAATAAATTCATTCTCTCATTAGTATTTCATTTTAATAGTGCAATTCCATTCTCTTTCATAAAAACTCAATTCTGTAAAAACCCTTGGCTACGGCTGAGTGTTCCCACCACTTTTGGGTGATCAGTCCAATCGATAGTAGGGTGACTACTCTT
The DNA here is from genome assembly GCA_947063395.1 of Hemistola chrysoprasaria. NCBI lineage: Eukaryota > Metazoa > Arthropoda > Insecta > Lepidoptera > Geometridae > Hemistola > Hemistola chrysoprasaria. The sequence continues at coordinate 1,663,393 of OX346731.1, read as the reverse complement.
AACCGTAGTTTTATTATTTTCACATCTTTCAACTCTCTCTTCCATTCTTCAGCTTGCATATCCCGCTATAAAATAATCCTTACTCAACTTGAAGAAATGTGTTAATGTGAACACATTCATCGCTATCTCTCTACTCTACTCTATACTAAATATCTTTTCGCATCTTGGTGGTATACACAAATAACTATCAAAGCTAATTGCCCTTTTGTTCATAGATAAAGTTACATTTCCGTTGTCATTCCTAATAGAAACAGTTATTCTTCCAAAATACAAAATATAGATTTATATATTTTCATAAAATCTCGACCTAAAATTCCGTTTTGCATAAAAGGTAAGTTTTGGATGACATGAAAAAATTCCTGTCCATATAATATAAAAACATAGCCTAACGTTTGGACTTTGGCCTCTATTCCGTTTTATGCTTATGCATTCTATATGTACTGGAATGTTTCATTGCTTAACCGTCTTATATTTCAATGCTGATAATGACGCTCCGGAATAAATTAAAAAAATAGTTTTGAATTATGAACAAAGAAATCTACAGAACTACTAAGATTGTCATTATGAACTTATTATAGAAAATACTGCAAAAGTTCGTCATTGACCTTTACTGAGTTAACGTGACTCTGTTTTTGACTGTTCATAGTAACTACCCTTTGCTCTGACTATTATGCATGTTATTACGACCTTGTCTACCTCAATACAATCCTTGACTTCTATAACCACGACTGGTTTTAACTTTGCTGGGAATTTACTTGACTACAATTTTGATTTGATGTTACCCGAATCGCCTCGAGTAGGTTGTGTGTGGTTACCTCGATAATTACTCCTATTTTGACCGTTAATCTCCTATTCCCTCTATTACATCGTTGTCCAAAATACCAATACCTAGACGATTCTGAGTTATGTTGACTACAACAGGAAAGCTCTTCGTCCTTCGCTGCTCTGATAACATTTTTCCATGCCGAATAATTTCAAGCTGACAAAATCGTGCTAAGTTGACGGTTTTGTAATCTGATAGCCAACTGTTCATTAATTGGTCGCAATGTCTCGTGTGTAGCTCTATTTCCCTTAGGTTGTGCTATTAACAAATCCACGAATTTTTGAACTTTACTTTCATACTGTTCCACAGTCATACCATTGTCTCATCTGAATTAATTCTTTATGTATAGCCGTGCTATATTTATATGTAAATAAAAGTGTTCGCCTGTCGCTTAACATCGCTTGGCACGTGCACTGGACGACAACCTTTATTTCTCGCTTTCATAAAGTCTCATTTTCAGAATAAAATTAATGCATAGTCTCACCTTCAGTTGTGAGCGTAGAGCCATGCAATTCCATAGCATTGATCAGGTTTTCGGTGATGTTCTCATTACCTGTCATCACTGGCATTAGTGATACTGTAGTCAAATCAAAACAAAAAAGTAAATTCAAAAGTAGCCATAATTGTTTGATCTTGAGTGTCCTTTGAGGATTCACCTTGGATAAAGCCTAGAACTATAAATTTTGGAACAAAATATTTCAATGTCTTTATAATATTATATTTCTCTAACAAAATCGCAATATGATAGTAACGCAAGCTAATATATACGTACATGTTTGTCTATCACGTGTTTATGAACTTGTTAAATTAAATTTAAATACAATCATTATATTGACGTATTAAAAATTCATTCAGCTAGTTTCTGCTTTACCAATATCTCTGTTCTTCTATCATAGCTTAATTTTACTAAATTATCTCGTAAACTTTTTAGTAGTATATAAATGATTTTAATTTCACTGGCCATTTATCATGTGAACTGAACATGTTATGTTCAACTTCTGTAATAACAATTATTAATATTAACTTTACCTTACAATTCCTTATTTTCCAACCTATAAAATAATTAAAAAAAATATTATAATTGGTTATTAATAATAAAAAATGATCATAGTCCCATTATATTAGAGATTTTCTTTTTCCGATTCATAACGCAACGCAACGACTTATCAATTTATTATTATTTACGTTATCTCTATTATTTATTTAACGGTCCACTTTCTTTCATTTTATTTATGCACTTATATTATTATTATTATTATATTTATTTCACATGCACACTTTCACTTATATACGCACTTTATCATAATAACGCAAGTAGGCCTAGTCTGGAACCTCTGGTGCGGGCGCTGGTGGCGGGTGGTGACGCCCTTGGCCAAGGCAATCAATTTTGGCGGACTCTAGTGCAGCAGCAGCGGCACCAGCAGTAGACGCTCCACATGCGCCTATCATGGTAATTATCACGTTTCCCTCTGGTCTGGTGGGCTGGTGGGGAAGGTGGTGGTTTCCGACCTCCCACATCATGGTCACGAAAATCGCCATCTCGCCAAAAGATATACGCCACAGTTTTATATTTTTTGGTTTTGCCGAATTATTAGGGTCCACATTTTATTAAAATTAAATTTTTGTAACACTACATTTTACTAATTATGATATTATTACTACATTGTGCTTAATTGTGTCGCGTATAACAACGACGATGCGCTCGCGCGCGATCAGCGAAACATGATCCGCACTGCTCCCAACGAAGCCTCAGCTGGCCGGGTCGCCATGTAAGGTCCGTGGTCGAGGCGTATTAAATGAGAACACGAGTTACTTAGTTGGATGTCTGTTTATTACTAGTTACTTATGCTAATACATAATATACGATGTATACCTACAGTACATACAGTAAAATAATCATTGCTTCGATTATTGTGACTAAACCAAAAAAGATGGATATAATCTATGTATACTGTTTTGTAGGTATTGATAAGTACTACAAACTCCTAGTACATTACTTTATTCTACCACCAATACTTTTCACAGCGTATGCATATAATGTCTGTTTCGATTATTGTGACTAAACCAAAATAGATGGATAAAATTTCCGTAGACTTTTTTGTTGATATTGATAAGTACTACAAACCCCTAGTACATTATATTATTCTACCATCAATGGATTTCACAGCGCGCGCAAATTTATGAATATGGTAATTATATTATGTGACACCTTGGTTCACAATATCGCAGTTTTCTTACGGATCCCTATTTTTTTTCAAAATCTCATATAGCCTATGTCACTTACACTGAATTAAGCTATCCATAAGTGAAAGAATTTTTAAAATCGGTCCAGTAGTTTCGGAGCCTATTCGTTACAAACAAAAAAACAAAAAAACAAAGTTTCTCTCTTTATAATATTAGTATAGATATATTCTATAGGTAGCCAGTGTCGCGTTCATAATAATCCTCGCTTCTCTCAGTTGAAATGCCAAAACTCGGAAACTTTTTACTGCATCATGAAACGGCGAATATAATTTAGATGGAATTTATACGAGAAAACTTGGTAAGATACAGCTGCGACCCGCCGCACCTGCGCCGGGACTAACCAGAAGGATTCTATGTATTATCGTGTCTTTATACTATGTGGATGTCACCCTCAATTAATTTTGGAGAATATGGTATTAAAATGCACTTTAAAAATAATGTTTCTCACTTTAATAACAATGGTTAAACTATGGTTTAAATATAACAATAAAGCTAGAACTACATCTGGCACACGTGTGCCACGTACGTCGTATATGGGCGCGTCGGAGCCCATACATTTTGCCACTGGCGTGGATCTAATGTAGCTCTAAACAGCTAGTTGCCATACAAAATGTATGGGCTCCAACGCGCTCAGATCCGGCGTGCGTGGCACACGTGGGCCAGATGTAGTTCTAGCTTTATTATTATTATTATGGTTTTCACTGTAAATATGCTTAGCTTTAAAATTATTTGAAAGATCTATAAAAATAATGGTTTCGACTATAAAGTTCAGAGCAAGCAGACTTATGCAGGTAAAGTTTAGGTTTGTCTAGTGACTAAGATTAAGATTACCGTGGAAATATCGGGATAATAAGTCCATCCATCCATTCATCCTCACAAAATTGCGCATTTATAATAATAATGAAGTAGAATTTTCTTCTCAGCCGTAGCAAGTTCACTGCTGAACATAGGCCTCCACCATAAAGTGGGGGGTTTGCCAATACTCGCCACGCTTGGCAAATGGGTTGGCGAGCGCAGTTAGGTGAATTTTACTCAGAGGACGCTGCTGTCCGTCCTCTGGATCTAACAACTCTTAGCCTTAGCTTAGTTGGATTTTACACGTACCTACCAATATCTTCTTTCCGCCGTGGAGTTACCGGTTTTAGAATAGTACTCCACCCTCTCCACCCGTGGTTGCCGTAAGAGCCGGCTAAGTTAACAGATCCAGAGGACGGGCAGCAGCGTCCTCTGCAAAAAACATCGAACTGTGCTCGACAAATCGCCTGCCAAGCGTGTCGAGTATTGGCAAAAACGTCCTTTATGTGGGAGGGCTATGTTCAGTAGTGTATTAACAACATATTATATCTTCTTTCACGCAGTTTATTCAAGATATTTAAATATTTAATAATATTATAATTTATTAATTTATTAATTTAAGGTTATAAAAATAAAATGTTCACAATGTCGCATCAAAACAGCTCCTCGCTCAATTGAAGCCTAAACACGTTTCAACAAAAGGTGAGTTTCATTCATTTCATTTGCCCCAATTTCTTTGAATACAAATTCAAACGCGAATTGTCGCTATTGTATAATATGTACGCCATTAATCATTGTGGTTACATTTCAATTTGTTAGAAATTGTACGGAAATTTCCGTTTGTAACATTGTTGATGCTGTTGGCTTACTTGGAAAAGACTGTGATTAAATTACTTATGACTGTACTTATCAAAATGGGTAGAACATAAACATATACATACATTCACGCCTTTTTCCCGAAGGGGTAGGCAGAGGTGTACCCAGGACTCAGTCCCATTGTAGATACACCCACATTTCGCCAGTATGTTATTGGTCCCATGTAATAGGGGGCGAGCCTATTGCCATATACCGGGCACAGTTCCAGACTCCAGGCAGCTATTGAGATAATTCATAATGGAAAAATCCAATATTTAACACTATGCCTGACCTGGGGATCGAACCCGGGACCTCTTGATTGGCAGTCGAGCATGCGCCCACTACGCCACCGAGGCAGTCAAATAAATAATAGGTAAATGGGTAGAAATTGGAAATATACTGAAAGTTTAATGGTTTTTCAAAAATTTTACAATGATCCGAAGGGTTTCCGTGGCCGAAAACTTGGATTTGTCATAACCATTTCATTACATATAACATAATATAAAAAATCAGAACTATCCGATTTGATGCAAGGCAACCTCTCTTCTAGGGCACGATTTCCATGTACTATTATGACATACTTATTGGATACATGTCCACCTGTCCACCTTGTGGGTGGACGTTCTAGCTACGCTTGCCGGTCCGTGGTCTCCATTCGAAAACTTTACAGCCCCATCGGCCATCAGTTCTACGTGCTATGTGCCGCCCATTGCCACTTCAACGCTAATCTGCTGGGCTATGTCGGTAACTGTCGTTCTACGGATCTCCTCATTTCTGATTCGATAATAATATCCTAAGCATTGATTTAAAAAAAGGGGAGAACGTACCCTACGTTCTCCCAGCGCTTACTCAACAACTGGCACGTGCAATTTTCTCAGTGTGAAGTTTGCACAGTGCAGCAGTTTGCGCAGCGTAGGACGTCCACTCACTAGGTGGACAGATGATCTGATCTGAGCAGGAACACGCTGGATGCACTGGCCACTTAAAACCGGACTGTATGGAAATATATGGGGGAGGCCCATGTTCAGCAGTGGACGTTCTATGGATGAAATGATGATGACGATTCATAATTTAGCCACTGTTTGTATGTACGTCCGACCGTAACTTGAGAGAAGTTATTGCGATTTTAATGAAATTTTAAATATAATATAGGAAAGTACCTAAGTAGGTATAGGTAATAAAGGATGTTTTATGTTCGAACATGAGCCAAATCGGTTAAGGGGTTTTAGAGTTATTGGGGTTACGACGAGGTCTCAATATTTTTTTAAGCAATTTCGCTCTTTATAATATTAGGTAGAGTAGGTAATATAGAAATTAAAATTTGATCATAATCGGTCAAGGGGTTGCAAAGTTATAAACGAATCATGAAGCAATTCAAGCTAGATGGTGCTGGATATCGTTAACTCGTGGTATCGTTGTGTTGCACAATAGGAGACAGACATGAGACATTGTTTAGTTAAGTTCGCGAGGTCCTTAGTTCGAGGAAACTACTAGTTATAAGACAGTAAACATTTTTGGAATGGTGTTACTAGGTCAAATATTTAATAGTATCCTTTCTATATACCATTCTATATACTGCTATATACTTTATGGGATCCCTAAACCGTAATGAAGCCAGGGATGACCCTTGCTGGGTCAAGGTTAGAGATGGGTAAAAAAAAAGACAAGTTGTAAAAAGGACTAAGGATTTGAATTATTTATGACGAATTTAGAGCGTTTTGGCTTTGAAAAAGTATATATTTTGACACCCTCAGAGCCTGTACAATGATAACCAGATGACTGATATACATACTTATAACTAATATAAGCATATATATCACCCAGACACAGATCAAACAGACATGTTCATGCACACAAATGTGAGCAGGATCGAACCCGGGCCCTGCGGCAGAGTTACTACCATCTGAGCTAACGAGGCTGTGTGTTGGCTAATATTTAATATATTTAGGAGTTCCAAAATGCATATTACTCGTCCATTAAAATAAAAATAACAAACCAGAGATTAAAAGTACCAAAAGTACCAAGTGACCATATTCCCATCACTAGAGCCAAAAGCTGCGAGGTTGTCGGGAAAAATTTGTGGCTCCCTTTTCAGTCCGATGTGACCCACATAATTACGACGGACTGACTTTTAAGACATTTTCGTGGAGAATGCCATTTCATCGGATTTGTTTTAAGCCCCGGCAAGGTAACAATGTAATCTTCAAGGCAACTATGACAGGCAAACAGACACTACTTTTTAAATTATATTTTTCACTCCTCATGCTCAAAAAGTCCGTCATTGTTGCGTACCAGAGCGGGGCTAAAATAACTTTTACACAAATAGGGAATAGAGTAAATTTCTTTTTAATTTTTGTCTGTTACCAACGAGATTATATTTTTTTGGTGTTGCGCGTACTGTTATTTGCCAAAATGTTTTGATGAATAATAATTTTATTATCTCACAATCGTAGTGAAAAGTAGAGTGTTTACTACACACGGCGCTAAAACACATTATAACTCGGTTTCTATTTACCCCTCTCAATAAAGCTCGGGAGTAGAACGGAAGACATTCCCACGGGAACGAAATCGCGGGAGGTATGCCAGTGTTCTATAATCTAACATATTATAACATAATATACAATCAAGCCTTTTTCCCGAAGGGGTAGGCAGAGGTGTACCCAGAACTCAGTCCCATAGTAGATACACCCACATTTCGCCAGTATGTTATTGGGACCAATATCATACTGATACAGTTCCAAACACTATAATAATATATAATAAAATATGTTTAATATTTTCCTAAGAAAAAGAAATAGGTGAAAGAAAAAAAAAGAGTCTTTAATTATGTTAGATTTACACTCGGGAAAGTAATATAACCGAGTTTTGATACTTCGTTAATGCCTTGCCATAACAAACAGAGCAAGGAATTTTTTTAAATATATATATTTTTTATATATTTTTTTTTTAATAATTTGAAGGTAGGTAGTTAAATGCAAGATGTAGCAAAAATCTTCTATCCACTAGTGTAACAAAAGAATTCTTAACATTCACGAAAAAATAATTAAATAGTACCTACCTTCATAACACAAAGAATACCGAAGTCAAATCAAAATGGTTACAGTTACAAATGGTTACGATGGGATTTTTTTCCAACGTGTCACAGTGTGACTTGTTTAGTGTGACTCGTTGGGAACCCACCATAATTGTGTTTAATAAGGAATGTCCATAAAATAAGATTTATTCTGCTATTTTGGTTTAAATTTAGATGTTCATTTTCACTAAAGTATTTAATTGCAATTGTTGGATTGGTTTGGACAAACATTTACTATAAAAAATATTTGATACTTTACCTCAAGAAGCAATTCAAAGTCATTGTACTTTACTCTCTATTTAGTGTATCAGTGTTACTATTTTATGTATTTAGTGTTACCAGTTAAAATTGTAATGCTAGAAATTTTGACTAGCATGCTTTTGACAATCATTTGTATCGAATTCGAGCGTTATCTGTCAAAGATGTATGGGATTTGACAAATTCGATGATACGATAGGACGATAGCAATTTAAAAAAAATAAGCTAGGTCCATTACTGGTAATGCTAGGTAACGCCAAAGTTACAATGCTATGTTTTCCATGCAGTATCAGCACAATCTGAATCAATAACTTACTCGTGTTCCAAATATCATCCATAAGGCATAAAATTGACTTTATTTCACCCACTTAACCTAAAAAATTAGGTCGAACCGAAAGAAAAATGAGTTCAAATTTTCGACCTGTCACTTCAAACTTTGTTTTTAATTTTTTTTATTAAAAAAGAGTTTGTATTCGGATATGGAATGTGAATGAAAGCTGATTGGTGGATTTTGACAGGCGATGCAAGCGCCCTCTCGCGTCTGTTCTGCGGCGCAGTGCCGCTTCGACTGATACGAATTCAACCCCCAATGCGGGGCTGGTTACCTATACTTATATGTTTACATCTTAAATGGGGTGTGTGTAGAGTAGGGAGCTTACAAGAGATTATTTTTTGAGTTGAAAATCTCTATGAAATATCGTATTGTACATCATATCGTAATTAGTTTAAAATTGTCGTCCATTAAGTATACGCAAAACATGATCTGCTTTTAAATTAGAAATTGGATTTTTTTTTAAATGGTAAGGTATTTTTTTACTCACTTTATAACAGAGCCGTCTCTAAACAAGACCCGTTTTCACAGTATGTATTATAAGTGTGTTACATACAGTCGATCAATCGACGATCAATGATAAAAACAACAATCGACAATCGATCGATTGCTGCTGGTATACCCTGAAGCACAAATTATGATAGACTCTTGACTGTTTTGATATAATAGCTGGTTTTTTACTTTAACTTTCTCTTGTTCCTTCTTCATTATCAGACCCCGATGATGACCGCTGTAAATAATTGAGGAGTTCCGTACACTCCCGAAAACCTAGTAAAACCAGTAAAACAATTAGGTACTGGACTTCGACAGACTTTGAATGAATTGCGTTTGGATCGCCGCGCGCGCTGTTTCTGCACCTCGTCGGCGCTGAAAAAAAAACTCCAAAATGTAACCTCTATCTGTTAGTTACTCTACACACAGGCGGCGCGGCGCGGGTGCGTACAAAATATAAAGTTACCGGAGCCTCGGAGGTTATTATTGTCGTATCCTTGCGTTACTAATGCTTGGTTCCTTCCTTTCTGTAACAAACAGTAGAAATATTATGTACTAATAGATAAATAAATACTTCATCAATTATTACATTATTTAAATATTACTTTTGAAGTGGTAGGCCTCTTGCAGGGGACCGCCTGGGGAAGTATCACACCTTTGCCAGTTATTCATCCGGCAAGCAGTAAAGTGCAGACATTACTACTTTGTTCCGGTCCAATCTTAATGAACGAGGCTTGAACACTAACACAGAAGGATGAAAATTATAAACTTCACGTAACAGAGAGGAAAGTGCTGAGAAAGATTCTGAGACCCGTGAGGAAAGAAGATGGAAACTGGCGGATCAGAAATATATGGAAATTTAAGATCTAGTGGCTAAGCCAAATATCATTGGCGAGATCAAATCCCACAGACTTCGCTGACTCGTCCACATTGAATGCATGGGGGAGGATCGGGCGGTAAAGAGAGCGTACTTGGGACGCGAAACTGGGAAAAGGCCGGTCGGGCGTCATAAGTAACGCTGGAAGGCCGAGGTGGGAAAGGATCTGAAGGCGCTTCAAGCAGAATCGTGAAAACCTACAGCGCAGAACAGACAGGAGTGGCGTCTTCTTGTGTCGGAGGCCAACACTCATTTTGGGTCACTGCGCCAGTCTTGTTAGTTAATTATATTTTATATAATGTGTTAATAATGTGCGGAGGAAACAGAGGAATACAAATCATCTATTTGGTTTTTTTTTATGATAGTGAGTGACAAGACGAGCAAACCAAGTGCCTGATGGTAAGCATCACGATTGCCCATATCAGACACAGTGCCACCCAGTGTTTTAAAATTAAAAATTCTGCGTGGCACTGCACTGCGCCTGTCACCCTGAGATATCAGTTGTTGAATCTCGTTATGCCCAGTTATTTCGCTGGTAACATTGCCCTTCAGACCGGAACATAGTAATGTTTGCACAGTACTGCTTGGCGGATGAATAACTGGCAAAGGTGTGGTACTTCCCCAGGCGGCCCCCTGCAAAAGAGGCCTACCACTACAAATTTTTGATCCAATTTTTGATACTCGGTTCATTATCATTTAGACAGTAAATTTTCGACATTCGGCGAAAATCGTGCATTTAGCTACTCACGTGTAAACAACCTCCCTAAAACGTTGTATCTACACATATACGTGAAGACGGTAATCCGACTTAAGGCTAGTGTGGCACTGAACACTTGAAATGAGTTGGTAAGACGCTATACAGAGTGTTGTCATTCACAACCGGGACTGTTGGAAAGTTGGGACAGTTGAAACTTGGGACTTATTACCAACACGCAGCTTTTCAGATTGTGATAAGCTGTTAATGCAATTTGTTTATGCGTTAGGCTAAGCCCGCAATACGATAAAAAATCTGTGAACAATGCCAATATAAGTACAAGAGTGCGCGAACTGCGAAAATGAATTTGTCGCATTTCGCAAATCGCGACGATTTCGTAGGGCGCGCATATAGATAGTTATATAGATAAACACTTTATTGGTACACCACAACAAGAAGTTCTTAAATCTAATAATAATTAATAATTACTAGTGTAACAATGGGCGGTCTTATCGCTAAGAGCGATCTCTTCCAGACAACCGTGCAGAGAGAGGAGAGAACCGTAATTAACATTTGGTCGGTGGTGTTACAGACTTCTTAATAAATAAATATAGAATCATAAAGGTGACTTAAATACATACTGGTCTGTATACCTATATACATACATAAACATAAACCCTAATATTACACATATATCTATTTAATACATACTTATATAAACCAATATATAATTCTTAATATTGTTTATAAATATGTACAGAATAATATGTTACTAACGAGATAGTCATTGTCTAATAGGTATAAAGAATTTATTACCGTCAATTAAAGAAAAGTCTGTTGGCTTGTTCCCGCTACACTCTCGCCTCTGCCTCGGTGGCGTAGTGGACGCATGCTCGACTGCCAATGAAGAGGTCCCGGGTTCGATCCCCAGGTCAGGCATAGTGTTAAATATTGGATTTTTCCATTAGGAATTATTTCAATAACTACCTGGAGTCTGGAACTGTGCCCGGTAGATGGCAATAGGCTCGCCCCCTATTACATGGGACCAATAACATACTGGCGAAATGTGGGTGTATCTACTATGGGACTGAGTCCTGGCTACACCTCTGCCTACCCCTTCGGGAAAAAGGCGTGAATGTATGTTTATGTTGTTCCCGCTAATCTCCGAAACGGCAGAAGGACCGATTAAAACTATTAAGTACTTAAGAAAAAAATATTGTGTTTCCGAGTAAAAAAATAAAACTTAATTATATATTATATTCATTCGGGTTCGAGACTTTTACTGCCTGATAGATGCCTATACTCGCAGCAAGACAAAGCAAGCGCAGTTCGATGGTTTTACGCAGTGGGCGCTGCTAAATCTGACTTAGCCGGCTATCCGGCAATCACGAGTAAAGAGTGGGGCACTATTCTTAATTCAGTAACCTAAAAATAAAATTTCAATTAAATAAATAAAAACTGCCGTATGGGGTGCCGAGTATCGAATATAAGTACCCCATCCTTTCTACCCGCGGCTGCCATATGAGCCGACTAAGGGTTATAAGTCCAGAGTCCAGAGTCCGGCGTCAATACTCACCATTAAACTGCGCTCGCATTATATCATATCAGCATGCAAGCGTGGCGTGTATTGGCCCATAAAACCCCTCCCCCATATAGGGGAGGTCTATGTCCAGCAGTGGACTTCTTACAACTGAGATGATGATGATGATGATGAAATAAAAACACTAAGAACCTATATAATAATAATATTATAATAATAATATATTAATAATTCATTTATTTCAGGCAATAATAGAATCCCATATTAATAAATACCTTACAGACTAACATACATAAAAAAAAATAAACCACAAAATTACAAAACTATAATATAAAAAAATATATAATATAATATATTCCCATTAAAATTACTTAAGTAAAACATCCTGTAGCAACCATAATAACTCGAGGGAGAGTAATTCTGTAGCCTCCGAATTTGTTGTTTATTTGACTTTTCCTTTACGACTGTTATTAGGGCTGCCAGTCTGCCAGTGCCAAAATACCCGTATAATGGAGCTGCCAACCCTGGCAACTGGTAAAACTGAGAATAAACGTCAGTTTTTTAATTTACTGCCTTTCGTTCCGGCGCAGTTTTTTTAGTGTAGGAAATGAACATAGTGGACCCCCACAGTAATTCCTCAGTCAGTAAAAACTTTATAGCATGATTAAGTATCAATAAATTAAGGTATTGTATAAATATCCAAAAAAAAAAAATTTAAGAAGTTAGGTTTTTTTAATTAAAATCTTATTTCTATGACATCTTTTTTAGGAAAAATGCTCCGTTTGAACTTTCTTCACAGGACATATTCATGTAATCTATACAAACAATACACGAAATATCCAAAAAAAATTCCCAGCGGAATCGCCAAATTTTTTATAACATATGTTTCTTGGTGTAACTTGGACTGGAAAATTGCTCAGTCGAATTTTTTAACGGGAATGCTATTTTATCGAAGTCATATAACCACACAATAAAAATCCAAAAAATAAACCATGTAATTATATATTTTTTTTAAATTGTCACTGCAAATGCAGTGGAAAATTTCTCAGTCTATTTTCTTTATTGATTTAAGTACACCATTAACTTTCTTTTCAACTAGCAAAATATCCAAAAAAAAATCAAGCGGATTAATAACTAAAAACATTTTAATAATAAACAGATTTGAATCTAGCTATCGGGAGCCGTGAGTAGGGAGCGGGGTGGAGGAGCGGGGCGCGGGAGCGGTACTGGCCGCCCGCGCGACATTATTATATACCTACTTACTATTCACGTATTTATATTTGATTAGCCGCTAATTTGTAATTTTGTACATATTCCTTGGGAATAGTTTGAAGTTTCATTACATCACTTTAATTTTTTAGTAAACGACACTTGCTTGGCGCAAAGGTGCTTTACAATACGTATGAAAATGCGTGTGTAAACTGCTCTTAACTGCCGACCACCGGTGGTTGTGGTCGATGGTCCGTTTGCGCCGAGACTTATAGGGAATTTAATACATCCTCAAAACAATAATGTTAATATTAGAGATGAAACGGATATTCGGTAACTTTCCGGTATCCAGGCTATCCGGCACGAATTTAATATTCGACCAGTTACCGAATAATGGACAAGTATCCGGCCAGATACCGGATTAAAAAAAATTTAAGAAAATTATCATATATCAATTTTTAATTACAGAACAAAATTGATAGTCAAACTGCACTACAGGCAAATTATGATAAATAAATATAAAGGCTTCTGTCCTCTTTCTATGAGCCTTCGGCCACGAATGAACAAACTTGTGACGTATATGAATATTAATAATAAAATAAAATAACACTTTTTTGCCGGTAATAATATATCAAAAAAGTAGTAACCGAAAACATTTCTTTTAATTAAATGTAAAACGACATTATTAGATTTACTATTTGAAAATATTCCGCCATTCCAACAAACTTCATTTCAACCAAAACGTTTTTATTCGCTTGTTAATTTTTAATTGAGTACTTTTATGACCAAACTTTTTTCATCAAACTCCTTAGGTGCTATTGAGAAATAATAATATAATAATAATAATATGGGACAACTTCCACACATGGTCATCTGGTCCCAAACTAGGCTAGAAGCCTGTACTATGGTAACCAGATGACTGATATACATACTTATATAAGCTTATAACACCCAGACACAGATCAAACAGACATGTTCATGCACACAAATGTTTGACCTGGCCGGGGATCGAACCCGGGGCCTGCGGCACAGAAAGCAGAGTTACTACCATCTGAGCCAACGAGGCTGTCGTGTCGTGGCGAGGGTGTGTGGCGAGGAAATAAAACTATCATGGTGGCTCATATTCATTATCATCATCTCAGCCGTTGGTAATCCACTACTGAACATAGGCTTCCCCCGTAAAGGGGGGTTTTGCCAATACTCGACACGCTTGGCAGGCGGGTTGTCGAGCGCAGATCGATGGTATTTTGCAGAGGACGCTGCTGCTCGTCCTCCGGATCTGTTAACCCTTAGCCGGCTCTTACGGCAACCACGGGTAGAGAGTAGAGAGGGTGGAGCACTGTTCTCAAGCTGGTAACTCCACGGCCAATACGACTCATATTATCGTAGTCAAAAGCGGATATTGCTGAAAATACTTTTTATTTTATCATTTTTTTATCTTTTCCCCCGTAAAGCTGGCAACTTAATAGGTATTAAATGAATTATGCTGCAACAAACGGTTTCACTTATCTTCGTATACAAGGTCAGCTTCCGAAAAAAGTCTATCGCTGTATACACTGCTGCAGGGTGCTAAAAAATAAATACTAGCAAAATTTGTTAAGTTTAGGTATTGTACAGAATTAACTGACCACCATAAGGATCACGTTTCACGATCGCGACCAATGCGTACTGAATTGAGAAAAGAATCAATATCACGTGCAATCGCGTTTTATCCTCTTCAAAAGGTGCCATCATCATCATTGTCATCATCATATCAGCCATAGGACGTCCACTGCTGAACACAGGCCTTAGATTTCCATCCAGTTCGGTTGTAAGCGGCCTGCATCCAGCGTGCTCCTGCCGTACTTATCAGATCGTCTGTTCCACCATGTGGGAAGACGTCCTAAGCTGCGCTTACCAGTCCGTGGTCTTTATTCGAGAACTTTACGGCCCATCGGCCATCGGTTCTACGTGCTGTGCCCTGCCCATTGCCAAGTGGATTAGCAAGTTGAAGTCAACTTTCTAATCCGCTGGGCTATGTCGGTAGCATCCGTTCGTCTACGGATCTTCTCATTTCTGACTCGATCTCGCAGAAAAATCCCGAGCATAGCAATCTCCATAGCTCGTTGCGCTATTTTGAGCTTACTGATAAGGCCCACAGTCAGGGACCACGTTCCAGATCCGTAAGTCATCACTGACAACACACATTGGTCGAATACTTTCGACTTGAGGCACTGAGGTATTTTGGACGAGAAGACACTACGTAGGTTTCCGAACGCTGCCCAGCCTAGTTGACCTCTTTCTCGAAGTTGGACCTACCAAGTTGGACTACTTGTCCTAGGTAGACGTAAGAGTCAACAACTTCTAGAATCGCGTTACTAACCGGTACTGGGGTCAGCGCAACATGGGCATTAGACATCACCTTCGTCTTGTCCAAGTTCATTTTAAGGCCGACCCGTTGAGAAACTCGATTGAGGTCTTCGAGCATCATGCTAAGATCTTCCATCGATTCTGCCATGACTAAAATGTCGTCGGTAAACTGAAGGTGAGTGATGTATTCGCCATTAATATTGATGGCGTGCCTTTGCCATTCCAGAAGCTTGAAGGCGTCCTCCATTGCGGCAGTAAACAGTTTCGGAGATATGACGTCTTCCTGTCTTAGCCATTTATTCAACGTGATCGCCTTCGAACTCTGGTCCTGTACTCGAACCGACATAATGGCGTTCCTATCCAAGCACTTCAACACTTCGATATACCGATAGTCAATATGGCATCGCTGGAGAGACTCGAGCACCGCCCATGTCTTGATCAAATCAAAGGCCTTTTCATAGTCCACAATCGCTAAACATACATATATACATGCAGTCACGCCTTGTTCCCGGTGGGATAGGCAGAGATTATTTACCTCCACTTGCTACGATCCTGACATACAACTTTCGCTTCGTTCACTTTCATGACATTTTTCATACATGCTCGTCGGTTGTAGGTACTTTTGATTTTGCTTTTCTTAAGAACAACGTCAACTTGTTCATGAAAAGTACGCCTAGGTCGACCGCTACCGACTTGACCATTCACACTAGCCTTATAAATCTCTTTTGTTAATCTCCTTTCATCCATCCTCTCCACATGTCCGAACCACCTCAGCATTCCTTTCTCTATCTTTGTCACTACATCTTCTACCACGCCACAGCGTTCCCTTATCGCACTATTCCTCATTTTGTCCATCAAAGTCACTCCAGTCATGCTTCACAGGCTTCTCATCTCCACAGAATTAATCTTACTTTCATGCTTCTTCTGCCAGACCCAACATTCACTACCATACGTAAGTGCAGGGATCAGTACCCTTCTATAGACAGCCAGCGGACGCTAAACATAATGGCAAATTATACTCTTCGGTCTTCTGTATAATTTGGCGTAGCTTGTGGATGTGGTCTATGGCGCTGTAGCCTTTTCGGAAACCTGCTTACTCAGACGGCTGGAAGTCATCGAACCTGCGACTGAGACGATTCGTAATGACCCTCGAAAACAACTTATAAACATGGCTCAGAAGCGAGATGTGTCTGTAATTCTTCAACAAGGTGTTATCACCTTTTTTTGAAGAAAAATGGAAGAGATTAAAGTTAATTTAGCGATACCGGACGTCTCAAATTGGAAGAGATACTCATCACTCACGAAGTTGATACGAGTTATAGTTTATCGTCGACGCTTTCTCGAACTGAAAAAGCCAGCTAATGAACGAAATCGTCAGGAGCATCTCACGCCAGCAGAATTATCACATGCGCTTCAGACTTGCATAAAACAATGTCAAGGTGAACATTTCAAGGCGGAGTTGGATCTTTTTAAAAGGAACGACCATTTCATTAAAATCAAGGGACGTCTGAAATCATTGAATCCTTATGTTGATGGTGAGGGTTTATTGCGAGTTGAAGGTCGATTGAATAACATCTCGGGCAATGAAGATGTTAGTTATCCTATACTGCTGCCGAAGAAATCTGCGCTTACTGATCTAATTTTCGCGGATGCACAGCACACACAAATTTTTTCATAGTTATAGATGGGCTTACCAGCAACCTGAACCGGGGATTGGGAATGTGGTTTTAATCAAGGAGGAGAATTTATCACCATGTAGATGCCTAATTAGACGGGTGGTTGCCAAACATACAGGGTCCGAGAACGTTACTCGCGTCGTTACGTTGCGGACAAAAAACAATTGTGAAATAAGCGTCCTACTTCCAAACTCTGTATGTTACCGTTGCCGGTTTGATTGTGAAATGTAGGATTAGATATAAGCTAGATTTTTAATATTTAAGGATTGATTGTAAATACCTCACCAAGAACAATACTTGTGCTGTGCGTAGGACACTTGACCTACCTAGGTAAAGTCACGGTGGGCGGCGGCTAATATTAAAGGCCAAATTGCATTTGTCCTTGGTGGGCGGTATGTATGAGAAGTTTAGTTTAAGTTCGTCTCAATAGATGGCGCCTCCATACATTAAAACTCGCAAGCGTCTGTATCACCACTTAGCAATAATCGATAGCCAGAATAAACGGTATTACGTATCCAGGCCTATTCTTTATACCCACTTTGTACACACCCGATCGTTCGTACGGTTTGCTCGTGTAACAATTCGCCAATCGGCTATGTTCGGATGGATATTCGGCGGCCTGATATCTGTCCATCCGGCTTCTAGGTTTGCCGAATATTCGGTATCCGGTATCCGGCAAAACATCTATCCTTTTCATTTCTAGTTCAAATACGTGATTTGCTAATGTAAATAAATAAATCACCCAATATCATTTTATATATCTATAATTATATACAGAGATAGCCTATTAATATTATAAACGAAAGTTTGGTTGTTTGTCACTCAATCACGCTTTAACTACTGGACGGATCGGAATGAAACTTTGCACACATCATGTAGATTAGGTTCTGGAATAGGACATAGGCTACTTAGCTCCATAGGACATAGCTCCACCCGCATGGATAACGCGCGATAACCAAAGTCCACGCAGACGGAGCCGCTGGCAACAGCTAGTGTTGATATGTAATTACGTACATAGATGCATTATAGTATAGTGTATATAACACAAAAAATAAATAATTCTGTATTAATGTCTTGAAAAGCGAGTCAAAAGTTTTACTATTAACGCGAGCACGCTAATCTGCACCCAACTGGTAAAGCAAGACGGCACATTATTGCGTGTAAACGCGGGATAGATTTATCTTCGCTTCCAAAATCTTGGTGTTCTGGATGGATTTTTTTTTGGATATTTCGGAGTTGTGTGTTTGTGTGACTACTTAACATATTTAAAAAATAAAATAATGCTGAGAAATTTTCCATACAGTGTTATTTATAGTTTAACATATAACAATATTGGAATGCATTTTTTTTTTGGATTTTCTTACTCGTAACGCTAAATAACATTCTAAGATCATATAAGAAAAAAAAAAGGACTGAGAAATTTTCCGATGAAAATGAGGGCCATAAAAAGGAATTGTATTAAAAAAGCAATATAATACTTGACAAAAGTTTTGGATTTTTATCAAGTATCACATACTGGTATAAATAACTCATTTGGTAAAATAAATTTGGACTGAGAAATTACTCGGTTCAATATATTAACAGATTTGTGTTTTTAGGTTAAATACCTAACTTCCGTGTGGTTTTTTTTTTGGATTTTTTAAAATAAGTCTTGGTTCATACTATTTTATAACCCTGCAAAGTTTCATCGACTGAGGAATTAATGCATGGGTCCCCATACAAAGAATCCGTTCATTTACTACACTATTTTAGGCATTTGCATGAATGAAGACTTCGTTACTTTTACAGGAAGGATGTAAAATGTCTTTTCTAAAGTTTTTAAATTTCGGAATGAGTTTGTTTGATAATATGTCCGCCTATTTCAGACCAAATAAAAATAAAAAACAATAATTTAACTGCTTACACATTAAGAGATGTACCCACTACCCACGCACCAGAGAGTGGGTACTTCGCCAATGAACGAGTTTATAGCCGGAAACGTAGGTACATACAATCATTCAATCACGCGTTTTTTCCCGAAGAGGTTGGTAGAGATGTACCAAGGACTCAGTCCCATAGTAGGTACACCCACATTTCGTCATTATGTTGTTGGTCCCATGAAATAAGGAGCGAGCCTATTGCTATCACTTTAGCTTTCAAACAAAAAAAAAACGCATCAAAATCATTCGTGATGCCACAGACAATAATAATTTGAATTTATACTCTAACTTCTAACAGAACGGGTTACCCCAATTACTACACTGGGAGTCAATTCATATGGGTTATGTGGACAGTGGACAACCCATATTGTCAAAGTTTCAAATCGCCAAGATTCCAATGCAGCCTCCGACATGATCTAACGACTGCCCCCTACTTATATAATAATATATTATAATCACCAAGTACGCTACAAATCTATAATACACAAACACGGGATGGGGTTTAAAAAGGGCGCGACTGTTCACAGACTCGACGTGTAGCCAAGCGCCGGTTTTTCACCGAGAAGCCAAAAGATCTTTGTCGCGCTTAATTTTATCACAATATACAAGGTACAAACCAACGCGATTGCGTGCACACGGAACGTGTTCAAACTGTCTCGTTCTTTCACGAAGGAATCTATCACGCGCTCTTTCCCACGGTCCATGTAGTTTTCATTCACACGCGTTGTGTACTAGCGTGCGGGAAAGAGCGCAAGAATCGCGTCATCTGAGGGGAGTTAAGAAACGAAACGGCAGTTGTCAGTTGACAGTGTCACGCCATGGCCATCGAGTTATAATTTCGTAAAAATACTATTTTAGTACACTATTAGTTCAAAAACAAGTAAGATTTTACCTAAAATATAGTACTTTATAAAACTAGTGATCAGAGATTAATTATTAACTCAAGAATCAGTGTTTATATGTGACAGATTGGCTCGTGGGATAGACTGTGGACTTGTTAACTGTCTATGATCTTAATAGACGTGGCGAAAAATGTAACTAGATGATCCTCCGAATTAAATTACCGTAAAACAAACTAAGACATTGTCAGTAGCGTTCTCGCCCATGTTTGTAATCAAAACACCAATATTAAGTGTATCTATAGAATTTATACATGTTATACAATCGCCATATATAGCGCATCACATAATACGGTCAAGACAGGTACCTACTTACTTTTTTTAATGCCTTTATTGAAAAAAGACTAAACAATAGAGCTACCTACTTACTACCTACCCTAACTAAATACACTATACCATAGAACGCTTCGAAAATCCACAGGCCGACATGCCAGCCTATAGAAAATCCAAGTGCTCTAAACCACTGTCAGATGGCAGCGTACCCAAGATACTGGCGGCATTGCCACGTTGAATAGCAATGCTTATACGTTGAGCCAGATAAACGCCAGCATTTTGATCACGCGTCGCCTCGACCAAGCGCTCAGATAGATTTTTGAAAATGCGATGAGCTCCCGGCCCCCACGGTCCCAGAGTCTCGACTCCAAACGGTTCAAATATGTAACCGCTACCGAGGTTTGCATACTTGCCCCGCTTGCGTTGCCCGCCGCCGCACCAGCCGTACCTACTTACTTAATGTGACAATTATTATGTCGTTATCTTGTGATAAAGTTTGCTTAACATACATAATTTATTTGCATGAATTACTGTATAATATTAATAGGTACATAGAGATACCTTAACCCCACCATAAGCGATATCGAATCGATATCGAATGCCCGCACACACAGTCGATCGATATTATGTCGAATCGATATCGTAATCGAATGCCCTCACACACGGTCAACAGAGTGCATGACAGTATAACTGTGTAACCCAGAAAATTTACTTAGGCCGCTAAACCTTATCCGTCGACACCGAATCGAACGGAAGAGCTGGACAGCAGCTCGACCGCAATAAACTCGGCCGCGCGGTCGACTTTTAATATATATATATATATATATATATTTTTAATTATTGTGTCTAATTTATTTATTGGTTTACTTAAAAATAAATAATTAGAATAGAAGAATACTTTAAAGCATACAAAAAAGAAACAATATAACAAAAGTTAAGAAATATTTTAAGTAATATAATGTTAATGTTATATTATTTCATTAATATTCATCAAGCAACATAAATATTATTGGACTTAATGAACGACTCATATAAATGACTTATTGAATTTTTTTTAATATAGGTATTACAAACAATATTAATATAAGATATTAAAAATAAATGGGTTTATTTTTACTTTTCCTAACCCATTTGTACTATTTTTATTTTGTGGCCATACTTAGTTTACTTGCTCTTGCTAATTTTTTTAATCGCTTATTAATATTCATTTAATAATAATATTCATCACGTTTTATAAAATATTTATAATAATTTTTAACTTCATAACATACATACGTTCACGCCTTTTTCCCTAAGGGGTAGGCAGAGGTGTACCCAGGACTCAGTCCCATAGTAGATACACCCACATTTCGCCAGTATGTTATTGGTCCCATGTAATAGGGGGCGAGCCTATTGCCATCTACCGGGCACAGTTCCAGACTCCAGGCAGTTATTGAGATAATTCCTCATTAGGAAAAATCCAATATTTAACATTTTGCCTGACCTGGGGATAGAACCCGGGACCTCTTGATTGGCAGTCGAGCATGCGCCCTCTACGCCACCGAGGCAGTCCTCAACTTTAACTTCAAGGTATTAGGAATATTAAAAACTGCCTCGGTGGCGTAGTTCCTTGTCAGTATTCACTCCGGCTAGACGGTAAACACAAACGACGACGAACAGTTCCATAAGGTCGCTACTCCCCAGTCCCCAACAGCTCGCCATAAGTTGCCCTACGGCATTATAATTAATGATTATTATTGCAGGTAACAAACACAACATGGCCGAATTAAGATTATGGAATAGAAAAACCATAATAGATTTAATAGAGCTGTTCAAATCCCACGAGTGTCTATGGAAGGTGTCATGCCCTACATACACAAACAAAAAAATTAAAGCCAAGGCTTACAAGGAACTCGCAGAATTCTGCAAGAAAAGGGGTTTCGCGGACGCTAACAGAGATTTCGTCTTCAGAAAGATTCAGAGCTTAAGAGGATCTTTTCGGAAGGAGTTAAGAAAATTAAGAGCATATGACAAGAAAGGCGTTGATTACGAATCTTCGTTATGGTATTTCAAGCATCTTTTATTTACGAAAGACATTGAAAATAGCAAAACAAGAGTTTATTCGAATAAGTATGAAGATGACCTCGAGCTTTATAATGGTAGATGGAATAAAAAGTGTAAAAAACGAGATAGTGACAATGATAACTTAAATGAAAGTGAGGGAGAAACTCAAAATTCTGATATAATTTTTGATTGTGAGGACACAGAAGAAACAAAGTTTGATCCGAATTCGATGAGCGCTGATAATGTGAGTTTTGTTACAATTATTTATCTTTTTATTTATTATTCTTTAATTTTTCCTTTATCTATGGATCGTTGGACGCCATTTAAAAAAAAAAAAACAAGATATCGCATTATTAATGTTATAACGTCTAATCTCTCTTCTTTTAGTTCTTTCATCCTTTGTCTTATCTTTTCTTGGCTTTTTTGAGTGTTTGCTGACCTGACAAACACTCTATTCACTCTCCTTTTGAAGAGCCCCATGTTGTAGCTCAACGGGAATCCCGCAACAGAGAGATCATTTTAGTAGAGTTTGTGGTTCAGCGGGAATATGCCCGGTTTTAAATCCGGAGTCCTTGGATCGAATCTCATTATGCGGACTTTTCGCCTGGGCACTACCGTGTTTCGGATGGCACGTTAAACTGTAGGTCCCAGCTTTTTCTTAGATATGTAGGGGGCAGTCATAAGGTCATGTTGGAGGCCTTGTAGGAATCTTGGCGACCTGAAACTCTGACAATATGGGTTGTCGACATAACCCATATAAATTAACTCAAGCAGTGTAATTGGGGTAACCCGTTCTGTAAGATTATAAATTCAAATTATTATTATTATATTTCAAAGTTTGCAGGTATACAGCAGAAAACTTTAAAAACAACCTACAAGAAACGTAATTTTTTTTTCAGGCAATTTGTCCATCCATCTCATCGCCACAAGAGGATAGGTTTGGAGAGCCAAATAGAAATAGGACCGACCTACCACAATTAGAATTCTTTGATCTCGGTCAGGAGAAAAAAGACCCCACAGAATTCGATCTAGCCGGAATGAATATAGCCAAAAAACTGGCCAGAATGGATGAAAAGCAGGCAATTTATGCTGAATCTATAATAAATAGTGTCATTCGGAGAGGTTTGCTGAAAAAATTGACGGAAGATACAGATTTGTGTGATAATTTATGCCATAAACAAATGTTATCAATGTCTGTGCCGCAGTCTAGTTCTCAATCATGAAAACAACATAATATAAGCCCCAGCTCCCAGCACTTCGACTGCCTCGGTGGCGTAGGGGGCGGATGCTCGACTAGTCGCTCCTACGACCTAACATTACTGACGTACGTGGACCTAATAGGACCTAATTTGAGCTTTCCATTTTCAAGCAGCCAGTACCTCATCTCCTCTTTTGTTTAAATCAATGATGCGCATATATTATTGTAATATTTTTATTAATTTTAATGATATATAAGCAAAATGTTCTACTAAAATTAGACGCTCGTCGCTATCAAAAAATATTTAGTACTATAGTACTTAATCGCAGTTTTTCGCGACCGCGCGGTCGAGTTTATTGCGGTCGAGCTGCCGCCCAAATTATAAATTAAGAGGGCTACTTAGTGTGGGAATTTTTCATGTCCTCCGTGTTTGGGAATATTGTTGCAAATATAACATTCTCTACCCGGCAATATATAAAAGACAGTGTAAGATGTTCTGGGCCCAGCTTCCTTGGATAACTAACGGTGGCGTAGTGGGCGCGGGATCAACTGTCGATCATGAGGTCCCGGGTTCGATCGACACAGTGTTAAATATTGGATTTTTCCATTAAGAATTATCTCAATAACTGCCAATAACTGGAGTCTGGAACTGTGCCCGGTAGATGCCAATAGCCTCGCCCCCTATTACATCCTACCTGCAATGGTATAGGACCGAGTCCTGGGTACACCTCTGCCTACCCCTTCGGGAAAAAGGTGTGATTGTATATTGATTAAGTATTAAAAAAGGTTTTTAAACTACGTGCTTTAGGTAACATTGAAAGCTAAAAGCCAGTTAATAAGAAAAGCAGCCGATGAAAATTTTGACGCTTAACATTTTCAAAATGGCTGCCAATTTGTAAAAACAACTGACATGAGTCTATTACAAATTACAGATTCCCAATGGGTTCCTAATTCGAAATTTAAAAACATTTTGCAACGGCTGCTTTTCTTACTGGCCTATTTTGAAAACGTTCTGTGTGCCCCTTGTAGGAAACTATCCTTTGTTTTTGTACTTTGTTCATTTAACCATAACGTGCCAAACTAAACAGGATTGTTTCTATTCAATTATAACACTAATTAAGATATTAAAATTTATTTTATATTTTTAAGGTTTGGTTATAAAATTATTGATTTACCTTTGTAATTTATTTACACAGGTCTGGTGTCGTGACACCATTCTATTGTTTTAAAGTTTAGTGATATCTTAGTTGGAAGGTTCCATCAGCTGCGTTGGTGGTGTAATGGTCAGCATAGTTGCCTTCCAAGCAGTTGATCCGGGTTCGATTCCCGACCAACGCACATTTTTTTAATAATTTTATTTAGTTTTATCTGTTTTTTTGTTTTGGTTTTTAGTAAGTGAAATTTCAACCCTTTTCCGTTGACAGATCGATTTGATATTTGGTACACGGCTTTAGTTTATCATCATCATCATCATCATATCAGCCATAGGACGTCCACTGCTGAACATAGGCCTCCCTCTTAGATTTCCATCCAGTCCGGTTGTAAGCGGCCTGCATCCAGCGTGTTCCTGCCGTACTTATCAGATCGTCTGTCCACCTTGTGGGAGGACGTCCTACGCTGCGCTTACCGGTCCGGCTTTAGTTCTGATGATAATATTACTTTTAAACTAGATGCGCCCCGTGGTTTCACCCGCGTATTCTTCGTTCCCGTGGGAATGTTGAGATGAAAACCCTAACGGGGCGGCGACCGAAAAATACCCCATACAAACGAAATAGTTAAATCATTTGAAATCAGAGCATATTTCCAACATTTAATGACGTTATGCGAAATAAGACGCTAGTTATCTAGGTTCCTAATTATATTTTAGTCTAAAATACTTATAATTTGGAGTTATATTTGAAAATACCTAATTATATTTTGGATTTTTACCATATTTTAGTCCAAGGTACTTCTATTTTGGATTGAAGTATGATTAGGAACCTAGATAACTAGTGTCTCATTCCGAATAACGTCATTAAATGTTGGAAATATGCTCTGATTTCAAATGCTTTAACTATTACGTTTGTATGGGGTATTCTCCGCTTACCATATTTCAGCTCAATCGTTTCCGTAGCTTTAGCGTGAAAGCGGAAGCGCGTTGATGTTTTTGTGTCATCTAGATGGCGCTGGAGTCGAGTGAAACCACACTAGCCTTTTGTTTAATTTATCTTTTTTTTATGATAGTGTGTATAGTGAACCGTTCGGTGTTGCCACCGCGCACCACTCGCGGCCGCCCTCCCGCTCGTCTTTTAGATTAGATGATCTGTGGTAGGAAAATGGCGTAACTCGCGTGTGCCCGAATTCCACGATTGTGAATTATTTTTTATTTAAATTGTGAAGATATTATTAAACACCTGATAAGATCTCTCCTGTTTATTTTTATATATAAGACGAGCAAATCAGGTGCCTGATGGTAAGCATCATGATTGCCCATATCAGACACAGTGCCACCCAGTGTTTTAATATTCAAAATTCTGCGCGGCACTGCACTGCGCTTGTCACCCTGAGATATGAGTTGAGTTATCACATTGTACTTAGATTTAAGATTTATAATATTAGTAGGATTCGGTTAATAAGTAAATTATCTACACCTTTACAGTTATCAATATTTATTTACACAAATGTCACGATTTTTTCTATTGTTTTAAAGTTTAGTGATTTCTTAATTCGAAGGCTCTATCAGCTGCGTTGGTGGTGTAATGGTCAGCATAGTTGCCTTCCAAGCAGTTGATCCGGGTTCGATTCCCGGCCAACGCACATTTTTGTTTTTTTACATTATGGTAGTATGGTTTGTTTCATTGTCACCGAAAGTGTAAGAATTCTTCTTCTTCTTATCCTTATCCCACATTAGGTACTGTCGGCAAAGCAAGTCATCTCCCGCCTCCAGTCTATCATCCGTCATCTCTGTACTCCTCTTTGACGCATATCCTCATTCACTCAGTTGTAGTGGTAGGCCTCTTTAGTAGGGGCCCGCCTGGGGAAATACCACACCTTTGCCAGTTATTCATCCGCCAAGCAGTAATGTGCAAACATTACCGTGTTCCGGTCTGAAGGGCAATGTTACCAGCAAAATTACTGGGCAAGACGAGTTTCAACAATTAATATCCAGGGTGACAGGCGTAGTGCAGTGCCTCGCAGAATTTCGAATTTATATCACTGGGTGACACTGTGTCTGATATGGATAACTATGATGCTTACCAACAGGCACCTGATTTGCTCGTCTTGTCACTCACCATCATAAAAAAAAGTTCATCCATGTCGCCGTTCATTGTACTACTTTTGCTTCTTCATTTATTAAAATTGTACGAATTGTTAGTTTATAAACAACCTAACCAAACCGTTAATTTATAATCTCATTTAAGATTAATTATAAACTAAGAGCCCCCAACACGGATGCTTGAAGCAGTCAGGATGAACTGCGATGGGAAAAAATATACCAAATAGGTTTGGGTATATTAAATATACCCATACCCATATACCCATTGCAGTATACCCATTGATACAAAGACAAGGGGCCCTTTTCTTCAGTTTTCGTGTAGGTTCGTTTTCGTGTAGGTACTCGACTGAGGTCGAAAATGGGAACCTCAAATAAGGTCCCATCAGTTCCACATACGTCAATAAAGTGGGGTTGTACTAGCGACTAATACTGTTATCTCGGTCGTACTTCGGTCTTAGGTTCATCTTTCTATCTTTGTTTCCCTGTGCAAACTGCACACAGCAAATCGCACATGCCAGTTGTTGAGTAAGCGCTGGGAGAACGTACCGTATCTCTCCATTTCTTTAAATCAATGTTTAACACTATTATTATTGTAATAATTGTAATAGAAATTCAACTATTAATTATAATGTTTATATCTTTATAGCTCTATGCATCAGGGCTTATTAATATATTTCAAGGGTCTCAAGTGCTCGCGTATTTTGTACTGCGTTTTCAAGTGGTCAATGTTTAATATTATTGATCCATTTCATTCTATTTTTGGTTTAATTAAACCTTGAGTTTGTTTGTGCATAGGGTAATAAACTCATAAGATATAGATGAAATCAATATAATAATAATAATATAATAATATAGGACAACTTCCACACACGGTCATCTCCCCCGGCCAGGTCAAACATTTGTGTACATGAACATGTCTGTTTGATCTGTGTCTGGGTGTTAAAAGCTTATATAAGTATGTATATCAGTCCTCTGGTTACCATTCACCGGGCACCGTTCCCGACTTCACTCAGTTATTGAGATAATTGCAAAATTTAACACTGCCTGAACTGGCAAGCGAACCCGGGATTTCATGATCGGCAGTCTAACTTGCGCCCACTACGCCACCGAGGCAGTCAGTATCTAATACCACCTAATACGTAATAATAAACAAATTATATTTATTATTGATTACCTATGTTATATTTCACTATTATCCCGTGTTAAAAAGGAGATACAGAAGACATAGAACACATAAGTACCTAATATACCTACAGGGACGCAGAACAGATAATAATACTACGTATAGAATGGACACTGTCATCCTCCCACCAATCGGGCCTTCCTCACCCCGCGAGCGAGATTGAGCCCTCCACGAGCCCCGCTTGTATGGGAAATCACCTCACGCACAACAAAAACTCCATGTGTGTGCTGTCTGTGTAGTTGGTAGATATATCGTGACTTTTGTATGGAAATGAGCCGAGTGTACGGGGTGTACATTGCACATGGTGAATAAGATTAATTTTCCCATGAAGTCTGGAAAAATGTACCTATCCGTTGACCGCTTTTGTTTGAGAACCGCGGTAAGCGCCTACTATATTCACTGTAATGTCGTTTTATGTATGTCGGTGCGAATTGCAATGAGTTTATGATTGCAGGGAGACCGAAAACTAGAAGTTATTTGCAAATTTTAAAGATATGGAATACCATTCCTAATTAATAAAAATAATGCTTACTTTACGAGAAGATGCATGTTATTATTAATTTCTCATTTCTGCGCTTTCCTTGTGAGGAAATAAATCAAACCATAGAATTAAACATTATACTAAGTAGTATAAAGTACAAAAAGTAAAAAGAAATCTACCATTTTGGAGCCAAGATTATGTTAAAATATAATGTATTTACATATTACCTAGCTGGTATTTCTTTTTATGATAGTGCGAGTAACGAGACGAGCAAATCAGGTGCCTGATGGTAAGCATCATGATTGCCCATATCAGACACAGTGCCACTCAGTGTTTTAAAATTCAAAATTCTGCGCGGCACTGCACTGCGCCTGTCACCCTAAGGTGGTTAGTTTTTGAATTATATTAGTTGTTGAAACTCGTCAAACCTAATAATTTCGCTGGTAACATTGCCCTTCAGACCGGAACACAGAAATGTTTGCACATTACAGCTTGGCGGAGGAATAACTGGCAAAGGTGTGGTAATTCCCCAGGCGGCCCCATGCTAAACAAATTAATTACAAAAGATTTCTTTTGGATGAAGAGTAGATAGCTCATAGCTCCAAAACTGCAAAAAAAATCGGCTAGCGCTGTGCGCTTTGCACGGGGACGAGCCTAAGTAAGTAGGTATATAATAGGTACCTATATGATGCCCTGCTCGTTCATCTATTCATTAAACAATGTTATACAATACCATTGACCTATTAACAACGCGACTGTCAACCGTTCATAGCATTCCCATTAATAATGGTGTCTCTACAATCGAGGTCTATGAACTTTAAATAGTGATTCTATCACTAGTTACTAGTGTAGGGTTGATGTTATTTTGTGACGCGCATGCTACGGATTCTGTGACCGTTTTGGTGGTTTTATGGAAAGTATTAATGGCAACGTGTGGTTTAAGAAAGATCTATGGTATGTGCGAGGGCGCGATGGCAGCACAGGGAGGGGGATGCCAGCGCGACAGATGAATGTAGAGCGAGATTGAAGATGGTGGGCTTGGAATAAATCATTTAAAATATGCTGAAGTTTTCGAGTATTATTTAATGGAAAAGGTACGTCTACAGTAGTGAGCAATCGGCATCGACATGCAATTACTATAACCATTGTGTATAAGGGCTACGATACACATGTCTGTTAAACGGAAAATAGTAGCATCATATTGGACAAATAATGCTTAGTGTTCCAAACAACCTGAACAAAACGCTACGGCTTTGTAAGAACATACAGCGCCATCTAGTTGCAAACTATAGCAAACATGTAAGTAATTACAATTTTTTTTTGTAATGTTTTGCGATTTTTTTCTTTATTCACTTCAGGCAAAAACTTTTGTTGGATTTGCCATTCAGATTTTTTTCCAATGTCAGTGGAGTCTAGAGCTGTGCCTGGTAAATGGCAATAGGCTATTTGAACCACTGTTCATAGAGTCCACAGAGTCTCGACTCCAGATTCTGGGACCGCGGGGGCCTGGAGCTCACCACATTTTCAAAAAACTGAGCGCGTGATCAAAACGCTGGCGTTCATCTAGTCCAACGTATAAGCATTGCTATTCAACGTGGCAATGCTGCCAGCATCTTGGGTACGCTGCCATCTGACAGTGGTTTAGAGCACTTGGATTTTCTATAGGCTGACATGTCGGCCTGTGGATTTTCGTAGTGTTCTATGGCATAGTGAATTTAGTTAGGATAGATAGTAAGTAGGTAGCTCTATTGTTTAGTCTTTTTAGTTAAGTATACATTATATAGTAAATTCTAAATTATTATTCCTGACTCCGGACTGCCTCCGTGGCGTAGTGGGCGCATGCTCGACTGCCAATCAAGAGGTTTCGGGTTCGATCCCCGGGTCAGGCAAAGTGATAAATATTGGATTTTTCCATTAGGAATTATCTCAATAACTGCCTGGAGTCTGAAACTGTGCCCGTTAGATGGCAATAGGCTCGCCCCCTATTACATGGGACCAATAACATACTGGCGAAATGTGGGTGTATCTACTATGGGACTGAGTCCTGGGTACACCTCTGCCTACCCCTTCGGGAAAAAAAGGCGTGAATGTATGTTATGTTATGTAAATTATTATTGTTATTTTATGAACAATAATATTAAATATAAATAAAAATTCGAAATAAAATCCACATTTATGTTTATTACAACACTTAAATTCGAACATTTTTTAAGTACAGTTTAAGGAGTTTTCATAGCTTCAATTATGGCAACATTTCTAACAATAAAGTATATAAATATCTAAATATAATATATTTACAAGCTTAATAATACTGTTCTATACAATTTTCTAGGTATTTATACATTTAAATTCTTATAAGAAACACTCTAAAAATGCAAGGCACCGATCTAGCACCATCTTTTATTATTATTTTTACTTTTTACAGAGTAAAAATCACTGGTAAATATAATTCAACATCAATATTTTATGTATATTTTTGTATTATTATGTAAAAGATGCAAAATATCTTATTATAAAAACGACCCGTAGAATAAAATAACCCCTTTTTATTGGGAATTCATAAATTTGATTTTACTATTTGTGTAAAATATTAACCCACTTTTAAAAAAAATTAAAAACCAAACTCGAATACGAGTCTGTACAAATTGCTACATTTTATTACGATCACAAAACAATTAATTATCAATTATAATTACGAACAGTTTTAATCAAATAGTCTACCTATAAAATTAAGAAATTATTTACAATAAATAACAAAAAGTTTATTTATATTTAATTATGTAACAAGAAAGAAAACAAAAAACTAAATTTTATATAAATTTATGAAGTCCTTTTATATTTGAACATAATATATAATTTATTTTCTAAATTTTGTTATTTAAGTGGGTTCAGTATACTTACCTAATTTTTTATAAGGCACTTAAGGTTTTAGAATATACAATATACTAAATTTTATTATTTCCATCGCATGTTTAATACATTTTCTAAGATATTTTTAGTAAAACTTTGTGAAATGGTCAGTGAGACCTGTTACAATAACAATATTTATATTCAACCGTCATTTATAGTGTCAGAATTTTAGTCTACCCTCTGATATCACACGACTATCATATATGACTACAAACTGGATCGACAGCAATAAAAATGTGATGATAAAGAAATTAAAAAGGCTCATTAACAAAATACTACTTAATACTGGTAAAATCCAGAATACTGAACATTAAATTACTTCATCTACTTCCAAATCCGCGTACACCTAGCGAGTATTTCATTCGACTACACTAAAAATACTAGTGGTCAATCACACGCGAACTTACTTCCAAAACTTTCAAAAATCAGTCAAATAGCCGCAAAGATGCTTAATCATTCAACTATCGATTAATACACAAGGACTCTACGTACTTCGGATCCATTTCGTCGATCTCTCGCCCTTTCGTTTCAGGCACGAATAGAACTACAAAAAGTAAACACAAAACAGCAATTCCTGCGTACATCCAAAACAAACCATATAAGCCTATGTGTTCTTGGATGTCTGCTGCAGTTTTAATGTTAACAAAACCGCAGAGATGGCTAAAACTGGTTGCTAAAGCACTGCCAGTGCTCCTGTATTCTAATGGGAAAAGTTCTCCTATTAATAGAGATGAAATAGGACTGATTCCCAAAGAAAAGGCTATGGTCAAAGTTAGTACACATAACAAAGGAATCCAATCGTAAGATCCTGGTTCAGACAGATTCAAATCCGTTGGATTCCTGAGCACTTCTTCGTAATATGCATAAGATCCGAAGCCGGCTAATGCTATAGCCATCATAACTCCACTGATCATTAGCAAAGGAAGTCTTCCGACTTTGTCGATCAACATTCCTGACAGACAAGAAGCAAGTAATTGTGCCACGCTGGTAGCTATAGCTCCACCATGCGGATTCAATGTCCTAAAAGTTTTCTTAAACATTTTCACTGCATAGAAATTAAATAAATTAGCACCAGTGTACCTTTGGAAAAACATCAAACCGCAAGTAATCAAAACTGGTCTGGTCAACCTTTTGGATAGTAAAACTTTGAGTTTGCTGGTATGGCTACCGTTATACATCTTACTAGCTAAGATATTAGTCCTAATCGTGACTAATTCTTGTCTTATATCAGCATCGGGCCCTCGAAGCCATTGAAGAGATTCTTGGGCTTCCTGTTCTTTTCCTCTAAGGAGCAGAGAGGAAGGTGTTTCTGGGATGAAGAATAGAGCACAGAAGAGTAGAACTGGTGCTGAAGCGACGACTAAGGCTAGCTCGTTCCAGCTGAGGTAGGCTCCGATAGAGAAGGAGATCAGGATGCCGATTTGACTGAGGATCTTCTGCACTGAACTGAGGCAGCCTCTTACTTCGGGGACAGCAATTTCTGTGACATAAACCTGTGGGCAAGAGATAGATTATATTAAAACTTTGCATTATTAGTGGAAAGGTTTTGCGTTTAGAACGCCACAACGCGTGCTTGACACAGGTCTGGTGATGCTTAGAAACCACAGACGGGAACACGAAACTTAAAATCATTATTTTGAAGTGGACCAGCAATCAGGAAGCCTGGTACAAATCTTTTGACATTCGCGATTGAATCAAATTCGTATCGCTGTTATATCAAATCAATGTCAATGCGATCTCGATTGTCACAAAAACTAGTATTAGACCCTGGTCTATCTTTTCTACCTAGTCTATCTAGTTTTTGACTACTGGTAGTGACTACTGGTAGTCAACGTCGCATGCTTGCCATGAATTATGCAAAAGGCGAAAAACTCGCGCCATGGCTTTCTAAGATCAGCCTATGTTCAGCCGTGGACGTGCTATGGCTAATTTTGACAATGATAAAATAAGTGACTGCCTCAGTGGCGTAGTGGTTAGCAAGCACTACTGCCTATCATCAGATGCCAAGGTGCCGTTAGATGTGTTATTGTTCTATGGTAACAAATAATTAAAACCAAACAGCTAGCGCCATCTAGCACTAATTATGTGTATCTGTATTGTATGGTAGTATTGGTTATGTTCTAAAATAAAAGTCAGTCTACGCAAAACTACTACTGTATTTCATTAGGTGATGGGCCCAGACTCCAAAAAAACCGTATAAAGTTGAACTTTTCGTTAACTAAATTACTTCTCGTGGACAATCAGTGATCAGTGAACACAAAGACAATAAAATTTGAGGTGGAATCGGTGTAATTGACTGTATTTTCCTAATTGAAAATTTGCAACCGCTCGCTTGCTAGTGCGTGAGTGCTTTTTCAAAATGGCTGGAAGTTACATAGTGAACGTGCCCAAGTTAAAAGGTCGCGATAATTACGATGAGTGGGCGTTTGCTGCCGAAAATTTCCTGATGTTGGATGGAGTAGATATTCACAAGCAAGAATCGTCGGATGATGCTATTACGATTGACGAAAAAAAAGCTAAAGCAAAGCTCATCATGACGATTGATTCATCAATCTATGTTCACATCAAGAACGAGCAAACAGTACAAGGTGTATGGAAACGTTTGAAAGCCTTATATGATGACTCTGGCTTTACGCGTCGCATCAGCCTACTTCGCCAGCTAATTTCTATCCGGCTAGAAGATTGTGAATCGATGGGTGCCTACGTAACGCAAATGGTGGATACAGCACAGAAGGTCAAGGGTACCGGATTCCAGATCACTGATGAGTGGATCGGCTCATTATTGTTGGCGGGGCTAACAGACAGATTTGCCCCAATGATAATGGCGATCGAACATTCTGGATTGGTTATCAGCACGGATGTCATCAAGTCGAAATTACTTGATATGAGTTCGGAAGTTGAAATGGAACGTTCAGGAACAAACAATGCAAACAGTGCATTTTTATCGAAAGGTTGGCAGCAACGAAACAAAAAGAAAACTGGCAACACCGCAGATAGGTCGAAAATGCCATCGCCGCCATCTTTGAACGTCAAAACAATCCGGTGTTACAAATGTAAACAACTCGGTCATTACATGAATAAATGTCCAAATATTACACAGAATAAACGTGAAAGCAACGCATTTAGTGCAATATTTCTAAATAAATCGTTCCAAAAATCAGATTGGTACGTAGATTCAGGCGCAAGTTCGCATATGATCACAGATAAAAGTTGTTTACAAAATATATCGCTCAGCCACGAAGTAACAGAAATAGTAGTTGCGAATCGTGAGAAAATACCTGTAGTTTGCTCAGGAAACACAATGATTACGACCATAGTTGACAATTCGGAGTTTAATATTCCTGTTAATGATGTTTTGTGCGTACCTAACCTCTCAACTAATTTGCTTTCAGTAAGTCAAATGATCAGAAATGGAAACAAGGTTAACTTTGAAAAAGAAGTTTGCTACATACGGAATCGCCAGAATATATTGGTGGGAAAAGCAAATTTAGTGAATGGAGTGTATAGACTGCAAATTAAGTCGGAACATTTGTTGGCATGTTCAGCTACAAATGTGACTAGTCAGACTTGGCATCGAAGGTTGGGACACATTAACAGTAAGAATCTGGAAGCTATGAAAAATGGCGCTGTGCAAGGAATTTCGTATGCAGATAAAGCTGAAGCTGGAATGTCCAAATGCATCACATGTTGTGAGGGGAAGCAGTCTCGATTGCCTTTTCCACACAAAGGGAAACGGTGTGAAAATGTTCTAGATGTGGTCCATGCTGACGTCTGTGGACCCATGGAACAAATCTCCAATGGAATGGCCAGATACTTTCTACTATTTGTGGATGATCACAGCAGGATGGCATTTGTTTATTTCCTTAAGGCCAAAAATCAAGTCTTTAAGTATTTCAAAGAGTTCAAAGCTCTAGTTGAAACACAGACGGGTAGAAAACTAAAGGTATTGAGAACAGACAATGGCGGGGAGTTTTGTTCACTGGAGTTTGATAGCTTTTTAAAGAAAAATGGTATTGTGCATCAAACAACGAACCCCCACACACCGGAACAGAACGGCTTGTGCGAGAGACTAAATAGAACAGTAGTGGAGAGAGCTCGGTGTCTTCTGTTTGAGGCTAACCTAGAAAAAAGGTTTTGGGCAGAAGCAGTTAATACAGCAGTTTATTTGCGTAACAGAACATTGGCTTCAGGAATAAACAAAACACCTTATGAGCTATGGAACGGCGAAAAGCCAGATCTCAGCCACATTCGAATATTCGGCAGCCCCGTGATGGTCCATGTGCCCAAAGCTAAGAGGACTAAATGGGACAGAAAAGCTGAAGAACATATCTTGGTTGGATACCCAGAAAACACAAAGGGTTATAGGCTATACAACCTGAAAACAAGGCAAGCCATCACCAGCAGAGATGTTGTCATCATGGAGAAAATTAAAGACTCTGACATGATACAAGCAGTGGTGGAGGATAAAGAAAGTGTTCTGAGTGATGAAGTTAAAGATAACACTCTAACAAGTGAAGATCTACCGTGTGATCTAATAGATAATACATATATATCAGACGATATGACATATGTACCAGACAATAGTGTAAGTACCTCTAGCTCAGATGAATTCTGTGACAGCAAATGTAGCCACAGTGAGCCAGAAGATCTGCAGTCGCCAATACCATCCAAGGCAGAGAAGCGTGTTAGAAAGCCAGTAGAAAGGTACGGATTCAGTAATATATGTCAAAATATAGAGAATGTGTATGAGAGCAGTCTTACATATGAAGATGTGATGAGAGGACCAGAACGAGCAGAATGGTGTAAAGCCATGGAAGAAGAACTTCAGTCGTTTAGTCAAAACGAAGCTTGGGAATTGGTCGACAAACCGAGTGATTGTAAAGTAGTGCAATGCAAGTGGGTGTACAAAAAAAAACTAAATAGTGATAACACAGTGCGATATAGGGCTAGACTAGTTGCTAAAGGGTTTACCCAAAGAGAAGGCATTGATTATAAAGAAACCTTTTCTCCGGTTCTAAAATATTCAACCCTAAAATTGTTGTTAGCTATTAGTGTTAATTTAGATCTCAAAATTACCCATTTGGATGTTACAACAGCCTTTTTAAATGGTCACTTAGAAGAAACAGTTTTCATGCAATTGCCTCAGAAATTTAAATGTGAATGTACTGGTAAAGTCCTTAAACTAAAAAAGGCCATCTATGGACTCAAGCAGTCAGCTCGTGCTTGGTATAAAAGAGTAGATGATTGTTTGCAGCAATTGGGTTATAAAAAGTCCAAGTATGAACATTGTTTGTTTATAAAATCTGTTGGTAATTCTAAAACATTTGTAAGTTTATTTGTTGATGATTTTTTCATATTTTCAAATTGCAATAATGAAGTTAACAATTTAAAATGCAAACTAAGTAAAGAATTCAAACTGAAAGACCTAGGTCAATTGAGACAGTGTCTAGGTATGGATGTAAAAATAGAGAAAAATAAAATTTGTGTTAGCCAAGAAAAATTTATTGATAAGCTATTGCAAAAATTTGGCTTGGAGAATTGTAAAGGTATAGAGTCGCCAATGGAAATAAATTTGAAGCTTGAAAAAGGGGAAAATGTAGATTCTAGATTTCCATATCAGCAGCTCATTGGCAGCTTAATGTATCTTTCAGTTCTAACCAGACCCGATATTTCCTATTGTGTTAGTTATTTAAGTCAGTTCAATAACTGTTATACTGAAACACATGTTAATCATGCTAAGCGTGTCTTAAGATATTTAAGTTATACAAAGTCTTTTGGATTAATGTATGTGAAAGATAATTTAGATGTAGCTGGTTACGCAGATGCTGACTGGGCAACAGATACTGTAGATCGTAAGTCATATACTGGATATTGCTTTATTTATTCAGGTAGTGTGGTGTCACACGAAAGTAGGAAACAACAGACCGTCGCCTTGTCAAGCACAGAGGCAGAATACATGGCTATCTGTGAGGCATCTAAGGATGCCATTTTCTTAAAAAATCTATTAACTGAACTTTTAGATAGGGGTAATAATCCTATTAAATTGTATAATGACAGTCAAAGTGCTAAGAAACTTTCTGAAAATTGTGTGTATCATAGACGTAGTAAACATATAGATGTCAAGTTTCACTTTATAAGAGAAGCAGTCGCTAATAAATTGATTAATATAGAATATTTGGAAACTTCAGAAATGCCAGCAGATGTTTTGACCAAAAGTTTAGGTAAAAATAAACATTATTACTTTATGAAAAAGATGGGCATTGTAAAATTAAATAATTAATTGTCTAAGTTTTTTTTGTTAAGTGAATTTTCATTATTTTGTTAAGTGGTGGTGTTATTGTTCTATGGTAACAAATAATTAAAACCAAACAGCTAGCGCCATCTAGCACTAATTATGTGTATCTGTATTGTATGGTAGTATTGGTTATGTTCTAAAATAAAAGTCAGTCTACGCAAAACTACTACTGTATTTCATTAAGATGTTTGTGTAGGTCGATGATTCCGCGAGCAGCCAGTGAGCGGCAAAGCGTCGATTCTCACCACGACGAGCTCCCGTTGTGCGGCACAACGGTGAGACTCCTAGCGGTGAGCCATGTTTCGTCGAGTCTTTTAGATCACCAGGTCTAGCGAAAGAGATATTGGCTTTTCCGATTAGAAATTTTCTCAATGACAGACTGGAATCTGGAACTATGTTGGAACTGGCCTGGTCTGGAACTGGCCCCGTAGATGACAATGTACATACGACTTAAAACACCTAACTGGCAAAGTGTGGTACCTACTATGCGTCCCGGGTACACCTCTACCTACCCCTTCGGGAAAAATTATACAATGTTATAAATAAAAGTTGTCAAAAATTACCTGTGTAGTCATCGTGATACAGCAAATAAGCATGCCCCCGAAGAAAGAAGCCGTAGAAATCATGGTGACTCCAGTCGACAGAGCCGTGGCAAGCCATGCTAGCGTGTAAGGTAAGGCAGTCGCGATCAACACGGTCCGTCTGCCCATACGCATGGCCATTCCACCCAGGATTCCACCGACAAAGGCACCTGTGAACAAAGAAAGTACTTTTAGCGATGCAGGTTTTCAATAATAACAGTCCTACTAATATTGTAATCTTATATGCAGTACCATGTAAAAAGTTATCTTTGCAACAAGTATACTTTAATTAGTCTCATTCCCATATAAGTTAGTCGTTAATATGTTCCTTTTGTATACTTTCTGATATAAATTTTATTTTTATAGACTATGCATTCTAATCGTTTGATATTCAATCTGAAATGAGAAGAAGAAATTCACCCACGGGCGGGATTCAAACCACGCACGCTCCGCACCATTCGGCTTTGTAGGCACTCTATCATACTAGTGCAAAACTATCACTTGTTTGTTCGTCTTATTGTAGATCTGGTATTGAAGATACGTCGGCTATCCGAGAAGAGATTTATTGAGGATATGAATAGATTGGTATGGCTGAACGATGCTGAGATTGCTATCCACTTTAATAATATATAGTAATGCTATTTAGATAAGAGAATAGGTAAATCCTTTTTTAATAAAGGTACATAATTATAGTCTTCCTCTTTTTGTTTGGTTGTACATAGATAGATATATAGCCTAAGGGCTGCCTCGGTGGCGTTGTGATCGAAGCTCTGTGCCGACCATGAGATCCCGGGTTCGATCCCCAGATGAGGCAAAAACTGATATGTTATATTATATTACAAGACGAGCAAATCAAGTGCCTGATGGTAAGCATCATGATTGCCCATATCAGACACAGTGCCACCCAGTGTTTTAATATTTAAAATTGTGCGCGGCGCTGCACTGCGCCTGTCACCCTAAGACATTAGTTGTTGAAACTCGCCATGCCCAGTAATTTCGCTGGTAACATTGCCCTTCAGAGCGGAACACAGTAATGTTTGCACCTTACTGCTTGGCGGATGAATAACTGGCAAAGGTGTGGTACTTTTGGCCCCCTGCAAAAGAGGCCTACCACTACAAATATTACAGCAGTTGCAAAAAAGATCTTCTAGGATAATTCAAATTCGAGTTTCAGTTAGGTGAGACGGCGTAGAGCAGCGGGCAAGATAATTAGATTTTATCACAAAATAAATAAGCCTTCAGAATTGTTGTGTTAACTTAGTTTACAAAGTGGCCGAAGTAAGGTCACCCATCCAAGTAAGGTCCGAATTTTCTGATCGCAGACATTGCTTTACTCAAGAATAACTAAGAAAGCTCTTTCACTGGATACAATCTTAAACACATTCCGCCTACATTTTAGATTCATGAGGCTATTAGATTTTGTAATACGCTTTAATTATAGCCCTAATTAGCGGTATTCTATCGGCGCCTTCGCTTTCTCTCGGACTTTGTCACAATAAACTACTCTCCCTACATCCTCAACTCTTCACGTGAAAGGTATAATGTTGACTGCGAAACAGTTCTTCATAATCTCGTGGGTGTAAAATGAAGACAAGTTTATGGGATTGGATTATATTTTACGGCCAGATTCAAAGTTTATTTTTAACTTTGTCTTGATTTACCTTTGAGTTGGTTTATAGTAAATTAGGCGGTTATTAAAGTTAACTAGCAACCCGTCCCGGATTTGGATGGATTGCGGGATCGGTAAGTAGTTTTAATGTCATAGGTGGCAAACAAGCAGATGTGCTGGATGATAGTGAGCGGTTACCACCGCGCCTATGGATTACCTACAACATAGAGCGTTAGAGCACATGTTCTTTAGGGATTTTGTTCTATGCGACGTGGAAGCTTATTGCTATTAATCGTTAGAGCATATGGTTTTTAGAGATTTTGATCCATCGACGTGGCAAACTATAGAGATCACGATTCATAGGTCTCATGAATATTAGCGTATTCGTTTTCGATCAATTAATGTTTGATCAAACGTCATTAGATGTCAAGTAGGGAACCCCACCAAGAGTATTGCCAGTATTCAACTTCCATCTTCAGGGTTCCGTACCACAAAAGGAAAAAAGGAACCCTTATTGTATTACTTTTTAGTCCGTCTGTCTGTCTGTCTGTCTGTGAAGACACTTTTTAACGGGAACGCGTGGAGGTATCAAGTTGAAATTGATATCAACTACTCAGATCTGCGATCCCTTGTGGCTGTAAAATAAATCATACTTCTAAGTTGACACAATCAAAAGTTATGGCCATTTTACTGTATATTTCTATACTTTGCGCAAGGAACTAATAGATGGCGCTGTATGTTCTTGGTATATTGGTATGGAACCCTACACTATATGCATACATACATAACTTAACAATTTATAACCGTGATTATTAATTCCCTTTATTACGAACGATAAATCGCTTTCAAACAAAACCTACGCACTCATTTTTCTCAAACTGATATGAATAATATTATTATAATCATTAGCAGAGCGAAACAATGTTAGTAACATCTGGCGAGCAGATAGCAATATTTTGCTACAATAGCATGTCTAATGAGAATGTAGAACATGGGAAATTGTATTTGTAGGGATAATAGCGCGCATGATATCCTACAGACGGACCAAAACATTTTACAAATTTATATATATATAAACTGGTCAAATGCGAATGTGACTTGCATGATGGGTTCCTACCCACCATGTACCTATATATTTATAGGTGTCACTTTTCCACATCTACCTATATAAAATTCTTATTACAATAATTCTAATTAGTATAAAAATGTATTCTTATTGCAGTATAAGTCTTATATGATAATTTATTAATGTTTATAAATAAATGTTGGTTGTACGGAGAGCAACAGCTCTACAGGTGTATTACGGTTTATGAGATAGAGTCCTGTGACAGACGGACGGACGGCGGAGGCTTGGTAATAGGGTTTCTTCGGCACCCTTTGGTTACGGATCCCTAATTTTTTTTTTAATAACAATAACCTACCTATGTAAAAAATAATTCAAACTCAAACTTTAACGATTTTTTTAAACAGCGCCGAATCAATTTCGATATAATATTGTACCTGTAAAACAAAAAAAATGAATCAACAAAAACCGTTTATTAATTGACTAATGGCTGCCTCAGTGGCGTAGTGGACGCAAGCTCGGCTGCCGATCATGAGGTCCCAGGTTCGATCCCCAGGTCAGGCAGTGTTAAATACTGGGTTTTCCCTTAGGAATTATCTCAAAAACTGCCTGGGGTTTGGAACTATGTCCGATAAACTTAAACTCTAAATCTCTACAAGATCGAGGGGCAACTCTGAACTGATATCCGCTATTTGTCTTAGACTCGAGACGAAAATAAACTGACAGCCAGACTGACAGAAATATATATGTTATATACATTTGGCTTATTGATGTGTCTGTGTGTTGGTAGACCGTTAAATGTATGGGATTGTTTTTAAAAACTCGAAACTATCCATTAGTTTCGAGTTTATAGAACACGGGATAATATTTGATAGAGCGAAGCCATTTCTGGGTAAATTTGACACTTATTTTATAATATAACATTGATAAATTGTTATGTTACAGCCTTTTAACCTTTTTCCCGAAAGGGTAGGCAGAGGTGTACCCAGGACTCAGTCCCATAGTAGGTACACACACATTTCGCCAGTATGTTATTGGTCCCATGTAGTTACGAGTAGATAGATAGATGGACACTTTATTGGTAAACCACAAACAATAAATCTTAAAATTAAACAAAACCGTATGTCAAATAGTGTAACAATTGGCGGTCTTATCGCTAAGAGCGTAATGTAACGCCTATACATGGTATCTA
Source organism: Hemistola chrysoprasaria (assembly GCA_947063395.1). Classification (NCBI taxonomy): domain Eukaryota; kingdom Metazoa; phylum Arthropoda; class Insecta; order Lepidoptera; family Geometridae; genus Hemistola; species Hemistola chrysoprasaria. The sequence continues at coordinate 1,621,275 of OX346731.1, read as the reverse complement.
AAGAATAAATTAAGTATTATATTCAAATAAACATAATGATACATACTAATATAAATAAATAGGGGGCGAGCATATTGCCATCTACCGGGCACAGTTTCAGACTCCAGGCTAACGCATTGTCTGACCTGGGGATCGAACCCTGTAATCGGTTAACTATACACCTACTGTTCTTTGATAATATGTTTGATTGCCTAAGAATTAAAATGTATAAGCCTACCTAATTTAAGCTTTGGATGTGATAGGAACAATTGTTTGGATGATTGGGTAGAACCCTGTCTGAATATTCCTAAAAGGTGCCATTACTTCTACAATAACGTCTTCGAAAACAATAAAATTTGGAAGTCTGGGAAGTAGCCGGGGTGGTATTACGAACATGCAATCGCGTAACAACAGCAGTAAATTTTGCTGTCAACAGACATAAGCAATTAAACGCTTTCCACACTTCTACTGCTGTTCGTAATAAGAGGGCAGGTCAACGGGATTTCTTATATTAGAAATAAAAACAACCTGTAGCGTTGGCGTAGAGGGCGCACCCTCGACTGCCAATCAAGAGGTCCCGGGTTCGATCCCCAGGTCAGCCAGTGTTAAATTAAGAATTATCTCAATAACTGCCTGGAGTCTGGAACTGTGCCCGGTAGATAGCAATAGGCTCGTCCCCTATTACATGGAACCAATAACATACTGGCGAAATGTGGGTGTTTCTACTGTGGGACTGAGTCCTGGGTACACTTCTGCCTACCCCTTCGGGAAAAAGGCGTGAATGTATGTTTTATGTATGTAGACACAAAAAAAGATCATTATCGATTTCCCAGACGCAAGAAATGCAAAACGAAATGCAACGCGTTCGCAGAATGCATCTGTCTTAGTTACTTTACTCAGTTATTTCAGGAACGAGTGGATTGTGTTTACGACGAGATAACTCATCGATGCCGGATGATTTATTTATAGTTTGGATTTTAACTGTTTGTTTATTTTATTAAATTAGGTGCTTCCCTTGCTCGGTTGATCGATCAGTTTTTATTTTTGGGAACTCGAATTATAAATGAAATGAAATGAAATTTATTTATTCGCCAAAAATATGTGTTCATATTATGTAAGATCTTGGTAAGTTTAGGTTTCAACATATATTGCCACACCTGGCGTGCGAATATTTATAAAGTCGTTATTCATTACTAAAACTACTAAATCTAAATAACAGGAAATATAATTGAGACTTATAACAAACATAACATACATTCACGCCTTTTTCCCGAAGGGGTTTGTGACTTATATGTTATTATTATTATAGGTATTGTATAAATAACCACACCCCGGACACTCGACTCAATTCCTATACAAAAGTCGCAATATAACTCTGCACATAATAATATGGAGTTTTGTACACGCGCAAGAGTGTGCGTGAGGTGCGTACCGAGCTCACAAGGGCTCGTCGAGAGCTCAATCTCGCTCGGGGGGAAGGCCCGATTGATGTGCGGATGACAGCGTCTATTCTATACGTAGTATTATTATCTGTTCTTTGGTAAAACTCTTTATTAGTACCATAATACAAAAAACAACGAACAGCGTGTGTCAATTGGCGGTCTTATCGATCAGACAGATCTCTTCCAGACTGCCACGCAGAGAAAGGAATTACTTATTATATAGTAAAGTAGGTAATGTTTATATTTTCCCAACAGAAACTTCTGCTGTTTTATAAATTGTCATTTAGACTTTTACCGCAATAAGAATTAATTCTATAAGAAAAAAGTAATAAGAATTTTATTTGGTATGTGAGGGGAGTTGAAATCTTTTATAAATAAATAGGTAGGTAAAATTGTGGGTAGGAACCCTTAATACGCAAGTTTAATTCGCATTTGACCAGTTTATTTGCCTATGCTACGCGTCTATCCAACTTCTGCATTTATTTAAATAAATAAAAAGTATTTATTGCCATATTTCACCAAATATAATCCTATACTTATATTAAACTATAAATTCTTACTATACTTACATATACATAGTACATAATACATAGTATATATGGCATTCGGGATATGCTCAGCGTTATGCTACGCAAGGAGATCTTGCGCCGCGCTGTTTTTCAGCATATCCCGTCGCCCGATCTGAGATAAGATCTCATCGAGAGAAATTAAGAAAAAAACACAGCAAACTACATACCTAATTACAAAATTGTTCTCAGAATAATATATAATTTATAAACTTTATTATAATAAATGAATCAATCATTTAAAACAGGCTAATTTGCGTAATAAACCAATTACGTTGCAAATTTCACTTACCTACATAAATTATACAAACCCCTAAGGCTCGAAACCACGTCTCTATCAATAAAACCTCTTCGAAACACCTTGAGGTATAATTTGTAATCAATAAATGAATCTTAATGCATTAAAATACGCCAAAAATTACGCCTTGAAGGCTTGCAGACCAGTTTTAAAACTATTAAGTCTGCGAGTTTGAATTTTAGAGATGTACCATAATCAGTAGACTTTAAAGTATGGTAGAGATAAATAATAATGCAATTGAGACTTCGGATTTTTATTAATAGCAAAAAAACACTGTTAAATAATTTACTCGTTAAAATTTTTATAATATTTGTATATATAACATAATATATATACATATACATATACGTTCACGGCTTTTTCCCAAAGGGGTAGGCAGAGGTGTACCCAGGACTCAGTTCCATAGTACCTAGGCACACCCACATTTCGCCAGTATGTTATTGGACCCATGTAATAGGGGGCGAACCTAATTCCATCTAACGGGCACAGTTCCAGACTCAGGCAGTTATTGAGATTCCTAATGGAAAATCCACTAACTAATAAAATTGTTTATTTGATAAAAAATTTAAAAATATTAGTATTTGGTATAATATACGAATAATATTAAATAAATTTCATGACATCAAAATTATATTTTAGGTAGGTATTATTTAATTTTCCACTTTATCGAAAATAAGAGGTCTCGGGTTCGATCCCCAGGTCAGGCAGTGTTAAATAATTTTTCCATTAGGAATTATCTCAATAACTGCCGGGAGTCTGGAACTGTGCCCGGTAGATGGCAATAGGCTCGCCCTCTATTTACATGGGACCAATAACATACTGGCAAAATGTGGGTGTATCTACTATGGGACTGAGTCCTGGGTACACCTCTGCCTACCCCTTCGGGAAAAAGGCGTGAATAATAATAATAATTCATTCATTTATTTCAGGCAATAGTGCGTATAATAAATTTCACGCCCCAGAGGCCCTTATTAATAAATACCTTACGACTAACATACATAAAAATATAGAACACTTAATTATTCTGTGGATTTTCGAAGTGTTCTATGGTATAGTGTATTTAGTTAGGGCAGATAGTAAGTAGGTAGCTCTATTGTTTAGTCTTTTTTCAATAAAGGCACTATGCTTTCTTAATATAATTACATTAAAAAAAATATATATTATGGCTTATGGTGAATGTATGTTTTATATTTTTTTATCGAAAATCATATATCTTCGTTAATGTTATTAATTGGTTAAGAATAGAGCATTCAAATACATAACTTAGGTCTTATATAAAGTCTGAATTTATATTATATGTCATAATCGATCAATAATCGTATAGGTACTTACTTATAATAATATAAGTTATAAGTTAGTAGTGGTAGGCCTCTTTTGCAGGGGGCCGCCTGGGGAAGTACCACACCTTTGCCAGTTATTCATCCGCCAAGTAATGTGCAAACATTACTGTGTTCCGGTATGAAGGGCAATGTTTCCAGCGAAATTACTGGGCATGATGAGATTCACCAACTCATATCTCAGGGTGACAGGCGCAGGGCAGTGCCGCGCAGAAATTTAAATTTTAACACACTGGGGGCCACTGTGTCTGATATGGGCAATCATGATGCTTACCATCAGGCAACTGATTTGCTCGTCTTGTTACTCACTATCATAAAAAAAAAAAAATGAGTTTAAAAGGTATATGCTAAGAATTTAGCGACAATTCGTGACAGAATCTAGACCAAGGTCTAAATCTTATCTAGTATAATTTATGTTCATTTGACTATGTTGCACGCCTTATAATGTTTATTTATTGTTTTGTAACTAATATCGACAATGTACCTACTTTATAATATTTTACATCTCTCTCTCTCTCGGTGCTTGTTATTCGCGGATGATTTAAAACTGTCTTTAGTTATCAATCATGAGGGGGACTGCATTACACTGCAAAGGGTATAAACAGAATAGTGGCATGGAACAAGAATAATCTATTACAATTTAATGTTTCAAAGTGCATGGCAAATAGTTTCACCAGAGAGCACAATCCAACACTGCACACTTTATTCGAATCGAGTAAGAACGGACCGGGTGAAAACGGGACTTTCTTCGTACGGCTAGCTTTCACAAACATAGGAGCGATATCGGTATTATACAACGCTTTAGTACGTAGAAATTTGGAAATGTAATGGAGTCATTTGGTCACCTCAAACTAATATACTAGACTTCATCATCATCTCAGCCGTTGGTAATCCACTACTGAACATAGGCCTCCCCCATAAAGGGGGGTTTTGCCAATACTCGACACGCTTGGCAGGCGGGTTGTCGAGCGCAGTTCGATGGTTGTTTGCAGAGGACGCTGCTGCCCGTCCTCTGGATCTGTTAACCTAAGGGTTACGGCAACCACGGGTAGAGAGGGTGGAGCACTATTCTAAAGCCGGTAACTCCACGGCGATACTAGACTTATTTTGGTCTAAATATTTCTATAGACTATGTGGTCTATTCGCTTAAAATTGAATACATATATGGTAAGAAAAAATTCACCCACGGGCGGGATTTGAACCACGCACCCTCCGCACCATTCTGCGTCATAGGCACTCTCCACTTGAGCTATCGTGGAGGTACTCCTTTTTTTTTTTTTTTTTTCCCAGGAAAAATGCTTTACGCATCGTCACTCTGCGCCGGGGGGCGGCAGGGCGGTATGTGGGACTCCCCCGCCAAGATGTAACGGCGGGGTTTACCCACTAAAAAACCTGGGGGTTATCCAGCGGGACGCCATGTGTTCGGACCACGGGTACGCCGAAGCACTCGTCCGCAGCCCGGACGGCGTTCGGTCCTCCGTAGAGGACCCCACCGCGGGGGGCGAGGAGAAGTTCTCGCCCCCGACACAAAAGGGGCGCGCGGGATACCGCGCGCGCCACCTCGCGGGTCTAATCTATTCGGCAGTGGGTGCCCCCGCACTCACCGCCTAGACCCGTGTTATGGGGGATGGAGAAGGGCGTGGAAGAGCCTTCTTCGACGCCCTGGTCTCCGGGCGCGCATCGCGAGGTCGGTAGTGGCCTCGCGATCACGCTCCGCGGTCTCCTTCTGCGAGATGACAGTCTCGCAGAATTCGACCGCTGCCCTCCACGAGGTCTCGCTCTCAACCATGGTTCGAACCATGGTTGCTAGCGAGAGCTCGGCCCCCATAACTGTGACGAGGGTACGACGCTCACTGGCCCATGCTGGGCACTCCTCCAGTGTGTGCTGCGCCGTATCCACGTCACATCCACAGTGGTGGCAAGCGGGGGTCGGTTCCCTACCGGCTATGTGGTGCAGGTACTTGCCGAAGCATCCGTGCCCCGTAAGCACCTGCACAAGCCGGTAGGTAAGCGACCCGTGCTGCCTTTCCGTCCACTCCTGGAGTAGTGGACGGACTGCCACCACTGTCCAGCTGCCTGCTCGAGGGTGGGCCAGGCGCGTCCTCCACCTCTCGAGCAATGCCTCGTTGGCCGCCTCCTTCCACTGGTTCACCTCCCTAGGGGCAGGGAATTCCCCACGGAGACGGAGTGCAGTGCGCCACTCATACCGAGCGGCGCACAGCTCCACCTCCAAGTCCCAGGGAGGGGAACCAGCCAACAGGCATGCCGCCTCATAGGAGACGGTGCGGTATCCCCGTATTACCCCGACGGCCATCACCCTCTGAGGTTTCCTCAGGTGGGCGATGGTTTGTTCCGTCAGGGCATCTACCCATACGGGGGCCCCATACAGGGCCATCGACCGCACCACCCCCATGTAGAGGCGGCGGCAGCTGGCCTTGGGTCCACCAAGGTTGGGCAGCAGCCGCTTGAGAGCGGCCGCAGCCCCCATCAGACGGGGAGACAACCGGGAGAAGTGTTCCCGGAAGTTCCACCGCCCGTCGAGGACGAGTCCAAGATATCGCATCGAGGACTCGACCCCGATGCGGACCCCTCCGATAGGGATGCTCGAACCCCCGGGTGGGGCTCTCCGAGGCCCGTGAAAACAAAGGGCCTCGGTTTTGTTGAGCGCGACCCGGAGTCCCAACCTCCCTATCCGTCCCACCACCTCCCCCACCGCCACGGTGGCAAGGCGGGCAGCCTCCTCGAATGTCCCCCCCGGGGCCATGACGAGCGTGTCGTCAGCGTAGCACGTCACGCTGGCCCCAGGGGGGAGATCCCCGCGCAGCACCCAGTCGTACCCGATGTTCCACAGGAGCGGTCCTAAGACCGAACCCTGTGGAACACCGCACGACATCTCCCTTCTCAGCGACCGTCCCTCCGTCCCCGGATAGGTTATATACCTATCCGAGAGGTAGGCCCCGACAATTCGGCATAGGTAGGGAGGCACATTGTGGTATTTAAGTGCCTCCCTGATGACGGCCCACGGCATTGTGTTGAACGCGTTGGCGATGTCTAGGGACACCGCCAACATAACACCGCCGCGGGCAACTACCTCATCCGAGTGGGCCTTGACGCTCTTGATAGCGTCAATCGTCGACCGGCCCACCCGGAAGCCGAATTGTCGCTCCGACAAATCCGGGCCCACCCTTGACAAATGTTTGACGAGGCGGCAAGCCACCACCCGTTCAAACAGCTTGTCCGCCTCGTCAAGCAAGACGATGGGACGGTACGCTGAGGGGGAGTTTGCTGCGCGTCCCTCCTTCTTGAGGAGCACCAGGCTGCCCGTCTTCCACCTCGTGGGGAACCGCCCCGACTCCAGGCAGGCGTCCATGAGCCTCCTGAAGCGGTCCCCCAGGGCGTCTAACGCCAGGACCCATGCCACGCCGGGGATGCCGTCTGGTCCCGGTGCCTTGCGCTTCCCGCGCAGGCGGGACACGGCATACCCCAGCTCCACCTCCGACACCTGTGGCACCACCCCCTGGTCCTGGCTCGCCCTCTGCGGCGGCGCCATCTCCGGAGGCTCAAACTCCTCCCCGGAGGAAAAGAGCGTGGCCACCACCTCCTCCAGTAGGCGGGGCTCCAGAGTCTCTGTAAGTGGGGGGGCCCATGGTCGGAGTTTTCCCCTGACCATCTTATAGGGCCGCCCCCACGGATCCCGGTTCAGAGACTCTAGGAGTTCCGCCTTGGCCCGCTCTTTCGAGTCACCGATCAGCAGTTGCAGAGCCCGTGTACGCTCCCTGTACACGTCATACAACTGCTGATCGGCCTCCTCCCGCGCACGTCGCTCGCGCTCGCCCACCTGCTGACGCCTCCCCCTGAAACGACGTGTGTACTGGCGCCGGGCCTCCACGCAGCCGGAGCGTTCGGCTGCGATTTCCGGAGACCACCAGTACACACTCGTCTTTTGAGGATGAGACCTGGCCCGGGACATGCCTGCGTCGCAGATCTGCGACATGGCATCCCGGAACCACTCGGTCTCATCCTCCACATCCAGTGGCCCCTCCTGGGGCGTCAGCCACGCCTGAACTATTGAGGCCTCTATTAGGGCCTCCTCGTCCAGGCTCTTCAGGGCCCACCTCGGCGTCGACGGCGTCGTCCTCGGGCGACGAGGACTGGAATTTGTGGAGACACTGAAACGGATATATAAGTGATCCGACAGTGTCTCCACATCGTGGAGGTACTCCTACCTTATCTATCTTCAAAATCCCAATAACTTTCTGCTGGCATCAATTTTACTCTTATACTCCAGCTTGACACGTCAAGTGCCGTTGCAATCGTCGGAACGATACTCAATTTACTGGGCATCGCACTCCCCAAATTGGGCATTGCACTGTAGGTACATATTACACAATATTTGCAGTTGATTCATGCATTGTTTATCCGTGTTGATCAGTTCACTGACATTTCCGGGTAGGTACACTCGAATTAATGACGAGCGGGGTGAAATGCCGATGGTACCTTATCGAAACCTTTGACACAATTTCGTCTACCAAATTTCCTTTTGCAGGATGAAATAGAATTTAAAGGTGAAAGCAACCGTAATCGGTTTCTAAAAATACTTTAATTTATTTCTTGTAGCCACGGATACCGTGATCAGCGCCTAAAAATATTTATTTCTTATTGTTGGAAACGGATTACGGTATCAGTGGATAAGACTAGATCAGATGTAGGCTAGATCAGTAGCTAATTAAATCTCGGTATCCGTGGAGCTCTTACACTTTTGAATTTTTCCCTGTTCCTCTGAATATAATTAACCCATTCTATAATTTTTTCATAATAATACCTATATCCTGATATTTTTAAGAAAATGTAAACTATCGTCCATTATATTTAATTTAAACTAAGTATATTTATTTGATTCTAGTTAAAATCGAATCACGCGAAGTAAAGCTGAGATTTTTAGATATTAATTAGAAAAAAAAAAGTAATATAAATGAAATTAGAAATTAATATTAAAGGGACATATATATGTAAGTTCGTCATTTTAAAATATCAGAATATAAGTTTAACAGGTTTATCGGGTCCGAATATAAGGTTAATTATATTCGGAGGAAACCGGAGAAAACGAAACTGATTTGGATTTTTTTTTATAGGATTGTGAAAAATTTCTTAAAAGTGTCGTTTCCTCTTAAATAATGTTCCTACAAAATTATTTCAGCATTTGATGAACTATTATTTATTCTGTGATTTGATATAGATTTTTATCAACATCCAAAAATAACCAATTTCAAACAAACCCCGACTAACGAACGATATATAAACAAGACCACCCTGTGTAGTGCAGTTTATTTGCTTCAATTTTAACAATAACTCAGTAAACTCAGTGCCACTTAGATCGTTTAACTGTTAAAAATATATACATTACTGCTATGTACATAACATTCATATAAATAACATTGATAAACTCCTAGAACAAGAATATTTAGTTTTTAGTTCCGATTTTTAGTGTCAAAAACCACATGCACAGTGCACCGCCCTCCCGCCTTGCATGCAAGTTTGCAATGGAGTTCCGAAAAGTAACGCCAAATTCAATCAATTATCAAGTAACATTGATAAAATAAAAAATAAAGAAGCAAATAAAAAAGGCCCAATCACGAATATTCAGCTTATTTAGAAATAAATGTACTCGTAGTTTAAGATTGGAGAGGCATCAAATTAAAAAAAATTAGCAAATGATAAATACACCGACTTAATTAATAAATGATGTCATCAATTTTTTGTGTAAAAAGTACACGAAAATTTCATCAATTACTCCAATATTAAAAAACAAATTCGTGGTAATATAAAATGATTGCAATAACTGGTAATTTTAATGTATTTCTGGCAACACTGAACAGTAATTTCAAACGTACAAACATACAATAATCCTGTCAGCGTTTATGTTTGATATCGATCTTGGTATAAAAATATACTAAACCGATAATTATGAGTTGCGAAAAAATCTGTTTTTGTTTATTTAAAGTTGATTAATGTTTTGTTATCAAGTTTGGCTAAGCAACGGAAATATAATTAGGGAAAAATCGGAAACCGCGATAATATTAAAAAATAATACGCACATGTAAAATAAAAGGTGTTATTTTTTTCATCAGGTCATAATTTTTTTTTATGCCATAGGTGGCTTAAAAGCAGACGGTGTGCCTGTTGGCTCGCGGTTAACGCCGCCTATGGATACCAGGAGTATTGCCAGTATGTTTCCGACCCGACCAAAACTCTATTCACTCTCCTGATATAGAGCCCCATGTTGTAGCTTAACGGGAAGACCGCAGCAGGGAGATCATTCCACAGTTTTCACGTATGCGGCAGAAAAGAACGGTTAAATCGCACAGTGTGCGACCTCCACGTATCGTAAGTATGATATTTAGGTAAGTAAGTATTATATAAGCAAACAAAATTAAAAACTTATAAATACTATCTTTGCCTCGGGGGTTCACCCACGTACGCATTGTTGAGATAATTAATATTATAACATAATATATACGTAATATAATATAGGTACTTATAACCCTAATTATGTATAGTATAAATAAATATGTATAACAATTTTGTACCCAATCCCACCCCTACTCTTCCTATCATACACCTTTCCGTCCAAAGACTGGTTGCCAGGAAGAGATCGCTTAAAGCGATAAGGCCGTCCTTTGTTGACCAATTTTTAAGTCATTATGTTGTACTGTGTAATTTTATGAAAATGGTCAGAATAAAGAGTAATGTAATCCATAGATTAGATTATAATCTAATCTATGGATATAGGAGATATATATAGACATAGTAGCCGTCTCACCCAATAACTACAAATAATAAACCTTAAAATTACACATAAATACAGTATGACAAATAGTGTAACAATTCGCGGATATCTTCCAGCCAACCATGTAGAGTACCGTAAATCACATTTCCCTTTTAAATAGAGTTTACACGGGTCGATTTCGTATGCGATATCGCATCTCGCAAAGATCGCCTCGTGTAAACCCCGCAAATTGTCATAAGTGTCGAAAACGGTCGTTCACTGAAGAGCATCAATCTCAATAATCAGTCAATGATCTGGAAATATTATGTAAAAGTGCAACGTCCAAGTGTGAACTGCTGGGAGGTCTGAACTCTTACCCGACTCTAAAATAAAGAGGTTTTTCCTTTTAGGATAATATTTTTTTCACACCTTTGCCAGTCCGCCAAGCAGTAATGTGCAAACATTAAGATAGATATATAGATATATAGATTAATAGATGTATAGATTTGAAAATTTATTAATTACACAGTGTAAAAGGAAAGATTGTAAAGTTAATTCAATAGTTTAAGTTTTGAAACCACTACGTCAATAGCAATTTAATTTAATTTAGTGGATTAACCAATTAATTGGTTAAGATACCGTGTGTAGGAACCATTAAGGTAGGTCATACTGTATCGCTTATCTTTAACTTAGTTTAAACCTCGTTTAACCACTTTCTGGTTTAATTAGCTACGAGAATAACTGGCGATTAGTTTGAAAAAAGAATTATATTCTTCTTCCTTGCAACTAATCGCTTTAGCTTCGCTCAGTTTATGGCATCTTCTTTTTTAAAGTCATTCACAGTCTTATCATAATAATATATTTATTTTATTACAAAATTATAACATTTCATTATATTATTTGAGCACATTACATTTATTACAGATTATTAAAAATGTTAGTTTTATAACAATTAATAAAATAGCAGCAATATTATTAGTGAAAGCAAGAATAAAGTCAATTTTGTGTCACTAGTTATCGAGGTAGGATTCCCTGTGTTGCGATAACTACCTATGGTTATGCGATTATTGTGATAATGCAGTAGGTACTTTTATTCGAAGTTAAAGTAATCATTTTCTTTAATTTTTGTAGTGGTAGGCCTCTTTTGCAGGAGGCCGCCTGGGGAAGTACCACACCTTTGCCAGTTATTCATCCGCCAAGCAGTAATGTCCAAACATTACTGTGTTCCGGTATGAAGGGCAATGTTACCAGCGAAATTACTGGGCATGATGAGATTCAACAACTCATATCTCAGGGTGATAGGCGCAGTGCAGTGCCGCGCAGAATTTTGAATTTTAAAATACTGGGTGGCACTGTGTCTGATATGGGCAATCATGATGCTTACCATCAGGCATCTGATGAGCTCGTCTTGTCACTCACTATCATAAAAAAAAAAAAAAAAATTTTCTTAGCAACTATCCGGGATTTTAATATGGCCAGTTCTTCGACTTTTTTCCTTAATTTCGCTTGATCTTTGGTCTTACCTTTATAATTATGGTGTTAGAATTTTTAATACAAGTAATAGTCAATCTACTCAGTAGAGCTACTGAGTAGATTGACTATTACTTAAATTAAAAATTCTATAACTCTTTATAGTGTAAGTACGATATAGTAAGTTGTATCCTAAATATAAAATTCTCAAATAAAGGCTAGTTAGCCTTTCCAAAAAAGTAACATACTTAACCCATTAAAGCTTAAAGTAAGTAGAATATCTTAAATAAAAAAAAGATAGCAACTTAATATTATTATAACCGGTTTTACAAAACTGCTTAATAATAAAAAGCCATTCAATTTTGTAGTGAGTTAAAAAAAATAACAAGATGAAATAAATCTGGCGTCTATCTTCCCCTGTTATGTTATCATAAAAAAAAAATTAGTGTACCCTATTTCCTCAAATTCTCTGATACTTTAACGGGAAGTGGTGAAACCGCCCCTAATCTAAGTAGCGTATCAGTAGGCCCGTAATGGTCAAACTATTTCATGTTTCCGCTTGTCAACTATGTTATCAGGGCAACAAAACTCGTGTTAAGTTACTTGTAAGTTGAAGTTACATAATTACTTTTACTTGGAATTAGGGAACATTAAAATAGGAATGTGGGAAAGAGCTCGAGCTGGAACTAACTTAGATTGTTACAATTTTGGTATTATGTTTAGAACCTAATAATAAGGTATGAAATTTTGTTTCGTACATATGAAATCAATAACAGCTGTCGCGCGAATCAAGCTATCTTTTTTCTAGGATAAGTCGACCAATGGTGAAAAAATTTTTAACACGAGTAAACCTTTTTTTTTGTTGCAGTGGTAGGCCTCTTTTGCAGGGGGCCGCCTGGGGAAGTACCACACATTTGTCAGTTATTCATCCGCCAAGCAGTAATGTGCAAACATTACTGTGTCCGGTCTGAAGGGCGATGTTGCCAGCGAAATTATTGGGCATGACGAGTTTCAACAATTAATATCTTAGGGTGACAGGCGCAGTGCAGTACCGCGCAGAATTTTGAATTTTAAAACACTGGGTGGCACTGTGTCTGATATGGGCAATCATGATGCTTACCATCAGGCACCTGATTTGCTCGTCTTGTTACTCACTATCATAAAAAAACCGTTGATGAGCAATTTAACTATGGTTAACTTAATAAATGGTAAGCTCCTTTACGAGTATAACTAGCGATCAAAAACCGGCTTTTAGTCGTAGTTCCCACTAAGTACAACATAATACTTAACATAAGTTTATTAATAAATACATAAGTACATAAATACTTAAGTTGACCACACACATCTGACACAACCCATACTTTTGACCATAAAATATTATCATAATATTAAACTAAACATAAAAATATTTGTACTTATTTATTTATGTTTTGTACTGTGTTAGATAAGAGGTGAATTTTTTAGATTATATTAAGATTATCTAAAAGAAATAAAAAGACATTCTTAGGAAATAGTGTGCGTTTAGTGTGCGTTTCTATAATAAAATGCCAAAATATTATCTATTTTGGCATTTTATTATAGATGGGGCTCTCAGAGGGTAAATTCAAAACCTATTGATACTTTACTAAAGAAAGCTTATTTATTATAAAGTCAATCAGTACATAGAGGACAAAGATGCATGAAACTTCTGCATAGCCACCACGCGACACCGACACAAACAAACGAATGTAACCAAACCAAATATTGTAAAACAATCAGTTGAAAAAATTAAGCCCTAAGTTACTTGTGCGTTCTTCTTGTAAAGGTATCTTTTCGAACGCACGGTAGACTCGTTACTGTTTATCTTCATTGACGTACAAAAGTGTCAGATTGAGACCTATTTGAATAATAAATAGTTTTGAATATAACTTTTTGATTTTGACTTTGAGTTAAGCATGGGAAACTTCCAGGCAGCATTACTAAGGTACAAAATAGCTTTCTTCTTTTATTATATCGTATTCTTCTTTATATCATAGCCAGGACCGAACTCGGTACCTGCAGATCCTAAATCTACCTCATTCCCAACACTCCACGCCTCCACCTCAACCTGCCTTCAAAAAACACATACCCAATAAGCTTAAGCTAGCGATCCAGCTGGCCTGTTGATCAGTGACTTCGAACGCTCCATGGTGCTTCGCGTCTTGCATGGATGCTATGGCCGGCGACATGTAGCCCTTACTGAGACCTGCTGCGAAGGGACCTAGAGACACTGCTAGAGCTGCCCAGATCTGTAATGAAAAAGAGGTGGAGATGAGTGAGAAAGAGACAGGTGACAATCTGTTAAGGTGCAGAAGAGAAAAAAACAGAGAGAGATATTATACCGTCTTGTCATGGGAGGCCTTCAGATGAAATTACTGAGGATTGTTTGTCGTTTATCATCATCATCATTATCTCAGCCGTTGGTAATCCACTACAGAACATAGGCCTCCCCTATAAAGGGGGGTTTTGCCAATACTCGACACGCTTGGCAGGCGGGTTTTCGAGCGCAGTTCGATGGTTTTTTGCAGAGAACGCTGCTGCACGTTCTCTGGATCTGTTAACACTTAGCCGGCTCTTACGGCAACCACGGGTAGAGAGGGTGGAGCACTATTCTAAAGCCGGTAACTCCACGGCATATCTTATCAATAACACAATACAAAACAAGATAAAATAAACACAATAAATACATCAGGTGCAAAATCCTAAGCCATTATATAATGAAACTTTCACGTCAGTGTTACATGAAACACGTTCAAATTGTACATGTACTATACAGGGTGTTACATTTACTGAACACAGTGGGGGCGCTATCGATCCTTGTTTTGAACACCATGTATAGGTGTGAATGGGCTTGTACCTAGTAGTGATGGGAAAGTATCGGATTTATATTGTATCGATATTTTTGTCGATAAATTGATAATGTAATTAATTAAAGGGACATAACTGAGAAACAGCGCGCTTCATGCAAGCATGGAACGCATATATGCTGAGCTATGTCCTTTTCGTTACCACCTAGTACATCGAACTTAAGTATAATGCCTAAGCTAGTCTTATCTGTTTAGTACATAAGAATCGTAACCATAGAAATTAATCATATTATCTATTATTGTACTTAGTTGTGGTAATAAATATAAGTTTTCTATTCTATTCTGTTCCTTCATTAAAACTGATTTAATCTTTATAAGTACACAATCGTATATACAATATAGAATATAGAAATTATTATAAATATACTAGAAGTGTAGGTAGGTAATTATGGGGATCCACCCGTCAAACTGAACAAATTTCAAAAGAAAGAACAAATTCCGACGTCGACAAAATGGATCAGCTGATTGGCAATGTATGGAAACTCCAATTTTTTTCTAGGTGGACCAAAATTCAGTGAAGGGTAAAAAATATAGCCATCAAAACTTTTACATAATTATTAATAATTAAATGATTGCTGGAGCAGTTTTTTCTTCAGATATTTCAAATTTCTTCAAAATTGCTTTAGCGGTTTAACCTTTTAAAGTTAATCAAGGTTTTCTTTGATAAAAATTAGCTATATCTCTACTTTTCCATCCCCCGATTGTCTGTAAGAAATTGGCTAACGCTATAAGATCGCCGGTTGTTTACCATATGATCTATGTGTTGTTTTTTGTAACATTTTTTTTTATTTTACCAAGCATCAAAGTATTATTCTATTCTAGGTTGTTTATTCAGAGCTTTCAACAAAACATCTTCTATCGATAACTAAAAGTCACAGCTCTACGTCATCTAGCCCCGAACATTTCACAGAGGTCAATGACCGACACACTGGCACACATACTAACCCTTGCCACAAACTTGTAACTCAGTCAAATCACTGTAACATAAACCTTATCACCTTCACATAAGAGTTTTTTCAAACGGAAATTACTTGGCAGCAATAGTTAATACCATAGCTTTTTGTCACTGAAATGAATGATCGGCACATTTCTATTTTACAGCATAGTACTTTATCGTAATAGGATTGTTTGACGTTTCCTTAATTGGTCATGGGAAAGTCAGATTATCACCTGTGACAGAGTACTAAATGGTTGTTGTGTTTAATTGACAGAGGTTGTCAATTAACTGAAGGTATTTATTAGTTAGGGTACATAATGTCGTTATTAAAGAACTATTAAGCTGAGCTGAGATTTGTAAAAGCTATTAGAAACTTCTATTTTAGGATTTGATTACTTTGACGATTTTAATTTAAAAATAGAATGTCGATTTATATGATAAACAGTGTTTTATCGATAAAATGGATACCATAATTTTACCGCATCACTAATATAATCACCTTTAAAGAGAGTATTTCAAATATAACAAAGTTTCTATTCTTTCGATTTCTTAGTAGTGTTCAGTTATAATAACTGAAAGAGCTTCAATAGGCATTATTTTAATAGAAAGCGATTACGCGATCATCTTATTATATATTCGCGCGAACCAAAATAGGGAATATTTTTTTGAATCAATTGTTTGGATTTCTGGATCTGGCCTTTACATACATACAGTCACGCCTTGTTCCCGGTGGGGTAGGCAGAGACTATTTCCCTCCACTTGCTACGATCCTGACATACAACTTTCGCTTCGTTCACTTTCATGACATTTTTCATACATGCTCGTCAGTTGTAGGTACTTTTGACTTGGCCTTTCCTAAGAACAACCTTTATTGGCGCAAAAGCATATTTTGTTAAAAATAATTTACCATATCGATATTTCGCATTCCCTTTTTTTCTCCGGATGTAATTAAGCCACTCTACAAATTTATATCCTGATATGTTTATAGTGAAGTAAACTATGTCTCTGTAGTTTTAGTTTATCTTATAAAGTCTCTGTTTTTTCATAGTGAACTTCTAAAAAACTAAATATTGTACAAAAAAGCCCAGTTTTACTCGCGTGATTACATGTTCACTACAAAAACATGAAGAGCTTATAAAAAAAATAGTAGGGACATAGTTTACTTCATCTTTGAAATATATCGGTAAAAATATATTAAATAAGTTTACTATAATCGGAGAAAACAGAGGAATACAAAACATAAATTTGGTAAAAATTAGATATGATTGTCTCAAGTTTCTCGTAAGTAGTTATAGAATTATAGAATACCCTCTTCAGGCATCGGTTTATATATCTTCGCAAGTTTAAATGTGTCGCCTTTCCTGTTAAGAATCTTACCTGTCTTTTATAGCTGTTCCTTCCATCGTGAGACCTCATCATCATGATCCTGGTCTCAGGACTGATGTTGGTCATCTTATTGCCAACGGTCAAACTCGCCTTTTCACCCATATACGCGGTTTTAAGTTCATTCATTCACTTTAATACGTTTTCACTGCAAGCCGTTTTCACTATAATCCGTCTAACCATAGATGGATTCACTGTAGGCCTTTTCACTACACTCCGTTTTGAGTTTCACAATGAACCGTTTAACTGTAAATCTTCTTCCAATGCAAGCTTCAACTTGTGATCGTTATCATTTTGTGATGATTCGTTATCTGTAACAACAGAAATAAACATGATAAGTATACTAGTAGGTAAACATCAAAAATTATAGGCGTACTTTTTTTATTACCTAACACTGACTAACACATAAAGCTAACAATCAATAATATTACAAAATTATCAATCATCATCATCATCATCTCAGCTGTTGGTAATCCACTACTGAACATAGGATTCCCCCATAAAGGGAGGTTTTGCCAATACTTGACACGCATGAGAAGCGGGTTGCCCTGCATCTGGATCTGTTAATCCTTAGCCGGCTCTTACGGCAACCACGGGTAGAGACGGTGGAGCACTATTCTAAAGCCGTTAACTCCACGGCGTACATAAAAACTATTAGGTTGTTTGGAAAGTAATTTCGTTTTTTCCCGACAGTTTTTTGCCAGCAAAGACCAAACATTTTATGAGCGTATGGAATTATTCTACTACCAGAAAGATGGCAAAAGGTATTGGACCAGAACGGCCAATATAATAAAGTATTTGTTTATTATACGAAAACTGTCTTTCATTTCCACATAAAAAAAACGAAATTACTTTCCGAACAACCAAAAAAAAAAAGTACAATCAAGAAATGACAAAATCAAATTATTACTAAATAAGAACAATAATCAAAACAAATTGAAAATATATAAGTAGATGTCATAATGTAAAACCCAGGTCAAAACTACCCATAATCGACGAGCATGTTTAAAGAATGTGATGAAAGTGGAAGAAGCGAAAGACGTGTCGGGTTCGTAGTTCGTAGTCGCTATTGGATTGCAATCGATTTAGTAGAACAATCGAATAATTCGACTGTTTTTGGTAACAATTACCCAACCCACATTCCATTATAATAACCCATATGAATTGTCTGTAGCAGTGTATTTGAGGAACTACGTTAAAAAAAAAAAGAACAAATTAATTCAAAGTTATTAAGTATTGTAACATACATTCACGCCTTTTTCCCGAAGGGGTAGGCAGAGGTGTACCCAAGACTCAGTCCCATAGTAGATACACCCACATTTCGCCAGTATGTTATTGGTCCCATGGGGGCGAGCCTATTGCCATCTAACGGGCACAGTTAAACTCCAGGCAGTTATTGAGATAATTCCTAATGGAAAAATCGAATATTTATCACTTTGCCTGACCTGGGGATCGAACCCGGGACCTCTTGATTGGCAGTCGAGCATGCGCCCTTACGCCACCGAGGCAGTCTTTAATTAATTATTGTAATTCCTATGAAAACTTTGCCCTTATGAACAAAACAGTTTTGAGCGCGGCGAAAACTATTAACTAAACATTTGAACACATAATGCCAGAACTAATAGGAACGTTTTGAGTTCTAGTCTATTTTTGAATAAGATTCTGTGCCAAAAGCAAACGTAGGCGTCTTAACATTAAAATAGTTCGACAGTCGAAGGAAAGTGGAGTAAATCACTCGCCTAAATAGCTACGGGAAGGTAACTAAATTCTGACAGGAATTCTATCCATGGCCTTAATGGGCTTGAGGTTCTTTAAACTTATCTATTTTTTTGATGCCATTAGTGGCTGTACAAGCAACACCTAATATTAATAAACCTATTTTTATAATAACAAACTTAAACTCACGCAAAAATACCTAACTAAACTGAAAAATGACTAAAATCTTGTTCATTTTTATCATTCAGTATATCACTTATTATATCAAAAGTATTTTTGAACACCGAAAACGATAAATGAAAAACTGACTCAATAATTTTAATCACTGCTAAATTCATAGCCTTATAACAAAAAAAATAATGAAAATTGTACTGCAATTACAATGTCAACTAGCACAGATGAATTGAAAGAGTAGTCTGTCGCTTTCTCAAAGAAGCCCGAGATGTCATACTAAAGCATTGATTATCCCATCTAAACAATTGCTTTTAGGGATGTGGTAGGTTACAGTTTTTTGGGTCCGGCTCGTTTCCGGCTTTTTATTTTAATTCAAATTGGTCACATGACGTCAATTTTCCACGTCAATGAAGTTTTATTATTAGCTGATGAGCAATGAATCTACCGTGCGCTCGGAAATATAACTCCAAAAGAAGAACGCACATGAAACTTCTAGGGCTTAATAATAATTTTTCAACTGACTGAATCATATTTGGTTTGCTAATTAACATTTCATTTTTATTTACATAAATGGTTAATTGTGTATTTGTGAATAATAAATACATTATCGGTCTAACAACCATAAATAGAGCCTAATAAAAATGCATTTTTTTTTTCAGGGTAATTTTTTTCTTACTGGTCTTTCCTAATGCATGGAGGATGGTAGATTTCTGGATGAATAACTTTATTAATGTACTCAACGTACATTATTTGGAGAAAAGAAAAATTGACAAACAATTTTTACTGATGTAAATTTATAAAGCATTATTTAATAATTGTTGAAAGATTACGTTAGTACTCACTTATTACTCTTACACATTTTAGTACAGGTTTTATAAACATCATTAACAAGTTCAACATTAACAATGTCATAATTTCCAAAGCCTTTTTAAACCCATCAATAACAACGAGTTAATTGGCTAATACATTAAAGTGCCGGACAGCTTTCATCCGACTAAATTCTTCCGGCATAAACAGGTACCAATCCCATCACTAGCTCGCGATATATTTTCTATAGAACAATGGGTGTGACGATACGATGACGAAGAAAAGAAAGAATGAAAACAATAACCTGTTATGATTGACAAGTGAAGTAAATCACCTCATAAACTAGTCTTATTCTTGTTGACTACTAGCGACCCGACCCAGCTTCACTTGGGTAGCAGTTTACTCCTTTGCTTTAGAACAGTTTAATAGAGGAATCATTTTAAATTCATAATATAACTCTATGGTTCATGATATCTTACTATGGGCCTTTTAAGTAAGCTCAAAGTTGCACACCGAAGTCTGCTATGCTCAGGATTTCTCTACGAAATCTCAAAAATGAGGAGATCCACGTAGACGAACGAAAGTTACCGACATAGCCCAGCTGTAAGTAGTGGAAACCACGGACCGGCAAGTGCTGCGTAAGATATCCACCCACAAGGTGGACGGAGGACCTAGTGAAGACTGCAGGAACGCTGGATGCAAGCTGCTTACATCCAGACTAAATAAATGGAAATCTATGGGGAAGGCCGATGTCCAGCGATGTGATGATGAACTCTTTTAAGATTACGCAGCGCGCGCTAATAAAGCTACCAGTTGGTTTGATTTTTACCGACCTCTTTCCTCTTTTATAATAAATAAAAGAATCTTCGAACCTATTCGAACCTATCGAATTACACCATCCATTGGTGAAAACCGCATCAAAATCCGTTGAGTGGTTTAGGAGTTAGAGGATAATTTACCTCTTACAGCAGTGGGAGCTGTGAGACCCGGCAGAGTGACATTTATGGAGAGTGGGCAGCAGCGCTCTTCAGCACCAAGTATTCCAACTACTGCGATCACCAAGCCGCACAACAAGCGTGCTGATTACGGCAAAATCCCCCACCATAATATGAATAGTTTATGGCGTTCTATGAGGAGGCCTATGTTCAGCAGTTGCGGCTTCCGGCTGATGATGAGGATGATGATGATACCTCTACAGACAGACATACGAGGAAAGCTTTGTTTTATGATAGTGAATAGTGAAGAAGATTTAAGACGACGAATTGAAAATATTGGCGGTAGGGATCTCAATATTTCTCAGCAACAACAAAACATTTGAAACTAATGTTTATGTATTTCATTTATCATGATATTGACATCATTTTGGTAATTGGTTTACATGATTGGTTAACTTTTACAGCAGAGAAAAAAATATCAAAGACTGGTCTATAAAAACAGAGATTTTCATTCTACAGGGAAATGAGACTGATTTATGCCTCTAAATTGTTTGTGTAGATTCATCTATACAAATACTTCAATATGTTAATTTGATTTTATAAAATTAGCAATAGTTTTAATATTATTCGAGAAATACTGTTTTGGCGCATACGACCTTTCAGTGCACGCAAGCTCGCGCGTGTTTTAGTATGCAATCTGTCCCCCCTCAGTCCGCTACTGACCATTGTCAGCGACGGTTCTGTGCCAGTCGAGCTCCCGCGCGCTTTCGATAACCATAGTATCAAAGTAGTGATCAAAATATTTTACCGAGTAATATCTTATCATTAAAAATGGGGAAAAAATCTGTTAGAGTTCCTAAAAGAAAGAGGAAAGCTTATTTAATTGAAAAGTGTAAAAAAATGGTAAATAAAAGGTAAGTAAACGTCAAATAATTAGAACATTTGTTAACTGCCTACTACATAAACATAATATACCTATGTACTAAATGTATGGATACTTCCGTATGACTGTTTTCCTTGGGATAGGTGGATAGCAAGTTATTTTCCTGACATTTTTTACTGGTTTGGTTTATTTATTTTATCCATCATAAATAACTAAAATGATAAATCAGTAGCGTGGACCAAACATTGCAGTATTTTCGGGTTTTTAGTATGATTATCTGGTCTAGGTTTATATTATTTATAATCTATGGGTAAGTATGTATATTCTTATGTATGTCTCCACAATATAAAATGAAAAAATAAAATAACCATTTATATTGTAGGAAGCAATCGTCAGAACAGAGAAAAGCAATGGAGTCGTCTCTGGATTTAGCTGAAAATAAAACAATGTCAGTTGAGTCTCTAGAAGGGTATGTATAATCATGTGATTATGTGTACCTAATCATTTTACACATCCACTAAATTAAAGGATCGCTTATAATAGGTATTAATGATGTAATAAATACGAGTAAACTATATTGTTAGGGTTCCGTACCTCAAAAGGAAAAAAGGAACCCTTACAGAATCACTTTGTTGTCCGTCTGTCCGTCTGTCTGTCAAGACATTTTTTAATGGGAACGCGTGGATATGTCAAGTTGGAATTGATATCAACTACTCAGATCTGCTATACGTATTAAATTATTATACAATACTACTATTACTATAAAATATTGTGGCTATAAAAAAATCATACTTCTAAGTTAACACAATGAGAAGTTATGGCCATTTTATTACATATTTCCCTACTTTTATTTTCGCAAGGAACTAATAGATGGCGCTGTATGTTCTTGGTATCTAAGTATGGAATCCTATACTATGCATACATACGTATTCCTTATTTTATTTTGTAGAATACAAGAAATGCCTCTGAGTTTTTTTTTTTTTATTTATGATATTGAGTGACAAGACGAGCAAATCAGGTGCCTGATGGTAAGCATCATGATTGCCCATATCAGTTATGCAGAATTACAAAACGTGTCACCCACGTAAGATTTTATTATAACTTATCAGTGTTTATGTTGAATTACAGAACAATAAAGGTTTACTAATAGGATAATAATGCGCATACACGTAATTTTGAACATACTCCTACAGCTATCGTATGTATTATCTTTATATATTTTTACATGACCTGAAGGTTCGATAATCATACACTTATTGTTGTGTATATGTTTCAGACTGAGAATGAATGTAACGATGATGACACGCTCTCAAACATATAAGAATACGCAAATGGTAATAACTTTGTTTTATTCTTTACTCGATAACTCGATTGGGACCTTATTCGAACATTTTATTATCTGTACAAATACCAATAAATTAAATTGTAGTGTCTGTTTGTAATCTTAAAATAACAGTTTTTTATTGAAAGCATATGAAAGTATATACGATACTTATAACAAAAAAAACAATTTTTGTTTTGTCTGTTTGTTACGCCTGATCTCTAAAACGGCGGAACCAATTTTGACGGGACTTTCACAGGCAGATATCTGATATACTAAAGAGTTAGCCTAGTTAGTTTATTTTAGAAGAATAGAAATAAAAAAGAAATAGAAGTTTTTGGATTCCGCGCAAGAATATAAGTTAGACTTGAAACTTAGAATTGAAACTGCTAGTGGGAATTTGATGACATTTGGAATAGACATAGCCGTTGAAGATATGCATATAAGCTACTTTTAATGAAAGTAATATTTGCTGCATTTGTGTGAGATTAATATAGGTTTTTTGTTTTTCAGTCAGAAAAACAATGTCAAGAAAAGAATGCGCTTCCATACATAGTTGAAGTTACATCTGAAGCTGAGACCAAAGTGGAAAATGAAGAATTAAAGTACACAATAATGAAGGGATTTTGAGTGATTGGTGAACTAGCGCCGGTGTCGTTCACTACAGCTTTCTAAAATCTGGCCAAACGATTACGGCAGATATCTATTGTCAGCAACTGCAAACCATGAAGGAAGAACTAGCTGCTAGCTAACTGCTGCTTCACGACAACGCAAGACCACACACTGCAAAACTAACAACCACTAAGTTAGATGAGCTACAATTGAAATGTCTGCGACATCCACCGTACTCCCCGGACCTTACTCCAACAGATTACCAGTTTTTTCGGAATTTGGACAACTTCTTACAAGGAAAAAAATCAACTCCGATGCGGCAGTCCAAACCGCCTTCAAAGAGTTTATTGATTCTCACCCCCATAGTTTTTTTAGTAAAGAGAACTACCTATGAGATGGCAAAAGTGCATAGATAACAACGGTGCATACTTTGATTAATTAAATATATTTTACAAAAAAAAAATTCTTTATATTCCTCCCGTACAAAACACCAATTTCATATGTATTGTACCCAATATTTACCGACGATTTCAGTTTTGTCTAACTGTAACTTCAGTAGTAGTACCTACATACATGCCTATACCTATATCCTTCATAACATCATATCCTACTAATATTAGCTGTATGTAGTTATGTTGTGTTGTTATGTTGGTAACAATACTTGTATATACCTACGTATATACGTCGTGTTAAAAAAATTGTATTAATACTAAAGGTGCATCTTCCTATCAAACTGAACACCTTTCAAAAGAAAGAATTTTTAAATTCGCACAAAAAATATCGACTTCCCATACAAATCTGCCGATCAGCTGATCCATTTTATATGGGAAGTCGAATTTTTTTGTGCGTATTTCAAAATTCTTTCTTTTGCTTTTAGGTTGACGGGTGTAGTAAGACACCCCTTTATGTATTACTAAACCATTTTTTAACACGTTGTATGACTCAACAATAATAAATGGCTGAACGGATTTGCTAAAAGCTAGAAGATCATATTTCTACCTATAGCAGTAGTTCTGCACCATGAATACTATAGACCGTTATATATATCTAATTAATTGAATTTCCTATTAGTGAAATAATTTTCATTATCGGGCCTTTCATTATTCAGTTTCAGAGATTACATTTTACAAACAAACAAACATCAAACTTTAACCTCTATATAATATTAGTGTATAGTAATATAATAT
Organism: Hemistola chrysoprasaria; assembly: GCA_947063395.1. NCBI lineage: Eukaryota > Metazoa > Arthropoda > Insecta > Lepidoptera > Geometridae > Hemistola > Hemistola chrysoprasaria. The sequence goes on along the minus strand of OX346731.1, from coordinate 1,596,577 downwards.
TATATATAAGTAATATAATAATAGTGTAGATATTTTTAATGAAAAAAGATAGTCCAAAAAAAATAAGGTACGGAGACTCTACGGCGTCTATGTTCCAGTGCGTAATAAGTCGCGCTGTGATGACGGCTCGAGTCGAGTAATAGTATTCTGTGATCGAGCCGGTCAATCGCAAGTTACGTAATATTACAGGGGTGTAAGCGGGTTGCGGGGCTCAGCGCATGATTTCAGATTCATTATTTAAGACTGCGTCACCTTAAATCAAATAGTTGGGGGCACTAGTGTCTTCGTAGCGCGTAGATTTGTACATAAGATTTATAGTTACATTTTTGTTTACCATCTTATACATTTTGACGGTCTTAAAACTTATTGTCCAAGTTAGTTGTTATGACTAAAAGAATAATAGATAATTAGCAATGACTAAAGTATATCCAATTACGTTTTGTTTGGAAGGAAAATAAGTAAATGTATTTGCATCTATATATAGAGGGAAGCGTCATATATTTTCCCCCATATATTATGAACATATTCAGCAGTGGACGTCCTATTAAACTATGGCTGAGATGATAATGATGATTATTTTGTGAGGGGGCGATTCGAGCGCTTATACTAAATACAGTCGGTTGAAGAAGTGAAGCATTACGCTTTTTTCGGCAATACCTATAAGTGCTTGTTCATATATGCCTTTATAAAAACTTATTTTTGTATAATAATAACAATAACACGTTTTCTGATGAAGCCATCAGAAAACGTGGAAATTCCTGTCTACACTTTTTTTTTTTTGTTTCCAAACATGCTGATGAGGCCACGAAACGAAGTTACATTATTGTTTACACAACTGATACCCACTTCATATTTCATACGCCGATACTAAGAATTTACTAAGAAAATATTATGGTAAATGCAGGTTCTTTTTATTTCTGAAAATAATCTGTTCTTACTGACTGTAACAAAAAAAAACGAAGAGAGGCAAAGAGAGTCATAAAAAAAACATTTTCTATGTTAAAACATTGGTTTGGAAATTATCTCTACAAGAGAATATGAGAATATGATATGAGATAGGGAAGTAAAATAGTTGAGTCCTTTTCTAGACACGGCAGTGTGTCCAAAAAGTTCGCAAAACATAATTTATTACAATACTTGGCTACATTTTATCAATAATTACGGCTGTTTGAAATTATTCCAGTAGATTAGAAATAAACTGCATAAATTGTAAAAGAAGTTACTCTCAATCCAAAATTTCTTAAAAACCGATTCGCATGCCAAAAATCGTGAACGTTTATTCGCGAAAACAACAAATTAATTCGCAAACATAACTATTTGCGAGCTCAAAAAAAACCTTGGCAAATACATGTCATAAATCTGATAGCTTAAAATGGCGCACAATCTTTATACAAATGCTAATTTATATCTAGGTCAATGGCAACTAATGTACGTAGGTATGGAAGTAAAATTAGACGATTATTCTGTTGTACCAAGGTTTTGTAATAATCTTTACAGATTTACTTGTGCTCAGTTGCTGATTGATATTATTCGCATAGCTTTGCTTTGATTTCTCGCCCCGGCATCACACGGGTAGCATAATTAGGTATAGTGAACGTTTAATTAAATTAAATTAAATTACGTTTAAATTAAATTAAATTCTTTATTCAGACACAATAGGATCCAATACATAAAAACATTTACTTAAATCAAGAAATAAAATTATTAAAATTACAATTAAATATATGTATGTAAAAAATTAATCAAATTATTTTTTAAAGAATCAGAAAAATATAAACCAAATTAAAATCAAATATTAAAAAATTAAATTAAGTTTTAAAATTAAAATAACAAATTATAATTAAATCAAAAATAAAATATATCACCAATAAATAAAAAAAAATATATAATATATGTCATAATCAGGTGTATATAATATAAATTTAATAAATCTATTAAATTTACTAATTCCTATGAATATGTCGATTTATACCCCTCTATTAACATAGGAGTTTAACAGGAGTAAATTCGTGATACATTGTATGTTCATATATATAACCCTAATAACCATTAGGTTTACGCAGCGCACGCAAATGAATTGACTATTTCTGTAACAGTTATAAATTTTCCGCGGACTATTTTGAAGATACCTATATAAGTACTTCAAACCCCTCGTACATTATTTCTACCACCAATAGTTTTCATACCGCATAAAAATGATCGTCTACGGATCTCTTCATTTCTGACTCGATCTCACAGAGAAATCCCGAGCATAGCCCTCTCCATAGCTCGTTGTGCTATTTTGAGCTTACTTATAAGGCCCACAGTCAGGGACCACGTTTCAGATCCGTAAGTCATCACTGGTAACACACACTGGTCGAAAACCTTCGACTTGAGGCACTGAGGTATTTTTTTCCGTAGACGAACGAAAGTTACCGACATAGCCCAGCGGATTAGCAAGTTGAAGTGGGCAGGGCACATAGCACGTAGAACTGATGGCCGATGGGGCCGTAAAGTTCTTGAATGGAGACCACGGATTGGTAAGCGCAGCGTAGGACGTCCTCCCACAAGGTGGACAGACGATCTGATAAGTACGGCAGGAGCACGCTGGATGCAGGCCGCTTACAACCGGACTGGATGGAAATCTAAGAGGGAGGCCTATGTTCAGCAGTGGACGTCCTATGGCTGAGATGATGATGATGATGATAAAAATGATGACTTCCTCGAATTTTATGACTAAACCAAAACAGATGGATAATAATATAATGTCCGTGCACTTTTTTGTAAACATTGATAATTACTACAAACCCCTTGTACATTACTTTATTCTACCGCCAATAGTTTTCACACTGCATGAAAAATAATCACTACTTCGATTATTGTGACTAAACCAAAAAATATGGATATAATATAGACTATTTTGTAGATATTGATAAGTTCTAAAAATCCTTAGTACATTACTTTATTCCACCACCAATACTCTTCACAGCGCATGCATATAATGACTCTTTCAATTATTGTGACTAAACCCAAATAGGTAGATATTATGTCCGTGGACTATTTTGTAGATATTGATACGTACTACAAACCCCTAGTACATTATTTTATTCTACCATCAATAGATTTCACAGCGCACGCAAATTAATTTATATATTTGGTAATTATGTGACACCTCGGTCCACAATATTGCAGTTTTCTTACGGATCTCTATTTTTTTTTAATCTCATATAGCTTATGTCACTCACACTGAATTAAGCTTTCCATAAGTGAAAGAATATTTAAATCGGTCCAGTAGTTTCAGAGCCTATTACACACAAAAAAAATAAAGTTTCTCTCATTGTAACATACATAACATACATTCACGCCTTTTTCCCGAAGGAGTAGGCAGAGGTGTACCCAGGACTCAGTCTCCAGGCAGTTATTGAGATAATTCCTCATGGAAAAATCCAATATTTTAACACTGCCTGACCTGGGGATCGAACCCGGGACCTCTAGTATTAATATATTAGTATTAGTATATTACTATATTAGTATACTCAGAGCAGGGGTTAAAATACCCATGTTTCAGCCAAAAGCTTTCAACTCATTCGTAAACATCTCAAACAGTAGCATCATTTTCTAAATGATTCCACGCACTTATAGTAGAAGCAATCGTGCTTACTAGATTTTCAATATAACAAAGCTAACAAACTCTGAATTAGAATACTGAAATAGGTAGATGGATTGCCAAAAGCCGTTGCTTTAACATAAACATCTGTTTTGGTTATTTATATGCGAGCGGTTGAGTTGTAAGCAGTTTTCTATGGCCGACTGCAAACAGCGACTCTATTTGTCACAACTAAGTTTTATTCGTTAACATTTTAAATGAGAAAAGGCGTATTCGGCCTTCTAGGAATTTGACAAAATCCTTTGGAAAATTTACCAAATCGATGTTCGATCGAATTTCCCTGTTTCCTCCGAATATAATAAACCCATTCTATAAATTTATATCCTGATATTTTTATAGTGACACATTAGTAACTTAATATTAATATAATTTATTTTATTTATCTATATCATAGGAAATGCGATTAAAATACAATAAAAAAAACTAAACATTTTACAATAAAACAATTTCCTGTGTGTCATCTGCTATGAAAGAAATCATTGTTTAAACTATTATTATGTCAGTAAGATGATTAATAATAATTATCATGATGTTTTACAATGTTTTAACATCCTGAAAAATAATTTCAGTATTCAGTCCTATAGTAGGTACACCCTCATTTCGTCAGTATGTGGTCCCATGTATTAGGGGGCGAGCCTATTGTCATCTACCGGGCACAGCTCCAGACTCCAGCCTGATATAGAGATAATTCATAATAATTCATAATGGAAAAATCCTATATGAAACACTTTACCTGACCTGGGGTTCGAACCCGGGACCTCATGATCAGCATTACGCCACCGAGGCAGTTCTTTTATCTTATATATCACCAAGAAAATATCGGTGGGATATAATACTTTTCAGGGGGTAAGTGTTTTATATTTTTTATGTATGTTAGTCTGTAAGGTATTTATTAATATGGGCCTCTGGTGCGTATAATTTATTATACGCACTATTGCCTGAAATAAATGAATTATTATTATTATTATTATTATAAAACCGCGTCTTTAATAGTTTATTTAATTCGTATTTTTTATGAACACGTCAAACTATTATATTATTATCTATATTGCAAAACTCAATTTAAAATATAAACATTTGTAAACACAATACATTGGTACTACCGATTACGGTGACCCATCTAACTTTGTCCACGTGGGCGTTGCTTAACCCATAACATTAAGTTATTATACTTAACATAATAGAAATGGCTTCACCTACGAAAACCTTTATTGTGTAGAAATAGGTAGTTTACTTTTAAAACGCATATAAAAGAGTTTTAAAACCATAAAAGTTAAATATATTCAAATATTAAGTTATTGTTATTTATCATAACTACATTTGACCACAAAATATAAAGAAACAGAAAGCCGACTGTTTAAAAAAGGTGTAGTATTGCTTACAAACTTCCAAACTTACTTACAGAACAACCTTACAACTTACTTACAAACTTGCTTACAGACATCCTCTAATATACAAATACAAATAAATTACAAATTCTGCGTGAAACCATCGAATTGCCCTTGCTTACCTACCTGCCAAGCGGGGCGAGTTTGGATTAAATTGGTTTTTTTACTGAATCTTCTTATTGTTATTTTCTAGTTCCTAGTTGTCTTTATTTTACGTAATTACATGTAGTATTTTTTATATCTTCAAAAATGTGGCTACGTGTGAGCGAGAGGGCGAATTTGCTCAGCACAGCGTCCTACAGGAAAGGGACCTCTCAGCAGTTTGACAAATTCCAGCAGAAAATTTACCAAATGGATCAAACTCAAACTCTAACAATTTATTCAAAAAGGTCATAATCTGACACTTTTGCACGTCAATGAAGATTAACAATACTGAGTCTACCGTGCGTTCGGAAAGATACCTCTACAAGAAGAACTCACAACAAACTTGTAGGGCTTAATTTTTTCAACAGATAGTTTCACAATATTTGGTTTTGTTACATTCGTTTTTTTGAAGGTGCCGCGAGGCGGCTATGCAGAATTTTCCAGGCATCTTTGTATGTACTATGTACTGGTTGACTTTATAATAAGCCTTCTTTAGTAAAGTAGATTTTATATAGGTTTTGAATTTAACCTCTGAGAGCCCAGTTTCTATCTTATCTCTTTTGGGATTTTATTATAGAAACGTACACTATTTCCTAAGAATGTCTTTTTATTTGTTTTAGATAATCTAAAGCTAGGATGTTTGTATTCCTCTGTTTAAAGATGAAGTAAACTATGTCTTTATCTTTTATTTTTGTTCATAAACTCTAAATTTTTTTAGTGAACATCTCTTATGTAAGTAAAACTGGGATTTTTAGAAGTTCACTATGAGAAAACCGAGTGATTAAACACTCTCATATAAAAGAGAAACTTAAATGACAGGGATTATTTCACTATAAAAATTTCAAGATATAAAATTTATTGTATGGGTTAATTTAAGACATGGTCTGAATTAAAGTTATTTGAATTTGAATTAATTATATTCGGAGGAAACAGAGGAATACCAAAACATCGATAAGGTAAAATTTTCATAAATTTCTTGTATACGCCTGCTCAATAAATAGGCGAATCTAAAATCGCGGTGCTAATCATGTCCTCTCGCTTGCACACCAGTGCCTTAACTAGTGTGCAAGTGAGAGAACATGATTTTTAGAGACCATGTGTCTTTGCTAACGTGTATTATTGTAACCTACATTTTTTCACTTGTAGAATGTAGGCCTGCCTTCTTTCTGTACCTATGAATTTTGTGTGACCTATGGAAGCAAATTAAAGTAATAATGTTATTTTAAACAATATTTTCCCAACAATTGGGATTACAGAACATTTTCCGGAAACCATAAAAATGCACATAAAAGACGTTAATTTAGTTTATCGTCCATAATATTCTTGATCGTAGAAAGATGCAATAAAATTAATTAAATTCGGTTTTATTGTGCATTCGACAGTAAAATAGAGTTTTTTTAGTTAAGTTGGAAATAACGCGTTGATGCAGCACAAAATCTGAGTTATTACTCATAACTCTCTCTAATGTGAGATTAGATTACTTAAGGTGCCATTCGGTGGGCGACTGCATGCTGCGACTGCAAGCGATGACTGGCTTTTTTTTTAATAAATAGAATAAATATTTTTATACAAAGTGTTACAAAAAGATTTAGTAAACTAAGGAGGTCCATTTACGCGTCGAAATGAATATACATAACATACATAATAGCATGTCGGACGCGGAATAGCACTATAATTCTGATTAACAGTAATTTGTCCAATAAGCCACGATTATGGATTCTTCAAAATATTCGTTGCTTATTTTTTCAAATAATTAAGATTTTGATACCACTTTCCTCTAAAAATATATGAGTGAAAGTTTTGACAGATAATAATTATGTAGGTATATTTGTTACCTCTTAACGCCTCAACTACTAAAAACCTAAACTACGAAACGACTAAAATTAGTAATTTTGTATTAAACATTAAATTACACAGACACAATGTCCTGTACTTATGTATAAAATAATCTAAGTTCTCAGTAAAACGGAGGTTAAAATAAGGTTTTTATAAACGCGTATTTAACGAAGTCTCAAGACACGTTTATTCGCGATAAATCGATACAAATTGCACTTGTATCGACAGGTTACATCTTTATAATATGCTTTTATAATATACGACATTACGACCATACAAAGGGCCGGTTTTTTGATCGTTAGTTACTGTTAAGTTAACCATTTGTCAAACTATATAGTTAAATTTTTAACCAATGGTTAAATCGAGTGGAAAAATAATAGTTAACCAGGGATGAAAAAACGAATTTTGTCAAATTTTAACTATGTATTTGTCAAAAAATTTAACTATTGATCTACTTAACCAGTGATCAAAAAACCCAGCCTAAATCGGCCATGCTCAATGAAGCAATCGAGATCAACTACAAACTGAATACGACATAGTGAAGTTCGCAACCGCTCGAGAATGTAGTTTCCTATGCAGTGGCAGCTTGAAGCATCATCACCACCATCAGCCGGGAGACGTCCACAGCTGAACAAGTTAGTTAGTTGCATACACTATGGGTGTATGAAACTAAGAGTGTTGTAATGAAGCGATTACTTAAGAAAAAATAGATGTAGTTCTCAAAGGAATAATAGATGGCGTTATGCATAAGCAAATTAAATGTCATAATTTGTGTATCACAGATCATACAGCTCTACAATTTCAATCACTCTAATGTTGACGCTTCAGTTTTTGGGGGGAAGCCGAAGAATACAGTTTGGATCCCGTTTCTTTATCAATTATCGGTGCATTTTCATGTGTTTAACGTGTAATAATTGTGGAAGTAGTAATACGTGTTGCGTGTTTTCGAAGATACACAAGTCTCTTGGCAAGTGATGCGAGAGCTGAAATATGATTTTTCGTGTTCCCACCAAAATTCCGGCAGCTTCTTGTAAAAACCACCACTTTACTAGAGCTGTGACTTGACTGGGCTTGCCCTGACTCTGACTTGACTAATTGACTATTAACTTGAAAATTTATATAACTTGACACAGGCAAATACACTAACGTGTGAGTCCCTGAATGTCCCGTGTAAGCAGGCTATAAATACAAAACTTGGCACTGGCAATACATTCGTGTGGGTCCATAAAAGAAGAAAAAAATGTTGATGCTTTTTTTCTACCGTTTACCATTAATGAGAATCTACGAGTTTACAGACGCAGCGCTTCTAGCAGCTTCTTCAGCAAAATAGAAAACAATATCTTTAAAATTACATAAGTAGGCGAGGTAAAACCGAAGGCTACAGTCAGTATTTCAAAATCCTCGCCAATTTCCATAAATTATAAGTGGGAAGTAAGTAATATTTAAGTGTCCAATTAGCATGAATGCTTTAACTACGGCTATGTACCATAACCATTTCAGATATGGTTTATGGTACAAATCCGGAAAATATTAAAACTCATGCCTCGTGCAGAGCTGAGTGAAAGGTCCTTATTTTACATAGTAGGCAAAACATAACGTAACATAACATTACATCACGCTTTTTTCCCAAAGGGGTAGGCAGAGGTGGATGGTGGTGGTGAGGATCTTACGCGTCCTCCTGCACGTTTGTGACGACGTTCTCCATATGCGAAAACCCCTCCCATCATTTGACCAGTATATTTAGATCCTACAACATAATATACAAATAGCAGGTATGCAGGTATTTATGACAGTTAGTAACAAGACGAGCAAATCAGGTGTCAGACGAGCAAATCATGATGGTAAGCATCATGATTGCCCATATCAGACACAGTGCCACCCAGTGTTTTTAAATTCAAAATTCAGCGGGGCCTGCACTGCGCCTGTCACCCTGAGATATTAGTTGTTAAAACTTGTCATGCCTAGTAATTTCGCTGGTCACATTGCCCTTCAGACCGGAACACAGTAATGTTTGCGCATTACTGCTTGGCAGATGAATAACTGGCAAAGGTGTGATACTTCCCCAGGCGGCTCCCTGCAAAAGAGGCCTAACACTACACGATGATACTAAAGATATGATGATAAAGTCGTGTCGTACGCTGTAAAATACATTATTATAATCGTCCTGTCATTATCGATCATCGTCCTCACGCCTTGCATCATTAGTCGGCACGATGGAGACGAGATCAAAGATCGTGTCAGGATAGATACTCCGCGGCGCTCGTAAAATGCCTAATAGTTTGGAATGAATATGAGAACTGCTCAATATTCTCCTATCAATACTCCTCAATACTCCCCTGTTTCCTCTGAATGAAATTAACCCATAATATACATTTATTCTTATAAACCATTTCTTTTTTACTCTCAGTTTCTCATAGTAAACTTATATAAAGCCTAGTTTTAGTCGCGTGATTAGACTTTTACTAAAAAATAAATTGTTAAGACACACGTATGTATGCATAGTATAGGGTTCCATACCAAGAACATACAGCGCTATCTATTAGTTCCTTGCGCAAAGTATGGAAATATCTTCTTTTTCAGTCTTGACAGACTGACAGAGAGACAGACAGACAGACGTACAACAAACTGATCCTATAAGGGTTCCTTTTTTCCTTTTGATGTAAGGAACCCTACAAATGAAAAGTTTATAAACAAATATAATATAATAGAGACATCATCTTCAAAATATCAGGATATAATCAAATAGATTTACAAAATTCGGAGAAAACCATAGGATTGTGTCAAACTGCTAAGAAGAGGTCCCCTTTCTGAGCCGCGTACCTGACGTAGTTTGCATTTGGTGTATTTAGGCCAACGAAATAAAACGCTGTAAGCATTCTGTGTATGTAATAAATAAATAGATTTCTGTAGATCCTGCTGTCAGCTTTGTTTTTAAGCTATTCATTGCAAATACTTTGAATTTCTCATGGAGGCAGATGATACTTGAATTATTTAAAAATATTTGTTCGTGGATATTTTCGTAGAGGTAGTTGAACTAGGTACATTTCTGCAGCAGTCTGGCCTCTGCTGGCGGATCCTTGGTCGTAGAAAGGATCCGCCGTCTAGGTCTGAAGGTGGCGCTGCACAAGACCGAGGCCGTTTTCTTCCACGGGCCTCGGCAGCACATCCCTCCTGACGCCCACATTGTCGTGGAGGGCGTCAGGATTGAGGTCAAGACCCAGATTAAATATCTTGGCCTTGTACTAGACAGCCGGTGGCGCTTCGGCCCGCACTTCAGCGGGCTGTCGACGCGCCTGTTGAAAGCCGCGGATGCCCTGTCCTGGCTCCTCCCTAATCTGGGGGGGCCTAAGGCTCGATGCCGGCGCTTATATGCCGGCATCTTGAGAAGTATGGCCCTTTACGGGGCCCCCATCTGGGCGGACTCTCTCCACAGGAGGGAAAACGCCGCCGCCATCCGTAGGCCCCAAAGGGCCATTGCACTGCGGGTGGCAAGGGCCTACCGGTCTGTGAGTTTTTCGGCGGCGAACGCTCTGGCTGGCACCCCTCCTTGGGAGCTCGAGGCTTGGGTGCTCGCAAGAGTATACGAGTGGACGGTGCGGCGTAAAGCGCTCGGGGAGCGCCCCGCCGCGGAAGAGCGGGAAGCCGTGCGGCAGGAGGCGAGGGACGCAATCGTCCACCACTGGACGGAGGACCTCGCCACTGCCACTTTTGGCCGCCGAACTTTGGACGCGCTCGGGCCAGTCCTACGAGAATGGCTCGAGCGCTCCCACGGTTTCCTTTCCTTCCGTCTGGTGCAGGTGCTATCCGGCCATGGATGTTTCGGATCGCACCTGTACCGGATCCGGAGGGAGGAAACCCCGTCGTGCCAAGACTGTGGCGCGGCGGAGGACACGGCACAGCACACCCTTGAGGTGTGCCCGACCTGGTCCGAGCCGCGCCACAATCTAACTGCGGTGATTGGGCCGGACCTCTCGCTTCCTGGCGTGGTCAAGTCCATGCTAGGTAGCGAAGAGGCCTGGACAGCGGTTGCCTCCTTTTGTGAAGACGTAATGTCCCAAAAGGAGGCAGCGGAGCGTGCGCGGGAGGACGACCCTCTCGCGGCACCGCTCCGCAGGCGAAGAAGGGGTAGGAGAAGGCGATTGTACGATCGTCGTCTCCTCACTCCTGGTGGTGAATAGCGGGAGACAGGCGCGGGGGCGTCTTCTCCCGCATTGCACTATTCACCACCCACGCTGGGCGGGAATGGCCGAACACTCGTGGTCATTCCCGGGCCCCTCCCAGTCAGGAGGGGCGTGAAGGCCCCGCTGTAAAGGCGGGCGGTCGTCAGGGGGGGACTGGATGTAAAGGCTCTGCCGGTTTCCCAGTCCTCCCCCAATCAGACGATGCGGGAGTGTCGCTGGGTCGTTTTAGTGGGTATACCGGTAGCAACCGGGGAGTCCCACATAACCCTTCCATCCCCCGATGGGAGGGTATGCGTAACGCATTTTTTCCCAGTGTCAACAAAAAAAAAAAAAGGTACATTTTTTTTCCTCAATATATATTTTTTATCTATTAATAAATTGATAGTGTGGTTTGTGTTTTGTTCTGTCACTTGATCAAGATAACGAATAGATTATCTTATCATAATATTAGACAAGATGTGGCCTCAACTTGACCCTGAAACTGTTATCTTACTATCATCTAAGATAAGAGTTAAAAGGCCTTGCTATAGAGTAAAGATCTCATTGAGTGTTAGCGTAGACTTGTTCATACTCATCAACATTTTCAAAGCGGGGATATCAAAGGATGCCCTTGTTTTGACGAGGGCACTACTCAACCGCGACAAATGTATGTACGAAAAGCGTTGTTAGTACGGCGATTCATTTAAATTCGATTGCACGCTTGTGCGACAAACTGATGTGCGACGTCACTCTACTCCGATTAAAGGATCCACGAGATTAATAAGAAAAAACGTTATGATTGCTCTAATAAATCACGATGTATTTTCTACAAGTTGTCGGCTTAACGGCTATCGACAGACTGGCTCTCTGAACAGATTGAACGACCTTTCAAAATGCAATGACAGTTCTTCTAATGTCATCCGTCAACATCACACAGATTCAATGTCATACCGATAGTGACGGATGACATCAACGTGGTACAGACTATACATGTTGTGACTTTGACAGCTGACAGTTGACAGAGCCGCATCGATATTAATATCGATGCGACTCTGCTCAGATACATAATGCTTACAGCTCGGCCGTCCTTATTCTGGTGAGTCCTCTCACAATTAGTAATTTACAATAGCAAAAATCATACAAAATAATATTTTATAGAACTTATAAGTTATGACACATTGCAATTAATCTTAACACATGAACTCAAGAAAGTAAGAAAACAAAAACAAATATTTTGCTGAAACACTACATAGACCTTTACAGGTATACAACTATTTATCTATCTCAAAATTACTTACTATTATATATATTTTTTTTTAAATAAGTTATAATTACATTTTAATTATAGATATTATGTATACTATAATCATGATCTGCTATGATCTACGGCCATCTACGTGAGTTCACACGCTGGTCGCTCATAGCTCATGAACCTACTTAAATACTAATAAAATCATGCTCAGTTTACTATGATCTACAGTCATCTATGCTTTGGCGCTGGCCGCTCATAGCCTATGTTAGGATAACCCATGAACACAGTCTGCTACAATCTACGGTCATCTACGCCTCCGCACTAACTGCTCATAGTCTAAGCTCTAATCACAATTATTAAATTTACAATTCTGTATAGTCTGCTACAATCTACGACCATCTGTACTCTAGCACTGGCCGCTCATAGCCTATGTCACGGAATACCCATGAACATAGTCTGCTACAATCTACGACCATCTATGCTTTGGTACTGATCGCTCAAAGCTTATACCTTCGATTGTTACTTACAAAATATTTAATACTGTTATATTGTCGATATATCATTAATATATACATAATATATTAATATTATATATTTTTATTTATTTTGATTTAAATATATAAAACACATACATATATATTAAACATCAAATTACTCATTATCATCATCATCGTTCCATTTCACGTACTGCTAATAATTATTTATTTACCTCATCACTATTTTCATCTATCTCATCAGTGTTACTATCATTATCGCTAGCCTCACTCGAAACGCTTTTGAAAGCAAGCCATGGGTGTATTTTATCGATTGCGACTATATTCTCGTACTTCTTGTTTCCTTTCCGGGTCAATGGTGTATCTTTAATTAAGAACCTGTCGTTGTCTAAAATTTTCATAATACGATAAGGTCCATTGAATTTTGCCACCAATTTCTTTGACTTACCTAACTGCTCCTTATCATAGATTGTGCGCTGTACTCTAACGAGATCGCCTACCTTGTACGTGGTACCTGATTTTCTGTGACTATCAAACTTTTCCTTTGATCTACGTTGCTGCTCTTCTATACGATCTTTAGCTTCTTCTCTCATCTTATTTAGGTCCTCACCAGTTATTCGATCAGTAGCCTCAACCATGATGTCATTCAATATATTTTCTGAGGTGTTTACTAACCTACACCCAAATAGCAATTCCGCAGGGCTTTTGCCGGTAGTTTTATTAATAGTAGTGTTTAAGCCCAGCTGAATGTCACCTACATGATCATCCCACAAATTATCCTTTTTCCCGTGACATTTCGTTCCTAGCGCATCTAATATTGTTCTATTAAATCGCTCAACCTGTCCGTTTGCTCTAGGAGTTGCTACAGCGTTGAGTACATGTTTTATTCCCAACTCATTGGCAAAAGTCTTAAACTTTGAGCTAGTAAAACTAGTTCCACGGTCAGTTATGAGGCGAGATGGAGTGCCAAAATAACTAAAGTGCTCTTTGAAGATTTTGATTGTCGTGGAACTTTTAGTGTCTCTTACCGGTCTAATATTGATAAATTTCGTAAATGCATCGATTATCACCAATATGTACGTATTACCTCTCCTAGATCGAACGAAGGGACCCAAGTGGTCGGCGTGTAATGTGTGGAAAGGCACTTCGAGTTTGGGTATAGGGTGCATCATCCCTTCCTTGCGACCTCCCGGAGCCTTATGATGAGCACATTCTAGGCATGCGGATACGTACTTTTTTGTGAAGCGGCGCATTTTGGGAAACCATAATATGCTTTGTAAGCGACTTAGAGTTTTATCGAATCCAAAATGCCCCACATCGTCATGATTCATCTTTAAAACCTGCCACCTTACCGCACGAGGAACTACCCACCGTAACCCGTTCTCAACAATTTTGTACACGTAGCCGCCCTTCAATACATAATTTTTATAAATATCTACTACATCTTTAGTTGCCGGATCTAGTAAAATCTCTTTAATTCTGTTTATTTCGTCATCATTTTCCTGTACCGTAGTAATCCAGTCTTTCAATTCTACATTTAAAACATCAAGTACTTCGCAATCTTCGTCACCGGGAAGTGGTTCAGATACAGGCGCACGACTTAGAGCATCTACGTGTCCCATGCGGGTCCCAGCCCGATACTCAATCTCACAGTCATACTCCTGCAACTGAATCCACCAGCGAGAGATACGTGGTATGAGGTCCCTTTTAGTTAGCGTAGTACGCAATGCACTACAGTCTGTTATGATTTTAAACGGAAGCCCCAATAAATATACTCTAAATCGTTTCAGTGAAGCAATTACGGCCAGAGTTTCTAACTCAAAGGAGTGCAATTTCTGCTCGTCACCGGTAGTCTTACGGCTATAGTAGGCAACCGGTCTAAGAACTCCATCGTTCTGCTTCTGCATCAATATACCTGCGACGCCTAATTTGGAGGCATCAGTATGAAGTTCAGTTTCCAATGTCGCGTCATAAAGCGCCAAAATAGGTCGTTCTACCAATTTTTGTTTAAGTAGTTCGAATGCAATTCTATGACTATCTTCCCATTTCCAATCAAAGTTAGACTTTAATAAGTCCGTCATGGGCCGTGCAATGAGTGCAAAACCCTTCACAAAACGCCGAAAGAAGCTAGCCAAGCCTATAAAGCGTCTGATGTCGTGCACATTTCGGGGTTCGGGAAAATTTAATATAGCATCTGTCTTGCGAGACCCTGGTCTAATTCCACTACCATTTACTTCAAAACCAAGGAAGTCTATCTCCTTATAGAAGAAATTACACTTGCTTAATTTTAAGGTTAACCCTGCATCTAACAACAGTTTTAAAACTTGTTCTAAGCGAGTTAACCCTTCTTGAAACGACTTTGCCGGAATTAGAATGTCATCCATGAAAATGAGGGCGAAGTCAACTTTAGATTTTGGTAGGATTTTGCTCATTGCCCTTTGAAAGACGGACGGCGCATTAGCCAGCCCAAACGGCATGCGCTTGAACTGGTACTGACCGTCGGGTGTCACGAACGCAGTTTTGTCTTGTGACTCTTCTGCTATCGGTATCTGATAATACCCTGATGCGCAATCGAGAGTAATAAAGAGGGAGTGACCAGCTAACCTATCTAACTGGTCATCGATCAATGGCAAGGGATAATGTTCCTTTTTGGTCTTATTGTTTAAAGCCCTGTAGTCCACGCACAGTCTTTTCTCACCAGTCTTTTTCTTAACCAGCAAAATCGGACTTGCGTACGGTGACTTTGATTCACAAACTATATCTGATTCAACCATTTCCTGTACCATTGATCGCACCAGGCCTCGTTCAGAGTATGAGAGCCTATAAGGGCGATATACAACAGGCTGGCTGTCATTTAATTCTATCACCATTTCTGTCACGTTAGTATAACCTAAATCTTTTAGGCTGCTTGAAAAACATTCTTCATATTTCTTTAGCAGACACTTTAATTGATCTACTTCTTCGGTAGTTAAAGATTTATCATAATTAAGGGAGTCAGTGGACTCGCTATTGTCAAAATCTAACACGTTTACATTCATAAAACGATCTGCTCGGCGAGTACGCGTTAAAAGTGTTCCTTTTTCTAAGTATATTGAATTATCGGAGACATTCTGTATCAATAAAGAACCCTGACCATTAGATACCTGGTATTCACCGGGTAATAGGTAAAATTCGTAATTAGTTTTACCACGCAATGATCCATTGATGTATACAGGACCCGAATAGGAATCGTTACAAATCACCTGAACTACGCACATTTTCATAGGGTTTAATGTAATGTCCTCACTTAGCATTAGACAAAACTTATGTGTTATATCCCTTTCAAAAATGAGGCTGTCGCTGGTCTTTGTAATAATGATATTAGGCTTTTCGGTAAAACTATGACCTATCAACACCGGATGCTTAATGATGTCGTCATGTACTATGTACACTTCAACCTCCTCCTCAATATTTTGTATTTCAATCCTAACGCTAGTTACGCCCAAAGGTACTACGATGTTGTTACCTATGCCTCGCATGATAGGTAAATGGTCATTAGTATCCCATGAAATTCCTAAACTCTGAGCGTCACCACGCCGTAATAGAGTGCACTGACTACCTAGGTCTACATATCCGGTCAAAGGACTTCCATTAAGTTTAAGCGACAGTATATATTTACAATCATCTAGTTGACCCGTGTCAACCCGCAAAACATTCTTCTCACTAGCCTTATCCACTTTAGAATGATTATCGGAAGGTAACTTTGGACAATTGACTGTCGTGTGTCCTAACTTGTTACAGATAGTACATTTTAATATTTTCTTAGTACACTTGAAACTAAAGTGACCCGGTTCATTACAATTGTAACACACAATAGAATTATTTGACTGCGATTTAGTTTTAGAGTCATGGTTAGAATTCTTATTAACATTACTATTGTGTGTTGTAATTGTTCGTTTGTGTGTGTCGTTTGTATGTGTATATTTTGTAGCTAATTCTCGAGGCTGTTGTTTAATAGACTGGAAATACTCTAAAACTTGTTCCGGCTCTTGGCATTTAGCGGCTTTTGCACCTAACCTTAGCGATCTGTCCTCGATGCCATAAAGTATGCAATCGACTGCTCGTTTTCCTACTATTTCGCACCTATTCAGTAAGTTAATTTTTTCGTAATAGTAAAGTTCGAGTGATTCGTTATATTTGACGCGCTTAGATAACATTTCTGTTAACATTTCTGCATAATCGTCACTACTAGGAAAGGATTCTATGAGTTTATTTTTCCATTCTACCCACGAAAAGGACATGGTAGGTAAGGCTTGGTACCAAGTCTTTGCAACACCGGTCAATTTGGGTAATGCATAATGTATTACTTGGTCATCACCCCATTTATACAACCGTGCACATTCATCAACCTTATTGAGCCATGTGTGAACAGTCTGTCCTTTAATCATAGGATCAAATTCTGGTATAACATTACCAAGCATAGGAAATTTATTACCTTCAGGACGACTGTTCACTAATGACTTTAATAAATCAGAGAGTAGTGTCGAAGTATCGTTATGACTATTACTTCTAGAGTGAAATACCTGGTCAAGTCGCGGAGATGGTTCGTCAGTCGAACTGTACCTTCTTCCTGCTCGTCGTTTGCTCGATCCCCTCTCACCACGATGACTCCGGCTACTTCGGTGCTCCCGAGGACGGCTTCTTTGGTGCTCACGAAGGTGGCGACTTCGACTCCGGCGCGAAGAACTCATTCGACTTTCGCGGGAACTGCTGCTCATCCTCTCACGAGAATGCCGGCTCCTCCTTCCACGAAGACATCTGCTCCTTCTCTTCTCACGAACATGTCTGCTCCTAGTTCCACGAGAACGGTTGCTCCTCCTCTCATGAGAACGGTTGCTCCTAGTCTCACTAGAACGGCTGCTTCTCCTCCCATGAGAACGGCTGTCCTCTCGTCCAGAAGAGTAGTAACCTTTACGACGTTTACGTCGTCGGCGTCGTCGTTTTAGGGAACGGCTAGCTCGATTCGTTTCGCCTCTGGTACTCTCATCCTCCGAAGAATAGCTATGTCTTGAACGACGTCTTTTGTGACGGTCATTTTCGACTCGTGACATGTGGCTTCTGCTGCGGTGATTACTTGCAGCTGCCTGTGTATCCATTGTCTTATTTCGACTAGGCGGCGTAACGGATATTCTATTTTGTCTCGTTCAAATTTTACAATATTTTGACAAAATACTCAGTAGGCCTTGTTCATCCCACTTCTGAGTTAAAGGATCCACGAGATTAATAAGAAAAAACGTTATGATTGCTCTAATAAATCACGATGTATTTTCTACAAGTTGTCGGCTTAACGGCTATCGACAGACTGGCTCTCTGAACAGATTGAACGACCTTTCAAAATGCAATGACAGTTCTTCTAATGTCATCCGTCAACATCACACAGATTCAATGTCATACCGATAGTGACGGATGACATCAACGTGGTACAGACTATACATGTTGTGACTTTGACAGCTGACAGTTGACAGAGCCGCATCGATATTAATATCGATGCGACTCTGCTCAGATACATAATGCTTACACGATAGACTATAGTACCAATAAAGTGGCAGGCGTCCGTAATTTGCATCAATATTTCGATCATTCAATTCGATCCAACAGACTCCCGCTGTCAGTGCAATCACATCGTACCTTGTAGCCCGAGAGGCAGCCTCATTATAGTCAAGTGTTTGATTGGTTTGTGCGCATAGAATACACGTGACATTTCGATGGGGAAAGTAACGTAGTTAGTTTTGTTATAGCATACCAAAATCAGGATCTTGGTCTCTATCTATAATATTAGACTTACTTATAACATCTTACACACGACATATAACTTAACAAACGTACTTTTTTTTAATGCCTGCGGTGGGGGCAGGGACAAATGGGACAACTTCCACACACGGTCATCTGGTCCAAAACTAGGCTAGTAACTAGCCTGTACTATGGTAACCTGATGACTGATATACATACTAATGTCATCCCGGGGATCGAAACCGAGGCCTGTCGCCTGGGTTATATCATTTTCAACTTGATACCTCCACGCGTTCCTGAGAAAAAATGCCTTCACAATCGGACAGACTCTCTGCCGAGGTCGGTTTTTCCGGAAAGCTATAATCTGGACAGCTTTAAGGCCAAAGTGAACAGACACCTTCTAGGCAAACGTGTACCATCTTAGGCCTCATCTTCGCCTTCGCAACGCTATGAATCGCACGAAATGGCGTTATATCGCAAAGGCCATCCGAGGGATCGAAAGTGAAGAACACGCATAGCAACCACGACCACTCTGTCAAGAGTGCCCGACTTAGAAGAGAAGAGAGATCTTCGTCTTCCATCAAGCGAGATTGAGGTCAAACGTAAGCCTATTGTATATTTAAAAAAAAAAGACAGACAGATAGAGACAACAAAATTATCAAAATTACAAAATTATCATGGAAGGGTTTCTTTTTCCTTTTGAAGTACGGTACCCTAAAGAGGCGGACGGAGTCTTCCAAAAAATTTTTTTTTGTGTTTTCACTACACTTATAAAATATTAAATTCTTCGGTCTGAGAATTCCACTTACCTCTTATTATAATGATAAAAATACTTATGGAGCAAGATGGATGTCTTATGGTAATTTTTACAGCATTTCTGGTTTTATGGCGTTCAAACGGAACATAAATTAAACTTGTACGGTTTTAGAATGATTCATGATACCAACTCGTTTTATTTTTGTTTATTAATAGTATTTCATGTAATTGGTCTGTTTATGGCATTATTTGCATTTCCATTTTTTTATTATAAAATTATAATAAAAAGTAACAAAGTAAAGATGACCGCGGAGCAGATTTTAAGCTGTTTGTTTAATCACTATTAAATGACTCCCTGACTGACATGCAGCGGAGAGCCCAAACCACTGATCCTAGAGACTTGAAACTTGAAATGTAGGTTCTTTTCGTTATCTGGACGTGTGCTAAGAAAGGATTTTTGAAAATTCGCATTCTAAGGGGTCCAAAAAAAACGTCAAAGTTTTGGTATAAAACTCCCATGTTTCGTAACTGCGAGCGAGCAAAGCCGCTTTGTTGAAGGGGTAGGCAGAGGTGTACCCAGGACTCAGTCCCATAGTAGATACACCCACATTTCGCCAGTATGTTATTGGTCCCATGTAATAGGGGGCGAGCCTATTGCCATCTACCGGGCACAGTTCCAGACTCCAGGCAGTTATTGAGATAATTCCTAATGGAAAAATCCAATATTTAACACTGCCTGACCTGGGGATCGAACCCGGGACCTCTTGATTGGCAGTCGAACATGAGCCCTCTATGCCACCGAGGCAGTCCTCGAATTTAAAAAAAACCCTGTGTTTATCTATTTCTGACAACCGGGTTTTTTATATCTCTCCGATCTTTTACTTTAATGAGTGATGGAAACAAAGCTATGTATCCTAATCCTAATCCTAATATCCTAATCCTAATCCTAATACTATTATAAAGGCGAAAGTTTGTAAGTATGGATGTATGTATGGATGTTTGTTACTCTTTCACGCCAAAACTACTGAACCGATTGGGCTGAAATTTGGTACGTAAGTAGCTTAGACCCTGGAATAAAACATAGGGTACTTTTTATCCCGATATTCCCACGGGAACGAAGACTACGCGGGTGAAACCGCGGGTCACAGCTAGTATTCTATATACGTAGGTTCAACAGAATTTCACCACGTTTTAGGGCTGTTTTTTATGAGTATTTTTTAACCTAACCTAACATGAACCTAGAAAAAAAGGCGGACGGAGTCTTCTAAAACAAAGTGAAGCACTATAGTAAGCCAGCTCGCTTATACATACATGATGGCACGTACACATTCAGACCCATAAACCTAGAAAAAGAGGTGTGGATGTGTGCATGCACAAAAGCAGTTAGGGGTCAGCCTGATCGAGCATTTTGTACAAAAATCCTTTCCGTCCACTTAAGGTAGAGACCTCCCCAAATAAGTGTACGAACTAGCTTACTATGGTGCTTCACTTTGTTATATCAGACTCCATTCACCTTTTTTCTAGGTTCATGGAGTATGACGTCTCTAAGTATTTGTTGAAAGTTCATAGACCGCAGTGTTTTTGATGACTCGTACGAGTAAAGTTCACTCGAACTTGCAATGATCGTGTAATCGCGTTCTATTAGGAAGAAGCTAGAGTCTACGCGATGAACCTATGAGTCAGTGTAAACAAGGGCACTGTGACAGTTGTGACAGTCAGAATTGCAATTGGATTGTGCCAATTGTAGCGCCTCAACTTAACTAGATAATCGATTTGGCCTCTATTGCATTTATTCAAAAGTTTCCAGGGTTAAATAATATAAAAATTACAATAATATAAGAGCATCTAGGCTGAGGTGGTGGAAGGAGATAGGTGGAATATTTAAAGAAAGAAAGAAAAAATGTTTATTCACAAAACACAAACTAACATTGGTCTAACTTACTAACATCGCGTGTGCCACGACACTGTACCAACTCAGCATATTCAGGTTATGGGGGAGGGCTTTGCCTAGCAGCTAGAGAAAATAGAAAAATATTTGATGAGATGTTTGGCCGTGTATATATAGATAGATACATAGATAAACGCTTTATTGGTACACCACAAACAAGAAGTTTTTAAAACTAATATCAATTAATAATAACCAGTGTAACAATGGGTCTTATCGCTAAAAGCGATCACTTCCAGACAACCGTGCAGGGAGAGGAGAAAACCGTAATAAACATTTGGTCGGTGGTGTTACAGACTTCTTAATAAATAAATATAGAATCACAGGGGTGACTAAAATACATAATTGGTCTATATACTTATATATATATACATGTCACCCTTTTCTCATCTGGAGGGAGACGTGAGACCCTATAGAGACACATATTCGGAGAGTGGGCAGCAGCGCTCTCCGGCACCAAGCATTCCAACTACTGCGATCGTCAATCCGATGCTTATCGCTATTAATCGTTGGAGGACATGTTCTTTAGGGATTTTGTTCCATGCGACGTGGGTGCTTATTGCTATTAATCGTTAAAGCAGATGGTTTTTAGAGATTTTTATCCATCGACGTGGCAAACTATAGAGCCCACGATTCATAGATCTCATGGATAATAGCGTTTTCGAGCAATTAATGTTTGATCAAACGTTGTAGTGGTAGGCCTCTTTTGCAGGGGGCCGCCTGGGGAAGTACCACACCTTTGCCAGTTATTCATCCGCCAAGCAGTAATGCGCAAACATTACTGTGTTCCGGTATGAAGGGCAATGTTACCAGCGAAATTACTGGGCATGATGAGATTCAACAACTCATATCTCAGGGTGACAGGCGCAGTGCAGTGCCGCGCAGAATTTTGAATTTTAAAACAACTGGGTAGCACTGTGTCTGATATGGGCAATCATGATGCTTACCATCAGGCACCTGATTAGCTCGTCTTGTCACTCACTATCATAAAAAAAAAAAAAAAAAAAAAAAAAAAAAAAAAAAAAAACGTCATTATAATATTATGTCAAGTAGAGAACCCACTGCGATCACCAAGCCGCACAACAAGTGTGGTGATTACGGCAAAAATCCCCCCATATGAACAGTTTATGGCGTTCTTTGGGGGAGGCTTATGTTCGGCAGTGGACGTCATCTGGCTGATGATGATGATGGTTGATGTCTTATGGGATTCTGTTGTGGGGGTCAGCCGCAGATATAGAAACTATCTTTATACTACAAAAACGTGCGATTCGTGCCATCTATGAGATGCGTCCACGCGAATCCCTGAGGGAATTATTTAAAGATATAAACATACTGACCCTACCATCCTTATACATTTATGAGAACATCATGTATGTGCGTAAAAAAAAATTTACATAAATTCAAATTAAATAGTGACCTTCATAATTTTAATACTAGAAATAAATACAAAATAGCTGCACCTAGCTTTAGATTATCTAAAACAAATAAAAAGACATTCTTAGGAAATAGTGTACGTTTCTATAATAAAATCCCAAAAGAGATAACTGGGCTCTCAGAGGGTAAATTCAAAACCTATATAAAATATACTTTACTAAAGAAGGCTTATTATAAAGTCAACCAGTACATAGAGGACAAAGATGCCTGGAAACTTCTGCATAGCCGCCTCGCGGCACCTTTAAAGAAAACGAATGTAACCAAACCAAATATTGTAAAACTATCTGTTGAAAAAATTAAGCCCTACAAGTTTCTTGTGCGTTCTTCTTGTAGAGATCTTTCCGAACGCACGGTAGACTCAGTACTGTTTATCTTTATTGACGTGCAAAAGTGTCCGATTATGACCTATTTGAATAAATCTGTTTGAGTTTGAGTTTGAGTTGGTGTTTCCAGTCCGCAAAATTCCTACAAGACTTCCAACAACTGCATGATTAGCAAGATATACAATTTTTTGTTGTGGTAGGCCTCTTTTGCAGGGGGCCGCCTGGGGAAGTACTTACCACAAATTGCCAGTTATTCATCCGCCAAGTAGTAATGTGCAAACATTACTGTGTTCCGGTCAGAAGGGCAAACCAGCGAAATTACTGGGCATGACGAGTTTCAACAACTAATATCTCAGGGTGACAGGCACAGTGCAGTGCAGCGCAGAATTTTGAATTTTAAAGCACTGGGTGGCACTGTGTCTGATATGGACAATCATGACGCTTACCATCAGGCTCCTGATTTGCTCGTCTTGTCACTCACTATAATAAAGAAAAGCTCGTTTGGCCCTTTAAAGCTTTTTTTGAATAATAAATTATTTTTTAATAATACTTGGGTAGTTAATGGATTTTAAAAATGCTATGTTAGTAACTTGATTACCGCGCTTTCGTTCCCGTAGTCATTTCAGGAATTCTTGTCTTATTCTTTGTCTTAACGTAATAGAAACCTACATATTATGTGTATTTCAGCTCTTTAGGTCCAAAGAGGGGTAGGCACAGATGTACGCAGAACCCAGTCTCATATAGTAGATACACCCACATTTCTCCAGTATATTATTGGTCCCATGTAATAGAAGGCGAGCCTATTGCCATCCTTACTCCAGGCTGCTCATTAAGATAATTCACAATTAATACTTTTCCCGACCTGGAAATCGAACCCAGGACCTCATGATCGGCATTCGAGCTCGCGCCCACTCACCACCGAGGCAGTCTCTTTGAGACTTTGATCTCTTTGAGACTGAGTCGAGACTTAGATTTTTTAGAGATATTATTGGCAACCCTAGCAGCTCTATAACATCAACAATCACATTGAACGTTGGTACCTACACGTGATACAAACAAACAAACGTGAGAACAATTGGATAAGTGTAAAAGAAGTGCTTCTTGAGATAAAATGGTGACCTTACACCTTCGCAGCTACCTTCTTTGTAATTTATTTATAGTCACATCTGGTCTTGATCCACTAAAGATTAGGTACTCTATTAACCGCGAGGCACAGCTAAGTAGTATTATATTATAATAATGAAATTGTTTAAAATATTTTAGTTAGTAAGCCTGTCATATTAAGTCTTCAGTATTTTTTTTTTATGATAGTGAGTAACAAGACGAGCAAATCAGGTGCCTGATGGTAAGCATCATGATTGCCCATATCAGACACAGTGCCCCCCAGTGTTTTAAAATTTAAAATTCTGCGCGGCACTGCACTGCGCCTGTCATCCTGAGATATGAGTTGGTGAATCTCATCATGCCCAGTAATTTCGCTGGAAACATTGCCCTTCATACCGGAACACAGTAATGTTTGCACATTACTGCTTGGCGGATGAATAACTGGCAAAGGTGTGGTACTTCCCCAGGCGGCCTCCTGCAAAAGAGGTCTACCACTATTATTACAAGTGTCAGTATAACAAGATACGACAGAATCGTATCTTGCTTTGGCTTTCAATAAATATTCCCTATTCATTTGAAGGAAAGGCCATCTACCAGAACTTTCCAATTGAAATACTTAGGCTTCACATAAACTAGGAACTATACCTGTGAGGTTTTATTACATTATTTGCATCTTTACATCTGCAATATTAATGCAGATATTGTCAACCTTTTACCATTTCTCTCTATTTTTATCTCAGGGTGACAGGCGCAGTGCAGAACCACGAAGAATTTTGAATTTTAAAACACTGGATGGCACTGTGTCTGATATGGGCAATCATGATGCTTACCATCAGGCACCTGATTTGCTCGTTTCGTCACTCACTATAATAAAAAAAAATCATTTTTAACACCCGACAGAGAAACAGAAGAGGTGCTACAAGTCGTATAACTATAAAACAAAAAAAACGTTTAAATATTTTACTAAGATTATTAGAAAAATAAAAACATAACATAACACATACAATCACGCCTTTTTCCCGAAGGTGTAAGTATCCAATTTGTTCAATATTGGACTTTTCCTGACCTGGAGATCGAACCCGGGACCAAATGATCAGTAGTCGAGCTTGCGCCCACTACGCCACCGAGGCAGTCGAGGCTAGTAAGTTCATTTCAATTTTGGATTTGAAAATTTTATTATTATGTCGCTCGAAAACACGGGATATACCCGGTCTTTTGATAGGCGTGCACGGAGACCATTTTTTTATTATTATTATAAGCCTGATCTGTCCCACTGCTGGGCAAAGGCCTCTCTACCCTCAATCCACTTGTGGTTCATGAGGGTAAAGGTTTGAATGTTTAACCCACCACGCTTGTCCAATGCGGGTTGATGGGTGTGTGTGCAGACCCTTTAGGCTGAATTAAATTTTAAATTATGTAAAATTTTCAAAAATGCCACCCATAATGTCCACTTTGAGCATCTTTGATCTTAAATGCAGAGAAAGTGAATTTACATCAGAGAATCAGAGATACTAAAACTTGTGTTTCCGCCAGTACCTATTTAAGTAATTTATAGAATTATTTACGATCCTATACGAGTATATCATTAGACTTAATTTGACATGATATAATAAGGAGTCTTGCTACAAGTTGGAACTAGTCAATATGTAACTACAAATTACATGAAACGCCAAGCAATTTACGCAACCGATTTATTTTTAACAATATAATTTTAATAACTAGTGATTTGTTAGAGTTTTGCGATTGTTTCTCATTGACTGCCTCGGTGGCGTAGTGGGCGCATGCTCGACTGCCAATCAAGAGGTCCCGGGTTCGATCCCCAGGTCAGGCATAGTGCTAAATATTGGATTTTTCCATTAGGAATTATCTCAATAGCTGCCTGGAGTCTGGAACTGTGCCCGGTATATGGCAATAGGCTCGCCCCCTATTACATGGGACCAATAACATACTGGCGAAATGTGGGTGTATCTACTATGGGACTGAGTCCTGGGTACACCTCTGCCTACCCCTTCGGGAAAAAGGCGTGAATGTATGTTATGTTATGTTTATTATTGTGTTTTCTTTTAAAGTTACGCTTATAAAGTTATTAAACATGTATCAATTTAATCTGCTAATACAAACAAAATAAAAAAATACATTCTCCTATCATTTCCACCATGTTGATCCCATGACATTTGATGACACTTACACGATGCAAACACCAATGCAACATAACCTTTATTTTTTAAACATTGAATTTCAAAATCAATTAACTATTGAGTGTTTTCAAGCTTACTTGACAGGATATCGTATTGCAAAATATTTTTATCAGTTAAAGTCTGCATTTTAAATCGTGGGTATTAAATTACTTTAGGGTCTTTGTCCATTGTATACTAAGATATTATTATGCGTAAATTGAGATAATTTGGCATAATGCCAACTAAAATAATTTTCTTGATTCCTTTCATTGATTTTAAAACCTTTAGATTTTGTTATAAAAAAATCATGGTTTTACATGAATATTCACATTAGATAATGCCATTTTTTTTTAATAATACATTAGCTGAGCTCCGCGGTGTTACCCGAGTAGTCATCGTTCCCCTGGGAATATTGGGATATAAAGTATGTAACGTAATATAATAGTATCTAAGCTACCTACTTATCAAATTTCAACTAAATAGATTCAGTAGTTTTGACGTCACAAACACTTACAAATTTGTATTTATAATGTATATAAACTGGGATTTAAATATCATGATTTTTTTAGACTAATGCGCCGCACAAATAAAATTTATGTTATGGGAGGACAATAATATAATATTATAATATGTATATAATAGGTAGGTAGATTGTATATAGATAATAGATTTTAATGTAAGTCTGTAATATGTCGCAATAGTTTTATAGAATATTAAATACTGCACTGTCGCATTAGGCACACAGCCTGTGATGATAGTTGCAAGTTTGGAGTAAATAAATAAATAAATTTATAAGTGTTTGATATAAAAATATTTATTTATTTATTTATTTATTTATTTATTATTATTACTACTAAGTTGACATAACAGCGTAAAACCAAACCGCCAAACTTAGTGCTACTAAAAAGTTAATGAAATATATTAATAACTAACAATAAAATAAAAATTATCATAACCTATTACATGAATACCGTTTTACAAATTATAAAGAGAATACATTCTTTATAAAGTAAAATTAAAAATACATGTTATTTATATATGTAACCTAAAAAATATTACATTGCCAATTTATTAATATTAGAGGAACCAACATCTAGAGTCGTTATGTTGAGCTCACTCACAAAGAGGTCTAGATCCTTTTCTATTACTAGAGCATTAAGCAGTCGTAATGCTCTAGGTAGCGGAGAAAATTTCTTCAGCTCCGTCCTACAAATTGGCACCGCAAAGGGTCTATGTCGACGTGCTCTATGATAACCTGACGTATCCGGTACCAATAAGTTAACTTCCTCCAGAACGGAGGGATTATTTAACTGACCCAAGATTATTCGAGCCACATACCTCATCAGCGACACAATTCGCCTAACTTCCAGACTGTTGTAGCCCGTCATACCCAGGATGAAATCCGAAGGATATAGGTGCGGATAACCAACGTAGAACCCATACTGCTTCTGGTAGAGCCACCTAAGAAATTTTCTTTGAATTTTCTCTACCATTAGTGTGTATTTAATTTGGTAGGGATTCCAAATGACGGCGTTACTTTCCAACTTACTCCTGACAAAAGCATTATACAGAAGTTTAATGGCTGGAATAGAGTCTAAATGACGTGCCTGTCGCATAACAAACCCTAGAGTCCTAAAGGCTTGGGAGCAGATCTTTCTTACATGTATACTAAAAGACATATCACTACTCATCCAAACCCCTAGGTCCCTAACGAGGCCAACTCTCGGTACAACTACATCGCCAAGACGATAGAGAGCAATCACTGGATTTTTCGCACGCGTAAATGAAATAATTGAGCATTTCTTGTCATTAAAAAAAAGTTTATTTGTATCACTCCAGTTTCGCACTCCATCAATGTCCGATTGTAGCAGATAAGTATCTTCCAGGTTTTCTATCCGCATGAATAGTTTGAGGTCGTCTGCGAATAACAAACACCTAGCCGTCTTGACAACCTGGGGTAAATCATTTACCATTACCAAAAACAACAACGGACCTAAATTTGTTCCTTGACTAACCCCTGAATACGTGTTATACTGCTCAGATATATAACCCCTATACTGAACGTATTGCCGACGATCACGCATGTATTCAGCAAAAAAATTAAGCAAGTGAGGAGTAAAGCCTATCCTAGAGAGCTTCCTAAGAAGAACGTCATTGTCTACTGTATCGAAAGCCTTACGGAAATCGAAATAAGTGGCATCCACCTGCATCCCAGCATCTACGCCATTGACGGTATATGACCAGAAGGACAATAGGTTAGACGAAGTAGAACGATTTGGCCTAAACCCATGCTGAGCGTCGGCCAATTGACACTCCACCTGCCTGCTAACCCGACGCTGCAGAATTGACTCAAACAACTTCCCGAAGACTGACAAGACAGCTACGGGTCTGTAGTCACACACTTCCTTAGCTGAACCCTTAGGAACCGGAATTACTCTTGTAACCTTCCAACAGTCCGGATAAAAAGTATTCCCAAAGCAAAGTTGAAGAACATGCAGCAACGGCGCCATTAGAACTGCCCCACAATCCTTTACTACAAATGGAGGAACTCCATCGGGACCAACCGAACGTTTAGGCTTTAGAGATTTAATTGCCTGTTCTAGGTCACCGCTTAAGATAGAAGAGATGTGTATTCTAACACTATCATTGCCTCCCCACTTTGCAGCATCAACCGCATCTAATAAGGGCGGATGTGGCGAGTAAACCGACTGAAAGTAATTCGCAAAACAGTTTACTGCTTCCTGATCCGAGACAACTCTACCTTCATGCAACAACTGTTTTGCAGTTTTATTAGCAGTTCTCTTAGATCTTACATATCCCCAGAACGTCGATGGATCACGCTTTAAGTCATTCTCCATCCGGTCTTTATAACCCTTGAAATCGTCCTTAATATTAAGTTTCACTCTCGCCCTCCATTCCATGAAATTTTTACGACATGATGGACTTCCAGTAGCTTTATATGTACGATGATAGAATGCCTTTTTACGAATATGACCTATAGTACGCGTTGTATACCATTCCGGATATACATATCTGGGCTGCGTAATGGCGGACGATTTGAGGGGTACAAATTCGTCAAAAGAATTATTTAAGACTCGATAGAAGTGGTCTACAGCTTGTTGTGGATTATTAATATGATAGAGTTCCTCCCACTCTATCCATTGCAATCTATCATAGAGACCAAAGAAATTGGCTTTTTTAAAATTCCATGAAAATTCAACAGATTGATTAGAATTGTGTACGGGTAACGAATATTGTAACCTCATATCTATTGCGAGCGGCGGGTGGTAACTATCCGGCTTCACTAACCACTCATCTTCTTTATGAACAGTTAAGGCCTGATTAAATGATTGACTAACGAGAACTAGATCTAAGATACTATCTCTACAATTTGTAACCTTATTGACCTGCGTGAGTTCACAGAACGACAATAGATATTCGAACCTAGAGTTAACATTATCTGAACAAGAGCTTAAATTAAAGTCTCCACAAACAATAATACATTTGTAGTTGGTACATGTGCTTTCTATTGAGTCAAACACTTTATTGTAAATATCTTCATTCATACTAGGTGGTATATACACACAAAAAGCAACCATAATTAAATTATGTCCTTTAAAAATACCAGCGCATACTAACTCACAACCAGTATCAGATATATTAATATTGGGTTGAATTCCTCTTATTTCATATCTGGGAGACACTACAATGGCCACTCCTCCGCCGCGCCGCTGTCCCGGTCTATCCACGCGAACAATGGAGTATCCTCTTGGTATCACCTCCTCATCCAATATGCCTTCTGCTAACCACGTTTCAGTAATAAAAAATATATCAGCTTCAGATACTGCTAGAGCCGCAGAAAAATCATGCAGCTTAGTGCGCAGACCTCTGACGTTCTGGTAATATAATCTGATCAATTTATTATGTCTATTTGCATTGGGAGATGAGTGTCTATCTTTGAATCTAATCTGCCGATGCCCTATTGCTCCTCCGAAACCACTCATTGACTCTGGTATTAGGAGGCCAGTTCTTCCCTTCCATAAAAAAGTTGAACAGACTCTCAGGCACTGTAACGACAAATGACGCGTAATTATCATGCTTGAGCTGTAGCTTCTCAACGCAGAATTTCTGCCCACCCTTTAGGCTCTTACGATTCATAAAATTTGTCACATTTTCGACAGTAGTATCCGTCTTAAGAGACCAAAGATGAATAGATTTTGTCTTTTCTACAGCTTGGAGCTCCGCATCGACTTCACCTGTGCCACAAATAGTTTCTCTACGACGTTTCTTGTTCACCACTGTTGTCCACTTTTCCGCCTTTTGGTCCTCGGGTTGCTCTAAATCCACCGGTTCCTGCGAGATAGACGCGACTTTTTTGATCGCCACAGCAGTTAGCTCTCCTACCAAATCCTGGGTAGCTGGCAACTCTATTTCCACTGCAGTAGAGTCTTTTGCTACACTCCGAATATCGCGAGGACCTTTAGGAGAAATTTGGCGTTTTGTACTATTCGGTCGCTTCTTCTGCCGCGTTTCAGCCGGTTTTAGATTAGTCGGGGTCGGCTGGTCGTTTGAACTCGTTGAAGGCTCTATAATAATGGTAGGGGGAAGTATGCTCTTTTCAGCACTAATAATTCCTCTTAATTCCTTCAGTTCTGATCGGAGGGCTCGTACCTCAGCCCTACTTTCATTCAGATCCTTCCTGAGCAGATTCATTTCCTCCATGATCTTACTCTCATTGCCACTCTTGGAGTGAATCTCCCCTTTGAGGTCATTAACGACCAGCATCAGCTGTTGAATAAAGTTTTGGGTAGCTGGAACAGGATCTTGTTCAGGAACGGGGGAGTGATAAGCTTGCTCTTTTAGTGGATGCTCATCATCTAGTTCCACACATTGCTGCATCAGCCCTCTTACCGGCGTAGAAGGGTTATTGTCCCGGGGTTTAGTCGCTTTACAATCTGGGCATAACCATGTCGGGGTAATTTTTCCCTTATCCGGAATGCCAACACACGCCCTGTGGTATGCTACTGCACATTTGTTGCATTTAGCGCCCTCTTGCGGCGATATGAATCTTCCACATCCTCCACACGACTTAGTCATATTGGGCAGGGACGGGTTGATTCAAGTTTGACTACTCGTTAATAGATGGCATACAGGTAGTATTTCTGCTTCTCACCACTAGATGGCGCTCATAAGTTACCGGTTAAAGTTCTTTAACTTGTTGCCTAGAGTTGATACATTAAATAAATTTACCGGTTTTTTTTAAGTTACTTTAGTAACGGGTAGGATACAAAATTTGAACACGTAATTTGTTTTGTCCAAAATCTAAACAATGCACAAAAGAGTGTCACTGTACACAGCACGGAGAACTGTCCACTGAACTAATCAACGTCCACACACCATATAAAAGCGTCACACAATCTTAAACCATTTAATAATTCACTATTTTAACAGAGCAACAACGTTCGTGTCGCAACTCAACTCATTATGATCATATCATATTATGATGGTGGGTGTAGACCTTCCATATTAAAATTAACATGGGCCCAATAGCTTAATACATTTTATTTGTATATAAAATCTTAATATTACGCTTGCAATCATTGAATTTATTATACGTGGCACTGTAGCTAAGTACTTTATATGAAGTTATTTTTGAAATAATTATTGTTATCTTAATTATTTTTCTTACTCTACTTGATATTTCTTATCATCTTTACTTGTTTTTAGGGTTCCGTGCGACAAAAAACGTACGAAAAAATAGTAGCGCTTGCGAACCACTAGGCTACAGAGGCAGAGTTTTCCAGATTTATATATGTATATATTATATAATATTATTAGCACTAATTATAACCCCATATAGTTCTGAGTAAATTCAACCAAATTAGCACTTGCTAACAAAACGATCATCTACGTGAACATTATATTTGATCTGTCAATATTATTTGACGTATTTCTCGACCGCAATGCTTGGGAACTCCCACGAATTGCAAACTTTGGAATATTCCTGTTAAGATTTTTGCAGATTACCAGTGTGGTATTTTGACAGACTACGTATACTCTACTATTTTTACAGACTGCGCATTGCAAAGTTTCGTAAAAATACGAAAATAATAAAAGGTAAGGTACACTTTGAGAGAAAAGTATTTGAAAGTTTACTTGACGAATGTTATTTTTTACTTAACCTCTTTCTTTGTCTATTGTTTGTTAATATAAGTACAAGCACAGAATAAATAATAGTATTAATGTAGTACAGGGTGACATATTCGCTTTAACATAAAACCCTAAATAAAAAAAGATAATTTTTTTTTTATAAAAGTTCATTTTATAATAATAACAAGTGATGATAATTTGAATTCATACTCTAACAGAACGGGTTAACCTGATTACACTGCTCAAGTCAAATTGTCATAGTTTCAGGTCGCCAAGATTCCTACGCAGCCTCCGACTTGACTTAACGACTGCTCCCTACATATCTTATAGGAAACTATAGGGACCTACTGTTTAACGTGACATCCGAAACACGGTAACGCCCAGGTGAAAAGTCCACATGGTGAGATTCGATCCAGGATTTAAAGCCGGGCAAATTCCCGCTGGACCACGGACGCTATAAAATTAAATCTGCCATGTGAATAGTCAGTTTTCACTCACATTCGACGAAACTATTAACTATACCAAATCGGACGTGCGATATCGTTAACATCAAAAGAAATTCGATCACTCTAAAAAACACAATTAACATTTAAAAACTACAAGTTCACAATAAATTACTAAAAATAAGAGTCATTGTTTCTGTATTCCGACAAGTATAAGGACAAACTGACTGTAGAAGGTAGCGCGTTTAGGCTCTAAAGTGAGGCCTAAGTACGCTGGTTGTAAAACAACGATGCGGAAATTAATCGCAGATTGAACGTTTTACAGGTCCATTAAACTTTGAGAACCAGTCACAGGTATGTACCTACCTAGATTCAGAAACTTAGAAACACAGACGGTTATAATAAAATCAGACCTCGCGCTCAAAAAAACAAAACGCAATCGTTTGGACCTCTTAAAACTTACTATTAACATTGTTATTCTTAGTTAACTAATTTAGACTCATTAAGGGAGTCAATAGCGTAATTTTATGACAGTTTACACTGTTTACAATTTATCAACAAATTTCGATTTAAAAGTGACCATCTTTTAATCTGCAGATATATATGTGGCTTGATGAAAAAACCTTAACACTAGCGTAATTCGTATTACTACGCGTGGTCTCGGATTTGTTTTCAGAACCCCTCGTCTGCCTTTAGGACTACCGTATGTGCTGTGAATCTCTTAAACTTTTTTAAATCGTTGCTTATCTACGGCATACGCACATACAAGCCCTTATAATCCTACTTCTTACTAAAATTATAAATCAAGTCTCTGTACAATGTAAAAAAGTTACGTTTGTAAAATAAAACGCTAGCGAGTTCTAACTCCACTCCAGCGCCACCTGGCGCGGTTTTGGTTAGATGGATAGATGTTTGTTCCGTTTTCATGCTAAAACTACTGAACCGATTGGGCTGAAATTCGGTATATAGATAGTTTAGACCCTGGAATGTACAAAAAGTACTTTTTATCTCGATATTCCCATGGGAACGAAGACTACGTGGATGGAACCGCGGGACACAGATAATTATATTATAAAGTAGGAAATAAGGCCTATATTTCACCTACTCGCAGAGCAAAGAGGTATATGGTAACCCAAGCCATGTGGTTACACTGCTGACACATCGATGAGCTCGAGATATTCGCAACTTCTGGTTGTTACTCGATAGCTCATATCAATATACAAGGAAATGCTTTAAGAATTAATTAGCTGCAGACTAATGATATTGCGCTCAGAACGCTGGTTACCGGTTCGAGACTCGGGCAGGGTTTTTATTGAATCCGTTATGAAGCGTATGAAAATTACTATTACTTCTAATCACAATCCGTTTGATTTATTTCTGGGTGTCATGTGCACCTCTATCTATCAGTCTTCTGGTTACTAGACTAGTTATAGTAAATTTTGCAAAGCTTTAAAAAAATGGCTATTGACTGAGAGTTTCTAAAAAGTAGACGATTTTTTTAGAAAATCATCATGCCGGTCTTATATTTATGGAGCATTGTAGTATACATTGATATCTATTAGTTTAAATGTAATTTTTTGTTATATTGATGACTTTTGATATAATTAATAAATTAAATTAATGTAAAATTGTTAAAAATAATGATAAGACATTTGCATGCCTACTGAGGTTGATTCTGGAAGATACAATTGTTATTTAATTTTAGACCTCGATGTACTCATTATCTTGCAAATAAATGAATTGAATTGAATTACCAAAGTGCAGGTTCTTCCAGGTTTAATATCAATATAATGTATAAGTAATGACCGTGAAATTATCTCATATTATTACAAATCCCATATTATTAAGATATTCCCTATTGCACACCACCGTCGTTTATTGTTTTAACTCTCCATTTCCATCCCCAGGTTGTCTGTAAGAAATTGCTTGCGCGATAAGACCGGTTGTTTACCGTATCAACTGTTAATTGTTTTGTAACATTGGTTTTTTATTTTATTTTGGTATGCAATAAAGTATAATTCTATTCTATTCTACAGTCCATAAAATCTAAGAACTACCGTTTGACGTTTGATCTTTTCAAGTAATATTCAAGCTGACATTACTTTGCATAAACATAACACACAATTTCAATAACCTTTGCCGTAAAATGAAATCAAAAATGAAAAATGAAATCATGTATTTTAAATAAAAAGAAATAAAAAATGAAATCATGTATTTTATCACAATTATTATTTTTTATCACTAAATTTAAATACAAATACTTCAAAAAAAGCAAAATATGAACTTTCAAACGGTACTTATTAGACTTGATGGACTATATTATTATCTATTCAATTGATAGGCTAATAAAATTAGATTTTGAAATAGAAACAATTCTGAACCGTTTGAAATAAATACTTATATGTTCAGAAAAATATACTGATCATTGGGTATCATTGACCACATGGTAACTGAACAGAATGCTAACATTAATCTTAAAGTGAAAACGTCAATTCATCTATAAATCACACAAAGAAAGTGAAATCAATATTTAAACTCGTAAAATTGTAGATTTATCGCAAAAATTGTATAGGAGTGAAATTGCTGCGGCCATAGGATCAAATTTTATGATGCCACACACCTGGACCGACCAATTTTGTTTCATAATTTTATGGACTGTATTTTATTTTGTTTTGGTTATATAACTGTCAGAGGTGTAGCTAGGAGGGGGGTGGAGGGGCGATACACCCCGGTTCTTACTATATATAAAACATAAACATAACATACATTCACGCCTTTTTCCCGAAGGGGTAGGCAGAGGTGTACCCAGGACTCAGTCCCATAGTAGATACACCCACATTTCGCCAGTATGTTATTGGCCCCATGTAATAGGGGGCGAGCCTATTGCCATCTACCGGGCACAGTTCCAGACTCCAGGCAGTTATTGAGATAATTTCTAATGGAAAAATCCAATATTTAACACTTTGCCTGACTGGGGATCGAACCCGGGACCTCTTGATTGGCAGTCGAGCATGCGCCCTCTACGCCACTGAGGCAGTCAAACTGAAGTATGCATAAGAAATACGGATTTTTATAATTAACGAGCTGTGCTCCACGGTTTCACCCGCCCAGTCTTCATTCCCATGGGAATATCGGGGTAAAATGTACCCTTTGTGTTATTCCAGAGTCTAAACTATCTACATACTGAATTTCAGACCAATCGGTTCAGTAGTTTTAGCGTTGAAAGGGAACAAACGTACACACAAAAAACAGAACTAGATGGCGCTGGGGTAGAGTTTGAACACGCTAGCATTTCGGTTAATTGTTATAAAAGTAACTTTTTAACATTGTACTGAGATTTAAGATTTAGAATATTGTAGGATTTGTCAAATAATCTGTACTTTTCTCTACAACTGTACCATTCATTGTTTTCATAAAATTTTGAAAATCCGTAAGTACATAATGGCTTTTATTGGTAGGTATTACGAGCAGAGCATAGCAGGACTAGAGCATAGCGAGTCCTACCCGAAGGTATATTTTTAACCACAAACTGGTTATAAACTTGTAATTATTACGCTAATTTTAGGCAAAAATCGTTAGCTTCTAATTAACCGACAACAAAAACTTGAAAAGCTTAATCATTACTTAATTGCCCACAGATTCGTTGCTTATAATTATTTGGGCAAATAAAAAGTTCCGATTCAAAACAACTAGTGATGTAACCTTAACAAAATGTCGGGAAATTTTTGTCGATATTTAATGAATTTTTATCGATTATCCCGCTGAAGTTGTATACACATACGTGCACAATGCATGTGTTAGAATACTTTTTTTGCATCTCTTCGAAAAGCTACTGAACCATTGACGCGTATTTTTTTTTCAAGAAAAAAAAAATATTGTCGTTAATAGCTCTCAACACCGATGGCTAATAATTATGTAGATAATCAAATTAAATATTAAAACTTCTGTACCACAGACCATACAGCTCAACAATTTCAACCACTTGACACTGGCAATACATTCGTGTGGATGAATAAAAGAAGAAAAAGAACTTTAATGTTGACACTTCATGGGTAACTCAGATCTTTATGAGTCACGGCTCAGGTCGCAGCTCATACACTTGAGCCGGAGCTGTGAACCGACTCACAGATCAGCTCAAAAATCAATTCAACACATCTCGAAACTAAATGCATTATTGAACTATTCAGATGAAATTTCCTATATGATTCTAATGAGAGCCATCTAGCGAATACAGAGTAAACCTGACTTGCAGAACACATAAAATCAGCTCATAATTTTTGTAACTAATGTTACGGGTCAAAAAGATGCGACTCGCGTTCGATTTTCGACTCTCAAAATGCCTGACAAGGTTGTTTTCTTTGGAATGATAGTGATGAGTACATGAGCCGCAAGCCACCAATGAGCGGTTTAGTTTATAGTTGAGCTGTGACTCGGTGACTCAAACATACTTGATCTGTATATTTGAACCGGCTCAGAGCTGAGTTACCCACGCCTATTTCCTTGAATCTCTCTTTTCTTTAAGAACTATTTTTTTAAAGAAAACGCCTACTTACCTATAACTGCTTTAAAATTAAGTTGCAGATTTAACCCAAAACATACATACAGACATTGCAAGATAAATGAAAGTTTATAAAATCCTTAAAATTATCAAACAACAACGTAACAGATTCTCTATCTACACAATGTTACCAGGATTTGTCAATAAATAAAATATAATTTAATTCCATTCAGCCATCCTCTATTTAGCTCCATCACCGATGTCCCTCTGGCATCACACCCCCAGGGTTGCCATCGCTCGCTTCTTCCATAGATTCTGTTTAAACCATTGCCATTTATATTTAATATAAAAACCACCAAAACATTCACAGAATCAATAGCAGGCGCGTCACAAATTAATTAACACAAATTAAGTATGCATATTTGTTTTTAATTATCTTTACTTTATAATAGTATAACTTCTACAAAGTGCTAATTGATAATGAATGTAAAATTTAATTTTAATTATAGAAATGACTTACATTAAATATTTAAATGAGTTGTTTACGTTATTATGCCTTAACTTTCTTTTTATTAAGATAATAAAATAATTTAACTTTATGCCTTGCGATTCAAGCTATCTTACATGAATAGTTATTATATGATTTTGTGACTTGATAAAATAGGTAATTGATAGTATTATGTAATGTTTTAAATGAAAATGAAAAATGTTTAGTAATGACAACAAGCAAAATTATTATAATACACGCGCGAGCTAGATTAACAGATAGATAAACGCTACTTGACATCAGCTTGTGCTATTTTTGACCCCCGACTGAAGGAAGGGAAGAGGTGTTATAAGTTTAACGTGTCAGTGTATTTGTGACATAGTATCTTCTAAGCAAATAAATCGATATTAATACGTTTTTTTTTATTATAAAGCTGACGTGATCGAGAATCTTATGAGCTATGTTTCATGAAAATCGGTTAAGCCATTTCTAGCTTTTTCTAGCGGGTGAAGGGCATAGAGGAACTTCCAGTGCTTGGATCGGTGTGTAACATGCTCTGGCTTTTTGCGTGGACATTTTTTTTGCATTTGTGACTCTGTGGCAAGTAAGCTCTATGATAACAGTGTTCTAAAACAGAATTCCAATAGAAATCTTTAGGAAATCAAGTATTATCACGTGCAAGTAAGTGTGATTTGTTCATTCATAAAACGTTCTCGTGTGGCATCACAATGACAGTTTTATAGGGAGACGGGCGTTCGAACATTGCAATTGAAAACTGTGGCTTTAATTTTTTACATATTATTTTATATCATTTTTCCTATTGTTCTATTACAAAAAAAAAGTTAGTTTGGTACAAAAAAAAAGAAAATTCTCAATAAAATTTACATAATGTAATTATAATACTTATTTCTTCCCGGAGTAATTAACAAACTTTTAAAATAAACAATGATAAAGACCTGCCCGGTGGCGTAGTGGGTGCAAGCTCGGCTGCCGATCAGGTCCTGGGTTCGTTCCCCAGGTCAGGCAAAGTATCAAATATTGGATTTTTACATTAGAAATTATCTCAATAACTGCCTGAAGTCTGGAAATGTGCCCACTAGATGGCAATAGGCTCGCCTCCTATCACATGGGACCAATAACATACTGGCGAAATGCCTACTATGGGACTGAGTTCTGGATACATCTCAGTCTACCCCTTAGGGAAAAAGATGTGATTTTATGTTATATGTAAATAATAAAGATTTTTGCACCACGCGAATACATAGCATTCATGTCATAATTTTCGGGCGCAATACTGAAGTAAATTAATGTGAATGTTGTCGACAACATTTAGTATGATCGAGCGATCGAAGTGAGTTACACGTCCTTTGATTAAAGTCAATGTGTGGAATTCTATGTGTGTGGTACAATAATAGCTATGAATGAGCGACACGCGAATATGTGGTGTTTGGAATAATATTATTATACTCGCGCAATATTATTATACTAACGACCCGCCACGGCTTCACACGAGTAGTATTAAAGCTAAATAGATCATGTAGGTGGAATTATTTCATAAAATATTGTGTTCTTATATATCGTTTATCCAGTGCATGAAAATAAAGCTTCCAGTCAGCATGATTTTTTGACCTTATGTTTCAGCCAATTTATACTAAACCTACCTTCCTCTTGAACCTCTTCACCTAATGATGAAAACCGCATTAAATCCGTTGCGTGGCTTAGGAGATGTTAGCAGATATACATAAACACAGATAGACATGGAAAGCGTAAAACAACTTTACACTGTGTAAAACGAAGTTATATTAACTGCAAGAAATATAAAAACGAGATAGTAAGTCAATTTTGAAACTGTTCGACCTAAATACAGTATTGCACTATCATTAAATATGCAGAGACCGTCTCGGTATTGGTTTGCAAGCGTTACTGCCAAAAATGAAGTCCCGGGTTCGATCCCCATGTCAGGCAAAAAGTGTTATTGGTTTTTTCCATTAGGATTTTTTTCAATGCCAGCCTGGAGTTTGAAACTGTGTCCGGTAGATAGCAATAGGCTCGCCCTCAATTACATTGGACTTTAAAAATATTACTGGCGAAGTGTACCTACTATGGGCTGAGTCCTAGGTACAACAGCTCTTACTACCCCTTCGGGAGAATGGTATGATGTTATATTATGTTTAATACCCATAATGTTTATACAATTGTCAATTGAAATTTAATTGAAGTGGTCAACCGGACAATAATATTGTGGTCTTGCAATTTATTTAATAGGCTGGATTATTATTCGATGTGGTTTTAGTTATTTATCTGCAATGTTCATTTTGATCAAGTGTGATTTGAATAATATTTCTGAATTATCAATACAAAATGATATCACATTTTTAGTTTTTTCTGTGGTCAGTTTTAGTCCCTGCCGTGGATGGTTGTCTGGAGTAGATTGTTCTTAGCTGTTAGACCACCCATTGTCATATTATGTAATATTATTTTATTGAGTGACATCACAAAAAACATTGAAGAATGCTGCTGAACTTCACAAAAATATGTATGATGCATGTAGGTAGCATCACACATATTTTTGTTATTTTTTTCATTTATTACACAGATTTTAATTCTTAATTGTCTATACGGGATTCAATTCTGGACTTAAAATTCACCTACGGATTGCTTAATAAAAAAAACAACATTACCAACTATACAAATTTCGATAAATTACTATCGATACAATTTGTAAGATTTAATCGAGTATGTCCCAACACTATCGTGAACTGGTTAAAGGAATGATTTAATGATGCCAGGATCTTCCATGAAAGACGAAAATAGAAACAACAGAGGAACTTTGAGAATGTGTACCTACATATTATATGATACTGTTTTACTCTACTATTCAGAGATATACTTTTTAGACAATAAGTACTAGTCTGTTACAGTTCTGCTTCGCAGTAAATTTTTCAGTGAGTGAAGCCACAGGACGCAGCCGGTTTTTTCAATAATAGTAAGTACACATTTAAATAATCGCAAAAACGACATGGGCATGTCTCTTGACCTCATGACATAGGTACAGTCAGCATCAAAAGTCGATGACCACATTCATTTACAAATCCGCTATACACCACAATATTAATAGTATATTAATTCGCAAGGAGCTAAAGATCCCCATTGTATACGAGGTAGTTTTACTGAGCTTTAGGTGAGGGAGTAAAAAGAAACCGTGTTAAAATGGGTTTTTGCACCGTGTGTTACACTCGCTACTTTTCACTATACGAATGTGAGAAAATAAAATTATTAATTTCATCACAACAATTTTGCTTAAATCCTATACATGCGACGCCAGAAAAATATATTCTCGTTGGTAATAGACTACTTAATTTATCCCCTAGACGATGAAAAGTTAATTTAGCCCCACTTTGGTACGCAACAATGACGGACTTTTAGAGCAAGGGAAGTAAAAAACTTTTCAGTGAATCTTGAACTTCAATGACGTTAATTCAAAATTAACTAAACACTACATTAATACAATATTATAGTGCAATAGCTATTTTGAAAATGTAGTCATCGACTTTTGATGTCGACTGTACCATAACAATATGACTATTTTACGTTACAGGTCCAATAATAGTACAATCGAGCATTACAGCCCTACCCTATGACCATTCTAGTACCGATTGATACAAATTCTGTAACCTATAAAAATACGTAGTTAGAAATCTGTGACAAAATCGACAATAACCCCAACAAAATACGGTGACTCTAATTATTATTAACTAACTAATCTATACTAATATTATAAAGAGAGAAACTTTGTTTTTTTGTTTTTTTGTTTTTTTGTTTTTTTGTTTTTTTGTTTTTTTGTTTGTAACGAATAGGCTCCGAAACTACTGGACCGATTTTAAAAATTCTTTCACTTATGGATAGCTTAATTCAGTGTGAGTGCCATAGGCTATATGAGATTTTGAAAAAAAATGGGGATCCGTAAGAAAACTGCAATATTGTGAACCAAGGTGTTGCATAATATAATTACCATATTCATAAATTTGCGTGCGCTGTGAAATGCATTGATGGTAGAATAATATAATGTACTAGGGGTTTGTAGTACTTATCAATACCTACAAAACAGTATACATAGATTATATCCATCTTTTTTGGTTTAGTCACAATAATCGAAAAAGTGATTATTTTCATGCGGTGTGAAAACTATTGGAGGTAGAGTAAAGTAATGTACTAGGGGTTTGTAGTACTTATCAATACCTACAAAACAGTATACATAGATTATATCCATCTTTTTTGGTTTAGTCACAATAATCGAAAAAGTGATTATTTTTCATGCGGTATGAAAACTATTGGTGGTAGAGTAAAGTAATGTACTAGGGGTTTGTAGTACTTATCAATACCTACAAAACAATATACATAGATTATATCCATCTTTTTTGGTTTAGTCACAATAATCGAAAAAGTGATTATTTTTCATGCGGTGTGAAAACTATTGGTGGTAGAGTAAAGTAATGTACTAGGGGTTTGTAGTACTTATCAATACCTACAAAACAGTATACATAGATTATATCCATCTTTTTTGGTTTAGTCACAATAATCGAAAAAATGATTATTTTTCATGCGGTGTGAAAACTATTGGTGGTAGAG
Source organism: Hemistola chrysoprasaria (assembly GCA_947063395.1). Lineage (NCBI taxonomy): Eukaryota > Metazoa > Arthropoda > Insecta > Lepidoptera > Geometridae > Hemistola > Hemistola chrysoprasaria. Next base: position 1,553,942 of record OX346731.1, on the reverse strand, counting down.
TAAAGTAATGTACTAGGGGTTTGTAGTACTTATCAATACCTACAAAACAGTATACATAGATTATATCCATCTTTTTTGGTTTAGTCACAATAATCGAAAAAGTGATTATTTTTCATGCGGTGTGAAAACTATTGGTGGTAGAGTAAAGTAATGTACTAGGGGTTTGTAGTACTTATCAATACCTACAAAACAGTATACATAGATTCTATCCATCTTTTTTGGTTTAGTCACAATAATCGAAAAAGTGATTATTTTTCATGCGGTGTGAAAACTATTGGTGGTAGAGTAAAGTAATGTACTAGGGGTTTGTAGTACTTATCAATACCTACAAAACAGTATACATAGATTATATCCATCTATTTTGGTTTAGTCACAATAATTGAAGCAGTGATTATTTTTCATGTGGTGTGAAAACTATTGGTGGTAGAGTAAAATAATGTACTAGGGGTTTGTAGTACTTATTAATACCTACAAAACAGTATACATAGATTATATCCATCTTTTTTGGTTTAGTCACAATAATCGAAGCAGTGATTATTTTTCATGCGGTGTGAAAACTATCGGTGGTAGATTAAAGTAATGTACTAGGGGATTGTATTAATTATCAATACCTACAAAACAGTATACATAGATTATATCCATCTTTTCTGGTTTAGTCACAATAATCGAAGCAGTGATTATTTTTCATGTGGTGTGAAAAGTATTGGTGGTAGAATAAAGTAATGTACTAGGGGTTTGTAGTACTCATCAATATCTTCAAAATAGTCCACGATAAATTATAACATGTGTTAAGGTTTGGTCATTGTAACAGAAATAGTCATTAATTTGCGTGCGCTGCGTAAACCATTAGGGTTATATTTATTAAAATACAATGTATCACGAATTTACTCCTGATAAACGTCCACTATACCTACTTCTGCTACCCGTGCGAAGCCGGGGCGGGTCGCTAGTAATAAATAATAATAATAAACTAACTAATAACTAATAACTAACTAACTAATAATTATTATTAGTCATAATAATATTTGTCTATATGGGCCCCCTTAGGGTAAAATACTCCTCTAAGGAATTCTCTCCCTCCCTCTGCATTACATCTTACTATTTTTGTCAACAGAACATGACTAATATTAACATTTAAAAACCATACAATTATATAATTTTTGTTTTAATAATTTTAGTATAATTTATAAAAATGCATGCATTATGAATGTGTGTATATGGATCTATATGTTTGTTTGTTCATGTGTGTTCAAGTACCGTTACACGTAAACATAAGTATGTAAACATCAAGTTATCTAATCGATGCATTTAACTTATCAGTCACCGGAACCATGTATTGATAGATATTACGGGTACATTTCCTCAAACATTGTGGGAAAAGACGATAATTTTTGTCACATCGCAGGAATTCATATTGAACTATCTATGCCCCGCGTAGTCTTCGTTCCCGTAGGAATATCAAGATAAAAATACCCCGTGTGTTATTACAGGATCTAAGCTATCTACATACCAAATTTCAGCGTAATCGGTTCAGTAGTTTTAGCGTGAAAACGGAACAAACATACACACAAAAACAACAGAGTTGAATGGCGTTTGAGTCGAGTTAGAACACGCTAGCGTTTTGTTTATCTGTTACAATGCTCGTAATTTGTTTACATTTGAGTTTGATTTGAGATTTATAATATTAGTAGGACCATGTCATTCATATAAAGACAAGGGCGTTGATATAAAGACAAGGGGAGATAGGGTACGTTCTCTCAGCGCTTACTCAACAACTGGCATGTGCAATTTGAAACAACGAAGATAGAAAGATGTACCTATGACCGAAGTGCGGACCTAATGGGATCTAATTTGAGCTTTCCATTTAAGAGAAGCCAAGACCTCATCTCCTCTTTTCTTTAAAGGTCGAAAGAGAAAGAGAAGTCGAAAATATAATTCAGTAATTTTATTTGTCCAAATTCGTGATTAAACATACTTTACCAAAGTACCGTTTGAACAAACGTTCAATAAGTTTAAGTTCGTGAATGAAGCAACTCTGGCATCGCCGTAAGTTTAGGCGTCATGTGACTATGAACTTCACACATTTATGATTTACATAATCCTTTTATTATTAATATTGTTATATTCTGTTTGTTTTTTTTTTAGTTTTTTAATTTTTCAGTCAGTGTAAAAGATTTATTCAAATTGGTCACAATCTGACACTTTTGTACGTCAATGGAAATAAACAGTAATGAGTCTACCGTGAGTTCAGAAAGATACCTTTACAAGAAGAACACACAAGAAACTTGTAGGGCTTAATTTTTCAACTGATTGTTTTACAATATTTGGTTTGGTTTTATATTCGTTTGTTTGTGTCGGTGCCGCGTGGTGGCTATGCGGAAGTTCCCAAGCATCTTTGTCCTCTATGTACTGATTTACTTTATAATAAGCCTTCTTTAGCAAAGTAGACTTTATATAGGTTTTGAATTTACCCTCTGAGAGCCCAGTTATCTCTTTTGGGATTTTATTACAGAAACGTACACTTTTTCCAAAGAATGATTTTTTATTTGTTTTAGATAATCTAAAGCTAGGTATATAGGTAGGAGTCCTGGGTACACCTCTGCCTACCCCTTCGGGAAAAAGGCGTGAATGTATGTTAAAGCTAGGTATAGCTATTTTGTCTTTATTCCTAGTATTAAAATTATGGAGTGTTTTAGTTTTGTGTCTTTTTTGCAGTGTTCTCCAAATAAACGTACTTCATTCATTCATTCGTCACAGCTCATAAAAAACCACATGTTTTGTATGTTTATTGCAGAGACATAAAAAATAAATCGGTCAAACTTGCTGTCGCAATACTATATACTGTTTACTGAACATTTATGACGTTAGCTTTATCTAAGACTGAAGTGTTAATAATATTTTATTATGTCGAAAAGATGTAGCGGAAATGAGGAAGATTATGGTGGAATTACTAATCAAAAACTGGGTGACGAGCGAAGGGCAGTGTCGTGGAATCATCGATTCTTTAACTTAACCACAGATGACATAACATACTATCACACTTTTTGGCGAGAGGTAGGCAGAGGTGTACCCAGGACTCAAGTCCCATAGTAGGCACACCCACATTGCACCAGTATGTTATTGGTCCCATGTAATAGAGGGCAAGCCTGTTGCCATCTACCGGGCACAATTCCAGACTCCAAGCTGTCGTAGAGATAATTTTACCTATGGAAAAATCCAATAAGTCTTTGCCTGACCTGGGGATCGAACCCAGGACCTTCACCGAGTTCCACCGAGACAGTCACATACAACTCAACTCAACTCAAAAAGATTAAAGATATTTGGAATTACAATAATAGCCTAATTAAACTTTAATGAAAAATCACGATAAATATAGTTATCTATATAGATCGATATAAAGAGATAAGACCGAAGAATAATTAATCCCTAACTCCGAGAATAGTTTACTATAATGTTAGTCTGTTATGGTATTTATTGATATGGGCTTCTGATGTTACTGCCTGAAATTAATGAATTATTATTTTTATTATTAAATACGTCAAAGTGTACGGAAAGACTGTTTAAAAATCTGGAGAAACGTACAAAATTGGCTCACTTGTAAGCTTAATTTGTAAGCTATATAAAATTGTGTATCTGTATATTATATTTTATATCTTAGTATATTACCTATGTATTGTTTTATATTGTGATATTACTACTTTTGCATTTTATGTATTTAAGTAGAATGTGTTTGAAACCACCGTCCCTTCAGTGAATATATTTCCTTTCCCTGCATGGTTGCCTGGAAGAGATCGCTCTGAGCGATAAGGCCGCCAGTTACTTCTTTCTAGTTTTAAGTTTTTCTTCTTTGTTATTTTCTGTTATATTGTGGTACCAATAAAGAGTTCTCATTCATTCATTCATTCATTCAAAACTTTATTCCTAGTAATAATCTAAATAACCATATGCGCGAATTATTGCAGATTTTTTCATGCGATTCTCATTGAGTTTTGTGTGTCTAAACTAAGAAGGAGAATTGCATGAAAGTGCAAAATAATGTATACTTATGTCGTTATGTTTGCTTATTGCATAAAACTTACGCTTCTAGTTGGTAGAAAATATTTTGTAGAGTCAGCATAATAGCTTACCTGAAAAAAAAATAAAAAAATAATATACAAAACAAAAAAGGTATCCCCACAGTTTTATACGATGCGAGAAGCTATAGTAATACTATAATGGTGCACCCCTTTAAGTATTCCCGTGAAACTGAACAATTTCCGAAAGAAATAATTGAAGAATGGATCAGCTGATCTTGTAAATTAAAAAAAATAATTACATACTTAATTGCATTTTTTTTATCTTTAATATTTATATATTTAATATCTGTTTTATATTTCTAAACCTATCTATTAAATTTTCTTATTTTTCATACTGTTTAGGGCTCCGAACCTTAAAAGGGTGCCGAAGGAGCCCTATTACTAAGCCTCCGCTGTCCGTCCGTCCGTCCGTCCGTCTGTCACAGGGCTCTATCTCATAAACCGTAATAGCTAGGTACTTGTAATTTTCACAAAACATGTATCCCTAATGCCGCTACAACGAAAAATAATAAAATTAAATAAATTATGAGCAAAAAAACTTTTTTAAAAAAGCTTTTATTATAAACGCTCTAATAACTAATTTTTTCCTTAAAAATTTTAACTATCGACTTATAACCTCATTATATACAATTTATGTGATCATAAAAGCTTGTCGCGAGGTTTAATTACCTTTCAGTATTTAATTAAATTGAAATTGAAAATATTATAAACTTAGCAGATCAATTTACATTATTAAATTAGTACTAGTTTACTCTCAAGCCCTTTCATTTGATACCCATATTGCAGAAGTGCATTTAAAATAACTACTCCGCCATCTTGGATGGTCCCGCCATATTGGATTTAGAATGATATCACACACCATATCGTGCATTGTCATCCAAACTAAACGTGTATACAAAATTTCAGCTCAAGCGGTTGAAGATATCCACCTCAAAATTGAGTTCAAAGATTTCACCTGAACAAACATACTTACGTACATACATTGCAAGTTAAATAAAAGCTTTTAAAAATGTTTATAATTAAAGGTACTCTCCATACAAGCAACGTATTTTTGCTAAAAATTTATTTCTCGATTTCGTTTGTGTATCACGAAAACGGCATCCGCTTTATTTTGTATTCCAGACCGCTATTGATAACATTCCTAATGGAAAAATCCAGTTAAACAATTTTTGTCCGACCTGGGCCTCAAACCCAGGACCTCATCAGCAGTACCGCTTGTTCCCACCACACCAATGAGGCAGTCCAATATTAATTAACTATACAAGTTTATCTATACAAACATCCTGCTTCCAGCAATAATTATTATCTATTAACTTTTAATTGGCCGATATTTAATCTATGGTTTATTTTAACTTAGCGTTCAAAACTTGTTTTTTATGAGGGCAACATAATAATTATTTTATATAAAACCAGCTACTTCGTTCGCGTTTTTAAGCGCGAAATTTAAGCGTTTTAATTTTTCATACGTAATACTAATAATTTCTCTGAAAAAAAATAGCTTCAGTAACTTCTCATATCATGAGCTACCTGTCAGTAAACACCCGTTAAAATCGGTCCAGCCGTTTCGAATATGAAACCGGACAAAATATTAGATTGTCACACGAGGGGCTAAAGAGACCCATTGTACCTATACGAGGCAGTCAATAGAAACCGAGTTATAATGTGTTTTAGCGCCGTGTGTTACACTCTATTTTCACTAGGATTGTGAAAAAATAAAATTATTAATATCATGAAAACATTTTGGTTAATATCCTTTACGTGCGGCACCAAAAAATATGAACTCTTTGGTAACAGACAAAAATCATAAAGAAATTTACTGCTTTATCCCCTAGAGTAAGAAAAGTTATTTTAGTTCCGCTCTGGTACGCGACAATAAGGGACTGTTTCAGCAAGAGGAGTGAAAAGTAATGTTTTACGTTTAGTCTTTGTCATAAAAATATTATGTCTTTTAAATCATAACATTGAATAGTAACGTTCTGTATAAGTACTTATTTGTTCTAGAATTATGAGTTTACAGCATTGAAATAAAGAAAAGGGGATATGAGGTACTGGCTTCTCGAAAATTAGGCTCAAATTAGGTCCCATTAGGTCCACATACGTCAGTAAAGTAAGGTCGTGCGAGCGAATAATATTGTTGTCTCGGTCGCACTTCTGTCTTAGGTACGTCTTTCTATCTTTGTTGTTAATTATATATCACTGTACAAACTTCACACTGAGCAAATAGCACGTGCCAGTTGTTGAGTAAGCGCTGGGAGTATGTATCCTATCTCCCCATTTCTTTATATCAATGGTTTACACTATTCATCGTAATATAAGTAATTATTACCATTTCTCCAGTAAATAGTTATTTTTTTCAGAATAGTACTAATGGACAATGGTTTCCCATTAATGCCATTGCATTCGAACAATGGCCGCTAGAATTCAAAACATTGATTGTTATCTTTCTAATAGTGACGCAATCATAATGTCATTTTATCAAACAATACCTTTTATCAGTGGGCTTCATTTAGTACTCATTTTCAGAAAAGAAATTTTTGTCGCTTTGTTACTAAAACTACTCTACTTCGAGAGGGTCGTAAGAGGCAATATCACCTTGAAAGAAATTGACACCATGCCATGAAAATTTTATGTTTTATAGTCCCTGGTTTCCTTCGAAACTTCTGCGTATAGCCTCCACGTGGCGCCTTTGAAACAAACGGTAACCAAACCAAATAATATTGTTAAACTATCAGTTGAAAAAATTAAGTTTGTTGTGCGTTCTTCTTGTAAAGGTATCTTTCCGAACACGCGGTAGTGTCATTACTGTTTATCTTCATTGACGTACAAAAGTGTCAGATTGTGATCTGGTTGAATAAATATTTTTGAGGTTTGAGTTTGAATATAATTAAACCGTTCGATATTTTTTTATTATGCTGATATTTTAAAATGAAGCTGTGTCCCTCTTTTTTATAATTTAAATTTCTATAATAAAAAACCTTAATTTTTGTTTTAATTACGCTGTATTTTGTTTTAATTTCTATTATAAAATTGTTTTAATTTCTAATTTAATTGTTTTAATTTCTATTATAAAAAACCTTAATTACGCTGTATTTTGTTTTAATTTCTATTATAAAAGACCTTAATTTTTGTTTTAATTACCTTAATGTTTGTTTTAAAACTGGGTTTTCTTTTGGTTAATATATTCTTTGAATTGTGTGTAATTCTTTAAAAGGTTCGCTTTATAAATCCTTCCCTTTAATGGTTCTTCTATTTAAAAAAATTTCAAAAAAAAATATTCGGGTCAATCAATTTTAAGAGCGCACTACATTTTAACTTCTAACTTACTAATAGTTGCACGAAATAATTTAATTGAACATTTAGTTAAAATTTTGTTTTTACTTATCGCCTTAACGTCGTGTAAGAGCCTTAAGTAAGGGTCTTTAGAGATATTTGTGGTGATACGATCAAAAACGAAAGCTTGCAACGTAAGCTTTCTCATTAATGACTCCGCATTCGGTACCGTTTGAAGCTTTTACAAACAGACAAACCAATCATCTAAACGAGGAGAGAAAATATCAAAGCATAAATTCAAACGTATATGGATTCACTAATTGAAAGTGTGAATTCTTGTTCATCACTTTGGCTTGTGTTAATGGAGTAGTGAAAGCATTGTGAATTATTTGCTAATTTAAATCGAATTTATCCGTACATAGAAATAGTTGATTAAAACGTTTTGATCATTATTATTTGTCGGTTTATTTTTGCACTTAGCGTGGTATTAATGCAAATTTGATTCGGACAAGCCGCGTCCCTTTAGCGCTAGGAACGCAATGTTAAAAATATGAAATAAGTTGAAAAAAAAGGTCCAAACAAGCCTGCTCAGTCTTAAATGTACTAATTAAATAAAAAAACCTTTAGCGGTAAATCTATTTACCTTATATAAGATGTCATTTTCAATCAATAAAGAGAGACCGTTGCGTTTGGATGTGGTTTTGTTTCACGTGGAGCGTTTGGACAATTATATAGTTATTTTTATAGTTTTTTTATCTATGTGTATTTATATACTTTGTAAGTGCTTCTGTCAGAGCGAGACGTGCACACCATTTCCTTGTGAACATAATCATTTTCCTTATAGTAATCACAATATTATCTAGAACTTCTTGAAAGCCAACGCAATACTGACTCCTAATAATCTTGATGGAAAATTGGACATATAAATTTTAATTCGATGCAAGATTTCTGTATGAAATTTCGCTGGAATCTAACTTATTAATATTATCAATCTGTAATCTTACAACCACACCCCGGACAGTCGACTCAATTCCCAAACAAAAGCCGCGCTATAACTACCTACTGCACAGACAATGCACAGTTTTTGTACACGTGCAAGAGTGTACGTGAGGTAATTTCCCATAGAAGCGGGGCTCGTGGAGAGCTCAATCTCGCTCGCGGGGTGAGGAAGGCCCGATTGGTGGGCGGATGACAGTGTCCATTCTATACGTAGTATTATTATCTGTTCTGTGGTACAATGTAAAAAAGTTACGTTTGTAACTGGTGTAACACACGCCAGCGAGTTCTAACTCGACTCCAGCTCCATCTAGCGCGGTTTTGATAAGATATATGGATGGATGTTTGTTCCTCTTTCACGCCAAAACTACTGAACCGATTGGGCTCTAATTCGGTATATAGATAGTTTAGACTCTGGAATAAAACATATAGTACTTTTTATCCCGATATTCCCCCGGGAGAAGATTATGCGGGTGAAACCGCGGGGCAGAGCTAGTTTACAATAATTGGCTCAAATTTCAATTTTTTTTTGGCTCAATTTTTTGACAGTCTCGATGGCTCAGATGGTAGTAACTCTGCTTTCTGTGGTGGTTCGATCCCCGGCCAGGTGAAACATTTGTGTGCATGAACATGTCTGTTTGATCTGTCCCCGTGTGTTATAAGCTTATATAAGTATGTTTATCAGTCATCTGGTTACCATAGTACAGGCTTCTAGCCTAGTTTGGGTCCAGATGACCGTGTGTGGAAGTTGTCCCATATTATTATTTCAATAAATATCCGAACTCCTTCCCATTAACGTGCCTGCATTCGATGCTACCTACCAACCAACGCCAACGTAATGGTGTATTAAATCAGCAACAAAATGGTTTTGTTAAAGGAAAATCGACCACACTGGCATGTTTTAAACTTGTTAAAGAAATTTTGGACGCAATTGATAGAAAAGAGCTGCCTGTAGCGATATTTATTGACATGAGCAAGGCGTTCGACACAGTGTGCCATGACAAGCTTCTAGATAAATTAGAGCATTACGGATTCAGAGGACCTGCATACACTTTGCTTGAAAGCTATTTAAAAAGACGAATGCAATGCACAGAAATTAAAAAAATGTGCTATGAAACCAAAACCCTAAAAACTCACAGATCAGAATTTTTAGAAAATCGGTATGGAGTTCCTCAAGGGAGTGTTTTAGGCCCAATTTTGTTCATTTTATATGTAAACGAACTTCCAAAATCGACAGATGAATATACTGTTCTGTTCGCAGATGACACAACCGTTTTAATAAAGGAAAAGACTGTAGAAAGTGTTAAAAATGTTGCAAATAAAGCACTACATGACATAATAAATTGGCTGGATTTAAATAATTTAAAAATTAATACGAATAAAACTAAGTATATGAAATACATGACATATAATAATAAATATATAAATGATAACATTGACATTAATTATAATAATACTGACATTGAACTTGTGAATAACATAAAATTTTTAGGAATAACAATTGATACATTTTGTAATTGGAAAATACAGGTAGATAATGTCTGTAAGAAATTAAATAGATTTGTATTTGCATTGAAGAAGATAAGGAATCTGACAAACACAGAAACAGCTACAACTGTATATCACAGCCATGTATGTTCTGTTTTAAGATATGGAATTATAATTTGGGGAAACTCAACCGACTCACAAAGAGCTTTCATAGCACAAAAGAAGTGCATTCGATCCATATTTCGCCTAAAGTGGACAGACTCTTGCCGACCTTTATTTATAAAATATAAATTACTTACCTTACCGTCCCTATACATATTTGAAATGCTGAAATTTGTAAAAAATCATTATAGTTTGTTCGAGAAAGACGAAAAAGCCATAACAAAGAGAAAAATAGTTCAAAAACCATTATTAGTCCCCAGAAACAGATTAAAATTGTGCAATAAGAACTGCTATAAAATGGCAATCAGAATTTATAATAAACTGCCCAATGAATTTAGAGAGATGCATACTAATGAATTTAATAATAAACTTCATGCTTGGTTGTGTGACAGATGCTTTTATACCATAGACGAATATTTTAATTTTAAATTTTAATTTTATTTCTAATATTTTATAACAATTTACAAAATTGACTTTCATTGAATGTCATTCAGATAAACATTTGCACGACAATTTGGTCGAGTACAGCGATCTACCTATTGTATGTTACAACTTTTATATCTACCTGTATTCATGCAAATAAAGCTTTCATTCATTCATTCATTCATTCATTCATTCATTCATTCATTCATTCATACCCAACATTAATTGTACTCGGTAAATTGCTAAGTGATTTTGTAATTTTCATAATGAAAGTGCGAATGCATTCTCGTTAACACCATTGCATTGGTCATCGACGTATTAATTTGGAGAAAGGTGGCCTTCGGTGAATGTCAATAAAAATTAATTTGTTTTACCTATTTAAATTGTGTGTGTTGCCGTAGTGGCGTAGTATTTGCAAGTTGTACGCCGATCATGGGTCCCGGGTTCAATATCCAGATCAGGCAAAAATACAACTGGGACTAATAACAAGGGACTAACAAGGGACTAATAACATACTGGCGAAATGTGGGTGTGCCTACTGTGGGACTGAGTCCTGGGTACACCTCTGCCTACCCCTTCGGGAAAAAGGCGTGACGTTAGTTACGTTACGTAGAGCAATAAACCTCACGTTTAAAAATCGGTTCACTCGTTTAGGCAACGCTGCCAATAGACACACATATCAAACTTATAACACCCCTTCGTGTGACGGTTGGGGGTTAAAAACATTGTAAGCACAAAAAATTTCGCCGATTCGTTTAGCCCGGTTTAGTCTATAAAAATATAAAAATATTGACAGCCTCGTTGGCTCAGACGCTAGTAGCTCTGCTTTCTGCGCCGCAGGGCCCGGGTTCGATCCCCGGCAGGATCAGGTCAAACATTTGTGTGTATGAACATGTCTGTTTGATCTGTGTCTGTGTATTATAAGCTTATATAAGTATGTATATCAGCCATCCGGTTACCATAGTACAGACTTCTAGCCTAGTTTGGGACCATATGACCGTGTGTGGAAGTTGTAAAAAAAAATGTTAGCTTATTCAAAGCTTAATAAGACCTATCTTTTTACGAGTACCTTGCCTAAATACCTATATGAAATGTTTCAGTAACTGTTCATAGTTATGTAATAAATATAATTATGTCGTGAGTGTATAAAACTAGCTTACCTAATTACCTATATAATTAAAATTACCTATTATTGTTTATTATAAGTTTTCTTTTTAAGTGAACTATGTTCTTTTGAGAAAATAAAGCAATCTTAAACCAGAAAGCTCCTATCAACCTCATATCAGGCTCCAATCGCTTCAAGTAAAAGTAAAGCACATAATGGTCTCATATTACAAGTTATTAGACGGTGCACGGAGTTATTTTAAATAGAAGTTCACCGTTATACGATTATAGTATAATACAGGCTGGATGCTGGCCACTTGTGTGGGTGTCCATTGTCACACGTGAATATCCGCGGATTTATCTCGTATCTCGAGAATTTTGTTTAGCATACATTTTAGAATTTACAATAGAAAAAGTTGATACTCGCGGGAATTGCGAGAGCAAAAACTGCAATTTTTCTGCGTCTGCGTCTACCTGTTTACTTCAACCCAGTCAAAAAATGACTTGCTGACAATTCTGACACAAAATATTCTGATACAGTGTCCGAATTGACACATTTTAATTTCATTATTTTTTTCAGTGACAATTCGGACACCATTGGCAACTTATTGAAGCTGTTTATAGTACAGTCAAATTAAAAGTTTAAAAATATAACAGCCATGCAGAAAAAAGCGTTACAAAAAAATCTACGTATATCTTAGGGTGATATTTAAGGTTAGGAAATAACATAATATACAGAACACAGAAAATACAATATGATGTTACAAAAGGAGGTGCATTAAACTGAGCAACTCTCAAAAGAAATAAATGCGAAATGCCCAAAAAATGTCAACTCCTCGTACAAAATAAATCCGCTGATCGGCCACTTTGTATAGAAAGTTGAAATATTTTCCGCTTATTTAGCAATTTGTTCTTTTGCAAGTTCAGTTTGATGGGCAAATGCACCCCTTTAACTATTAAATTAAAAAATGCACCTTTTTATAATTTAAGTTGTATATTCAAAGGATACGATAAATACCGAATGCATATGAACAATGGAAACGCGCACCGTGTCAAGTGTCAGGAACAACGCGTGCTTTCTTCAGAGCACAGACTACCATACATCCCATATACATAATCCAACGGTCTTATTACTTTAGAAATAAAGCTCAAAATCCAGCCTCAAGTATAGATTACCTCTGATTTCAAATCCACTTGAGTTCTCCGTTCAACTTTATATTTTTGGCTGGACTGTTATAGGATAAATTCTTAGAACTCTTGAAATAGGACTTTAAAGATAACTGAGGAAGTGTGGGCGTTCCTATTATGGGACTGGGTACACCTCTGCTTAACCCCACGGGGAATTCTGAGGAAACAGGGAAATGCGAAGCATCGTTTTCGTAAATTCTACACGGGATTGTATTCGTCTAAGGATTTTATCAAATTCTTAGAAGGCGTACGCCCTAATGCATGGTTGTCTGGAAGAGATCGCTCTTAGCGATAAGACCGCAATTGTTACACTATTTGTTTTTATTGTATATATTTTAATGTTAAGGTGTCTTGTTTGTGGTGTAACATCATCATCATCATCCAGCCGTTCGAAGTCCACTGCTGAACGTAAGCCTCCCCCATAAGGGGGGTTGTTGCCAATACTCGACACGCTTGGCAGGCGGGTTGTCGAGCGCAGTTCGATGGTTTTTTTTGCAGAGGACGCTGCTGCCCGTCCTCTGGATCTTATAGCCCTTAGCCGGCTCTTACGGCAACCACGGGTAAGTAGACGGTGAGGTACTATTCTAAAGCCGGTAACCCCACGGCACCGGTAACCCCACGGCACCGGTAACCCCACGGCACGGTGTTGTAACAATAAAGAGTTTATTTATCTATCTACCTCTCTTAATCATCTGCTGCAGCGTCTTACTTCATTAAACACTAGCTGTGCCCCGCGGTTTTATCTGCGTAGGCTTAGGTTCCCGTGAGACAATCAAGATTAAAAGTACCCTATAGTTATACCTGGGTCTAAACTACCTACATACCGAATTTCAGCCTAATCGGTGCAGTAGTTTTGGCGTGAAATCGTAACAAACATCCATCCATCCTCACAAGCTTTCTCATTTATCATATCAGTAGAAAAAGATAACAGCACGCCTTTATCCCACAGGGTATTTTTGTAGTGGTAGGCCTCTTTTGCAGGGGGCCGCCTGGGGAAGTACCACACCTTTGCCAGTTATTTATCCGCCAAGCAGTAATGTGCTAGTATTACTGTGTTCCGGCTTGAAGGGCAATGTTACCAGCGAAATAACTGGGCATGATGAGATTCAACATCTAATATCTCAGGGTGACAGGCGCAGTAGAGTGCCGCGAAGAATTTTGAATTTTAAAACACTGGGTGGCACTGTGTCTGATATGGGCAATCATGATGCTTACCATCAGGCACCTGATTTGCTCGTCTTGTCATTCATTATCATAAAAAAAAAAACCAGGAGCCAGTCGCATAGTAAGTTCATCCTATTAAACAGTATTTAGACATTTTTAAGTGTCATGGCGGTACTAATTATTCTAATAAATCTAGTATAATGTTAACTACATCCTCTGAGCCATCATTACATCCTCAAGGCGAAGATGCCACTGCTTTCCCGTCAATTCCCCGCTAGTTCACACAAAAAGTTTGCACTTAACATAACAAGCCTCACTTAATAAATGATACTAGTCTTAGAGCTAATCAACTTACAAACTTGGTGTGAAAAACATGATCATCTTACTTGAGCAAGTCACAAAGCACACCTTAACTGTTTTCTACTTATGAAGCTTTTATTGAACAGAGTTGGTATTTGACATTTGGTATTTGAGTGGATTTAGAGTTGGTATTTCAAAAAAATATATATCATATTTTTTAATTAATTTTGAAAGTTTAATGAAAATTATGTATCATCCGATTCAAAAATCACTTAAAAAATATATTTTTTAATTAATTATAAGCGATTCAAAATTGATAAAATTCCATTATGAGTCACTTGATTACGAACGCGCCACGATTGATCGCCATTTTTGTGACGTAGTAATGTTATATAATGTAAGATATGTATGATATTTTATCACATTGTGACGTCACTCGTACAGATCACGAGCTCGTTCGGGTACTATCGGCGTGTTTCCGGTACTGGAATAAAAATGTTTTTTTTTATTTGATATAACTTTGTAATTATAGCGAATTATAAAACACTAAAATTAGTTTTCTTACGAATCTTTCCCATTGTTTTTTATTGAAATACTCAGTTATGCGTGCATGTTTTAAGCCCATGTCATTTTGTCCAGCAGTGGACGATCATGAACGATGATGATGATGAAGTCCCATAATTTTTTTAAAAATAATAAATAACCTTCCCCTGATGTTGCAGCTGTAAAGTTCTGCCTCTAGTCATTGATCTAAAGAAAAGGGGAGATGAGGTACTAGCTTCCCAAAAATGGCAAGCTCAAATTAGGTCCCATTAGGTCCACGTACGTCATTAAAGTAAATAATATTGTCTCGGTCGCACTTCGGTCTTAGGTACGTCTTTGGTTGTTCATTATATGTCACTGTGCAAACTTTACACTGAGCAAATTGCTCGGGCCAATTGTTTAGTAAGCGCTGGGAGAATGTACACTATCTCCCCTTTTCTTTAAATTCAGCTCGTAGTCAAATATATCGCGTATAAGCTCATTGGAAAGGTCTTAAGAAGTAGGTATGTTACATAGATAGATTATGAGCAGGGTCATAAATCTATCTATTATAAAACATAAACATACATTCACGCCTTTTTCCCGAAGGGATAGGCAGAGGTGTACTCAGGACTCAGTCCCATAGTAGATACACCCACATTTCGCCAGTATGTTATTGGTCCCATGTAATAGGGGGCGAGCCTATTGCCATCTAACGGGCACAGTTCCAAACTCCAGGCAGCTATTGAGATAATTCCTAATTTATCACTTTGCCTGACCTGGGGATCGCACCCGGGACCTCTTGATTGGCAGTCGAGCATGCGCCCTCTACGCCACCGAGGCAGTCACCGAGGTATCTATTATAGAGCAGAAAAAACAGGAGGCGGGGTTTATTAATTATATTTTTCTTCTGATCTCCACTTATTTCATATAGGTGCTTAACCAAGCCGAACAGGCTTCTTTTAAAAGAGTTATTATATTGATGGTTTCATGTGTATAGTATCTAAAACCATAGCTTCAAGTTATGAATGCGTTCAAGTAGATAGAAAGCCGGCCACTGGCGTGGGAAAACCAGTCGAGAAACAAGGTGAACCATTGGAAACCTTAACTTAGCACTTTTGGTACTTTGGAGGTTACCTTTTGCGTCATACTCAGGGTTTTTTTAAAATAGTTTATTGACTAGAGACACGTCATGGTTGCGCACCAGTAAAAGCAGAGGCATAATAATTATAATAATAATAATAATAATGACATCTCTTCTACCCTTAGCCGTTCACACCAACGTTGCCCCTCTCGTCGCCCTTATCTATACCCATGTGGTGGGCGGCCTTTATGGGGGGTCCGTTTATTGAGTGGCGAGTCATCGCCTTCCGTCATATTTCACCATGAGACGGAAATGGCAGGTGCCGGAGTCTCTAGCAATAGACCGGTTACCCATCCATCTAGAAATCATACCTATAGACTAATCAAGTAGTTTCCATCCATTCACAATAATCCTTGTACCTAGCGGGGGCTGTCTTAGAGCTCATCTTAAAAAAAACTATAGATGGTTTCAGAGATGGACCCCGATAGGTGCTATACATTACCTTTAGATTAAAAGCTCAACGGGCCTCTGCACGTTGGACTTAAAAAAAAAATGGTCTCCGTGCACGCCTATCAAAAGACCGGGTATATCCCATGTTTTCGAGCGACATAATAATAATAATATGGGACAACTTCCACACACGGTCATCTGGTCCCAAACTAGGCTAGCAGCCTGTATTATGGTAACCAGATGACTGATATACATACTTATATAAGCTTATAACACACACAGAGCAAACAGACATGTTCATGCACACAAATGGTTGACCTGGCCGGGGATCGAACCCGGGCCCTGCGGCACAGAAAGCAGAGTTACTAGCATCTGGGCCAACGAGGCTGTCCTAGTCATAGTTTATCGTATTGAGAAGAATAATTTCGTTGTTATTAAAACGGCTCGCAGTTACCGCCGCCTATGGCTACCTGACCAGGGGTATTGCCAGTGTTGCAGACCCGACCAACACTCTATTCACTCTCCTTTTATCCAATCCTACTAATAATTTTATAAGTGCGGAAGTTTGTAAGGGTGGATGGATTTTTGTTACTCTTTCACGCCAAAATTACTGAATCGATTGGGCTGATATTCTGTATATAGATAGTTTAGACCGTGGAATAAGATAATAAGTACTTTTTTATCCCTATATTCCCACGGGAACGAAGACTATGCGGGTGAAACCGCGGGACACAGCTAGAATATAAATAATTAATGTTATATATAACTATTTTTTGGTTGTTCACCATATTATACATTATGATAGGTCGACTCATTACTGTGGAAGGAGTTTGGAGTTGCCCTCGGCGTTCCACTTGACCAATATACACATTGAATAAACATATGTCAAATTGCATAACATAAATATTTGCATCTGTGTGTCATCTCTTCAAGGTTTTCTACAATAATATTGACATAATGTCAGTTTGTTTGATGGTTTTGTAGTATTAGAGAACAATTGTTATTTAGAGACGTTATCTACCACGTTATTTTACCCGGATAAAGAAAGACTGAAAAAGAAGGGCTATAATAGATTTAGCAGTTTAGGAAAACTGATCGAAATTGCTATTTTAGGATTAAGTTAGTCCTAGCTATATAAGCTTGTGCTAAATAATAAATAAATATATATCTTATGGTCTAATCATCATCATCTCAGCCGTCGGTATTCCACTACTGAACATAGGCCTCCTTTGATCAGTATCCAGTGATTTATTGGTACCTAAAAATTATCTCAGTAAGCATCTGGACAATGAACTTTTTCATACAAGTCTTGTTTGGATGACAAGGCATGGTAAGCTAAGAAAAAGCTACTATAAATTTATTTTTTTAGACTGTTTATGATTATATTACTGATGCAAACAACAAAATACTATCATGATTATGAATCATATTGGACTATTTTACCTGTAACTTGTTAAAATCGCCTTATCATAGTAACAAAAGCTCTTTTTCCGAAACACAAAAGCATTCAGGCATTTGAATATCCTGTCTACGATAATAATGCATGTGGTCAAAAATGGAACTAACGTACTGCCTAAATGACAATCTATCAAAAATCATAACGTTATCTTATGCATGGTGGCGCCATCACACTCCTGCATAAAGGTCGTGGCTATAGTTCCGTTA
This sequence comes from Hemistola chrysoprasaria, assembly GCA_947063395.1. Lineage (NCBI taxonomy): Eukaryota > Metazoa > Arthropoda > Insecta > Lepidoptera > Geometridae > Hemistola > Hemistola chrysoprasaria. The sequence goes on along the minus strand of OX346731.1, from coordinate 1,536,050 downwards.
ATTACCAAAATCCAGGTAAAAATGTACAATAGTTTTAAAGGCTATTGTTATCGACCACACAACGAGTTTGGTGCATTTTTATTATTTTAAAGAAGAAATTATTCACGGACTGCTTACTTTGTGTATTTGTAATATTATTTACTATTTTTGTGTTGGCAAAATTATTCGGATGTAGAATCACAACAAAGATAGGTACAGACAGATTCTATAACAAATCGGGGCATAAACACGCTAAAAGAATAATACCTGTGATAATACTTATTTACAAATTTACAATAAATGATTGTCAAATAGTTGTTTCTCAGCTCACGCGCAGACCGCGTCGCGCGTTTTTATAAATTGTTCTGTGATTTTTGCAATGATTATTAATTTTAAAACTATATACTTAGAATCCGTATTACACATAATTTTGTACTGTTTGAAATAACAGAATGAACAAATAATTAAAATAATAACCTAAAAATTAAATAATACATATTTACTTACCTACTAAAGGTATAATATACAATATACATATAATAATATATTTAATTAAATCGCAATAACAAACTGTTATCTATGTTGGTTTTACAAAAACAAGTAAAAAATTGGTGCCCTCTTTTTTTATTAATACAACATTGTCACCCCAAATCTTTCTACGGCGCTACGTGCACTCTTTTGGAATTTGCTTGCTTGCTTCATTATAACAACACATAATAAAGGAATACCAAACTATGTGATGATAATTGAACAATGCAACATAAATTACTCTGGCCTCACGCATTTTAATTAATGCTCATAGCAATAACGCTCTGGAATACAAGGAAAATGATAAAATCTCCATCGAAGGCCGCAGGTTCCTAGGAACACTGATAACGAAGACCTTCAATCCTAGTGCATATGAGATCACTTCCTTTTTGATGTGTGCAATAAATAATAATAAGTTACGTGACTCCTATCGCTACGAGAAATTTGACACAATCCTATTAAAATTTTACGAAATCGATGTTTTGTATTCCTCTGATTCCTCCGAATATAATTGACTCATTTATATCCTGATGTTTTTTAAAGTGAAGTAATCTATGTCCCTGTCATTTAAATTTTTCTTATAAACCTTAGGTTTTTTATAGTGAATTTCTAAAAATCCCAGTTTCACTCGCGTGATTAGACGTTTACTACAAAAAAAATTAAAGAGTTTTTAAACAAAAATAAATTAATAGGGACATGGTTTAATTTACCTTCAAAATATCAGGATATAAATATTATTACTATTATAATTTTACTATATTCGGAGGACACCGGAATACAAAACATTGATTTGGTAAATTTTCTATAAGATGTGTTAAGAGGTCAACAATTCATCAAACAAATTTTCACATAATCGATGTTTCGTTTTGCCCCAATTTCCATCGAAAATTATTAACCCATTCAATAATTTTTTTATTCTGATTGTTTTGAGATAAAATTATAACCATCACAATCATTTTATTTTCTTTTAAGAAGTCTTAGTTTTGTACTAGTGAACGTCTAAAAACCTCAGATTTACTCGCGTAATCAGACACTTATTATAAAAACATAAAAAAAAATTAAGCGATAGAGACATAGATTATATCATTTAAAAAAATATTAAGATATAGGTTTATCGAATTACATTCTGGGGAAACAGAGGATTGCGATTTATTATTATTTTCATAGGATTGTGTTAAATTGCTAAGAGGTGGAATACGTTCTTAAGTTATGTTTTACGTCATTAAGTTGTAACTTAACCTCGAGAAGGTTGTTTGCGGATATTTATCATTAGGGCTGTGTTTTGTATAATAAATAACAACAAACTTACTACCTATTCATTTACTGACGTCAACAAAAAGTGATATCCTACAAATTTACGAATTATGTGATTAGCTCAGAAGTATTTATCAAAATGTCTATAAAAACACCAAGGAAGTTGAATTTGATTTTTTATGATCTTATTAATATTATCTTACTAATATTATAAATCTTAAATCTCAGTACAATGTAAAAATTTACGTTTGTAAGAGGTGAACTATAAACGCTTGCGAGTTCCAACTCACCTCCAGCACCTCTTTCATCCTGATCTGTGTCCGGCACCATCTAGCGCGGTTTTGTTGGATGGACAGATGTTCGTTTGTTACTCTTTCACACCAAAATTACTGAACAGATTGAGTTGAAATTTGGTATGCAGGTAGCTGACACCCTGGAAAAACAAATAGGGTACTTTTTTCCACGGGAACGATGACTACGCGGGTGAAACCGAGGGGCACAGCTAGTGATAAATAACAAAAAGACCAAAGAACCTAACAGTGAAAATATAATGAAAATATCTTGAACATTTTAGGAAGAATTGTGTAGTATATACCGCGCTCATACTGAACTGTCTTCCTAATAATGTAGTGGATCTACCCATACAGAAGGTTTTGCATTGAATTAGAATTAGAGTAAGCTAATTGAGAAAAGCTTCTATACCATTAAAGACTTCTATAAACAAAGTTCATGTCGATACATTGGCTATGGAAACGTTAGTTAAATATCTTCTAATTATAAATATCTTGTAATTAATAATTATTATTGTAAATCTGGATCGATTAACAAAAAAATATTGTAATTATTTTAAGTGAATCCTATATATAAGACTTGCACACCAGATAGTTCTGGTAGAATGTATCAGCTCACTTTTCTGATAGTACAACATCTTATAACATACACATATATTCTGCAAATAAATAAATAATAATAAATTGCCATCCCCTACGCATCCTATCATTCCCCTACCTGTCCAGACTGGTTGCCTGGAAGAGATCGCTTAAAGCGATAAGGCCGAACATTGTCAACCAAGAATTAGGTTTATATTATTTTAGTTTAATATGTATTATGTTATTTTGGTGATAATAAAGAGTATTATATTCTATTCTAAATTGAAAAATGACAAAGTTCTACGTTTCAACAACGATAGAATAGATTTAAATAAGAATTGTGTCAAGCCCTAAAAGACTACGTGTCCTTTTTAATATGTTTTTATTTCTACATGAAGTTAGAAGCTAAAAAGCAATGTATAATCCCAGTTTTCAACACGCCAGGTCACTACGGTTTATCAACACGAATTTCACCAGTCTAGAGTCTAGTTCAGAAATAGCTGAGCACTGAGCGCTGCCATACTGTCTGGCGAACGATAAACTACTTAATGCACCTAGTATGCCTATGTACCTATGAATACTTGACCAGTATAGCAACCGACGTAGACAGAGTATAATAATAATAATATTATGATAAAAGCAAAAAGTAAATGAAATGAAATGAAATGATTTTGCATGAATACAGGTATAGAATGTTCTTGCGTATTGTATATAGTCCACTGTACTCGACTAAATTGTCGTGCAAATATTTACCAATATACATTGTAATTAATAATTAGTTGCGATGGCTAGGGCACGTGCATCGAATGAAACCGTCGCGCATGCCTAGGAGGTCCTTACTTGGTGAGATTGCCGATGCTAAGCGACCGGTTGGACGGCCTATGTTACGTTTTAAGGACAGCGTGAAGCGCGACATGAGTTCATTTAACATAGGCTGTGCTAACTGGGAATCGCTTGCCGAAGATCGGAACAAATGGAGAAAGACCATATCAGACGGTATAAGGCTGCATGACAATGCATGGTTTGAGGAGTTAGCCTGCAAGCGTACCAGGAGACACGAACGCATCAATAACGCCTCTATACCTAGAGCAGACACCATCATCTTCAATTGCGCAAGATGTGGCCGTAGCTGCCTCTCCCAGATTGGACTTTTCAGCCACGAGCGTAAATGTCGTGGCCCACGTTAGCGCTGCTTAAATCATCTGACATAGATGTATAAGGCCAATGGACAATAATTAGTAATTATTTAAAAAATCAGGATGTCAATTTATATAATATCAAAAATAAGAAAAATTAGAATTTAAATTTAAAATAATCATCTATGGAATAAAAACATCTGTCACATAACCATCTATAAATTTTATTGTTAAATTCATTTCCGTGCAATTCTTTTAACTCATGAGGTAGTTTATTATATATACTAATTGCCATTTTGTAGCAGTTTTTGTTGCACATTTTCAATCTATACCTGGGTACTATTAAAGGTTTCTGGACTATTTTTCTTTTTGTTAATTCTTTTTGGTCTCTTTCAAATAAGCTATTGTTATTTCTAACGAATAAGCAGGTACCTCGCCTCTGCGGCCTCACCTCACTGCGTGCGTCGGTGGCGTAGTGGGCGCAAGCTCGACTCCCGATCATGAGTGCCCGGGTTCAATCCCAGGTCAGGCAGTGTTATTTGGATTTTTCCATTAGGAATTATATAACAGCCCCCTATTACATGGAACCAATAACATACTGACGAAATGTGAGTGTATCTCTTATGGAACTGAGTCCTGGGTACTTCTCTACCTACCCTTTCGGTAAAAAGCGTGATTTTATTTTGTTATGTTTAAATTAAAAAAACACTCTTGTGACTCTACAATAGGTACTTATATTATGTATAAAATTATATTTTTTTAACCAAGATTTGAAGACCATCGTTACATCAAGACCAATTTCTAAAAATAGTAATAAAATGTTAAATTTTTTCGGGACCAATTTCCATAAATAGTAAAATATATTTAGGTATAGACTAATTTCAATAAATTCAGCCGTTGGAAATCCACTACTGAACATAGGCCTCCCCATCTTTATGGAGGAGGGTTTTCCAATACTTGACACGCTTGGCAGGCGGGTTGTCGAGCGCAGTTCGATGGTTTTTTGCAGTGGACGCTGCTGCCCGTCCTCTGGATCTGTTAACCCTTAGCCGGCTCTTATGGCAACCACGGCGGGTAGAGAGGGTGGAGCACTATTCTAAAGCCGGTAACTCCACGGCGTGAAAAATACCCAATTTCACTTCAAGTCTGTCCAATATCTGAACATCACTTACTGTTGTTGTTATTTCTAAGGTTACAGTCACTTTTGTATGCTATTGGTGTCTCTGATAAGTGTAGGACAGCTTAAGTAGAACTTGCCTTTACTTAGGTACATAATGTTATTATACCTATCTTATGACTCCATTGAAACGTCTGCTTAGTCGTAAATCATTAATTTTATGTCTCATACGGGTTCCATAAAGTTGAAGTTATACTAAATTATATTATTACATATACAAAAAGATATGTTTTGGTTGGTAATTATGATAGGGGAAAGTTTTTATACTTTTGCAAATGAAGTTTTTTGAGGATCATTCCAAATAATGAGCTTTTAGATTCGGTTAAGGTATAATCTTTGTAATGGGTAATATTAATTAGTAACAAAAGTACTTGTAATTTTTTTTTTATGATAGTGAGTGACAAGACGTGCAAATCAGGTGCCTGATGGTAAGCATCATGATTGCCCATATCAGACACAGTGCTACCCAGTGTTTTAAAATTCTAAATTCTGCGCGGCACTGCACTGCGCCTGTCAGCCTGAGATATTAGTTGTTGAAACTCGTCATGCCCAGTAATTTTGCTGTCAACATTGCCCTTCAGAGCGGAACACAGTAATGTGTGCACATTACTACTTGGTGGACGAATAACTGGCAAAGGTGTGGTACTTCCCCAGGAGGCCCCCTGCTAAAGAGGTCTACAGCTATAATAATTTTTGTTATGAAATTAATGACAGTTTTTTATGTCTGAATGTGTGTATTTTAGGATAAAAATATTGATATTTTAAATCTGCATATTTAAATGCTATAATTAAGATTAACTCCCTGCCTAACCGTTCCCGGAGCAAAGGTGCCCAACGCACTCGCAGCATTGCCTAATTATAGTTATAATCCGGGGTATTTTAAACTTTTTTTTTTAATATGTTTTAAATTCATTCATTTTTTATGTTGATGAAAGGGTCGTAATATTAGATGATATTAATATTATAATAACTAACTATACAAGGAGCTAGCTAAACGCTTGGTGGAGGCATCGGTTGACCAGAATGCTGGCCTGTATTTTGCCCAGAGGATAAGCAACTGCATCCAACGGGGCAATGCCGCCAGCATTCTGGCCACCTACCCTTCCTCTTTAAGTTAATGAGTAAGGTTTTGTATATAAAATGTAAACAGCGTAGGTAGTGAGTTTTGTAAATAGTGTTTTGTGTGTTACTTTTTAATGTTTCTTTGAATAAATCTAATGATCATGAAATGAAATTTCTAATGATCTGCAAAATATTATTTCTAAAAAAAAAATCTGAATTATTGTTTTCAAAAATTGCTTCGCATTCAAAACAACCTAATATTTTTTATCTAAAATTACTTAAATACCTGGGTGTTAAGTACAGTCACAAAAGTACCAACTGTATATAACTCAAAAAAAAAAAAAAAACATATTTTATAGGAAACTTAAAAAAAAATATTAGTGTAAAACACAGCGGCTATGCCAGCTCGCAATTTACCCTCCTATAGATGAATTTTCAAAAATCCTTTCTTAGTACACGTTCTCGATAACGAACCTCCTTTCCAAATTTCATTTCTCTAGGATTAGCCGTTTGGGTTCGGCGTTGCATATCAGTCAGGAAGTCATTAAGTATTCTATAATATATAACATAACATACATTCACGCCCTTTTCCCGAAGGGGAAGGCAGAGATGTACCCAGGACTCAGTCCCATAATCACATTTCGCCAGTATGTTATTGGTCCCATGTAATAGGGGGCGAGCCTATTGTCATCTACCGGTCACAGTTCCAGACTCCAGGCAGTTATTGAGATAATTTCTAATGGAAAAATCCAATATTTAACACTGCCTGACCTGGGGATCGAACCCGGGACCTCTTGATTGGCAGTCGAGAATGCGCCCTCTAAGCCAGCGAGGCAGTCATATCTATAGTCTATAGTCTATAATATATAGTGATATGTTTTCCTTGTTTATAATTATATTGTTAAATGTATTTATAGTATTGCAAAACATGTTTTGAACTGCCCAAAACATCACATTTTAAATCCGTGCCATTAGTTTTTACAGCCCAGCTGGAATCAATACATAAAATAACAATTCGTTCGGTCATCACAGTTGCCCAATAAATGATTCATATGTCTATCAAGAGTCAGGTTTATATTTAACCTACAGTTAAATTTAACTGTGCCAGATCAACGGCTGCATTCGTTGCGTAATAGGACATTCCATCTATTTTATTATGTAACTTTGTAATCAGTAACCTTTAAATATTTTTCAATTAATTTATTAGGTATTATGATTTTAACGCCTATTGTTTACTTCCCGTTGAGCTACAACATGGGGCTCTTTAAAAGGAGAGTGAATAGTGGTCGGGTCGAAAGCATACTGGCAGAAAGATTGCGACTCGACCGCGTGGTCGACTTTATTGTGGCCGAGCTGAATCCCAACTCCTTCATAATAATTACCTTTAAGATTAACAATTTTTGATAACAATTTTAGTTAAGGAAAATAATAAAGTATGCCCGATAACGTTCAGGGTCACATTCTTGGATAAGAAAAGCATAGTAAGTACACATAACTACAGTATATCGCAACTTTGTTTCAGTGGGAGTATTATTTTGCCATTTTTTTCTGGCTGTTAACTTGTGCCAAGGATGAACAAAAAAGAGGTCTTAGGTTTAGGGCCGCGTCGACCTCATATTATAATTTTGATTTTATTTAATACTAGCTGTGACCCGCGGTTTCACCCGCGTAGTCTTCGTTCCCGTGGGAATATCGGGATAAAAAGTACCCTATGTGTTATTCCAGGGTCTAAGCTACTTACGTACAAAATTTCAGCCCAATCGGTTCAGTAGTTTTGGCGTGAAAGAGTAACAAACATCCATACATACATCCATACTTACAAACTTTCGCCTTTATAATAGTATTAGGATTAGGATAGGATAAGGATTAGGATTAGGATGTTATTAAATGTACATAAATAATATTTTTTGTATCGCTTTTTTTAATGTTCTACTAATATCGGAACACGCGTCGCCATTACACATACTTAGTACTAATTTATAAATTTATTTCGATAAAGTGAGGTTACTAAACCTGACTTTATCGAAATTAATTTATAAATGAATCGGCGATTACAGGGCGAATAACAGGGGTATTTACTGTTTGGGAATATTATTGAGAATAACATTCTCTACCCGACAATAATTAGGATTTATAGATAGATAGACAATCACTTTCTTTTGAGGGAGTATACGTTTTTCGTAAAGAACATGGCCATTTTTCAATTTTCAAGAAAATTCATTATGAATTAAGTTGTTAATTATTCGATTCGGCGACTCGACCGCGTGGTCGACTTTATTGTGTACGAGTTGACTTCCAACAAGTGGACGTCTTCCCGTTGGTGATGATAATGATAATGATGATAAAGGCCTTTTGGCTCCCGTTTGTACCGTACCCGTCTGTAGATTTAGACGCTGACTATAAGTCGTAGTGTGTCAGACAGTCAGATCTTATTTTTTACAGTAATTATGAGCTATGTACTTGTTACATCTATATTATTATTATCCTTAACCAAACATTTTCTCGGCCTTGTTTCACACAAAGGAAGAACATAAAACGTCTTCACTAACTAATCTTATGCAACCAGCACTTGAATACTAAAATTGACAGCTAGTTGCAACAATATCAAACTGACAAGTACAGAATTTGACAGATACTTGTCAATCGTTAGCGAGAATTCAAAAACCGTTTCGTAATAAAGAGACATAATATCAATTTTTTTATGTTTATAAAGAAGTTTTTTTTTACATTAGCCTACAGTTAAAGATAATATTGATTTATTATAGATAATATGACTTAAGCTCTAAAACGTGGTATTTTACTGTGGGTCTTATCAGTAAGCTCAAAATAGCGCATCGAGCTATGGAGAGGGCTATGCTCGGAATTTCTCTGCGAGACCAAATCAGAAATTAGGAGCTCCGTAGAAGAAGTTACCGACATAGCCCAGAGGATCAGCAAGTTGAAGTGGCAATGGGCAGATCACATAGCACATAGAACTGATGGCCGATGGGGCTGTTAAGTTCTCGAATGGAGACCACGGACCGGTAAACGCAGCGTAGGACGTCCACTCACAAGGTGGATAAGTAATCTAAATTATCCGATCTACCTATTTATATAATATTAAACAACAAAACCACTACAGCAAAAGGTCTGTCCGCTATAAAATATGGCGTAGCCGTCTTTATAAAAAAAAACTAAACAAATGTACACAAAAAGGCAATTAAATAAAAGAAAAACAAAACATCATAATGATTTCAATCTACCGTGATAAAACAAAGTTAATCTAATTCTTAAAATAACCAAATGTCATAATATTTTATGTCAAAATTGGACCACCCTAGAAGAAGTTGTAGAAATAAAATATCTAAATTAAGATCATAAAACTCATTTATTGAAAATGAACCTTATACTTCAAGGTTTGAAGTTCAATATACAAATTCATTAAGGCGATGCCATTTTTTATTAACATTAATAAATGTTAAGTCACTCATTCTAATATACCTGTAATTTTGATGGACACCGTTTCAACCCTATATTTAAAAATATCTTAAAATGTAGTCCTTATTTCAATGGAATAAAGTTAAACTCTGCGTAAATTAGAGCAGTTTTCTGTGTGGTCGCGCTTGAATCATAATGATAGTCATTTCTTTAGTTTTTAGTGTTAATTCTGTTTTTTCGACTCGAAAATGATTTGGTAGAAAACATAATAATTATTGTGATAGGTTAGTTTTGTAGCGTCACATTTTTGTACCAATTTTTTTTTTAATTTTGTTAACAAAACATAACGTCATGTCTTTTTCCCAAAGGGGTATGCAGAGGTGTACCCAGGAACCAGTCTCATAGTAAATAACTTATATTATAGCATTTTTATTAATCTGAACGTGTTGTCATTAGTCATTACTATATCGAGTATAGCCGTGCCTTTTCCATTAAATAATACTCGAACACTTCAGCATATTTTAAATGATTTATTCCAAGCCCACCATCTTCAATCTCGCTCTACAATCATCTGTCGCGCTGGCATCCACCTCCCTGTGTAGCCATCGCGCCCTCGCACATGCCATAGATCTCCGTGAAACCACACGTTGCCATTAATACTTTCCATAAAACCACCAAAACGTTCACAGAATCCGCAGCATGCGCGTCACAAAATAACATCAACCCTACACTCGGCCAACCTGACAACGTGTATGCCCCATACACGCATTATATGATAACCCTACATGGTGGGCTTGGAATAAATCATTTAAAATATGCTGAAGTGTTCGAGTATTATTTAATGGAAAAGGCACGTCTACACGAGTTTGTAATTGAAATTAAATCGTTACATTAAAAAAATATTCATTAGTTTCACACTAACAGGCGTGACATTTGTATATATTTGTTTATAATCTATGCAAAAATAAATCCGAAAAAATTATACAATTTTTATGTCGGATTTATTATGGCAAGTAATTGCCATATTATTAGTTTATAATAATAATCCCAATAATAATATTTGAGTATTACGTGTAAAAAAGCCTGGAATTTGATTAAAAATAGATTAATAACTGACGTCACAAAGGTCTTTTGATGGACTTATTTGAAAACAAAAATTAATTTAAGTAATTTATTTATCTATCTTTTACATACAAATTAATCAGAGCAAATTTAATGGCATTTTTAACTAAATATAACAAATTATAACAAATTTATGCCAAAATAATCGTCCAAATCATGTCTTAAACAGTTTTAACACTTTCTATACAAAATCTATGAATTACTTGAGTAAATTATTCGGAATCACGCCTCTGTTTTGTGTTAAAACTTCATTTTCATAGTTAAATACCGTAAAGTTTACGTGAAAGTGGTTATTAAGGCGAGAGGTTCAGGTAATATTAACATTCAGAAATAAAAAATAATACCTAATAGCATTTCCTCTTTGCATGCAATTTTGCGGGCGGGAGGGCGGTGCACTGTGGATGTTGTTTAGTCCCTGGAACAAATCTCACCATGTGGACTTTTCACCTGGACGCTACCGTGTTTGGGATGGCACGTAAAACTACAGGTCCCTATAGTTTCCTATAAGATATGTAGGGGGCAGTAGTTAGGTCATGTCGGAGTCATCGGAGGCTGCGTAGGAATCTTGCCGACCTGAAACTCTAACATGGGTCTAATGGGTTGTCAACCTAACCGATAAAAAAAATTTTCGAGCAGTGTAATAGAAGAAACCCAGCTTGTTACAGTATACATTGAAATTATTATATATTACTTTTTGTCATTGAATTTGACGTAAATATTTTCTTTCGTAGCCGCAGCGTTTGGCCAGGATTTTAAGTTTGCTGCACTTTAAAACGTGTGTATAAAGATTGAACTTAGGTGCTTATTTATTTTCGTCTTTTGGTAATGTGTATGTTTATTACTTGCGTAATTGCCTATTATTAATCACAACAACAGAGTCATTTAAAATATACTTATAGATAAACAATAAAATGCTAATTATATTACTTAACTACTTTTCCATCGATATTTTATTTTACTGACGTTTAAAAATGTTTTTTTAAGACGTATTTAAATACATATTCTTTGAGTTTGAGTTAGACTGCAACTAAAAATCTAATTAATAAATACAAACGCAAGCAAACGCATCATATTCACGTAAAAAAAATATTATTACGTTTGTCATCAAGTATTATACAAACGACAAGATTAAAAAACATAAAAAATAATGCGCGTATTAACTCACATTGAAAATAAAATAAATTGTCAAGACTGTTAAAATAAATCAGAGAGTTAGTGATCTTCATCGCTTCGCCTTAAGGGTTTCAACGCATCATGACGGTCAATTTCAAGCTTGTCAAGACGGCTTGAAGCTTGGCTTGATGGCGAGACGGATTGTCAATATCTTATTTGGGACAATGAACTGAAATATTTTCGAAGAGTGAGCTTTTAACAGTAAACTTACGTTATTTTTCAGAGTTCCTTACCTCAAAAGGAAAAGGGACCCTTTTAGGGTCACTTTGCTGTCCATCTGTCGGTCTGTCTTTTCGGTTGTCTGTCAAGACACTTTTTCACGGGAACGCGTGGAGGTATCATGTTGAAACTGATATCAACTACTTAATTGTGGCTGTAGGACTGAGTCCTGGGTACCCCTTCGGGAAAAAGGATTTTATGTTATGTTAAAAGGAAGAAAACATTATTATTTATCGCAAGGACGCTAATTACAAGTCGTTAATCCAACTTCCTCCACACAAATGCTAAAACCGTTTAGTTGGACTATAAAAGTTTACGTTTTGGGGCATTATTCGTTGTTTAAAAAGCAATAAGCAATTTGGACCAGTTACCGTAATAAGTACTCGTAGATAAACGATGAACGGGAGTCTCGGTGCGTCACTACACTAATTGCAAGGTTAGGACGGTTTTACATTGGATATATAAAAATTAAATTAATTTACAATCTGAAATGAGAAGAAAAATTTCATCCACGGGCATGACTCAAACCACCCACTGATGTAATTTGTAGAGCAGAGCGGAGTGGATCAACTGGTTAAATGCAAACGGCAAGAACTCTTGGTATAAATAAAATATAATATATCCGAAAAACACAAATTACATAGTAAACATCTTGACTTTTCTTGAACCACAAAAGCACATCATTATTAGACTAGGATATTTTCTTTTTAACTAGTGATGTGAAACCTAGTCTATATAAACCGATCGATTATCAATTTATTAGTGATGTGAAAGTTACAAAGCAATATTGATTTTTCAACACCCACCCTCAGCACCATTTTCCTATCCCATCTACCTAACGCACTATAGAGCATTACTGCACATTTCCTTACTTTGCGCAACGGACAGGAAACCTTTAGCGTACTTCCCGTTGGCCTAGCATCATATAATTTGGCAATAGGCAAAAATTTTAAACCGTAAAATTAAAAAAAAAATTTGATATCTCTCATATTTGCAGTAGTTTTAACTAGATGGCGATATGTTCTTAGAACGCGGTAGCGTTTTGATCCGTAAATAGGTATGGAACCCTACTTCCTTTATAATCTGTGCCAACACTAAGCATACATACCAAGGTTAACAATTTATTTTCGTAAGGAACTGAGATGATTGACTTTCTGTAATAATAAATATTATATTACTCAGTTATTGTGGTTTACGCTTTACCTATTCATCATTTAAGTCTAGGTACATATTGATTGGTAGAAATTGCCGAATGTTAGTCATTACTTGTCGGTTGCAACACTAAATAAGTGTATTCAATAATTATAAGAGCTTCACATAAAAGAGACCCTCTCTTCGACTGTTCTGATATGAGTTCTGAAGTTCTATTATGGCCACATCTCGAGATCCTCCTAATTTGAATTTATACTCTAACAGAACTGGTTACCCTAAATTACACTGCTCGAGTCAATTCATATGGGTTATGTGGACAACCCATATTGTCAGATCTTCAGGTCGCCAAGATTCCTACAAGGCCTCATACATGCCTCCTATATATCTTATAGGAAATAGCCGGGACCTACAGTTTAACGTGACATCCGAAACACGGTAGCGCTCAAGCGAAATTTCCACATGGTGAGATTCGATCCAGGCACTCCGGGTTTAAAGCCGGGCATATACCCGCTGGACCACGGGCACTACAAACAACAGAACAGAAAAGAGCATTCTATGGAAAGACTTGTTGTCTAGGGACCAGTTGAAGAAAGGAGAGCTACGAGTAGAGACCGCTCGCTGACGCGCTGGACCGATCTTATTAAAAAAGCTACGGAGTCATCTATGGTTCAGCGCTCTCGCACTGAATTTTTTTTTATACTTTATATACGTTTATACCTAATCAATAATAATATCTACCCGAAAAAAAAAGTTATTAAGATTTAACGAGACTTGTAAACTTTATCCTTTTGGTATTAATAGTTTCAAAAAGGTGCTCCTAGCCTGTAAAACCACTTAAATTAAGTTAGATATAACTTAGTATTATCGCTGAGTTGTATATTTATAAGTTATTATAACAATAAAGAATTTTTAAAATCAAAAAATCAGTGCTCTCGCAAAGCTATAAATCGCCAGAAATGGTGTAATGTCGCAAAAGCCATCGGGGGAATCGAAAGTGAAGACCACACATAGCAACCACGACCACTCTGTCAAGAGTGCCAGACTTAGAAGAAAGAATAATTATTAAGTACATTTGTTAAGTCAACAAAATTTTGATATATTTATGACTAGTTGTGTCACGCGGTTTCACTCGCGAAGTCTTGGTTCCCGTGGGTATATCGGGATTAAAAGTATCCTATGTATTCTAGGGTCTAAGCTCTATCCTTATTGTGATTACTAACATGTTTGCAATATAGGTAGGTAACCCTACACTTATTTTTTAATAGAATTGTGTCAAAAATGGCATATCCTCTTAAAATGTCGTAATTTGTTTTTTATTTTATTTATTAATACGAAATCCACAGACTTAAAATTAAATTTAAAAAAATCTTACTAATATTAAAGCCAATACCGGATTAATATTTTTACAATGTATTTTTATATGAAGACAGTCAATTAAGTATAAATTTATAAAATTATTAATTTAGATAATTTATAGACTACAAACATGAACTTAAAACTTAAAAATTTAAAATCAACAAACTACATACATGAATATGACAATTTGATATTTAAGTATTTACGTATTTAATTCCCTATTTTTTATAAAAAAAATATATTACAATGTAAATAAAAATAACACAATACAAAATAATACAATGTAAATAAATAAAATTGCAAGATATTACAATGTAATTTCGCATATTAAGAGCATACGCGGCCTTCTAGGAATTTGACACAATCATATGAAAAAAAGGCTTTGCCTGCTAGCAATTTTGTAATATGGGAGTTTTATACCAAAACTTTGGCGCCCTTTTTGGACCCCTTAGAATGTGAGTTTTAAAAAATCCTTTCTTAGCACACGTCCAGACAACGAAAACAATCTACATTTCATGTTTCGAGTCTCTAGGATCAGTGGTTTGGGCTCTGCGTTGCATGTCAGTCAGTGATTCGTTTAGTGTCTATGGGGAATAGTTTTTTATGTACAATTTTGATAATTTTCTATTTAGTGCGGCTTACCAGTAAATCGGTTTTATTCAAACTGCTTGACGCGGCAAAAACTTCACACGTCATACATGTCGTTGACACATGACAGCTGTCATGTGCTGTAAACGGCGGGAAGGAAAGTGCATGAACATTTAGGATTTTATAATATACAAGATGGATATAATCTATGTATACTGTTTTGTAGGTATTGATAATTAATATAATCCCCTAGTACATTACTTTAATCTACCACCGATAGTTTTCACACCGCATGAAAAATAATCACTGCTTCGATTATTGTGACTTAACCAAATAAGATGGATATAATCTATGTATACTGTTTTGTAGGTATTAATAAGTACTACAAACCCCTAGTACATTATTTTACTCTACCACCAATAGTTTTCACACCGCATGAAAAATAATCACTGCTTCAATTATTGTGACTAAACCAAAATAGATGGATATAATCTATGTATACTGTTTTGTAGGTATTGATAAGTACTACAAACCCCTAGTACATTACTTTACTCTACCACCAATAGTTTTCACACCGCATGAAAAATAATCACTTTTTCGATTATTGTGACTAAACCAAAAAAGATGGATAGAATCTATGTATACTGTTTTGTAGGTATTGATAAGTAAATTATATAATATGCCGGGGCCGGAGGGCGCAGGAGAATCCAAAAACCTCTTCTATGTACTAGGTCTTTAATAAAATTCACATTGCGATAATGTGTTAAATCTATCTTATATCTAAATGCGGCGACAACGGTCCGATGTTAGGACCGAAGTGATGGGTCTTTGAGGTGCAGGCATCGGGCAGGCGAAAACAGCCTAAAATGCAGCGTCGGCCCTTTGTGACGTCGGTTCGAGGCCAAGAGTAAGCTGGGTGTGACGTCAGCGGGGATAGTAGAGTCGCTGGATGTAACATCTCCCTCCCGAAGATCAGCAACTATGGAGAGTCTTGACCGACAAAGTTGCTGGAACGATGCTGGATCGGTGCTGCGGCATGAGCGATTTAATTTTTCGCTTTCTGTGCATGAAGAATTTTCTAGGTTTGGTAGCATATTTCATGGGTGATGTATGAAGAAAAATCCGTAAATTCTGCAGGAGCGACGACACGGTGGCAGAACTTGATGTCGTAGGTCGTAAAGTGATATAGGTATGGACTTGATTGTGGTTACATAATGCAGAAACTCTAGAAGGTGATGGTCATCAGCAGGCAATAATTCCATAGCGTGATTAGAGTGTTGTGTGAAGAAGAAGTGCTTATCTTGAGTCTTCAGTTGGTGATCATCATCGATTGTATGTAGTGAGAGCAGATGTGGTCTTCTTGTAGTTTCCTTCGGACATTCTGTCTCTATGTACTTAGATTTTATACCAGGTTGCACATACTATAGGAGAATAGGATGGGTAGTAATGGATAGGAAATTTTGAGAGAATTATTTGACAATATAAAAACTGTAATAAAGAAGGACAAGGCTTTCGAAATTTTTTGTAAGAGCAATCTAATATTATATGAACTAAAACTATCTAAATCCTATCCTTAAAATAGGTTGTGATAGTTAAAGCAGCAGATAATTTAACCAATTCTCTGAATTGCATACACTTATCAAGTATGTGCTATGCAGGTGTGGACCAATGTCGCAATACCCTAATGAGACAGTTGGAGCAATTCTGACTTGGCACAAAATTCTGAGAAAGATGGCAAGGTAGAATGATTATTTCAACACATCGTGATCTTATTTTTAATTCAATACTGATTTTACTATAAAGCTGCCTATAAAATATATAAAAATATCTTTCAAAAAGAATATTAAAAATGTGGATTATGAAACTGTGCAAGAGAATAAGTCTAAACTAATCTATGATCTATTTAACTATATAATTTTATTCTACTTAATACAACATAAATTACCTTTAAATACCTCTACGTTATTTTTAACTTATCTAAACTAGGGGGTTCCTCGATTCCCTTGATTGGAAATAAATCTCGGAATTTATCCTACACATTGAAAGTGTAAAATAGTCTTAAAATTTAGGGGTTCCTCGATTCCCTTGATTGGAAATAAATCTCGGAATTTATCTTACACATTGTAAGTGTAAAATAGTCTTAAAACCTAGGGTTTCCTCGATTCCCTTGATTGGAAATAAATCTCGGAATTTATCTTACACATTGTAAGTGTAAAATAGTCTTAAAACCTAGGGGTTCCTCGATTCCCTTGATTGGAAATAAATCTCGGAATTTATCTTACACATTGAAAGTGTAAAATAGACTTAATACCTAGGGGGTTCCTCGATTGCCTTGATTGGAAATAAATCTTGGAATATTTCTTACACATTGAAAGTGTAGAATAGACTTAATACATAGGGGAGAGCAACCATAGTATTCATCTAAGGTACTCACTGTGTCTTTGGGTCCTCGCTGCTGCTGTATCGATTTTCGGATACGCCTCGCGGTCCGTAGCTGATGAAGTAGGTCCTGGATACTCTGATAGGTAAGATAACCTATTTTTATCGAGCATCCTACCGTCGACTGCGCCAATTATATAATATGCCGGGGCCGGAGGGCGCAGGAGAATCCAAAAACCTCTTCTATGTACTAGGTCTTTAATAAAATTCACATTGCGATAATGTGTTAAATCTATCTTATATCTAAATGCGGCGACAACGGTCCGATGTTAGGACCGAAGTGATGGGTCTTTGAGGTGCAGGCATCGGGCAGGCGAAAACAGCCTAAAATGCAGCGTCGGCCCTTTGTGACGTCGGTTCGAGGCCAAGAGTAAGCTGGGTGTGACGTCAGCGGGGATAGTAGAGTCGCTGGATGTAACAAGTACTACAAACCCCAAGTACATTACTTTACTCTACCACCAATAGTTTTCACACCGCATGAAAAATAATCATTTTTTCGATTATTGTGACTAAACCAAAAAAGATGGATATAATCTATGTATACTGTTTTGTAGGTATTGATAAGTACTACAAACCCCTAGTACATTACTTTACTCTACCACCAATAGTTTTCACACCGCATGAAAAATAATTACTTTTTCGATTATTGTGACTAAACCAAAAAAGATGGATATAATCTATGTATACTGTTTTGTAGGTATTGATAAGTACTACAAACCCCTAGTACATTACTTTACTCTACCACCAATAGTTTTCACACCGCATGAAAAATAATCACTTTTTCGATTATTGTGACTAAACCAAAAAAGATGGATATAATCTATGTATACTGTTTTGTAGGTATTGATAAGTACTACAAACCCCTAGTACATTACTTTACTCTACCACCAATAGTTTTCACACCGCATGAAAAATAATCACTTTTTCAATTATTGTGACTAAACCAAAAAAGATGGATATAATCTATGTATACTGTTTTGTAGGTATTGATAAGTACTACAAACCCCTAGTACATTACTTTACTCTACCACCAATAATTTTCATACCGCATGAAAAATAATCACTTTTTCGATTATTGTGACTAAACCAAAAAAGATGGATATAATCTATGTATACTGTTTTGTAGGTATTGATAAGTACTACAAACCCCTAGTACATTACTTTACTCTACCTCCAATAGTTTTCACACCGCATGAAAATAATCACTTTTTCGATTATTGTGACTAAACCAAAAAAGATGGATATAATCTATGTATACTGTTTTGTAGGTATTGATAAGTACTACAAACCCCTAGTACATTATATTATTCTACCATCAATGCATTTCACAGCGCACGCAAATTTATGAATATGGTAATTATATTATGTAACACCTTGGTTCACAATATTGCAGTTTTCTTACGGATCCCCATTTTTTTTCAAAATCTCATATAGCCTATGGCACTCACACTGAATTAAGCTATCCATAAGTGAAAGAATTTTTAAAATCGGTCCAGTAGTTTCGGAGCCTATTCGTTACAAACAAAAAAACAAAAAAACAAAAAAACAAAGTTTCTCTCTTTATGATATTATTAGTATAGATAGTGATAATACCAAATAATTTGATCACCTTTTCATATATGCCCGAGCATGTGAAATTGTAATAAAAAGCACAAATCAAACTACCTAGATCAGTAACTACCTAGATATAACCATGATATCCCTTTCGAAATGTAATTAAACTAAGTAAATAACAGTGAATATGGTACAAGAAATATAATGACGAAGATACAAGCCTGAGTGAACTAAGTAGCCAGTAGCCATCAATCAAGTTTGGACATTTGCCTTTTGAAGCAAAGCAAAGATCACTTGCCTAATGATACATTTTAAGTACATTATAATTAAACCATAATGAACTATAATAAGAACACATGTAATATTATAATACCGAACGTATTTGTTACTTTGATTTCAATTCAATTCAAACGTTTATTTGCGAACATGGGTACAAAAAATAGGTCTACTGGAAAGAGGACCTCTTAGCAGTTTGACACAATCCTATAGAAAATTTACTTAATCGATGTTTTGTATTTCCTTGTTTCCTCCGAATTCAGTAAACCTATTTGATATATTTATATCCTGATTTCTTAAAGATGAAGTAAAGTATGTCCCTATAATTTTATTTTGGTTTATAAACTCTACATTTTTTTTTAGTGAACTTCCAATGACGCGAGTAAAACTGGGATTTTTGGAAGTTCACTATGAAAAAACCAAGGGTTTATAAGAAAAATTAAAATGACAGGGACATAGGTTACTTCACTATAAAAATATCAGGATATAAATTTAAAGAATAGGTTTATTACATTCGCAGGAAACAGCGGAATACAAACCATCGATTTGGTAGAATTCATAGGATTGTGTCAAATTCCTAGAAGGCAGCGTATGCTCTTAAGCAAGTTAGCTTGAAGACATCTTTGTATTCCTGACACAGACATAACGTCTGTAATTTGTATGTGGTTTTAAACAATTATTTTTACTGGTACCAACACATGGTGAAGTTTAAAAAAAATATTAGTGGTAAGTTGGTACGGTACTCTTTTTCCCTTTTTCCGTGACTTAATTTTTTATTTTTTTTTTGTTTTGTAAAGAAATATAATAGTTATAGAAAATATGTATCAAACTTACTGTTGAGACAACATAACACCACGTCCTTTTCCCAAAGAGGTCATATTATTCGGTACAACTCATTTTCCATTAGCTGTGCCCAGCGGTTTCACCCGCGTAGACATCGTTCCCGTGGGTATATCGGGATAAAAATACCCTATATGTTATTCCAGGAACTAAGCTACCTGTATACCAAATTTCATCCCAATCTGTTCAGTAGTTTCGGCGTGAAAGAGACAAACATCCATCCATCCATCAATCTAACCAAAACCAAAACCTGTTAAAAACGTAAGTTTTTTACATTTTATAATTATAACAATTTTATAATATTACTGACTGCCTCGGTGGTGTAGAGGGCGCATGCTCGACTGTCAATCAAGAGGTCCCGGGTTCGATCCCCAGGTCAGGCAGTGTCAAATATTGGATTTTTTCATTAGGAATTATCTCAATAACTGCCTGGAGTCTGGAACTGTGCCCGGTAGATGGCTATAGGCTCGCCCCCTATTACATGGGACCAATAACATACTTGCGGAATGTGGGTGTATACTATGGGACTGAGTTCTGGGAACACCTCTGCCTACCCCTTCGGAAAAAAGGCGTGAATGTATGTTATGTTATGTTTTATAATATTAATAGGATTGACTTGTACATTATCGAGAGTAGATATTACTTATATCATCTAATTGGATAGAATCGGCTTTCTGTCCCCTTATATTTTGAGTAACTAATATTACACAATTAGTACCTATATGTACCTAATTAAATTACTAGATACTTATAGGCTAAACATGCCGGTTGCATTTTGAAATTGTAATGCAAATTTTGCCTTTTGCGTAACACAGACTGTGCGGAGGTTTGCAAAACGTGAGGTTTCGTTAAAGGCATCGGCAGTAGGTGAAGTTGTATGCAATTTTTACATTTCGTCTTAAGAGCGTACGCGGACTTCTAGGAATTTGACGCAATCCTATAAAAAATTTATAAAATCGATGTTTTGTTTTCCCCTGTTTCCTCCAAATATAATAAACTCATTCTATAAATTTATATTCAGATATTTTTATAGTGAAGTAACCTATGTCCCTATAATTTAATTTTACTTATAAACCCTTTGTTTTATCAAAGTGAACTTCCAAAACTCCCAGTTTTACTCGCTTGAATGGACCTTCACTACAAAAAAGTTACAGTTTAAAAACATAAAAACAAAAATTTAACAAAAATAAAATGTTTTTAAATTGAAGTAGTGTATGCCCCTAGCATACACTACTTCAATTTAAAAACATCAGGATTTAAATATATCAAATAGGTTTACTGTATTCGGAGGAATCAGGGGAATACAAAACAACGATTTAGTAAATTTTCCATAGGATTGTGTCAAACTGCTAAAGAGGTCCTCTTTCCTGTTAACTAGAAATTCAAACAGACTGATCCATGATACTATTTCGAAAACTAATCTCTACAGGAACCAAACTTAATCAATGTGTATTAAGACGTTTAATGCTCTTCCTGAATATATAGAAAAACTCGATGTTAAACATTTTAAAAAAGAATTATTAGCTGGCTGCTAGAAAAAACTTTTATTAAACTTAAGAATTATCAAAAATGATATTACTCTTACTATAAATACTTATCATTATTTTGGAATAATTATTATTGTTAATGTAGTTAAATTATTGCATTCTTATTTTGTTTTTTTTGTGTTGGTGAGTGACAAGACGAGCAAATCAGGTGCCTGATGGTAAGCATCATGATTGCCCATATCAGACACAGTGCCACCCAGTGTTTTAAAATTCAAAATTCTGCGCGGCCTTGCACTGCGCCTGTCACCCTGAGATATAAGTTGTCGTGAAACTCGTCATGCCCAGTAATTTCGCTGGTAACATTGCCCTTCATATCGGAACTCAGTTATGTTTTCACATTACTGCTTGGCGGATGAATAACTGGCAAAGGTGTGGTACTTCCCCAGGCGGCCCACCGCTAAAGAGGCCTACCACTACAACTACTTATTATTGCATTTCTATAAGTTAAGTATGATGAGATTCTACCAATTACTGCAATAAAACATTCTGAATTTGAATTTTGCTTTAAATGCTCAGAATCATATAAGATCCCTTACTGCTCTACCACATTTATTGTTGTTTTATACATATAAGGTCTTACTCGTGTTTTCATGGACAAAAGCCCTTTATACCAAGATTATTACAACTAATATCTAAATTATTGACATAATGTGACAGGAATATAAGATCTTATCTTGTTTAAGGGTGTTTGGGCGAATAATTCATTTTGTTAGGAAATGTGTTACTTTACTAAATTATGGACTTACTTGATTATGACTAAGGAATGATTTTCTAATATAGCCTTTAATAATATTTTATAAGTCCTGGCTGGGTACACCTCTGCCTACCCTTCGGGAAAAAGGCGTGAATAGAATACGCTTTATTATCACCAAAATAACATAGTACATATTAAACTAAAATAATATAAAACTAATTCTTGGTTGACAATGGGCGGCCTTATCGCTTTAAGCGATCTCTTCCAGGCAAACAGTCTGGATGGATAGGAGAAAGATAGGATGAGTAGGGGATGGGAAAGGGTACACATTTGATTTCTCTTAAAACTGCAATGGCAGCTGTGGCAATGGACTAATATTGCAATGGGTTGTAAAATACTTCTTGATTGCCTTCCTGGCTTAGTAATCGCAAGTTCGTATCATGATGTCCTGGGTTCGATCCCCAGGAAAGTATTATTAGATTTTTCCATTAGGAATTATCTCAATGACAGCCTGAAGTTTGAAACTGTCCCCGGTAGATAGCAATAGGCTCGGCCCCTATTACATGGGATCAATAACATACTGGAGAAATGTGGGTGTACCTACTATGGGACTAAGTCTGGGTACACCTCTGCCTACCCCTTCGGTAAAACGGCGTGATGGTATGTATGTATGTATGTAAGAATTGTAAGCGTGCCTTTTCCATTAAATAATACTCGAACACTTCAGCATATTATTTTAAATGATTTAGTCCAAGCCCACCATCTTCAATCTCGCTCTACAATCATCTGTCGCGCTGGCATCCACCCCCCTGTGTTGCCATCGCGCCCTCGCACATGCCATAGATCTTCCTTAAATCACACGTTGCCATTAATACTTTCCATAAAACCACCAAAACGTTCACAGAATCCGTAGCATGCGCGTCACTAAATAACATCAACCCTACAGAATATATAGATACTGTTTGGGATGAGTTAGGAATAGAATGTACCTTATGGGAAGATTACTGTACAACCCGATTTCTAAGTTCTTATAATATATAATCCACTAGCTAGTGTAAGAACAACAGCTCGCTCGCAATTATGAAATATGGGAGTTTTATACCAAAACTTTGACGGCCTTATTAGAACTCTTAGAATGTGAATTTAAAAATCCTTTCTTAGCACACGTGGACACAACGAAAACAACCTACATTCCAAGTTTCAAGTCTCTAGGATCAGTGGTTTGGGCTCTGCGTTGCATGTCAGTCAGAGAGTCATTTAGGATTTTAAAAAATAAAAAAGTCATTACAAAGTTTTTGTCGATCTAAATATAGGTATATTGGTTCGTATATTTGTGTGTGTAGTAATAACAGTTTTCTTCACGAAATTTAATTATTAAATGCGCTTAAGCTTGCAGGGCCTAGACTCGCCAAGTTATACCGGCCATATTTTGTACTATGTAACTTTTATGTAAATCTTATCAATTCATAAAATAATCAAATCGTAATGTTATCTTTAGTTTTATAGAGATGAGATAGTTATCGATTTATGGAGTGTTTTATTTTTATATAAAATTCTAGCTGTGCCCCGCGGTTTCACCCGCGTTGTCATCGTTCCCGTCGGAATATCGGAAAAAAACCGCATGTGTTATGCCACCTACCTACCTACATACCAAAAAAGGATCTAAGCTACCTACATACCAAATTTCAGCCTAATCAGTTCAGTAGTTTAGGCGTGAAAGAGTAATGTTATCTGTAAGAGATCGCTCTTAGCGATAAGACCGCCAATTGTTACTTTGTTTGTTATAATTGTATTTTAAAATGTATAAGGTTTCTTGTTTGTGGTGTAATAATAAAGTGTTAATTATATATATCTATCTATCGTTTACGAGTAGTACACTAAATAAGGGTTGATGTTATTTTGTCACGCGCATGCTACGGATTCTGTGAACGTTTTGGTGGTTTTATGGAAAGTATTAATGGCAACGTGTGATTTAAGGAAGATCTATGGCATGTGCGAGGGCGCGATGGCAACACAGGGGGGTGGATGCCAGCGCGACAGAGGATTGTAGATTGTGCCATGTCTCTTGAGCGAATCGTAATTGTTCTAAATGTCGTCGACTTATCAGACTGGTGGCGTCGGCACGCCGCGGCTACATTCTTCATCTTGGGGCGACCATTCGATAGGGATTTACTCCACCTGTTATCACCGTACCTAGGTATCCAGTATCTACACAAATTTACTTCGAAATTTTGGTTAAATTTGGACTTTTATACATTATAGCAATTTGTAGAGTAACACCCATAATATAAGAGCTGCTAGTCTGATAGGAAGTTTTTTTTTTTGAGGATTTACTTATAATGTGATTTAGTAATATTATATTATGAATTATGTATCATATAACGCCGTGGAGTTACCGGCTTTAGAATAGTGCTCCACCCCTCTCTACCCGTGGTTGCCGTAAGAGCCGGCTAAGGGTTAACAATAAACACATCAAGAGGAAGAGCAGCAACATTGCAATAAAAAAAAAATTGGCAAAACCCCACTTATAGGGGAGGCATATGTTCAGTAGTGGATTAACAACGGCTGAGATGATGATGATGTATTATATTGTAGGGTTGATGTTATTTAGTGACGCGCATGCTACGGATTTTGTGAACGTTTTGGGGGTTTTATGGAAAGTATTAATGGCAACGTGTAGTTTAAGGAAGATCTATGGTATGTGCGAGGGCATGATGGCAACACGGGGAAGTGGATGCCAGTGCGACAGAAGATTGTAGAGCGAGATTGAAGATGGTTGGCTTGGAATAAATCATTTAAAATATGCTGAAGTGTTCGAGTATTATTTAATGGAAAAGGCACGTCTATAATATTAAATCTAAAACCAAGTAAAAGTAATAATAACTAAAAACCAGAAGCAAACTATGCAGCTAACAGCTAATGAATGATATAACCACGAGTAGACATAATTATATGCGTAGTAGAGACGAAATAAGAAAAGACTCACGCCGCGCCACGGGGAAATACGTCCGACCGAAATACTTGGAACTCTGATGTTTTTGAGAACATTTTTTGGCAATACGTAATTGTAAGATGTAGAACAAGATAGATAATAGTAAATTTCTACCAGCCTTCTAAATTTAGGTGGGATGAGTTCAAACTTAAAACAGTCCTTGTCCTGACGATAAATGATAGTTATATTTACTCGAGAGTAGCGTTTTTTGAGTTTTGTATTTTTAAACATTGTCACCAAGTACAACGCAAATTAGATCCTGACGAAGTAATATTATACTATACAAAGTTTTGTAACTCTAAAGTTAGATCGAATCCAGCCAAAGAAAATAAGGGTTCCTCGCCTTTTGATGTTAAATAACGAATACATAATACCTAATTCATGATAATGGTAAGAAAAGGTACATATCACGATCGATGATATCAAAGATAATAAGGTGTTAATAAGACAGGCTGACGATTTTACAAAAGATAATTTTCATTTACATAATTCCGTTTTGTTCGTTACAAAAGAAGAAAAATATACGACATTGCGTCAAATAAATTGTTACTATCCTATCCAATCCTATAAATAAATAAGTAAATACGTAAAATAGCATGTATAATAAATATTATTGTAATAGAACTATGTATGGTTATTTATGGAACTACAATTTTCCTCATGCAAAATAGGTATGACATTTAATTTTAATACAAAACGAATATAAATAAGCAAGGATCATAAGAATAATCCTACAATGACATCTGTAACTAAGGTACAGACATCGTAAGCTGCTTAAGCAAATTGCAAGTAGCATACACCACAGATTATATAATAGTATGAATCCGCCTTGGATATAAATTTTTGCTATAAAATAAATATTGTCAATTTTACAGTACTCGTAAATTGATATACAAATTGATGTTCAAATGAGTGTTTTTAAAAACACTTTTGTCATTTAAAAAAACAATTTTGGCAATATAATAATTATTTATAAGTAACATACTTGTGATTACCTTGGTAAAGGAATCCTTCTACGAGAAGAATTTAATAAGAAACTCGTGGTGCTCAATTTTTTTAATAACTGTTTCTGCGTAATTTAGTCCAATTACATTTATTTGTTTTAATAAATCGTTAAATTTTACTATATTATCACGCACGGTCATTAAACACTTTTGATTTCATCAATGCCCCAGTTCCAAAAGCAATTTAACAAATCAACAAGACAATCAAGCTTCTGTTAATGCACGAGATAACAATAAGGAACGGTTGATAAAAATAAATTCCCACGAGAAGTTCTATCACTTTGACTTGAAAGAAATGTACCAGACAATTTTAAAATGTAAACATAACTTTAACAGTAAACAGCGATTTAACTAGAAGTTCAAGTACAGTAGATAAACATCGACTATCACCTATAAAATTTACATTTCAAGCTAAACTCGTAAAAAGTTTACGATCCAACATCAACACGGTTTACAACTAGCTGCACTTTAATTAGAACTTTGATAAACTTGAAAATAAACATGTATATGAAAGTAGCGATGCTTTTGAAAATAAAAGACCTCCCGGCTAAACAATGCTCTCATTCACTACAAAATGAACTCACCATACGAGTCTGCATCTGCATGTGGACCACATAATAACACAAACACGTGGCACTTGGTAATTTGACACTATAATAAATTATGAATAACACTGGTCCAAGAACGGACCCCTGAGAGACACCCAAAAAAAGTTATCGAATTTCGTTCATCGATCGAAGCGCGTCGTGCGCGCGTGGCTCTCAATAGCTGCCCTCTCGCAACACTGATCAAAGACCGACTGAGTACCGCTGCGCCGGCGTCGATGTTTACTATACCCCATGAACGAGATTATCAAAGGCCTCTAACTGATCTCCAACCTTACCGCTTCACAATAAAGTCTAAAATACATCACCATTTTTTTGTACGGATCGTTATCTGTGTTCGTAAGCCTGACACATGTATTTGTCATTTGTATGAATGAAAAAACAACTACGCTAGAGCTTTCTGCTGGATGCACATTCGTTTCTATGATAACTTTAATTAAATAAAATCCGAGATGTCTTCATAAAACTTCATGTTTAAGTAGTTTATCATAATTCATTGTTTATGCATTAAGGGTTCAGACAAATTTTTCTAAATAGAATTCTTAGAACAATTAACGTGATATTTTAAATAACATGTCTTGATAAATTCTGCTACTCAGAAGTTTTGTTGTGGCAACATTCCAAAAGAAAAGTAATCTTTCTCTCGCACAACATTCAACTTTATTTTAATGTATTAAGGAATATTAGAATGAATGTAGATATTATACTTTTAATTAAATGGCTACTATTGATTAGTCTTGCATGGTCTGATCTGATCATTATTTAGCAAAAAATACCAACCTCAACTGTTTTTCCTGTTTCTAAAATTGTGTATGACAAATTATTTTAGAGAACATTGTCATCATACATATGCTCAAAGTTTTAGCATTTTTGGTAGGTATATTAAGATTTGGTACGATATCTATAATAATGTTGGTATTTAAAATTATTACCTATACCAAATTCAAGGGTTTAGTTTTTACTCTTGGTAAATTTTATAATAATAGCTATGCTATTTTAAGCAATTTAATTTATTCCACGACATTTATTTATTAATCTGCTAAATCTATTACGTGAGGAAGGAGTGTCATTTTACTATCAACCATTAGCTAATATACATTATTTATGTTTGTTTATTTACTAATTATTGTGTTTACAACTACGGTCTACATTAACATTAGGTACTAGGTACCTACTTATTCATTAGTTAATTTAATTCTGCTTTCCATATATAGGTTCGAAATGATTAGACATTTTTTGCAATTTATATATATTGACACGCATAACTTTCTCTC
The DNA here is from genome assembly GCA_947063395.1 of Hemistola chrysoprasaria. Classification (NCBI taxonomy): domain Eukaryota; kingdom Metazoa; phylum Arthropoda; class Insecta; order Lepidoptera; family Geometridae; genus Hemistola; species Hemistola chrysoprasaria. The sequence continues at coordinate 1,507,793 of OX346731.1, read as the reverse complement.
AATATAAATGAATAACTCTAAGCTTCTAATAATTTGGATTTGGATTCTACTCTGTGTTATAATAATGATGTAAAATTATTACTTTGACCGAATTCGTTGACATGAAAAGAAAGCATTGTAATAGTAATTTATTTTGACCTTCAATTATTTTAATGGCGATACTGTCTTACAAATACTTTTGCTCTAGTTTATATTACTTAACGGTTTTATTTAGCCAGTTTGTTCAAGTATTTTTATTTGTTTGATTGGGTCAATTTAGTACCTAAGTGATATTCTTATGTACCCTTTTCACGTTAACAGATTGATCTAGTATTTGGGTCACTTCTTCACACCTTCACTTCTGATGACAATAAAATAAAAGTTGTGATCAAAATTTTTTCACTTTAAGCGTTCTTTAGGAAGATTGTACATAAATAATACTAAATATGTATTGTTACAATTTATTATGCTTTATCATTTCATAATTTCTAAAATAGCTGATGGATGACCAAACATCTATAAATATTCAAAAACATGAGCAATAATTACCTCAATTACGAGGAAATAGAGCTCAAAGCTCCTTAAACGAACTTTGGACGTACAATGAATGCGTAATGCCTATTATACTCTTTTAAATGCATTGGTTCATTGTCAATCGAAATTATATTCTATTCTTAAGTCGTTTAAGTTTATTTTACTTCGTTATGATTGTATTTAGGGGCTTGAATGGCCTGTGTATGGGAGTCATCAATTCTATTATGTTTGTATGAATGCAATGGAATTCGGAAGGAATTGTTTGATGCATAATTATTTAGATTTAAGGAAATAGCTCTCTAAATGTTTATGTTGAGCTAATAGATTTATTTTTAATTAAACATCCTTTAAATAATATATACAATCTACAATAACCTAATTTACAAAAAATTACTTAAACTGTAAGACTTAGGAGTACATTTGTCGGTTATCGGAGCAGGTTAATATAACAGTTATTTTTTGAAACAGTTCCTTCCTATCCGAGAAACTTGCTCAATTTTTTAAAGATCTGAAAGACTGAAAACGTCAAAGATTACTATCTGGAAAACGTTGAAACCTAGCTTTTCCATGTTCTAAAAGACTTGACGGTAGTAATAAAGACAGATAACAGATAAGTTTAATGAATATTATTTATTATCCGATTCAAAACTCACTTTAATTTTTTTTTTTTTTTTTATTAATTATAACCAATTCAAAATTGATACAATTCCAATAATAGGAGTCCCTTGTTCACGAACGCGCTACGAGTGGTCGCCATGATTGTGACGTCATTATGTTATAGTTATGTATGGTACTTTATAAAATTTTGACGTCACTACAGGTCACGAGCTCGTTCGGGTACTATCGGCGTGTTTTCTGTTCTGGATTAAAAATGTTTTTTTAATTTGATATAACTTTGTAATTATAGCGAATAAAAGAAAACTAAAAATAGTTTTGGTACGAATCTTATATATGATCTTATTTATGCCAAAAGAAAATAAAAGTCAAATACTCAATTGAGTAGAAAATTGTTTTCCCTTTCTTCATACTTCTGTAATTTCATGTTTTATGGAAATCTAACGCCATATAATAAGTTAAAAAACTAGTGGCAAACATAACATTTTCATTTTAAAGAGATTGATTGTTTTGTCTGCTTGCTGAACAGGAAAACGTATCGTATTAAGTAAGTAATACTGGGATTGTCGTCAATTTTGTTTCTAAGGCTGGATTTTTTATCCCTGGTTAAGTCGACCCATTGTTAAAATGATGGCAAATATTTTTTTCAACATAATGAAGCATTATCTTTGTCTAATGTTTAACTTCTTTTCCACAACTCAAGATACATTTTAAACCTGAATTTGATAATCGCTCCGGAGGCTCAAGATACAGGTGGGTTAGCAACGAGTTACACTAAACGAGTCACACTGTGACACGTTGGGAAAAAAAAAATCCCATCGAGTAACACATGTTGCACAGTGTGACTGGATGGGACGGATTAAAAAATAAGAGGTGCCAACGGGTAACAGTGTAACTCGTTGGTAAAAAAAAAGGTTGCAACGGGTAACAGTGTGACACGATGGGATAAAAAATATCCCAACGAGTCACAGTGTGACTCGTTTCTACAAGCCTAGTTAGAGCTTACTTTGAGTCTCACTGCAAATTTATATAAAACTATTATGTAAAATAATTCTCTGTGTGTTTTGAAATTATGTTCATGTACTTTTTGGCAATAAATAATTCTTATTCTCATTATCGCGGTGTCTGTCGTTATTACTATTATCTGTGGTTCTAACTCTTCAGTCTTGTTTTCAAGTGCCATTTGAACAATGTAATCAAAGCATAGGAATGCACATGGCATGGTGAAAGATGTTAACCAGTTCAGTAAGCTACGCCTGTCTACGGGATGCATTACCATTACCGGTTATCTGTAGGTACCTAACTTATAGACATAGACTCCGTGTTATGTTTAGTATTTACTACATATTTGTATAGATCTTAACATAACAGTAGATTGTTATACAAGGGACTAAAGAAAGCCATTGTTTACGAGGTAGTTTAAGGCTGCGTTTCCACCAGAGATGTGCGATGGAAATGTGTCGTGCGAGGATGTCTAGCTGTGCTGTGAAAATGTGTGGGTGTTTCCACCAAAGCTGTGCGATGATAATGTGCCTACGAGGATGTGTAGCGGAGCTGTGAAAATGCGCATTAATGTGTGGCGCGAGGATGCGTTGCGAAGCTGTGAAATGTGTCGACGGGGGTGCGGTGTAGTGGGAGCGGAGTAACGCGAACGCCTGCCTGCCGCTCACCGCGCTGCGCTCACGTCTCACTTTGCTGTCGTAAGCGCTTGTAGTCGTACGCATGTCGTACGGTTGCGTGGCATAATGGACGAAAAATTAATTGATGCCGTTCAAAAGTTTCCGTGTTTGTGGAACACTTCTTTGTCATTTTACAAATGTAATGAAACTAAGGACGCTGCGTGGGAGGAAATAGTCAAAGAAATACAATATAAAGATGGTAAGTAATAATCATGTATTAAAATCAGGTATATTAAAATACAAGTTACAATATTTGGGTATTTATTGTGTGCGATGAATTCGTGACGAAATACGAGTATCTTGCCATGACACTTTTCCTTGATTATTGAAATAAGAGCAGTATTTCTCTCTTACATCATAACTATCACTTGACACGACGACGGAAATGCTAGGAACCGATACAAGAGTACTTGTATTTGTGTTATCAATGCAATCCAAATAATTACTTTGTCTTTCAATTAAAAAATTATGCATTACACATGTGGCTTTTACGATTTTGTCAACCGTTTCCACTCTGCATTCAAAGTCTTTACGATACACATACCACTTTCGTGCCAATACACCGAATGTAGCTTCTACAATGCGACGTGCCCTCGAAAGTCTATAGTTAAATATACGTTTCTGTTGGTCTAACTGGTCCCGCGGATATGGGCGCATGAAATTTTCCATCAAAGGAAAAGCCTCATCTCCAATGAATACAAATGGTACTGGTTCACCTCCTTCATATAATGGTTCAGGTTCTGGAAGATTCAATCTTTTTTCTTTCAAATATTTTCCAAAAACACTATCATCAAATATTCCAGCATCACTAAATCTTCCCATGGATCCCACATCAACCATTATAATCTTTCTCCTAGCGTCAGCTAAGCACATAAGCACTATAGAAAATCTTTGTTTGTAATTAAAAAAAGAGGACCCAGTGTTTGCAGGACACATTATATAAACATGTTTACCGTCTAGAGCCCCCAAACAATTTTTAAACTGCCATAGCTCTTGAAAATCCTTTGCTATTCGCTTCCAGTCGTCTTTGGTAGGTTTTGGAATAACAAGAGGTTGTAAAACAAGCCAAAGAGCATTACAAACTTCTGCCACAATTCTCGACACACTTGCTACTCCAATCCTAAAATTTTCTGCCAATCGTGTGAACGACGAGCCCGTGGATAAATACCTGCAAAAAAAGGAATGTTTATAATAATAGTAAGAAAAATAATTAACAAATAAAAAAGTACTCTTTATCTGTTACTGATTTTTTGCGATCTGTAAGACAACATGCTTGGTATAAAAATGTTATATTCCTAATCATAATTTTCTATTATTTCAGTGAAAAGCGCTAAGTATCGTTGGAAACAACTACGGGATAGCCATCGGGACGCGCTAAAGAGGCAGAAATCTAAAAAAAGCGGACAGGCTACAACCAAAACACGTGAATGGAAATACCAAAAATTGATGGAATTTCTTTTACCGTACATGGCCAACAGAGATAGAGAGTCAAGTTATAAAGAGGATATTTCGTCACCAAATAATGAAGATGACTCTTCGCAAAGCACTCAATATTCATTAAACCAAGATGACTCTTCGCAGAGCACTCAATATTCATTAAACCAAGATGACTCTTCGCAGAGCACTGAACATACACCAAATCAAGCTGACAATCCCAACAATCTTTACGAAATAGCCTCAACTTCAGGCATTTCAACAGATTCGGTCACCCCGTCATCATCAAAGAAGAAAAAAGGCGATGAATTATCAATTTTAATACAAAAACATATGAAAAATCAAGAAGATTTTCGAAAAGAAAGGCAAGAATTAAGAGAACTTTTAAAACCAACGGACTGCGATGATACTGATCATTTTTTTCTTTCAATGGCGAAAACATTTAAAAAATTACCAGATTACATGCAAGTTCCTTTAAAAAGGAAACTTTTTAATATGATTAGCGAAGCCGAAGAATCTTACGTGCTGTCGTGGTATAATCAAAATATTGGTTATTCTTCAAGCTCTGGTAGCAGTATAGCAGTAGGTAGTAATATAGCAGGCCAGATGGATTTGCCGCCTCAGCTGGATCCTGAACAACTTGGTTATTCTTCAAGCTCTGGTAGAAATACAAATAAAACAGTGGGCCAGATGGATTCATCTTTCCAACTGGAAGCTGTACAACCAGCATCTCCGGGAACACAATATTCAGACCTACAAACGCCAAATACTTCAAACAAAGTAGGAACAGAGCCTAATTTGCCATGAAAAAGAGGAACTTGTTGTCTACTTATTTTGCAGATTATGATTACTTTTCAATTAATATGTTTAATAAAGACAAAATTGATTCAAACTATTTTACTTACTTTAAACATACCGCCAATTTTTCCTTGGTGCTGATGCATTCTCTGTAGTGAGTGTCTTCTTTCTTGATAATGTTCTCAATCAAATTGTGTAACTCATAAAAGTTACTTCTAGATACTCGATAAGAATTTTCGAATATTTCATCATCAGCCGTATGAAAAAAGGTAAAGAATTCTCCATGTAATCGATGATATTTAATATGGTTACGTATCCAAAACCTGTGTGTTCTTGTATTGCTCAAAATTATAGAACTAATAAACTCCGTATCTTCTGCTTCCATTTCTTCATCACAAATTGTTAAATATAAAAGTATTTTCTTTTTCCAATTATCCATATTATTATCTATTTTGCGCACTTCTACTTCCAACAAACTCCGTCTATGGACTGGCTGGTACAGTATGCGCAAACCTCGCAACACATCTTTCTCAACACACATTCCTCGCACACTTCCCTCGTACACATCCCTCGCACACATCCCTCGCACACATCCCGCGCTTGTTTTGTATGCACAAAAATCTAGCTCCGCTGAGCCGTTTCCACCAGAGCTGTGCTGACCGAGGCAAGGTAAATGAAGCGATCCTATTGGTTCTTTACAAACACATCCCTCGCTATGCATCCTCGCACATCTCTGGTGGAAACGCAGCCTAAAGCTCGGGGCTTTAGTAAGGGAGTGAATCGAAACCGAGTTAGAATGGGTTTTAGCGCCGTGTGATTCATGATACTTTTCACTATACGATTGTGAAAAAATCAATTTCATCAAAACTTTTTGGATAATATCCTATATGTCCGACACCGAAATTTTGAAATATTATATTAAAATTTTATGATATTGATTAAAATGTAATAATTAATTACGAATATTGATGGAATTATGTATGTATACTATGTGACCATTTTATAAGTTTTTTGTAATGGATGGTTTTAATGTTTTTAGTATGTAGTGTAAGCGTGCCTTTTCCATTAAATAATACTCGAACACTTCAGCATATTTTACATGATTTATTCCAAGCCCACCATCTTCAATCTCGCTCTACAATCATCTGTCGCTGGCATCCACCTCCCTGTGTTGCCATCGCGCCCTCGCACATGCCATTGATCTCCGTGAAATCACACGTTGCCATTAATACTTTCCATAAAACCACCAAAACGTTCACAGAATCCGTAGCATGCGCGTCACAAAATAACATCAACCCTACAGTAGTTAATTTATAATTTTTTATTTTAATAGTAATTTCAAATACAATGTACATTTTTAAATTAAATAAATAAGCTGAAACTGAAACCGAAAAAATATAATCTCGTTGGTAACAGAGAAAATAGAATAAAAATTAACTTTATTCCCTAGATAATGAAAAGTTATTTTAGCCCCGCTCTGGTACGCAATAATAACAGACTTTTAGAGAAAGAGGAGTGAAATAATAAATATTAAATGATCTTTAACCAAAACGGTTTTATGGAACCGCAAAAAAAACCGCAGTCTTGAAATAATTATGACACTTGAAGTTTACGAACGTTTTGAAGGCCTCCGAGCATTGATATAAAGAAATAGGTAGATGAGGTACTATGGCTTCTCGAAAATGGCGTGCTCAAATAAGGTCCTATTAGGTCCACGTACGTCAGTAAAGTCGAACGAGCGAATAATATTGTTGTCTAGGTCGCACTTCCGTCTTAGGTACGTCATTCCATCTTTGTTGTCACTGTGCAAAGTTCACACTGAGCAAATTGCACGTGCCAGTTTTTGAGTAAGCGCTGGGAGCACGTACCCTGTCTCCCCTTTTCTTTACATCAATGCCTGAGGAGATGATTTGTAAATCCTAGCTTCGAAATTTGACACAATCCTATGAAAATTTTACCAAATCGATGTTTTGCATTTCCGTTTATGCCTCGAATATAATTAACCCATTCTATAAATTTATATCCTGAAATTATAGAAAGATTATGGAAAGTAAACCACGTCCCTGTCATTTTCGTTTCTCTTGTAAACTCTTGGTATTAATTATTTATATAGTGAACTTCTAAAAATCTAAAAAAATATAAAATTACTAAATTAGATGAGGTCGTGTTTCATATTATTATTGTTACCGAACGATTATGTAAAAATTAACATAAGCCAATATTGTTCTCATGTAAGTGATGTTAAGTCTTTTTTGAGAATAAATTTCTTTAAACCGAAATCCCAGTTTTAGTCGCGTGATTAGACGTTCACTACAAAAAAATTAAGAGTTTATAATCAAAAATAAAATGGCAGGGACATAGTTTACTTCATCTTTAAAATATCAGGATATAAATATATCAAGTATGTTTACTATATTTGGAGGAAACAGGGGAATACAAAACATCGATTTGGTAAATTTTCCATAGGATTGTGTCAAACTGCTTAGAGGTCCCTTTCCTGTTAAGGTCCTCCGACATCATTTTCAAAATTTGAGAAACCAATAACAATGATAGAAAATATACAATTTCTTCATTAGTATTCATTTTAAGTAACAACTAAATTATAAAGTGGCGTTTATCTAGATACACTACAAAAATACGTTTTAAAACTGCAAGTATTAAAAGTCTTTCCTAATAAATTACATAACATACATTCACGCCTTTTTCCCAAAGGAGTAGGCAGAGGTGTACCCAGGACTCAGTCCCATAGTAGATACACCCACATTTCGCCAGTATGTTATTGGTCCCATGTAATAGGGGGCGAGCCTATTGCCATCTACCGGGCACAGTTCCAGACTCCAGGCAGTTATTGAGATAATTCCTAATGGAAAAATACAATATTTAAAACACTTGCGTGACCTGGGGATCGAACCCGGGACCTCTTGATTGGCAGTCGAGCATGCGCCCTCGACGCCACCGAGGCAGTCAAAAATAAATTACATAATTCTGATAAATACCTATTTGCTATATTAAAACGTATCTTTTGTAGTATAACTGGATAAATGCCACTTTATAATTAGTTATTACTTAAAATAAAACACGAATGAAGAAATGATATTTCTTCTGTCATCGTCATTGGTTCCTCGAAGTTTGTATGGGAAATGATATCGACGGAACCACCTTAAGGCTGTTTTAGTAGTAGTAAGTCAAGTTGATATTTTCTAAGGTGTGTATTCATTCACAGAATGCTTGCTGCACGGATGGGCGTAATATAAGACTTTATTTGTGCTAGTTTCCACGGGCTATGTATAGATGTGGCTCATCAGAATGGACTTTATAGGCACAAGTCAGTTACTAATTCTCATTACTAACGCAATTTCAAATGCTTACCTAATATCCTACTATCCTATCCTTCTTCCTACTTATATACCACTAATACGAGTATTATAGTAGTATTACAGTATTATTAGTGTAGTGGAAGGCCTCTTTAGCAGGGGGCTGCCTGGAGAAGTACCACACCTTTGCCAGTTATTCATCCGCCAAGCAGTAATCTGCAAACATTACTGTGTTGCGGTCTGAAGGGCAATGTTACCAGCGAAATTACTGGGCATGCCGAGATTCAACAACTAATATCTCAGGGTGACAGGTGCAGTGCAGTGCCGCGCAGAATTTTGAATTTTAAAACACTGGGTGGCAACACTGTGTCTGATATGGGCAATCATGATGCTTACCATCAGGCACCTGATTTGCTCCTCACTATCATAAAAATAAAAAATGTGAATGTTTGTGAGGATGGATGGATGTTTGTTACTCTTTCACGCCAAAACTACTGAACCGATCGGGCTGATATACGGGAATAGGGTTAAAATATGTGGCTCGTAAAGTTAGGGCGTGTAGAGTTAGAAGCTTGGCTCTACATGAGATGTGATAACTTTTTGACAGTACGAGCCGTACTACACCAGACTGGTACTGACTTAATACTAGCTTACTCATATTAATTTATTGATAACATTGTGTCACAAGTCAAATAAGAAGTTATTTACATTATAAATTCATTGTTTAAAATATTGATTTACATACCTTATTATACTACCTATTTGACAGCCTCGTTGGCTTAGTTTAGTTGGTAGTAACTCTGCTTTCTGCGCCGCAGGCCTCTGGTTCGATCCCCGGCCAGGTCAAACATTTGTGTGCATGAACATGTCTGTTTGATCTGTGTCTGGGTGTTATAAGCTTATATAAGAATGTATATAGTCATCTGGTTACCATAGTTCAGGCTTCTAGCCTAGTTTGACCAGATGACCGTGTGTGGAAGTTGTCCCATATTATTAATCTTATACCTTACACATACTTTTCAGCTTTCAGTTTTCTACAACTTCAGGAAATACCCCTTATCGTTACAAATTCTTAAATTTTGAACGATCATCAGTGAGTTAATGACGAAATCGGGGATTTTTAGATGTCAATAAAATCTAAAGTATAATATAATATAATAATAAAAGTAAAGTATAAAAGTTATGCAATTGAAATTTTATTATTTATTTGAAGAAGAACAAGAAATATAGAAATTAACAGGATACAGGACCACATAACAGTTTGACACAATCCTATGGAAAATTTACTAATTCGATGTTTTGTATTCTCCTGTTTCCTCCGAATACAGTAAACCTATTTGATATATTTATATCCTGATATTTTAAAGTTCAAGTAAAGTATGTTTCTATCATTTTCAAGTTAGCTATGTAAAAACCAAGGGTTTATATGACATGGACAGTTACTTCACTATAAAAATATCAGGATATAAATTTATAGAATGGGTTAATTATATTCGGAGGAAACACGCGAATACAAAACATAGATTTGGTAAATTTTTCATAAGATTGTGTCAAATTCCTAAAAGGCCATGTACGCTCTTAACAAAATGCCAAAAAAAATCAGTAATTAGGGCGTATCGTTAGTTCATGTCAATTACGAAGCATCGAGTTGAGTACTGTGTCCAATTCTCGTTTCTAGTATGTTCTAGTACTCATAACGCCCAATATTTGAATCAATGACCTAAAATTCTAGAATATTAAAGAACAGGATGTTATCAGACATTTGACACTATATTGTAACCAACACTTGACCTTTAGTTAGAGTTAACCGACAGAGAAAGTTAATTGTTAAATAGACCTTTGTGTCTTGAGTGTTTTGAGTGTTCCTGCTAGATATTGATAGTTGACACTATTTGGTTTATTTTAGGGTTCCGTGAGATATTGGCGAATACTTAGTGAATAGTCGTGTGGTTCCCGTGGGAGCCATGCGACCCGGCAGAGGAACATATTCGGAGAGTGGACAGCAGCGCTCTCCGACACCAAGTATTCCAACTACTGCGATCACCTAGCCGCACCACAAGCGTGCTGATTACTGCAAAATCCCTTCATATGAATAGTTTATGTCGTTCTATGGGGGATGCCTATGTTCAGCAGTGGACGTCTCCGGCTGGTGATGATACGAATATGCCGATCAGCTGATCTATTTTGTATAGGAAGTAGATTTTTTTTATTTCCCATTTCTTTCTCTTGTAAGTTGTTCAGTTTGATTGGCAGATGTACCCTTTAAATATAACTACACCTTTTTCTAACACATTGATAGATTACACTTTTATTGATAGCTTAATACAGAAAATTAATAAAACGAAACTTGAAAACTGAAACGTGAGTAAGAATAAATTGCAGACTTGTCGCTCGGAGCGATCTTTAGTCAAAAATGATCAGTGCCCAAACCCTTCCACCCTTCCACATCTCTATCATGATTTCTTGATCTTTACATTTTTTTTATGATAGTGAGCGACAAGACGAGCAAATCAGGTGCCTGATGGTAAGCATCATGATTGCCCATATCAGACACAGTGCTACTGGATGCCACTAGACGGTTTTTAAATTCAAAATACTGCGCGGCACTGAACTACGCCTGTCACTCTGAGATATTAGTTGTTGAAACTCGTAACGTAACACAGTAACGTTTGCACATTACATACATTACATTTTCAGACAGAAGATACTCATACAAAAGTAAATATATAAATAGTAATTTTGTACAGATCCCCATCACTGTACGAGTATTCTTATTCGGTTTCCTGTAAACACTTCAACACTTGTTCAATAACTATGCTTAAAGTACAATCAATCTTGGCCTCTACTATTACAATACTGACACTGCCATTATTGGAACTTGAGTCTTTTTCTTTTTTCTGCTTTGATGTGTATTTAAAAGAGGGTATTAATCGGGTTGTAACAGGCTTGCATCTAGCGTGTTCCTGTTGTCTTATCAGATCTTCTGTCCATGCGGGAGTCATGTGGGAGCACTTCGTGAGGACGAAATATAATATAGCCTTCGTTTAATATTTAGATAATAATTAATATTATTCAACCAAACTCAAATCAAATTCTGACTCAACCAAACTCAAAAAGATTTGTTCAATTAGGTCACAATCTGACAACGTTCGGAATAATACCTCTGCAAGAAGAACGAACAAGAAACTTGTAGGGCTTAATTTTTTCAACTGATTGTTTTACAATATTTGGTTTGGTTACATTCGTTTGTTTGTGTCGGTGCCGCGTGGTGGCTATGCGGAAATTTCCAGGCATTTCCCTACTTTTTTTTTATGATAGTGAGTGACAAGACGAGCTAATCAGGTGCCTGATGGTAAGCATCATGATTGCCCATATCAGACCCCGGGCCACCCAGTGTTTTAAAGTTCAAAATTCTGTGGGAACTGCACTGCGCCTGTCACATTGAGATATGAGTTGTTGAATCTCATCATGCCCAGTCATTTCGCTTCATACCGGAACACAGTAATGTTTGCACATTACTGCTTGGCGGACGAATAACTGGCAAAGGTGTGGTACTTCCCCAGGCGGCCCCCTACTAAAGAGGCCTACCACTACAAATACTACTTACTACTTATTGACTTTATAATAAACTTTCATTAGTAAAGTAGATTTTATAATATGAGTTAGGTTTTGAATTGACCCTCTGAGAGCCCCGCTATCTATTTTGGGATTTTATTATAGAAACGACGTACACAGTTTCCTAAGAAATACTTTTTAATTGTTTTATATAATCTAAATCTACTTACAGCTATTCTGTCTCTATTCCTAGTATTAAAATTATGAAAGTGTAAATTATCAACCGTGGTGTCAGTTATTTTTTAACTACTAAGCCAGGACTAACATGCCTTTCGAAACATTTGAAGATTGCACCATATGAAGATGATATGTTATGATATTCGAACCCAGTGCTCCGGATCCGTAGCCGGACATATTCCCACCGGGCCAAGGACGCCTCCAATTACTTTATCGGCAGACCATATATTTCTATAGCTACCAGTTTTCTTGATTATAGGTATTAATATTATCTCCCCTAAAATTACAAAAAGCCGCCATTTTTGTGACATGAAAAAAAACTAAAATCGGTTCATCTATTAAGGAGCTACAAAGGCACCCAAATTTCGTCAAAAAAGATAATCTATCACTTATATTATCACTAAAGCACAGTTTGTCTACATTCTGCAAAACTTGCGAGGGAGCCACCTTCTACTGCGCGATATCATTGTGACAGTTTCTCACTGACAGATCGCTAGTTCCATATTTGACTACATTCATCATAATCCTAGACAGATAAATCCGAAATGTATCAGAGAAACCGCCCTCAAGGGCAAAGGGTCTTATCACATCACATTCTCCCTCTATCGGGATTGAGTTTTGACGAGCGATAGCCCTTAAGTGACCTGCTCGATAAGGTTTAGGGTTCCGCAGTTAAAGAGATAAAGCCATGGGCGGAACCCATACACTCGTGTGACATTATGTATGCTGTGCTACTGTGAAATATCATAAAATTTATGGCTACAAAGGAAACGAGCTCTGAATCCAAGCTGGGCCCAGAAAGCTGTCTACCCTATATTACCGGGTAGAGAATGTTATTCGCAATAATTTTCCTAAACATAGTAGCCCTCATATCACTGCTAAATTTATTACTTGATTTAACTAATAAAAGTAAAGTGTAGTAGTGACCGGTGCCTCGGTGGCGTAGAGGGCGCATGCTCGACTGCCAATAAAGTGGTCCCGGGTTCGATCCCCAGGTCAGGCAGTGTTAAAAATTGGATTTTTCCATTAGGAATTATCACAATAACTGCCTGGAGTCTGGAACTGTGCCCGGTAGATGGCAATAATAGGCTCGCCCTCTATTACATGGGACCAATAACATACTGGCGAAATGTGGGTGTATCTACTATGGGACTGAGTCCTGGGTACACCTCTGCCTACCCCTTCGGGAAAAAGGCGTGAATGTATGTTATGTTATGTTTCTAGTAGTAGGCCTCTTTAGCAGGGGGCCGCCTGGGGAAGTACCACACCTTTGCCAGTTATTCATCCGCCAAGCAGTAATGTGCAAACATTACTGTGTTCCGGTATGAAGGGCAATGTTACCAGCGAACTTACTGGGCATGATGAGATTCAACAACTCATATCTCAGGGTGACAGGCGCAGTGCAGTGCCGCGCAGAATTATTAATTTTAAAACACTGGGTGGCACTGTGTCTGATATGGGCAATCATGATGCTTACTATCAGGCACCTGATTTGCTCGTCTTGTCACTCACTATCATAAAAAGAAAAAAAAACTAAATTGATGTTAAGTAGGTAGGTGTACCAAGTTTTTTTTAATGGCGACGCGCGTTCCAATTTTATTAGAATGTCATTGATATTATAAAGAAAAGGGGAGATAATGTACGTTCTCCCAGCGCTTAGTAACAACTGGCACGTGCAACAACTGGCCTTTCTTAGCACACGTCCAGACAACGAAAACAACCTACATTCCAAGTTTCAAGTCTCGAGGATCAGTGGTTTGGGCTCTGCGTTGCAAGTCAATTAAGATTTTATAATATACTAGCGACCCGCCCCGGCTTCGCACGGGTAGCAGAAGTAGGTATAGTGAACGTTTAACAGGAGTAAATTCGTGATACATTGTATTTTAATAGATATAACCATAATGGTTTACGCAGCGCACGCAAATTAATGACTATTTCTGTTACAATGACCAAACCTTAACACATGTATAAATTTATCATGGGCTATTTTGAAGATATTGATAAGTACTACAAACCCCTAGTACATTCCTTTATTCTACCACCAATACTTTTCACATCGCATGCATATAATGACTTTCGAATAATGTGACTAAACCAAAATAGATGGATATAATGTCCGTAGACTATTTTGTAGATATTGGTAAATACTACAAACCCCTAGTACTTTAATCTATCACCAATAGTTTTCACACCGCATGAAAAATAATCACTGCTTTGATTATTGTGACTAAACCAAAAAAGATGGATATAATCTATGTATACTGTTTTGTAGGTATTGATAATTACTACAATCCCCTAGTACATTACTTTAATCTACCACCAATAGTTTTCACACCGCATGAAAGATAATCACTGCTTCGATTATTGTGACTAAACCAAAATAGATGGATATAATCTATGTATACTGTTTTGTAGGTATTGATAAGTACTATAAACCCCTAGTACATTACTTTACTCTACCACCAATAGTTTTCACACCGCATGAAAAATAATCACTGCTTCGATTATTGTGACTAAACCAAAAAAGATGGATATAATCTATGTATACTGTTTTGTAGGTATTAATAAGTACTACAAACCCCTAGTACATTACTCTACTCTACCATCAATAGTTTTTACACCGCATGAAAAATAATCACTTTTTCGATTATTGTGTCTAAACCAAAAAAGATGGATATAATCTATGTATACTGTTTTGTAGGTATTGATAAGTACTACAAACCCCTAGTACATTACTTTATTCTACCTCCAATACTTATTACAGCGCATTCATATTATGTCTGTTTCGATTATTGTGACTAAACCAAAATAGATGGATGAAATATCCGTGGACTATTTTGTAGATATTAGTAATTACTACAAACCCCTAGTACATTATTTTATTCTACCATCAATAGATTTCACAGCGCACGCAAATTAATGAATATATTTGACACCTTGGTTCACAATATTGCAGTTTTCTTACGGATCCCTAATATTTTTCAAAATTTCATATAGGCTATGTCACTCACACTGAATTAAGCTATCCATAAGTGAAAGAATTTTTAAAATCGGTCCAGTAGTTTCGGAGCCTATTCGTTACAAACAAAAAAACAAAGATTCTCTCTTTATAATATTAGTATAGATAGTGATTACAATAATGGCGGCCGCCGAGACTCGGCCGGTCGCCGACGGGGGGGTAACATCGACACGACACATCAATCGCTCTCGCCGACACTTCAAACGCTCTCAAGACCCCACAGTACCACCTTTGGAAGAAAATTGCCACGCCGCCCATCTTTCGTTTCAACAATCCAGCCCCGTTCCTCCGACCTAAAGGACAGGATCGCTGCCCATCAACGCCGGTCGCCTACATCACCGACCTAAGCTACAGTCCACTCGACCAAGGCGATCGGTCGCACAGAGGCCGTCCTGTCCGGAACATCGTATTAAGGATAATGATATAAAGAGAGATAAAGATATGAGACAACGTTCCACACACGGTCTTCTGGTCCCAAACTAGGCAAGAAGCGACTGGCCGGGGATCGAACCCGGGGCCTGCGGCACAGAAAGCAGAGTTTCTAATATCTGCTGTGCCAACCAGGCTGTCAACTAAAAATTGACGGAAAACAAAAATAAAATCATTAAATTATAAGTTTCACAGTAAGCCACATTTCGCGCTAACCCTAAAACATCTGGCTTTATAACTAGATTTTGAAACAAAATGGATATAAAGACATAATACTTAATTATTATTATGTTGGAATTCCAAACACAATAGATTTACCTATTTTACGGTTAAAAAGTGCCTTTAAAAAGCCGCCATAAAAGAAAGTGAACACGTGGTGCCATAATAAACAAAAAGGTGCCACTATAAAATAATAAAATACTTTATCTTTCTGAAAACAATGTCTTCTTCAACAAACTTCTGTTTACGATCTAAAATAATGTGGCCAAAAATGGTACTAACGTTTTGCCATAATGAGTACCTAATGTCAAAATATGCTAGTACATAGATGCCAGCGCCCTCGCTTACGTTCCTAAAGATTGTAGAGTAGTGTTGTAGAGTTATCGATTGTAGCGCCTATCGATAATTGACCATCAAAATCAATTAGGAACATTAAAGATAGACATATTCTTCCTACAATAATATCCTATAATGTTATACATGCAAAAGTTTGTGAGGATGGGTGAATGGATGTTTGTTACTCTTTCACGCCAAAACTACAGAACACATTGGGCTGAAATTCGGTATGTCGATAGTTTAGAGCCTAAATCACATAGAATACTTTTTATCCCGACATTCCTATTTCCACGGCAACGAAGACTACGCGGGTGAAACCGCGGGGCACAGCCTGTCATGTAAAATAAATGATATATAGGAGATATAATATTGTAATCTTTACATAGTATAAAACAACGTTGCTTTCCGCCGTCTGTATGGTTAGATAATCTATTGCGGTCTAGAAAAGACCTCGGCCTTCGCGGCGGCGTCGTTAAGCGGTGCGTTTTACACGCCACGTAACACGTACTCTCTGTAACGGTTAGTGGCCGAGGTTGACTGTCAGAAAGGTCAGGCGGACGATTTTAAATTTCTGATATAATTCCACGGTGTCCATTTCCGCTACAAATCTTCTGAAATATTCTGCTTCGCCACTGAGTTAGTCCCTGTCACGCTCCGCCTGTGTCACTCTGTATCGTGGTATGGCACTCGCTCGAAGAAAACCGCGCACGTTTTGCTATGAGCGGCGTTTCGTGGCGTGCTTCAAATATTCTTACCTTTGATTATTCCGCTCGCTGTGCTAACAGCGGCAAGGTCGTGTTCAGGCCGTTAAACTACGCGTTTTCAGACAGATTGATTTAGAGGAATGATTATATTATGTAAAAGGTATAAAGGTACTCGGAGCGAGTCGGTGTAGATTGCTAGTTACTAATAAAATCTAAAAAATAATTGAACTCTCAAACTCATGAAATCTACTATATTATACCAAAATTCAGGTTTTTTGATGTTAACCAATAGATGGACGAGAACTAGCCTTCAATCCTGTGAGAATATCGGAATAAAAAGTACCTTACGTGTTATTCCAGGGTCTAAGCTTACTACATATCAAATTTCAGCTCAATCGGTTCAGTAGTTTTAGCGTGAAAAAAGAGCAAACATAGACACAAAAAAAACGGCACTCGATGGCGCTTGGGTCGAATTAGAACACGTTAGCATTTTCTTTACCTGTTACAAAGGTAACTAACTATTTTACCTTGTACTGAGATTTGAGATCTATAATATTTTTTTTGAAGTTTATCGATATCGATAAGTTACTTATTAGATACTTTCACAACAACACTATGTTAGATACTACACGATTGTTAACTATTGTGTAATAGACGTTTTTGTTAAACTCCCGTTAATATCGGCATCTGGTCAATATAACCAACCTGTAGTGAAGGAACCCGTTACGTTTGTTTGAAACAGTTTATTTTGACCCAAAGTTATGAGTTATGACATTTAAAAGTTAAATAATCAAAGTTTCTTTTACATACTCGTACATTCACGCCTTTTTTCCCGAAGGGGTAGGCAGAGGTGTACCCAGGACTCAGTCCCATAGTAGATACACCCACATTTCGCCAGTATGTTATTGGTCCCATGTAATAGGGGGTGAGCCTATTGCCATCTACCGGGCACAGTTCCAGACTCCAGGCAGTTATTGAGATAATTCCTAATACAAATGGTACTCACACGTACATTAATGTTATTGTGATACGTATTGGGTTCGAGATAAACATACCTAGGTTTGAATTTTTCTGAACTGCATAATATAATTTTTCATCGTTTGCCTAACAAATTGATCAAAGGCGTCTATAGAAGCCAAACTTCCATCTCGCTGTTAACGGAATCAAAAGTTATGGCCATTATACTGCATATTTCAGCATACTTTAACTAATAGATGGCGCTGGTATGAAACTCTTCACTATGCTTACACACGCATGCCTCAACAATTTATTTTATGATAGTGAGTGACAAGATGAGCAAATCAGGTGCCTGATGGTAAGCATCATGATTTTCCAGATCAGACACAGTGCCACCCAGTGTTTTACAATTCAAATTGTGCGCAGCACTGCAATGCAGTGGTAGGCCTCTTTTGCAGGACGCCGCCTGGGGAAGTACCACACCTTTGCCAGTTATTCATCCGCCAAGCAGTAATGTGCAAACATTACTGTGTTTCAACGACGAGTTTCAACAACTAATAACTCAGGGTGACAGGCGCTGTGCAGTGCCGCGCAGAATTTTGAATTTTAAAACACTGTGTGCCACTGTGTCTGATATGGGCTATCATGCTGCTTACCATCAGGCACCTGATTTGCTCGTCTTGTCACTTACGATCATAAAAAAAAAAATGCGCCTGTCACCCTGAGATATTAGTTGTTGAAACTCGTCATACCCTGGTAATTTCGCTGGTATTGTTAATAGTCTTATTTCTAATTTTATTTCCAAATTGTCTTACATTATATGCATATTATTGTTGACAGCCTCGTTGGCTCAGATGGTAGTAACCCCGCTTTCTGTGCCGCAGACCCCTGGTTCGATCCCCGGCCAGGTCAAACATTTGTGCGCATGAGCATGTCTGTTTGATCTGTCCCTGTGTGTTATAAGCTTATATAAGTATGTATATCAGTCATCTGGTTACCATAGTACAGGCTCTGCCTAGTTTGGGACCAGATGACCGTGTGTGAAAAAAAAAAATTAGGATAAGGAATTCAGATCTCCAAGATACAAATGAGACATCAGGTTTCTCTGTTATTGTATGACGAATATCTTATTGTAATTCTACATGTGTTTTTATGGTAACCACATATGTTCTCAAAATGGTGGACCTATTTTAAGTTCTTAGAACTGTAGCATGGTGTTTCATAGAAATGTCACATGTCATATATTTGTATTCAAGTTAATATAGATGTGTTGGCAAAGTTGTGGTGTTAAAAACACTTTCACAAGCCACAAATTAAGAATTGAATTGAATATAGACATGTTGCCGACAATGGCTTTTGAAGTACCTATTGTATCACTTTGTAGTTTGAAGGTTGATGATTAAATATAATATTGTAGTAGTACTCAAGAGGATTAATGTACCCATAACTGAACAATAATGAGAAAAATAATTTCTAGGAGAAAATATTTTGATTTCCAAAACAAACCCACTGCTCTTTCTATTCACATTTAATAATAATATATAATATTCACATATTATAAAGGCTTCTGTCTTCTTTCTATGAAACTTCGGCCACGAATGAACAGACGTATGACGTATATAAATACTAATACTAAAATAAAATAACACTTTTTAACCGTGATATATAACATTACAAAAGTGGTAAGTACTTAACCGAAATAATCTTAAAATTAAATTTACACGACATTATCAGAGGTACTATTCGAAAATTTTCCGCCATTGCAACATTTAAAAACAACAAACAAAAACAACAATTAAAAATTGAGTATAATATTGACTATTGACCAACCTTTTTTCATCAAACTCCATAGGTGCTATTGAGAAATAAAACTGTCATGCTGGCTCATGTTATCGTAGTCCAAAGCAGATATCACTGAAAATACTTATTATTTTATTTCTTTTTTATTTTTTGGCTGGCTACAAAAATATGAAATAAAGACTAGTTTGCTGAAAAGACAGATTTTTTTGTTAAATTGTGTTTTTGCCAGCATGCTGCTCATTTGTGGCCTGAGCTTTCAAAGCAGTTAGAAATACGACTATGCAAATCAACAGTGCCGCCATATTTATTGCAGTGTCTAAATGTAGTCCGTCTGTCTACCCTTACATTTGTTTTAATTACCAGCCTTCATAATCTTCTCCAATCAAATTAAGGAAACCGAATCACCGGGATCTCCCAAACTTCAAAAACATTTTTCCCAGAAGATCATACAAAGATCATACATATTAAACAAGTTTATGTTTAGTCATACTTCTTGAAATTGTTATCTTCATTATCATCATTAATTAGCATTGTAAAATCGGATCGCTATTGTTTGGGTTGCTGAATAATTTGGCTGGTCTTTTTGGACGATCTTTGCCCAGAGGAAGCCTTTGTGCATTTTGGTTCAGATACGCATTTTTTGATCACTTCGTTGTCCGTCTGACTGTCTGTCTGCCCGTCTGTGTGTGTCCGTCTTTCAAGACCCTTTTTCTCAGGAACGCGTTGAGGTATCAAGTTGAAACTCATATCAACAAATCAAGTTCACGATCCCTTGTTGATGTAAAAAAATCAAACTTCTAAGTCAACGGAATCAAAAGATACGGTCATTTTACCGCGCATTTTCATATTTTGAGTAACGGACTATAAACTTCCCTTTGGCCATCATTAAATTTGGCAAGAAGCAAGATTTTCACAAAGCAGAAAATCCCAAAACCGTAAAATTTCTCAAAAAAAATTGATTATTAATGTTTGCGGAATGGAACCCTAACACTAAGCACACCATTTATTTAATGCCATAGGTGGCCGCACAAGCAGACGGTGTACGGTGATAGCTCGCGGTTACCGCCGCCTATAGACACCGGCAACACCAGGAGTATTGCCAGTATGTTGAATCATTTAAGCTCATTTAAATCATTTAAGTCACACACGCAGCTATAATATATATTAATATACCGTCCTATAATATATATTATAGCAAGCTACCACAAACGGAGACGATGCTATAATATATATTTTAGCCTTCATTTCATTGATACAGTAGTTTATATTAATATGCAATAATATATATTACGGTATATGTTGGTGACGTCATAGAAATATATATTATAGCTGCGTGTGCGGTCAGTCGAATATTTGTATAGAAAATATATCGTAATATGCCTTGCTATGATTTATATTAATATATATTATAGCTACGTGTGTGACGGGCTTTAAAATGGATTTTTTTACTGATTCTCTATATTATTGTTATTTTCTAGAACCTACTTGTCTAATTTTACGTAGTTACGAGTACATGTAGTTTTTTTTATATTTTCAAAAATGTGGGTACGTGTGAGCGAGGGGGCGAATTAGCTTAGAACCGAGCCTTAAATCGTTCTGGAGTCAAGCGACGAATAAAGTTGTGCAATAATGTTTCCTCTGCCACTAAGAAACATGAGTTACCGATAATAATTCACCAGCCTAGACGACAATAGGCCTAATTGATGAACTCACTGCAGCAGGAATGATCGGGACGAGGAATTCCCAATGCCTTTCGGGCTTCCCGGTTTTATCGGATGTTACAGAAAATAAGATAATTATAATTTACGTCTAAGACAAGCTGACCCGGTGAACTAAGTACGGCCTTAAAATTTATAAATATTGTGTTTAGTTATTAGCTGCCTAAGACATCTAGTTTAAAAAAAGTAGATTGTTACACGAGGGGCTAAAAAGACCCATTGTACGAGGTAGTTTTACTGTAGAGCTTTGGATCCGTTCTCAGGATTGTTTTTCATAGGATTTTGTCGAATATATTGTATATGGGCAATCATGATGCTTACTATCAGACACCTGATTTGCTCGACTTGTCCACGTAGTACTCATTATAGTGATCTGTGGTCTTGTCACTCACTATCATAAAAAAAAACATTCCGAAGAAGTGACATAATATTAAGCTATACAAGTATGCTTCCCCCCAATATTGGGGGGAAGCCGAAAAATACAGTTTGGCTCCCGAATCTTTATCAATTATCGGTGCATTTTCGAGTGTTTAACGTGTAATAATGGTGGAATATTACGTGTTGAGTGTTTTTAAAGACAAACATGTCTCTTGGCAAGTGATGCGAGAGTTGAAATGTGATTTTTCGTGTTCCCACCAATATTCCGGCAGCTTCTTGTAAAGACCACCACTTTACTAGAGCTGTGACTTGACTGGGCTTGCCCTGATTGTGAATTGACTAATTGATCATAATCATCATCTCAGCCACAGGACGTCCACTGCTGAACATAGGCCTCCCCCATAGATTTCTATTATTTAGTCCGGTTGTAAGCGGCCCGCTAATTGACCATATAAACTTGAAAATGTATATAACTTGACACTGGCAAATACATAAACGTGTGAGTCCATGAACGTCCTGTGTAAGCAGGCTATAAATACAAAACTTGACACTGGCAATACATTCGTGGGTCCATAAAAGAAGGAAATAAAAGTATGTACCTACTTACTTCAATGACGTTGAATAAGACTTACCTATTCCCATGGATATTCTGGGTAAAATAATCCTTGCCTATGTATGAAATTCGTTGCGTCGGGATTCCAATGAAAACTATATTTTAAGATTTTAGATCTCTTCAATGAATGTGTAACATCTCAGATACGTTATGGTTACAAATTTCAGTTGAAACCAATTACGAATAAATTGGCAATTGGCCAAATAGTTGGTAAAACCCGTTTTGCGTCATAGACAAGTGTTTTCTATGAAACGACATCGTAAAGAAACACGAGTAAGGCCAAACAGTTGTATCGAGGAATTTCGAAGAAATATTTATTTTAGTAGTTACAAAAATTGGAATATATTATCATCAAAAATAGAAAATTAAATAGGCAAAAAGTGTGCGTTGGCCGGGAATCGAACCCGGATCAACTGCTTGGAAGGCAACTATGCTGACCATTACACCACCAACGCAGCTGAATGAACGTTTGAAATTATAAATCCGGTGTCAAGCTAGTTTTTTGAACTTTAATTATGTTTCCATACAATAGTACAACACTGCGAATTATTGCATTAACGAGGGCACTAAAGTATATGTGCTATTTGCATGATTTGAATGAAACTGAATATGGCAGATAATTAGTTCCCATTTTGGTCACGTTCGTTTAAATTGCAGAGTTACAAGAAAAAGAAAATACATAGAAATTTCTTGACCTCGATTAAAATGTATACAACATCTGATTTTTTTAGTGTTCTAACTCGACCCCAGCGCCATCTAGTGTTGATTTTGTATGTTTGAGTAGTGTACAAGACCAATGACCCTCTACCATCTGTTTAAACATAGTTATATAACTGTGTATAATATAGATAGCAGCATAAATATAATAACTGCTCTACAATTGCAGTTGGCATGGTGGGCCATTCACCGTTCACGTATAACTTAACTATCACTTGTTGTGTCTTATAGAATTATATTATAACTAGCTATGCCCCGCGGTTACACCCGCGTTGTCATCGTTCCCGTGGGAATATCGATAAAATAGTACCGCATGTGTTATTCCAGAGTCTAAGATTTTTTTTATGATAGTGAGTGACAAGACGAGCAATTGGTAAGTATCATGATTGCCCATATCAGACACAGTGCTACCCAGTGTTTTAAGATTCTAAATTCTGCGCGACACTGCACTGCGACTGTCACCCTGAGATATTATTTGTTGAAACTCGTCATGCCCAGTCTATGCCCAGTGATTTCGCTGGTAACATTGCCCTTCAGACCGGAACACAGTAATGTTTGCACATTATTACTGCTTGGCGTGTAACTGCTTACAAACAAACCACTCCGAAAAGTACCCGATGCAAAGGTCCCTTGACGCTGGCGACTTTGCCGCGCTGTAAGGCAATTGCTAGCCTTTGCAGCAGGTACGAGCCGGAGCGGAGAGTCACCCGTTCTCTGTCGTAATCTGCGACCTAGCTCTCTTATGAGGCCGCTCGCCTCTGATCCCCCAACAACCCATGGTCTCCGCTATATATATTTAAAACTTTTCAAATATGTACGTCTAAAATTCATTATCATCATTTTCTCAGGTCTCAGAAGTCCACTGCTGGACATAGGCCTCTCCCATAAGGACCCTCACTCGCACGGCAGGCGGGTTGTCGAGCGCAGTTCGATGGTTTTAAACGGAGGACGCTGCTAGCCGTCCTCTGGATCTGGTAACCCTTAGCTGCCTCTTACAGCAACCACGGGTGGAGAGGGTGGAGAACTATTACTTTATCTTACTATTGTGAAAAGTTTGTGAGGATGGATGTTTGTTACTGTTTCACGCCAAAACTACTGAACCGATTAGGTTGAAATTCGGTTAACATACCAAATGTGTTAACAAATGGTAACTATATCCATATTTATATATTCTAAAGCCACGGCCCACGGCAAACGTCCAAAATTAGCTGTAGATATCTTTTCATGATTTTTTTCGATAACATCCCCTTTTCAGAAGTCGCGTTAAAGAAACACCTGCCATCCTAACCCTAAGGTTCCATTTGGGTGGGTCCCGTGAGAAATAGGGTTCCTCAAGTCATTATTAAAACGGAAGTAGAACATTATAATGAATTATAAGAAAGCATGAGACAGTGTGGTGTGACTTGTTATTTCAAAATTGTGTGATAAAATGATTGTTTTGTTTTTAAGTCAAACTCAAACTTTTTAAACTTCTATAAATATTATCAATAGCTAGTAATGAATCTACTGTGCGTTCGTAAATATACCTCTACAAGAAGAACGCTCAACAAACTTGTAAGATTTAATTTTTTCAACTGTGAGTTTTACAATATTTGGTTTGGTTACATTTGATTGCTAGTGAGGTGCCGCGTGGTGGCTATGCAGAAGATTCCAGGCATCTTTTTGCCCTCAATGTACTGATTAACGAATTAATTTATTTGACTTGACAGCCTGATTGGCACAGATGGTAGTAACTCTGCTTTCTGTGCCGCAGGCTCCGGGTTCGATCCCCGGCCAGGTCAAACATTTGTGTGTGTGAACATGTCTGTTTGATCTGTGTCTGGGTGTTATGAGCTTATATAAGTATGTATATCAGTCAGTCTGGTTACCATAGTACAGGCTTCTAGCCTAGTTTGGGACTAGATGACCGTGTGTGGAAGTTGTTCCATATTATTATTAATTTCGCTGGTACATTGCCCTTAAGACCGAAACACATTAATGTTTGCACATTACTGCTTGGCGGATGAATAACAAGCAAAGGTGTGGTCCTTCCCTAGGCGGGCCCCTGCAAAAGAGGCCTACCACTAAAAAAGTTATAAGAAGTACCTCAAGTTTTTTTGGAAATTATTAGCGATCCTTATTATAAAAAAAATAAATCCACGTCCTAAAAGTCGCGTACAACAGCTAGTATATTATTTATACCTATTAGATTAATAAAACAAAAAATGTGACCTTTGACATACATAATATAACGATAATTCGTAAGTATCAACCTCGATTATCGATGATTGATTTATCGATAAAAATGATAATTTTATTTAATCTGCAAATAAATCCTTCCAACTAATATTATAAATGCGATAAGTAGTTTGTGAGGATTGTTGGATAGATATCCTGATATTTTAAAGCTGAAGTAAAGTATGTCCCTATCATTTTATTTTTGTTTATAAACTCTACATTTTTGTAGTAAACGTCCAACCACGCGAGTAAAGCTGGGATTTTTGAAAGTTAACTATGAAAAAACCAAGGGTTTATAAGAAAAAATAAAATGACATGGACATAGTTTATTTCAGTATAAAAATATCACGATATAAATTTATAAAATGGGTTAATTATATTCGGAGGAAACAGGGCAATACAAAACATCGATTTGGTAATTTTTTCATATGTTCATATGTTTATGCTCTTAAGAGGTAGGTGGTCTTCATTTGCAAAATTGACACATAAACTGTCTAAAGGTATGAATTACTGGCCAAATTATATAATTACATGCATTAAAGAAAATTAGTCATGGCCGAACTGGAGTTTGGGAAGAAAGCTGGCGTAGTGTTGGGCCTAGTTATCTTCAGGGGTATCGATTATTTTTATTTATATATACAAAAACTTTTTTAACTGTAAATTATAACTGTATATATATTGATCAGCTATCTTTACTTATCTTTGCTACTTTTAAGGTATTTGATAAAATATTTTACATGACATATCATCGCGCCTTTTTCCTGAAGGAGTTCAGAAGTATACCCAAGACTCAATTGCATAGTAGTGCCCAGACTTCATCAGCTATGTTATTTTAGTCCCAAGTAATAGGATGCGAGCCTATTACTATCTACCGGGCACAGTTCCAGACTCCCAAGTTGGCATTGAGAAAATTCCAAATAGAAAAACCCATGAAACTTTTTGTCTGACAAAAATCAATATTTTTAAGATGTTAAAAATCAAGGAAATATATTTTTGTCGATTGTTTTCCATCCCTAATATTAAGACGTCAATCTCTTTAGACATGCAATGCCAGATGTGTGGTCTTCATTAAAAACGGCGTTAAAACCACCACGTAATCGACTTTCACGTTTAAATTTAAATAAATCCATTTTAAAAACAATTAAATTCAGTTATGCTGCGTTAAGTTTTGCTTTAAATCACTTTTTTTCATATTAAATAACGTTTAAGTGTTAGAAATGGCTATAAAAGAATTGAATTTAATTGGGGGTGAAATGCTGGCGACTACATAAATGAATTAAAAAAGTTATATTATGCAGTAGACGCAAAGAGGTTTATTCGAGTAGCTGGTGTTACAAACAAGCAAAAATATGTCCGTGTAAAATGTCGTCGCACGCGTCAAACGTAACAGACCATATAGGTAGTAGATAGTAGATATCAAATACAGAGCGGCTTTTGGTGAAAACACATGCAATCTAAATTAAGCTTTTTTTTATGATAGTGAGAAACAAGACGAGCTAATCAGGTGCCTGATACTAAGAGACATATCAGACACAGTGCCACCCAGTGTTTTAAAATTCTAAATTCTGGAAGGCACTGCACTGCGCCCTGTCACCCTGAAATATTAGTTGTTTAAACTCGTCATGCCCAATAATTTCGCTGGTAACATTGCACTTCAGCCCGGAACACGGTAATGTTTGCACAATACTGCTTGGCGGATGAATAACTGGCAAAGGTACAGGTACTTCCCCAGGCGGCCCCCTGCCATAGATGCCTAGAATGCCTACCTCTTTAAAACATTTTTTTTTTAAATTACTACTCTAATTAGAGTTTACAATCATTTGTTTAAACGCGTAGATGGCATAGTATGTAGGTACCTATACATTGTCAGTCACCGCTAGCCAGCATGGCACGGGGATAATTATTTCCCCATTTTTTTTCTCTTTAACACCCGAATATTCCATAACAGCTGTCTCGTTCTAACCCCCTCAGACTTCGTTTTCCCTGGTCGCTGTGCAACTGGACACTTACTGTTTAGTCTGTTCAGATAAGTTTGTTTGAGACTAGTTGTCTAGTGTAATTGAAATTCAATGTCGTTGGCTAGACGTTTATTTTTTTCCAACGAAAAGTGTTACGCATGTTCAAATTCCCCATTGTTCTCAGAACTACAGTTTGTCTACATCTTTACGAAAGCGTGCGAGGGCGCTGTAATCTATACTCTTAGCATCATGTTTCTGATCATGAACAGCTATTCAATATTGCGAAATGTTAGTACCATTTTTATCCACAATAATTAATATCGTAGACACATAGTTTTTTCGGTACACACGCACCGTTCTAGTAAAAGATATCAATCGATTCTAATATAATTGGAATTGTTTGTGTTCTGAATTGAAATAAGTATTAGGAATTCGGGTTTCTTAAAATTATCGACATTTATTTTGTAGTACTGTACTTTCCTAACCTATTTTATAGAATACTAGCTGTGCCCCGCGGTTTCACCCGCGTAGTCATCGTTACCGTTCGAAAAAAAGTACCCAATGTGTTTGTTATTCCAGGGTCTAACCTATCTACATACCGAATTTCAGCCCAATCGATTCAGTAGTTATGGCGTGAAAGAGTTACAAACATCATCCATCCTCACAAACTTTCGCGTTTATAATATCGCGGTTTCACCCGCGTCTTCGTTCCCTTGGGAATTTCGACCCTGAAATAACACATAGGTAAGGTACTTTTTATCCTGATATTCCCACGGGAATGACGACAACGCAGGTGAAACTGAGGAGCCCAGCTAGTCAATAATATGGTCCATAAGGTAAACGTCACCCATATAAAACGAAAATACACGCAGATATGAAGAAATATAAGGAATGATTCTCCACTCAATTATTTGCGCGAAAGCATATTTTATGAAAGAAAATTTAATTGTAATTGTGATATATATACCATACTACTATAATAATATCTATTATTATAGCATGTTAGCAGTTTAACTATGTTTAGTCTCGTTTTTAAATTGTTTGCACACGTTATACTTAATAGTCTTTATTAAAAGACGACGAATTGAAAATATTGGCGGTAGGGATCTCAATATTTCTCAGCAACTACAAAACATTTGAAACTAATGTTTACCTATGTATTTCATTTATGATGATATTGACATTTTTTTTATGATAGTTAGTGACAAGACGAGCAAATAAGGTGCCTGATGGTAAGCATCATGATTGCCCATATCAGACACAGTGACACCCAGTGTTTTAAAATTCAAAATTCTGCGCGGCACTGCACTGCGCCTGTCACCCTGAGATATGAGTTGTTAAATCTCATCATGCCCAGTAATTTCGCTGGTAACATTGCGCTTCATACCGGAACACAGTAATGTTTGCACATTACTGCTTGGCGGATGAATAACTGGCAAAGGTGTGGTACTTCCCCAGGCGGCCCCCTGCTAAAGAGGCCTACCATTACAACACCACATGACATCATTTTGGTAATTG
Source organism: Hemistola chrysoprasaria (assembly GCA_947063395.1). Taxonomy (NCBI): domain Eukaryota; kingdom Metazoa; phylum Arthropoda; class Insecta; order Lepidoptera; family Geometridae; genus Hemistola; species Hemistola chrysoprasaria. Next base: position 1,479,065 of record OX346731.1, on the reverse strand, counting down.
GTTTACATGATTGGATAACTTTTAAAGCAGAGAAAAAAATATCAAAGATCTATAAAAACAGAGATTACCGTCATCTTAATGCCTATAGCCTATAGCCAAATCTAAAATAGTAATGCGGAAGTCATTTGCGGCATTGTCTCATAGAAAAACATGTATGTAAACGGTTTCCGTTCAGTTTTAAATAGAATATCCTAAAAACTACAAAACAATGACCTTATAGAGAAAACATGTGACAATTTGACTATGGAGCAATGTTTCTGTTAATTTTTTACTACTTTTTACAACCAAGAATTATTTTTATATTATTTTAGATTAATATACGTTAATATTACGTCCTCTTTGGTGATAATAAAGAGTATTATATTATTATTTTATTTGTCATTCATTTCATCGTCATCATGATCATTTCAGCCGTAGGACGTCCACTACTGGACATAAGCCTCTCTCATAGTTTTCTATCGCGTCCGGTCAGCATGTTTCTGCTGAACATAACACGATTTACAACACAGCACGAGTAGTCGATATAAATTTTAAGTTGATAGGTACCTCCACGCGTTCCTGTTAAAAAGTGTCTTAACAGACAGATATACAGACAGACAGAGGGAAAGTGATCTTACGAGGGTTCCTTTTTCCTTTTGAGGTACGAAACTAGTGAAGGTAATTACACATGCGATTTCAAATTAATTTTATAAGCATTGTAGTTTTCATAAGTATTGTGTAGTGGTAGGCCTCTTTTGCAGGGGGCCGCCTGGGGAAGTTCCACACCTTGGCCAGTTATTCATCCGCCAAGCAGTAATGTACAAACATTACTGTGTGCCAGACTGAAGGGCAATGTTACCAGCGAAATTACTGGGCATGATGAGATTTAACAACTCATATCTTAGGGTGATAGGCACAGTGCAGTGCCTCGCAGAATTTTAAATTTTAAAACATTGGGTGGCACTGTGTCTGATATGGGCAATCTTGATGCTTACCATCAGGCACCTGATTTGCTCGTCTTGTCACTCACTATCATAAAAAAAGCATGCGAATTAATTAGTCTTAACATGCTAATTCGCTAAATTTGCATTCACAGAATTTCGCCACTTGATTTAATTTTCAAAATTCTAATTAAGCATGCTAACAATGAATGCGCATGCTATTTAATCCATCACTATACGAAACCCCAAAAAAACATTAAGAATACTATATAGAACATTAAAAATTTTACCAAATATTTATTGGCAAAGTTATCGTGTTTCCTTAGATCTTGAAAGTATTCTCGTGCTAACTCAGCTACGTGACTAGACGCGTGCGCGCGCGCACGTCCGTGCTGCCTATAAATATTGGTCAACGGTCAAATTGACACTTCGCCGAACAAATAGATGTTTGACTTTATCTTTTATAGACATAGGACCTAAACTTCAACCACAGAATAAATAATAGTTGCTTTATCTAACGCTAATATTTTATACTAGTTGTGCCCCGCGGTTTCACCCGCGTAGTCATCGTTCTCGTTTGAATATCGGGACAAAAAGTACCCTATGTGTTATTCCAGGGTTTAGACTATCTACATACCGAATTTCAACGCAATCAGATCAGTAGTTTTGGCGTGAAAGAGTAATAAACATCTATCCATTCTTACAAACTTTTGTATATATAATGCTAACAGTGCCCTAGTTTCACCCGCGTATACATCGTTCCCGTGGGAATATCGGGAAACAAAGTACCCTATGTGTTATTCCGGAGCCTATGCTACCTACATACCAAATTTCAGCCCAATGGGTTTAGTAGTTTTGGCGTGAAAGAGTAACAAACATCCATCCATCCATCCTCCCAAACTTTCACATTTATAATTTTAGTAAGATCTACCAAGAAGTTACCAGATGGCAGATATTATAGAAACAAAAGAAAAAGGTAATTCCAATGCCTTCCGCATTCCCTTATAAAACTCTAAAGCTTTTTTTAAACGTAACACCCCAGGCTGTTTGTTTAGATCCTTTGAAAATGACGAATTGCTCCCCTACAGAGAGACATTTACTTGTTTTTATTCAGTAGTTTTTGTATATTTATCTTAGTTGAAATGTCACTATCTGAAGTGACAAATTAGTTGTTTTTATAACAAGCCATGTGTTGCTTTAGTTTGGGGAATTTCAGACTTTTTGTCTTCGTAGATTTTTTTTTTATGATAGTGAGGAACAAGACGAGCAAATCAGGTGCCTGATGGTAAGCATCATAAATGCCCATATCAGAAACAGTGCCACTCAGTGTTTTAAAATTCAAAATTCTGCCCGGCACTGCACTGCGCCTGTCACCCTGAGATATGAGTTGTTGAATCTCATCATGCCCCTGCAAAAAAGGCCTACCACTACAATACATTAAATTAATAATAATACATTAGGTATTCTATAAATTAAAATTTAAAATACACGCAATTAATATATTTTTTTAATATATGTAACCTTAAAAATATACCGAGGACTGCCTCGGTGGCGTAGAGGGCGCATGCTCGACTGCCAATCAAGAGGTCCCGGGTTCGATCCCCAGGTCAGGCAATGTCAAATATTTAAATAATAAAAATAAATAAAATAAGTGTTTATTGCCACAAAAAATTACATACAGAAAAATAGAGAAGATTACAAGGTAGACGTTACGATCACAACAAGATACAAAAAAATAACAATGATATTGACTATTTATCTATGCAGTACTTATATAACCTAAAATATTGGATTTTTCCATTAGGAATTATCTCAATAACTGCCTGGAGTCTGGAACTGTGCCCGGTAGATGGCAATAGGCTCGCCCTCTATTACATGGGACCTATAACATACTGGCGAAATGTGGGTGTATCTACTATGGGACACCTCTGCCTACCCCTTCGAGAAAAAAGGCGTGAATGTATGTTATGTAAAAATATGACTTGTCAATTTATCAATGTTAGAGGAACCAACATCTAGAGTTGCCATGTTGAGCTAACTCACAATGACGTCAAGATCCCTTTCTAGTACTAGAGCATTAAGCAGTCGTAACGCTCTAGGTAGTGGAGAAAATTTCTTCAGCTCCGTCCTACAAATTGGCACCGCAAAGGGTCTATGCCGACGTGCTCTAAGATGACCTGACGTTTTTTGTAATATTGGTAGGACTTATTCAACTCGTCAAACCTAATCAATGTTTGACCCAGACACTTCCTAGACCTTTCGTTACATAATGATTATAAATGACTGCAAAATAACACCAATATATTTTTTTAGGTTACTAAAAACAGTTATATTTTGAACTCTAACGACTAGGAAATAAGAATACATGTTGCAACAAAAGGGGGAGAGGAGTCTGCCCAAATACCGTTCCACTTTCATTCCCCATCCGCTCAAATCTGGAACATTCGTTAATATTCGCTTAATACGATTTTCAGCAATAGGTCAGCGATGGATACACAAGAGATTGGTTTTCTGCGGATATATCGTTGGATATTTTTGGCAAAAAAAATTATTTTTATTAACATTGGCCGTGTGGTTCCCGGCTATTATATAATAGGGCCACCTCTATCTCATCTGGTGAGAGCCGTGAGATCTGGCAGAGGGACATATTCTGAGAATGGACAGCAGCTCTCTCCGGCACCAAGTATTCCAACTACTGCGATCAGCAAGCCGCACAACAAGCGCGCTGATTACGGCTAAATCCCCCCCCCCCCCCCCCCCCCCCAAATATGAACAGTTTATGGCGTTCTTTGGGGCTTATGTTCAGCAGTGGACGTCTTCCAGCTGATGATGATCATGATGATTATTAATGTTGTTAATAATTCTAGGTACTTATGTTTGCTACTATGCAACCCATTTCAATAAAGGAATCCCGCACAAAACATTGGCTTCTTCTCCTTTCATCACATTCCTCATACGTGCTCGTCGGTTGTAGGCATCTAGCATTTCCTTAGGAGCGCATCAACTTGTTAAAGAAAACGAAAAAAAAAGTTGACCCCTACCAACTAGACTCTAGACAATTCACACACGCCTATAAATCTCTTTCTTTTATCTCCTTTCATTCGTCATCCCCACATGTCCGAACCATGTAAAAAAAAATTGACGCAATGGAACTAGATCTATAATGATCGTCAGAAAAATGTCGAGATCCATACCCCTTGTGTAGCGGTACAAGAGTCGAGGTTAGCAATGTGGGTCAAATCAAGCGGAAGAGATATGCGCTCGGAGAACTGTGGGACCATACCTAGTGGAATGGGAATAGGTTTTATTATGACATCTCGTATGACGTTTCTATTTATTTGTATCTACAACGTTTTCCAAAAAGATTTATTGGTACTTAAGGGGTACATCTGACATCCACTCGTCAACTTGCAAAAGAGAGAAATATGAAATTTTCAATAAAAAATTTCGTCTTCCAATAGCCGATTAGCTTATCTGTTTTGTATGGGAACTACTGATCCAATTAAGCTGAAATTTTGTATGTAGATAGCTAAGACCCTATAATAACACATGCGGTACTATTTTTACCCGATGTTCCCGCGGGAACGATGACAACGCGGGTGAAACCGCGGGGCAAAGCTAGTTTATTATAATTACTTAATGGCAATACTAAAAATTAAAACCAAAATTATAAATAAATTAAGATCGACATGGCCTAGAAACCGACAGCTCCTTTATAAAGATTGTTTAACTGAGCAAATAGCACGGAACAATAATTAATACCCCTCACCCTTCACTCCAACCACAGAGGATATAAAGCATGAGTACAGTAACTGAAGTTATTGTTGCAATACGTTGCTAAATATTGGTCCTTATTGTGTAGATCTACCCTTATTTTCGTAGGGTGACTATGATTAGAGCGCGCGCTAAATATTTACTCATGCACGCGGCTGAAATCTTTTCATTCTTTAATTGGAAATCTACTTGTATAAGACAGTTTAATTTATTACTAGCAGTCCCCCGTGGTTTCACCCGCGTTGTCATCGTTCCCGTGGGTCTATCGGGATAAATAGAATAGAATAGAATAGAATAGAATAGAAATGTTTTATTTTCAGATATTACATCCATAGTCCACAGTTAATAATGTCATTAAAAATAAAATTAAAATTATATTACATTAAATGAAGTTAAATTACATGAATCAAATCAAAAATTATAAAATTAAATAACATAAAATAAAAATAAAATAAATAAAAATAAAAAATAAAAAAATTAAAAGAGTGTCGGGAGTTGATCCATTAGGAAGGACTTCTCAGCTGGCTAGGCGCTTAAAAAGTAAAAAAAAAGTAATAAAAAGTACCCTATTTGTTATTTCAGCGTCCAAATATATATATGTACATACGAGGATACTATATGTACATACGAGGAAAAGGTGTCAAGTAATTCGACAGCCTGGTTGCATGGTTGGTTGGCACATATAGTAGTAACTCTGTTTCTGTGCCGTAGGCTCCGGATTCGATCCCCGGCCAGTTCAAACATTTGTGTGCATGAACATGTCTGTTTAATCTGTGTCTGTGTGTTATAAGCGTATATAAGTATGTATATCAGTCATCTGGTTACCATAGTACAGGCTTCTAGCCTAGTGTGAGACCAGATGACCGTGTGTGGAAGTTGTCCCATATTATTATTATTAATATTGATAAATACTGGTCAAAATAAAAAAATTGGTTATTTCATCGAGCTGATCTATCTACAGCTAATCAAATCTGAGCAGTACCTTTTGACAGTTATTATTTTGCCTGGTTTTACGGCAAAGGTTATGGAAATTGTGTGAGTTAGCCCTATGCAAAATTATTTCTGCTTGAAAATTGCTTAAAAAGATAAAACAGCAAACGCTACTTCTTAAATTTGATAGGTGATAGGATGTAATGATGAAAACAAGAGCTGCTAGTTAAATTAAGGGATTGGTTTGTTTTTGAATTAGTTTTATTACTTATAAGTAATATTACTTCTAAATATATGAACTCTTTTATTTCTGGTTAAGAAAAAAAGTTAATGTCTTGATCAAATAAATCTCATTGCCACCCTACCATATAGTGCCCTAATCACTACAATAGGAATTAATTTTGTTTTTTTTTTCCTGCGGACCCCTACATATTATTATCTGTGTCAATTCTATACAAACTGATACAAGTTCTGTGGTGTGCACCTGGCAGTCGCGTGCCATTTCAAGTTTTTTTTTAAGTTTGTTCCGGTTGAAATTTATTTGCTAAGAAGATTAAAATAATATTAGATTAATCGCTCTTTGTGATTTTGAGAACCGTAAACTGGATGTCTCCCCAATTTCTGTCTCTGTTTTGTTATGTTTCCACTTAGTTGTATTTTTATTTTATTAGCGAACTAGCTGTGCCCCGCGGTTTCACCCGCGTAGACATCGTTTCCGACTGAATATCGGAATCGGACGAAAAAGAGGGTAGGTGTTTTATTCCAGCGCCTAAGGGCCTAAGCTAATATTATTCCCATCTGTCACCCTGTTTTGTTTACGTGGGGGCAGATCGGAAAGAGATGTTTGATCTATTCCCAATATTTTATAATTTGACAGCCTCGTTGGCTCAGATGGTAGTAACTCTGCTTTCTGAGCTGCAGGCCCCGGGTTCGATCCCCGGCCAGGTCAAACATTTGTGTGCATGAACATGTCTGTTTGATCTCTGTCTGGGTGTTGTTAGCTTATACAATATATGTATAAGTATGTATATCAGTCATCTGGTTACCATAGTACAGGCGTCTAGCCTAGTTTGGGACCGGATGACCGTGTGTGGAAGTTGTCCCTTAATATTATAATTATTAATATATTTTAATGCGCGTTTGTTACTTCTTCATGCCGCGTCGGTCGAAACTTCAAGCGGTCAGCGGCGGCGGTTTAGGTGCTACGATACCACAGACAGACTCAGATACACAAACACGCCAAACTTATAACACCCTTCCTTTTCAATCGGGGGTTAAAACAGATTTTTCCTCACAACGCGATGCAGCTTCAGTGACACAAATTAGGTTAAAACAATGCACATGTCACCCTAATTTCCATCAAAGGTAACATAAAACCAGCCAGGACAGAGTGGCCCCTGTTTACAGAACAAACCAACTGAAAGCATTGGTTTACAGTTACTAATGTATTGGTAATCAGCCTCGTGTGACTCAAGCATTGTTTTACAAAAATCAGTAAATTATTTGAAGAAGAAAAAATTGACTTTGTAGAAGAATTTGAGATATCGAAATTAGTCACAAAAAACTTATTTTTAATCCCTGACCGTAAAACGAAACGTATTTTATAAGATTATACTAGCTGTACCTCGCAGTTTCACCCGCGTAGTCTTCGTTCCCGAGGAATATCAGGATAAAAGTACCCTATTTGTTATTCCAGGGTCTAAGCTATCTACATACCAAATATCAGCTCAATCAAACTCAAACTCAAACAGATTTATTCAAATAGGTCATAATCTGACACTTTTGCACGTCGATGAAGATAAACAGTAGTACTGAGTCTACCGTGCGTTCGGAAAGATACCTCTACAAGAAGAACGCACAAGAAACTTGTAGGGCTTAATTTTTTCAACAGATAGTTTCACAATATTTGGTTTGGTTACATTCGTTTTCTTTGAAGGTGCCGCGAAGCGGCTATGCAGAAGTTTCCAGCTATCTTTGTCCTAGATGCAATCGGTTCAGTAGTTTTAGCGTGAAAAGGGAACAAACATACACATAAAAACAGCGCTAGATGGCGCTGGGGTCGAGTTAGAACACGCTAGCGTTATGTTTACCTGTTACAAACGTAACATATTTACATATTTGCTGTTTATATTATTAGTCGCATGTACGTGTCTGTATATTTGTGTCTGTCTGTGGCATTATAGCTCCTGAATGAATTAACCGACTTTGATACAGTTTATTGTGAAAGTTGACCTGATCCAGTGTTCTTCTTAGCTGTCTTATGAAATGTTATAAAAATCGTTATAAACTTCTGGAACAAGAATCTTTAGTTTTTAGTACCGACTTTTAGTGTTTTTTGACAGTAAAAGTCACATGCACAGTGCACCGCCCTCCCGCCCGCAAAATTGCATGCAATGAGGAAATGTACTAAGTACGTCGTACTAACATAATTTGTCGCCTTTACAGCGGTGGTCAGAGTCTATTTCCTGATGATGCGTCGTGTAGACTCCAAACACGTGTCGATATATGAATGGTGTCACTAACAAAAATAATACCTAATAGCATTTCCTCTTTGCATGCAATTTTGCGGGCGGGAGAGCGGTGCAATGCGCATGTTGTTTTTGACACTTAAAATCGGAACTAAAAACTAAGGATTCTTGTTCCAGAAGTCTACAATGGAGTTCCGAAAAGTAACGCCAAATTCAATCGATTATTATAAAGCTCGAAACTCTATTCTAAAGTTTCGAGAAACGCTTGGTAACACTTCCTTCGCAATACAATAAATGAACCTGTCACCGTACTAGGCAGAGCCAATGGGCACTGTGCAGTCGCTTACATCAAGCTTTTATGAACAATCGTCGACAAGTGTAATAATCCTTTCGTTTACTTTTGTCGTCGCCTGTACGTGTTACTGAGTTGAACCGGTTAGTACAGAGTATTAAATGCAGTAGGATGTTTTCAACAAAATTTGATACTGCGTCTACATATCAAACTTTTTCAGTCTTGTCGCTCGCTTTTGTTTAATAAAATAAAGCAAAATTGAAAGCTTCCATCATTTTCAGGGAATTTTTATCCTGATATTCCGACGAGAACAAAGTCTACGCGGTGCACAGCAAGTACCCTACCTTCTTCCTACTTCTTACTTTTTTTATGATAGTAAGTGACAAGACGAGCAAATCAGGTGCCTCATGGCATCATGATTGCCCATATCAGACACAGTGCCACCCAGTGTTATAAAATTCAAAATTCTGCGCGGCACTGCACTGCGCCTGTCACTCTGAGATATTAGTTGTTGAAACTCGTCATGCCCAGTAATTACGCTGGTAGTATTGTCCTTCAGACCGGAACACAGTTATGTTAGCACAGTTATGCTGGGCGGATGAATAACTGGCAAAGGTGTGGTACTTCCCCAGGCGGCCCTCTACAAAAGAGGCTTACCACTACAAAAACACACACCTACAAAATACAAAAATACATACAAAATATTTGTCAATATTCCCTACTCAGTTCACTTGAACTGTGTCATGTCGTGCGCAGTCGTAACGCCCATCGATGCATGAACGATGTGCACTGGACATAGGTACTCGTATCTCTACAATCTCATACTGGATGGAAATACATATTTTTGCGTATGGTTTGCAATGAAACCATAGTAGGTATTTGGGTAACACAAAATTTTTAGAATATGCCACTAAGAAAAGCAGCCGATGAAAAAAAAAGGAGTTGTTGTTTTTAAGGCCGCGTCGACCTTACATTATAATTTTATTTTTTTATTTTGATAGGCCTATTATTATGTTTCTCAATGATGCATAAACAATATTTTTATGCATCGCTATTTATTTTAATAAATTAGGCAAATGTTCTCGCAAATGGGAACGCGCGTCGCTTTGCAGGATTTTGGTAAACTTCATAAGACATGTCCCATTCTAGCTTCTTCATTTCATTGACCGTTTTACATAACCTTAATTTCTTGATTTATACAATGAACACTATTTGTATTCTAAATTTGAAGCAAAGTAAAATTTCCTTAATTTTGTCACTCACTGACTGACTGACTGACCCATCAGCAAAACTCTAAGGCACTTCTTACAGACATAAAATCTGTAAGAAGTGCCTTAGAGTTATGCTGATGGGTCAGTCAGTCAGTCAGTGAGTGACAAAATTAAGGAAATTTTACTAGTTATAATTCTTAAAGTACCTACTGGTTCAAATTGAATGAAATTTTTAATTATACCGTGTTTATACAATATCTGCTTGGCTACCGAAAATTCAGGCTTCTAGTATTATCCACAACGAAGTTATAGAAGGGTCGAAAATGGCCTGAACTGCTTCGAGTAAAGGATGGTACGGGAGTGCCGCTTTTTTGCTCGAATTGGTATAAAAAATAATCTGGGGGCACGGCTGTTTTCTCTGACGGTACCTAGTTAATAATACTCTTCATAGGCTTAATTTCGATATAATCGTTAGTTTATAAACAGCCTCGGTGGCGTAGAGGGAGCATGCTCGACTGCCAATCAAGAGGTCCCGGGTTCGATCCCTAGGCCTGACCTAGCCTGACATAGTGTTAATATTGGGAGTTTCCATTAGGAATTATCTCAATAACTGCCTGGAGTCTGGAAATGTGCCCGGTAGATGGCAATAGGCTCGCCCCCTATTACATGGGACCAATAACATACTGGCGAAATGTGGGTGTATCTACTATGGGACTGAGTCCTGGCTACACCTCTGCCTACCCCTTCTGGCAAAAGGCGTGAATGTATGTTTTGTTTGTTTTATGTATAAACAGTTAGTACATCTCTTCAAGAATCCATATAAAAAGAAACCCATAAAAAACATGAATGTAAAAAAATGTAAGACTCGCCACGCCTTCGAAACACCGACTAAAATAATTGAGATCACAAGATACCTTAATCTTAGATAAATTATTCTAAGACCTAAAATATTACAAGTTTGAGAAAAATATTTTCATTCACTTAGCAATTAATTTGTGTGCCTATCAAAAATCAATACTATTATAGGTATATATATATACATAACTGTACACTAAAGGCGCTCAACTCTCTTCGTGTCCAGTATAACAACGGTTTCAGAGTAATGTTTGGGCTGCCAAGGTTTTGTAGCGCATCGGGGATGTTTGCTGACGGAAATACAGACTCATTTGAGGCGATTCTTCGTAAAAAAGCAGCATCCCTTATGCGTCGCGTCCGGGGCAGCTCAAATAGTATGGTGAGTGTGATAGGAAAGAAACTGGAGTCTCCCATCTGGAAGCACTGGACTCAGCTGCCCATGAAGTCCTGATCGACTTCGAACTTCGATTTCATGCTCCCGTCTTATCCCGTTGCCCCGACTGCATTATAATTGATTTTCTTTTACTTTCTTTATTAATGTTATGTTATTATATTGATTTGACATTATTTTATTTTGGAAATTTTTTATTGTAATTTAAAATTTATATTAATTTTTAATTCAATTCTATTTCTAATTTTATAATTTTAGTGTTTCTGTAAATTTTTGTCGTCACATATGGGCTAAGAGCCTGAAATAAACTATTTTTATTTTTATTTATTTATTTATAACATACTGATTTGGATCATAGGATCTGTTCTTTTTGTTGATGTTTCGAAGGCGTGGCGAAACATGCCTTTTTTTACATTTATGTTTTTGATTTGATCTCATTTGCCATTTATTTTTACCCGATTGCGAGGAGGGAGGGTTATGTTTTTCGAGTGTGTATGTATACATTATACATACATACTCTCGTATTTATGTGGGTAAAAAAAGAAAGCTTGATTTTAAAATATTTTTAAATAAATAATTTAAACGGCTTGTTCTAACTTCGCCACAAGTTACAGCTACCTCGCACCACTTTTGATTTGTCCATACATTCAAAACTCAAAAAAAAATGTATTAAGGTGCTCGCCCTCTCGCTCACACGTACCCACATTTTTGAAGATATAAAAAATACTACACGTTATTACGTAAAATAAAGACAACTAGGTAGGTTCTAGAAAATAACAATTCAAAGATTCAGTGAAAAATCTAATTTAATCCGTATAATTTAATTTCTCGTGATAACAATTATATTTACAAGACCAATTGCGGGTAGTTGGAGACAATGCTCGCCCTTCCCGACGGTGACAACCGCATTCTCCAGTCTTCTCGTGACCACGGCTGATGCAACTCAGTCGAAACGTCGAGATAAAAAAAAATTGAATTTAGCACGATAAGTCCCATTTCTTTCATGAAATATGTGATCGAATCGCGTAAGTTTAAAAAATAATAATGAATTATTTAATGAATGAACGAATTGATGAATGAATGATAGCATGAACGAATGAACGATTGCCTGATTGAATGAATAATAAATGATTGTTTTTCATCAATCACTATTATCAGAATCAGTTTGCGAAGTAGGTGAATCGCCACGGTCTGATGATATAGAAGAATTATATGCCCAACCCTCCACTTGGAACTTATACGTGTTGCTGAATGTTACTATTGGGATCATTACCTGGAAAAAATGGTAATAGTCATTGACATTATTCGAAATACAATATCAAATCAAGTGGTAGAGGACCCACCACGCGGAATGGTGCGGAGGGTGCGTGGTTCGAATCCCGCCTGGAGGTGAAATTTTTCATCCCATTTCATATAAGTACGGTATTTCAAACGATTAGACCTCTTAGTCTATAAAAAAAAATCGTTTTTTTTGTAGTCTATAACGGTAATACCAGGCCTGGGAAACTTCGGCCAGGTCAAACATTTGTGTACATGAATATGTCTGTTTGATCTGTGACTGGGTGTTATAAGCTTATGTAAGTATGGATATCATTCCTCTGGTTACCATAGTACAGGCTTCTAGCCTAGTTTGGGACCAGATGACCGTGTGTGGAAGTTGTCTCACATCAAAAAAAAAATTAAGAATCCGTATAAATAAATAAATAAACATAACATAACATGCATTCACGCCTTTTTCCCCGAAGGGGTAGGCAGAGGTGTACCCAGGACTCAGTCCCGTAGTAGATGCACCCACGTTTCGCCAGTATGTTATTGGTCCCATGTAAAAGGGGGCGAGCCTATTGCCTTACCGGGCACAGTTCCAGACTCCAGGCAGTTATTGAGATAATTCCTAATGGAAAAAACCAATATTTAACACAGCCTGTCCTGGGGATCGAACCCGGGACCTCTTGATTGGCAGTCGAGCATACGCCCACTAAACCACCGTGGCAGTCAAAAAATAAAAAACAATCAGTCAAATAAATAAATAAATACATATATAAACTTTTACCTTAACTTCACTAGTGTCAAGATCCCAAACTCTAGGCTTCCCCAACTGGTATGGCATGCCGACCTTCACACAGATGATCTGGACGTCAGGGGTCCCGAACAGCTGGAGTCATAGTAAAACATGATGATGTTCAGCTACAACATGGGGCTCTTCAAAAGGAGAGTGAATAGAGTGTTGGTCGGGTCGGCAACATACTGGCAATACCCCAGGTGTTGCAGGTATCCATAGACGGCGGTAACCGCGAGCCATCAGGCACACTGTCTGCTTGTGCGGCCACCGAAGGCATAAAAAAAAACAGATCAGACAAGGGCATATACCAGCCTTGCCAGCTTAGTATCCCCCCGCATTCAAGAACAATACTATGATGGCTCGAACGCATAGGCACACCCCGGACACTCGTCTCGATTCCCATACAAAACTCACGATATAACTATCTACCTACTTTTTGTTGTGGTAGGCATCTTTTGCAGGGCCCCGCCTGGAGAAGTACCACACTTTTGCCAGTTATTCATCCCCCAAGCAGTAATGTGCAAACAATACTGTGTTTCGGTCTGAAGGACAATGTTACCAGCGATATTACTGGGCATGATGAGATTCAACAACTAATATTTCAGGGTGACAGGCGCAGTGCAGTGCCGTGTAGAAATTTGAGTATTAAAACACTGGGTGGCACTGTGTCTGATATGGGTAATCATGATGCTTACCATCAGGCACCTGATTTGCTCGTCTTGTTACTGTCATAAAAGCACCTACTACACAGACACTGCATACTCTTATAGCTTTGTTCAAGCGCAAGAGTGTGCGTGAGGTGATTTCCCATAGAAGCGGGGCTCGTGGAGAGCTCAATCTCGCTCGCGGGGTGAGGAAGGCCTGATCGGTGGGCGAATGACAGTGTCCATTATATACGTAGTATTATTATCTGTTCTGTTTCTAGATTGTATGTAATGTTGCAAAAAAAATTGTTCTCACCTCAAGATAATAATTGAGGTTAGTATAGCCCGCGGGTTTGACCTGAAAGATTTCGTGGTAGAACTTGAATATGTCATCGGCAGCGTCTCCTCGGTCGAAGCACCTGATGCCACCCATCCACCAGTGGCCTGACCACATGTGACCGAACAAATCGTGCGCCGACAAACGCGGCATTATGAATCCTGGATGAAAAAAGTTAGAAAAGGGGAGATGATATACTATTATGATAAAGCAAATCAGTACATAGAGGACAAAGATGCTTGGGAACTTCTGCATAGCCACCACGCGGCACCGACACAAACAAACGAATGTAACCAAACCAAATATTGTAAAACAATCAGTTGAAGAAATTAAGCCCTACAAGTTTCTTGTGCGTTCTTCTTGTAAAGGTATCTTTCTGAACGCACGGTAGACTCATTACTGTTTATTTCCATTGAGGTACAAAAGTGTCAGATTGTGACCTATTTGAATAAATCTTTTTGACTTTGACTTTGACTGACTTCTCGAATATAGCAAGCTCAAATTAGGTCCCATTAAGTCCACATACGTCAGTAAAGTAAGGTCGTACGAACGAATAATATTGTTGTCTCGGTCGCACTTCGGTCTGTGGTACGTCTTTCTAATTGATTGAATTTGGTGTTACTTTTCGGAACTCCATTGAAGACTTAGAAGTCTTCAATCCTAGAGAAAAGGAATCTTTAGTTTTAGTTCCGTTTTTAAGTTAGTGTTTTAAAATCCGGCAAAGTGTTAATAATAATAATAATAATAATTCATTTATTTCAGGCAATAGTACGTATAACAATAAATTATACGCACCAGAGGCCCATATTAATAAATACCTTACAGACTAACATACATAAAAACATAAACTAAAACACCTAGGTAGGGATAATTTTCTGTCTCGCCTCCCTAAAGCGCCGGAACACGATTCCTGCAGGCCAAAATTCGGGTGCCAGGAACATCTCCTTATATTTCACCGGAAGCCGGAGTACGTAGGACTTGAAGTTCTGCGTCCTCGTTGACTCCAACCTCGACAGTGAGATCTGGGAGAGTTCCTGTCCTGGGACTCGTCCTCGGCTCTTCTCCGTGATGTAGCGTACTACCTCCTCACCGGATGTGCTCTTCTCAAACCGGGAGAGATAGATCGCCATTATGGGCTCTGCGACTCGAATAGTAGTCGCAGCGGGAGCGGTGCCGCGTTGGTTGCGTACTGGTCGAAGTCGACGCTTCCTCTTCTCCACTAGGGTGAAGCCGCCCTCATCGACTTTGTTCATCGGCTGGACGGGACCTGGCGGGAGCGGGCTGACATGTGCGGCCTGTGCACAGGCTAGCTTGCACGTTGATTTGCGTTGCTGCTGCTTTTCCATGTTGGTAGAGGACCGCTGCGGGTGCGCGGGCGGGGCGAGGGCGGCGGGGGCAGCAGCTGCGGCCGCGTAGGCCCGGGGCGACGTGGTCGTCTTCGCTGACGTCTCGAGCGGGGAGCGAGCGGGGACGGCGGGGCGAGGTGCATCGCGCACGGCAACAGCTGGCGGCGACGCAATAATGCCTACGGACGCATTTTGTGCCCCGCGACGTGTATTTATGTTGGAAAACTCTGGTGACCTACTTACTGAATTATTACGTTTTATTGATAATAATTCTGTACGTAGCTCTCCGATGGTAGTTTCAGAGATCTCCAACCTAAACTTAACTTCATCCAGGCTCGCCTTCAGGGTAGTGATGTCCTTTAGCAGCCTGGTAACGTCTACGTGGTCAAATGTAACGGGTGGAAGCTTGTGCAGCTCCTTCGCCACGAATGCGGGCACGTCGTCCGGGTCGGTCGCCTTCAACAGGTTAATAATGTCCTGTAGGCTTCGCTCTCCTTTCTCGTCTCTTCTGCGGGTCGGCATCCGGTCCGCTTGGCCGAGGGTCTCGTACAGCAACACCTTGCCACTGCTAATCTCTTCTTCTTTGAAGTTCGACTTGCAGATCTGCAAGATGCTGACCTCGTCCATCGTGTCGATTGCATGCTGGATAAACGCCAGCAGTTCGTTGGCTATGAGTTTCTCGGAACTCATAGCGTTCACAGTGTGCAGCGGCTGAGCCGCGCAATTCGCGAATAAATAATTCGGGTCAGTGCAATGTAGCGCTACGCGACCGTCGCTGAGCGCGTCACGCACTGCACTCGCCAATCCATTAGTCCAATAATCCATTAATCCAATAATCCATTAGGAATTTACTCAATAGTCTGGAGAGTGGCACTAGGCTCTCCCACTATTACACGGGACCAATTATAATAAACTGGGGAAACGTGAGTGTGTGCCTACTATGGGACTGAGTCCTGGGTACACAGAGGTGTGAGGGGTAGGCAGAGGCCTACTCCTTCGGAAAAAAGGCGTGATTAGGTAATAGAAAGAATATCATCAGCTCAGCCATATAACGTCCACTGCTAAATATAAGCCTCCACCGTAGATTTCCAGTGTGGTTGTAAGCGGACTGCATCCAGCGTGTTTCTGCCATCCTTATCAGATTGTCTGTCCATGTCGGTGGATGTTCTACGCTGCGTGGTCTTCATTCGAGAACTTTACAGCAGAGAAGGTATACAAAGTGTTAAAAAAAGATGAAGACGTTAAGGTGTACCCATCCCCATCAAAATAAAATCTTTCAACAAAAAAAATTCGGTATGGGCCCACAATTAATGCATATAAAAAAACCAAAAAAATCCTTACCAAAAGGATCATCCTTAGAGAAGGCCCCAACAGCCTTCCCAGTAATGGCAGTGGTGATCCACGGTACGTACGGGAAGATGAAGATGTGGTGAGGAGGAGGTGGTGGCCTCCGAGCTCGCAGAGGATCTGGACACGGGGAGCCTCCTGGAGGAAATAAACAGATTCATACCACAATAGTCTTCAATAGACAAAGAAGGCACCCTCTTTACCCGTTGTTGCCGTTAGAGCCGGCTAAGGTTGTCGGGGAGCAACGTCCTAACCATCAAGCTATGGTCACCAACCCGCCTGCCAAGCGTGCCGAATATTGGCAAACCCCCCTATTATGGGGAACGCTTATGTCCTATATGAGCAGTGGACTTGCAACGGCCGATGATGATCATGATGATTTTTAAGGCGAGTTTGAATCATTGAAAAGACAGGTTTGAAGGTGGCAAATAACAAAGCAAAGAAGCAAAGAACGCAGGCGCAGAACAGATAATATAATACTACGTACGTAGGTGTACTTTATGACCAAGGCCAGACGTAATATTATTAACTGTTCTGAGACCAGACACCACCATCGACGAGCATGTATGAAGAATGTGACATGTTAAGAAGCGACAGTCGTGTGTCTGGATCGTAGCAAATAGATATTCTCTACCTGCCCCAATGAGAACAAAGCACTTTGTTCCCGTTCAGGTATGATGAATGATAATGAAGAGGCCAAATGCTATTCACCTTGAGATATAGCTATAAGAGACCAATGTCCGGTATGCTCGTGGTAGATACTCGGAGCTCCAGAATGAAAGCCACAGCCTGTGGTACATATCACTCTATTTTTCGTTGTGTCCGTGTGGTTCTGGAATTGAAAAACTATTTACGACTAGTCTGTGGTCTTTAAATAACATAATGTTTACATTTACACACACTCTCCACCCTGCACTAGGACATCCAAGACCAGAGAACAAAGAGCTCATCGCACAATAATATCGTCAGAGATCTAGAGGTCGGGCAGCAGCGTCATCTGCCACCTGCACCTGCCAGGCGTGGCGATTATTGGCATAACTCCTTTAGGGTTGAGGTCTATATCCAGCACTGGACTTTCTACAGCTGAGATGAGGATGATGATGAAGACATAAACTGGATCGTCGTTACCTTGACTATCACTCTGATATGGTTATATTGTTGATCCAGGTTACTCTCTATAAAGGTTTAATAGGGTAATAGGTTTAATAAAAAGGTTAAGATTTTGAACTCTTACATCACCACCACCATACAAATAGCAGAGTTCTCGCGGCAGCAGAACTAGTTTTGTCACTTCTTTTTCTTCTTCGACTATGTCTCTGGGGACGTCTGAAAAATTTATAAAATTGATGAATACCATGGCATCTCTCTTCCCACTAATCTAATTGAGATTAAGGCGACTCAGTTTTGAAATAAATAAAAATGAAGACTAAGATTTTAAATCATCATCAACCGTAGCCCACAGCTTGGCATAAGCCTCCTTTAGCCTACTTCATATCATGCCACTTGACCTTGTACTTTGCAAGCCGTGTTCAGATGCGACCCGCCACTTTTGCTATATCATCCGCCCAACGTGATGCCAGACGAATGACGCTGCGTTGTACCTACGCTGTTCCTGTCCTTGGCCACCATTCAGTCAACGTTAAGACTTAAGACGTCTGTCCACCACCTCTCGTCACCGCGCCTAGATATTCTTGGAGACACCCAATTTATCACAGTTTAGCCACTAAGTGAATTACTAACCACTAGTGAAGTCAATGTGATAGAATCTCGCATTGCTCTGCCTTCCGGATTTCGTAGTCATGTAGTCCTTGAAGGGGAGACAAGCTGGCAGCATGTACCCTGAAAACATTTACCAATAACCTATCTACGGCGACTTTATCTGTGTCCTTTAATTTACTTATTTTAGCCACTAATTCTGCACTTAATATCTTTTTCTATATTTATCTATCAGTCATCTCTGCGTTTAATGTCATTCAAGTTATTTTAAAGTATCCTTTGATTTACTGCTTACCACCATCCCCGTAACAAGCGAATTTACTGGGCACGTCGAGTTTCAACAAGTAATATCTCAGGGTGACAGGGGCTGTGCAGTGGCGCGCAGAATTTTGAATTTTAAAACACTGGGTGGCACTGTGTCTGATATGGGCAATCATGATGCTTACCATCAGGCACCTGATTTGCTCGTCTTGTTACTCACTATCATAAACAGGCGTCATTCTATTCGTAATAATGAAGGATCAAACCTCAAAATCAAACCAGCACAAAAGCCAAACAGATATTGTTTTTATCTGAAAGCTCAACATACTATTTGTTTTAGTCCATTACCATCTGAGACAACGAATACTACCTGAAATGGCATTCAGTATAATGGCATAAAATATCTAATAGGTCAGATCATCTTCTGTAGCGTGATGCTGTTCGCAGCTCCGAAGCGTTTATACTCCAGATCAGACAAGACCTCAGACATCAAGCGATCCGCAAGACATCAGAGAGTGGCACCAGTAACACAGCGCTGTTACACTGAGCATCTACTAAATGAATACTTACTAGATCTAATAGGTGTGATCATCTTCAGTAGCGCGATGCTGTTCGCAGCCCCGAAGTGTTTATACTCCGGATGCAGCAAGACATCAGAAAGGGGCACCAGTAACACGGCGCTGTCACACTGTGCACCCGCTGCAAGCATCTCTGTCGTCACGCCGCACTCCGCCTCGTCACGCTCGTACTCACCAAATGCTGCGTTACCTCTGACCATAATCAATTTGAGAAATTATGAGTACTAGCTAATAAACAGACTTTGGGAGAGCTGCGCGACAGGCGTAAATTGCGCAATTATTGCCGTTACATGGCACTTTTGGTACGATTACAATAAGCCATATATTTGACTACTGGCACATTTGAACCTGATGCTGCAGCATTGAGTCAAGATTACGAATTCGTTTTAATATTTATAGAGTAACCAAACCAAATTTCAAATCAATTGGACTACGAACTGGAAGTTGCTCATATTCCCTTCAGCCGCTAGAAAAGAGCTGACAATCTTGAAACGGCTCAACTGAAGGTTAAACGTCTTTATTAGACCGAGCGAAGCGAGGTCTTAGAGTCGACAAGTGGGAAATCCCTGCGCTTGTACCAGCTTAAGGGTTGACCTCTGGTATATTAGTTCGATTGAAGATAAATTGGGAATCGTTGATCCAATCTTAATGAAACTTTGCAGACAAATAGTTAAAAATAATAATATTTTGTAGTAATAAAATAATGAGCCAAATCAGTAAAGGGGTTCCAGATATATAGGGGCTATGCGGTCTTTATGATAGGTCTAACGATAATTTCAAAAACCGATGTACCAATTTTGATAAAAAAAAATATACATGTAGTTTAGGATCAGCATATATAATTTAGACAATGTTTGTATGTATGTATGTATGTTTGTCTCACGATAACTTGAAAGCCGCTTATCCAATCTTGTTAAAACTTTGCAGATAGGTAGTATAGGATAAAAGAATTTTTAAGTTCGAAGATGAGCTAAATCGGTCAAGGGGTCCTAGAGTTGTAGCTATTATAAGATCTCAATATTTTTCGATTATAACTTGAAAATTATTCATTTGATTTTTATAAAATTAAATGTGTACGTAGGAGATAGGCTTATATTGTTTATAATATCCAGTTTGAGATTGATAAGTTAAGGTGTTGTCAAGTTATAAAAGATACCCCGATTCTCAAGAGATAAAATTCCATCTCCGCTCAAAACAACTAGATGGCGCGCTGATGTTGTTAAGTCGCACTATCGTAATGTTGAATAGATTATAACTAATATTATTTGTGATGAGTTTAGAACAACATTTGCTTAGGGATGTGACCAAACAGTAAAAAAAAATCGATTAATTAATAACAATAACTTTTTACTTTTTGTAGTGGTAGGCCTCTTTAGCAGGGGGCCGCCTGGGGAAGTACCACACCTTTGCCAGTTACTCATCCGCCAAGCAATAATGTGCAAACATTACTGTGTTCCGGTATGAAGGGCAATGTTATAAGCGAAATTACTGGGCATGATGAGATTGTTGAATCTCATCATGTATGTCCCATGTAATAGGGGGCGAGCCTATTGCCATCTACCGGGCACAGTTCCAGACTCCAGGCAGTTATTGAGATAATTCCTAATGGAAAAATCCAATATTTAACAGTTTGCCTGACCCGGGGATCGAACCCGAGACCTCTTGATTGGCAGTCGAGCATGCACCCACTACGCCACCGAGGCAGTCAGTCGAAAACAGATTACACATATATTTTAATCGATTTTTTAACGTAATAATCGTTCAAATAAAATCGATTTTTAAGAAATGATAATCGTTTTATTTTTTTAATAATCGATTATTTTTTTACATCCCTAATCAGAATTTCAGAGCTAATCTTAAAAACTAATTACCTCATACCTCAATTATACCTAAAGACCTTAGACTTTACCCTTAGGACTAGACCTTAAGAGGTCTAGATGTTACAGGGAATTGGGGTTTGCGAGGTCTCAGTTCGAGGCGAACTACTAGTTTTATAAAGTCTACTACTAGAACGTGGGATAGCTTAGCGTAGCTTTGGTGGAGATGCCTTGTTGGTACGTAGGTAACATAAAGCTGGGATTAAACTTACAAAGCATATCCTTCAGGAATCTGCGCAGCATCCACCGCTGTAGACAACACAAACTGTCTGCTGATGAGCACCACTCGGGGCACGCGGAAGAAATGAGGAGTACCGTTCTTTACTGTAACAGGCTTTGAATATAATATAGAACTATACACTTTTTGTTGAATCTACAAACATTGATAGTCATAATAGGGTATGGCCACACTGCAAGAGACTCGCTCTTCAGGGAATCGTCGACCAAGGAACATATCACTGCAAGCCTGGCCCGGGGAGTAAGACTATGCCAGGTGCGACAGCGGAGGCGTGCGGTGACCACACTACGCGTAACTGGCGACTAGCGAGCAGGCATATTAGGCCAATTCAGCCCCCCTTTTTAATCCCGTGGGAGCCGTGAGAGCCGGCAGAGGGACATATTCGGAAAGTGGACAGCAGCTGATGATGATGATGTCTCCGCCTGTGGCATGTATGTGGCCAATAGTGTAGGCGGTTTCATACGTTTTATATGACTACATAAATTACTCACCCGCGTCGTCGCCACCGCATTAGTCTCGCAATATATGCAATATATTTATTGCCAGGCACTTATTAGCCGTAAATATCCAAACTTACCGTGAATATACTGCAGGACCCCTAACCAGGTGAACCTCATGTCCCTAAGGGGACCCTCTTCGGGTTCTTCACTGGGGTCATCGTGACACTCGTAGAACTGACATCGGGTCAAGTGGACACCTGAAAAGTTTTAGAGTACCATAGGCCGACCATCACTCTCACAACGAATCTCGAGCGTATTCTTCGCACGCTCTTGTCTTGTTACCCGATATATATACAGGTGGCTGGTTTTAATTTAAAAAAATTTAAAAACATATACAATAATCTCCTCATTCCGCATGACTCGGCTCATAAAGCTTTCTTTACACATAAACTTTCTCTTTAATAGTAGTGGTAAATCTCAAGGAATATATTATAATATTCTTAAAGATATCATGAGGTCCCGGGTTCGATCTCCAGGTCAGGCAGTGTATTTGGATTTTTCTAATGCCCATAATTTCCCGAATCTTAGTATAAGTTTAAAGGTTTAAGGTTTTCTTTGCTTTATTTTGTAGAATTTCCATTGTTATTTTTTATACGATAAACATAGCTATAAATTATATTATCCTTGAACTTAAAATACAATCAAAAAGGTGTACCCATAGTAGGTACACTCAGATTTGGCCAGTATGTTATTGGTCTTATTTAATAGGGGGCGGGCTTATTGCTATCTACCGGGAACGGTTCCAGACTCGAGTCATTGAGATAATTCCTAATGGGAAAACCGAAATAACACTGCCTGACCTGGAGATCGAACCCGAGGCATCATGATCGGCAGTCAAGCTTGCGCCCACTGCGCCACCGAGGCAGTCAAAATAAGTATATTAGAAGAATGAAAAACTTACCGTAGATAAAAAGCAATGCCAACCACTTCCACATCTTGCAATAGACTTCTTAGAATTGATTGAAAATTGGAATCTTTTCTGTAATCCCAGTTTTGTATTTGTTTGTCAACATCTTAAAACAATGGTTACAAACACTTAATTCCTAAACAGCATTGCATTTACAGAAACCTAGAAGAATGATAGTAAGATCCCTTTAAAAAGTGAAGATACACTTGTTTTTTCAGGGTTCCGTACCTTAAAAGGATAAAGGGAACCCTAATAGGATCACTATCACTCACTCTCTCACCCGTAATCACATTTTTTTTGTAAAATTTTACAGTTTCGTAATTTTTCCCGTACTTGTGACAATATAAGATCCAAATCAGTAAAATGGCCGTATCTCCTAATTGCATAAATTTAGAAGTTTAATTTTTTTTTTCAGCAGCAATGGACCGTAGACCTGAGCATTTGATATTATTTTCAACTTGATACCTCCACGCGATCCCGAGTAAAATGGTCTTCACAGACAGATAGACAGACAGACGGACATACAGTTACTTATTTCATTTTGACTTAAGGAACGTATAGCACTCAAATGACCATATGCGTTCGCTACGGCATGCGTGAACAGAAATCTAAAATCCCCGTGCGGGAGATTTCTGCGGTCTCTAACGACCAATGAAATGTTTACCGTAAATTAATTAAATAGTCAAATTAAATTCTATATCTGTATTTGCACATAACAATTACAACATAATAATTCGTCATCATCATCATCATCATCTCAGCCACAGGACGTCCACTGCTGAACATAAGCCTCCCCCATAGATTGCCATTCAGTCCGGTTGTAAGCGGCCCGCCTCCATCGTGTTCCTGCCGTCTTTATCAGATCGTCTGTCCACCTTGCGGGTGGACGTCCTACGCTGCGCTTGCCGGTCCGTGGTCTCCATTCGAGAACTTTACAGCCCCATCGGCCATCAGTTCTACGTGCTATGTGCCCAGTCCATTGCCACTTCAACTTACTAATCCGCTGGGCTATGTCGATAACTTTCGTTCGTCTACGGATCTCCTCATTGCTGATTCGATCTCGTAGAGAAATTCCGAGCATAGCCCTCTCCATAGCTCGTTCCGATATTTTGAGCCTGCTGATAAGGCCCACAGTCAAAGACCACGTAACCCCCCTTAATGATAATAATTCGTATTAACGTATTAATTGTCTACAGAATAGCTTTTATACAAAAAAGTGGAGCAATACTTATAAGGTTACCGACATAGCCCAGCGAACTAGCATGTTAAAGTGATAATGGACGGCACATAGCACGTAGAACTGATGGAGAATGGCTGTAAGATGGGAGAACGGAGACCATGGACCAGTAAGCAATGTGTAGGACTCACACCCACAAGCCCATAACATAGACAGATTATAATAATAATAATTTGAATGTATACTCTAACAGAACGGGCTACCCAAATTACACTGCTCGAGTCAATTCATATGGGTTATGTGGACAACCCATATTGTCAGAGTTTCAGGTCGCCAAGATTCCTACGCAGCCTCCGACATTATCTATCGACTGCCCCCTACATATCTTATAGGAAACTATAGGGACCTACAGTTTAACATGACATCCGAAACACGGTAACGTCTAGGCGAAAAGTCCACATGGTGAGTTCGATTCAGGGACTCCGGTTTTAAAGCCGGGCATATTTCCGCTGGACCACGGACCTATGCAGTTGGCCTCAGATGGTCTCTACAGCTTTACCGGACAGTGGTGAGCGCAGGAAGCGTTCGACCCAAAGTTTAAGGGCGACCAGCACAAGGACACCTAGACGGTACGAACCTCGGCTTGGACCGTCGCCAGAATACGAGGGGTCAGACTTGCCCTGGCACCCCTGAAGGAGAGTGTCCTAGAGCCCTATCAATGGTTTGATCTGTTTGATTATTTGGAGAGAAACTAACCGATCTGAAGGATCTGAGAGATCTTCGACATCGCCGGCGAGGTCGGTGTTGTGATTGTGTGAGTTAGGATTATGGAGGGGAGACAAGTCGCTTACAACCGGACTAGATGGAAATCCACGGGGAAGGCCATGACCACAAGATTAAGTCCTACGGCGGAGATGATGATGATAATGGTGAGATGATTATGTAATTTTAACACATTCCACATTACTTTACCGATCAGCTGATCCATTTTCTATAAAAACCCAATTTTTATAGCAAATCTTTATACAGCACTTTTTTGTAACACGTTTTAAACACAACCAGTCGTAATTAGCAGTCGCATCCTGCAGTCGGCCGTCGAATAACACCTTTAACGGTCGTCTGACGTCTCGGAATCAAGAGCTGATGTTCGTGAAGAAGACTTGGAATAATATTTTCTACTGTCTTTAGATCTATTCCGGCCCCAACCTTCTACTTGAAATCTATAGAGGCCGTGGAGCTTAAAATAGACCGGTATATATACCTGGAATGCAAGCATCTATATTAATAATTAGTGTGAGCACAGCGGCTTTACCCGCTCGCAATTATGAAATATGGCAGTTTTATACCAAAACTCTTTTTCGCTCTTTTTCTAAAAAGAGCGTCAAAGTTTAGAATGTGAGTTTTTAGAAATCTTTTCTTAGCACATGTTCAGACAACGAAAAGAACCTATATTCCAAATTTCAAGTCTCCAGGATCAGTGGTTTGGGCTCTACGTTGCATATCAGTCAGTGAGTCATTTAGGATTTTATAATATGCAGTGCCCCGTGGTTTTACCCGCGTTGTCATCGTTCCCGTGGGAATTTCTGGAAAAAAGTCCATGTGTTATTCCAGGGTCTAAGCTACCTACATACCGAATTTCAGCCCAATCGGTTCAGTAGTTTTGGCGTGAATGAGTAACAAACATCCATCCATTCATCCATCCTCACAAACTCTCACATTTATTATAATATTAGTAGGATAGTTATAGTGATTAGTAGGTACTTATTACAACTAACTGGTCTTCGACCAGTGTGTGTTACCAGTGATGACTTACGGATCTGAAACGTGGTCCCTGACTGTGGGCCTTATCAGTAAACTCAAAATAGCGCAAAGAGCTATGGCGAGGGCTATGCTCAAAATTTCTCTACGAGATCGAATCAGAAATGAGGAGATCCGTAGACGAACAAAAGTTATCGACATAACGCAGCGGATTAGCAAGTTGAAGTGGCAATGGACAGGGCACATAGCACGTAGAACTGATGGCCGATGGGCTGTAAAGTTCTCGAATTGAGACCACGGACCGGCAAACGTAGCGTAAGACGTCTACCCACAAGTTTTTTTTTTTATGATAGTGAGTGACAGGACGAGCAAATCAGGTGCCTGATGGTAAGCATCATGATTGCTCATATCAGACAAAGTGTCACCCAGTGTTTTAATATTCTAAATTATGCGCGACACTGCACTGCGCCCGTCACTCTGAGATATGAGTTGTTTAATCTCATCATGCCCAGTAATTTCGCTGGTAACATTGCCCTTCATACAGGAATACAGTAATGTTTGCACATTACTGCTTGGCGGATGAATAACTGGCAAAGGTGTGGTACTTCCGCAGGCGGCCCCCTGCAAAAGTGGCCTACCACTACAGTTGGACAGACGATCTGATAAAGACGGCAGAAACACGCTGGAGGCGGGCCGCTTATGAATAAGTAGGAAGTAGGATTAGTGTGATATTAGTGGTATTACCTTACCTTATATACTAACTAATGTATGCTTACCTTAACTTCTCTGGTCTCGAGTCCCCATATCTTAATTCCCTCGATGTAGTACTGCATGCCGACCTTCACGCAACTTATTGCCACACTATAGGGGCTGAAGATCTGGTGGAAGGGACACACGCATTGACCACAACATATCTATTACCACTTTTATCATAATCATCATTATCTCAGCCTTATCCACAGCTGGATAAAGGCCTTTTTTTTTTAACCGTGTGGAAATGCATTAACGCATACTCGCCCGCCAGGGGGAGGTGGGCGAGTTATGTCGGGCTCGACGAGAAGCGCCCATACCGACTAAAACCACACGATGAGCAGTCCCTCGCCATGTGAGGCGGGATAGGGTCGCGCTAGCATTCACTATCCCGCCTCGGCGGTTGGCCCCTAGGCCCCGGCCCTTGAAGGGATGACCACGCTCATTTGGCCATCCCTCAGTCTTGTGGAAGCTGGATAAAGGCCTCCCCTATTGGGTTTGCTAATACTCGGCACGCTTGGCAGGCGGGTTGGCGAACGTAGTTTGGTGAATTTTACGCAGAGGACTTTGCTGCCCGTCCTCTGAATCTGTGACAACCCTTAACCGGCTCACCACGGGTAGAGGGTGAGGTACTAAGTATTATATATAGCCGGCCCCCCACAGCTGCTTTTTAAATAATCTTTTTTAATTAATTTATTTTTATTTATTTATATAACAAAATCCACAGACCTTAAAACTAAACTTATATAATCTATTAATTTAATTTCACGTCCAATAATGGATTTACCTTCTATATTTAAGTAAGTAGGTACCTACTTCGCCAGTTATATGTTTATAGTCGGTTGTAATAGGAGGCGAGCCTATTGCCATCTACCGCGCACAGTTCCAGACACTGCAGTCATTCAGATAATTCGTAATGGAAAAATCCATCAACACTATTCCCCACCTGCGGGGATCGAACCCTGGGGTCCTCTTGATCGGCTGTAAAGCTTGCAACCACTACGTCATCGAGGCAATCTTGTTAATATATTATACTAATTATGTCCCGCGGTTTCACCCGCGTAGTTTGGAATATCGGGATAAAAAACTCTAAATACCGAATTTCAGTCCAATCGGTTCAGTAGTTTTGGCGTGAAAGAGTAACAAACATCCATTCGTTCACGCCACGCGCACTGGTTACTCTTTATTTAGACTTTGTTTAGACCCTGGAATAACACATATTATTCCTTTTATCATGATATTCCCACGGGAACTGAGACGCGGGTGAAACCGCGGGGCACAGTTAGTCGTAACATACATTAAGAAAATAAGTAAGCGCAGTCAATTCTTCCGCCATAACATGGAAAACCTCGTGGTAGAACCTGAAGAGGTCGGCTGAAGCCTCTCCGCGGTCGAAGCACCTGATCCCTCCCATCCACCAGTGACCCGCCCATGGTCTGCTCTCCAAGCCCAGAGTTCGGGGCTTCACGAACCCTACGTAACGAATACAGACTCAGAATCATCTACTTGAGTTAGGCGGCAGGTCGACCGCAATAAACTCGACCGCGCGGTCGACTCGTCACTTTTAATATTTTTATTATTTTGTGGGGGGCGACTCGAGGACCGCGGGCGCAAATTAGTACAGTCAGGAGAGAAAATGTCTTAAAGTTAAATATCATGTTAATAAAATGTACTAAATAAATCAAACAGAATAATTAATTAGATAGATAGATAAACTCTTTACTGCTACACCACAAACAAGAAACCTTAAAATTAAACATACATACATACATACATTCACGCCTTTTTCCCGAAGGGGTAGGCAGAGGTGTACCCAGGACTCAGTCCCATAGTAGATACACCCACATTTCGCCAGTATGTTATTGGTCCCATGTAATAGGGGGCGAGCCTATTGCCATTTACCGGGCACAGTTCCAGACTCCAGGCAGTTATTAAGATAATTCCTAATGGAAAAATCCAATATTTAACACTATGCCTGACCTGGGGATCGAACCCGAGACCTCTTGATTGGCAGTCGAGCATACGCCCACTACGCCACCGAGGCAGTCTTAAAATTAAAATACATTAAAAACAAATAGTGTAATAATTGGCGGTCTTATCGCTAAGAGGGATATTTTTCAGACAATCATACAGGGACAGGAGAGTACTGTTAATCACATTTGGTCGGTGGTGTGACAGAAATAATATAAAAGTATGATTAAAATATAACTATATTTATTACACATAATACTCGTTTAAATTGATAGCTGGCTAGTCGACCGCGCGGTCGAGTTTATTACGATCAAGCTACCGCAACTCATCTACTTCTATGGATCTCGATTGTTATATGTTTAAGTATTTTATTGTATAATATTCATTAATGTAATAATAAATAAAATATTACGCTATGGACTCCCTCTAGAGAGTCTAGTTAGTCCACTTATAACGCCTACTAACATATTAATACGTATACAAACCAAGTATTGTGAAACTATCTGTTGAAAAAATTAAGCCCTACAAGTTTCTTGTGCGTTCTTCTTGTAGAGGTATGTTTCCGAACGCACGGTAGACTTAGTACTGTTTATCTTCATTGACGTGCAAGAGTGTCAGATTATGACCTATTTGAATAAATCTTTTTGAGTTTGAGTTTGAATTTAAAAAATAAATTGTTAAGGAATATGCATGTATGCATAGTGTAGGGTTCCATACCTGAACAAAACGCTTCCAATCCCGAAAAACAATCCGTTTACTAGGAACATACAGCGCGATCTCTTAGTTTCTTGCGTAGTATGTATATATGCAGTGAAATGGCCAGAATTTTTGATTGCATTGACTTAGAAGTATGATTTTTTACAGCAGCAAGGGACCGTAGACCTGAGTTATTGATATGAGTTTCAACTTGATACCTCAACGCGTCCTCGAGAAAAAAGGTCTTGATAGACAGACATACAGACAGACGGACAACGAAGTGATCCTATATGGGTTCCTTTTTTCCTGTTGATGTACGAAACCCTGAAAAACAAAAACAAACCTTACCAAAAGGATCATTCTTCGCGTCATCTTCCAGAGGTATTCCAGTTATAGTTTTGGATATCCACGGCACGTATGGGAAGATGACCGTGTGGTGAGGAGGAGCGGGTGGTCTGCTGGACCTTAGAGGGTCCGGACAGGTCGCACTACCTGGGTGGAGACAGGGAAGACTATGAACTTAGAAGACATGAGAGGCTTAATCAAAAAATCTTTATTTACTAAATTAGGAGACACAACAAGGTTTTCAGCAGACTCCGCCTAGGGCTGGCCTGTGTCGCGGATCTCCTCAGAGGGTTACCGATCAAAGGCTACATGGGATCTAAAATTATGTATATTATACAACTATTAACATGTACGCCCCAGCGTTCCTGCCCTACTATGAGTCCGGGTTCTGGGTACACCTCAACTTGTCCCTTAAGGAAAAAGGCGTGATGGTATGTTATGTTTACCAGCGAACTGTATTGGATGAGGGGTTGGTGGTATTCCTTCATTACCTTGAGACAAAGCTACAAGAGTCCACTGTCCCGTGTGCTCATGAACAATACTCGGAGCTCCGGAGTGGAAGCCACAGCCTGAAGTACATACCGCCCTGCTGTTTGTTACATCTGTGCTGTTCTGGAATTTAAATGGTACCACCGTTGTCAGTCTGTGGCTGTTAATAGAAGAACACATGACTAAAATTATGAACGCGTATCTTGGAAGGGCTATTCTGATACAACCATTGATATAGAAAAAAGTAGGCTTACACCATAAGGACGGGGGGGGGGGGTTTCCAATACCTGCCGCGCTTGGCGGGCAAGAAGACATGAAATAAAAATAGAAAAGGTACTCACGTCTTTACCATACAAATCACAAAGTTCCCGTGGTAGCAGTTTAAGTTTTGAAACCTCTTTTTCCTCTACAGAAAAGTCTCTTGGAACGTCTGAAATTATAATACGAGTACTTTCAGAAGGTAAATTCAAAACCTGTAGTTATAATATCTACTTATTATATATACTTATAATATTTACTTATTATATCTACTTATTATAAAGTGTGCACGACGATATTCAAACACGGTTTAATTATAATATAATTAATATAATTAATATAATTAATTATATTATAATATATCTTGTAGTGGTAGGCCTCTTTTGCAGGAGGCCGCCTGGGGAAGTACCACACCTTTGCCAGTTATTCATCCGCCAAGCAGTAATGTGCAAACATTACTGTGTTCCGGTATGAAGGGCAATGTTACCAGCGAAATTACTGGGCATGATGAGATTCAATTACTCATATCTCAGGGTGATAGGCGCAGTGCAGTGCCGCGCAGAATTTTGAATTTTAAAATACTGGGTGGCACTGTGTCTGATATGGGCAATCATGATGCTTACCATCAGGCATCTGATGAGCTCGTCTTGTCACTCACTATCATAAAAAAAAAAAAAATAATAATAATTATAAATAATATTTTAAAAATAGATATAGGAACGATTACATTTCATAGAAAATAATAAAGAACTGAAATATGTACATAGTCATTAGTAGCATTAAACAGAATAAAGAAATATAGGTAGCAAATAAAATAGTTAAAAATTATATTATAGTTAAGAATATTATAATAATAGCATGGTCATAGAAATAGAAATTAGACAACCCTAGACTATTAGTATAGCAACATATTACAATATAGGTATATGTTATCGATTTTCAATATTATTGCCTTTCAAAAACCTGTGGTGCCATCTAGTGTCGAGTAACTCAGTGAGCAAATAGAAAACAGATAATTAATAATTCCAAACCGGTAGCGACACCTTTCTGTAAAATATATTTGCGCCATCTGTTATCTAGCGGTAGAACTATAGAAAGAATGTGAAATATTGTAAGCCTAGTTTTACCCACGACTTCACTTTTTAGAATATTTATTTGTAATGTTCGTTTTTACACTTCCAGGGACTATTTTGTGATAAAAAGTAATGGATAATAATGTATAAATTCTGTATAATGTGACACTGCCTCCTGCTACTCCTGGTTTGGCCCAGTTACACCAGGTAACCCGGACTTTCATTTCACACCTCCTTCCGGCCATAAATTTCCCTTCCGGGTGACGACTGACATACAGGTTGAGGAATCATCCGGAACATAAAGCTGACTAATACATAGAGAACAAAAATGCCCGGAAGTTTCTGCAAACAAATGTAACCAAACCAAATACATATAGTAAAAATATTAAAAATTAAAAATTTCCAAATTAAAACAATAAAAAATTAAAAATTTCCTCGGTGGCGTAGTAGTCGCAAGCTGCCGATCATTACTGTGATAAGGTCCCGGGTTCGATCCCTAGGTCACACAAAATGTGTAATTGATTTTCCCATTAGGAATTTTCTTAGTTACAGCCCAGAGTCTGGAACTGTACCCGGTAGATGGCATTAAGCTCGCCCTATGTCATTTGGGACCTAACATAGGTACTATACCCGTTAAAAAGACAGACAGACAGACAACAAATTGCTATAAGGGTTCCTTTTTTATATATATATATATGATGTCTATATTTATGATTTGTTCCTGATTCCTGAGTAATCTCATAGAGAATAAATCAATCAGCTGATCGGCGTTTGGGAAAAAAAGATTTTTTTTGCAAAATTTGAAATTCTTAAGCCGGGACTACAGCTACGTGTTAGCGTGTTATATAACAATATTCTGTTAAATAACACCAAAGCCACGCCCACTTCATTGACGTGCAAAAGTGTCAGATTATGACCTATTTGAATAAATCTGTTTGAGTTTGAGTTTGACATTTTTCATACATGCTCGTCGGTTGTAGGTACTTTTGACTTGGCGTTTCCGTGTGTAAAAGCTGTCAAAAATATTTAAATTATACAAACCACTTTCGTAATCTAGATGAAAGAATCCTTCCATTCTCTGCCTTTCAGTATTCGCCAAGAAGTAGTCTTTCAAGGGAAGGCAAGCTGGTAACATGTATCCTGAAATATGTACTAATCATGAGTCTTAAAAGAACTCGGGATCCAAGAAAGCTGGGTCCAGAAAACCTTACACTGTCTGACATCGAGTTTCAACAACTAATGGCTATACAACTAATAAACAGTGGGTGGCACTGTGTCTGATATGGGCAATCATGATGCTTACCATCAGGCACCTGATTTGTTCGTCTTGTCACTCACTATCATAAAAAAAGAAACCTATATTGCGGGGTATGTTATTCGCAATAATAATCCCAAACATAATGTAGCTGGTAAAATGGACAGACGATCTGATAAAGACGGCAGGAACACGCTAGATGCAGACCGCTTACAACCGGGCTGGATGGAAATCTATGGGTGAGGCCTATGTTCAGCAGTGGACGTCCTATGACTGAGATGACGATAATTGACAGCCTCGATGGCTCAGATGGACTCTGCTTTCTGTGCCGTAGGCTCCGGGTTCGATCCCCGGCCAGGTCAAACATTTGTGTTCATGAATATGTACGTTTGATCTGTGTCTGGGTGTTATAAGCTTATATAAGTATGTATATCAGTCATCTGGTTACCATAGTACAGCCTTCTAGCCTAGTTTAGGACCAGATGACCGTGTGTGGAAGTTGGCACATATTAAAATATTAAATTCCTATATTGCGGAGTGTCCCAGGCCGGCTCTAGGGGATTATTTTTCTAATTTTTGCTCTTATAAAAAAATACTTACTAGACTTAATAGGTAAGATCATCCTCAAAAGCGCAAGGCTGTGTTGAGCATCAAACTGGTTGTACTCAGGGTGGAGTAGAACGTCGGAGAGCGGCACGAGAAGAGCTGCGTTCTCACACACCACTCCATTACCCATCATGTCTGGTGTGATGCCGCATTCTTCTTCATCTCGCTCGTACTCGCCAAAGGCTACGTTACCCCTGATCATTGTATTGTGTTAGGACAGGAAGGAATATAATAAATAAAGGAAATTACTAAATTGTAATTTAGGAAATTCCAAGAATCGAGTCGTATTTGTCGTTCCAGCCCCAGATCTAGAGGGGGCAAACCGGGGAACCCGCCCCGGGCGGTTTCAGGTGGCGCCAAAATCATGTTAATATAACATGATTAATAATAAATAAACTTGTCAAATGCGTTTTGGGACGCGCATGTGAAGGGCTCCTCACTCTCCACCGTATGTACTGATATAGCTATAGAAATCACATCTCCTCATCAAATTAATGTACCTTACACAGCAAATTAATAAAAAAAACAATTGTCGGTCAAGTAAGTCACATAATAAATTCTTTTCAAACGTCAATTTCTAAAGCAAGTATCATAAAAAATCTGCGGGTCTACCACTTTTATTGAAAAACGCGTTCCTTGTACTATTAGGACTGTATTGTTTGTTCCTCTTGAAACCAATCTTCATTTGTTTGTCCATTTTTTTCTGTCCATTGAAGTGCCACTTGACTATGAACTTTTTGTCCCTGACTCAATCTTAATGACCAGCTTCCAAAAAAAACAAAGAGCAGATGTTGTGGTATTTTACTAAATTCATGATTTTATTATACTTACTTATTTTTGTTTTTAAGAGGTAACTGATCGTTTATACAGAAATACCAATATGTGGCTTAGATGTAATATTATGTTATGTATTCTTTATCTATTTATTTAACAGTTCCTAAATAGGTTAACCTCACTGCTGCTGTAATAGGTACTTTGTTTATCTATGAATTTTACGTATTGAAAATATTTAGAGATATAATATGGTATTTTAAGGGTTGTTAGTTAAGGAAAGATAAGTGGCAACGATTTTTGTTAAAACTTGAAATAATATGGAAGACTGTAAGTAACCGGCAGTCTCATCACATTAAGGAGTTTTTATACAGATAACATGATGATGGTATGCAATAGATATCTAGATTATAAATATTACACAGGATACGGTATCTTACTCGTATAAGGTAAATCATGATAATGTTATATGTGTATTGCCAAATATTGCTTGAAATCTTCTTCGAAAACTCTAGTCAGAATTAGTCTTATTTGATTTTAATAAGTCGGAAAAGTGTCTTGTAATGGGAAAGTCCTTGAATTTTTGAATATATTTAATTTTTAGTATTTGTTGTTATAGCTATTATAGTTACCCATATTGTGTAAGATTTTCAAGTAGAAAACTATTGCCATTATGGAGTTACAGCGCGAAACGTAGAAAAAAATCGTGATTTGTATGAACGCTCCAGTTATTTATTAATTTTATTTAGTCATAATTATTTCATATTATAGCAATTATAATCATTAACGTTCCGTGAATAAATCAAATACCTAGCTGATGCCGTTTTCACGATACACGAACGACATCGAGAAATAAATTTTGAGCAAAAACACGTTGCTTGTATGGAGAGTACCTTTAATTATAAACTTTTTTTTAATTTTATTATTTGTCGTTGTAGCGGCATTAAAGATACATGTTTTGTGAAAATTACAAGTACCTAGCTATTACGGTTTCTGAGATAGAGCCCTGTGACAGACGGACGGACGGACGGACGGACGGACAGCGGAGGCTTAGTAATAGGGCTCCTTCGGCACCCCGTTAGGGTTCGGAGCCCTAAAAACTGACTCCACAAAGCGCCTAGCATGCGGGAGCCTGATTGGCTCACCGTCGACTTGTAAGCTAAAGGCGCCACACAGGCAGTGTCACTTCATAGTTCAGGTACGACCTACGACCCTATTCGGAGAGGGTTGAACAAATGGTTGCCACTCAGCTTGAGACCTAGCCGCCAACCGCGGTT
Organism: Hemistola chrysoprasaria; assembly: GCA_947063395.1. Classification (NCBI taxonomy): domain Eukaryota; kingdom Metazoa; phylum Arthropoda; class Insecta; order Lepidoptera; family Geometridae; genus Hemistola; species Hemistola chrysoprasaria. Next base: position 1,443,988 of record OX346731.1, on the reverse strand, counting down.
TTTTTTTAATATCAGCGAGTGGGAACCCTCGCTTTCAACGCTAAACCGGTTTCGAGTCAGTCGGTGTTCAGCGGAATTTGAACGCTCGCGTCACACGATAAGATTCAATTTGCAGCAGAATGATTAGGTATATTCTTATACCTGTAACGCGCGCACAACAACCGACTGCCAGCTATGACAGCACCAGCCTTGGCCAAGCATACCCACCTCATCCATGCAAAGTATACCCACCTTCGTCAAGCTCACCAGCCAGTCATAGGCTTGTCTATGAGATACATCTACATTTTATCTACGCCGTAGAGATTCAAATAGAGTGTTCTAAGGAAATGACACATTCTTCGACAAGCCGGCAAAGGAAGCGGATCGTCAATAAACTCCTAGTGAAAAGCGCTAAGCATAAATGACGTAAAGTGCAAAGATCTAGAATCTCCAAGAAATAAATGCAATGGTACAAATATTTAGCAATCTGTTTCACTTCTGTTTCATACCTAAAAGGGTGATTTCTTCGAGAGTGAGGTTTCTGTACGTTCGTGAGGTTCAGTATATTATTAAAACTTACAAAGCATAACCATCAGGAACCTGCGCAGCATCCGCCGCTGTTGACAACACATACTCTCTGCTGATGAGAACCACGCGAGGCATGCGGAAGAAATGTGGAGTACCGTTCTTTACTGCAAAAGGAAAGCTTTTGACTACAGTACGCGCAAAACATTATGACCTTCTTGCTGTTCCTGGCGGATTCACCCGCTTAGTCATCTTTCCCGAGAATATCGGGATAAAAAATACCCTATGTGTGATTTCAGGGTCTAAACTATCTACATTACATAATATTTATTAAAATAAACTTGTCAAATGCGTGTTGGGACGCGCATGTGAAGGGCTCCTCACTCTCCACCGTATGTACTGATATAGCTATAGAAATCACGCATCTCCTCATCAAATAAATGTACCTTACACAGCAAATTAATAAAAAAAACAACTGTCGGTTAAGTAAGTCACATAATAAATTCTTTTCAAACGTCAATTTCTAAAGCAAGTATCATAAAAAATCTGCGGGTCTACCACTTTTATTGAAAAACACGTTCCTTGTACTATTCGGACTCTATTGTTCCTCTTGAAACCAATCTTCACACATTGTTTGTCCATTTTTTTCTGTCCATTGAAGTGCCACTTGACGATGAACTATTTGTCCCAGACTCAATCTTAATGACCAGCTTCCAAAAAAAACAAAGAACAGATGTTGTAGTAGGTATTTTACTTTGTTTTTAAGAGGTAACTGATCGTTTTACAAAAATACCAATATGTGGCTTACGGCTTAGATGTAATATTATGTTATGTATTCTTTATCTATTTATTTAACAGTTCCTAAATAGGTTAACCTCACTGCTGCTGTTCAATAGGTACTTTGTTTATCTATGATTATTACGTAGGTATTGAAAATATTTAGAGATATGGTATTTTAAGGGTTGTTAGTTAAGGGAACGTAGGTGGCAATGATTTTTGTTAAAACTTGAAATAATAAGGAAGACTGTAAGTAACCGGCAGTCTCATCACATTAAGGAGTTTTTATACAGATAACCTGATGATGGTATGCAATAGATAGGTATCTAGATTATATATATTACACAGGATACGGTATCTTACTCGTATAATATAAGGTAAATAATGATAATGTTATATGTGTATTGCCAAATATTGATTGAAATCTTCTTCGAAAACTCTAGTCAGAATTAGTCTTATTTGATTTTAATTAGTAAGTAAAGTGTCTTGTATGGGAAAGTCCTTGAATTTTTGAATTTATTGAATTTTTAGTATTTTTTGTTATAGCTATTATAGTTACCCATATTGTGTAAGATTTTCAAGTTGATAACTATTGCCATTATGGTGTTACAGCGTGAAACGTTGAAAAAAAATCGTGATTTGTATGAACGCTCCAGTTATTTATTAATTTTATTTAGTCATAATTATTTCATATTATAGCAATCATAATCATTAACGTTCCGTGAAAGAATCAAAAACCTAGCTGATGCCGTTTTCATGATACACGAACGAAATCGAGAAATAAATTTTGAGCAAAAACACATTGCTTGTATGGAGAGTACCTTTAATTATAAACTTTTTTTTAATTTTATTATTTGTAGTTGTAGCGGCATTAGGAATACATGTTTTGTGAAAATTACGAGTACCTAGCTATTTATTTATTATAACGGTTTATGATAGAGCCCTGTGACAGACGGACGGACGGACGGACGAACGGACGGACGGACGGACGGACAGCGGAGGCTTAGTAATAGGGCTCCTTCGGCACCCTTTTAGGGTTCGGAGCCCTAAAAATGTCGTATTTTTGTGACCAGAGGACATTTTGCGAATGGCATTATGTGATGACGCCATCTAGACTTACCGTGAATATACTGCAGGACCCCTAACCAGGTGAACCTCATGTCCCTAAGGGGCCCTTCCTCGGGGTCATACGTGGGGTCATCGTGACACTCGTGAAACTGGCATCGGGTCAAGTGGACACCTAATGCAAAGAGGTTTTATTAACTTAAAACAAATTAAACATAAAACTGATATAATAAATTCACGACAATATTTTCCAAAAACGTTAGGGCAATTTTCATATACGTAATTCATCTTCATCATCTCTGACGTCAGAAACCCACTGCTGGTCATAGGCCTCCCTCATGACACGCTTGGCAGGCGGGTTAGCGAGCGCAATTTGATGATTTTTAGCCAGCGGATGCTGGCTGCCGGTCCTGTGGATCTCATAAACCTTAGCCGGCCGCCACGGCAGCCACGGGTAGAGAATAGAGATGATGGGACATTATTCTAAAGCCGGTGCAATATGAGGTTCTTATTAATTTTTTTTTATGGTGGCCGCACAAGCAGACAGTGAGCCTGATGGCTCGCGGTTACCGCCGCCTATGGATACCTGCAACACCAGGAGTATTGCCAGTATGTTGCCGGCCCTTCAACACTCTATTCACTCTTCTTTTGAAGAGCCCCATGTTGTAGCTCAACGAGAAGACCGCAGCGGGAGAACATCAGAAAAGAACGAGAAAATCGCACAGTTTGCGACGTCCAATCACGCGAGTAAAACTGCGATTTTTGGAAGTTCACTATGAAAAAACCAAGGTTTTATAAGAAAAATTTAAATGACAGTGACATAGGTTACTCCACTATAAAAATATTAGGATATAAATTTATAGAATGAGTTAATTGTATTCGGAGGAAACAGGGGAATACAAAACATGGATTTGGTAAATTTTTCATAGGATTGTGTCAAATTTCTAAAAGGCCATGTACGCTCTAAAGCACTTACCAATTAAAGCAAAGGCTAAACACCACCACGACATGTTACGACTAATATCCGACAAGAAACGTCTATAATAATCATCGATTAATTATCTGTAAAGACTTTATTTATAATATATTATAAACTTATCTATTTGTTTGTTTAAATCGTAACAATATTAATATTATCAATGGAAATAATAAATAAAATACCGTTGTTATGTTTAAAAAATATTTATTAGATTGCGTGGTATCTCTTATAGGAACTAGAAGACTAGCTGTGCCCCGCGGTTTCACCCGGGTTGTCATCGTTCTCGTAGGAATATCTCGTAGGGATAAAAAGTACCCTATGTGTTATTCGAGGGTCTATTCTACCTACATGCCAAATTTCAGCCCAATCGGTTCAGTAGTTTTGGCGTGAAAGAGTAACAAACATCCATCCACCCTCACAAACTTTCAAAACACGAAAAACCCTCAAAAAAGTGGTGATTCTTTTACAAAATGTCTTAAAATCCTCGCCCAAAAGGATTTTTGATGGAGATTTTTGCCAGTACCTTATCTCTCTTATATCTCATCTTATATCAGTGGACATGACAGACATTTGGTCTGTGGACATGACTTAGGTCTAGTCTACTGTTTATCTCAAACTTGGCTAGTATTATAAAAAGAGACAAAACAAACCTAGATATTATGTAATTATAGTTAAGTCACATCAGAGACCTTGGTCTTGAGTAGTAGCGCAGCATTCATTATATACTCTAAAAACGTCTAAGGTCACCCATCCAAGAAGAAACCGTGCATACGTTGCTTAACTGCACTTCTTTTATTCATGAAGTGGCATTCTATTATAGCGTCTTTGTAACAGTACTTTCATGGTCTACTTCCTTTGTAATAAAGAGCTTAGGCGCCTTTAAATTATCAGCAAAAGACAGGAATGATGGGAGATAATGGAGGTGGCAGTTGTTCAATTTTTTTAGTAGAAATATATAATACTACCCCGTGGTTTCACCAGCGTAGTCACAGTTCCCGTGGGAATATCAGGATAAAAAGTACCCTATGTATTTTTCCAGGGTCTAAACTACCTACATACCGAATTTCAGTCCAATCGGTTCAGTAGTTTTGGCGTGAAAGAGTAACAAACTTCCATCCATCCATACTTACAAACTTTCAAAACACGAAAAACCCACAGAAAAGTCGGGATTCTTTCACAAAATGTCTTAAAATTCCCACCGAGGGAGATTTTTAAACTAAGCCGTCATTTCAAATGTGGTTTATAATAAAAATTGTTTTTTTTTATGATAGTGAGTAACAAAACGAGACAAAAAAAAGTGCCTGATGGTAAGCATCATGATTGCCCATAACAGACACAATGCCACCCAGTGTTTTAAATTTCTAAATTCTGCGCGGCACCCTGAGATATTAGTTATTGAACCTTGACATGCCCAGTAATTTCGCTGGTAACATTGCCCTTCAGACCGGAACACAGTAATGTTTGCACATTACTGCTTGTCGGATGAATAACTGGCAAAGGTGTGGTACTTCTCAGGCAGCCCCCTGCAAAAGAGGCATACCACTACAAATACTGTTTTTGTTATTAATATTTTCTTAGTATATCTACAAATTTTTGCGTCCTATCTATCTATTATTCCTCTTACTATTCCTAGGTCCCGACTTAAAATTCTAGACTCCCAAATCATAACCTAGTGCTAAGCCTACGACGCTTCTCGATGTGAATTCAAATCGATTTTGAATCGATTACATCCGCTTTCAATGCATTCTATAGTATCATTACGAACTATTATGTATTTAGGTCGAGAGAGATGATTGCAGTGCATTTATATCGATGGGTATTGTTTTGAATATATGTATTACTAATGTAAAAACAGCGGCTTTGCGTGCTCGCAATTATAATAACATTAATATGGGACAAGTTCCACACACGGTCATCTGGTCCCAAACTAGGCTAGAAGCCTGTACTATGTATGGTAACCAGATGACTGATATACATACTTATATACGCTTATAACACCTAGACACACATCAAACAGACATGTTCATGCGCACAAATGTTTGACCTGGCCGGGGATCGAACACAGAAAGCAGAGTTACTACCGTCTGAGCCAACGAGGCTGTCAAATTATGAATAAATATGGGAGTTTTTTTATACCCAAACTTTGACGTCCGTTTTGGACCCCTTAGAATGTGAATTTTCAAAAATCCTTTCTTAGCACACATCCAGACAACGAAAACAATCTACATTCCAAGTTTCAAGTCTCTAGGATCAGTGGTTTGGGCTCTGCGTTGCATATCTCATATCAGTCAGTGAGTCATTAAGGATTTTATAATATACTAGCGACCCGCCCCGGCTTCGCACGGGTAGCAGAAGTAGGTATAGTGAACGTTTAACAGGAGTAAATTCGTGATACATTGTATTTTAATAGATACTACAAACCCCTAGTACATTCCTTTATTCTACTACCAATACTTTTCACATCGCATGCATATAATGACTTTCGATTATTGTGACTAAACCAAAATAGATGGATATAATGTCCGTAGACTATTTTGTAGATATTGGTAAATACTACAAACCCCTAGTACATTCCTTTATTCTACCACCAATACTTTTCACATCGCATGCATATAATGACTTTCGATTATTGTGACTAAACCAAAATAGATGGATATAATGTCCGTAGACTATTTTGTAGATATTGGTAAATACTACAAACCCCTAGTACATTACTTTAATCTAACACCAATAGTTTTCACACTTCATGAAAATAATCACTGCTTTAATTATTGTGACTAAACCAAAAAAGACGGATATAATTTATGTATACTGTTTTGTAGGTATTGATAAGTACTACAAACCCCTAGTACATTATTTTACTCTACCACCAATAGTTTTCACACCGCATTAAAAATAATCACTGCTTCGATTATTGTGACTAAACCAAAAAAGATGGATATAATCTATGTATACTGTTTTGTAGGTATTGATAAATAATACAAACCCTTAGTACATTACTTTAATCTACCACCGATAGTTTTCACACCGCATGAAAAATAATCACTGTTTCGATTATTGTGACTAAACCAGAAAAGATGGATATAATCTATGTGTACTATTTTGTAGGTATTGATAAATACTACAAACCCTTAGTACATTACTTTAATCTACCACCGATAGTTTTCACGTTTAAGTTATCTACAACTTATCCAAAAGAAATACGAACTAATAAAAATTAACTTAAATTTCTAAATAACTTTTATTTTTATTTTATTTATAAAATAAAAAAAATTATTTATAAAATATAAATAAACTAAACTAAACTAGCTTTGCCCCGCGGTTTTACCCGTTCAGTTATTGTTCCCGTGGGAATATCGGGAACAAAAGTACCTCATGTGTTATTCCAGGGTCTGAGCTACATATACGAAATTTCAATCCAATCCATTCAGTAGTTTTTGCGTGAAAGAGTAACAAACATCCATCCATCTATCCTCACAAACTTGCGCATAATAAAATTAGTATAATTTAGTAGGACTATTAGGGTTACAATTTACAATCATATATTTGAAATAAGGAGTCAGCTTTAAAAAATCGTGGCTTTCCTGTGGCTCTAAGGAACGAACCCATTCTATCGAAGTAATTTATCCTTGATTTAAGACGTATCTATGTTCTAACCTACTCTATAACAATAAATAGATAAGTATACATATAATATGATGGTTTTATTCAATAGGGGTATCACCATAAGTATTTAGATCACATTGTTCGTGATTGCGTCAAATGCAACTAGAACAGATGCATTTTTATGTATAAATGTAAAAACTTCATCAGTATTCGTTCAGTAATTTTTGGATTGTTGAAAAAATGGCAGTGAATTTGTTGGTTCTGTGTGTGATTGGGATTACTTTTCCATTGTTTGGTAAGAATTTTAAATTTAACATAACTAAATTAAAACTGCATTTTGGTATCTTTAACATTAAAACGTCATTGACCTTTTGACGTCATAACTACACAAATAGTACAGTTGATAACGTTTTATAATTTCGCCGTCTGATTCCAAGTCAGGATGGCCGAGCGGTCTAAGGCGCTGCGTTCAGGTCGCAGTCCACTTCTGTGGGCGTGGGTTCGAATCCCACTTCTGACAGACTTTTTGTTCAAATTAACTATTCTAAGAGTGGCTTATTTTGCAGTTTCTTCAGAATTTTACTCATCACAAGATGCTAAAGGAGATTGGGAGAGGATTGTCGGAGGAACAAAAGCTGCCAACGGATCTATCCCTTATCAGGTACATACAATTTTAAAAATCATAACATCATAAAATATTATCATATCTTTCACCGAAGGGGTATAAGATGTACCCACAGAGATGTACCCTGTTCATGGGACCGCATTTTCCACCCACATTTTTTGCAGATATTATGTTTTTGGTCCATGTTATAGGAGGCTAGCCTATTGCTATCTATTGAGCAAAGTTCTAGACTCCAGACTCCATCTAGCGCTGTTCTTTGTGTGTATGTTTCTTCCTTTTTCACGCTAAAACGGCTAACCGGATTGAGCTGAAATTTGATATTTAGATAGCTTAGGGCTTAGACTCTGGAATAATAGCACATAGGGTACCTACTTTGTATCTCGATATTTCAACAGGAACGAAAACTATGCGCGTGAAACCGCGGGCCACAGCTAGTTGCTGATAATATATCTAATTTCAGGTGTCGTTAAGAATATATGGTGTTTGGCATTTCTGTGGTGCTTCGTTGGTGACGCCTCGCGTTATTTTAACAGCAGCGCACTGCGTTGACAGGTAAGAAATTACTATTATATTTTTGTTAGGCGTTGAATAAATTGTTTCTGTCGCCGTACTTCTAAAAAAGGCTTATTATAAAGTCAATCAGTACATTGAGGACAAAGATGCCTGGAAACTTCTGCATAGCCGCCTCGCAGCACATTTAAAGCAAACGAATGTAACCAAACCAAATATTGTCAAACTATCTGTTGAAAAAATTAGGCCCTACAAGTTTTTTGTGCGTTCTTCACGGTAGACTCAGTACTGTTTATCTTCATTGACGTGCAAAAGTGTCAGAGTATGACCTATTTGAATAAATCTTTTTGAGTTTGAGTTTAAGGCTTCTCAAAAATGGCAAGCTCAAATTAGGTTCCATTAGGTCCACGTACGTCAGTAAAGTAAGGTCGTACTAGCGAATAATATTGTTATCTCGGTCGTATAACATCTCTTTTTGTATGAAAGCTTGTATCCTCCTAATCAAACATTAACTCTTATCATTTTTCAAAGTCAAAGTCAAAGTCAAAAAGATTTATTCAAATAGGTCACAATCTGACACTTTTGTACGTCAATGAAAATAAACAGTAACGAGTCTACCGTGCGTTCGGAAAGATACCTTTACAAGAAGAACGCACAAGAAACTTGTAGGGCTTAATTTTTTCAACTGATGGTTTTAAAATATTTGGTTTGGTTACACTCGTTTGTTTAGAAGGTGCCGCGTGGTGGCTATGCGGAAGTTCCCAAGCATCTTTGTCCTCTATGTACTGATTAACATTATAATAAGCATTCTTTAGTAAAGTAGATTTTATATAGGTTTTAAATTTACCCTCTGAGAGCCCCGTTATCTCTTTTGGGATTTTATTATAGAAACGTACACTATTTCCTAAGAATGATTTTTTATTTGTTTGTGTTTCCTGTGCCAGATTAAAACCAGAATTATTCCAAGCAGTAGTAGGAACAAATCAACTACGCGCGGGAGGCACTGCCTACAAAATCCGTAAGGCGGTTGTACACGAGGATTATGACGATTACATCATCAAGAACGACATAGCAATACTGTTTACTGAGAAGGAGATTGAGTTTAGTAGTACAGTAGATGCAATAGAACTCAATGACGAGCCGGTGGAGAAAGGAGAGGAGTTGATTTTAACTGGATGGGGTACCACTTCGGTAAGTGTAAACAGGCTTTAATTTAGCTAGATATTTTAACTTCATTTGAAAAGAAAAGAGAACAATACATAGAGTTTTGGGGGGAAGCCTAAAAGTACAGTTTGGCTCCTGTATCTTTATCAATTATCGGGTCATTTTCGAGTGTTTAACGTGTAATAATGGTGGAATATTATGTTTTCGAAGATACACAAGTCTTTTGGCAAGTGATGCGAGAGTCGAAATGTGATTTTTCGTGTTCCCGCCAAAATTCCGGCAGCTTCTTGTAAAGACCACCACTTTACTAGAGCTGTGACTTGACTGGGCTTGTCCTGACTCTGAATTGACTAATTAACCATATTAACCTGAAAATGTATACTTGACACTGGCAATACATTCGTGTGGGTCCATAAAAGAAAAAAAAACTTCATCAGGCGAAACACATAGATTATTGATGACTTCGCGCGCGAATTCATGCTGGGTTCAACCAGAACTCAATCCCATAGTAGGTACACCTGCATTTCACCAGTATGTTATTTTTTTTTTTTTTTTTTTTTTTAATGGCAGAGTGCCTTTATTGAAAAAAGACTAAACAATAGAGCTACCTACTTACTACCTACCCTAACTAAATACACTATACCATAGAACGCTTCGAAAATCCACAGGCCGACATGCCAGCCTATAGAAAATCCAAGTGCTCTAAACCACTGTCAGATGGCAGCGTACCCAAGATACTGGCGGCATTGCCACGTTGAATAGCAATGCTTATACGTTGAGCCAGATAAACGCCAGCATTTTGATCACGCGTCGCCTCGACCAAGCGCTCAGATAGATTTTTGAAAATGCGATGAGCTCCCGGCCCCCACGGTCCCAGAGTCTCGACTCCAAACGGTTCAAATATGTAACCGCTACCGAGGTTTGCATACTTGCCCCGCTTGCGTTGCTCGGCAGAACCCGCCGCCGCACCAGCCGTACCTTGGGTCTCTGGTACATGTGACGGCGCTAGTGTGTCAACGCAAGTAGCGTCCCACACCAGCGGCCGTCCCAGCTTCCAAGGAACGAGGGTCATACCGTCAGGTCTTTTACCATCGTCACGCATCAAACCGTTCGGTTCGAGAACGGCTGGTACATTGGCGCTGGTAAAAGCCCGGCGGATGATGTCGTTAAGGCTAGCGTGGCGGGAGATCCGGCCAGCACTTCGAGAACATGAGAGACCGTGGTGACCGCGTTCGTCGACGGCAGTACCACACTGGCAACGGTGACCTACATAGCAAGGTGCACCCAAACGCAAGCTGACAGCTACACGAAAAGCAGATGGATCTAATAGATTGCCAGTATTGAAAGATGGGATTGCTTGCAACCAAAAACCAGATTCCCTAACAGAGACTGCCAGGAGTCGGGCCTTGTCTGTGGAGTTGGCGCACGTTTGTATGAGACAATTCCGTACCAACGCACAGAGGGGCCCATCCCACAGTCTCTGTGAAGATGGTAGTTTAGGTAAATCGGTATTGGGGCAAGCCGCAACCCAAGCACTCTTTGCCTCAGCCAAATTAGAAACATCGAAAGCTCCTAAAGAGGGGACTCGCGAGGGAGCGAGGATTTTTTGAATTAGGTTGTCCGAACTGTGCACTGAGGACAAAAAAGCCGGGAGAGCGACACTTGAAATTTTGCGGACCCCTAAGCCTCCAAATCTGACGGGTAAGGAGGCTTGAGACCAAGCCCTGTCATCCAAGTTTAAATTTAATACAGACATTAGGGTATTCTTTATGACATTGTCTAAGCTTACGAGAAGTTCATTGTGTTTCCACAACGGACAACATCGTAAAGCATACGTAAATTTTGGCACAAATAAGCAGAATCTGATAATGGTGAATGCCATATGGGCATTAATTTTCAGTAATCTGTCCGAAGCTGAGCTGAAATTTTGAATTTTTTCATCTACGAAAGATGGGAATGATTCGTCGAGAATCGGGGAACCAAGGAGGCGAAGGGAGCACTTATCAACAACTTTAATGTTAGGTGCCAAACGGTTGAATTTTGCATGTGTCAAATCTCTATCCAAACAGGTATTCGAAACTAAAAGTTCGCATTTTGAGAAATTTAGTTCCAAACCAATTTGACGGAATTCGTCAATAAGTGTTTTTAAGTCATCAAGAACAGTGTCCACATCACCTCCTAAAGTCCCGTCGTCTAAGTACCAAACATTAAGTTTGGACTTAAGACGCCGAATGATTGGATGGATGGCAAGACTAAAAATGGCGGGGCCCAGTGGATCACCCTGTTGACAACCCACAGAAGATAACAGTAGGTTATTTTTGAAAACTAATTTAGTGGGATTCCCATAACATTACAAAGAAAGTTAGCGATATCTGGAACTTTATCTTTTACTTCGGTCAACAGGGCCCCTCTGTCCACTGAATTAAAAGCATTCTTCACATCCACCTTAAGCAAGACCTCACCACAATTTTGAGCCAAAAAAGTGCGAAGTGAATGAACAGCTGCCTCACAACCACCCCGCGAGCCAAAGCCCAGCTGTACCGGTTGAAAAAGATCGCTTAAGGTAGCGAACTTTTTACCACAACAGACTTTGGCCGCAAGGCGGCGGTAAGTCATGCCGACCGCAATGGGTCTGATGCCACCATCTTTTTTTATAAGAGCGCACAAATTTGCGCCATATAAAATATCAGTGATATCACCGTTGACCCGGCCTGCCAGCATCAAGTTCACTAGATCCGTCAAATCCTTCAAAAGGGCTTCGCCAACCTCACCAGAGATACCACATAATAGGTCTTTGAGATGTTGAGGTGTTAAGCCGTCAAGGCCACCGGCGGAGCCGCTCTGAAAGGACATGGCGGCTCCAGAGACCTCACTGGGAGTCGCCTCAACAGCGACCTCACCGTGAGGTGGATCAGGTATGATAAGGTTACCAGCTGCAGGTGGATGCTTGTCCTGTAATGATTGAAAAATTTCACGAGTGTTTGGCGCTACAGAGTCACTGGAGAACAGGACTCGAGCTGCTCCTCTTATGTCACCATCACTAATTTTGTTTTCCACATGTTTCAATATTGCCGAATCAATGTGTTGTTGATTAGAATTTTGTTTATTGTTTCGCCTATTATTAAGCGGAGCAATAATATTATAATTTTGAAAATGCGTCTGATCTTTGTACTTCACACAATTTTGCTTCAATCTACGGGTGAGTGAAACGTTGTTGTTCGGATCAAAAGGTACGTGAAGTACATGGTAAGGAAACAATAACAAGTGTTCCCAGGCCTGGATAGAATTTTGAGACACTACGTGTCTGATTGCGAATGAAAGTGATTGTGCCACAGAAAGGCGAGCACCACGCGGGATGCGTTTTAGAACCGGGACATTATTTTTGTATGAGCTTATTAATTCCCAAAACGGTTGGGAAGTAATAGGAGTGCTCGTAAAACCAATTTCTTGATTTGGAACCGGGGCCGAAAGGGGAAATTTAGGGACATGACATTTTGTGCGGTGAATTTTCAGACCTTTCTGGCCCTTAAAATAGCGCGCCTGGGGACACTCCTGGCACAGCACGAGCCCCTCCTGCGACACTGTAGCGACTGCATTATCGGCACGCTGCATCCTGCGCCGAAATGCAACAAGCTATTTACAATAATAAATAATATTTATCTTATTATCCCTATTTGACGCTGTCAGAAGGGACGGCAGCTGTTGCGCAGCCGGGATGCGCCGTTGGCATGGAAACAGAAATATCTAATTAGCAGCAAGCTGAAGTAAATATGTCAAGAAAATAAGATAATATTATAATGATGAAAAATGAACCTAGGCTCTAGCGCTAGCACTACAAATATTACCTTGCAATAATTGTTGCCAAAACTATTGTTTTCAAGACACAGTGTGTCCTGAAAACTGCAAAAACCCCTGAAAATACGAAAAATCGAAAAGACCGAAACGCACTGTCAGAGAGTTTTTTTTTTTTTTTTTTTTTTTTTGGTCTAATATTTTTAACACTTTGCCTGACCCTGGGATCGAACCCGGTACCTCATGATCGGCAGTCGAGCTTGCGCCCACTACGCCACCGAGGCAGTCCTCTCGTAAAATGATGTAAATTCGTATTATAATTCTACTGATCCGGTGACAGTTGGTAATTTAATCATAAATAATATGAGATAGATAGTACCTACATGATATAAATCGACACCCGCATTGAAGAAGGTTATAACATTAATAATGCAACTTTTCTAATTCACCTTTTGATAGCTTATATTGGTGTATTCTGTAAGTTACTAAATTAATTTTATAAAATTTTACGATGCGAGAGTCGAATGTTTAAGGTGCTACTCGTTGGAAATTCTCTAATATTTTACCCACTTACCCATTCCGCGACCGCTACACGTGTTTCCAGACCATAATAATAATTCTGAAAGCCTAGCACATATCTGTTCTATGTTTTTATAATTTTCAGTACCCAGGCCGTCTGCCCAACGACCTAATGCAGTTAGAATTAAGGTCGATAACGTATGAAGAGTGTAAGGAGGCACATAAGAGCGTCAATGCTGTGTTTGAGAGTCAGGTCTGCGCGTTGACCAAGGCTGGAGAAGGGGCTTGCCATGTGAGTAAACGCCACGTAACTAACTCATTAAGCTTAAAATAAGTATAAATATTGACACAGAAAATTCAGGCTTTTAGCTTTATCCACAAAAGTTATACAGGGGTCGAAAAATGCTGTAAATTGCTTCGAGAAATGTATGTTGCGGCCTCAGATCCTACAATCATGAATTATCTAAGGTTGCGGCCGTGTTTGGTGGCGCACAGCCGTTTTATAATATCCGACGTATTGATAAACAGGGGGCGAGTCTATTGCCATCTACCAGGCACAATTCCAGGATCAAGGCTGTCCTTGAGATAATCCCTAATGGAATAAATCCAATACAAATCCATAACACTTTTGAAAGAAAGAAAGAAAGAAAGAAAATTTGTTTATTACCCAACCTTAATACGATATATCAATCTTTTAGAACATATACTGGTTATAGCAATTGGCTTGTGCTCAGCATGTGCTGCGCTCGGCTAACCGTGCACAGCGCTGTTTTTCAGCACGCACCGTCTTATTAAAATTTTTTTTACATCTTTGTGGCATATGCATACCATGCCAAGCGACTTAATATATTTTTACATAATATTATATTGTCTTAACAGCCAGTCCCCGGCCAGTTCAAACATTTGTGTGCATGAACATGTCTGTTTGATCTGTGTCTGGGTGTTATAAGCGTATATAAGTATGTATATCAGTCATCTGGTTACCATAGTACAGGCTTCTAGCCTAGTTTGGGACCAGATGACCGTGTGTGGAAGTTGTCCCATATTATTATTATTTATTATAACATATCATCTTTTACATATATATATTTTTGTGTATCTTTTCCTTACCTAGGTATCGAACCCGGGACCTCATAATCGGCAGTCGAGCTTGCGACCACTACTGCGTATTATTTTGTGTTCTCTCAATACTCAATACTCAATACTGAAAAATAACAATTGCACTATGTTAATGCTGCAAACATTATATTTTATACTAACTTATATTTTATTAAACTTGTTAGGGTGATTCCGGAGGTCCACTTGTGAGAGAAGGCCGTCAAATCGGTATCGTTTCATGGGGTATACCCTGCGCTAGAGGAAAACCTGATGTTTACACAAGGGTAAGAAACTGTCATAATTATTTGGATTTCCTCGGAATAACAGTTTATACAAAAAATCATCGAACTGCGCTCGACAACCCGCTTGCCAAGCGTGTCCAGTATTGACAAAACATTTATGGGGGAGGCCTATATTCAGTAGTGCATCAATGGCTGAGATGATGATGATGAACCGGTTTTTTTATTCTTTTTACCTATTAGTTAAATTAAAAATAAATAATTTAAAATAAAAAATAAACGAAGATAAATAAAAACAAACTTTTATGGCTGTTCAATTTATTATTTTAATGTTACTTTTTCGAATTAGGTACCTAACTTTTACAATTACCAGTATATTCGAAACTGAAATTGTGATATAATTAGCATATTTTTTGTAACTTTCATAGGTGGAATATTTTATGCGGTGGATCGAAAAGACCCTATACGAAGACGACGAAGACCACTTGAAGTACCTGACTCACAGAAATACGAACAGACATTAAACGAAACAAACATTTATATTTACTGATACAAGATGTTACAAAAATGAGTAGTAATACTTTCTAAAGGTGGTGAGCCTACTTTTCTATCTGAAATTGCAAAATAAATAATGTAATATATTGTAAAAGAATTTGGCTCCTTCCACTAGGATCCACAGCTGGGCTCCACATATGTGGATCCATGGATACCATTTTCTCCACTTGAATCTACAGGTGCATCCTTGGGCACTTATTTTTCACTTGAATCCACAGATGTGTTCATACATTCATGTATTCATGGACACTTATAATGCCACTTCAATTTACAAGTGTATCCATGGACTCTTATTTTGCCTCTTAAATCTATGTGTGGATCCATGGACATCTGTATTCCTTTTCATCATCAACAAACAAGCAGAATTTTATATGGAACGTCGATTTTCTTTTTGCGCACCAGGAAATTCTATAATTTGATGTAGCTTAAGACACCCCCTTAAGTATAACTACACCTTATTGAAACATATTTGATAAAATTAAGACTGGCGAGTCACAAAAACTGTTAATAGTTTAAAAAAGTTTAAATGTAGTCTGTCTTGAATTTTCACTAATAAGTATTTTTCAATCCATACAAAAAGAACATGATCGTTATGGAAATGTCGCCATTTTGATTGAAGTTTATTTGACTCGCCGTTAAGTTTAAGTATATTACGTAGATGTACAAAATATAGTAAGTTAACATAATAAAGGAACTGTATTCTCAAGGTGTTTTTGAAGTTTATACATATATAATACCTAAGAATTTTGCATGACTTGTGGTTACCGGCTTTAGAATACTTAGTACCTCAACCTCTCTCCCCGTGGTTGCCGTAAGACTCGGCTAAGGGCTATCAGATCCAGAGGACGGGCAGCAACGTCCTCTGCGTATATACCATTAACTGCACTCGCCAACCTGCCTGCCAAACTATATATGTGTATGTCTATAGATGTATCATCATTTCAGGCTTAGGACGATCACTGCTGGAAGAAAACCTTCCACTTAATTAGGATTTTATGAAAGATACGAAAAACATTTTTTATTAACCTCTTGGTTTCGACTGTTGCATCAGCCGTGGTCACGAGATGACTGGAGAATGAGGATGTCACCGTCGGGAAGAGCAAGCATTGTCTCCAACTACCCGCAATTAGTCTAGTAAAAAAGGTTTACGCCCGTTTCTTTCATAAAATATGTTCGAATCGCGAAAGTATTAAAATAAATAGGGTTTTTATTGATTTTTATCTAGTCTTGGTGTTAGCGGCTTGCATCCAGCATGTTCCTGTTCTTACGGTGTTTATTAGGTCATCTGTCCGCCTTATGAGGACGGGATAAAATAAAACACAATAATTAAAATTCATTCAAAATCTATTACACATAGGTTGTGTACATGCATATATCTAATATCACAGGAGTCATTCGTGATGTGAGAAATAAAACGAAATAATACAGAAGTAACCAAATTAATAGGTAATTAGGTACCTATCATAATATAAAAAACAATTATATTTATTTTTGATAAAACCAGACCTTACTACAATTTACCGTTCTCACGACGATGACTTTACAGTTAACTTTTATAATAATAAGCATTTTTTTAAGTATTTCATGCTAAAACAAAACTTACAATGCATAATATACATAGTTCAATGATATTACTAATAAAAAAATCAAAACATAAAATCTTTACTTTTTGCTTCAATATTGTTATTGTTATTAGGTATAAATATTTCTTATAATATAGTTACATTAAAATTAATAGGTTAGATTTTAATTAAATTTTTGTTACCACAAATATTTTCTTATCACGTAGAGTATTTACGTGCATTCGGCATTAATTATTAACATAAAATTAAATTTTGAAGGAAAATTCTACAGTAATTTAACAATAATGATAATTCTTCAGTCTTCTTGCTTAAAAATATGCTTAGTAAAAGGCAAAAATAGTGGTAAAACTATAAAAAGTAACCAAACTTTACATCATTTCCAAAACATAAATAGAAACAATGAAAATTAAAATACGCAATCTGATCCAAACATAATCAAAGAAATCAATAACATCGTTGAAAATATAATCATAAATACCAAAATTATTTTCTTCGGACATTTTATAATCATTGCTAAAATCTCTGCCGAAAATTCCGAAACTTAACAAATTGTGGTTATTTTTCAAAGTTATTGAAACATGTTTGGCATTTTTTGTATTTTGTGTGACGAAATCAAAGTTTTCTGCAGGAAATATATCATTTGATAGAATGACTGGGTATTGTATGGAATTATGTTTTGCAAAATTAGCTGTGATTGTTAATTTTTCGAAAGCGACATCTGTGTTGTTGTTGATAGATCTGAAAAAAATATATTACAATAAATTTATACAATTTTAGATATTAATAAAAATATGCCATTTTTCACACCTGTGTGCGATTTTTCAACTAACTTGTTTAAAATTATTATGTGCTTATTAATTAAAAATTATTACAGATGCGAAAATTTGTATGTATGTATATTTGTATGTATGTAATGTGTGTATGTATGTTTGTATGTATTTGTATGTGTGTAATGACTGAGTATTTGTCTCTTCGCGCTAAAATACTGAATCGTCCGAGCAAAAATGCGCAAATTTGGTAGCTCAGATCCTGGAACATCATGTATAAAATTATATAAAAATTATAAAAAAACAGCTAGTTAAAACTTAAAAAAAAACTTACCCAAAACTACAACTTCTCTTATAAAGTCCAGCGCAAGCGAAAACAGCGCAGTTCTGTGCACCGATGTACTGATTGTATCCAAAATGGCGGATGCCATCAAAAACTGCCAAACCGTAGTTTATGTCGTTTTGATTTGAGCCTGCAGATAAAGGATTTTTTAATTATTAAAATAGAAGTCTTCAAAACCTTTTTCGTCACTATTTTGCCTCTTAAGCTAATGCATAAATAAATAAATAAAAAATATGAGACTACTTCTAATTACAAGAATAACGCACAATTAACTTAAGGCGCGGTGCAAAGCAAATTCTCCCTCTCGCTCACACGTACCCACATTTTTGAAGATATAAAATATACTACATGTAATTACGTAAAATAAAGACAACTAGGAACTAGAAAATAACAATACAAAGATTCAGTAGAAATCCAATTTCATCCAAACATGTATGTGTGTAATGTACTTACAATAAAGTATTATCTATCTATACTATATCCAAACCAATACTTAAATAAAAATAAGCTTAAGTACCTCTCAAATTAGTTTTAACATAAAACTCGCAGCAGAAACTGTTATGGCATAACACTTGGCTGTGTCCGTGGCTGCTGGCTTCCATATCCAGCGGACTGATGATGTACTGGCCCAGGTCCTCTCCGGGGGTGACGTGGGTTGATACTGGGGGTTTGGGGGTTGGAACTGTGGGTGATGAGAAAATTGAGTAAATGGCATTACATTGACAGCCTCAACGCGTGAATGTATATTCACGCCTTTTTCCCGAAGGGGTAGGCAGTGGTGTACCCAGGACTCAGTCCCATAGTAGATACGATTACACCCACATTTCGCCAGTAATTACAGTATTGACAGCCTCGTAGGCTCAAATCACCGGCCAGGTCAAACATTTGTGCGCATGAACATGTCTGTTTGATCTGATCTGAGTGGGTTATTTTGAAGTTGAAATAACTTTGAACCTATGCAATTTTGACCACAGAACAGATAATAATACTACGTATAGAATGGACACTGTCATCCGCCCACCAGTCGGGCCTTCCTCACCCCGCGAGCGAGATTGAGCTCTCCACGAGCCCCGCTTCTATGGGAAATCACCTCACGCACACAGAAGGCCCTATACCTTCTTAGATTTGAGAGACTGCAGTTATGTTAGATAGCAAGATAATAAGTAAGTATGTAAGTACCTTATTAGTACATTAATTACACAAATAATTAATCTATGAAAAATAAGTATTACTATCACAATAACAGAATACTAATCAGAATCTGACCCTGGATTGGTTAATCTATGTTATGAATTCAATAACATGTTTTTATTATTTATAGTTTTATCTAAAAGTGTATGAGCTAAGATTAAACTATTTCTGCGTAATCGTACGATGTCAAACGTCATTATTATTTTGCTAAAAATAACGAAATGAATCTAACGAATGAAAATAACGAAATCACGGAAAATATGACTAAGGTTTAATTTTTTAAAGCCTATAAGCGTTATTCGCTACCGCTCTGGGTAGCGGAAACACAGCGCATCAACAAAATCAAATATCGTCAATACAAAAAGGAATTTCCCAAATATGAAAAAATACTTAGACTAATTTTCCGCTCAATTTGTGGTTGGTTCCTGATCTGGCCATTTTTATCCAAAAAATATATTTGGTTGATGAAAACTGTATGGTTATACATAGGCCTCTATGGTTATTTTAAATTAACTTATTTTAAACTCCTAGAACAAGAATATTTAGTATTAAGTTCCGATTTTTTTGTGTCAAAAACAACACTTCTCTCTCCCTCGTGTCTCTTTGTTTTTGACACTAAAAAATTGGAACTAAAAACTAAATATTCTTGTTCTAGGACTTTGCAATGGAGTTCCGAAAAGTAACGCCAAATTCAATCAAATAACTACTTTTAGTAAAGGCGCTAACTGAAGGTAATGCCTATACATATTAACTTATTTGTTACAATTATTGTATCGGTCAGTAACGGATCTCAATAATTATTACCTGTCTCATCCTCCCTTATTTCAGCAACTAACAGTCTTCCCTCTCCAGTTTGAAGACCATCCTTCCCCGAATATATCCCGTGTCTGGATATGATGTTACAGTTGTGTATGTATGACCAGGTCGGTATGAATTGCGGTGCTGAAATTTAAAATAACTTTTAAAAAATCCAATATTCCTATACATATACTCGTAGGTACATAAAGTCACGCCTTGTTCTTGTAGGGGTAATAATAATATTAATAATATGGGACAACTTCCACACACGGTCATCTGGTCCCAAACTAGTCTAGAAGCCTGTACTATGGTAACCAGATGACTGATATACATACTTATATAAGCTTATAACACCCAGACACAGATCAAACAGACATGTTCATGCACACAAATGTTTGACCTGGCCGGGGATCGAACCCGGGGCCTGCGGCACAGAAAGCATAGTTACTACCATCTGAGCCATCGAGGCTGTGTATAGGTACTTAATATAATATTGTCACTACAAAACTAATTGTTTGTAGTTTGCACTATAACTGTGTCAAAACCCACAAGACAAACCTAGAGCTAACCTACAGAAGTAAAGCTCTGAACTTTGGCTCCTATAGACGCCTTAAGGCGCCTAATTCTACCTACGAAAAATTTGACACAATCCTATCGATGTTTTGTATTCCCCTGTTTCCTCCAATGAGAAGGCTTTTTTTTATGGACGAGCTATTCAGGTGCCTGATGGTAAGCATCATGATTGCCCATATCTGACACAGTGCCACCCAGTGTTTCAAAATTCAAAATTCTGCGCGGCACTGCACTGCGCCTGTCACCCTGATATATGAGTTGTTGAATCTCGTCAGTAATTTCGCTGTTAACATTGCCCTTCAGACCGGTACACAGTAATGTTTGCACATTACTGCTTGGCGGATGAATAACTGGCAAAGGTGTGGTACTTCCACAGGCGGGCCCCTGCAAAAGAGGCTTACCACTACAAACTTCTAATAAACAAATTTTCCTTTATTTTAATGCTACCTAAATATTCCAAAGTAAGCGTCAAATAAACAACAATTATATTATTATTCATACCATTCAAAAAAGGTATCTCCGAAGTCCACTTGCCAACCACGACAAAGTCCCTCACTCCTTCAAGTTCATCCCCAGTTTTCATCACCAAATCATCTTCCATCATCAGACCGAAAGTGACACCGAAGTCTGATGAGAAGATGGTCAAGGCAGCAGTTGTGGAATTGTTAACACAGGACGGCTTTTTGTAACTGTAAACAATATTTCGATAAGTAAATATAATAAGGTGGTAATTATAAGGGTTCCGAATCTCAAAAGGAACAAGGAACTCTTCACTTTGTTGTTCGTCTGTCTGTCTGTCTGTCTGTCCGTCTGTCAAGACACTTTTTAACGGGAACACGTGGAGGTATCAGGTTGAAATTGATATAGACTACTCATCTGCGGTCTCTTGTAGAGCTGTAAAAAAAAACTTCCAAGTTCAAAAGTCAAATGTTATGGCCATTTTACTGCATATTGGAAATACTTTGAGCAAGGAACTAGACGGCGCTGTATGTTCTTGGTATCTAGGTATGGAACCCTACACTATGTATACATAGACATGTGACTTAACAATTTATTTTTAAGCTACTGTGAGCAATGGTTTTAATGAAACGAATACATATAAGACTAGCTGTGGCCCGCGGTTTCACCACCATATGTGTAAAAAGTACCATATGTGTAATTCCAGGGTCTATGCTATCTACATACTGAATTTCAGCTCAATCGTCTCAGTAGTTTTAGCCTGAAAACGGAACTAACGGAACTGAATAAACAGTCCCAGCGCTGTTTATTTATCTAGATGGAGCTGGAATCGACTAAGAACTCGCTAGCGTTTTGTTTCCCTGTTACAAATTGTAACTTTAATTAATTATTATTTCTTTATTTCTTTATTGCAAACACACACTTACAGACTTACAATCCAAAACGTTACAGGGTTAATAAAAATATCATACTTTACTTAAATATATTAAACTTATGGACTTCAATTTATCAATATTGTCAAAAAATATGTCTAACTCTGGATGTTGAGTTAGCATCAGGTTGATAAGTGAAATAACTTTTTTTTTTTATGATAGTGAGTGACAAGACGAGCAAATCAGGTGCCTGATGGTAAGCATAATGATTGCCCATATATAGATATAGACTTGTTGAATTTCGGCATGCCCAGTAATTTCGCTGGTAACATTGCCCTTCATACCGGAACACAGTAATGTTTGCACATTACTGCTTGGCGGATGAATAACTAGCAAAGGTGTAGTACTTCCCCAGGCGGCCTCCTGCAAGAGAGGCCTACCACTACAAAAAACTCTTGGTGCGGGAGCATTATGAGCGCGAACAGTGTGCAGACCTGATACACAGGACAGCAGGCGGCGCCAGCGACTGCCAGTATATTTTAAAATAATTATATATATTATATATATTAAAATTGTTACCTTATATAATTATAATATAATATTATTATATAAAACTAGCTGTGCCCCGCGGTTTCACCCCCGTAGACATCATTCCCGTGGAAGCATTGGGGAAAAAAGTACCCTATGTGTTATTCCAGGGTCTAAGCTACCTATATACCAAACAGCCCTATACCAACATGTTCAGTAGTTTTGGCGTGAAAGAGTAACAAATATCCATCCATCCATCAATCTAAACAAAACCGCGCTAGATGGCGCTGGAGGTGAGTTAGAACTCGCAAGCGTTTTGTTCACCTGTTATAAACGTAAGTTTTATACATTGTACAGAAATTTGAGATTTATAATATTAGTAGGAAGTAGGATTTAAGAAGATAATTATTTTATAACGTGTTGAAAATAAAGTTGTTATTATTATTAATAATATAATATGTTTTATAGAGAAAAGCAATAATATTTTCCTACGAATTCCAAGCTTTATCTAACGCTGCAAAATACCTACACCAATTAGCTAACTAGTGATAAAATCGTATGTAGGTATTAAAAACAGCTAATTATTTTTCAATGAATCATAAAAATCAAACAAAATTATCATACAGATGATAATTATTATTAAATGAGTCAGGTAGACTAAACAGGTACGATTGAACTTATACTTACCTCTATTGTTGATTACAAAATATGTATAATAATATGTAGGTATATTAATATTTTAATAAAATGTAATTATTTATTGATCTTTGCTCCTGCGAAAAAATGCTTAGTTCAAAAGGCTACCATACTTAAAGTTAATTTATTTTAGTTACAAAATAATTTTTAATATTTTAGGGTAACGGAACCCTCAAAAGGAAAAAAGAAACCCTTATAGAATCACTTTGTTTATATATAATTATATAAAATAATATATTGTAATATATTGATTTATAGGTTAAAAAGGGGTTTTATTTCGCTTGATTATTAATATTATATAAGTATTGTTTTGCTTTTTCTCAAATATACACCTACCAATAAAATAATATCATATTTATTGTTTAGTAGAACAATAAGTACCATATTTTTATAGTTCATTAGTGCATAGTTGTCTACTTGTATCTATCTTTATGAAAGCGATTCAACGTCATTGGTCATAAATAAAGAAAAAAATCCCTATACTGTAAAATTACCAAAAAATAATATTGTAAGTTATCACAATATTTTTTTTTAACATTTTAGAAAGTTTCAGTTTATTTATTCAATTTTACAATGTACATTGTATTTGAAATTACTATTATAATAAAAATTAATACATTAAATACATACTAAAAGACATTAAAACCATTCACTACAAAAAAACTTATAAAATAGTCACATAATATACATACATAATTCCATCAATATTCATAATTCATTTCATTCAAAGAAAGAAAGAAAAAATATTTATTCCAACACACGAAAATATATGAAATAGTTATAACATGTTTGCTGTAGTTCGCAACTAGATGGCGCTGTTTGTTTTTAGAAGGCAGTAGACTCCAGCGCCATCTAGATGGCACATGGGAATAACACATGGGTACTTTTTATCCCGATATTCTCACAGGAACGAAGACTATGATAGTAAATAATACTTACATAGCAATGATATCTCCTTTCCTATCAAAAACAATATTGCTCCGAACAATTTCATTTTTACTCTGACATCTAATCTTCTCATTTAAATTAGCTATCAAATACAATTCAGCATTTCTTGCAGCTTTTGAAAGGTCTTTTACTATCTGAAAAAATATAGAGATTTAGAATAGCGCCATCTTTTAAACAAATGAGCGAACTAAATTAATTTTTCATTAAAAAATATTATATATACAAGATTTTACAAAAGGTGTAGTGTACTTAAGCTGATCGGTCAGCTTATATGTGGAGCCGAAAATCTTCTCGGATCTCGAAATTCTTTTTTTTTCACCGCACAAGCATACGGTGTGCCTGATGGCTCGCGGTTACCGCCGCCTATTCCTGCAACACCACGGGTATTGCCAGTATGTACCCGACCCGACCAACACTCTATTCACTCTCCTTTTGAAGAGCCCCATGTTGTAGCTCAACGAGAAGACCGCAGCGGGAGATCATTCCACAGTTTGCACGTATGTTAAGTACTCGTTGTATGTTAGTTCTTAGTTTTAATTACTTAGTCTATTGAATAGAATAACCCCGTTTAGTATTACTACATAGGTGCTTATATACACACGTACCACATCATAATTATTTTCTGAGCCACTGACTTCTGATGCAACCAAGACATCTACGTTCTGAAAAAAATTTACATTAATTAGGGTTTCTTACCTCAAAAGGAAAAAAGGGACTCTTATAGGATCACTTTGTTGTCCGCCTGTCTGTCTGTCTGAAGAAAGGCTGACCCCACCACCATATGGGACGCATAGCCAGGAAGGTAGAGAGAGCACAACGCTAGAATAACTAACTTAATGCTAACTGGAGTACCTAGCATTTTTACCAGTTATCCTAAAAACTGGAGAATATGTACGTAACAGAAATTGGGTGGAGTGCAAACATGAGAAGTTAATTACACCATCCTCGAATAAAGTGAACAACTAAGGCCCACTTGCACGATCTAGGTTAACAACTAACACAGGTAAATAAATAAAATCTTTGCGCCATCAAGGGTTAGTAGCAAAACTCCTTGCATTTGAAATATAATAAACTCGTGGCTACGTACTATTATTATCTGTTCTGTGCTCCTGGGTTAATAAACTAATTATATATTTATTTAAACTTAATTTTCGTGTAAGTGGGTGCAAGTGGTAACAAAATAATTTCTCTTACGCCATTAACATTTAGAAATTAATGATTAATTTAACCTACCGATTCGGGAAGGTTAAAACTGGGTTAGCTAAGTTAATGTCGAAACGGTACCTATTACCTATATTCTGTGGTCAAAATAAATTTGGTAATATATATACAAACAAATGAAAACGTCGTAAACTGTCAATACAATGAAGGACACTCTATTATACATAATATCAGATCTATAGTGTTTCATTCGTCTTTGGTTTCGGACTATAACAGAAGCGCATATACATTTCAGTGTTTTCAGATAAAATAAAAAACTTCGGATTAGATATTCCAACGTCAGTTTTTAGTGGTAAGACAAAATGTGAGTTTAATCTAAACTGTGTTTATAAACTCTCATTCAATACTATTATTGGTGCAAGTGGGCCTCATATGTATATTACTAATAATAAAACGATTTTAGCAATATTATACAAAGTTCTTTTTACCTTTTCGCCTGCCAGGTGGACATTTTGAACAATATCCGATAGTTCAGTAGAGTTTATTAACCCTGTCTTGTATGCTTCCTGCAATAAAACAAAATATAATATTATTACTTACTATAAATTTAATATACATAACAAAGAAACATTCCATAATATGTAGAATGTAAGACGATGCGTCATAACATTAAAGAAGAAATGGAAAGACGCACTTGCCACCGTCGAAAATATTTAATTAAAAGATAGGTAAGTAGGTACCTACTTAGTTTTATTTAAATGATAATAAAACAATATGTAGGTACATATACATATTTAAAAATGTAAGTTTAGTAAAAGTAGGTAGGTATATAAAATTATATTATATTTTCGTTAAGTGTATTTCTATGGTATTTACCAAGAGTATAAAACCTACATATTTTGGCAAAAAATACAATGCCCGAGTGCTTGGGTCAAAAGGTTAGTTTTATATGAATAATAACTTTTAAGAATAAGCACATTTTATGTTGGAGCGGATGTAGGTATGTAATTTATTTATATTTTAGAAAAATCTTGTTATAATAGAGGAAGTCAGGTTTTATATTTATTGTGGAAATCTACAGAACATTTTCTTTTACGAAAATAATTTTATGTTGAAAAATGTTTTATTTTCAAACAAAGTAGGTACCTACCCAAGTACAGAAAGCTTTGTTTAGTTTGAACAAAGAATGAAAAAGTATGAACTTTTGTCTTTTTAAGCCGCTCTAAAAAGTATATAGAGGTACACAAAAACAACATCTACGAGTGTTTCAGAATTAGACAGATATTAAGGTAAAGACAGATACGACATATTGAAAGTTTTAATCAAAAATGGGTAGGTACCTCATTTACAAGGATTTTGTCTCTTGCCTCGCCAAGGACGTTTTATTTCCTAAGACATCATCATATCATCTTAGCCGTTGGCAATCCACTATTGAACATAGGCCTCCGCCATAAAGGGGGTTTTGCCAATACTCGACACGCTTGACAGGCGGGTTGTCGAGCGTAGTTCGATGGTTCTTGCAGAGGACGCTGCTGCCCGTCCTCTGGATCTGTTAACCCTTAGCCGGCTCTTACGGAAACCACGAGTATAGAGGGTGGGGTGGAGCACTATTCTAAAGCCAGTAACTCCACGGCGAACGACATAATAATATTATGATTTTAAATGGTTATTTTGTAATTTTATAGATACTCTCTATAGATTTGGCTTCATCCGCCGTTCACGTGCCGTCCTCTAACGTAGTATTATATTATCGTAGATTTAAATTAATGCTCTTTCATAATAGAGACCAGAGGTTAGGGTGGGATCCCTGTCCTTTGTATGAGAGATATAATATTTTAGAAAGAGAGAAAACAATATCACGCGCGTGCGGCGTGATTCGGTCAATGTCCTTTCCTTTCATATTACATTTGTTAATTTATTTTTAGGAGTTTATTTTAAATGCAGTTTTCATTTAGGAAAATGCAGTGGGTTGTCATAAATATTAATAATTTTAGTTGCCTGTTTTTTAACACAAACAACCGGCATATAAAAATAAGTTTATGTAAGAACTTACCTTCGTGTTTCTTATCAATTGTATGAATGAAATAAAATAAAATATATACTTATCATGTAAAAAAATTCAGTTTTATACTTATGGTAATGTTTTTTCATTCAGTTAAGGCAAATTATAATGTTAACTTGCTGTATAAAAAAATAGTAACTAAAAGTTTTTTTTAATCTGATAAATAACCAACATAGATACTTACTGCCTTATACTTATTATGGCCTAGATATTAGATATTATGTTCGGGTACTACTAAAGGATTATTATTTTTCTAAAACTCGAACTCAAACGCACGGTAGATTTTTTACTAGTTAGATATATCTGATATTAAAGGATATTATATTAAAGGTCTTTTTAAGACTTATTTAAATAAATTTTCTTGGATTTTGAGTTTGTGTTTGAATCCAATAGAATGAAGAAAAATAATATAAACTATTATTTTATCTATAGGTACCTACAATAAAATCAATATATAGGAATAACATAGGTCTGATGTCTTAGTATTTTATTTTAAAAAAGTTTTTCACTAACTTTTTTAGAATGATAATGCACTTACCGCAAACACAAAATTCACGCACAACAAAGCAAAAATACACGCCCTCATTGTAACAAGTCACTGGCACATCCACCACACGTGCTACCTTCCCGAAAGACGATTTGAGAATGCGGGTGGAAAAATAACTCCGTGCAGTGTTTCGATGCAAGAATGAGATTTATCAAATGATAACTGGTAGGTATTCTGTGATATTTGTGGTATAGTAACTGTTGCTTATTCTAGGGTGCGCCAGCTGATTATGCTGCCGATAGGTTTTTTTCGGGAAATTCCTGATAATTGATAATAATCAGGTTTTTTTTTAACGGAATATATTTGAGGTATTGAGGTAGACCACTGTGTGGTGACACGTCGGTGGTAAAACTGGGTGGCACTGTGTCTGATATGGGCAATCATGATGCTTACCATCAGGCAACTGATTTGCTCGTGTTTTCACTCTCTATCATAAAAAAAAAAACCTATTCAATGGGGCCTAGCGGCCATCGCTCCCTAGAGCGAGCCTATTGTTACTACCCGCACACTATATTATATTCCCTATTCAGTGACCCGCACCGTTCACAGTTCCCATCAGGTTATTGAGAAAATTGCTATTTGAAAATTCCAATACACTTTTGCCTGACCTTGGGATCGAACCCGGGGCCTCACGGTCGGCAGTATTTCGCCCAAGATTTCATTTTATCATTATTCCCTAGACCGCCTGTAAAGGGAAACTAAACCTCATCATCTCAGCCATAGGACGTCCATGCTCCTCCCCCATAGATATCCATCTATATTTATAGACTGGTTGTATTAAGTGGCCTGCATACAGCGTGTTCTTTATCTGCCGTCTTTATCAGATCGTCTGTCCACCTTGTGGGTGGACGTCCTACGCTACGCTTGCCGGTCCGGTCCGCTTTATCCT
The DNA here is from genome assembly GCA_947063395.1 of Hemistola chrysoprasaria. NCBI lineage: Eukaryota > Metazoa > Arthropoda > Insecta > Lepidoptera > Geometridae > Hemistola > Hemistola chrysoprasaria. The sequence goes on along the minus strand of OX346731.1, from coordinate 1,415,138 downwards.
AAACCTCATTTCATTATAACACCTCCGACCTATACCTACTTACTCGCAATAAATATATTTATCCTGATAACCGATTACACCCAGACGCGTGATTTTAATATTTCATGTGAATGATAGGCTCGTGATCGGTTATTGAATGAATTCAGTTACAATTATTTGGCATTGACTGAAAAATTCAGCAATGATACTATCTCCATGGAAGTAATAAGTACTACGTACTAACGTACAACAGGAATGAGCTGTTGTCGCAAAATTGAAGCCGAACAAGAGCTCAGTAACTGTACCTCTTATCCCTCTCTGGCGATGGTGACTATATTGAAATATGATTTAAGGACAATTGCATATTTAAGGACAATTATCCATGTTTCCCTAACATTAGGATCTTTAGGAAATCTGAAATTGAAACAAAGTTATTTTAATAGAGAAAGGAATAAAAAATACATAGGTATTTAAGTTATTTGTTCTTGAACTAGGATTGTGATTGGATAGTCATGCATGGTCACCGTAATTCTTCACTAACAAATTATGTTTGAAACTATTGCCTGTGAAAAGATAAACCACAATCAGGATAATACTCGCTTTCGCAACCCTCCACGACACGAACTCCCCATTTTAACTAAAATCCTTCAAAAATCACTTAACGTGCGAATCAGCGATTTCATGTGGGTTGTCAGGTCATGTGTCCGTATTTCATACAAATAAAAGAAAATCTATACGCCAATCGGAAATTTTTTGCGTTAATAAGGCTTTACACGTAGCAAAAAATAAAACCTATTGCTTTAACATGTCGGTAATAAATTATTATTTATATTTAGAAACGTTTTAGAAGTAAACGTTTTAGTAGTTAACGTATTTAGAAATGTTTTTACTTCAATCGCATATTTTTCTACAAACAACGATAGGATTGAAATCAACTTAACTATGGCAACTCTAAGTCACTGTTAGAACGGGACACAGCGTTCAGTGGTTGCCCTCTCACTCGGCTTCATTTTTATTTTGCGCGCAACAAGACTCTTAAGACTTAAGACCTTAACTCTTAACTTCTTAGACTCTTAAGGTTTTATTTTCTTTATTTTAGCTGCAAGATGCACAGATAGAGCTCATTGTTGTACGTAGTACTTATTACTTCCATGACTATCTCTAATATTATATTAAGGCGTAGTGCACACCTAGTTCTCCCTCTCGCTCACACGTACCCACATTTTGAAGATATAAAAAATACTACATGTACCTAATTACGTAAAATAAAGACAACTAGAGACTAGAAAATAACAATACAAAGTTTAATTAAGAAATCCAATTTAATCTAGACTCACATTTACAGAAAATGCTGCGGCAACGGCCGGCGAAGCGCCAGAACAGACTTGTCCTATACTGTGTTCGCTGTAAGATGGTGCCTGTTAGTTTTGAATTGGGCATTTTACGCGTATAAATAAATAATAGTACTTACGAACAAATAGGTACAATAAAAAAATATCGAACACGTGAAATCCCACGCATCGACTTCGTGAAAAGATAAAATACAAAATATAGCAGGTGTTATAGTTACTAAGTAGTACAAAGGAGGTAGGTACACCTATTATGTAGATGATTTATAAAATAACTAGCTTTGCCCCGCGGTTTCACCCGCGTATAAAGGTAAAAGTTTGGATGGATGGATGTAAGGATGGATCGATGGATGTTTGCTACGTTTGAAAGACTTTATATACATGATTGTAAGATTTTTAAAAGTAGACTCCAAAAAATATTGTTGAAGGGGTGTTTTTATACAGTAGAGGATTTTTTGCTTTGTAAAAATTTTGAAAATTGACATAGGAATTAATATAATATAATTAACATTAGATTATTAATATAATATTTTAATTGATTTTTAATTTATCAAATTGTATTTTTAATTTTTTGACTGTTTTTTATTATTTTATTACGTATTCCATTTTAATTATTGTTTGATTATTTAATTTGAATACTTATTTTTGTGCATGTGTTATTTTTGTGTATGTTTTGTGTGCCTATATTTCAAATACAATGTTATATTGTTTGATGAATAAATGAAATGAAATACTCCTCCACGCCAAAACTACTAAACCAATTAAGCTGAAATTCGGTATGTATTTAGATATATTTAGACCCTGGAATAACATAGGGTACTTTTTGACCCGATTTTCCCACGGGAACGATAAGCGAGTGAAACCGCGGGGTACAGCTAGTAAGTAGTTTACTCTGCATAGGCCTGACTAAAATATTTATAAACAAACATCTAAACATAATCTAATTTCTAAAATAACCATAATTTATTGCAATTTAATATACAATAATATTTCCACTGAAAGGGCAATGAATGATACGTCTTATCATTACCACAAACGAATGAATATTATTTCAAAGGATTAGAGCTCATTTTGCAATGACATAATTGACTTTTGTTTACTTGTACAAAGTCTTAAGTATTTATTTAATTTTAAACTCTATAAGTTAACTCACAAGATCTAATTTTGGTTCTATATTAAAGTTGCAAAGGAATGCCACGCGACGTGCGTGTGATCATTTGGAATATTAATAAGCTTTATTAATATTATTATTTATTGCAGTAGGTCACATAATATAATATATAATAATATTATCATAGATTCTATCAAATCCTTAGTAACCCTCATACCTACAAGATGTAATTACTTTATTTCAGACAATGTCCATACAAATTGCATACATTTTATATTATTATTATTCACATATATTATATATATATATTATTCACATATTAGCATTTTTTTTCATGTTTCATAATCAACGCGTTTGATATTTTTTTCATTCAGTACAATTTGTGTTTGAAATAAAAAAAACACATAAACCATTCATAGTTAAGCATACAATCATAACTCATTAAAATTACATTTTATGAATTCCTCAACTGAATAAAAACAACAACATTCCCGATAGCCTACATATTTTTTTAGTGCCTTTATTGAAAAAAGACTAAACAATAGAGCTACCTATTTCCTATCTACCCTAACTAAATACACTATGCCATAGAACACTTCGAAAATCCACAGGCCGACATGTCAGCATATAAAAAATCCAAGTGCTCTAAACCACTGTCAGATGGCAGCGTACCCAAGATACAGATAAAATTATAAATAAAACCCTCACATTTAAACATGTGAGGGTTATCTATGGTCTTCATCACAGAGTACTTGTCTTCATATCCTTAGCCAACTCTTACGGCAACCACGGGTAGAGAGATAGGGTAGTATTATATAGCCGATACCTACCCCGCGGTCAAAATAGATTATATAAGTCATAGAAGAAATAAAACAACAAAATGATATTGCATTATATGCAATTGATAACCAAATAATCCAGTTCATTACTTTCCTGATAAACTTTCTTTCGTAACAATGTCAAATAAGCTGACGGAAAAGTACCTAGGGTAACCTATACAATCATTGGCACCTAATGGTGACAGATGTCATTCAATATGGAATATTTTCAATAATGCGTTAATAGTGTTAAATACACTCATGTCATTTGATTTGTTGATTATTGGTGATAAATTAAATAAATAATTCCAGTTCGAATATTATTAAAATGTATTCAAAATCGACATTTTTAGCAGCAGTGGTCAAAAAGTACAATCATTGGCACTCAAGTACAATCATTGGCACTCAAAAAATGTACAATCATTGGCACTAAAAAAAATTTTATTTTGGTTTATTCTGATTATTTCCTCGTCTCTGATTGGATTTATGTCTGCAGATTTAAGAATTTGTCAATTATTATGGTATACAGGTGATTTTTTTAAATGGGTATTTAGGGCGTTCACCGAAACTACCAGGAATTTCGAAAAAACAACTTCGTGACCGATTTCTATAGTAACTAAAACATCATAATCAAAAATGTAAACGGTTTTATTAATTTTGATCTGTTTGTTTTGGCTTTTTTGTTTGTTTCTTAATAATTCAATTATACCTCTTTTTACTGTTGACTGATTTATCTGATATTAAGTGCACATTTTTAGTTCTAATTAGAATACAATTGAATATATTTGGTATCATTACATATTCAAGATGGCGGCCGCCACAAAATGGCGGATTACTTACGTATTTCAAAGTCTAGAAAAACACTGAGTTAATTCACGAAATAAAAATAAACACTTCATTGCAGATTCCAATACAATCATCTAGTCAAAAAATATTTTTCTAACTAGGTAGATAGGTGAATAATGGCTAGAGGTAGAAGTGTAATGGGAAACACTACCCAGACGTAATAATTTACTAATCCGTATCCAAAACAAAAGGTGTTTTTACGGTAAGCTTGCAGTTGATAAACAGACCACGACCTATTTCATTGTATGGGGTCAACAGTTTTCGAACGGTATAATTAAAATTTGACTTCGCTTCGCTTAGCTTCGACCATGTTGACCCTTTTAAAAATCACATTAGATCATGGCTCCTTTTCATTTTATTACATATAAAGTTCCATACCTCAAAGGAAAAAGGGGTATGGGTATGGGGTATGGTAAAGGGTATGAAGTGTCAATTAATATCTAATACCTAGGTTGTCTGCAATTGCTGCCGTGTCTGCCTTTGAGCTAAG